>OX328278.1:5700000-6950000 GCA_946814005.1 Chamaenerion angustifolium | reverse complement strand
TCGAGCGGTCGCCAGACGCATCTTTGCTTGTGTAATTTTTGCTTGCCATCTCTTTTCCTCTGCCTGGTCGAGGTCAGTCCTGGGTTCGACTTCGTTTGCCTCAGTGTTCAACTTTTGGAGTGCTCGCCTCTACGAAAGGAACTTGTTACTTGAAGTTTCACTTTCCATAGTGATCGCTTGAGACTCCTTGTCCATCTTCCATAATTCGCTTCATGAAGGAATTGTCACCCTTAGCAGATAACTTCTCTAAACTTTGTCCAACTTATAAGAAGATAGTTTCCTTGATGGATTTATTATCTTCGTCGTATGGTTCCTGCCTGATTTTGGTATCAGGTCTTTTTGCCTGACTGTGGTGTCAGGTCTTTTGATTTGCCTAATGTTGGGTATCGATAGTGACGGCCCAGTAAGAAAAGGCCTCGAAGGCCCAATAACTATAGAGGGGGTAAACCCATGACATCCGAACCGGATCGGCCCAAGTACAAGCCAAACTTGGCCCACCATCGAGTAATCCAGAATCGAGCCCAAAGTCTATAGAGACGCCAAAGGCTCTCAGACTGCTCGCCATTCTCTACCAAGTCGCGACCTTCCACTGCTCGACATGGGAGTGCTCGCCCCGAAGAGAGCCTTGCCTCTCTCCTCTGGTCCCACTAAACCGTTAATAACAGAGTGGCCAAGATATCCCGCATATCCCGGTCACATATTCACTAAAGATTAGATTTGGTAACTGCAATATCTCGCAGTAACTGCCATATCCCACGATCCGAATCTTCAGCAACTCAATATACATTAAGATATTCAGTTGCCTGTATACGGTTCTATCTCTCTTACCCTATAAATATCCTTGCTTTACATACGTACTTTACGTTTTGAGTTTTATACACACATATACTCATTTAAGCATCGGAGAGGGACCCAGAGGCACCCCCTCTGTTGCGCTCCCCTACTTGCAGGTTCACCGGAGTTGGAGCTGAAGCGTCATCCCAACCTTGTCTGGCATTCAATTCACTGCCAGATCAGCATTCAGGATTTCACGATCCAACATTTGGCGCCGTCTGTGGGAAGCGAGCAATTAAGCCATGAGAACTCGATCCCAAAGCAACCGTCGGAATCAGACTAGGGAGCGATCCTCAGATAGCTCTGATTCCGCCGCCGCTTCACCGCTTCAACAGGAACCTGCCAGCCGAGCAGGAGTTAATGCTGTTCCTCTGCGGACAGCCCGAGAACATGTCGGTAATTCAAGACCGACCCCAGCTGCTGATCAAAACGGAGCCCCTGCGCCGCAGACAGTCCACATTGCGGGGCAGAATATTAATTTAACCCCCGAGATGGTCTCCTTGCTGGAAGCCATCCTAGGACAGGCGCGCCGCCAGGCCCCTGCTCCTCAGGAAAACAATCCCTCTGCTCCTAAGGAAAATCACCGCCCTGCTGCCACAGGGCCTTCACCTTCAGAAGCGGCCAATCCTAGTCCTGCTGCGCATCAGGAGGATCAGGAGATGACGTCAGGTCAGCAGTCCCTACCTCCAGCGCACACCAAGGAGCCAGCAGCCGCATATACTGCCAATCCTTCCGGTCCGCCTCCACCCGGAGCCTCTCCCATGTACTGCACTGTGGAGCAGATGGATGACCTCCTCAGCAAAAGGCTCCAGGAAAGACAGTTGACAGTCATAGCTCCCTTCAAGGAGCAGTCCTCTCATCCATTCACCGACGCGCTCGTCGCTATCAAAATCCCGAAGGATGTGGTTGCTCGGGCCATACCTGAGTATAGCGGTGGAGGAGATCCCACCGTACATGTCAACAAGCATGAGGCCTCCCTTCTGGGTAAGTCAAACGATCCCAATCATTTGGCTTTGCTATTTCCATCTACTCTTTCGGGTTCGGCTTCGTCCTGGTTCTTCGGCCTCCCTGCAGGATCAATCGGAACTTGGGCAGAGTTAAGAAGCAAGTTCCTGGAGAGATACATGGGCGAGCGCCAGTTGCTGAAGAGCGTGGTCGCCCTTGACTCGGTCAAACAGCAGCCTGGAGAGTCGCTGTCCAACTTCTACGGGCGTTTTCATCAAAACGTCACAGAATTAGATCGTCGAATCTCGGATGGGGAGATCATTCGAGCATTCTACAGAGGTCTGGATGTGGCCAACAAGGCCTCGAGAAAGCTGCGAAACAGCTATCACGTAAAGGAGATAGAGACATTGGAGGAGTTGGCATCCAGAGCGAAAGGTTTCATAGACCTTGAGCGCGCAAACATCGAGGCTAACCTCCTGACGACCTCGCTAAGGGTAACCCCTGAACCCCGACGCGATGGTAAGAAGGAGGTCAAGAAGGAGAAAAAGGGAAAAGAAAGTAAGCCGCGAGTCGAGTCTCTTCCAGCGCCTCGCCATCCAGAGGTCCCTGAGTACTTCACGCCTTTAAATAGGCAGATCTCAGCGGTACTAGTCGAGATGGAGAGGAGATCCTTGGCGAGGCCACCGATGCCTCGCCGAGGTGGGTTACCCATGGGCAAGGATGTCGAGAGCTATTGCAGATACCACAAGTGCAAGGGCCATAAGACAGACGATTGCAAGATTCTGAAACGAGATATAGAGAGGCTGATTCAGGGGGGAATGTTGAAGGAATTTGTGGCAGGGCGAGACCGAAGTCGAACGCCCCCCAGGAGACATCGTTCACCAGCCCCTGCGGATCAAGCTGAGCCTTCTGGAAGCAAGAGGAGAGTGAATCTGATTGCGGGAGGATTCGGCGCAGGCGGCGAGAGGTCAAACTCCAGAGAGGTCTACGCCACTCAGATCTCTACGGCAGTTCAGTTGGGGAAGCGACCCCGACCTGAAGAAAACATTGTCATCTCATTCTCTGAAGATGATTTGGCACATGTCACTACGCCCCACAACGATGCTCTGGTCATTACGGCAGATATAGACGGCTGTGATGTTGCAAGGATTCTGGTTGATGGAGGCAGCTCGACAGACATCCTGTTTCTGGACGCCTTCGAAAAGATGGGCAAATCAAAACGCGACCTGAAGAGGGTCGACTTTCCGCTGATCGGATTTGCGGGAAGGACCACTTATCCACTGGGGGCTATAACCATGCCAGTGATTTTTGGCGAGGGGTGGAAAAGCATCAAGGTGTCGGTCACTTTCCTGGTGGTCGATTCACCTACATCCTACAACGCCATTATAGGGAGAACCACGATCAACCCAAATAAGATTGTGGCCTCCACTGTCCACCAGAAGATGAAGTTCCCTACTCCGAACGGGATTGGAGAAGTGCTCGGAGATCAGCCTTCCTCGCGGCAATGTTATGTGAACTGTTTACGCAGGAAGAACCAAAGGGAGGCGCTCGCCATCGAGACAGAGGCCGATCCCCGCGAGGACTTGGCTCGACCAGCACCCATGGAGGAATTGGAGGAGGTCGAGATCGATGGTCCGGACAAAAAGGTGCGCATTGGGACCACCTTGAAAGAGGATCAGAAGGAGGCCATGACCGCTCTCCTCAAGGAATTCAAAGAGCTCTTTGCCTGGCAGCCGAGCGACATGCCAGGAATCAGCACAGATATTATCTCGCATGAGCTCAGGATAGACCCCTCCATCAAGCCGATCGCCCAAAAGAGAAGATCGTTCGGGACTGATAAACGTTTGGCGATCAGGCAGGAAGTCGGCAGGTTGATTGAAGCTGACTTCGTCAGAGAGGTAAGATTCCAGAGCTGGGTAGCCAACCCAGTTTTGGTCAGGAAATCTAATGGCAAGTGGAGGATGTGCGTCGACTTCCGCGACTTAAACAAGGCTTGCCCCAAAGATTCATATCCCCTTCCAAGAATTGATCAGCTAGTCGATGCTACCTCGGGTCATGAGATGCTGAGCTTCATGGACGCCTATTCAGGCTACAACCAGATCAGAATGCATCCAGACGACGAGGCCCACACTGCTTTCTATGCTGACGGGGACATTCTATGCTACAAGGTGATGCCCTTTGGTCTCATCAATGCCGGGGCAACTTATCAGCGGATGGTGAACCGACTGTTCCAGGACATGCTGGGAAGGAACATGGAGGCCTACGTGGATGATATGCTCGTTAAATCCATCAAAGGCAATCCCCATACCACCGACCTCCGTGAAGCTTTTGAATGCATGAGGAGACACAGCGTTCGCCTGAACCCAGCAAAGTGCGCCTTTGGAGTCAAGTCCGGGAAGTTCCTGGGTTTTATGGTCAGCGAAAGGGGCATTGAAGCAAACCCGGAAAAGCTAAAGGCCATAGAAGAAATGAAGTCACCAACCTGCCATAAGGAAGTCCAATGCCTGAACGGCCGACTAGCTGCTCTTAACCGCTTCCTCTCCAAAGCAAGCGACAAGTCCCTCCCGTTCTTCAAAACCTTGAGGGCCAACCGTAAGTTCGAATGGACGCCAGACTGCGAGGAAGCATTCCAGTCCTTGAAAAGGCATATTCAAACACTCCCAGCTCTGGCAAAACCCGTTCCAGGCGAGCAGCTTTTCCTCTATTTAGGCATTAGCGATGTGGCAGCCAGTGCTGTTTTAATAAGGGAGGAGAATAATGTTCAGAGTCCAGTGTATTTCATTAGCAAAATGTTCAACTCAGCAGAAATAAAATATGTCCAGATTGAGAAGTATCTCTATGCCTTAGTTATTGCTGCTCGGAAGCTGAGACCATACTTTCATGCGCACGACATCACGGTCCTCACCAATCAACCTCTCAAAAACTTCCTGATGAAGCCAGATTCTTCAGGAAGAATGGTCAAGTGGGCGATCGAGCTCAGCGAGTTCAGGATCAAATTTGCGCCAAAAACGGCCATCAAAGGTCAAGCACTAGCTGATTTCATAGTGGAAAGCACGAGTAACGGTCAAGCGGAGGCAGAAAACAGGCCAAGTCAGTCAGCAAACGACAATCAAATCTGGGAACTCTATACGGATGGGTCTTCATCAAAAGAAGGCTCGGGGGCAGGTTTAATTCTTATTCCTCCTGAGGGCGAGCCTCTGAAATACGCGATCGCCTTGACATTCCCGGCGACCAATAACGAAGCAGAATATGAGGCTCTTATCACTGGACTCAGACTGGCAAAAGGAATGGGTATAACAGCGCTTAAAGTAAAAAGTGATTCAGAACTTATTGTCAATCAGGTTAATGGCGCCTACGAGGCAAAGGGAGAAAAGATGAAGAAATATCTCGGCATCGCCAAAAAACTAGTTGTGGAAATCCCAAATTTCGCGATTGAGTTTATTCCTCGCCAAGAAAACCAGATGGCAGATTCTTTGAGTAAGCTAGCCTTCGGAGGGGCGACAATCCAGGATGTGCAATTTCTGGAAAAGGCCCTATGTTCAGTCCTTGAAAACAGAGCGGAGGTCTTCAACATTCAAGAACAGGTCACCTGGATGACCCCGTTCCAGAATTATTTGAAAGAAGGCATCCTCCCAGAGGACGAAGGCGAATCCACTAGGATTAGAAGACTCGCAGCCAGTTATCTAATCATCGATGGAGAACTCTATAGAAGAGGTTATTCGACGCCTTACTTGAGATGTGTTGCTCTACCCGAAACAGAAAAAGTTCTTCGAGAAGCTCATGAAGGGGCAGCGGCATGTCATGAAGGTGCTCGTTCACTAAGCAGGAAAATATTCAGACTGGGATATTACTGGCCGACCTTGGGAAAAGACGCAGCCGAATTAACACAGAAGTGTGAAATTTGCCAGCAGTTTGCACCACGATCGGGTCGACCATCGACATTATTATCCCCAATGGCGGGTGCCTGGCCCTTCGCTCAATGGGGAATCGATATATTGGGTCCTTTTCCCATTAGCACTGGTCAGCGTACTCACATTATAGTGGCGATCGACTACTTCACTAAGTGGGTAGAGGCGAAAGCTCTAGCTTCGACAACGGAATTCCAAGTTATCAAGTTCATGCAGGTCAACATATTCTCCAGGTTTGGTATTCCCAAAATACTCATCAGCGATAATGGTCCGCAATTCGTTGGAAAGGAATTGAAATGGCTCTGTGAAGAGTATCACATCGACCATCGCTTCAGTTCAGTACATCACCCTCAAACGAATGGGCAAGCTGAAGCAGCCAACAAGGTTGTCTTAGCAGGACTCAAAAAAAGGGTTCGAGCATTCAAAGGGAACTGGGCAGACGAACTGGAAAACGTATTATGGGCCATCAGAACAACGCCTAAGGCGGCCACAGGAGAAACGCCTTTCAGTTTAGTGTACGGATCAGAAGCAGTAGCACCAACTGAATTAGCAGTGCCTACCCACAGAGTCCTACACTTTAACGCGGAGGCAAATGAGATCGAGCGCAGAACTGACCTCGACTTGGCAGAGGAAAAGAGATGGCTCTCGGAAAAAACACAGGCAAAAATGCGCTTGGCGACCGCTCGGTATTTCAATAGAAAAGTTAGCGCTCGCCAATTTTTCGTGGGGGAGATGGTTATGAGAAGGAATGAATTTACAAGGCTGGACAGTAAAAACAAACTTTCAGCCAAATGGGAAGGACCATACAAAGTAGTAGAGATCGCCGCACCAGGATCCTACTATTTGGAAACCACCGAAGGCGAGAGGTTACCTCGTCCATTTAATTCAGAGCATTTAAGAAGATTTTATGCATAGCTTGTAATCAAACGGATTATGTCAATAAAAGAAAGCCATTCCTTCACAAAGCGTGTCCACTCGAAGCAAGCTGAAGCCAAAAAGCCCTGACGCCAAAGTCAGGCCTCAAAAAGCCCTAGCAACAAAGCTAGGCCAAAAGCCCTAGCACCAAAGCTAGGCCAAAAGCCCTGACGACAAAGTCAGGCCTCAAAAGCCCTAGCAACAAAGCTAGGCCAAAAGCCCTAGCACCAAAGCTAGGCCAAAAGCCCTGACGCCAAAGTCAGGCCTCAAAAGCCCTAGCAACAAAGCTAGGCCAAAAGCCCTAGCACCAAAGCTAGGCCAAAAGCCCTGTCGCCAAAGACAGGCCAAAAGCCCTAACAACAAAGTTAGGCCAAAAGCCCTAACAACAAAGTTAGGCCAAAAGCCCTAGCAACAAAGCTAGGCCAAAAAGCCCTGTCGCCAAAGACAGGCCAAAAGCCCTAACAACAAAGTTAGGCCAAAAGCCCTAGCGACAAAGCTAGGCCAAAAAGCCCTGTCGCCAAAGACAGGCCAAAAGCCCTAACAACAAAGTTAGGCCAAAAGCCCTAGCAACAAAGCTAGGCCAAAAAGCCCTGTCGCCAAAGACAGGCCAAAAGCCCTAACAACAAAGTTAGGCCAAAAAAGCCTTAGTAACAAAACTAGGCCACAAAAGCCCTAACAACAAAGTTAGGCCTCAAAAAACCTGACGCCAAGAGTCAGGCAAAGCCCTGACGCCAAAGTCAGGCCAAAAGACCTAGCAAAATGTTAGGCAAAATGAAAGCCCTGACGCCAAAGTCAGGCCAAAGAAAGTTTAGGCGATCACTATCGATGATAAAGCCTGACAAATTACAAATCCCTTGTTATTAGGCCAACACCTCAAAGGTTTAAACTTCAAAGAAGGTAATATCTCTTTGAACTTAGAAGTTTACGCTTTTAAGTGTCAAAAGTATTATCCTTAGAAAGTTTAACTTATGATGGGTCTACGGCTTTAAGGGTCGACGACATTACAAAGCAAGAAAAAAGTGGAAAGTAATTATGAGTAAGATATTGGATAGCTAAATATGTTCGAAGTCGATTAAAGGCTCAAGAATATAAAAGCATTCAATAATCCAAGTCTTCGACAAATAATTACAAACCAAAAACAGAAAATACAAAAATGGCTATCTAAAAAAGATAAATACGGTCGCCAAGGAGTTGGGGACTTCAAGCGTCGGAGTTCTCGGGGGCAAGGGTGCTCTGCTCGCCTTCGGGGGCAGAAGTACTGGGCTCGCCTTCAGGAGCAGCCTCGCCAGCAACAGAGGGCGGCGAAGGACGACTCCGCAGGAAGGTCTTCAAAGAGGCGACTTCCCCAAGAGGAAAGTTGGGATCGACCGCCTGGACCTCATCCACCAGGACTTGGAGAAAATCGGCAATCGCCGACCTCATCTCCTTCAGAGCGCAGTCCTCAAACTCCTCAGAGGCTTTGAATGCCTCAACTACGCTCTGGGGCGAAGGGACGGCTTTCAATTGTGCAGTTAACCGATCCCTCTCCTCCTCCAAGGCAATCCCCCGGGCTTCCGCAGCTTCCGTCTGAGCCACCGCAGCTTCTCTCTGGGCGTCAGCAGCGTCCCTTTGCGCCTCGGCAGCGACCCTGCGAGCCTCCGATTCTGCCCCTTGCGCCTGAGCTTCCTTAAGTTCAGCATCTAGGCGAACTCGGACGATCTCTCCCTGATCTAAACACAGGTGAAGAGCGTCAAAGTCCTGAAGAGCGGCAGCGGCTTCAGCCTCCCTCTTCTGGACATCAGCAAGGAGGCGCTGCTCCTTCCTGAGGTATTCCTCTCGGGTATTATCTGCCAAGGCGATCGCTGCATCTGCAGTCGTCTTGATAGTCCCCAATTGCTCAGGAGTGACCCCCGTGCTTCGGTACTGCTCCAGCTCGGCGAGCACACTGGAATACTTGTCGGTGAGCTCCCCGAAGACACGACCAAGAATCACCTCTTCCCGAACGAACTGGCAACAAATATAGAATAAAAGCTGTCAGGACAACAGACAATAAGGGAACGACAAAGAGAGGACTCTACGAAATAAAAGTATGAGATCTTACCAAAGCCACTCGTTCGAAGTGGGACCGAAGGAACCCCTCGATCTGATGAAGTTCCGTGGGAACAATCGAGCGGTCCGTGGGGGGAATTATCCCGTCCAGAAGCCGCATACACATATCCGGGCTGCCCCGGAGGCTCTTCTGGGGAGGATACCCCTTCTTCATAAGGTCCCCACAGGGGACCCAAGTTTCCCGAGAATTCGCTGATTCAAGCGGCTGAAACAAGCCGGCAAGGGAGCAATGCTCATCCACAGGAGCCCTCGATGAGCTGGAAGCAGCATGCCCCTTCTTCTTGGTCCCAGACTCCTTAGGAGGAGCCATGGGCACAGTAAGAACAGGAGGAGCTAAGGTCAGAACCTTCCCCTTGGCGGCAGAAGGACCCTGGGGAGAAGGAGAAGGGGGCACCGCGTCCAGACCCTTCCCTTTATTAGCGGAAGGACCCCCAGGAGGGGGAGGAGAAGGATGTTGGTCGACTTCCGGACATCCCTCACTCCTGACCTTCTTGGAGGGAGGAGGAGCATGATCCCGGACCATGTCGGTTGAGGACTCCTCTGCAAAACAACAAGACAAAATGTCAAAAAACAAAAAACCGCAAAGTATGAAGATATTAAATCTACGAATAACAAAGCAACATACCTGGTTGGCGAGGGTCAGCAGTGGCCGAGGGAAGCACCTCCTCAGACTTCCTCTTGAACGAACGCCTAGAAGGAGGAGGGGGAGAGCTTAGCAGCACCTGGTCGGAGGACAATCCCGCCGATCCCTGGTCATCAAAGAGACCTATCAGTTTTTTGCTCTTGCTTACAACCTTCCCTACAAGTAATAAAGCAAGATAAGAGTTAGAAAATTACCCAATCATTAAAGATTGGCGTGGCTTGATGAATACCCGCCATCTCAAGGGCATTCTCGGTAGTCTCCGCCACTGAGCGGATGGACTTGAACTGAGATGACCGATGCGACCGGTATAGGTCATCAATAGCGTTTCGATCACTCTCTGATAGCTCCTCGAAGGAAGGAGGGAAATCCTTGTCCGGGATCAACAATTTCCAGGGCACCCCCCCCTTATAAAAGAAGTAACACTTCTTATAATTGGAGTTGGTGGTCCGAAAATCGTCGACCAGGCGGACATGGACGTTCCAAACCCATCCCTGAAGGCCTCCCCACTCTGAAAACTTCGGCCAGCGGGATTGGAAGTGGTGAAGGTGGTTTGCCCCTGCTGCCAGGCGGAAGAAACACCGGAACAGGGCCAGTGAATATACCCATTCCTGGCGTAAGCATAGGAACTTGAAACCGACCCACATCCTGAGGGCATTCGGGACAAGCTGTGTGGGGTGAATCCCGTAAAACTGACACAAGGTCTGTAAATCCTCACAGAGAGGAAAACGCAACCCAGCATCGATCTGAGCCGCATAAATGTAAACCTCTCCATCGTGAGGAAAATGCAGACCTAGGCCAGGATATCTAGGAGCATCCTCCACGCTGAAGCCACCGAGCGCCACCACGGTCTTAAAATAAGCCGGCTTCAATTCATTAGGCTTGACGTCTACTCGAACAAATTCAAATATTGCAATGATAAACATAAAAAGCAAAGAACAGCAGAGGACATTGCCAAAGCAGAGCAATAAAAGGGCGAAAGTTTACCTTTTGGGGAAAAAATAGGCGTGTTCAGCTCGGGCCCGTCCACCACCACAGGAGTGGTTGCAGTCCTGCCCAAATCGGTCTGTTCCTCTACTGAAGGGGGAACGACTTCATCCCTGATGGTCAAAGGGACATCAGCATTTCTGGGCATGTTGGCTTTGTTGGCACCCTTGGGAGCCGTGTGCTTGACTCTCTGATTGCGAGGAGCCATGGAAATGGCCGAAATGAGAACTGAAGAGGATTAAAAGAGAAAGGGAAGGTTTGCAGCGAAGTTCTGAAAATCTGGAGGAGTGGATAAGCGTAAAAAACAAAATGCAGAAACTGACGTTTCCTATATAGACCAAAAGGGGAGTAACCGCCACGAGCAAATCAAAGCGACGCAGAGGAATAATTGCACCCTTTTGGAAAAAACCGAAGCAATGTCAGAATTCCAAGAGACAACGGTTGGCTGGTACAGACAGCTGTCAAGCTACCCTGGGTTTACGGAAAAGTAAATGTCAGGCGTGCCTCAAGTGACCGTTCGATTTCTGGACAACCGTGCAGTTATTAAATGCTAAAATTCCACTAAGGAGACAAGGTGGTCGCCAACGCACTAATAAAGCTTTAGCAGAAATACCTCGGGTAGATAATGATCGCCTAACTAAGAAAGATAGACTTCCATAAGCCTGAGTCACCTCGAGTGATCGCCAAAAGGGAATAAAAGGAAGGATATTCTTTCGGATTTGAACAGAGAAGGAATCGCTCGCCAAATGAGCTCGAAGTGTCTCAAAGGCACTGAACCATTACCAAAGACGTCACTATCTAAAACCCTACCAGGAAATCAAGCTCGACTGAAGGAACTTCAATCAAGGTTCGGGGGCAAATGTTGGGTATCGATAGTGACGGCCCAGTAAGAAAAGGCCTCGAAGGCCCAATAACTATAGAGGGGGTAAACCCATGACATCCGAACCGGATCGGCCCAAGTACAAGCCAAACTTGGCCCACCATCGAGTAATCCAGAATCGAGCCCAAAGTCTATAGAGACGCCAAAGGCTCTCAGACTGCTCGCCATTCTCTACCAAGTCGCGACCTTCCACTGCTCGACATGGGAGTGCTCGCCCCGAAGAGAGCCTTGCCTCTCTCCTCTGGTCCCACTAAACCGTTAATAACAGAGTGGCCAAGATATCCCGCATATCCCGGTCACATATTCACTAAAGATTAGATTTGGTAACTGCAATATCTCGCAGTAACTGCCATATCCCACGATCCGAATCTTCAGCAACTCAATATACATTAAGATATTCAGTTGCCTGTATACGGTTCTATCTCTCTTACCCTATAAATATCCTTGCTTTACATACGTACTTTACGTTTTGAGTTTTATACACACATATACTCATTTAAGCATCGGAGAGGGACCCAGAGGCACCCCCTCTGTTGCGCTCCCCTACTTGCAGGTTCACCGGAGTTGGAGCTGAAGCGTCATCCCAACCTTGTCTGGCATTCAATTCACTGCCAGATCAGCATTCAGGATTTCACGATCCAACACCTAACACTGTTGCTAGGTCTTTTGGTCTGACTTTGGCGTAAGGGCTTTTGGTTTTGCCTAACTCTTGTTGTTAGGTCTTTTGTCCTGACTTTGGTGTCAGGGCTTTCGGTTTTGCCTAACTCTTGTTGTTAGGTCTTTTGTCCTGACTTTGGCGTCAGGGCTTTCGGTTTTGCCTAACTCTTGTTGTTAGGTCTTTTGTCCTGACATTGGCGTTAGGGCTTTTGGCCTGACTTTGGCGTCAGGGCTTTTGTCCTAACTTTGTTGTTAGGGCTTTTTCTTCGATTTGATTCGAGTGGTCATTCTTTTTAAAGGAATGACTTGCTTTTATTGACATGACATTTTGATTTACAAGATGTGTATGAAATCTCCTTAAACGTTCAGAATTAAATGGACGAGGTAACATTTCTCCTTCAGTGGTTACCAAATAGTAGGATCCTGGGGCAGCGATCTCTACTACCTTGTATGGTCCTTCCCATTTAGCTGAAAGCTTATTTTGACTGTCCAGTCTTGTAAATTCGTTCCTTCTCATAACCATCTCCCTCACGAAAAATTTGCGAGCGCTGAGTTTTCTGTTGAAGTATCGAGCGATCGCCAGACGCATCTTTGCTTGTGTAATTTCTGCTTGCCACCTCTTTTCCTCTGCCAGGTCGAGGTCAGTCCTGGGTTCGACTTCGTTTGCCTCAGTGTTCAACTTTTGGAGTGCTCGCCTCTACGAAAGGAACTTGTTACTTGAAGTTTTACTTTCCATAGTGATCGCTTGAGACTCCTTGTCCATCTTCCATAATTCGCTTCATGAAGGAATTGTCACCCTTAGCAGATAACTTCTCTAAACTTTGTCCAACTTATAAGAAGATAGTTTCCTTGATGGATTTATTATCTTCGTCGTATGGTTCCTGCCTGATTTTGGTATCAGGTCTTTTTGCCTGACTGTGGCGTCAGGTGTATTGATTTGCCTAACCCTGTTGCTAGGTCTTTTGGCCTGACTTTGGCGTAAGGGCTATTGGTTTTGCCTAACTCTTGTTGTTAGGTCTTTTGGCCTGACTTTGGCGTCAGGGCTTTCGGTTTTGCCTAACTCTTGTTGTTAGGTCTTTTGTCCTGACTTTGGCGTTAGGGATTTTGGCCTAACTTTGGCGTCAGGGCTTTTGTCCTAACTTTGTTGTTAGGGCTTTTTCTTCGATTTGATTCGAGTGGTCATTCTTTTTAAAGGAATGACTTGCTTTTATTGACATGACATTTTGATTTACAAGCTATGTATGAAATCTCCTTAAACGTTCAGAATTAAATGGACGAGGTAACATTTCTCCTTCAGTGGTTACCAAATAGTAGGATCCTGGGGCATCGATCTCTACTACCTTGTATGGTCCTTCCCATTTAGCTGAAAGCTTATTTTGACTGTCCAGTCTTGTAAATTCGTTCCTTCTCATAACCATCTCCCTCACGAAAAATTTGCGAGCACTGAGTTTTCTGTTGAAGTATCGAGCGGTCGCCAGACGCATCTTTGCTTGTGTAATTTTTGCTTGCCACCTCTTTTCCTCTGCCAGGTCGAGGTCAGTCCTGGGTTCGACTTCGTTTGCCTCAGTGTTCAACTTTTGGAGTGCTCGCCTCTACGAAAGGAACTTGTTACTTGAAGTTTCACTTTCCATAGTGATCGCTTGAGACTCCTTGTCCATCTTCCATAATTCGCTTCATGAAGGAATTGTCACCCTTACCAGATAACTTCTCTAAACTTTGTCCAACTTATAAGAAGATAGTTTCCTTGATGGATTTATTATCTTCGTCGTATGGTTCCTGCCTGATTTTGGTATCAGGTCTTTTTGCCTTACTGTGGTGTCAGGTCTTTTGATTTGCCTAACACTGTTGCTAGGTCTTTTGGCCTGACTTTGGCGTAAGGGCTTTTGGTTTTGCCTAACTCTTGTTGTTAGGTCTTTTGTCCTGACTTTGGCGTCAGGACTTTCGGTTTTGCCTAACTCTTGTTGTTAGGTCTTTTGTCCTGACTTTGGCGTCAGGGCTTTCGGTTTTGCCTAACTCTTGTTGTTAGGTCTTTTGTCCTGACTTTGGCGTTAGGGCTTTTGGCCTGACTTTGGCGTCAGGGCTTTTGTCCTAACTTTGTTGTTAGGGCTTTTTCTTCGATTTGATTCGAGTGGTCATTCTTTTTAAAGGAATGACTTGCTTTTATTGACATGACATTTTGATTTACAAGCTATGTATGAAATCTCCTTAAACGTTCAGAATTAAATGGACGAGGTAACATTTCTCCTTCAGTGGTTACCAAATAGTAGGATCCTGGGGCAGCGATCTCTACTACCTTGTATGGTCCTTCCCATTTAGCTGAAAGCTTATTTTGACTGTCCAGTCTTGTAAATTCGTTCCTTCTCATAACCATCTCCCTCACGAAAAATTTGCGAGCACTGAGTTTTCTGTTGAAGTATCGAGCGGTCGCCAGACGCATCTTTGCTTGTGTAATTTTTGCTTGCCACCTCTTTTCCTCTGCCAGGTCGAGGTCAGTCCTGGGTTCGACTTCGTTTGCCTCAGTGTTCAACTTTTGGAGTGCTCGCCTCTACGAAAGGAACTTGTTACTTGAAGTTTCACTTTCCATAGTGATCGCTTGAGACTCCTTGTCCATCTTCCATAATTCGCTTCATGAAGGAATTGTCACCCTTAGCAGATAACTTCTCTAAACTTTGTCCAACTTATAAGAAGATAGTTTCCTTGATGGATTTATTATCTTCGTCGTATGGTTCCTGCCTGATTTTGGTATCAGGTCTTTTTGCCTGACTTTGGTGTCAGGTCTTTTGATTTGCCTAACACTGTTGCTAGGTCTTTTGGCCTGACTTTGGCGTAAGGGCTTTTGGTTTTGCCTAACTCTTGTTGTTAGGTCTTTTGTCCTGACTTTGGCGTCAGGGCTTTCGGTTTTGCCTAACTCTTGTTGTTAGGTCTTTTGTCCTGACTTTGGCGTCAGGGCTTTCGGTTTTGCCTAACTCTTGTTGTTAGGTCTTTTGTCCTGACTTTGGCGTTAGGGCTTTTGGCCTGACTTTGGCGTCAGGGCTTTTGTCCTAACTTTGTTGTTAGGGCTTTTTCTTCGATTTGATTCGAGTGGTCATTCTTTTTAAAGGAATGAATTGCTTTTATTGACATGACATTTTGATTTACAAGATGTGTATGAAATCTCCTTAAACGTTCAGAATTAAATGGACGAGGTAACATTTCTCCTTCAGTGGTTACCAAATAGTAGGATCCTGGGGCAGCGATCTCTACTACCTTGTATGGTCCTTCCCATTTAGCTGAAAGCTTATTTTGACTGTCCAGTCTTGTAAATTCGTTCCTTCTCATAACCATCTCCCTCACGAAAAATTTGCGAGCGCTGAGTTTTCTGTTGAAGTATCGAGCGGTCGCCAGACGCATCTTTGCTTGCGTAATTTTTGCTTGCCACCTCTTTTCCTCTGCCAGGTCGAGGTCAGTCCTGGGTTCGACTTCGTTTGCCTCAGTGTTCAACTTTTGGAGTGCTCGCCTCTACGAAAGGAACTTGTTACTTGAAGTTTCACTTTCCATAGTGATCGCTTGAGACTCCTTGTCCATCTTCCATAATTCGCTTCATGAAGGAATTGTCACCCTTAGCAGATAACTTCTCTAAACTTTGTCCAACTTATAAGAAGATAGTTTCCTTGATGGATTTATTATCTTCGTCGTATGGTTCCTGCCTGATTTTGGTATCAGGTCTTTTTGCCTGACTTTGGTGTCAGGTCTTTTGATTTGCCTAACACTGTTGCTAGGTCTTTTGGCCTGACTTTGGCGTAAGGGCTTTTGGTTTTGCCTAACTCTTGTTGTTAGGTCTTTTGTCCTGACTTTGGCGTCAGGGCTTTCGGTTTTGCCTAACTCTTGTTGTTAGGTCTTTTGTCCTGACTTTGGCGTCAGGGCTTTCGGTTTTGCCTAACTCTTGTTGTTAGGTCTTTTGTCCTGACTTTGGCGTTAGGGCTTTTGGCCTGACTTTGGCGTCAGGGCTTTTGTCCTAACTTTGTTGTTAGGGCTTTTTCTTCGATTTGATTCGAGTGGTCATTCTTTTTAAAGGAATGACTTGCTTTTATTGACATGACATTTTGATTTACAAGATGTGTATGAAATCTCCTTAAACGTTCAGAATTAAATGGACGAGGTAACATTTCTCCTTCAGTGGTTACCAAATAGTAGGATCCTGGGGCAGCGATCTCTACTACCTTGTATGGTCCTTCCCATTTAGCTGAAAGCTTATTTTGACTGTCCAGTCTTGTAAATTCGTTCCTTCTCATAACCATCTCCCTCACGAAAAATTTGCGAGCGCTGAGTTTTCTGTTGAAGTATCGAGCGATCGCCAGACGCATCTTTGCTTGTGTAATTTCTGCTTGCCACCTCTTTTCCTCTGCCAGGTCGAGGTCAGTCCTGGGTTCGACTTCGTTTGCCTCAGTGTTCAACTTTTGGAGTGCTCGCCTCTACGAAAGGAACTTGTTACTTGAAGTTTTACTTTCCATAGTGATCGCTTGAGACTCCTTGTCCATCTTCCATAATTCGCTTCATGAAGGAATTGTCACCCTTAGCAGATAACTTCTCTAAACTTTGTCCAACTTATAAGAAGATAGTTTCCTTGATGGATTTATTATCTTCGTCGTATGGTTCCTGCCTGATTTTGGTATCAGGTCTTTTTGCCTGACTGTGGCGTCAGGTGTATTGATTTGCCTAACCCTGTTGCTAGGTCTTTTGGCCTGACTTTGGCGTAAGGGCTATTGGTTTTGCCTAACTCTTGTTGTTAGGTCTTTTGGCCTGACTTTGGCGTCAGGGCTTTCGGTTTTGCCTAACTCTTGTTGTTAGGTCTTTTGTCCTGACTTTGGCGTTAGGGATTTTGGCCTAACTTTGGCGTCAGGGCTTTTGTCCTAACTTTGTTGTTAGGGCTTTTTCTTCGATTTGATTCGAGTGGTCATTCTTTTTAAAGGAATGACTTGCTTTTATTGACATGACATTTTGATTTACAAGCTATGTATGAAATCTCCTTAAACGTTCAGAATTAAATGGACGAGGTAACATTTCTCCTTCAGTGGTTACCAAATAGTAGGATCCTGGGGCATCGATCTCTACTACCTTGTATGGTCCTTCCCATTTAGCTGAAAGCTTATTTTGACTGTCCAGTCTTGTAAATTCGTTCCTTCTCATAACCATCTCCCTCACGAAAAATTTGCGAGCACTGAGTTTTCTGTTGAAGTATCGAGCGGTCGCCAGACGCATCTTTGCTTGTGTAATTTTTGCTTGCCACCTCTTTTCCTCTGCCAGGTCGAGGTCAGTCCTGGGTTCGACTTCGTTTGCCTCAGTGTTCAACTTTTGGAGTGCTCGCCTCTACGAAAGGAACTTGTTACTTGAAGTTTCACTTTCCATAGTGATCGCTTGAGACTCCTTGTCCATCTTCCATAATTCGCTTCATGAAGGAATTGTCACCCTTACCAGATAACTTCTCTAAACTTTGTCCAACTTATAAGAAGATAGTTTCCTTGATGGATTTATTATCTTCGTCGTATGGTTCCTGCCTGATTTTGGTATCAGGTCTTTTTGCCTTACTGTGGTGTCAGGTCTTTTGATTTGCCTAACACTGTTGCTAGGTCTTTTGGCCTGACTTTGGCGTAAGGGCTTTTGGTTTTGCCTAACTCTTGTTGTTAGGTCTTTTGTCCTGACTTTGGCGTCAGGACTTTCGGTTTTGCCTAACTCTTGTTGTTAGGTCTTTTGTCCTGACTTTGGCGTCAGGGCTTTCGGTTTTGCCTAACTCTTGTTGTTAGGTCTTTTGTCCTGACTTTGGCGTTAGGGCTTTTGGCCTGACTTTGGCGTCAGGGCTTTTGTCCTAACTTTGTTGTTAGGGCTTTTTCTTCGATTTGATTCGAGTGGTCATTCTTTTTAAAGGAATGACTTGCTTTTATTGACATGACATTTTGATTTACAAGCTATGTATGAAATCTCCTTAAACGTTCAGAATTAAATGGACGAGGTAACATTTCTCCTTCAGTGGTTACCAAATAGTAGGATCCTGGGGCAGCGATCTCTACTACCTTGTATGGTCCTTCCCATTTAGCTGAAAGCTTATTTTGACTGTCCAGTCTTGTAAATTCGTTCCTTCTCATAACCATCTCCCTCACGAAAAATTTGCGAGCACTGAGTTTTCTGTTGAAGTATCGAGCGGTCGCCAGACGCATCTTTGCTTGTGTAATTTTTGCTTGCCACCTCTTTTCCTCTGCCAGGTCGAGGTCAGTCCTGGGTTCGACTTCGTTTGCCTCAGTGTTCAACTTTTGGAGTGCTCGCCTCTACGAAAGGAACTTGTTACTTGAAGTTTCACTTTCCATAGTGATCGCTTGAGACTCCTTGTCCATCTTCCATAATTCGCTTCATGAAGGAATTGTCACCCTTAGCAGATAACTTCTCTAAACTTTGTCCAACTTATAAGAAGATAGTTTCCTTGATGGATTTATTATCTTCGTCGTATGGTTCCTGCCTGATTTTGGTATCAGGTCTTTTTGCCTGACTTTGGTGTCAGGTCTTTTGATTTGCCTAACACTGTTGCTAGGTCTTTTGGCCTGACTTTGGCGTAAGGGCTTTTGGTTTTGCCTAACTCTTGTTGTTAGGTCTTTTGTCCTGACTTTGGCGTCAGGGCTTTCGGTTTTGCCTAACTCTTGTTGTTAGGTCTTTTGTCCTGACTTTGGCGTCAGGGCTTTCGGTTTTGCCTAACTCTTGTTGTTAGGTCTTTTGTCCTGACTTTGGCGTTAGGGCTTTTGGCCTGACTTTGGCGTCAGGGCTTTTGTCCTAACTTTGTTGTTAGGGCTTTTTCTTCGATTTGATTCGAGTGGTCATTCTTTTTAAAGGAATGAATTGCTTTTATTGACATGACATTTTGATTTACAAGATGTGTATGAAATCTCCTTAAACGTTCAGAATTAAATGGACGAGGTAACATTTCTCCTTCAGTGGTTACCAAATAGTAGGATCCTGGGGCAGCGATCTCTACTACCTTGTATGGTCCTTCCCATTTAGCTGAAAGCTTATTTTGACTGTCCAGTCTTGTAAATTCGTTCCTTCTCATAACCATCTCCCTCACGAAAAATTTGCGAGCGCTGAGTTTTCTGTTGAAGTATCGAGCGGTCGCCAGACGCATCTTTGCTTGTGTAATTTTTGCTTGCCACCTCTTTTCCTCTGCCAGGTCGAGGTCAGTCCTGGGTTCGACTTCGTTTGCCTCAGTGTTCAACTTTTGGAGTGCTCGCCTCTACGAAAGGAACTTGTTACTTGAAGTTTTACTTTCCATAGTGATCGCTTGAGACTCCTTGTCCATCTTCCATAATTCGCTTCATGAAGGAATTGTCACCCTTAGCAGATAACTTCTCTAAACTTTGTCCAACTTATAAGAAGATAGTTTCCTTGATGGATTTATTATCTTCGTCGTATGGTTCCTGCCTGATTTTGGTATCAGGTCTTTTTGCCTGACTGTGGCGTCAGGTGTATTGATTTGCCTAACCCTGTTGCTAGGTCTTTTGGCCTGACTTTGGCGTAAGGGCTATTGGTTTTGCCTAACTCTTGTTGTTAGGTCTTTTGGCCTGACTTTGGCGTCAGGGCTTTCGGTTTTGCCTAACTCTTGTTGTTAGGTCTTTTGTCCTGACTTTGGCGTTAGGGCTTTTGGCCTAACTTTGGCGTCAGGGCTTTTGTCCTAACTTTGTTGTTAGGGCTTTTTCTTCGATTTGATTCGAGTGGTCATTCTTTTTAAAGGAATGACTTGCTTTTATTGACATGACATTTTGATTTACAAGCTATGTATGAAATCTCCTTAAACGTTCAGAATTAAATGGACGATGTAACATTTCTCCTTCAGTGGTTACCAAATAGTAGGATCCTGGGGCAGCGATCTCTACTACCTTGTATGGTCCTTCCCATTTAGCTGAAAGCTTATTTTGACTGTCCAGTCTTGTAAATTCGTTCCTTCTCATAACCATCTCCCTCACGAAAAATTTGCGAGCGCTGAGTTTTCTGTTGAAGTATCGAGCGGTCGCCAGACGCATCTTTGCTTGTGTAATTTTTGCTTGCCACCTCTTTTCCTCTGCCAGGTCGAGGTCAGTCCTGGGTTCGACTTCGTTTGCCTCAGTGTTCAACTTTTGGAGTGCTCGCCTCTACGAAAGGAACTTGTTACTTGAAGTTTCACTTTCCATAGTGATCGCTTGAGACTCCTTGTCCATCTTCCATAATTCGCTTCATGAAGGAATTGTCACCCTTAGCAGATAACTTCTCTAAACTTTGTCCAACTTATAAGAAGATAGTTTCCTTGATGGATTTATTATCTTCGTCGTATGGTTCCTGCCTGATTTTGGTATCAGGTCTTTTTGCCTGACTTTGGTGTCAGGTCTTTTGATTTGCCTAACACTGTTGCTAGGTCTTTTGGCCTGACTTTGGCGTAAGGGCTTTTGGTTTTCCTAACTCTTGTTGTTAGGTCTTTTGTCCTGACTTTGGCGTCAGGGCTTTCGGTTTTGCCTAACTCTTGTTGTTAGGTCTTTTGTCCTGACTTTGGCGTCAGGGCTTTCGGTTTTGCCTAACTCTTGTTGTTAGGTCTTTTGTCCTGACTTTGGCGTTAGGGCTTTTGGCCTGACTTTGGCGTCAGGGCTTTTGTCCTAACTTTGTTGTTAGGGCTTTTTCTTCGACTTGATTCGAGTGGTCATTCTTTTTAAAGGAATGACTTGCTTTTATTGACATGACATTTTGATTTACAAGATGTGTATGAAATCTCCTTAAACGTTCAGAATTAAATGGACGAGGTAACATTTCTCCTTCAGTGGTTACCAAATAGTAGGATCCTGGGGCAGCGATCTCTACTACCTTGTATGGTCCTTCCCATTTAGCTGAAAGCTTATTTTGACTGTCCAGTCTTGTAAATTCGTTCCTTCTCATAACCATCTCCCTCACGAAAAATTTGCGAGCGCTGAGTTTTCTGTTGAAGTATCGAGCGATCGCCAGACGCATCTTTGCTTGTGTAATTTTTGCTTGCCACCTCTTTTCCTCTGCCAGGTCGAGGTCAGTCCTGGGTTCGACTTCGTTTGCCTCAGTGTTCAACTTTTGGAGTGCTCGCCTCTACGAAAGGAACTTGTTACTTGAAGTTTCACTTTCCATAGTGATCGCTTGAGACTCCTTGTCCATCTTCCATAATTCGCTTCATGAAGGAATTGTCACCCTTAGCAGATAACTTCTCTAAACTTTGTCCAACTTATAAGAAGATAGTTTCCTTGATGGATTTATTATCTTCGTCGTATGGTTCCTGCCTGATTTTGGTATCAGGTCTTTTTGCCTGACTTTGGTGTCAGGTCTTTTGATTTGCCTAACACTGTTGCTAGGTCTTTTGGCCTGACTTTGGCGTAAGGGCTTTTGGTTTTGCCTAACTCTTGTTGTTAGGTCTTTTGTCCTGACTTTGGCGTCAGGGCTTTCGGTTTTGCCTAACTCTTGTTGTTAGGTCTTTTGTCCTGACTTTGGCGTCAGGGCTTTCAGTTTTGCCTAACTCTTGTTGTTAGGTCTTTTGTCCTGACTTTGGCGTTAGGGCTTTTGGCCTGACTTTGGCGTCAGGGCTTTTGTCCTAACTTTGTTGTTAGGGCTTTTTCTTCGATTTGATTCGAGTGGTCATTCTTTTTAAAGGAATGACTTGCTTTTATTGACATGACATTTTGATTTACAAGATGTGTATGAAATCTCCTTAAACGTTCAGAATTAAATGGACGAGGTAACATTTCTCCTTCAGTGGTTACCA
The DNA here is from genome assembly GCA_946814005.1 of Chamaenerion angustifolium. Taxonomy (NCBI): domain Eukaryota; kingdom Viridiplantae; phylum Streptophyta; class Magnoliopsida; order Myrtales; family Onagraceae; genus Chamaenerion; species Chamaenerion angustifolium. The sequence continues at coordinate 6,928,380 of OX328278.1, read as the reverse complement.
AATAGTAGGATCCTGGGGCAGCGATCTCTACTACCTTGTATGGTCCTTCCCATTTAGCTGAAAGCTTATTTTGACTGTCCAGTCTTGTAAATTCGTTCCTTCTCATAACCATCTCCCTCACGAAAAATTTGCGAGCGCTGAGTTTTCTGTTGAAGTATCGAGCGATCGCCAGACGCATCTTTGCTTGTGTAATTTTTGCTTGCCACCTCTTTTCCTCTGCCAGGTCGAGGTCAGTCCTGGGTTCGACTTCGTTTGCCTCAGTGTTCAACTTTTGGAGTGCTCGCCTCTACGAAAGGAACTTGTTACTTGAAGTTTCACTTTCCATAGTGATCGCTTGAGACTCCTTGTCCATCTTCCATAATTCGCTTCATGAAGGAATTGTCACCCTTAGCAGATAACTTCTCTAAACTTTGTCCAACTTATAAGAAGATAGTTTCCTTGATGGATTTATTATCTTCGTCGTATGGTTCCTGCCTGATTTTGGTATCAGGTCTTTTTGCCTGACTGTGGCGTCAGGTGTATTGATTTGCCTAACCCTGTTGCTAGGTCTTTTGGCCTGACTTTGGCGTAAGGGCTATTGGTTTTGCCTAACTCTTGTTGTTAGGTCTTTTGGCCTGACTTTGGCGTCAGGGCTTTCGGTTTTGCCTAACTCTTGTTGTTAGGTCTTTTGTCCTGACTTTGGCGTTAGGGCTTTTGGCCTAACTTTGGCGTCAGGGCTTTTGTCCTAACTTTGTTGTTAGGGCTTTTTCTTCGATTTGATTCGAGTGGTCATTCTTTTTAAAGGAATGACTTGCTTTTATTGACATGACATTTTGATTTACAAGCTATGTATGAAATCTCCTTAAACGTTCAGAATTAAATGGACGAGGTAACATTTCTCCTTCAGTGGTTACCAAATAGTAGGATCCTGGGGCAGCGATCTCTACTACCTTGTATGGTCCTTCCCATTTAGCTGAAAGCTTATTTTGACTGTCCAGTCTTGTAAATTCGTTACTTCTCATAACCATCTCCCTCACGAAAAATTTGCGAGCGCTGAGTTTTCTGTTGAAGTATCGAGCGGTCGCCAGACGCATCTTTGGTTGTGTAATTTTTGCTTGCCGCCTCTTTTCCTCTGCCAGGTCGAGGTCAGTCCTGGGTTCGACTTCGTTTGCCTCAGTGTTCAACTTTTGGAGTGCTCGCCTCTACGAAAGGAACTTGTTACTTGAAGTTTCACTTTCCATAGTGATCGCTTGAGACTCCTTGTCCATCTTCCATAATTCGCTTCATGAAGGAATTGTCACCCTTAGCAGATAACTTCTCTAAACTTTGTCCAACTTATAAGAAGATAGTTTCCTTGATGGATTTATTATCTTCGTCGTATGGTTCCTGCCTGATTTTGGTATCAGGTCTTTTTGCCTGACTTTGGTGTCAGGTCTTTTGATTTGCCTAACACTGTTGCTAGGTCTTTTGGCCTGACTTTGGCGTAAGGGCTTTTGGTTTTGCCTAACTCTTGTTGTTAGGTCTTTTGTCCTGACTTTGGCGTCAGGGCTTTCGGTTTTGCCTAACTCTTGTTGTTAGGTCTTTTGTCCTGACTTTGGCGTCAGGGCTTTCGGTTTTGCCTAACTCTTGTTGTTAGGTCTTTTGTCCTGACTTTGGCGTTAGGGCTTTTGGCCTGACTTTGGCGTCAGGGCTTTTGTCCTAACTTTGTTGTTAGGGCTTTTTCTTCGATTTGATTCGAGTGGTCATTCTTTTTAAAGGAATGACTTGCTTTTATTGACATGACATTTTGATTTACAAGATGTGTATGAAATCTCCTTAAACGTTCAGAATTAAATGGACGAGGTAACATTTCTCCTTCAGTGGTTACCAAATAGTAGGATCCTGGGGCAGCGATCTCTACTACCTTGTATGGTCCTTCCCATTTAGCTGAAAGCTTATTTTGACTGTCCAGTCTTGTAAATTCGTTCCTTCTCATAACCATCTCCCTCACGAAAAATTTGCGAGCGCTGAGTTTTCTGTTGAAGTATCGAGCGATCGCCAGACGCATCTTTGCTTGTGTAATTTTTGCTTGCCACCTCTTTTCCTCTGCCAGGTCGAGGTCAGTCCTGGGTTCGACTTCGTTTGCCTCAGTGTTCAACTTTTGGAGTGCTCGCCTCTACGAAAGGAACTTGTTACTTGAAGTTTCACTTTCCATAGTGATCGCTTGACACTCCTTGTCCATCTTCCATAATTCGCTTCATGAAGGAATTGTCACCCTTAGCAGATAACTTCTCTAAACTTTGTCCAACTTATAAGAAGATAGTTTCCTTGATGGATTTATTATCTTCGTCGTATGGTTCCTGCCTGATTTTGGTATCAGGTCTTTTTGCCTGACTTTGGTGTCAGGTCTTTTGATTTGCCTAACACTGTTGCTAGGTCTTTTGGCCTGACTTTGGCGTAATGGCTTTTGGTTTTGCCTAACTCTTGTTGTTAGGTCTTTTGTCCTGACTTTGGCGTCAGGGCTTTCGGTTTTGCCTAACTCTTGTTGTTAGGTCTTTTGTCCTGACTTTGGCGTCAGGGCTTTCGGTTTTGCCTAACTCTTGTTGTTAGGTCTTTTGTCCTGACTTTGGCGTTAGGGCTTTTGGCCTGACTTTGGCGTCAGGGCTTTTGTCCTAACTTTGTTGTTAGGGCTTTTTCTTCGATTTGATTCGAGTGGTCATTCTTTTTAAAGGAATGACTTGCTTTTATTGACATGACATTTTGATTTACAAGATGTGTATGAAATCTCCTTAAACGTTCAGAATTAAATGGACGAGGTAACATTTCTCCTTCAGTGGTTACCAAATAGTAGGATCCTGGGGCAGCGATCTCTACTACCTTGTATGGTCCTTCCCATTTAGCTGAAAGCTTATTTTGACTGTCCAGTCTTGTAAATTCGTTCCTTCTCATAACCATCTCCCTCACGAAAAATTTGCGAGCGCTGAGTTTTCTGTTGAAGTATCGAGCGATCGCCAGACGCATCTTTGCTTGTGTAATTTCTGCTTGCCACCTCTTTTCCTCTGCCAGGTCGAGGTCAGTCCTGGGTTCGACTTCTTTTGCCTCAGTGTTCAACTTTTGGAGTGCTCGCCTCTACGAAAGGAACTTGTTACTTGAAGTTTCACTTTCCATAGTGATCGCTTGAGACTCCTTGTCCATCTTCCATAATTCGCTTCATGAAGGAATTGTCACCCTTAGCAGATAACTTCTCTAAACTTTGTCCAACTTATAAGAAGATAGTTTCCTTGATGGATTTATTATCTTCGTCGTATGGTTCCTGCCTGATTTTGGTATCAGGTCTTTTTGCCTGACTGTGGCGTCAGGTGTATTGATTTGCCTAACCCTGTTGCTAGGTCTTTTGGCCTGACTTTGGCGTAAGGGCTATTGGTTTTGCCTAACTCTTGTTGTTAGGTCTTTTGGCCTGACTTTGGCGTCAGGGCTTTCGGTTTTGCCTAACTCTTGTTGTTAGGTCTTTTGTCCTGACTTTGGCGTTAGGGCTTTTGGCCTAACTTTGGCGTCAGGGCTTTTGTCCTAACTTTGTTGTTAGGGCTTTTTCTTCGATTTGATTCGAGTGGTCATTCTTTTTAAAGGAATAACTTGCTTTTATTGACATGACATTTTGATTTACAAGCTATGTATGAAATCTCCTTAAACGTTCAGAATTAAATGGACGAGGTAACATTTCTCCTTCAGTGGTTACCAAATAGTAGGATCCTGGGGCAGCGATCTCTACTACCTTGTATGGTCCTTCCCATTTAGCTGAAAGCTTATTTTGACTGTCCAGTCTTGTAAATTCGTTCCTTCTCATAACCATCTCCCTCACGAAAAATTTGCGAGCGCTGAGTTTTCTGTTGAAGTATCGAGCGATCGCCAGACGCATCTTTGCTTGTGTAATTTCTGCTTGCCACCTCTTTTCCTCTGCCAGGTCGAGGTCAGTCCTGGGTTCGACTTCGTTTGCCTCAGTGTTCAACTTTTGGAGTGCTCGCCTCTACGAAAGGAACTTGTTACTTGAAGTTTCACTTTCCATAGTGATCGCTTGAGACTCCTTGTCCATCTTCCATAATTCGCTTCATGAAGGAATTGTCACCCTTAGCAGATAACTTCTCTAAGCTTTGTCCAACTTATAAGAAGATAGTTTCCTTGATGGATTTATTATCTTCGTCGTATGGTTCCTGCCTGATTTTGGTATCAGGTCTTTTTGCCTGACTTTGGTGTCAGGTCTTTTGATTTGCCTAACACTGTTGCTAGGTCTTTTGGCCTGACTTTGGCGTAAGGGCTTTTGGTTTTGCCTAACTCTTGTTGTTAGGTCTTTTGTCCTGACTTTGGCGTCAGGGCTTTCGGTTTTGCCTAACTCTTGTTGTTAGGTCTTTTGTCCTGACTTTGGCGTTAGGGCTTTTGGCCTAACTTTGTTGTTAGGGCTTTTTCTTCGATTTGATTCGAGTGGTCATTCTTTTTAAAGGAATGACTTGCTTTTATTGACATGACATTTTGATTTACAAGCTATGTATGAAATTTCCTTAAACGTTCAGAATTAAATGGACGAGGTAACATTTCTCCTTCAGTGGTTACCAAATAGTAGGATCCTGGGGCAGCGATCTCTACTACCTTGTATGGTCCTTCCCATTTAGCTGAAAGCTTATTTTGACTGTCCAGTCTTGTAAATTCGTTCCTTCTCATAACCATCTCCCTCACGAAAAATTTGCGAGCGCTGGGTTTTCTGTTGAAGTATCGAGCGATCGCCAGACGCATCTTTGCTTGTGTAATTTCTGCTTGCCACCTCTTTTCCTCTGCCAGGTCGAGGTCAGTCCTGGGTTCGACTTCGTTTGCCTCAGTGTTCAACTTTTGGAGTGCTCGCCTCTACGAAAGGAACTTGTTACTTGAAGTTTCACTTTCCATAGTGATCGCTTGAGACTCCTTGTCCATCTTCCATAATTCGCTTCATGAAGGAATTGTCACCCTTAGCAGATAACTTCTCTAAACTTTGTCCAAATTATAAGAAGATAGTTTCCTTGATGGATTTATTATCTTCGTCGTATGGTTCCTGCCTGATTTTGGTATCAGGTCTTTTTGCCTGACTGTGGCGTCAGGTGTATTGATTTGCCTAACCCTGTTGCTAGGTCTTTTGGCCTGACTTTGGCGTAAAGGCTATTGGTTTTGCCTAACTCATGTCGTTAGGTCTTTTGGCCTGACTTTGGCGTCAGGGCTTTCGGTTTTGCCTAACTCTTGTTGTTAGGTCTTTTGTCCTGACTTTGGCGTTAGGGCTTTTGGCCTAACTTTGGCGTCAGGGCTTTTGTCCTAACTTTGTTGTTAGGGCTTTTTCTTCGATTTGATTCGAGTGGTCATTCTTTTTAAAGGAATGACTTGCTTTTATTGACATGACATTTTGATTTACAAGCTATGTATGAAATCTCCTTAAACGTTCAGAATTAAATGGACGAGGTAACATTTCTCCTTCAGTGGTTACCAAATAGTAGGATCCTGGGGCAGCGATCTCTACTACCTTGTATGGTCCTTCCCATTTAGCTGAAAGCTTATTTTGACTGTCCAGTCTTGTAAATTCGTTCCTTCTCATAACCATCTCCCTCACGAAAAATTTGCGAGCGCTGAGTTTTCTGTTGAAGTATCGAGCGATCGCCAGACGCATCTTTGCTTGTGTAATTTCTGCTTGCCACCTCTTTTCCTCTGCCAGGTCGAGGTCAGTCCTGGGTTCGACTTCGTTTGCCTCAGTGTTCAACTTTTGGAGTGCTCGCCTCTACGAAAGGAACTTGTTACTTGAAGTTTCACTTTCCATAGTGATCGCTTGAGACTCCTTGTCCATCTTCCATAATTCGCTTCATGAAGGAATTGTCACCCTTAGCAGATAACTTCTCTAAGCTTTGTCCAACTTATAAGAAGATAGTTTCCTTGATGGATTTATTATCTTCGTCGTATGGTTCCTGCCTGATTTTGGTATCAGGTCTTTTTGCCTGACTTTGGTGTCAGGTCTTTTGATTTGCCTAACACTGTTGCTAGGTCTTTTGGCCTGACTTTGGCGTAAGGGCTTTTGGTTTTGCCTAACTCTTGTTGTTAGGTCTTTTGTCCTGACTTTGGCGTCAGGGCTTTCGGTTTTGCCTAACTCTTGTTGTTAGGTCTTTTGTCCTGACTTTGGCGTTAGGGCTTTTGGCCTAACTTTGTTGTTAGGGCTTTTTCTTCGATTTGATTCGAGTGGTCATTCTTTTTAAAGGAATGACTTGCTTTTATTGACATGACATTTTGATTTACAAGCTATGTATGAAATTTCCTTAAACGTTCAGAATTAAATGGACGAGGTAACATTTCTCCTTCAGTGGTTACCAAATAGTAGGATCCTGGGGCAGCGATCTCTACTACCTTGTATGGTCCTTCCCATTTAGCTGAAAGCTTATTTTGACTGTCCAGTCTTGTAAATTCGTTCCTTCTCATAACCATCTCCCTCACGAAAAATTTGCGAGCGCTGGGTTTTCTGTTGAAGTATCGAGCGATCGCCAGACGCATCTTTGCTTGTGTAATTTCTGCTTGCCACCTCTTTTCCTCTGCCAGGTCGAGGTCAGTCCTGGGTTCGACTTCGTTTGCCTCAGTGTTCAACTTTTGGAGTGCTCGCCTCTACGAAAGGAACTTGTTACTTGAAGTTTCACTTTCCATAGTGATCGCTTGAGACTCCTTGTCCATCTTCCATAATTCGCTTCATGAAGGAATTGTCACCCTTAGCAGATAACTTCTCTAAACTTTGTCCAAATTATAAGAAGATAGTTTCCTTGATGGATTTATTATCTTCGTCGTATGGTTCCTGCCTGATTTTGGTATCAGGTCTTTTTGCCTGACTGTGGCGTCAGGTGTATTGATTTGCCTAACCCTGTTGCTAGGTCTTTTGGCCTGACTTTGGCGTAAAGGCTATTGGTTTTGCCTAACTCATGTCGTTAGGTCTTTTGGCCTGACTTTGGCGTCAGGGCTTTCGGTTTTGCCTAACTCTTGTTGTTAGGTCTTTTGTCCTGACTTTGGCGTTAGGGCTTTTGGCCTAACTTTGGCGTCAGGGCTTTTGTCCTAACTTTGTTGTTAGGGCTTTTTCTTCGATTTGATTCGAGTGGTCATTCTTTTTAAAGGAATGACTTGCTTTTATTGACATGACATTTTGATTTACAAGCTATGTATGAAATCTCCTTAAACGTTCAGAATTAAATGGACGAGGTAACATTTCTCCTTCAGTGGTTACCAAATAGTAGGATCCTGGGGCAGCGATCTCTACTACCTTGTATGGTCCTTCCCATTTAGCTGAAAGCTTATTTTGACTGTCCAGTCTTGTAAATTCGTTCCTTCTCATAACCATCTCCCTCACGAAAAATTTGCGAGCGCTGAGTTTTCTGTTGAAGTATCGAGCGATCGCCAGACGCATCTTTGCTTGTGTAATTTCTGCTTGCCACCTCTTTTCCTCTGCCAGGTCGAGGTCAGTCCTGGGTTCGACTTCGTTTGCCTCAGTGTTCAACTTTTGGAGTGCTCGCCTCTACGAAAGGAACTTGTTACTTGAAGTTTCACTTTCCATAGTGATCGCTTGAGACTCCTTGTCCATCTTCCATAATTCGCTTCATGAAGGAATTGTCACCCTTAGCAGATAACTTCTCTAAACTTTGTCCAACTTATAAGAAGATAGTTTCCTTGATGGATTTATTATCTTCGTCGTATGGTTCCTGCCTGATTTTGGTATCAGGTCTTTTTGCCTGACTTTGGTGTCAGGTCTTTTGATTTGCCTAACACTGTTGCTAGGTCTTTTGGCCTGACTTTGGCGTAAGGGCTTTTGGTTTTGCCTAACTCTTGTTGTTAGGTCTTTTGTCCTGACTTTGGCGTCAGGGCTTTCGGTTTTGCCTAACTCTTGTTGTTAGGTCTTTTGTCCTGACTTTGGCGTCAGGGCTTTCGGTTTTGCCTAACTCTTGTTGTTAGGTCTTTTGTCCTGACTTTGGCGTTAGGGCTTTTGGCCTGACTTTGGCGTCAGGGCTTTTGTCCTAACTTTGTTGTTAGGGCTTTTTCTTCGATTTGATTCGAGTGGTCATTCTTTTTAAAGGAATGACTTGCTTTTATTGACATAACATTTTGATTTACAAGATGTGTATGAAATCTCCTTAAACGTTCAGAATTAAATGGACGAGGTAACATTTCTCCTTCAGTGGTTACCAAATAGTAGGATCCTGGGGCAGCGATCTCTACTACCTTGTATGGTCCTTCCCATTTAGCTGAAAGCTTATTTTGACTGTCCAGTCTTGTAAATTCGTTCCTTCTCATAACCATCTCACTCACGAAATATTTGCGAGCGCTGAGTTTTCTGTTGAAGTATCGAGCGATCGCCAGACGCATCTTTGCTTGTGTAATTTCTGCTTGCCACCTCTTTTCCTCTGCCAGGTCGAGGTCAGTCCTGGGTTCGACTTCGTTTGCCTCAGTGTTCAACTTTTGGAGTGCTCGCCTCTACGAAAGGAACTTGTTACTTGAAGTTTCACTTTCCATAGTGATCGCTTGAGACTCCTTGTCCATCTTCCATAATTCGCTTCATGAAGGAATTGTCACCCTTAGCAGATAACTTCTCTAAACTTTGTCCAACTTATAAGAAGATAGTTTCCTTGATGGATTTATTATCTTCGTCGTATGGTTCCTGCCTGATTTTGGTATCAGGTCTTTTTGCCTGACTGTGGCGTCAGGTGTATTGATTTGCCTAACCCTGTTGCTAGGTCTTTTGGCCTGATTTTGGCGTAAGGGCTATTGGTTTTGCCTAACTCTTGTTGTTAGGTCTTTTGGCCTGACTTTGGCGTCAGGGCTTTCGGTTTTGCCTAACTCTTGTTGTTAGGTCTTTTGTCCTGACTTTGGCGTTAGGGCTTTTGGCCTAACTTTGGCGTCAGGGCTTTTGTCCTAACTTTGTTGTTAGGGCTTTTTCTTCGATTTGATTCGAGTGGTCATTCTTTTTAAAGGAATGACTTGCTTTTATTGACATGACATTTTGATTTACAAGCTATGTATGAAATCTCCTTAAACGTTCAGAATTAAATGGACGAGGTAACATTTCTCCTTCAGTGGTTACCAAATAGTAGGATCCTGGGGCAGCGATCTCTACTACCTTGTATGGTCCTTCCCATTTAGCTGAAAGCTTATTTTGACTGTCCAGTCTTGTAAATTCGTTCCTTCTCATAACCATCTCCCTCACGAAAAATTTGCGAGCGCTGAGTTTTCTGTTGAAGTATCGAGCGGTCGCCAGATGCATCTTTGCTTGTGTAATTTTTGCTTGCCACCTCTTTTCCTCTGCCAGGTCGAGGTCAGTCCTGGGTTCGACTTCGTTTGCCTCAGTGTTCAACTTTTGGAGTGCTCGCCTCTACGAAAGGAACTTGTTACTTGAAGTTTCACTTTCCATAGTGATCGCTTGAGACTCCTTGTCCATCTTCCATAATTCGCTTCATGAAGGAATTGTCACCCTTAGCAGATAACTTCTCTAAACTTTGTCCAACTTATAAGAAGATAGTTTCCTTGATGGATTTATTATCTTCGTCGTATGGTTCCTGCCTGATTTTGGTATCAGGTCTTTTTGCCTGACTTTGGTGTCAGGTCTTTTGATTTGCCTAACACTGTTGCTAGGTCTTTTGGCCTGACTTTGGCGTAAGGGCTTTTGGTTTTGCCTAACTCTTGTTGTTAGGTCTTTTGTCCTGACTTTGGCGTCAGGGCTTTCGGTTTTGCCTAACTCTTGTTGTTAGGTCTTTTGGCCTGACTTTGGCGTCAGGGCTTTCGGTTTTGCCTAACTCTTGTTGTTAGGTCTTTTGTCCTGACTTTGGCGTTAGGGCTTTTGGCCTGACTTTGGCGTCAGGGCTTTTGTCATAACTTTGTTGTTAGGGCTTTTTCTTCGATTTGATTCGAGTGGTCATTCTTTTTAAAGGAATGACTTGCTTTTATTGACATGACATTTTGATTTACAAGATGTGTATGAAATCTCCTTAAACGTTCAGAATTAAATGGACGAGGTAACATTTCTCCTTCAGTGGTTACCAAATAGTAGGATCCTGGGGCACCGATCTCTACTTCCTTGTATGGTCCTTCCCATTTAGCTGAAAGCTTATTTTGACTGTCCAGTCTTGTAAATTCGTTCCTTCTCATAACCATCTCCCTCACGAAAAATTTGCGAGCGCTGAGTTTTCTGTTGAAGTATCGAGCGGTCGCCAGATGCATCTTTGCTTGTGTAATTTTTGCTTGCCACCTCTTTTCCTCTGCCAGGTCGAGGTCAGTCCTGGGTTCGACTTCGTTTGCCTCAGTGTTCAACTTTTGGAGTGCTCGCCTCTACGAAAGGAACTTGTTACTTGAAGTTTCACTTTCCATAGTGATCGCTTGAGACTCCTTGTCCATCTTCCATAATTCGCTTCATGAAGGAATTGTCACCCTTAGCAGATAACTTCTCTAAACTTTGTCCAACTTATAAGAAGATAGTTTCCTTGATGGATTTATTATCTTCGTCGTATGGTTCCTGCCTGATTTTGGTATCAGGTCTTTTTGCCTGACTTTGGTGTCAGGTCTTTTGATTTGCCTAACACTGTTGCTAGGTCTTTTGGCCTGACTTTGGCGTAAGGGCTTTTGGTTTTGCCTAACTCTTGTTGTTAGGTCTTTTGTCCTGACTTTGGCGTCAGGGCTTTCGGTTTTGCCTAACTCTTGTTGTTAGGTCTTTTGGCCTGACTTTGGCGTCAGGGCTTTCGGTTTTGCCTAACTCTTGTTGTTAGGTCTTTTGTCCTGACTTTGGCGTTAGGGCTTTTGGCCTGACTTTGGCGTCAGGGCTTTTGTCATAACTTTGTTGTTAGGGCTTTTTCTTCGATTTGATTCGAGTGGTCATTCTTTTTAAAGGAATGACTTGCTTTTATTGACATGACATTTTGATTTACAAGATGTGTATGAAATCTCCTTAAACGTTCAGAATTAAATGGACGAGGTAACATTTCTCCTTCAGTGGTTACCAAATAGTAGGATCCTGGGGCAGCGATCTCTACTTCCTTGTATGGTCCTTCCCATTTAGCTGAAAGCTTATTTTGACTGTCCAGTCTTGTAAATTCGTTCCTTCTCATAACCATCTCCCTCACGAAAAATTTGCGAGCGCTGAGTTTTCTGTTGAAGTATCGAGCGATCGCCAGACGCATCTTTGCTTGTGTAATTTCTGCTTGCCACCTCTTTTCCTCTGCCAGGTCGAGGTCAGTCCTGGGTTCGACTTCGTTTGCCTCAGTGTTCAACTTTTGGAGTGCTCGCCTCTACGAAAGGAACTTGTTAGTTGAAGTTTCACTTTCCATAGTGATCGCTTGAGACTCCTTGTCCATCTTCCATAATTCGCTTCATGAAGGAATTGTCACCCTTAGCAGATAACTTCTCTAAACTTTGTCCAACTTATAAGAAGATAGTTTCCTTGATGGATTTATTATCTTCGTCGTATGGTTCCTGCCTGATTTTGGTATCAGGTCTTTTTGCCTGACTGTGGCGTCAGGTGTATTGATTTGCCTAACCCTGTTGCTAGGTCTTTTGGCCTGACTTTGGCGTAAGGGCTATTGGTTTTGCCTAACTCTTGTTGTTAGGTCTTTTGGCCTGACTTTGGCGTCAGGGCTTTCGGTTTTGCCTAACTCTTGTTGTTAGGTCTTTTGTCCTGACTTTGGCGTTAGGGCTTTTGGCCTAACTTTGGCGTCAGGGCTTTTGTCCTAACTTTGTTGTTAGGGCTTTTTCTTCGATTTGATTCGAGTGGTCATTCTTTTTAAAGGAATGACTTGCTTTTATTGACATGACATTTTGATTTACAAGCTATGTATGAAATCTCCTTAAACGTTCAGAATTAAATGGACGAGGTAACATTTCTCCTTCAGTGGTTACCAAATAGTAGGATCCTGGGGCAGCGATCTCTACTACCTTGTATGGTCCTTCCCATTTAGCTGAAAGCTTATTTTGACTGTCCAGTCTTGTAAATTCGTTCCTTCTCATAACCATCTCCCTCACGAAAAATTTGCGAGCGCTGAGTTTTCTGTTGAAGTATCGAGCGGTCGCCAGACGCATCTTTGCTTGTGTAATTTTTGCTTGCCACCTCTTTTCCTCTGCCAGGTCGAGGTCATTCCTGGGTTCGACTTCGTTTGCCTCAGTGTTCAACTTTTGGAGTGCTCGCCTCTACGAAAGGAACTTGTTACTTGAAGTTTCACTTTCCATAGTGATCGCTTGAGACTCCTTGTCCATCTTCCATAATTCGCTTCATGAAGGAATTGTCACCCTTAGCAGATAACTTCTCTAAACTTTGTCCAACTTATAAGAAGATAGTTTCCTTGATGGATTTATTATCTTCGTCGTATGGTTCCTGCCTGATTTTGGTATCAGGTCTTTTTGCCTGACTTTGGTGTCAGGTCTTTTGATTTGCCTAACACTGTTGCTAGGTCTTTTGGCCTGACTTTGGCGTAAGGGCTTTTGGTTTTGCCTAACTCTTGTTGTTAGGTCTTTTGTCCTGACTTTGGCGTCAGGGCTTTCGGTTTTGCCTAACTCTTGTTGTTAGGTCTTTTGTCCTGACTTTGGCGTCAGGGCTTTCGGTTTTGCCTAACTCTTGTTGTTAGGTCTTTTGTCCTGACTTTGGCGTTAGGGCTTTTGGCCTGACTTTGGCGTCAGGGCTTTTGTCCTAACTTTGTTGTTAGGGCTTTTTCTTCGATTTGATTCGAGTGGTCATTCTTTTTAAAGGAATGACTTGCTTTTATTGACATGACATTTTGATTTACAAGATGTGTATGAAATCTCCTTAAACGTTCTGAATTAAATGGACGAGGTAACATTTCTCCTTCAGTGGTTACCAAATAGTAGGATCCTGGGGCAGCGATCTCTACTTCCTTGTATGGTCCTTCCCATTTAGCTGAAAGCTTATTTTGACTGTCCAGTCTTGTAAATTCGTTCCTTCTCATAACCATCTCCCTCACGAAAAATTTGCGAGCGCTGAGTTTTCTGTTGAAGTATCGAGCGATCGCCAGACGCATCTTTGCTTGTGTAATTTCTGCTTGCCACCTCTTTTCCTCTGCCAGGTCGAGGTCAGTCCTGGGTTCGACTTCGTTTGCCTCAGTGTTCAACTTTTGGAGTGCTCGCCTCTACGAAAGGAACTTGTTACTTGAAGTTTCACTTTCCATAGTGATCGCTTGAGACTCCTTGTCCATCTTCCATAATTCGCTTCATGAAGGAATTGTCACCCTTAGCAGATAACTTCTCTAAACTTTGTCCAACTTATAAGAAGATAGTTTCCTTGATGGATTTATTATCTTCGTCGTATGGTTCCTGCCTGATTTTGGTATCAGGTCTTTTTGCCTGACTGTGGCGTCAGGTGTATTGATTTGCCTAACCCTGTTGCTAGGTCTTTTGGCCTGACTTTGGCGTAAGGGCTATTGGTTTTGCCTAACTCTTGTTGTTAGGTCTTTTGGCCTGACTTTGGCGTCAGGGCTTTCGGTTTTGCCTAACTCTTGTTGTTAGGTCTTTTGTCCTGACTTTGGCGTTAGGGCTTTTGGCCTAACTTTGGCGTCAGGGCTTTTGTCCTAACTTTGTTGTTAGGGCTTTTTCTTCGATTTGATTCGAGTGGTCATTCTTTTTAAAGGAATGACTTGCTTTTATTGACATGACATTTTGATTTACAAGCTATGTATGAAATCTCCTTAAACGTTCAGAATTAAATGGACGAGGTAACATTTCTCCTTCAGTGGTTACCAAATAGTAGGATCCTGGGGCAGCGATCTCTACTACCTTGTATGGTCCTTCCCATTTAGCTGAAAGCTTATTTTGACTGTCCAGTCTTGTAAATTCGTTCCTTCTCATAACCATCTCCCTCACGAAAAATTTGCGAGCGCTGAGTTTTCTGTTGAAGTATCGAGCGGTCGCCAGACGCATCTTTGCTTGTGTAATTTTTGCTTGCCACCTCTTTTCCTCTGCCAGGTCGAGGTCAGTCCTGGGTTCGACTTCGTTTGCCTCAGTGTTCAACTTTTGGAGTGCTCGCCTCTATGAAAGGAACTTGTTACTTGAAGTTTCACTTTCCATAGTGATCGCTTGAGACTCCTTGTCCATCTTCCATAATTCGCTTCATGAAGGAATTGTCACCCTTAGCAGATAACTTCTCTAAACTTTGTCCAACTTATAAGAAGATAGTTTCCTTGATGGATTTATTATCTTCGTCGTATGGTTCCTGCCTGATTTTGGTATCAGGTCTTTTTGCCTGACTTTGGTGTCAGGTCTTTTGATTTGCCTAACACTGTTGCTAGGTCTTTTGGCCTGACTTTGGCGTAAGGGCTTTTGGTTTTGCCTAACTCTTGTTGTTAGGTCTTTTGTCCTGACTTTGGCGTCAGGGCTTTCGGTTTTGCCTAACTCTTGTTGTTAGGTCTTTTGTCCTGACTTTGGCGTCAGGGCTTTCAGTTTTGCCTAACTCTTGTTGTTAGGTCTTTTGTCCTGACTTTGGCGTTAGGGCTTTTGGCCTGACTTTGGCGTCAGGGCTTTTGTCCTAACTTTGTTGTTAGGGCTTTTTCTTCGATTTGATTCGAGTGGTCATTCTTTTTAAAGGAATGACTTGCTTTTATTGACATGACATTTTGATTTACAAGATGTGTATGAAATCTCCTTAAACGTTCAGAATTAAATGGACGAGGTAACATTTCTCCTTCAGTGGTTACCAAATAGTAGGATCCTGGGGCAGCGATCTCTACTACCTTGTATGGTCCTTCCCATTTAGCTGAAAGCTTATTTTGACTGTCCAGTCTTGTAAATTCGTTCCTTCTCATAACCATCTCCCTCACGAAAAATTTGCGAGCGCTGAGTTTTCTGTTGAAGTATCGAGCGATCGCCAGACGCATCTTTGCTTGTGTAATTTCTGCTTGCCACCTCTTTTCCTCTGCCAGGTCGAGGTCAGTCCTGGGTTCGACTTCGTTTGCCTCAGTGTTCAACTTTTGGAGTGCTCGCCTCTACGAAAGGAACTTGTTACTTGAAGTTTCACTTTCCATAGTGATCGCTTGAGACTCCTTGTCCATCTTCCATAATTCGCTTCATGAAGGAATTGTCACCCTTAGCAGATAACTTCTCTAAACTTTGTCCAACTTATAAGAAGATAGTTTCCTTGATGGATTTATTATCTTCGTCGTATGGTTCCTGCCTGATTTTGGTATCAGGTCTTTTTGCCTGACTGTGGCGTCAGGTGTATTGATTTGCCTAACCCTGTTGCTAGGTCTTTTGGCCTGACTTTGGCGTAAGGGCTATTGGTTTTGCCTAACTCTTGTTGTTAGGTCTTTTGGCCTGACTTTGGCGTCAGGGCTTTCGGTTTTGCCTAACTCTTGTTGTTAGGTCTTTTGTCCTGACTTTGGCGTTAGGGCTTTTGGCCTAACTTTGGCGTCAGGGCTTTTGTCCTAACTTTGTTGTTAGGGCTTTTTCTTCGATTTGATTCGAGTGGTCATTCTTTTTAAAGGAATGACTTGCTTTTATTGACATGACATTTTGATTTACAAGCTATGTATGAAATCTCCTTAAACGTTCAGAATTAAATGGACGAGGTAACATTTCTCCTTCAGTGGTTACCAAATAGTAGGATCCTGGGGCAGCGATCTCTACTACCTTGTATGGTCCTTCCCATTTAGCTGAAAGCTTATTTTGACTGTCCAGTCTTGTAAATTCGTTCCTTCTCATAACCATCTCCCTCACGAAAAATTTGCGAGCGCTGAGTTTTCTGTTGAAGTATCGAGCGGTCGCCAGACGCATCTTTGCTTGTGTAATTTTTGCTTGCCACCTCTTTTCCTCTGCCAGGTCGAGGTCAGTCCTGGGTTCGACTTCGTTTGCCTCAGTGTTCAACTTTTGGAGTGCTCGCCTCTATGAAAGGAACTTGTTACTTGAAGTTTCACTTTCCATAGTGATCGCTTGAGACTCCTTGTCCATCTTCCATAATTCGCTTCATGAAGGAATTGTCACCCTTAGCAGATAACTTCTCTAAACTTTGTCCAACTTATAAGAAGATAGTTTCCTTGATGGATTTATTATCTTCGTCGTATGGTTCCTGCCTGATTTTGGTATCAGGTCTTTTTGCCTGACTTTGGTGTCAGGTCTTTTGATTTGCCTAACACTGTTGCTAGGTCTTTTGGCCTGACTTTGGCGTAAGGGCTTTTGGTTTTGCCTAACTCTTGTTGTTAGGTCTTTTGTCCTGACTTTGGCGTCAGGGCTTTCGGTTTTGCCTAACTCTTGTTGTTAGGTCTTTTGTCCTGACTTTGGCGTCAGGGCTTTCAGTTTTGCCTAACTCTTGTTGTTAGGTCTTTTGTCCTGACTTTGGCGTTAGGGCTTTTGGCCTGACTTTGGCGTCAGGGCTTTTGTCCTAACTTTGTTGTTAGGGCTTTTTCTTCGATTTGATTCGAGTGGTCATTCTTTTTAAAGGAATGACTTGCTTTTATTGACATGACATTTTGATTTACAAGATGTGTATGAAATCTCCTTAAACGTTCAGAATTAAATGGACGAGGTAACATTTCTCCTTCAGTGGTTACCAAATAGTAGGATCCTGGGGCAGCGATCTCTACTACCTTGTATGGTCCTTCCCATTTAGCTGAAAGCTTATTTTGACTGTCCAGTCTTGTAAATTCGTTCCTTCTCATAACCATCTCCCTCACGAAAAATTTGCGAGCGCTGAGTTTTCTGTTGAAGTATCGAGCGATCGCCAGACGCATCTTTGCTTGTGTAATTTCTGCTTGCCACCTCTTTTCCTCTGCCAGGTCGAGGTCAGTCCTGGGTTCGACTTCGTTTGCCTCAGTGTTCAACTTTTGGAGTGCTCGCCTCTACGAAAGGAACTTGTTACTTGAAGTTTCACTTTCCATAGTGATCGCTTGAGACTCCTTGTCCATCTTCCATAATTCGCTTCATGAAGGAATTGTCACCCTTAGCAGATAACTTCTCTAAACTTTGTCCAACTTATAAGAAGATAGTTTCCTTGATGGATTTATTATCTTCGTCGTATGGTTCCTGCCTGATTTTGGTATCAGGTCTTTTTGCCTGACTGTGGCGTCAGGTGTATTGATTTGCCTAACCCTGTTGCTAGGTCTTTTGGCCTGACTTTGGCGTAAGGGCTATTGGTTTTGCCTAACTCTTGTTGTTAGGTCTTTTGGCCTGACTTTGGCGTCAGGGCTTTCGGTTTTGCCTAACTCTTGTTGTTAGGTCTTTTGTCCTGACTTTGGCGTTAGGGCTTTTGGCCTAACTTTGGCGTCAGGGCTTTTGTCCTAACTTTGTTGTTAGGGCTTTTCTTCGATTTGATTCGAGTGGTCATTCTTTTTAAAGGAATGACTTGCTTTTATTGACATGACATTTTGATTTACAAGTTATGTATGAAATCTCCTTAAACGTTCAGAATTAAATGGACGAGGTAACATTTCTCCTTCAGTGGTTACCAAATAGTAGGATCCTGGGGCAGCGATCTCTACTACCTTGTATGGTCCTTCCCATTTAGCTGAAAGCTTATTTTGACTGTCCAGTCTTGTAAATTCGTTCCTTCTCATAACCATCTCCCTCACGAAAAATTTGCGAGCGCTGAGTTTTCTGTTGAAGTATCGAGCGGTCGCCAGACGCATCTTTGCTTGTGTAATTTTTGCTTGCCACCTCTTTTCCTCTGCCAGGTCGAGGTCAGTCCTGGGTTCGACTTCGTTTGCCTCAGTGTTCAACTTTTGGAGTGCTCGCCTCAACGAAAGGAACTTGTTACTTGAAGTTTCACTTTCCATAGTGATCGCTTGAGACTCCTTGTCCATCTTCCATAATTCGCTTCATGAAGGAATTGTCACCCTTAGCAGATAACTTCTCTAAACTTTGTCCAACTTATAAGAAGATAGTTTCCTTGATGGATTTATTATCTTCGTCGTATGGTTCCTGCCTGATTTTGGTATCAGGTCTTTTTGCCTGACTTTGGTGTCAGGTCTTTTGATTTGCCTAACACTGTTGCTAGGTCTTTTGGCCTGACTTTGGCGTAAGGGCTTTTGGTTTTGCCTAACTCTTGTTGTTAGGTCTTTTGTCCTGACTTTGGCGTCAGGGCTTTCGGTTTTGCCTAACTCTTGTTGTTAGGTCTTTTGTCCTGACTTTGGCGTTAGGGCTTTTGGCCTGACTTTGGCGTCAGGGCTTTTGTCCTAACTTTGTTGTTAGGGCTTTTTCTTCGATTTGATTCGAGTGGTCATTCTTTTTAAAGGAATGACTTGCTTTTATTGACATGACATTTTGATTTAAAAGATGTGTATGAAATCTCCTTAAACGTTCAGAATTAAATGGACGAGGTAACATTTCTCCTTCAGTGGTTACCAAATAGTAGGATCCTGGGGCAGCGATCTCTACTACCTTGTATGGTCCTTCCCATTTAGCTGAAAGCTTATTTTGACTGTCCAGTCTTGTAAATTCGTTCCTTCTCATAACCATCTCCCTCACGAAAAATTTGCGAGCGCTGAGTTTTCTGTTGAAGTATCGAGCGATCGCCAGACGCATCTTTGCTTGTGTAATTTCTGCTTGCCACCTCTTTTCCTCTGCCAGGTCGAGGTCAGTCCTGGGTTCGACTTCGTTTGCCTCAGTGTTCAACTTTTGGAGTGCTCGCCTCTACGAAAGGAACTTGTTACTTGAAGTTTCACTTTCCATAGTGATCGCTTGAGACTCCTTGTCCATCTTCCATAATTCGCTTCATGAAGGAATTGTCACCCTTAGCAGATAACTTCTCTAAACTTTGTCCAACTTATAAGAAGATAGTTTCCTTGATGGATTTATTATCTTCGTCGTATGGTTCCTGCCTGATTTTGGTATCAGGTCTTTTTGCCTGACTGTGGCGTCAGGTGTATTGATTTGCCTAACCCTGTTGCTAGGTCTTTTGGCCTGACTTTGGCGTAAGGGCTATTGGTTTTGCCTAACTCTTGTTGTTAGGTCTTTTGTCCTGACTTTGGCGTCAGGGCTTTCGGTTTTGCCTAACTCTTGTTGTTAGGTCTTTTGTCCTGACTTTGGCGTCAGGGCTTTCGGTTTTGCCTAACTCTTGTTGTTAGGTCTTTTGTCCTGACTTTGGCGTTAGGGCTTTTGGCCTGACTTTGGCGTCAGGGCTTTTGTCCTAACTTTGTTGTTAGGGCTTTTTCTTCGATTTGATTCGAGTGGTCATTCTTTTTAAAGGAATGACTTGCTTTTATTGACATGACATTTTGATTTAAAAGATGTGTATGAAATCTCCTTAAACGTTCAGAATTAAATGGACGAGGTAACATTTCTCCTTTAGTGGTTACCAAATAGTAAGATCCTGGGGCAGCGATCTCTACTACCTTGTATGGTCCTTCCCATTTAGCTGAAAGCTTATTTTGACTGTCCAGTCTTGTAAATTCGTTCCTTCTCATAACCATCTCCCTCACGAAAAATTTGCGAGCGCTGAGTTTTCTGTTGAAGTATCGAGCGATCGCCAGACGCATCTTTGCTTGTGTAATTTTTGCTTGCCACCTCTTTTCCTCTGCCAGGTCGAGGTCAGTCCTGGGTTCGACTTCGTTTGCCTCAGTGTTCAACTTTTGGAGTGCTCGCCTCTACGAAAGGAACTTGTTACTTGAAGTTTCACTTTCCATAGTGATCGCTTGAGACTCCTTGTCCATCTTCCATAATTCGCTTCATGAAGGAATTGTCACCCTTAGCAGATAACTTCTCTAAACTTTGTCCAACTTATAAGAAGATAGTTTCCTTGATGGATTTATTATCTTCGTCGTATGGTTCCTGCCTGATTTTGGTATCAGGTCTTTTTGCCTGACTGTGGCGTCAGGTGTATTGATTTGCCTAACCCTGTTGCTAGGTCTTTTGGCCTGACTTTGGCGTAAGGGCTATTGGTTTTGCCTAACTCTTGTTGTTAGGTCTTTTGGCCTGACTTTGGCGTCAGGGCTTTCGGTTTTGCCTAACTCTTGTTGTTAGGTCTTTTGTCCTGACTTTGGCGTTAGGGCTTTTGGCCTAACTTTGGCGTCAGGGCTTTTGTCCTAACTTTGTTGTTAGGGCTTTTTCTTCGATTTGATTCGAGTGGTCATTCTTTTTAAAGGAATGACTTGCTTTTATTGACATGACATTTTGATTTACAAGCTATGTATGAAATCTCCTTAAACGTTCAGAATTAAATGGACGAGGTAACATTTCTCCTTCAGTGGTTACCAAATAGTAGGATCCTGGGGCAGCGATCTCTACTACCTTGTATGGTCCTTCCCATTTAGCTGAAAGCTTATTTTGACTGTCCAGTCTTGTAAATTCGTTCCTTCTCATAACCATCTCCCTCACGAAAAATTTGCGAGCGCTGAGTTTTCTGTTGAAGTATCGAGCGGTCGCCAGACGCATCTTTGCTTGTGTAATTTTTGCTTGCCACCTCTTTTCCTCTGCCAGGTCGAGGTCATTCCTGGGTTCGACTTCGTTTGCCTCAGTGTTCAACTTTTGGAGTGCTCGCCTCTACGAAAGGAACTTGTTACTTGAAGTTTCACTTTCCATAGTGATCGCTTGAGACTCCTTGTCCATCTTCCATAATTCGCTTCATGAAGGAATTGTCACCCTTAGCAGATAACTTCTCTAAACTTTGTCCAACTTATAAGAAGATAGTTTCCTTGATGGATTTATTATCTTCGTCGTATGGTTCCTGCCTGATTTTGGTATCAGGTCTTTTTGCCTGACTTTGGTGTCAGGTCTTTTGATTTGCCTAACACTGTTGCTAGGTCTTTTGGCCTGACTTTGGCGTAAGGGCTTTTGGTTTTGCCTAACTCTTGTTGTTAGGTCTTTTGTCCTGACTTTGGCGTCAGGGCTTTCGGTTTTGCCTAACTCTTGTTGTTAGGTCTTTTGTCCTGACTTTGGCGTCAGGGCTTTCGGTTTTGCCTAACTCTTGTTGTTAGGTCTTTTGTCCTGACTTTGGCGTTAGGGCTTTTGGCCTGACTTTGGCGTCAGGGCTTTTGTCCTAACTTTGTTGTTAGGGCTTTTTCTTCGATTTGATTCGAGTGGTCATTCTTTTTAAAGGAATGACTTGCTTTTATTGACATGACATTTTGATTTACAAGATGTGTATGAAATCTCCTTAAACGTTCAGAATTAAATGGACGAGGTAACATTTCTCCTTCAGTGGTTACCAAATAGTAGGATCCTGGGGCAGCGATCTCTACTACCTTGTATGGTCCTTCCCATTTAGCTGAAAGCTTATTTTGACTGTCCAGTCTTGTAAATTCGTTCCTTCTCATAACCATCTCCCTCACGAAAAATTTGCGAGCGCTGAGTTTTCTGTTGAAGTATCGAGCGATCGCCAGACGCATCTTTGCTTGTGTAATTTCTGCTTGCCACCTCTTTTCCTCTGCCAGGTCGAGGTCAGTCCTGGGTTCGACTTCGTTTGCCTCAGTGTTCAACTTTTGGAGTGCTCGCCTCTACGAAAGGAACTTGTTACTTGAAGTTTCACTTTCCATAGTGATCGTTTGAGACTCCTTGTCCATCTTCCATAATTCGCTTCACGAAGGAATTGTCACCCTTAGCAGATAACTTCTCTAAACTTTGTCCAACTTATAAGAAGATAGTTTCCTTGATGGATTTATTATCTTCGTCGTATGGTTCCTGCCTGATTTTGGTATCAGGTCTTTTTGCCTGACTGTGGCGTCAGGTGTATTGATTTGCCTAACCCTGTTGCTAGGTCTTTTGGCCTGACTTTGGCGTAAGGGATATTGGTTTTGCCTAACTCTTGTTGTTAGGTCTTTTGGCCTGACTTTGGCGTCAGGGCTTTCGGTTTTGCCTAACTCTTGTTGTTAGGTCTTTTGTCCTGACTTTGGCGTTAGGGCTTTTGGCCTAACTTTGGCGTCAGGGCTTTTGTCCTAACTTTGTTGTTAGGGCTTTTTCTTCGATTTGATTCGAGTGGTCATTCTTTTTAAAGGAATGACTTGCTTTTATTGACATGACATTTTGATTTACAAGATGTGTATGAAATCTCCTTAAACGTTCAGAATTAAATGGACGAGGTAACATTTCTCCTTCAGTGGTTACCAAATAGTAGGATCCTGGGGCAGCGATCTCTACTACCTTGTATGGTCCTTCCCATTTAGCTGAAAGCTTATTTTGACTGTCCAGTCTTGTAAATTCGTTCCTTCTCATAACCATCTCCCTCACGAAAAATTTGCGAGCGCTGAGTTTTCTGTTGAAGTATCGAGCGGTCGCCAGACGCATCTTTGCTTGTGTAATTTTTGCTTGCCACCTCTTTTCCTCTGCCAGGTCGAGGTCAGTCCTGGGTTCGACTTCGTTTGCCTCAGTGTTCAACTTTTGGAGTGCTCGCCTCTACGAAAGGAACTTGTTACTTGAAGTTTCACTTTCCATAGTGATCGCTTGAGACTCCTTGTCCATCTTCCATAATTCGCTTCATGAAGGAATTGTCACCCTTAGCAGATAACTTCTCTAAACTTTGTCCAACTTATAAGAAGATAGTTTCCTTGATGGATTTATTATCTTCGTCGTATGGTTCCTGCCTGATTTTGGTATCAGGTCTTTTTGCCTGACTGTGGCGTCAGGTGTATTGATTTGCCTAACCCTGTTGCTAGGTCTTTTGGCCTGACTTTGGCGTAAGGGCTATTGGTTTTGCCTAACTCTTGTTGTTAGGTCTTTTGGCCTGACTTTGGCGTCAGGGCTTTCGGTTTTGCCTAACTCTTGTTGTTAGGTCTTTTGTCCTGACTTTGGCGTTAGGGCTTTTGGCCTAACTTTGGCGTCAGGGCTTTTGTCCTAACTTTGTTGTTAGGGCTTTTTCTTCGATTTGATTCGAGTGGTCATTCTTTTTAAAGGAATGACTTGCTTTTATTGACATGACATTTTGATTTACAAGCTATGTATGAAATCTCCTTAAACGTTCAGAATTAAATGGACGAGGTAACATTTCTCCTTCAGTGGTTACCAAATAGTAGGATCCTGGGGCAGCGATCTCTACTACCTTGTATGGTCCTTCCCATTTAGCTGAAAGCTTATTTTGACTGTCCAGTCTTGTAAATTCGTTCCTTCTCATAACCATCTCCCTCACGAAAAATTTGCGAGCGCTGAGTTTTCTGTTGAAGTATCGAGCAGTCGCCAGACGCATCTTTGCTTGTGTAATTTTTGCTTGCCAACTCTTTTCCTCTGCCAGGTCGAGGTCAGTCCTGGGTTCGACTTCGTTTGCCTCAGTGTTCAACTTTTGGAGTGCTCGCCTCTACGAAAGGAACTTGTTACTTGAAGTTTCACTTTCCATAGTGATCGCTTGAGACTCCTTGTCCATCTTCCATAATTCGCTTCATGAAGGAATTGTCACCCTTAGCAGATAACTTCTCTAAACTTTGTACAACTTATAAGAAGATAGTTTCCTTGATGGATTTATTATCTTCGTCGTATGGTTCCTGCCTGATTTTGGTATCAGGTCTTTTTGCCTGACTGTGGCGTCAGGTGTATTGATTTGCCTAACCCTGTTGCTAGGTCTTTTGGCCTGACTTTGGCGTAAGGGCTATTGGTTTTGCCTAACTCTTGTTGTTAGGTCTTTTGGCCTGACTTTGGCGTCAGGGCTTTCGGTTTTGCCTAACTCTTGTTGTTAGGTCTTTTGTACTGACTTTGGCGTTAGGGCTTTTGGCCTAACTTTGGCGTCAGGGCTTTTGTCCTAACTTTGTTGTTAGGGCTTTTTCTTCGATTTGATTCGAGTGGTCATTCTTTTTAAAGGAATGACTTGCTTTTATTGACATGACATTTTGATTTACAAGATGTGTATGAAATCTCCTTAAACGTTCAGAATTAAATGGACGAGGTAACATTTCTCCTTCAGTGGTTACCAAATAGTAGGATCCTGGGGCAGCGATCTCTACTACCTTGTATGGTCCTTCCCATTTAGCTGAAAGCTTATTTTGACTGTCCAGTCTTGTAAATTCGTTCCTTCTCATAACCATCTCCCTCACGAAAAATTTGCGAGCGCTGAGTTTTCTGTTGAAGTATCGAGCGATCGCCAGACGCATCTTTGCTTGTGTAATTTCTGCTTGCCACCTCTTTTCCTCTGCCAGGTCGAGGTCAGTCCTGGGTTCGACTTCGTTTGCCTCAGTGTTCAACTTTTGGAGTGCTCGCCTCTACGAAAGGAACTTGTTACTTGAAGTTTCACTTTCCATAGTGATCGCTTGAGACTCCTTGTCCATCTTCCATAATTCGCTTCATGAAGGAATTGTCACCCTTAGCAGATAACTTCTCTAAACTTTGTCCAACTTATAAGAAGATAGTTTCCTTGATGGATTTATTATCTTCGTCGTATGGTTCCTGCCTGATTTTGGTATCAGGTCTTTTTGCCTGACTGTGGCGTCAGGTGTATTGATTTGCCTAACCCTGTTGCTAGGTCTTTTGGCCTGACTTTGGCGTAAGGGCTATTGGTTTTGCCTAACTCTTGTTGTTAGGTCTTTTGGCCTGACTTTGGCGTCAGGGCTTTCGGTTTTGCCTAACTCTTGTTGTTAGGTCTTTTGTCCTGACTTTGGCGTTAGGGCTTTTGGCCTAACTTTGGCGTCAGGGCTTTTGTCCTAACTTTGTTGTTAGGGCTTTTTCTTCGATTTGATTCGAGTGGTCATTCTTTTTAAAGGAATGACTTGCTTTTATTGACATGACATTTTGATTTACAAGCTATGTATGAAATCTCCTTAAACGTTCAGAATTAAATGGACGAGGTAACATTTCTCCTTCAGTGGTTACCAAATAGTAGGATCCTGGGGCAGCGATCTCTACTACCTTGTATGGTCCTTCCCATTTAGCTGAAAGCTTATTTTGACTGTCCAGTCTTGTAAATTCGTTCCTTCTCATAACCATCTCCCTCACGAAAAATTTGCGAGCGCTGAGTTTTCTGTTGAAGTATCGAGCGGTCGCCAGACGCATCTTTGCTTGTGTAATTTTTGCTTGCCACCTCTTTTCCTCTGCCAGGTCGAGGTCAGTCCTGGGTTCGACTTCGTTTGCCTCAGTGTTCAACTTTTGGAGTGCTCGCCTCTACGAAAGGAACTTGTTACTTGAAGTTTCACTTTCCATAGTGATCGCTTGAGACTCCTTGTCCATCTTCCATAATTCGCTTCATGAAGGAATTGTCACCCTTAGCAGATAACTTCTCTAAACTTTGTCCAACTTATAAGAAGATAGTTTCCTTGATGGATTTATTATCTTCGTCGTATGGTTCCTGCCTGATTTTGGTATCAGGTCTTTTTGCCTGACTTTGGTGTCAGGTCTTTTGATTTGCCTAACACTGTTGCTAGGTCTTTTGGCCTGACTTTGGCGTAAGGGCTTTTGGTTTTGCCTAACTCTTGTTGTTAGGTCTTTTGTCCTGACTTTGGCGTCAGGGCTTTCGGTTTTGCCTAACTCTTGTTGTTAGGTCTTTTGTCCTGACTTTGGCGTCAGGGCTTTCGGTTTTGCCTAACTCTTGTTGTTAGGTCTTTTGTCCTGACTTTGGCGTTAGGGCTTTTGGCCTGACTTTGGCGTCAGGGCTTTTGGCCTAACTTTGTTGTTAGGGCTTTTTCTTCGATTTGATTCGAGTGGTCATTCTTTTTAAAGGAATGACTTGCTTTTATTGACATGACATTTTGATTTAAAAGATGTGTATGAAATCTCCTTAAACGTTCAGAATTAAATGGACGAGGTAACATTTCTCCTTCAGTGGTTACCAAATAGTAGGATCCTGGGGCAGCGATCTATACTACCTTGTATGGTCCTTCCCATTTAGCTGAAAGCTTATTTTGACTGTCCAGTCTTGTAAATTCGTTCCTTCTCATAACCATCTCCCTCGCGAAAAATTTGCGAGCGCTGAGTTTTCTGTTGAAGTATCGAGCGATCGCCAGACGCATCTTTGCTTGTGTAATTTCTGCTTGCCACCTCTTTTCCTCTGCCAGGTCGAGGTCAGTCCTGGGTTCGACTTCGTTTGCCTCAGTGTTCAACTTTTGGAGTGCTCGCCTCTACGAAAGGAACTTGTTACTTGAAGTTTCACTTTCCATAGTGATCGCTTGAGACTCCTTGTCCATCTTCCATAATTCGCTTCATGAAGGAATTGTCACCCTTAGCAGATAACTTCTCTAAACTTTGTCCAACTTATAAGAAGATAGTTTCCTTGATGGATTTATTATCTTCGTCGTATGGTTCCTGCCTGATTTTGGTATCAGGTCTTTTTGCCTGACTGTGGCGTCAGGTGTATTGATTTGCCTAACCCTGTTGCTAGGTCTTTTGGCCT
This sequence comes from Chamaenerion angustifolium, assembly GCA_946814005.1. Taxonomy (NCBI): domain Eukaryota; kingdom Viridiplantae; phylum Streptophyta; class Magnoliopsida; order Myrtales; family Onagraceae; genus Chamaenerion; species Chamaenerion angustifolium. Next base: position 6,902,177 of record OX328278.1, on the reverse strand, counting down.
GACTTTGGCGTAAGGGCTATTGGTTTTGCCTAACTCTTGTTGTTAGGTCTTTTGGCCTGACTTTGGCGTCAGGGCTTTCGGTTTTGCCTAACTCTTGTTGTTAGGTCTTTTGTCCTGACTTTGGCGTTAGGGTTTTTGGCCTAACTTTGGCGTCAGGGCTTTTGTCCTAACATTGTTGTTAGGGCTTTTTCTTCGATTTGATTCGTGTGGTCATTCTTTTTAAAGGAATGACTTACTTTTATTGACATGACATTTTGATTTACAAGCTATGTATGAAATCTCCTTAAACGTTCAGAATTAAATGGACGAGGTAACATTTCTCCTTCAGTGGTTACCAAATAGTAGGATCCTGGGGCAGCGATCTCTACTACCTTGTATGGTCCTTCCCATTTAGCTGAAAGCTTATTTTGACTGTCCAGTCTTGTAAATTCGTTCCTTCTCATAACCATCTCCCTCACGAAAAATTTGCGAGCGCTGAGTTTTCTGTTGAAGTATCGAGCAGTCGCCAGACGCATCTTTGCTTGTGTAATTTTTGCTTGCCACCTCTTTTCCTCTGCCAGGTCGAGGTCAGTCCTGGGTTCGACTTCGTTTGCCTCAGTGTTCAACTTTTGGAGTGCTCGCCTCTACGAAAGGAACTTGTTACTTGAAGTTTCACTTTCCATAGTGATCGCTTGAGACTCCTTGTCCATCTTCCATAATTCGCTTCATGAAGGAATTGTCACCCTTAGCAGATAACTTCTCTAAACTTTGTCCAACTTATAAGAAGATAGTTTCCTTGATGGATTTATTATCTTCGTCGTATGGTTCCTGCCTGATTTTGGTATCAGGTCTTTTTGCCTGACTTTGGCGTCAGGTCTTTTGATTTGCCTAACACTGTTGCTAGGTCTTTTGGCCTGACTTTGGCATAAGGGCTTTTGGTTTTGCCTAACTCTTGTTGTTAGGTCTTTTGTCCTGACTTTGGCGTCAGGGCTTTCGGTTTTGCCTAACTCTTGTTGTTAGGTCTTTTGTCCTGACTTTGGCGTCAGGGCTTTCGGTTTTGCCTAACTCTTGTTGTTAGGTCTTTTGTCCTGACTTTGGCGTTAGGGCTTTTGGCCTGACTTTGGCGTCAGGGCTTTTGTCCTAACTTTGTTGTTAGGGCTTTTTCTTCGATTTGATTCGAGTGGTCATTCTTTTTAAAGGAATGACTTGCTTTTATTAACATGACATTTTGATTTACAAGCTATGTATGAAATCTCCTTAAACGTTCAGAATTAAATGGACGAGGTAACATTTCTCCTTCAGTGGTTACCAAATAGTAGGATCCTGGGGCAGCGATCTCTACTACCTTGTATGGTCCTTCCCGTTTAGCTGAAAGCTTATTTTGACTGTCCAGTCTTGTAAATTCGTTCCTTCTCATAACCATCTCCCTCACGAAAAATTTGCGAGCGCTGAGTTTTCTGTTGAACTATCGAGCGATCGCCATACGCATCTTTGCTTGTGTAATTTTTGATTGCCACCTCTTTTCCTCTGCCAGGTCGAGGTCAGTCCTGGGTTCGACTTCGTTTGCCTCAGTGTTCAACTTTTGGAGTGCTCGCCTCTACGAAAGGAACTTGTTACTTGAAGTTTCACTTTCCATAGTGATCGCTTGAGACTCCTTGTCCATCTTCCATAATTCGCTTCATGAAGGAATTGTCACCCTTAGCAGATAACTTCTCTAAACTTTGTCCAACTTATAAGAAGATAGTTTCCTTGATGGATTTATTATCTTCGTCGTATGGTTCCTGCCTGATTATGGTATCAGGTCTTTTTGCCTGACTTTGGCGTCAGGTCTTTTGATTTGCCTAACACTGTTGCTAGGTCTTTTGGCCTGACTTTGGCGTAAGGGCTTTTGGTTTTGCCTAACTCTTGTTGTTAGGTCTTTTGTCCTGACTTTGGCGTCAGGGCTTTCGGTTTTGCCTAACTCTTGTTGTTAGGTCTTTTGTCCTGACTTTGGCGTTAGGGCTTTTGGCCTGACTTTGGCGTCAGGGCTTTTGTCCTAACTTTGTTGTTAGGGCTTTTTCTTCGATTTGATTCGAGTGGTCATTCCTTTTAAAGGAATGACTTGCTTTTATTGACATGACATTTTGATTTACAAGCTATGTATGAAATCTCCTTAAACGTTCAGAATTAAATGGACGAGGTAACATTTCTCCTTCAGTGGTTACCAAATAGTAGGATCCTGGGGCAGCGATTTCTACTACCTTGTATGGTCCTTCCCATTTAGCTGAAAGCTTATTTTGACTGTCCAGTCTTGTAAATTCGTTCCTTCTCATAACCATCTCCCTCACGAAAAATTTGCGAGCGCTGAGTTTTCTGTTGAAGTATCGAGCGGTCGCCAGACGCATCTTTGCTTGTGTAATTTTTGATTGCCACCTCTTTTCCTCTGCCAGGTCGAGGTCAGTCCTGGGTTCGACTTCGTTTGCCTCAGTGTTCAACTTTTGGAGTGCTCGCCTCTACGAAAGGAACTTGTTACTTGAAGTTTCACTTTCCATAGTGATCGCTTGAGACTCCTTGTCCATCTTCCATAATTCGCTTCATGAAGGAATTGTCACCCTTAGCAGATAACTTCTCTAAACTTTGTCCAACTTATAAGAAGATAGTTTCCTTGATGGATTTATTATCTTCGTCGTATGGTTCCTGCCTGATTATGGTATCAGGTCTTTTTGCCTGACTTTGGCGTCAGGTCTTTTGATTTGCCTAACACTGTTGCTAGGTCTTTTGGCCTGACTTTGGCGTAAGGGCTTTTGGTTTTGCCTAACTCTTGTTGTTAGGTCTTTTGTCCTGACTTTGGCGTCAGGGCTTTCGGTTTTGCCTAACTCTTGTTGTTAGGTCTTTTGTCCTGACTTTGGCGTTAGGGCTTTTGGCCTGACTTTGGCGTCAGGGCTTTTGTCCTAACTTTGTTGTTAGGGCTTTTTCTTCGATTTGATTCGAGTGGTCATTCTTTTTAAAGGAATGACTTGCTTTTATTGACATGACATTTTGATTTACAAGCTATGTATGAAATCTCCTTAAACGTTCAGAATTAAATGGACGAGGTAACATTTCTCCTTCAGTGGTTACCAAATAGTAGGATCCTGGGGCAGCGATCTCTACTACCTTGTATGGTCCTTCCCATTTAGCTGAAAGCTTATTTTGACTGTCCAGTCTTGTAAATTCGTTCCTTCTCATAACCATCTCCCTCATGAAAAATTTGCGAGCGCTGAGTTTTCTGTTGAAGTATCGAGCGGTCGCCAGACGCATCTTTGCTTGTGTAATTTTTGATTGCCACCTCTTTTCCTCTGCCAGGTCGAGGTCAGTCCTGGGTTCGACTTCGTTTGCCTCAGTGTTCAACTTTTGGAGTGCTCGCCTCTACGAAAGGAACTTGTTACTTGAAGTTTCACTTTCCATAGTGATCGCTTGAGACTCCTTGTCCATCTTCCATAATTCGCTTCATGAAGGAATTGTCACCCTTAGCAGATAACTTCTCTAAACTTTGTCCAACTTATAAGAAGATAGTTTCCTTGATGGATTTATTATCTTCGTCGTATGGTTCCTGCCTGATTATGGTATCAGGTCTTTTTGCCTGACTTTGGCGTCAGGTCTTTTGATTTGCCTAACACTGTTGCTAGGTCTTTTGGCCTGACTTTGGCGTAAGGGCTTTTGGTTTTGCCTAACTCTTGTTGTTAGGTCTTTTGTCCTGACTTTGGCGTCAGGGCTTTCGGTTTTGCCTAACTCTTGTTGTTAGGTCTTTTGTCCTGACTTTGGCGTTAGGGCTTTTGGCCTGACTTTGGCGTCAGGGCTTTTGTCCTAACTTTGTTGTTAGGGCTTTTTCTTCGATTTGATTCGAGTGGTCATTCTTTTTAAAGGAATGACTTGCTTTTATTGACATGACATTTTGATTTACAAGCTATGTATGAAATCTCCTTAAACGTTCAGAATTAAATGGACGAGGTAACATTTCTCCTTCAGTGGTTACCAAATAGTAGGATCCTGGGGCAGCGATCTCTACTACCTTGTATGGTCCTTCCCATTTAGCTGAAAGCTTATTTTGACTGTCCAGTCTTGTGAATTCGTTCCTTCTCATAACCATCTCCCTCACGAAAAATTTGCGAGCGCTGAGTTTTCTGTTGAAGTATCGAGCGGTCGCCAGACGCATCTTTGCTTGTGTAATTTTTGATTGCCACCTCTTTTCCTCTGCCAGGTCGAGGTCAGTCCTGGGTTCGACTTCGTTTGCCTCAGTGTTCAACTTTTGGAGTGCTCGCCACTACGAAAGGAACTTGTTACTTGAAGTTTCACTTTCCATAGTGATCGCTTGAGACTCCTTGTCCATCTTCCATAATTCGCTTCATGAAGGAATTGTCACCCTTAGCAGATAACTTCTCTAAACTTTGTCCAACTTATAAGAAGATAGTTTCCTTGATGGATTTATTATCTTCGTCGTATGGTTCCTGCCTGATTATAGTATCAGGTCTTTTTGCCTGACTTTGGCGTCAGGTCTTTTGATTTGCCTAACACTGTTGCTAGGTCTTTTGGCCTGACTTTGGCGTAAGGGCTTTTGGTTTTGCCTAACTCTTGTTGTTAGGTCTTTTGTCCTGACTTTGGCGTAAGGGCTTTCGGTTTTGCCTAACTCTTGTTGTTAGGTCTTTTGTACTGACTTTGGCGTTAGGGCTTTTGGCCTGACTTTGGCGTCAGGGCTTTTGTCCTAACTTTGTTGTTAGGGCTTTTTCTTCGATTTGATTCGAGTGGTCATTCTTTTTAAAGGAATGACTTGCTTTTATTGACATGACATTTTGATTTACAAGCTATGTATGAAATCTCCTTAAACGTTCAGAATTAAATGGACGAGGTAACATTTCTCCTTCAGTGGTTACCAAATAGTAGGATCCTGGGGCAGCGATCTCTACTACCTTGTATGGTCCTTCCCATTTAGCTGAAAGCTTATTTTGACTGTCCAGTCTTGTAAATTCGTTCCTTCTCATAACCATCTCCCTCACGAAAAATTTGCGAGCGCTGAGTTTTCTGTTGAAGTATCGAGCGGTCGCCAGACGCATCTTTGCTTGTGTAATTTTTGATTGCCACCTCTTTTCCTCTGCCAGGTCGAGGTCAGTCCTGGGTTCGACTTCGTTTGCCTCAGTGTTCAACTTTTGGAGTGCTCGCCTCTACGAAAGGAACTTGTTACTTGAAGTTTCACTTTCCATAGTGATCGCTTGAGACTCCTTGTCCATCTTCCATAATTCGCTTCATGAAGGAATTGTCACCCTTAGCAGATAACTTCTCTAAACTTTGTCCAACTTATAAGAAGATAGTTTCCTTGAAGGATTTATTATCTTCGTCGTATGGTTCCTGCCTGATTATGGTATCAGGTCTTTTTGCCTGACTTTGGCGTCAGGTCTTTTGATTTGCCTAACACTGTTGCTAGGGCTTTTGGCCTGACTTTGGCGTAAGGGCTTTTGGTTTTGCCTAACTCTTGTTGTTAGGTCTTTTGTCCTGACTTTGGCGTCAGGGCTTTCGGTTTTGCCTAACTCTTGTTGTTAGGTCTTTTGTCCTGACTTTGGCGTTAGGGCTTTTGGCCTGACTTTGGCGTCAGGGCTTTTGTCCTAACTTTGTTGTTAGGGCTTTTTCTTCGATTTGATTCGAGTGGTCATTCTTTTTAAAGGAATGACTTGCTTTTATTGACATGACATTTTGATTTACAAGCTATGTATGAAATCTCCTTAAACGTTCAGAATTAAATGGACGAGGTAACATTTCTCCTTCAGTGGTTACCAAATAGTAGGATCCTGGGGCAGCGATCTCTACTACCTTGTATGGTCCTTCCCATTTAGCTGAAAGCTTATTTTGACTGTCCAGTCTTGTGAATTCGTTCCTTCTCATAACCATCTCCCTCACGAAAAATTTGCGAGCGCTGAGTTTTCTGTTGAAGTATCGAGCGGTCGCCAGACGCATCTTTGCTTGTGTAATTTTTGATTGCCACCTCTTTTCCTCTGCCAGGTCGAGGTCAGTCCTGGGTTCGACTTCGTTTGCCTCAGTGTTCAACTTTTGGAGTGCTCGCCACTACGAAAGGAACTTGTTACTTGAAGTTTCACTTTCCATAGTGATCGCTTGAGACTCCTTGTCCATCTTCCATAATTCGCTTCATGAAGGAATTGTCACCCTTAGCAGATAACTTCTCTAAACTTTGTCCAACTTATAAGAAGATAGTTTCCTTGATGGATTTATTATCTTCGTCGTATGGTTCCTGCCTGATTATGGTATCAGGTCTTTTTGCCTGACTTTGGCGTCAGGTCTTTTGATTTGCCTAACACTGTTGCTAGGTCTTTTGGCCTGACTTTGGCGTAAGGGCTTTTGGTTTTGCCTAACTCTTGTTGTTAGGTCTTTTGTCCTGACTTTGGCGTCAGGGCTTTCGGTTTTGCCTAACTCTTGTTGTTAGGTCTTTTGTCCTGACTTTGGCGTTAGGGCTTTTGGCCTGACTTTGGCGTCAGGGCTTTTGTCCTAACTTTGTTGTTAGGGCTTTTTCTTCGATTTGATTCGAGTGGTCATTCTTTTTAAAGGAATGACTTGCTTTTATTGACATGACATTTTGATTTACAAGCTATGTATGAAATCTCCTTAAACGTTCAGAATTAAATGGACGAGGTAACATTTCTCCTTCAGTGGTTACCAAATAGTAGGATCCTGGGGCAGCGATCTCTACTACCTTGTATGGTCCTTCCCATTTAGCTGAAAGCTTATTTTGACTGTCCAGTCTTGTAAATTCGTTCCTTCTCATAACCATCTCCCTCACGAAAAATTTGCGAGCGCTGAGTTTTCTGTTGAAGTATCGAGCGTTCGCCAGACGCATCTTTGCTTGTGTAATTTTTGCTTGCCACCTCTTTTCCTCTGCCAGGTCGAGGTCAGTCCTGGGTTCGACTTCGTTTGCCTCAGTGTTCAACTTTTGGAGTGCTCGCCTCTACGAAAGGAACTTGTTACTTGAAGTTTCACTTTCCATAGTGATCGCTTGAGAATCCTTGTCCATCTTCCATAATTCGCTTCATGAAGGAATTGTCACCCTTAGCAGATAACTTCTCTAAACTTTGTCCAACTTATAAGAAGATAGTTTCCTTGATGGATTTATTATCTTCGTCGTATGGTTCCTGCCTGATTTTGGTATCAGGTCTTTTTGCCTGACTGTGGCGTCAGGTGTATTGATTTGCCTAACCCTGTTGCTAGGTCTTTTGGCCTGACTTTGGCGTAAGGGCTATTGGTTTTGCCTAACTCTTGTTGTTAGGTCTTTTGGCCTGACTTTGGCGTCAGGGCTTTCGGTTTTGCCTAACTCTTGTTGTTAGGTCTTTTGTCCTGACTTTGGCGTTAGGGCTTTTGGCCTAACTTTGGCGTCAGGGCTTTTGTCCTAACTTTGTTGTTAGGGCTTTTTCTTCGATTTGATTCGAGTGGTCATTCTTTTTAAAGGAATGACTTGCTTTTATTGACATGACATTTTGATTTACAAGCTATGTATGAAATCTCCTTAAACGTTCAGAATTAAATGGACGAGGTAACATTTCTCCTTCAGTGGTTACCAAATAGTAGGATCCTGGGGCAGCGATCTCTACTACCTTGTATGGTCCTTCCCATTTAGCTGAAAGCTTATTTTGACTGTCCAGTCTTGTATATTCGTTCCTTCTCATAACCATCTCCCTCACGAAAAATTTGCGAGCGCTGAGTTTTCTGTTGAAGTATCGAGCGGTCGCCAGACGCATCTTTGCTTGTGTAATTTTTGCTTGCCACCTCTTTTCCTCTGCCAGGTCGAGGTCAGTCCTGGGTTCGACTTCGTTTGCCTCAGTGTTCAACTTTTGGAGTGCTCGCCTCTACGAAAGGAACTTGTTACTTGAAGTTTCACTTTCCATAGTGATCGCTTGAGACTCCTTGTCCATCTTCCATAATTCGCTTCATGAAGGAATTGTCACCCTTAGCAGATAACTTCTCTAAACTTTGTCCAACTTATAAGAAGATAGTTTCCTTGATGGATTTATTATCTTCGTCGTATGGTTCCTGCCTGATTTTGGTATCAGGTCTTTTTGCCTGACTGTGGCGTCAGGTGTATTGATTTGCCTAGCCCTGTTGCTAGGTCTTTTGGCCTGACTTTGGCGTAAGGGCTTTTGGTTTTGCCTAACTCTTGTTGTTAGGTCTTTTGTCCTGACTTTGGCGTCAGGGCTTTCGGTTTTGCCTAACTCTTGTTGTTAGGTCTTTTGTCCTGACTTTGGCGTTAGGGCTTTTGGCCTGACTTTGGCGTCAGGGCTTTTGTCCTAACTTTGTTGTTAGGGCTTTTTCTTCGATTTGATTCGAGTGGTCATTCTTTTTAAAGGAATGACTTGCTTTTATTGACATGACATTTTGATTTACAAGCTATGTATGAAATCTCCTTAAACGTTCAGAATTAAATGGACGAGGTAACATTTCTCCTTCAGTGGTTACCAAATAGTAGGATCCTGGGGCAGCGATCTCTACTACCTTGTATGGTCCTTCCCATTTAGCTGAAAGCTTATTTTGACTGTCCAGTCTTGTGAATTCGTTCCTTCTCATAACCATCTCCCTCACGAAAAATTTGCGAGCGCTGAGTTTTCTGTTGAAGTATCGAGCGGTCGCCAGACGCATCTTTGCTTGTGTAATTTTTGATTGCCACCTCTTTTCCTCTGCCAGGTCGAGGTCAGTCCTGGGTTCGACTTCGTTTGCCTCAGTGTTCAACTTTTGGAGTGCTCGCCACTACGAAAGGAACTTGTTACTTGAAGTTTCACTTTCCATAGTGATCGCTTGAGACTCCTTGTCCATCTTCCATAATTCGCTTCATGAAGGAATTGTCACCCTTAGCAGATAACTTCTCTAAACTTTGTCCAACTTATAAGAAGATAGTTTCCTTGATGGATTTATTATCTTCGTCGTATGGTTCCTGCCTGATTATGGTATCAGGTCTTTTTGCCTGACTTTGGCGTCAGGTCTTTTGATTTGCCTAACACTGTTGCTAGGTCTTTTGGCCTGACTTTGGCGTAAGGGCTTTTGGTTTTGCCTAACTCTTGTTGTTAGGTCTTTTGTCCTGACTTTGGCGTCAGGGCTTTCGGTTTTGCCTAACTCTTGTTGTTAGGTCTTTTGTCCTGACTTTGGCGTTAGGGCTTTTGGCCTGACTTTGGCGTCAGGGCTTTTGTCCTAACTTTGTTGTTAGGGCTTTTTCTTCGATTTGATTCGAGTGGTCATTCTTTTTAAAGGAATGACTTGCTTTTATTGACATGACATTTTGATTTACAAGCTATGTATGAAATCTCCTTAAACGTTCAGAATTAAATGGACGAGGTAACATTTCTCCTTCAGTGGTTACCAAATAGTAGGATCCTGGGGCAGCGATCTCTACTACCTTGTATGGTCCTTCCCATTTAGCTGAAAGCTTATTTTGACTGTCCAGTCTTGTGAATTCGTTCCTTCTCATAACCATCTCCCTCACGAAAAATTTGCGAGCGCTGAGTTTTCTGTTGAAGTATCGAGCGGTCGCCAGACGCATCTTTGCTTGTGTAATTTTTGATTGCCACCTCTTTTCCTCTGCCAGGTCGAGGTCAGTCCTGGGTTCGACTTCGTTTGCCTCAGTGTTCAACTTTTGGAGTGCTCGCCACTACGAAAGGAACTTGTTACTTGAAGTTTCACTTTCCATAGTGATCGCTTGAGACTCCTTGTCCATCTTCCATAATTCGCTTCATGAAGGAATTGTCACCCTTAGCAGATAACTTCTCTAAACTTTGTCCAACTTATAAGAAGATAGTTTCCTTGATGGATTTATTATCTTCGTCGTATGGTTCCTGCCTGATTATGGTATCAGGTCTTTTTGCCTGACTTTGGCGTCAGGTCTTTTGATTTGCCTAACACTGTTGCTAGGTCTTTTGGCCTGACTTTGGCGTAAGGGCTTTTGGTTTTGCCTAACTCTTGTTGTTAGGTCTTTTGTCCTGACTTTGGCGTCAGGGCTTTCGGTTTTGCCTAACTCTTGTTGTTAGGTCTTTTGTACTGACTTTGGCGTTAGGGCTTTTGGCCTGACTTTGGCGTCAGGGCTTTTGTCCTAACTTTGTTGTTAGGGCTTTTTCTTCGATTTGATTCGAGTGGTCATTCTTTTTAAAGGAATGACTTGCTTTTATTGACATGACATTTTGATTTACAAGCTATGTATGAAATCTCCTTAAACGTTCAGAATTAAATGGACGAGGTAACATTTCTCCTTCAGTGGTTACCAAATAGTAGGATCCTGGGGCAGCGATCTCTACTACCTTGTATGGTCCTTCCCATTTAGCTGAAAGCTTATTTTGACTGTCCAGTCTTGTAAATTCGTTCCTTCTCATAACCATCTCCCTCACGAAAAATTTGGGAGCGCTGAGTTTTCTGTTGAAGTATCGAGCGGTCGCCAGACGCATCTTTGCTTGTGTAATTTTTGCTTGCCACCTCTTATCCTCTGCCAGGTCGAGGTCAGTCCTGGGTTCGACTTCGTTTGCCTCAGTGTTCAACTTTTGGAGTGCTCGCCTCTACGAAAGGAACTTGTTACTTGAAGTTTCACTTTCCATAGTGATCGCTTGAGACTCCTTGTCCATCTTCCATAATTCGCTTCATGAAGGAATTGTCACCCTTAGCAGATAACTTCTCTAAACTTTGTCCAACTTATAAGAAGATAGTTTCCTTGATGGATTTATTATCTTCGTCGTATGGTTCCTGCCTGATTATGGTATCAGGTCTTTTTGCCTGACTTTGGCGTCAGGTCTTTTGATTTGCCTAACACTGTTGCTAGGTCTTTTGGCCTGACTTTGGCGTAAGGGCTTTTGGTTTTGCCTAACTCTTGTTGTTAGGTCTTTTGTCCTGACTTTGGCGTCAGGGCTTTCGGTTTTGCCTAACTCTTGTTGTTAGGTCTTTTGTACTGACTTTGGCGTTAGGGCTTTTGGCCTGACTTTGGCGTCAGGGCTTTTGTCCTAACTTTGTTGTTAGGGCTTTTTCTTCGATTTGATTCGAGTGGTCATTCTTTTTAAAGGAATGACTTGCTTTTATTGACATGACATTTTGATTTACAAGCTATGTATGAAATCTCCTTAAACGTTCAGAATTAAATGGACGAGGTAACATTTCTCCTTCAGTGGTTACCAAATAGTAGGATCCTGGGGCAGCGATCTCTACTACCTTGTATGGTCCTTCCCATTTAGCTGAAAGCTTATTTTGACTGTCCAGTCTTGTAAATTCGTTCCTTCTCATAACCATCTCCCTCACGAAAAATTTGCGAGCGCTGAGTTTTCTGTTGAAGTATCGAGCGGTCGCCAGACGCATCTTTGCTTGTGTAATTTTTGCTTGCCACCTCTTTTCCTCTGCCAGGTCGAGGTCAGTCCTGGGTTCGACTTCGTTTGCCTCAGTGTTCAACTTTTGGAGTGCTCGCCTCTACGAAAGGAACTTGTTACTTGAAGTTTCACTTTCCATAGTGATCGCTTGAGACTCCTTGTCCATCTTCCATAATTCGCTTCATGAAGGAATTGTCACCCTTAGCAGATAACTTCTCTAAACTTTGTCCAACTTATAAGAAGATAGTTTCCTTGATGGATTTATTATCTTCGTCGTATGGTTCCTGCCTGATTTTGGTATCAGGTCTTTTTGCCTGACTGTGGCGTCAGGTGTATTGATTTGCCTAACCCTGTTGCTAGGTCTTTTGGCCTGACTTTGGCGTAAGGGCTTTTGGTTTTGCCTAACTCTTGTTGTTAGGTCTTTTGTCCTGACTTTGGCGTCAGGGCTTTCGGTTTTGCCTAACTCTTGTTGTTAGGTCTTTTGTCCTGACTTTGGCGTTAGGGCTTTTGGCCTGACTTTGGCGTCAGGGCTTTTGTCCTAACTTTGTTGTTAGGGCTTTTTCTTCGATTTGATTCGAGTGGTCATTCTTTTTAAAGGAATGACTTGCTTTTATTGACATGACATTTTGATTTACAAGCTATGTATGAAATCTCCTTAAACGTTCAGAATTAAATGGACGAGGTAACATTTCTCCTTCAGTGGTTACCAAATAGTAGGATCCTGGGGCAGCGATCTCTACTACCTTGTATGGTCCTTCCCATTTAGCTGAAAGCTTATTTTGACTGTCCAGTCTTGTGAATTCGTTCCTTCTCATAACCATCTCCCTCACGAAAAATTTGCGAGCGCTGAGTTTTCTGTTGAAGTATCGAGCGGTCGCCAGACGCATCTTTGCTTGTGTAATTTTTGATTGCCACCTCTTTTCCTCTGCCAGGTCGAGGTCAGTCCTGGGTTCGACTTCGTTTGCCTCAGTGTTCAACTTTTGGAGTGCTCGCCTCTACGAAAGGAACTTGTTACTTGAAGTTTCACTTTCCATAGTGATCGCTTGAGACTCCTTGTCCATCTTCCATAATTCGCTTCATGAAGGAATTGTCACCCTTAGCAGATAACTTCTCTAAACTTTGTCCAACTTATAAGAAGATAGTTTCCTTGATGGATTTATTATCTTCGTCGTATGGTTCCTGCCTGATTTTGGTATCAGGTCTTTTTGCCTGACTGTGGCGTCAGGTGTATTGATTTGCCTAACCCTGTTGCTAGGTCTTTTGGCCTGACTTTGGCGTAAGGGCTTTTGGTTTTGCCTAACTCTTGTTGTTAGGTCTTTTGTCCTGACTTTGGCGTCAGGGCTTTCGGTTTTGCCTAACTCTTGTTGTTAGGTCTTTTGTCCTGACTTTGGCGTTAGGGCTTTTGGCCTGACTTTGGCGTCAGGGCTTTTGTCCTAACTTTGTTGTTAGGGCTTTTTCTTCGATTTGATTCGAGTGGTCATTCTTTTTAAAGGAATGACTTGCTTTTATTGACATGACATTTTGATTTACAAGCTATGTATGAAATCTCCTTAAACGTTCAGAATTAAATGGACGAGGTAACATTTCTCCTTCAGTGGTTACCAAATAGTAGGATCCTGGGGCAGCGATCTCTACTACCTTGTATGGTCCTTCCCATTTAGCTGAAAGCTTATTTTGACTGTCCAGTCTTGTGAATTCGTTCCTTCTCATAACCATCTCCCTCACGAAAAATTTGCGAGCGCTGAGTTTTCTGTTGAAGTATCGAGCGGTCGCCAGACGCATCTTTGCTTGTGTAATTTTTGATTGCCACCTCTTTTCCTCTGCCAGGTCGAGGTCAGTCCTGGGTTCGACTTCGTTTGCCTCAGTGTTCAACTTTTGGAGTGCTCGCCACTACGAAAGGAACTTGTTACTTGAAGTTTCACTTTCCATAGTGATCGCTTGAGACTCCTTGTCCATCTTCCATAATTCGCTTCATGAAGGAATTGTCACCCTTAGCAGATAACTTCTCTAAACTTTGTCCAACTTATAAGAAGATAGTTTCCTTGATGGATTTATTATCTTCGTCGTATGGTTCCTGCCTGATTATGGTATCAGGTCTTTTTGCCTGACTTTGGCGTCAGGTCTTTTGATTTGCCTAACACTGTTGCTAGGTCTTTTGGCCTGACTTTGGCGTAAGGGCTTTTGGTTTTGCCTAACTCTTGTTGTTAGGTCTTTTGTCCTGACTTTGGCGTCAGGGCTTTCGGTTTTGCCTAACTCTTGTTGTTAGGTCTTTTGTACTGACTTTGGCGTTAGGGCTTTTGGCCTGACTTTGGCGTCAGGGCTTTTGTCCTAACTTTGTTGTTAGGGCTTTTTCTTCGATTTGATTCGAGTGGTCATTCTTTTTAAAGGAATGACTTGCTTTTATTGACATGACATTTTGATTTACAAGCTATGTATGAAATCTCCTTAAACGTTCAGAATTAAATGGACGAGGTAACATTTCTCCTTCAGTGGTTACCAAATAGTAGGATCCTGGGGCAGCGATCTCTACTACCTTGTATGGTCCTTCCCATTTAGCTGAAAGCTTATTTTGACTGTCCAGTCTTGTAAATTCGTTCCTTCTCATAACCATCTCCCTCACGAAAAATTTGCGAGCGCTGAGTTTTCTGTTGAAGTATCGAGCGGTCGCCAGACGCATCTTTGCTTGTGTAATTTTTGCTTGCCACCTCTTTTCCTCTGCCAGGTCGAGGTCAGTCCTGGGTTCGACTTCGTTTGCCTCAGTGTTCAACTTTTGGAGTGCTCGCCTCTACGAAAGGAACTTGTTACTTGAAGTTTCACTTTCCATAGTGATCGCTTGAGACTCCTTGTCCATCTTCCATAATTCGCTTCATGAAGGAATTGTCACCCTTAGCAGATAACTTCTCTAAACTTTGTCCAACTTATAAGAAGATAGTTTCCTTGATGGATTTATTATCTTCGTCGTATGGTTCCTGCCTGATTTTGGTATCAGGTCTTTTTGCCTGACTGTGGCGTCAGGTGTATTGATTTGCCTAACCCTGTTGCTAGGTCTTTTGGCCTGACTTTGGCGTAAGGGCTTTTGGTTTTGCCTAACTCTTGTTGTTAGGTCTTTTGTCCTGACTTTGGCGTAAGGGCTTTCGGTTTTGCCTAACTCTTGTTGTTAGGTCTTTTGTCCTGACTTTGGCGTTAGGGCTTTTGGCCTGACTTTGGCGTCAGGGCTTTTGTCCTAACTTTGTTGTTAGGGCTTTTTCTTCGATTTGATTCGAGTGGTCATTCTTTTTAAAGGAATGACTTGCTTTTATTGACATGACATTTTGATTTACAAGCTATGTATGAAATCTCCTTAAACGTTCAGAATTAAATGGACGAGGTAACATTTCTCCTTCAGTGGTTACCAAATAGTAGGATCCTGGGGCAGCGATCTCTACTACCTTGTATGGTCCTTCCCATTTAGCTGAAAGCTTATTTTGACTGTCCAGTCTTGTGAATTCGTTCCTTCTCATAACCATCTCCCTCACGAAAAATTTGCGAGCGCTGAGTTTTCTGTTGAAGTATCGAGCGGTCGCCAGACGCATCTTTGCTTGTGTAATTTTTGATTGCCACCTCTTTTCCTCTGCCAGGTCGAGGTCAGTCCTGGGTTCGACTTCGTTTGCCTCAGTGTTCAACTTTTGGAGTGCTCGCCTCTACGAAAGGAACTTGTTACTTGAAGTTTCACTTTCCATAGTGATCGCTTGAGACTCCTTGTCCATCTTCCATAATTCGCTTCATGAAGGAATTGTCACCCTTAGCAGATAACTTCTCTAAACTTTGTCCAACTTATAAGAAGATAGTTTCCTTGATGGATTTATTATCTTCGTCGTATGGTTCCTGCCTGATTTTGGTATCAGGTCTTTTTGCCTGACTTTGGCGTCAGGTCTTTTGATTTGCCTAACACTGTTGCTAGGTCTTTTGGCCTGACTTTGGCGTAAGGGCTTTTGGTTTTGCCTAACTCTTGTTGTTAGGTCTTTTGTCCTGACTTTGGCGTTAGGGCTTTTGGCCTGACTTTGGCGTCAGGGCTTTTGTCCTAACTTTGTTGTTAGGGCTTTTTCTTCGATTTGATTCGAGTGGTCATTCTTTTTAAAGGAATGACTTGCTTTTATTGACATGACATTTTGATTTACATGCTATGTATGAAATCTCCTTAAACGTTCAGAATGAAATGGACGAGGTAACATTTCTGCTTCAGTGGTTACCAAATAGTAGGATCCTGGGGCAGCGATCTCTACTACCTTGTATGGTCCTTCCCATTTAGCTGAAAGCTTATTTTGACTGTCCTGTCTTGTAAATTCGTTCCTTCTCATAACCATCTCCCTCACGAAAAATTTGCGAGCGCTGAGTTTTCTGTTGAAGTATGGAGCGGTCGCCAGACGCATCTTTGCTTGTGTAATTTTTGCTTGCCACCTCTTTTCCTCTTCCAGGTCGAGGTCAGTCCTGGGTTCGACTTCGTTTGCCTTAGTGTTCAACTTTTGGAGTGCTCGCCTCTACGAAAGGAACTTGTTACTTGAAGTTTCACTTTCCATAGTGATCGCTTGAGACTCCTTGTCCATCTTCCATAATTCGCTTCATGAAGGAATTGTCACCCTTAGCAGATAACTTCTCTAAACTTTGTCCAACTTATAAGAAGATAGTTTCCTTGATGGATTTATTATCTTCGTCGTATGGTTCCTGCCTGATTTTGGTATCAGGTCTTTTTGCCTGACTTTGGCGTAAGGTCTTTTGATTTGCCTAACACTGTTGCTAGGTCTTTTGGCCTGACTTTGGCGTAAGGGCTTTTGGTTTTGCCTAACTCTTGTTGTTAGGTCTCTTGTCCTGACTTTGGCGTTAGGGCTTTTGGCCTGACTTTGGCGTCAGGGCTTTTGTCCTAACTTTGTTGTTAGGGATTTTTCTTCGATTTGATTCGAGTGGTCATTCTTTTTAAAGGAATGACTTGCTTTTATTGACATGACATTTTGATTTACAAGCTATGTATGAAATCTCCTTAAACGTTCAGAATGAAATGGACGAGGTAACATTTCTGCTTCAGTGGTTACCAAATAGTAGGATCCTGGGGCAGCGATCTCTACTACCTTGTATGGTCCTTCCCATTTAGCTGAAAGCTTATTTTGACTGTCCTGTCTTGTAAATTCGTTCCTTCTCATAACCATCTCCCTCACGAAAAATTTGCGAGCGCTGAGTTTTCTGTTGAAGTATGGAGCGGTCGCCAGACGCATCTTTGCTTGTGTAATTTTTGCTTGCCACCTCTTTTCCTCTGGCAGGTCGAGGTCAGTCCTGGGTTCGACTTCGTTTGCCTCAGTGTTCAACTTTTGGAGTGCTCGCCTCTACGAAAGGAACTTGTTACTTGAAGTTTCAGTTTCCATAGTGATCGCTTAAGACTCCTTGTCCATCTTCCATAATTCGCTTCATGAAGGAATTGTCACCCTTAGCAGATAACTTCTCTAAACTTTGTCCAACTTATAAGAAGATAGTTTCCTTGATGGATTTATTATCTTCGTCGTATGGTTCCTGCCTGATTTTGGTATCAGTTCTTTTTGCCTGACTTTGGCGTCAGGTCTTTTGATTTGCCTAACACTGTTGCTAGGTCTTTTGGCCTGACTTTGGCGTAAGGGCTTTTGGTTTTGCCTAACTCTTGTTGTTAGGTCTTTTGTCCTGACTTTGGCGTTAGGGCTTTTGGCCTGACTTTGGCGTCAGGGCTTTTGTCCTAACTTTGTTGTTAGGGCTTTTTCTTCGATTTGATTCGAGTGGTCATTCTTTTTAAAGGAATGACTTGCTTTTATTGACATGACATTTTGATTTACAAGCTATGTATGAAATCTCCTTAAACGTTCAGAATTAAATGGACGAGGTAACATTTCTCCTTCAGTGGTTACCAAATAGTAGGATCCTGGGGCAGCGATCTCTACTACCTTGTATGGTCCTTCCCATTTAGCTGAAAGCTTATTTTGACTGTCCTGTCTTGTAAATTCGTTCCTTCTCATAACCATCTCCCTCACGAAAAATTTGCGAGCGCTGAGTTTTCTGTTGAAGTATGGAGCGGTCGCCAGACGCATCTTTGCTTGTGTAATTTTTGCTTGCCACCTCTTTTCCTCTGCCAGGTCGAGGTCAGTCCTGGGTTCGACTTCGTTTGCCTCAGTGTTCAACTTTTGGAGTGCTCGCCTCTACGAAAGGAACTTGTTACTTGAAGTTTCACTTTCCATAGTGATCGCTTAAGTCTCCTTGTCCATCTTCCATAATTCGCTTCATGAAGGAATTGTCACCCTTAGCAGATAACTTCTCTAAACTTTGTCCAACTTATAAGAAGATAGTTTCCTTGATGGATTTATTATCTTCGTCGTATGGTTTCTGCCTGATTTTGGTATCAGGTCTTTTTGCCTGACTGTGGCGTCAGGTGTTTTGATTTGCCTAACCCTGTTGCTAGGTCTTTTGGCCTGACTTTGGCGTAAGGGGTATTGGTTTTGCCTAACTCTTGTTGTTAGGACTTTTTGCCTGACTTTGGCGTCAGGGCTTTCGGTTTTGCCTAACTCTTGTTGTTAGGTCTTTTGTCCTGACTTTTGCGTTAGGGATTTTGGCCTAACTTTGGCGTCAGGGCTTTTGGCCTAACTTTGTTGTTAGGGCTTTTTCTTCGATTTGATTCGAGTGGTCATTCTTTTTGAAGGAATGACTTGCTTTTATTGACATAACATTTTGATTTACAAGCTATGTATGAAATCTATTTAAATGTTCAGAATTGAATGGACGAGGTAACATTTCTTCTTCAGTGGTTACCAAATAGAAGGATCCTGGGGCAGCGATCTCTACTACCTTGTATGGTCCTTCCCATTTAGTTGAAAGCTTATTTTGACTGTCCAGTCTTGTAAATTCGTTCCTTCTCATAACCATCTCCCTCACGAAAAATTTGCGAGCGCTGAGTTTTCTGTTGAAGTATCGAGCGGTCGCCAGACGCATCTTTGCTTGTGTAATTTTTGCTTGCCACCTCTTTTCCTCTGCCAGGTCGAGGTCAGTCCTGGGTTCGACTTCGTTTGCCTCAGTGTTCAACTTTTGGAGTGCTCGCCTCTACGAAAGGAACATGTTACTTGAAGTTTCACTTTCCATAGTGATCGCTTGAGACTCCTTGTCCATCTTCCATAATTCGCTTCATGAAGGAATTGTCACCCTTAGCAGATAACTTCTCTAAACTTTGTCCAACTTATAAGAAGATAGTTTCCTTGATGGATTTATTATCTTCGTCGTATGGTTCCTGCCTGATTTTGGTATCAGGTCTTTTTGCCTGACTTTGGCGTCAGGTCTTTTGATTTGCCTAACACTGTTGCTAGGTCTTTTGGCCTGACTTTAGCGTAAGGGCTTTTGGTTTTGCCTAACTCTTGTTGTTAGGTCTTTTGTCCTGACTTTGGCGTCAGGGCTTTCGGTTTTGCCTAACTCTTGTTGTTAGGTCTTTTGTCCTGACTTTGGCGTTAGGGCTTTTGGCCTGACTTTGGCGTCAGGGCTTTTGTCCTAACTTTGTTGTTAGGGCTTTTTCTTCGATTTGATTCGAGTGGTCATTCTTTTTAAAGGAATGACTTGCTTTTATTGACATGACATTTTGATTTACAAGCTATGTATGAAATCTCCTTAAACGTTCAGAATTAAATGGACGAGGTAACATTTCTCCTTCAGTGGTTACCAAATAGTAGGATCCTGGGGCAGCGATCTCTACTACCTTGTATGGTCCTTCCCATTTAGTTGAAAGCTTATTTTGACTGTCCTGTCTTGTAAATTCGTTCCTTCTCATAACTATCTCCCTCACGAAAAATTTGCGAGCGCTGAGTTTTCTGTTGAAGTATGGAGCGGTCGCCAGACGCATCTTTGCTTGTGTAATTTTTGCTTGCCACCTCTTTTCCTCTGCCAGGTCGAGGTCAGTCCTGGGTTCGACTTCGTTTGCCTCAGTGTTCAACTTTTGGAGTGCTCGCCTCTACGAAAGGAACTTGTTACTTGAAGTTTCACTTTCCATAGTGATCGCTTGAGACTCCTTGTCCATCTTCCATAATTCGCTTCATGAAGGAATTGTCACCCTTAGCAGATAACTTCTCTAAACTTTGTCCAACTTATAAGAAGATAGTTTCCTTGATAGATTTATTATCTTCGTCGTATGGTTCCTGCCTGATTTTGGTATCAGTTCTTTTTGCCTGACTTTGGCGTCAGGTCTTTTGATTTGCCTAACACTGTTGCTAGGTCTTTTGGCCTGACTTTGGCGTAAGGGCTTTTGGTTTTGCCTAACTCTTGTTGTTAGGTCTGTTGTCCTGACTTTGGCGTCAGGGCTTTCGGTTTTGCCTAACTCTTGTTGTTAGGTCTTTTGTCCTGACTTTGGCGTTAGGGCTTTTGGCCTGACTTTGGCGTCAGGGCTTTTGTCCTAACTTTGTTGTTAGGGCTTTTTCTTCGATTTGATTCGAGTGGTCATTCTTTTTAAAGGAATGACTTGCTTTTATTGACATGACATTTTGATTTACAAGCTATGTATGAAATCTCCTTAAACGTTCAGAATTAAATGGACGAGGTAACATTTCTCCTTCAGTGGTTACCAAATAGTAGGATCCTGGGGCAGCGATCTCTACTACCTTCTATGGTCCTTCCCATTTAGCTGAAAGCTTATTTTGACTGTCCAGTCTTGTAAATTCGTTCCTTCTCATAACCATCTCCCTCACGAAAAATTTGCGAGCGCTGAGTTTTCTGTTGAAGTATCGAGCGATCGCCAGACGCATCTTTGCTTGTGTAATTTCTGCTTGCCACCTCTTTTCCTCTGCCAGGTCGAGGTCAGTCCTGGGTTCGACTTCGTTTGCCTCAGTGTTCAACTTTTGGAGTGCTCGCCTCTACGAAAGGAACTTGTTACTTGAAGTTTCACTTTCCATAGTGATCGCTTAAGTCTCCTTGTCCATCTTCCATAATTCGCTTCATGAAGGAATTGTCACCCTTAGCAGATAACTTCTCTAAACTTTGTCCAACTTATAAGAAGATAGTTTCCTTGATGGATTTATTATCTTCGTCGTATGGTTCCTGCCTGATTTTGGTATCAGGTCTTTTTGCCTGACTGTGGCGTCAGGTGTTTTGATTTGCCTAACCCTGTTGCTAGGTCTTTTGGCCTGACTTTGGCGTAAGGGCTATTGGTTTTGCCTAACTCTTGTTGTTAGGTCTTTTGGCCTGACTTTGGCGTCAGGGCTTTCGGTTTTGCCTAACTCTTGTTGTTAGGTCTTTTGTCCTGACTTTTGCGTTAGGGATTTTGGCCTAACTTTGGCGTCAGGGCTTTTGGCCTAACTTTGTTGTTAGGGCTTTTTCTTCGATTTGATTCGAGTGGTCATTCTTTTTGAAGGAATGACTTGCTTTTATTTACATAACATTTTGATTTACAAGCTATGTATGAAATCTCCTTAAACGTTCAGAATTAAATAGACGAGGTAACATTTCTCCTTCAGTGGTTACCAAATAGTAGGATCCTGGGGCAGCGATCTCTACTACCTTGTATGGTCCTTCCCATTTAGCTGAAAGCTTATTTTGACTGTCCAGTCTTGTAAATTCGTTCCTTCTCATAACCATCTCCCTCACGAAAAATTTGCGAGCGCTGAGTTTTCTGTTGAAGTATCGAGCGATCGCCAGACGCATCTTTGCTTGTGTAATTTCTGCTTGCCACCTCTTTTCCTCTGCCAGGTCGAGGTCAGTCCTGGGTTCGACTTCGTTTGCCTCAGTGTTCAACTTTTGGAGTGCTCGCCTCTACGAAAGGAACTTGTTACTTGAAGTTTCACTTTCCATAGTGATCGCTTGAGACTCCTTGTCCATCTTCCATAATTCGCTTCATGAAGGAATTGTCACCCTTAGCAGATAACTTCTCTAAACTTTGTCCAACTTATAAGAAGATAGTTTCCTTGATGGATTTATTATCTTCGTCGTATGGTTCCTGCCTGATTTTGGTATCAGGTCTTTTTGCCTGACTTTGGCGTCAGGTCTTTTGATTTGCCTAACCCTGTTGCTAGGTCTTTTGGCCTGACTTTGGCGTAAGGGCTTTTGGTTTTGCCTAACTCTTGTTGTTAGGTCTTTTGTCCTGACTTTGGCGTCAGGGCTTTCGGTTTTGCCTAACTCTTGTTGTTAGGTCTTTTGTCCTGACTTTGGCGTTAGGGCTTTTGGCCTAACTTTGGCGTCAGGGCTTTTGTCCTAACTTTGTTGTTAGGGCTTTTTCTTCGATTTGATTCGAGTGGTCATTCTTTTTAAAGGAATGACTTGCTTTTATTGACATGACATTTTGATTTACAAGCTATGTATGAAATCTCCTTAAACGTTCAGAATTAAATGGACGAGGTAACATTTCTCCTTCAGTGGTTACCAAATAGTAGGATCCTGGGGCAGCGATCTCTACTACCTTGTATGGTCCTTCCCATTTAGCTGAAAGCTTATTTTGACTGTCCAGTCTTGTAAATTCGTTCCTTCTCATAACCATCTCCCTCACGAAAAATTTGCGAGCGCTGAGTTTTCTGTTGAAGTATCGAGCGATCGCCAGACGCATCTTTGCTTGTGTAATTTCTGCTTGCCACCTCTTTTCCTCTGCCAGGTCGAGGTCAGTCCTGGGTTCGACTTCGTTTGCCTCAGTGTTCAACTTTTGGAGTGCTCGCCTCTACGAAAGGAACTTGTTACTTGAAGTTTCACTTTCCATAGTGATCGCTTGAGACTCCTTGTCCATCTTCCATAATTCGCTTCATGAAGGAATTGTCACCCTTAGCAGATAACTTCTCTAAACTTTGTCCAACTTATAAGAAGATAGTTTCCTTGATGGATTTATTATCTTCGTCGTATGGTTCCTGCCTGATTTTGGTATCAAGTCTTTTTGCCTGACTTTGGCGTCAGGTCTTTTGATTTGCCTAACCCTGTTGCTAGGTCTTTTGGCCTGACTTTGGCGTAAGGGCTTTTGGTTTTGCCTAACTCTTGTTGTTAGGTCTTTTGTCCTGACTTTGGCGTCAGGG
Organism: Chamaenerion angustifolium; assembly: GCA_946814005.1. Taxonomy (NCBI): domain Eukaryota; kingdom Viridiplantae; phylum Streptophyta; class Magnoliopsida; order Myrtales; family Onagraceae; genus Chamaenerion; species Chamaenerion angustifolium. The sequence continues at coordinate 6,879,844 of OX328278.1, read as the reverse complement.
CTTTCGGTTTTGCCTAACTCTTGTTGTTAGGTCTTTTGTCCTGACTTTGGCGTTAGGGCTTTTGGCCTAACTTTGGCGTCAGGGCTTTTGTCCTAACTTTGTTGTTAGGGCTTTTTCTTCGATTTGATTCGAGTGGTCATTCTTTTTAAAGGAATGACTTGCTTTTATTGACATGACATTTTGATTTACAAGCTATGTATGAAATCTCCTTAAACGTTCAGAATTAAATGGACGAGGTAACATTTCTCCTTCAGTGGTTACCAAATAGTAGGATCCTGGGGCAGCGATCTCTACTACCTTCTATGGTCCTTCCCATTTAGCTGAAAGCTTATTTTGACTGTCCAGTCTTGTAAATTCGTTCCTTCTCATAACCATCTCCCTCACGAAAAATTTGCGAGCGCTGAGTTTTCTGTTGAAGTATCGAGCGATCGCCAGACGCATCTTTGCTTGTGTAATTTCTGCTTGCCACCTCTTTTCCTCTGCCAGGTCGAGGTCAGTCCTGGGTTCGACTTCGTTTGCCTCAGTGTTCAACTTTTGGAGTGCTCGCCTCTACGAAAGGAACTTGTTACTTGAAGTTTCACTTTCCATAGTGATCGCTTAAGTCTCCTTGTCCATCTTCCATAATTCGCTTCATGAAGGAATTGTCACCCTTAGCAGATAACTTCTCTAAACTTTGTCCAACTTATAAGAAGATAGTTTCCTTGATGGATTTATTATCTTCGTCGTATGGTTCCTGCCTGATTTTGGTATCAGGTCTTTTTGCCTGACTGTGGCGTCAGGTGTTTTGATTTGCCTAACCCTGTTGCTAGGTCTTTTGGCCTGACTTTGGCGTAAGGGCTATTGGTTTTGCCTAACTCTTGTTGTTAGGTCTTTTGGCCTGACTTTGGCGTCAGGGCTTTCGGTTTTGCCTAACTCTTGTTGTTAGGTCTTTTGTCCTGACTTTTGCGTTAGGGATTTTGGCCTAACTTTGGCGTCAGGGTTTTTGGCCTAACTTTGTTGTTAGGGCTTTTTCTTCGATTTGATTCGAGTGGTCATTCTTTTTGAAGGAATGACTTGCTTTTATTTACATAACATTTTGATTTACAAGCTATGTATGAAATCTCCTTAAACGTTCAGAATTAAATAGACGAGGTAACATTTCTCCTTCAGTGGTTACCAAATAGTAGGATCCTGGGGCAGCGATCTCTACTACCTTGTATGGTCCTTCCCATTTAGCTGAAAGCTTATTTTGACTGTCCAGTCTTGTAAATTCGTTCCTTCTCATAACCATCTCCCTCACGAAAAATTTGCGAGCGCTGAGTTTTCTGTTGAAGTATCGAGCGATCGCCAGACGCATCTTTGCTTGTGTAATTTCTGCTTGCCACCTCTTTTCCTCTGCCAGGTCGAGGTCAGTCCTGGGTTCGACTTCGTTTGCCTCAGTGTTCAACTTTTGGAGTGCTCGCCTCTACGAAAGGAACTTGTTACTTGAAGTTTCACTTTCCATAGTGATCGCTTGAGACTCCTTGTCCATCTTCCATAATTCGCTTCATGAAGGAATTGTCACCCTTAGCAGATAACTTCTCTAAACTTTGTCCAACTTATAAGAAGATAGTTTCCTTGATGGATTTATTATCTTCGTCGTATGGTTCCTGCCTGATTTTGGTATCAGGTCTTTTTGCCTGACTTTGGCGTCAGGTCTTTTGATTTGCCTAACCCTGTTGCTAGGTCTTTTGGCCTGACTTTGGCGTAAGGGCTTTTGGTTTTGCCTAACTCTTGTTGTTAGGTCTTTTGTCCTGACTTTGGCGTCAGGGCTTTCGGTTTTGCCTAACTCTTGTTGTTAGGTCTTTTGTCCTGACTTTGGCGTTAGGGCTTTTGGCCTAACTTTGGCGTCAGGGCTTTTGTCCTAACTTTGTTGTTAGGGCTTTTTCTTCGATTTGATTCGAGTGGTCATTCTTTTTAAAGGAATGACTTGCTTTTATTGACATGACATTTTGATTTACAAGCTATGTATGAAATCTCCTTAAACGTTCAGAATTAAATGGACGAGGTAACATTTCTCCTTCAGTGGTTACCAAATAGTAGGATCCTGGGGCAGCGATCTCTACTACCTTCTATGGTCCTTCCCATTTAGCTGAAAGCTTATTTTGACTGTCCAGTCTTGTAAATTCGTTCCTTCTCATAACCATCTCCCTCACGAAAAATTTTCGAGCGCTGAGTTTTCTGTTGAAGTATCGAGCGATCGCCAGACGCATCTTTGCTTGTGTAATTTCTGCTTGCCACCTCTTTTCCTCTGCCAGGTCGAGGTCAGTCCTGGGTTCGACTTCGTTTGCCTCAGTGTTCAACTTTTGGAGTGCTCGCCTCTACGAAAGGAACTTGTTACTTGAAGTTTCACTTTCCATAGTGATCGCTTAAGTCTCCTTGTCCATCTTCCATAATTCGCTTCATGAAGGAATTGTCACCCTTAGCAGATAACTTCTCTAAACTTTGTCCAACTTATAAGAAGATAGTTTCCTTGATGGATTTATTATCTTCGTCGTATGGTTCCTGCCTGATTTTGGTATCAGGTCTTTTTGCCTGACTGTGGCGTCAGGTGTTTTGATTTGCCTAACCCTGTTGCTAGGTCTTTTGGCCTGACTTTGGCGTAAGGGCTATTGGTTTTGCCTAACTCTTGTTGTTAGGTCTTTTGGCCTGACTTTGGCGTCAGGGCTTTCGGTTTTGCCTAACTCTTGTTGTTAGGTCTTTTGTCCTGACTTTTGCGTTAGGGATTTTGGCCTAACTTTGGCGTCAGGGCTTTTGGCCTAACTTTGTTGTTAGGGCTTTTTCTTCGATTTGATTCGAGTGGTCATTCTTTTTGAAGGAATGACTTGCTTTTATTTACATAACATTTTGATTTACAAGCTATGTATGAAATCTCCTTAAACGTTCAGAATTAAATAGACGAGGTAACATTTCTCCTTCAGTGGTTACCAAATAGGAGGATCCTGGGGCAGCGATCTCTACTACCTTGTATGGTCCTTCCCATTTAGCTGAAAGCTTATTTTGACTGTCCAGTCTTGTAAATTCGTTCCTTCTCATAACCATCTCCCTCACGAAAAATTTGCGAGCGCTGAGTTTTCTGTTGAAGTATCGAGCGATCGCCAGACGCATCTTTGCTTGTGTAATTTCTGCTTGCCACCTCTTTTCCTCTGCCAGGTCGAGGTCAGTCCTGGGTTCGACTTCGTTTGCCTCAGTGTTCAACTTTTGGAGTGCTCGCCTCTACGAAAGGAACTTGTTACTTGAAATTTCACTTTCCATAGTGATCGCTTGAGACTCCTTGTCCATCTTCCATAATTCGCTTCATGAAGGAATTGTCACCCTTAGCAGATAACTTCTCTAAACTTTGTCCAACTTATAAGAAGATAGTTTCCTTGATGGATTTATTATCTTCGTCGTATGGTTCCTGCCTGATTTTGGTATCAGGTCTTTTTGCCTGACTTTGGCGTCAGGTCTTTTGATTTGCCTAACCCTGTTGCTAGGTCTTTTGGCCTGACTTTGGCGTAAGGGATTTTGGTTTTGCCTAACTCTTGTTGTTAGGTCTTTTGTCCTGACATTGGCGTCAGGGCTTTCGGTTTTGCCTAACTCTTGTTGTTAGGTCTTTTGTCCTGACTTTGGCGTTAGGGCTTTTGGCCTAACTTTGGCGTCAGGGCTTTTGTCCTAACTTTGTTGTTAGGGCTTTTTCTTCGATTTGATTCGAGTGGTCATTCTTTTTAAAGGAATGACTTGCTTTTATTGACATGACATTTTGATTTACAAGCTATGTATGAAATCTCCTTAAACGTTCAGAATTAAATGGACGAGGTAACATTTCTCCTTCAGTGGTTACCAAATAGTAGGATCCTGGGGCAGCGATCTCTACTACCTTCTATGGTCCTTCCCATTTAGCTGAAAGCTTATTTTGACTGTCCAGTCTTGTAAATTCGTTCCTTCTCATAACCATCTCCCTCACGAAAAATTTGCGAGCGCTGAGTTTTCTGTTGAAGTATCGAGCGATCGCCAGACGCATCTTTGCTTGTGTAATTTCTGCTTGCCACCTCTTTTCCTCTGCCAGGTCGAGGTCAGTCCTGGGTTCGACTTCGTTTGCCTCAGTGTTCAACTTTTGGAGTGCTCGCCTCTACGAAAGGAACTTGTTACTTGAAGTTTCACTTTCCATAGTGATCGCTTGAGACTCCTTGTCCATCTTCCATAATTCGCTTCATGAAGGAATTGTCACCCTTAGCAGATAACTTCTCTAAACTTTGTCCAACTTATAAGAAGATAGTTTCCTTGATGGATTTATTATCTTCGTCGTATGGTTCCTGCCTGATTTTGGTATCAGGTCTTTTTGCCTGACTTTGGCGTCAGGTCTTTTGATTTGCCTAACCCTGTTGCTAGGTCTTTTGGCCTGACTTTGGCGTAAGGGCTTTTGGTTTTGCCTAACTCTTGTTGTTAGGTCTTTTGTCCTGACATTGGCGTAAGGGCTTTCGGTTTTGCCTAACTCTTGTTGTTAGGTCTTTTGTCCTGACTTTGGCGTTAGGGCTTTTGGCCTAACCTTGGCGTCAGGGCTTTTGTCCTAACTTTGTTGTTAGGGCTTTTTCTTCGATTTGATTCGAGTGGTCATTCTTTTTAAAGGAATGACTTGCTTTTATTGACATGACATTTTGATTTACAAGCTATGTATGAAATCTCCTTAAACGTTCAGAATTAAATGGACGAGGTAACATTTCTCCTTCAGTGGTTACCAAATAGTAGGATCCTGGGGCAGCGATCTCTACTACCTTCTATGGTCCTTCCCATTTAGCTGAAAGCTTATTTTGACTGTCCAGTCTTGTAAATTCGTTCCTTCTCATAACCATCTCCCTCACGAAAAATTTGCGAGCGCTGAGTTTTCTGTTGAAGTATCGAGCGATCGCCAGACGCATCTTTGCTTGTGTAATTTCTGCTTGCCACCTCTTTTCCTCTGCCAGGTCGAGGTCAGTCCTGGGTTCGACTTCGTTTGCCTCAGTGTTCAACTTTTGGAGTGCTCGCCTCTACGAAAGGAACTTGTTACTTGAAGTTTCACTTTCCATAGTGATCGCTTGAGACTCCTTGTCCATCTTCCATAATTCGCTTCATGAAGGAATTGTCACCCTTAGCAGATAACTTCTCTAAACTTTGTCCAACTTATAAGAAGATAGTTTCCTTGATGGATTTATTATCTTCGTCGTATGGTTCCTGCCTGATTTTGGTATCAGGTCTTTTTGCCTGACTTTGGCGTCAGGTCTTTTGATTTGCCTAACCCTGTTGCTAGGTCTTTTGGCCTGACTTTGGCGTAAGGGCTTTTGGTTTTGCCTAACTCTTGTTGTTAGGTCTTTTGTCCTGACTTTGGCGTCAGGGCTTTCGGTTTTGCCTAACTCTTGTTGTTAGGTCTTTTGTCCTGACTTTGGCGTTAGGGCTTTTGGCCTAACTTTGGCGTCAGGGCTTTTGTCCTAACTTTGTTGTTAGGGCTTTTTCTTCGATTTGATTCGAGTGGTCATTCTTTTTAAAGGAATGACTTGCTTTTATTGACATGACATTTTGATTTACAAGCTATGTATGAAATCTCCTTAAACGTTCAGAATTAAATGGACGAGGTAACATTTCTCCTTCAGTGGTTACCAAATAGTAGGATCCTGGGGCAGCGATCTCTACTACCTTCTATGGTCCTTCCCATTTAGCTGAAAGCTTATTTTGACTGTCCAGTCTTGTAAATTCGTTCCTTCTCATAACCATCTCCCTCACGAAAAATTTGCGAGCGCTGAGTTTTTTGTTGAAGTATCGAGCGATCGCCAGACGCATCTTTGCTTGTGTAATTTCTGCTTGCCACCTCTTTTCCTCTGCCAGGTCGAGGTCAGTCCTGGGTTCGACTTCGTTTGCCTCAGTGTTCAACTTTTGGAGTGCTCGCCTCTACGAAAGGAACTTGTTACTTGAAGTTTCACTTTCCATAGTGATCGCTTAAGTCTCCTTGTCCATCTTCCATAATTCGCTTTATGAAGGAATTGTCACCCTTAGCAGATAACTTCTCTAAACTTTGTCCAACTTATAAGAAGATAGTTTCCTTGATGGATTTATTATCTTCGTCGTATGGTTCCTGCCTGATTTTGGTATCAGGTCTTTTTGCCTGACTGTGGCGTCAGGTGTTTTGATTTGCCTAACCCTGTTGCTAGGTCTTTTGGCCTGACTTTGGCGTAAGGGCTATTGGTTTTGCCTAACTCTTGTTGTTAGGTCTTTTGGCCTGACTTTGGCGTCAGGGCTTTCGGTTTTGCCTAACTCTTGTTGTTAGGTCTTTTGTCCTGACTTTTGCGTTAGGGATTTTGGCCTAACTTTGGCGTCAGGGCTTTTGGCCTAACTTTGTTGTTAGGGCTTTTTCTTCGATTTGATTCGAGTGGTCATTCTTTTTGAAGGAATGACTTGCTTTTATTTACATAACATTTTGATTTACAAGCTATGTATGAAATCTCCTTAAACGTTCAGAATTAAATAGACGAGTTAACATTTCTCCTTCAGTGGTTACCAAATAGTAGGATCCTGGGGCAGCGATCTCTACTACCTTGTATGGTCCTTCCCATTTAGCTGAAAGCTTATTTTGACTGTCCAGTCTTGTAAATTCGTTCCTTCTCATAACCATCTCCCTCACGAAAAATTTGCGAGCGCTGAGTTTTCTGTTGAAGTATCGAGCGATCGCCAGACGCATCTTTGCTTGTGTAATTTCTGCTTGCCACCTCTTTTCCTCTGCCAGGTCGAGGTCAGTCCTGGGTTCGACTTCGTTTGCCTCAGTGTTCAACTTTTGGAGTGCTCGCCTCTACGAAAGGAACTTGTTACTTGAAGTTTCACTTTCCATAGTGATCGCTTGAGACTCCTTGTCCATCTTCCATAATTCGCTTCATGAAGGAATTGTCACCCTTAGCAGATAACTTCTCTAAACTTTGTCCAACTTATAAGAAGATAGTTTCCTTGATGGATTTATTATCTTCGTCGTATGGTTCCTGCCTGATTTTGGTATCAGGTCTTTTTGCCTGACTTTGGCGTCAGGTCTTTTGATTTGCCTAACCCTGTTGCTAGGTCTTTTGGCCTGACTTTGGCGTAAGGGCTTTTGGTTTTGCCTAACTCTTGTTGTTAGGTCTTTTGTCCTGACTTTGGCGTCAGGGCTTTCGGTTTTGCCTAACTCTTGTTGTTAGGTCTTTTGTCCTGACTTTGGCGTTAGGGCTTTTGGCCTGACTTTGGCGTCAGGGCTTTTGTCCTAACTTTGTTGTTAGGGCTTTTTCTTCGATTTGATTCGAGTGGTCATTCTTTTTAAAGGAATGACTTGCTTTTATTGACATGACATTTTGATTTACAAGCTATGTATGAAATCTCCTTAAACGTTCAGAATTAAATGGACGAGGTAACATTTCTCCTTCAGTGGTTACCAAATAGTAGGATCCTGGGGCAGCGATCTCTACTACCTTGTATGGTCCTTCCCATTTAGCTGAAAGCTTATTTTGACTGTCCAGTCTTGTAAATTCGTTCCTTCTCATAACCATCTCCCTCACGAAAAATTTGCGAGCGCTGAGTTTTCTGTTGAAGTATCGAGCGATCGCCAGACGCATCTTTGCTTGTGTAATTTCTGCTTGCCACCTCTTTTCCTCTGCCAGGTCGAGGTCAGTCCTGGGTTCGACTTCGTTTGCCTCAGTGTTCAACTTTTGGAGTGCTCGCCTCTACGAAAGGAACTTGTTACTTGAAGTTTCACTTTCCATAGTGATCGCTTGAGACTCCTTGTCCATCTTCCATAATTCGCTTCATGAAGGAATTGTCACCCTTAGCAGATAACTTCTCTAAACTTTGTCCAACTTATAAGAAGATAGTTTCCTTGATGGATTTATTATCTTCGTCGTATGGTTCCTGCCTGATTTTGGTATCAGGTCTTTTTGCCTGACTTTGGCGTCAGGTCTTTTGATTTGCCTAACCCTGTTGCTAGGTCTTTTGGCCTGACTTTGGCGTAAGGGCTTTTGGTTTTGCCTAACTCTTGTTGTTAGGTCTTTTGTCCTGACTTTGGCGTCAGGGCTTTCGGTTTTGCCTAACTCTTGTTGTTAGGTCTTTTGTCCTGACTTTGGCGTTAGGGCTTTTGGCCTGACTTTGGCGTCAGGGCTTTTGTCCTAACTTTGTTGTTAGGGCTTTTTCTTCGATTTGATTCGAGTGGTCATTCTTTTTAAAGGAATGACTTGCTTTTATTGACATGACATTTTGATTTACAAGCTATGTATGAAATCTCCTTAAACGTTCAGAATTAAATGGACGAGGTAACATTTCTCCTTCAGTGGTTACCAAATAGTAGGATCCTGGGGCAGCGATCTCTACTACCTTGTATGGTCCTTCCCATTTAGCTGAAAGCTTATTTTGACTGTCCAGTCTTGTAAATTCTTTCCTTCTCATAACCATCTCCCTCACGAAAAATTTGCGAGCGCTGAGTTTTCTGTTGAAGTATCGAGCGATCGCCAGACGCATCTTTGCTTGTGTAATTTCTGCTTGCCACCTCTTTTCCTCTGCCAGGTCGAGGTCAGTCCTGGGTTCGACTTCGTTTGCCTCAGTGTTCAACTTTTGGAGTGCTCGCCTCTACGAAAGGAACTTGTTACTTGAAGTTTCACTTTCCATAGTGATCGCTTGAGACTCCTTGTCCATCTTCCATAATTCGCTTCATGAAGGAATTGTCACCCTTAGCAGATAACTTCTCTAAACTTTGTCCAACTTATAAGAAGATAGTTTCCTTGATGGATTTATTATCTTCGTCGTATGGTTCCTGCCTGATTTTGGTATCAGGTCTTTTTGCCTGACTTTGGCGTCAGGTCTTTTGATTTGCCTAACCCTGTTGCTAGGTCTTTTGGCCTGACTTTGGCGTAAGGGCTTTTGGTTTTGCCTAACTCTTGTTGTTAGGTCTTTTGTCCTGACTTTGGCGTTAGGGCTTTCGGTTTTGCCTAACTCTTGTTGTTAGGTCTTTTGTCCTGACTTTGGCGTTAGGGCTTTTGGCCTGACTTTGGCGTCAGGGCTTTTGTCCTAACTTTGTTGTTAGGGCTTTTTCTTCGATTTGATTCGAGTGGTCATTCTTTTTAAAGGAATGACTTGCTTTTATTGACATGACATTTTGATTTACAAGCTATGTATGAAATCTCCTTAAACGTTCAGAATTAAATGGACGAGGTAACATTTCTCCTTCAGTGGTTACCAAATAGTAGGATCCTGGGGCAGCGATCTCTACTACCTTGTATGGTCCTTCCTATTTAGCTGAAAGCTTATTTTGACTGTCCAGTCTTGTAAATTCGTTCCTTCTCATAACCATCTCCCTCACGAAAAATTTGCGAGCGCTGAGTTTTCTGTTGAAGTATCGAGCGATCGCCAGACGCATCTTTGCTTGTGTAATTTCTGCTTGCCACCTCTTTTCCTCTGCCAGGTCGAGGTCAGTCCTGGGTTCGACTTCGTTTGCCTCAGTGTTCAACTTTTGGAGTGCTCGCCTCTACGAAAGGAACTTGTTACTTGAAGTTTCACTTTCCATAGTGATCGCTTGAGACTCCTTGTCCATCTTCCATAATTCGCTTCATGAAGGAATTGTCACCCTTAGCAGATAACTTCTCTAAACTTTGTCCAACTTATAAGAAGATAGTTTCGTTGATGGATTTATTATCTTCGTCGTATGGTTCCTGCCTGATTTTGGTATCAGGTCTTTTTGCCTGACTTTGGCGTCAGGTCTTTTGATTTGCCTAACCCTGTTGCTAGGTCTTTTGGCCTGACTTTGGCGTAAGGGCTTTTGGTTTTGCCTAACTCTTGTTGTTAGGTCTTTTGTCCTGACTTTGGCGTCAGGGCTTTCGGTTTTGCCTAACTCTTGTTGTTAGGTCTTTTGTCCTGACTTTGGCGTTAGGGCTTTTGGCCTAACTTTGGCGTCAGGGCTTTTGTCCTAACTTTGTTGTTAGGGCTTTTTCTTCGATTTGATTCGAGTGGTCATTCTTTTTAAAGGAATGACTTGCTTTTATTGACATGACATTTTGATTTACAAGCTATGTATGAAATCTCCTTAAACGTTCAGAATTAAATGGACGAGGTAACATTTCTCCTTCAGTGGTTACCAAATAGTAGGATCCTGGGGCAGCGATCTCTACTACCTTCTATGGTCCTTCCCATTTAGCTGAAAGCTTATTTTGATTGTCCAGTCTTGTAAATTCGTTCCTTCTCATAACCATCTCCCTCACGAGAAATTTGCGAGCGCTGAGTTTTCTGTTGAAGTATCGAGCGATCGCCAGACGCATCTTTGCTTGTGTAATTTCTGCTTGCCACCTCTTTTCCTCTGCCAGGTCGAGGTCAGTCCTGGGTTCGACTTCGTTTGCCTCAGTGTTCAACTTTTGGAGTGCTCGCCTCTACGAAAGGAACTTGTTACTTGAAGTTTCACTTTCCATAGTGATCGCTTGAGACTCCTTGTCCATCTTCCATAATTCGCTTCATGAAGGAATTGTCACCCTTAGCAGATAACTTCTCTAAACTTTGTCCAACTTATAAGAAGATAGTTTCCTTGATGGATTTATTATCTTCGTCGTATGGTTCCTGCCTGATTTTGGTATCAGGTCTTTTTGCCTGACTGTGGCGTCAGGTGTTTTGATTTGCCTAACCCTGTTGCTAGGTCTTTTGGCCTGACTTTGGCGTAAGGGCTATTGGTTTTGCCTAACTCTTGTTGTTAGGTCTTTTGGCCTGACTTTGGCGTAAGGGCTTTCGGTTTTGCCTAACTCTTGTTGTTAGGTCTTTTGTCCTGACTTTTGCGTTAGGGATTTTGGCCTAACTTTGGCGTCAGGGCTTTTGGCCTAACTTTGTTGTTAGGGCTTTTTCTTCGATTTGATTCGAGTGGTCATTCTTTTTGAAGGAATGACTTGCTTTTATTTACATAACATTTTGATTTACAAGCTATGTATGAAATCTCCTTAAACGTTCAGAATTAAATAGACGAGGTAACATTTCTCCTTCAGTGGTTACCAAATAGTAGGATCCTGGGGCAGCGATCTCTACTACCTTGTATGGTCCTTCCCATTTAGATGAAAGCTTATTTTGACTGTCCAGTCTTGTAAATTCGTTCCTTCTCATAACCATCTCCCTCACGAAAAATTTGCGAGCGCTGAGTTTTCTGTTGAAGTATCGAGCGATCGCCAGACGCATCTTTGCTTGTGTAATTTCTGCTTGCCACCTCTTTTCCTCTGCCAGGTCGAGGTCAGTCCTGGGTTCGACTTCGTTTGCCTCAGTGTTCAACTTTTGGAGTGCTCGCCTCTACGAAAGGAACTTGTTACTTGAAGTTTCACTTTCCATAGTGATCGCTTGAGACTCCTTGTCCATCTTCCATAATTCGCTTCATGAAGGAATTGTCACCCTTAGCAGATAACTTCTCTAAACTTTGTCCAACTTATAAGAAGATAGTTTCCTTGATGGATTTATTATCTTCGTCGTATGGTTCCCGCCTGATTTTGGTATCAGGTCTTTTTGCCTGACTGTGGCGTCAGGTGTTTTGATTTGCCTAACCCTGTTGCTAGGTCTTTTGGCCTGACTTTGGCGTAAGGGCTATTGGTTTTGCCTAACTCTTGTTGTTAGGTCTTTTGGCCTGACTTTGGCGTCAGGGCTTTCGGTTTTGCCTAACTCTTGTTGTTAGGTCTTTTGTCCTGACTTTTGCGTTAGGGATTTTGGCCTAACTTTGGCGTCAGGGCTTTTGGCCTAACTTTGTTGTTAGGGCTTTTTCTTCGATTTGATTCGAGTGGTCATTCTTTTTGAAGGAATGACTTGCTTTTATTTACATAACATTTTGATTTACAAGCTATGTATGAAATCTCCTTAAACGTTCAGAATTAAATAGACGAGGTAACATTTCTCCTTCAGTGGTTACCAAATAGTAGGATCCTGGGGCAGCGATCTCTACTACCTTGTATGGTCCTTCCCATTTAGATGAAAGCTTATTTTGACTGTCCAGTCTTGTAAATTCGTTCCTTCTCATAACCATCTCCCTCACGAAAAATTTGCGAGCGCTGAGTTTTCTGTTGAAGTATCGAGCGATCGCCAGACGCATCTTTGCTTGTGTAATTTCTGCTTGCCACCTCTTTTCCTCTGCCAGGTCGAGGTCAGTCCTGGGTTCGACTTCGTTTTCCTCAGTGTTCAACTTTTGGAGTGCTCGCCTCTACGAAAGGAACTCGTTACTTGAAGTTTCACTTTCCATAGTGATCGCTTGAGACTCCTTGTCCATCTTCCATAATTCGCTTCATGAAGGAATTGTCACCCTTAGCAGATAACTTCTCTAAACTTTGTCCAACTTATAAGAAGATAGTTTCCTTGATGGATTTATTATCTTCGTCGTATGGTTCCTGCCTGATTTTGGTATCAGGTCTTTTTGCCTGACTTTGGCGTCAGGTCTTTTGATTTGCCTAACCCTGTTGCTAGGTCTTTTGGCCTGACTTTGGCGTAAGGGCTTTTGGTTTTGCCTAACTCTTGTTGTTAGGTCTTTTGTCCTGACTTTGGCGTCAGGGCTTTCGGTTTTGCCTAACTCTTGTTGTTAGGTCTTTTGTCCTGACTTTGGCGTTAGGGCTTTTGGCCTAACTTTGGCGTCAGGGCTTTTGTCCTAACTTTGTTGTTAGGGCTTTTTCTTCGATTTGATTCGAGTGGTCATTCTTTTTAAAGGAATGACTTGCTTTTATTGACATGACATTTTGATTTACAAGCTATGTATGAAATCTCCTTAAACGTTCAGAATTAAATGGACGAGGTAACATTTCTCCTTCAGTGGTTACCAAATAGTAGGATCCTGGGGCAGCGATCTCTACTACCTTCTATGGTCCTTCCCATTTAGCTGAAAGCTTATTTTGATTGTCCAGTCTTGTAAATTCGTTCCTTCTCATAACCATCTCCCTCACGAGAAATTTGCGAGCGCTGAGTTTTTTGTTGAAGTATCGAGCGATCGCCAGACGCATCTTTGCTTGTGTAATTTCTGCTTGCCACCTCTTTTCCTCTGCCAGGTCGAGGTCAGTCCTGGGTTCGACTTCGTTTGCCTCAGTGTTCAACTTTTGGAGTGCTCGCCTCTACGAAAGGAACTTGTTACTTGAAGTTTCACTTTCCATAGTGATCGCTTGAGACTCCTTGTCCATCTTCCATAATTCGCTTCATGAAGGAATTGTCACCCTTAGCAGATAACTTCTCTAAACTTTGTCCAACTTATAAGAAGATAGTTTCCTTGATGGATTTATTATCTTCGTCGTATGGTTCCTGCCTGATTTTGGTATCAGGTCTTTTTGCCTGACTGTGGCGTCAGGTGTTTTGATTTGCCTAACCCTGTTGCTAGGTCTTTTGGCCTGACTTTGGCGTAAGGGCTATTGGTTTTGCCTAACTCTTGTTGTTAGGTCTTTTGGCCTGACTTTGGCGTCAGGGCTTTCGGTTTTGCCTAACTCTTGTTGTTAGGTCTTTTGTCCTGACTTTTGCGTTAGGGATTTTGGCCTAACTTTGGCGTCAGGGCTTTTGGCCTAACTTTGTTGTTAGGGCTTTTTCTTCGATTTGATTCGAGTGGTCATTCTTTTTAAAGGAATGACTTGCTTTTATTGACATGACATTTTGATTTACAAGCTATGTATGAAATCTCCTTAAACGTTCAGAATTAAATAGACGAGGTAACATTTCTCCTTCAGTGGTTACCAAATAGTAGGATCCTGGGGCAGCGATCTCTACTACCTTGTATGGTCCTTCCCATTTAGATGAAAGCTTATTTTGACTGTCCAGTCTTGTAAATTCGTTCCTTCTCATAACCATCTCCCTCACGAAAAATTTGCGAGCGCTGAGTTTTCTGTTGAAGTATCGAGCGATCGCCAGACGCATCTTTGCTTGTGTAATTTCTGCTTGCCACCTCTTTTCCTCTGCCAGGTCGAGGTCAGTCCTGGGTTCGACTTCGTTTTCCTCAGTGTTCAACTTTTGGAGTGCTCGCCTCTACGAAAGGAACTCGTTACTTGAAGTTTCACTTTCCATAGTGATCGCTTGAGACTCCTTGTCCATCTTCCATAATTCGCTTCATGAAGGAATTGTCACCCTTAGCAGATAACTTCTCTAAACTTTGTCCAACTTATAAGAAGATAGTTTCCTTGATGGATTTATTATCTTCGTCGTATGGTTCCTGCCTGATTTTGGTATCAGGTCTTTTTGCCTGACTTTGGCGTCAGGTCTTTTGATTTGCCTAACCCTGTTGCTAGGTCTTTTGGCCTGACTTTGGCGTAAGGGCTTTTGGTTTTGCCTAACTCTTGTTGTTAGGTCTTTTGTCCTGACTTTGGCGTCAGGGCTTTCGGTTTTGCCTAACTCTTGTTGTTAGGTCTTTTGTCCTGACTTTGGCGTTAGGGCTTTTGGCCTAACTTTGGCGTCAGGGCTTTTGTCCTAACTTTGTTGTTAGGGCTTTTTCTTCGATTTGATTCGAGTGGTCATTCTTTTTAAAGGAATGACTTGCTTTTATTGACATGACATTTTGATTTACAAGCTATGTATGAAATCTCCTTAAACGTTCAGAATTAAATGGACGAGGTAACATTTCTCCTTCAGTGGTTACCAAATAGTAGGATCCTGGGGCAGCGATCTCTACTACCTTCTATGGTCCTTCCCATTTAGCTGAAAGCTTATTTTGATTGTCCAGTCTTGTAAATTCGTTCCTTCTCATAACCATCTCCCTCACGAAAAATTTGCGAGCGCTGAGTTTTCTGTTGAAGTATCGAGCGATCGCCAGACGCATCTTTGCTTGTGTAATTTCTGCTTGCCACCTCTTTTCCTCTGCCAGGTCGAGGTCAGTCCTGGGTTCGACTTCGTTTTCCTCAGTGTTCAACTTTTGGAGTGCTCGCCTCTACGAAAGGAACTCGTTACTTGAAGTTTCACTTTCCATAGTGATCGCTTGAGACTCCTTGTCCATCTTCCATAATTCGCTTCATGAAGGAATTGTCACCCTTAGCAGATAACTTCTCTAAACTTTGTCCAACTTATAAGAAGATAGTTTCCTTGATGGATTTATTATCTTCGTCGTATGGTTCCTGCCTGATTTTGGTATCAGGTCTTTTTGCCTGACTTTGGCGTCAGGTCTTTTGATTTGCCTAACACTGTTGCTAGGTCTTTTGGCCTGACTTTGGCGTAAGGGCTTTTGGTTTTGCCTAACTCTTGTTGTTAGGTCTTTTGTCCTGACTTTGGCGTCAGGGCTTTCGGTTTTGCCTAACTCTTGTTGTTAGGTCTTTTGTCCTGACTTTGGCGTTAGGGCTTTTGGCCTAACTTTGGCGTCAGGGCTTTTGTCCTAACTTTGTTGTTAGGGCTTTTTCTTCGATTTGATTCGAGTGGTCATTCTTTTTAAAGGAATGACTTGCTTTTATTGACATGACATTTTGATTTACAAGCTATGTATGAAATCTCCTTAAACGTTCAGAATTAAATGGACGAGGTAACATTTCTCCTTCAGTGGTTACCAAATAGTAGGATCCTGGGGCAGCGATCTCTACTACCTTCTATGGTCCTTCCCATTTAGCTGAAAGCTTATTTTGATTGTCCAGTCTTGTAAATTCGTTCCTTCTCATAACCATCTCCCTCACGAGAAATTTGCGAGCGCTGAGTTTTTTGTTGAAGTATCGAGCGATCGCCAGACGCATCTTTGCTTGTGTAATTTCTGCTTGCCACCTCTTTTCCTCTGCCAGGTCGAGGTCAGTCCTGGGTTCGACTTCGTTTGCCTCAGTGTTCAACTTTTGGAGTGCTCGCCTCTACGAAAGGAACTTGTTACTTGAAGTTTCACTTTCCATAGTGATCGCTTGAGACTCCTTGTCCATCTTCCATAATTCGCTTCATGAAGGAATTGTCACCCTTAGCAGATAACTTCTCTAAACTTTGTCCAACTTATAAGAAGATAGTTTCCTTGATGGATTTATTATCTTCGTCGTATGGTTCCTGCCTGATTTTGGTATCAGGTCTTTTTGCCTGACTGTGGCGTCAGGTGTTTTGATTTGCCTAACCCTGTTGCTAGGTCTTTTGGCCTGACTTTGGCGTAAGGGCTATTGGTTTTGCCTAACTCTTGTTGTTAGGTCTTTTGGCCTGACTTTGGCGTCAGGGCTTTCGGTTTTGCCTAACTCTTGTTGTTAGGTCTTTTGTCCTGACTTTTGCGTTAGGGATTTTGGCCTAACTTTGGCGTCAGGGCTTTTGGCCTAACTTTGTTGTTAGGGCTTTTTCTTCGATTTGATTCGAGTGGTCATTCTTTTTAAAGGAATGACTTGCTTTTATTGACATGACATTTTGATTTACAAGCTATGTATGAAATCTCCTTAAACGTTCAGAATTAAATAGACGAGGTAACATTTCTCCTTCAGTGGTTACCAAATAGTAGGATCCTGGGGCAGCGATCTCTACTACCTTGTATGGTCCTTCCCATTTAGATGAAAGCTTATTTTGACTGTCCAGTCTTGTAAATTCGTTCCTTCTCATAACCATCTCCCTCACGAAAAATTTGCGAGCGCTGAGTTTTCTGTTGAAGTATCGAGCGATCGCCAGACGCATCTTTGCTTGTGTAATTTCTGCTTGCCACCTCTTTTCCTCTGCCAGGTCGAGGTCAGTCCTGGGTTCGACTTCGTTTTCCTCAGTGTTCAACTTTTGGAGTGCTCGCCTCTACGAAAGGAACTCGTTACTTGAAGTTTCACTTTCCATAGTGATCGCTTGAGACTCCTTGTCCATCTTCCATAATTCGCTTCATGAAGGAATTGTCACCCTTAGCAGATAACTTCTCTAAACTTTGTCCAACTTATAAGAAGATAGTTTCCTTGATGGATTTATTATCTTCGTCGTATGGTTCCTGCCTGATTTTGGTATCAGGTCTTTTTGCCTGACTTTGGCGTCAGGTCTTTTGATTTGCCTAACCCTGTTGCTAGGTCTTTTGGCCTGACTTTGGCGTAAGGGCTTTTGGTTTTGCCTAACTCTTGTTGTTAGGTCTTTTGTCCTGACTTTGGCGTCAGGGCTTTCGGTTTTGCCTAACTCTTGTTGTTAGGTCTTTTGTCCTGACTTTGGCGTTAGGGCTTTTGGCCTAACTTTGGCGTCAGGGCTTTTGTCCTAACTTTGTTGTTAGGGCTTTTTCTTCGATTTGATTCGAGTGGTCATTCTTTTTAAAGGAATGACTTGCTTTTATTGACATGACATTTTGATTTACAAGCTATGTATGAAATCTCCTTAAACGTTCAGAATTAAATGGACGAGGTAACATTTCTCCTTCAGTGGTTACCAAATAGTAGGATCCTGGGGCAGCGATCTCTACTACCTTCTATGGTCCTTCCCATTTAGCTGAAAGCTTATTTTGATTGTCCAGTCTTGTAAATTCGTTCCTTCTCATAACCATCTCCCTCACGAGAAATTTGCGAGCGCTGAGTTTTTTGTTGAAGTATCGAGCGATCGCCAGACGCATCTTTGCTTGTGTAATTTCTGCTTGCCACCTCTTTTCCTCTGCCAGGTCGAGGTCAGTCCTGGGTTCGACTTCGTTTGCCTCAGTGTTCAACTTTTGGAGTGCTCGCCTCTACGAAAGGAACTTGTTACTTGAAGTTTCACTTTCCATAGTGATCGCTTGAGACTCCTTGTCCATCTTCCATAATTCGCTTCATGAAGGAATTGTCACCCTTAGCAGATAACTTCTCTAAACTTTGTCCAACTTATAAGAAGATAGTTTCCTTGATGGATTTATTATCTTCGTCGTATGGTTCCTGCCTGATTTTGGTATCAGGTCTTTTTGCCTGACTGTGGCGTCAGGTGTTTTGATTTGCCTAACCCTGTTGCTAGGTCTTTTGGCCTGACTTTGGCGTAAGGGCTATTGGTTTTGCCTAACTCTTGTTGTTAGGTCTTTTGGCCTGACTTTGGCGTCAGGGCTTTCGGTTTTGCCTAACTCTTGTTGTTAGGTCTTTTGTCCTGACTTTTGCGTTAGGGATTTTGGCCTAACTTTGGCGTCAGGGCTTTTGGCCTAACTTTGTTGTTAGGGCTTTTTCTTCGATTTGATTCGAGTGGTCATTCTTTTTGAAGGAATGACTTGCTTTTATTTACATAACATTTTGATTTACAAGCTATGTATGAAATCTCCTTAAACGTTCAGAATTAAATGGACGAGGTAACATTTCTCCTTCAGTGGTTACCAAATAGTAGGATCCTGGGGCAGCGATCTCTACTACCTTGTATGGTCCTTCCCATTTAGCTGAAAGCTTATTTTGACTGTCCAGTCTTGTAAATTCGTTCCTTCTCATAACCATCTCCCTCACGAAAAATTTGCGAGCGCTGAGTTTTCTGTTGAAGTATCGAGCGATCGCCAGACGCATCATTGCTTGTGTAATTTCTGCTTGCCACCTCTTTTCCTCTGCCAGGTCGAGGTCAGTCCTGGGTTCGACTTCGTTTGCCTCAGTGTTCAACTTTTGGAGTGCTCGCCTCTACGAAAGGAACTTGTTACTTGAAGTTTCACTTTCCATAGTGATCGCTTGAGACTCCTTGTCCAATTTCCATAATTCGCTTCATGAAGGAATTGTCACCCTTAGCAGATAACTTCTCTAAACTTTGTCCAACTTATAAGAAGATAGTTTCCTTGATGGATTTATTATCTTCGTCGTATGGTTCCTGCCTGATTTTGGTATCAGGTCTTTTTGCCTGACTTTGGCGTCAGGTCTTTTGATTTGCCTAACCCTGTTGCTAGGTCTTTTGGCCTGACTTTGGCGTAAGGGCTTTTGGTTTTGCCTAACTCTTGTTGTTAGGTCTTTTGGCCTGCCTTTGGCGTCAGGGCTTTCGGTTTTGCCTAACTCTTGTTGTTAGGTCTTTTGTCCTGACTTTGGCGTTAGGGCTTTTGGCCTGACTTTGGCGTCAGGCCTTTTGTCCTAACTTTGTTGTTAGGGCTTTTTCTTCGATTTGATTCGAGTGGTCATTCTTTTTAAAGGAATGACTTGCCTTTATTGACATGACATTTTGATTTACAAGCTATGTATGAAATCTCCTTAAACGTTCAGAATTAAATGGACGAGGTAACATTTCTCCTTCAGTGGTTACCAAATATTAGGATCCTGGGGCAGCGATCTCTACTACCTTGTATGGTCCTTCCCATTTAGCTGAAAGCTTATTTTGACTGTCCAGTCTTGTAAATTCGTTCCTTCTCATAACCATCTCCCTCACGAAAAATTTGCGAGCGCTGAGTTTTCTGTTGAAGTATCGAGCGATCGCCAGACGCATCTTTGCTTGTGTAATTTCTGCTTGCCACCTCTTTTCCTCTGCCAGGTCGAGGTCAGTCCTGGGTTCGACTTCGTTTGCCTCAGTGTTCAACTTTTGGAGTGCTCGCCTCTACGAAAGGAACTTGTTACTTGAAGTTTCACTTTCCATAGTGATCGCTTAAGTCTCCTTGTCCATCTTCCATAATTCGCTTCATGAAGGAATTGTCACCCTTAGCAGATAACTTCTCTAAACTTTGTCCAACTTATAAGAAGATAGTTTCCTTGATGGATTTATTATCTTCGTCGTATGGTTCCTGCCTGATTTTGGTATCAGGTCTTTTTGCCTGACTGTGGCGTCAGGTGTTTTGATTTGCCTAACCCTGTTGCTAGGTCTTTTGGCCTGACTTTGGCGTAAGGGCTATTGGTTTTGCCTAACTCTTGTTGTTAGGTCTTTTGGCCTGACTTTGGCGTCAGGGCTTTCGGTTTTGCCTAACTCTTGTTGTTAGGTCTTTTGTCCTGACTTTTGCGTTAGGGATTTTGGCCTAACTTTGGCGTCAGGGCTTTTGGCCTAACTTTGTTGTTAGGGCTTTTTCTTCGATTTGATTCGAGTGGTCATTCTTTTTGAAGGAATGACTTGCTTTTATTTACATAACATTTTGATTTACAAGCTATGTATGAAATCTCCTTAAACGTTCAGAATTAAATAGACGAGGTAACATTTCTCCTTCAGTGGTTACCAAATAGTAGGATCCTGGGGCAGCGATCTCTACTACCTTGTATGGTCCTTCCCATTTAGCTGAAAGCTTATTTTGACTGTCCAGTCTTGTAAATTCGTTCCTTCTCATAACCATCTCCCTCACGAAAAATTTGCGAGCGCTGAGTTTTCTGTTGAAGTATCGAGCGATCGCCAGACGCATCTTTGCTTGTGTAATTTCTGCTTGCCACCTCTTTTCCTCTGCCAGGTCGAGGTCAGTCCTGGGTTCGACTTCGTTTGCCTCAGTGTTCAACTTTTGGAGTGCTCGCCTCTACGAAAGGAACTTGTTACTTGAAGTTTCACTTTCCATAGTGATCGCTTGAGACTCCTTGTCCATCTTCCATAATTCGCTTCATGAAGGAATTGTCACCCTTAGCAGATAACTTCTCTAAACTTTGTCCAACTTATAAGAAGATAGTTTCCTTGATGGATTTATTATCTTCGTCGTATGGTTCCTGCCTGATTTTGGTATCAGGTCTTTTTGCCTGACTTTGGCGTCAGGTCTTTTGATTTGCCTAACCCTGTTGCTAGGTCTTTTGGCCTGACTTTGGCGTAAGGGCTTTTGGTTTTGCCTAACTCTTGTTGTTAGGTCTTTTGTCCTGACTTTGGCGTCAGGGCTTTCGGTTTTGCCTAACTCTTGTTGTTAGGTCTTTTGTCCTGACTTTGGCGTTAGGGCTTTTGGCCTGACTTTGGCGTCAGGGCTTTTGTCCTAACTTTGTTGTTAGGGCTTTTTCTTCGATTTGATTCGAGTGGTCATTCTTTTTAAAGGAATGACTTGCTTTTATTGACATGACATTTTGATTTACAAGCTATGTATGAAATCTCCTTAAACGTTCAGAATTAAATGGACGAGGTAACATTTCTCCTTCAGTGGTTACCAAATAGTAGGATCCTGGGGCAGCGATCTCTACTACCTTGTATGGTCCTTCCCATTTAGCTGAAAGCTTATTTTGACTGTCCAGTCTTGTAAATTCGTTCCTTCTCATAACCATCTCCCTCACGAAAAATTTGCGAGCGCTGAGTTTTCTGTTGAAGTATCGAGCGATCGCCAGACGCATCTTTGCTTGTGTAATTTCTGCTTGCCACCTCTTTTCCTCTGCCAGGTCGAGGTCAGTCCTGGGTTCGACTTCGTTTGCCTCAGTGTTCAACTTTTGGAGTGCTCGCCTCTACGAAAGGAACTTGTTACTTGAAGTTTCACTTTCCATAGTGATCGCTTAAGTCTCCTTGTCCATCTTCCATAATTCGCTTCATGAAGGAATTGTCACCCTTAGCAGATAACTTCTCTAAACTTTGTCCAACTTATAAGAAGATAGTTTCCTTGATGGATTTATTATCTTCGTCGTATGGTTCCTGCCTGATTTTGGTATCAGGTCTTTTTGCCTGACTGTGGCGTCAGGTGTTTTGATTTGCCTAACCCTGTTGCTAGGTCTTTTGGCCTGACTTTGGCGTAAGGGCTATTGGTTTTGCCTAACTCTTGTTGTTAGGTCTTTTGGCCTGACTTTGGCGTCAGGGCTTTCGGTTTTGCCTAACTCTTGTTGTTAGGTCTTTTGTCCTGACTTTTGCGTTACGGATTTTGGCCTAACTTTGGCGTCAGGGCTTTTGGCCTAACTTTGTTGTTAGGGCTTTTTCTTCGATTTGATTCGAGTGGTCATTCTTTTTGAAGGAATGACTTGCTTTTATTTACATAACATTTTGATTTACAAGCTATGTATGAAATCTCCTTAAACGTTCAGAATTAAATAGACGAGGTAACATTTCTCCTTCAGTGGTTACCAAATAGTAGGATCCTGGGGCAGCGATCTCTACTACCTTGTATGGTCCTTCCCATTTAGCTGAAAGCTTATTTTGACTGTCCAGTCTTGTAAATTCGTTCCTTCTCATAACCATCTCCCTCACGAAAAATTTGCGAGCGCTGAGTTTTCTGTTGAAGTATCGAGCGATCGCCAGACGCATCTTTGCTTGTGTAATTTCTGCTTGCCACCTCTTTTCCTCTGCCAGGTCGAGGTCAGTCCTGGGTTCGACTTCGTTTGCCTCAGTGTTCAACTTTTGGAGTGCTCGCCTCTACGAAAGGAACTTGTTACTTGAAGTTTCACTTTCCATAGTGATCGCTTGAGACTCCTTGTCCATCTTCCATAATTCGCTTCATGAAGGAATTGTCACCCTTAGCAGATAACTTCTCTAAACTTTGTCCAACTTATAAGAAGATAGTTTCCTTGATGGATTTATTATCTTCGTCGTATGGTTCCTGCCTGATTTTGGTATCAGGTCTTTTTGCCTGACTTTGGCGTCAGGTCTTTTGATTTGCCTAACCCTGTTGCTAGGTCTTTTGGCCTGACTTTGGCGTAAGGGCTTTTGGTTTTGCCTAACTCTTGTTGTTAGGTCTTTTGGCCTGCCTTTGGCGTCAGGGCTTTCGGTTTTGCCTAACTCTTGTTGTTAGGTCTTTTGTCCTGACTTTGGCGTTAGGGCTTTTGGCCTGACTTTGGCGTCAGGGCTTTTGTCCTAACTTTGTTGTTAGGGCTTTTTCTTCGATTTGATTCGAGTGGTCATTCTTTTTAAAGGAATGACTTGCCTTTATTGACATGACATTTTGATTTACAAGCTATGTATGAAATCTCCTTAAACGTTCAGAATTAAATGGACGAGGTAACATTTCTCCTTCAGTGGTTACCAAATATTAGGATCCTGGGGCAGCGATCTCTACTACCTTGTATGGTCCTTCCCATTTAGCTGAAAGCTTATTTTGACTGTCCAGTCTTGTAAATTCGTTCCTTCTCATAACCATCTCCCTCACGAAAAATTTGCGAGCGCTGAGTTTTCTGTTGAAGTATCGAGCGATCGCCAGACGCATCTTTGCTTGTGTAATTTCTGCTTGCCACCTCTTTTCCTCTGCCAGGTCGAGGTCAGTCCTGGGTTCGACTTCGTTTGCCTCAGTGTTCAACTTTTGGAGTGCTCGCCTCTACGAAAGGAACTTGTTACTTGAAGTTTCACTTTCCATAGTGATCGCTTAAGTCTCCTTGTCCATCTTCCATAATTCGCTTCATGAAGGAATTGTCACCCTTAGCAGATAACTTCTCTAAACTTTGTCCAACTTATAAGAAGATAGTTTCCTTGATGGATTTATTATCTTCGTCGTATGGTTCCTGCCTGATTTTGGTATCAGGTCTTTTTGCCTGACTGTGGCGTCAGGTGTTTTGATTTGCCTAACCCTGTTGCTAGGTCTTTTGGCCTGACTTTGGCGTAAGGGCTATTGGTTTTGCCTAACTCTTGTTGTTAGGTCTTTTGGCCTGACTTTGGCGTCAGGGCTTTCGGTTTTGCCTAACTCTTGTTGTTAGGTCTTTTGTCCTGACTTTTGCGTTAGGGATTTTGGCCTAACTTTGGCGTCAGGGCTTTTGGCCTAACTTTGTTGTTAGGGCTTTTTCTTCGATTTGATTCGAGTGGTCATTCTTTTTGAAGGAATGACTTGCTTTTATTTACATAACATTTTGATTTACAAGCTATGTATGAAATCTCCTTAAACGTTCAGAATTAAA
The DNA here is from genome assembly GCA_946814005.1 of Chamaenerion angustifolium. NCBI lineage: Eukaryota > Viridiplantae > Streptophyta > Magnoliopsida > Myrtales > Onagraceae > Chamaenerion > Chamaenerion angustifolium. The sequence goes on along the minus strand of OX328278.1, from coordinate 6,856,346 downwards.
TAGACGAGGTAACATTTCTCCTTCAGTGGTTACCAAATAGTAGGATCCTGGGGCAGCGATCTCTACTACCTTGTATGGTCCTTCCCATTTAGCTGAAAGCTTATTTTGACTGTCCAGTCTTGTAAATTCGTTCCTTCTCATAACCATCTCCCTCACGAAAAATTTGCGAGCGCTGAGTTTTCTGTTGAAGTATCGAGCGATCGCCAGACGCATCTTTGCTTGTGTAATTTCTGCTTGCCACCTCTTTTCCTCTGCCAGGTCGAGGTCAGTCCTGGGTTCGACTTCGTTTGCCTCAGTGTTCAACTTTTGGAGTGCTCGCCTCTACGAAAGGAACTTGTTACTTGAAGTTTCACTTTCCATAGTGATCGCTTGAGACTCCTTGTCCATCTTCCATAATTCGCTTCATGAAGGAATTGTCACCCTTAGCAGATAACTTCTCTAAACTTTGTCCAACTTATAAGAAGATAGTTTCCTTGATGGATTTATTATCTTCGTCGTATGGTTCCTGCCTGATTTTGGTATCAGGTCTTTTTGCCTGACTTTGGCGTCAGGTCTTTTGATTTGCCTAACCCTGTTGCTAGGTCTTTTGGCCTGACTTTGGCGTAAGGGCTTTTGGTTTTGCCTAACTCTTGTTGTTAGGTCTTTTGGCCTGCCTTTGGCGTCAGGGCTTTCGGTTTTGCCTAACTCTTGTTGTTAGGTCTTTTGTCCTGACTTTGGCGTTAGGGCTTTTGGCCTGACTTTGGCGTCAGGGCTTTTGTCCTAACTTTGTTGTTAGGGCTTTTTCTTCGATTTGATTCGAGTGGTCATTCTTTTTAAAGGAATGACTTGCCTTTATTGACATGACATTTTGATTTACAAGCTATGTATGAAATCTCCTTAAACGTTCAGAATTAAATGGACGAGGTAACATTTCTCCTTCAGTGGTTACCAAATATTAGGATCCTGGGGCAGCGATCTCTACTACCTTGTATGGTCCTTCCCATTTAGCTGAAAGCTTATTTTGACTGTCCAGTCTTGTAAATTCGTTCCTTCTCATAACCATCTCCCTCACGAAAAATTTGCGAGCGCTGAGTTTTCTGTTGAAGTATCGAGCGATCGCCAGACGCATCTTTGCTTGTGTAATTTCTGCTTGCCACCTCTTTTCCTCTGCCAGGTCGAGGTCAGTCCTGGGTTCGACTTCGTTTGCCTCAGTGTTCAACTTTTGGAGTGCTCGCCTCTACGAAAGGAACTTGTTACTTGAAGTTTCACTTTCCATAGTGATCGCTTAAGTCTCCTTGTCCATCTTCCATAATTCGCTTCATGAAGGAATTGTCACCCTTAGCAGATAACTTCTCTAAACTTTGTCCAACTTATTAGAAGATAGTTTCCTTGATGGATTTATTATCTTCGTCGTATGGTTCCTGCCTGATTTTGGTATCAGGTCTTTTTGCCTGACTGTGGCGTCAGGTGTTTTGATTTGCCTAACCCTGTTGCTAGGTCTTTTGGCCTGACTTTGGCGTAAGGGCTATTGGTTTTGCCTAACTCTTGTTGTTAGGTCTTTTGGCCTGACTTTGGCGTCAGGGCTTTCGGTTTTGCCTAACTCTTGTTGTTAGGTCTTTTGTCCTGACTTTTGCGTTAGGGATTTTGGCCTAACTTTGGCGTCAGGGCTTTTGGCCTAACTTTGTTGTTAGGGCTTTTTCTTCGATTTGATTCGAGTGGTCATTCTTTTTGAAGGAATGACTTGCTTTTATTTACATAACATTTTGATTTACAAGCTATGTATGAAATCTCCTTAAACGTTCAGAATTAAATAGACGAGGTAACATTTCTCCTTCAGTGGTTACCAAATAGTAGGATCCTGGGGCAGCGATCTCTACTACCTTGTATGGTCCTTCCCATTTAGCTGAAAGCTTATTTTGACTGTCCAGTCTTGTAAATTCGTTCCTTCTCATAACCATCTCCCTCACGAAAAATTTGCGAGCGCTGAGTTTTCTGTTGAAGTATCGAGCGATCGCCAGACGCATCTTTGCTTGTGTAATTTCTGCTTGCCACCTCTTTTCCTCTGCCAGGTCGAGGTCAGTCCTGGGTTCGACTTCGTTTGCCTCAGTGTTCAACTTTTGGAGTGCTCGCCTCTACGAAAGGAACTTGTTACTTGAAGTTTCACTTTCCATAGTGATCGCTTGAGACTCCTTGTCCATCTTCCATAATTCGCTTCATGAAGGAATTGTCACCCTTAGCAGATAACTTCTCTAAACTTTGTCCAACTTATAAGAAGATAGTTTCCTTGATGGATTTATTATCTTCGTCGTATGGTTCCTGCCTGATTTTGGTATCAGGTCTTTTTGCCTGACTTTGGCGTCAGGTCTTTTGATTTGCCTAACCCTGTTGCTAGGTCTTTTGGCCTGACTTTGGCGTAAGGGCTTTTGGTTTTGCCTAACTCTTGTTGTTAGGTCTTTTGGCCTGCCTTTGGCGTCAGGGCTTTCGGTTTTGCCTAACTCTTGTTGTTAGGTCTTTTGTCCTGACTTTGGCGTTAGGGCTTTTGGCCTGACTTTGGCGTCAGGGCTTTTGTCCTAACTTTGTTGTTAGGGCTTTTTCTTCGATTTGATTCGAGTGGTCATTCTTTTTAAAGGAATGACTTGCCTTTATTGACATGACATTTTGATTTACAAGCTATGTATGAAATCTCCTTAAACGTTCAGAATTAAATGGACGAGGTAACATTTCTCCTTCAGTGGTTACCAAATATTAGGATCCTGGGGCAGCGATCTCTACTACCTTGTATGGTCCTTCCCATTTAGCTGAAAGCTTATTTTGACTGTCCAGTCTTGTAAATTCGTTCCTTCTCATAACCATCTCCCTCACGAAAAATTTGCGAGCGCTGAGTTTTCTGTTGAAGTATCGAGCGATCGCCAGACGCATCTTTGCTTGTGTAATTTCTGCTTGCCACCTCTTTTCCTCTGCCAGGTCGAGGTCAGTCCTGGGTTCGACTTCGTTTGCCTCAGTGTTCAACTTTTGGAGTGCTCGCCTCTACGAAAGGAACTTGTTACTTGAAGTTTCACTTTCCATAGTGATCGCTTAAGTCTCCTTGTCCATCTTCCATAATTCGCTTCATGAAGGAATTGTCACCCTTAGCAGATAACTTCTCTAAACTTTGTCCAACTTATAAGAAGATAGTTTCCTTGATGGATTTATTATCTTCGTCGTATGGTTCCTGCCTGATTTTGGTATCAGGTCTTTTTGCCTGACTGTGGCGTCAGGTGTTTTGATTTGCCTAACCCTGTTGCTAGGTCTTTTGGCCTGACTTTGGCGTAAGGGCTATTGGTTTTGCCTAACTCTTGTTGTTAGGTCTTTTGGCCTGACTTTGGCGTCAGGGCTTTCGGTTTTGCCTAACTCTTGTTGTTAGGTCTTTTGTCCTGACTTTTGCGTTAGGGATTTTGGCCTAACTTTGGCGTCAGGGCTTTTGGCCTAACTTTGTTGTTAGGGCTTTTTCTTCGATTTGATTCGAGTGGTCATTCTTTTTGAAGGAATGACTTGCTTTTATTTACATAACATTTTGATTTACAAGCTATGTATGAAATCTCCTTAAACGTTCAGAATTAAATAGACGAGGTAACATTTCTCCTTCAGTGGTTACCAAATAGTAGGATCCTGGGGCAGCGATCTCTACTACCTTGTATGGTCCTTCCCATTTAGCTGAAAGCTTATTTTGACTGTCCAGTCTTGTAAATTCGTTCCTTCTCATAACCATCTCCCTCACGAAAAATTTGCGAGCGCTGAGTTTTCTGTTGAAGTATCGAGCGATCGCCAGACGCATCTTTGCTTGTGTAATTTCTGCTTGCCACCTCTTTTCCTCTGCCAGGTCGAGGTCAGTCCTGGGTTCGACTTCGTTTGCCTCAGTGTTCAACTTTTGGAGTGCTCGCCTCTACGAAAGGAACTTGTTACTTGAAGTTTCACTTTCCATAGTGATCGCTTGAGACTCCTTGTCCATCTTCCATAATTCGCTTCATGAAGGAATTGTCACCCTTAGCAGATAACTTCTCTAAACTTTGTCCAACTTATAAGAAGATAGTTTCCTTGATGGATTTATTATCTTCGTCGTATGGTTCCTGCCTGATTTTGGTATCAGGTCTTTTTGCCTGACTTTGGCGTCAGGTCTTTTGATTTGCCTAACCCTGTTGCTAGGTCTTTTGGCCTGACTTTGGCGTAAGGGCTTTTGGTTTTGCCTAACTCTTGTTGTTAGGTCTTTTGTCCTGACTTTGGCGTCAGGGCTTTCGGTTTTGCCTAACTCTTGTTGTTAGGTCTTTTGTCCTGACTTTGGCGTTAGGGCTTTTGGCCTGACTTTGGCGTCAGGGCTTTTGTCCTAACTTTGTTGTTAGGGCTTTTTCTTCGATTTGATTCGAGTGGTCATTCTTTTTAAAGGAATGACTTGCTTTTATTGACATGACATTTTGATTTACAAGCTATGTATGAAATCTCCTTAAACGTTCAGAATTAAATGGACGAGGTAACATTTCTCCTTCAGTGGTTACCAAATAGTAGGATCCTGGGGCAGCGATCTCTACTACCTTGTATGGTCCTTCCCATTTAGCTGAAAGCTTATTTTGACTGTCCAGTCTTGTAAATTCGTTCCTTCTCATAACCATCTCCCTCACGAAAAATTTGCGAGCGCTGAGTTTTCTGTTGAAGTATCGAGCGATCGCCAGACGCATCTTTGCTTGTGTAATTTCTGCTTGCCACCTCTTTTCCTCTGCCAGGTCGAGGTCAATCCTGGGTTCGACTTCGTTTGCCTCAGTGTTCAACTTTTGGAGTGCTCGCCTCTACGAAAGGAACTTGTTACTTGAAGTTTCACTTTCCATAGTGATCGCTTAAGTCTCCTTGTCCATCTTCCATAATTCGCTTCATGAAGGAATTGTCACCCTTAGCAGATAACTTCTCTAAACTTTGTCCAACTTATAAGAAGATAGTTTCCTTGATGGATTTATTATCTTCGTCGTATGGTTCCTGCCTGATTTTGGTATCAGGTCTTTTTGCCTGACTGTGGCGTCAGGTGTTTTGATTTGCCTAACCCTGTTGCTAGGTCTTTTGGCCTGACTTTGGCGTAAGGGCTATTGGTTTTGCCTAACTCTTGTTGTTAGGTCTTTTGGCCTGACTTTGGCGTCAGGGCTTTCGGTTTTGCCTAACTCTTGTTGTTAGGTCTTTTGTCCTGACTTTTGCGTTAGGGATTTTGGCCTAACTTTGGCGTCAGGGCTTTTGGCCTAACTTTGTTGTTAGGGCTTTTTCTTCGATTTGATTCGAGTGGTCATTCTTTTTGAAGGAATGACTTGCTTTTATTTACATAACATTTTGATTTACAAGCTATGTATGAAATCTCCTTAAACGTTCAGAATTAAATAGACGAGGTAACATTTCTCCTTCAGTGGTTACCAAATAGTAGGATCCTGGGGCAGCGATCTCTACTACCTTGTATGGTCCTTCCCATTTAGCTGAAAGCTTATTTTGACTGTCCAGTCTTGTAAATTCGTTCCTTCTCATAACCATCTCCCTCACGAAAAATTTGCGAGCGCTGAGTTTTCTGTTGAAGTATCGAGCGATCGCCAGACGCATCTTTGCTTGTGTAATTTCTGCTTGCCACCTCTTTTCCTCTGCCAGGTCGAGGTCAGTCCTGGGTTCGACTTCGTTTGCCTCAGTGTTCAACTTTTGGAGTGCTCGCCTCTACGAAAGGAACTTGTTACTTGAAGTTTCACTTTCCATAGTGATCGCTTGAGACTCCTTGTCCATCTTCCATAATTCGCTTCATGAAGGAATTGTCACCCTTAGCAGATAACTTCTCTAAACTTTGTCCAACTTATAAGAAGATAGTTTCCTTGATGGATTTATTATCTTCGTCGTATGGTTCCTGCCTGATTTTGGTATCAGGTCTTTTTGCCTGACTTTGGCGTCAGGTCTTTTGATTTGCCTAACCCTGTTGCTAGGTCTTTTGGCCTGACTTTGGCGTAAGGGCTTTTGGTTTTGCCTAACTCTTGTTGTTAGGTCTTTTGTCCTGACTTTGGCGTCAGGGCTTTCGGTTTTGCCTAACTCTTGTTGTTAGGTCTTTTGTCCTGACTTTGGCGTTAGGGCTTTTGGCCTGACTTTGGCGTCAGGGCTTTTGTCCTAACTTTGTTGTTAGGGCTTTTTCTTCGATTTGATTCGAGTGGTCATTCTTTTTAAAGGAATGACTTGCTTTTATTGACATGACATTTTGATTTACAAGCTATGTATGAAATCTCCTTAAACGTTCAGAATTAAATGGACGAGGTAACATTTCTCCTTCAGTGGTTACCAAATAGTAGGATCCTGGGGCAGCGATCTCTACTACCTTGTATGGTCCTTCCCATTTAGCTGAAAGCTTATTTTGACTGTCCAGTCTTGTAAATTCGTTCCTTCTCATAACCATCTCCCTCACGAAAAATTTGCGAGCGCTGAGTTTTCTGTTGAAGTATCGAGCGATCGCCAGACGCATCTTTGCTTGTGTAATTTCTGCTTGCCACCTCTTTTCCTCTGCCAGGTCGAGGTCAGTCCTGGGTTCGACTTCGTTTGCCTCAGTGTTCAACTTTTGGAGTGCTCGCCTCTACGAAAGGAACTTGTTACTTGAAGTTTCACTTTCCATAGTGATCGCTTGAGACTCCTTGTCCATCTTCCATAATTCGCTTCATGAAGGAATTGTCACCCTTAGCAGATAACTTCTCTAAACTTTGTCCAACTTATAAGAAGATAGTTTCCTTGATGGATTTATTATCTTCGTCGTATGGTTCCTGCCTGATTTTGGTATCAGGTCTTTTTGCCTGACTTTGGCGTCAGGTCTTTTGATTTGCCTAACCCTGTTGCTAGGTCTTTTGGCCTGACTTTGGCGTAAGGGCTTTTGGTTTTGCCTAACTCTTGTTGTTAGGTCTTTTGTCCTGACTTTGGCGTCAGGGCTTTCGGTTTTGCCTAACTCTTGTTGTTAGGTCTTTTGTCCTGACTTTGGCGTTAGGGCTTTTGGCCTGACTTTGGCGTCAGGGCTTTTGTCCTAACTTTGTTGTTAGGGCTTTTTCTTCGATTTGATTCGAGTGGTCATTCTTTTTAAAGGAATGACTTGCTTTTATTGACATGACATTTTGATTTACAAGCTATGTATGAAATCTCCTTAAACGTTCAGAATTAAATGGACGAGGTAACATTTCTCCTTCAGTGGTTACCAAATAGTAGGATCCTGGGGCAGCGATCTCTACTACCTTGTATGGTCCTTCCCATTTAGCTGAAAGCTTATTTTGACTGTCCAGTCTTGTAAATTCGTTCCTTCTCATAACCATCTCCCTCACGAAAAATTTGCGAGCGCTGAGTTTTCTGTTGAAGTATCGAGCGATCGCCAGACGCATCTTTGCTTGTGTAATTTCTGCTTGCCACCTCTTTTCCTCTGCCAGGTCGAGGTCAGTCCTGGGTTCGACTTCGTTTGCCTCAGTGTTCAACTTTTGGAGTGCTCGCCTCTACGAAAGGAACTTGTTACTTGAAGTTTCACTTTCCATAGTGATCGCTTGAGACTCCTTGTCCATCTTCCATAATTCGCTTCATGAAGGAATTGTCACCCTTAGCAGATAACTTCTCTAAACTTTGTCCAACTTATAAGAAGATAGTTTCCTTGATGGATTTATTATCTTCGTCGTATGGTTCCTGCCTGATTTTGGTAACAGGTCTTTTTGCCTGACTTTGGCGTCAGGTCTTTTGATTTGCCTAACCCTGTTGCTAGGTCTTTTGGCCTGACTTTGGCGTAAGGGCTTTTGGTTTTGCCTAACTCTTGTTGTTAGGTCTTTTGTCCTGACTTTGGCGTCAGGGCTTTCGGTTTTGCCTAACTCTTGTTGTTAGGTCTTTTGTCCTGACTTTGGCGTTAGGGCTTTTGGCCTAACTTTGGCGTCAGGGCTTTTGTCCTAACTTTGTTGTTAGGGCTTTTTCTTCGATTTGATTCGAGTGGTCATTCTTTTTAAAGGAATGACTTGCTTTTATTGACATGACATTTTGATTTACAAGCTATGTATGAAATCTCCTTAAACGTTCAGAATTAAATGGACGAGGTAACATTTCTCCTTCAGTGGTTACCAAATAGTAGGATCCTGGGGCAGCGATCTCTACTACCTTCTATGGTCCTTCCCATTTAGCTGAAAGCTTATTTTGACTGTCCAGTCTTGTAAATTTGTTCCTTCTCATAACCATCTCCCTCACGAAAAATTTGCGAGCGCTGAGTTTTCTGTTGAAGTATCGAGCGATCGCCAGACGCATCTTTGCTTGTGTAATTTCTGCTTGCCACCTCTTTTCCTATGCCAGGTCGAGGTCAGTCCTGGGTTCGACTTCGTTTGCCTCAGTGTTCAACTTTTGGAGTGCTCGCCTCTACGAAAGGAACTTGTTACTTGAAGTTTCACTTTCCATAGTGATCGCTTAAGTCTCCTTGTCCATCTTCCATAATTCGCTTCATGAAGGAATTGTCACCCTTAGCAGATAACTTCTCTAAACTTTGTCCAACTTATAAGAAGATAGTTTCCTTGATGGATTTATTATCTTCGTCGTATGGTTCCTGCCTGATTTTGGTATCAGGTCTTTTTGCCTGACTGTGGCGTCAGGTGTTTTGATTTGCCTAACCCTGTTGCTAGGTCTTTTGGCCTGACTTTGGCGTAAGGGCTATTGGTTTTGCCTAACTCTTGTTGTTAGGTCTTTTGGCCTGACTTTGGCGTCAGGGCTTTCGGTTTTGCCTAACTCTTGTTGTTAGGTCTTTTGTCCTGACTTTTGCGTTAGGGATTTTGGCCTAACTTTGGCGTCAGGGCTTTTGGCCTAACTTTGTTGTTAGGGCTTTTTCTTCGATTTGATTCGAGTGGTCATTCTTTTTGAAGGAATGACTTGCTTTTATTTACATAACATTTTGATTTACAAGCTATGTATGAAATCTCCTTAAACGTTCAGAATTAAATAGACGAGGTAACATTTCTCCTTCAGTGGTTACCAAATAGTAGGATCCTGGGGCAGCGATCTCTACTACCTTGTATGGTCCTTCCCATTTAGATGAAAGCTTATTTTGACTGTCCAGTCTTGTAAATTCGTTCCTTCTCATAACCATCTCCCTCACGAAAAATTTGCGAGCGCTGAGTTTTCTGTTGAAGTATCGAGCGATCGCCAGACGCATCTTTGCTTGTGTAATTTCTGCTTGCCACCTCTTTTCCTCTGCCAGGTCGAGGTCAGTCCTGGGTTCGACTTCGTTTTCCTCAGTGTTCAACTTTTGGAGTGCTCGCCTCTACGAAAGGAACTTGTTACTTGAAGTTTCACTTTCCATAGTGATCGCTTGAGACTCCTTGTCCATCTTCCATAATTCGCTTCATGAAGGAATTGTCACCCTTAGCAGATAACTTCTCTAAACTTTGTCCAACTTATAAGAATATAGTTTCCTTGATGGATTTATTATCTTCGTCGTATGGTTCCTGCCTGATTTTGGTATCAGGTCTTTTTGCCTGACTTTGGCGTCAGGTCTTTTGATTTGCCTAACCCTGTTGCTAGGTCTTTTGGCCTGACTTTGGCGTAAGGGCTTTTGGTTTTGCCTAACTCTTGTTGTTAGGTCTTTTGGCCTGCCTTTGGCGTCAGGGCTTTCGGTTTTGCCTAACTCTTGTTGTTAGGTCTTTTGTCCTGACTTTGGCGTTAGGGCTTTTGGCCTGACTTTGGCGTCAGGGCTTTCGTCCTAACTTTGTTGTTAGGGCTTTTTCTTCGATTTAATTCGAGTGGTCATTCTTTTTAAAGGAATGACTTGCTTTTATTGACATGACATTTTGATTTACAAGCTATGTATGAAATCTCCTTAAACGTTCAGAATTAAATGGACGAGGTAACATTTCTCCTTCAGTGGTTACCAAATATTAGGATCCTGGGGCAGCGATCTCTACTACCTTGTATGGTCCTTCCCATTTAGCTGAAAGCTTATTTTGACTGTCCAGTCTTGTAAATTCGTTCCTTCTCATAACCATCTCCCTCACGAAAAATTTGCGAGCGCTGAGTTTTCTGTTGAAGTATCGAGCGGTCGCCAGACGCATCTTTGCTTGTGTAATTTTTGCTTGCCACCTCTTTTCCTCTGCCAGGTCGAGGTCAGTCCTGGGTTCGACTTCGTTTGCCTCAGTGTTCAACTTTTGGAGTGCTCGCCTCTACGAAAGGAACTTGTTACTTGAAGTTTCACTTTCCATAGTGATCGCTTAAGTCTCCTTGTCCATCTTCCATAATTCGCTTCATGAAGGAATTGTCACCCTTAGCAGATAACTTCTCTGAACTTTGTCCAACTTATAAGAAGATAGTTTCCTTGATGGATTTATTATCTTCGTCGTATGGTTCCTGCCTGATTTTGGTATCAGGTCTTTTTGCCTGACTGTGGCGTCAGGTGTTTTGATTTGCCTAACCCTGTTGCTAGGTCTTTTGGCCTGACTTTGGCGTAAGGGCTATTGGTTTTGCCTAACTCTTGTTGTTAGGTCTTTTGGCCTGACTTTGGCATCAGGGCTTTCGGTTTTGCCTAACTCTTGTTGTTAGGTCTTTTGTCCTGACTTTTGCGTTAGGGATTTTGGCCTAACTTTGGCGTCAGGGCTTTTGGCCTAACTTTGTTGTTAGGGCTTTTTCTTCGATTTGATTCGAGTGGTCATTCTTTTTGAAGGAATGACTTGCTTTTATTTACATAACATTTTGATTTACAAGCTATGTATGAAATCTCCTTAAACGTTCAGAATTAAATAGACGAGGTAACATTTCTCCTTCAGTGGTTACCAAATAGTAGGATCCTGGGGCAGCGATCTCTACTACCTTGTATGGTCCTTCCCATTTAGATGAAAGCTTATTTTGACTGTCCAGTCTTGTAAATTCGTTCCTTCTCATAACCATCTCCCTCACGAAAAATTTGCGAGCGCTGAGTTTTCTGTTGAAGTATCGAGCGATCGCCAGACGCATCTTTGCTTGTGTAATTTCTGCTTGCCACCTCTTTTCCTCTGCCAGGTCGAGGTCAGTCCTGGGTTCGACTTCGTTTTCCTCAGTGTTCAACTTTTGGAGTGCTCGCCTCTACGAAAGGAACTTGTTACTTGAAGTTTCACTTTCCATAGTGATCGCTTGAGACTCCTTGTCCATCTTCCATAATTCGCTTCATGAAGGAATTGTCACCCTTAGCAGATAACTTCTCTAAACTTTGTCCAACTTATAAGAAGATAGTTTCCTTGATGGATTTATTATCTTCGTCGTATGGTTCCTGCCTGATTTTGGTATCAGGTCTTTTTGCCTGACTTTGGCGTCAGGTCTTTTGATTTGCCTAACCCTGTTGCTAGGTCTTTTGGCCTGACTTTGGCGTAAGGGCTTTTGGTTTTGCCTAACTCTTGTTGTTAGGTCTTTTGTCCTGACTTTGGCGTCAGGGCTTTCGGTTTTGCCTAACTCTTGTTGTTAGGTCTTTTGTCCTGACTTTGGCGTTAGGGCTTTTGGCCTGACTTTGGCGTCAGGTCTTTTGTCCTAACTTTGTTGTTAGGGCTTTTTCTTCGATTTGATTCGAGTGGTCATTCTTTTTAAAGGAATGACTTGCTTTTATTGACATGACATTTTGATTTACAAGCTATGTATGAAATCTCCTTAAACGTTCAGAATTAAATGGACGAGGTAACATTTCTCCTTCAGTGGTTACCAAATAGTAGGATCCTGGGGCAGCGATCTCTACTACCTTGTATGGTCCTTCCCATTTAGCTGAAAGCTTATTTTGACTGTCCAGTCTTGTAAATTCGTTCCTTCTCATAACCATCTCCCTCACGAAAAATTTGCGAGCGCTGAGTTTTCTGTTGAAGTATCGAGCGATCGCCAGACGCATCATTGCTTGTGTAATTTCTGCTTGCCACCTCTTTTCCTCTGCCAGGTCGAGGTCAGTCCTGGGTTCGACTTCGTTTGCCTCAGTGTTCAACTTTTGGAGTGCTCGCCTCTACGAAAGGAACTTGTTACTTGAAGTTTCACTTTCCATAGTGATCGCTTGAGACTCCTTGTCCATCTTCCATAATTCGCTTCATCAAGGAATTGTCACCCTTAGCAGATAACTTCTCTAAACTTTGTCCAACTTATAAGAAGATAGTTTCCTTGATGGATTTATTATCTTCGTCGTATGGTTCCTGCCTGATTTTGGTATCAGGTCTTTTTGCCTGACTTTGGCGTCAGGTCTTTTGATTTGCCTAACCCTGTTGCTAGGTCTTTTGGCCTGACTTTGGCGTAAGGGCTTTTGGTTTTGCCTAACTCTTGTTGTTAGGTCTTTTGTCCTGACTTTGGCGTCAGGGCTTTCGGTTTTGCCTAACTCTTGTTGTTAGGTCTTTTGTCCTGACTTTGGCGTTAGGGCTTTTGGCCTGACTTTGGCGTCAGGGCTTTTGTCCTAACTTTGTTGTTAGGGCTTTTTCTTCGATTTGATTCGAGTGGTCATTCTTTTTAAAGGAATGACTTGCTTTTATTGACATGACATTTTGATTTACAAGCTATGTATGAAATCTCCTTAAACGTTCAGAATTAAATGGACGAGGTAACATTTCTCCTTCAGTGGTTACCAAATAGTAGGATCCTGGGGCAGCGATCTCTACTACCTTGTATGGTCCTTCCCATTTAGCTGAAAGCTTATTTTGACTGTCCAGTCTTGTAAATTCGTTCCTTCTCATAACCATCTCCCTCACGAAAAATTTGCGAGCGCTGAGTTTTCTGTTGAAGTATCGAGCGATCGCCAGACGCATCATTGCTTGTGTAATTTCTGCTTGCCACCTCTTTTCCTCTGCCAGGTCGAGGTCAGTCCTGGGTTCGACTTCGTTTGCCTCAGTGTTCAACTTTTGGAGTGCTCGCCTCTACGAAAGGAACTTGTTACTTGAAGTTTCACTTTCCATAGTGATCGCTTGAGACTCCTTGTCCATCTTCCATAATTCGCTTCATGAAGGAATTGTCACCCTTAGCAGATAACTTCTCTAAACTTTGTCCAACTTATAAGAAGATAGTTTCCTTGATGGATTTATTATCTTCGTCGTATGGTTCCTGCCTGATTTTGGTATCAGGTCTTTTTGCCTGACTTTGGCGTCAGGTCTTTTGATTTGCCTAACCCTGTTGCTAGGTCTTTTGGCCTGACTTTGGCGTAAGGGCTTTTGGTTTTGCCTAACTCTTGTTGTTAGGTCTTTTGGCCTGCCTTTGGCGTCAGGGCTTTCGGTTTTGCCTAACTCTTGTTGTTAGGTCTTTTGTCCTGACTTTGGCGTTAGGGCTTTTGGCCTGACTTTGGCGTCAAGGCTTTCGTCCTAACTTTGTTGTTAGGGCTTTTTCTTCGATTTGATTCGAGTGGTCATTCTTTTTAAAGGAATGACTTGCTTTTATTGACATGACATTTTGATTTACAAGCTATGTATGAAATCTCCTTAAACGTTCAGAATTAAATAGACGAGGTAACATTTCTCCTTCAGTGGTTACCAAATATTAGGATCCTGGGGCAGCGATCTCTACTACCTTGTATGGTCCTTCCCATTTAGCTGAAAGCTTATTTTGACTGTCCAGTCTTGTAAATTCGTTCCTTCTCATAACCATCTCCCTCACGAAAAATTTGCGAGCGCTGAGTTTTCTGTTGAAGTATCGAGCGGTCGCCAGACGCATCTTTGCTTGTGTAATTTTTGCCTGCCACCTCTTTTCCTCTGCCAGGTCGAGGTCAGTCCTGGGTTCGACTTCGTTTGCCTCAGTGTTCAACTTTTGGAGTGCTCGCCTCTACGAAAGGAACTTGTTACTTGAAGTTTCACTTTCCATAGTGATCGCTTGAGACTCCTTGTCCATCTTCCATAATTCGCTTCATGAAGGAATTGTCACCCTTAGCAGATAACTTCTCTAAACTTTGTCCAACTTATAAGAAGATAGTTTCCTTGATGGATTTATTATCTTCGTCGTATGGTTCCTGCCTGATTTTGGTATCAGGTCTTTTTGCCTGACTTTGGCGTCAGGTCTTTTGATTTGCCTAACCCTGTTGCTAGGTCTTTTGGCCTGACTTTGGCGTAAGGGCTTTTGGTTTTGCCTAACTCTTGTTGTTAGGTCTTTTGGCCTGCCTTTGGCGTCAGGGCTTTCGGTTTTGCCTAACTCTTGTTGTTAGGTCTTTTGTCCTGACTTTGGCGTTAGGGCTTTTGGCCTGACTTTGGCGTCAGGGCTTTTGTCCTAACTTTGTTGTTAGGGCTTTTTCTTCGATTTGATTCGAGTGGTCATTCTTTTTAAAGGAATGACTTGCTTTTATTGACATGACATTTTGATTTACAAGCTATGTATGAAATCTCCTTAAACGTTCAGAATTAAATGGACGAGGTAACATTTCTCCTTCAGTGGTTACCAAATATTAGGATCCTGGGGCAGCGATCTCTACTACCTTGTATGGTCCTTCCCATTTAGCTGAAAGCTTATTTTGACTGTCCAGTCTTGTAAATTCGTTCCTTCTCATAACCATCTCCCTCACGAAAAATTTGCGAGCGCTGAGTTTTCTGTTGAAGTATCGAGCGATCGCCAGACGCATCTTTGCTTGTGTAATTTCTGCTTGCCACCTCTTTTCCTCTGCCAGGTCGAGGTCATTCCTGGGTTCGACTTCGTTTGCCTCAGTGTTCAACTTTTGGAGTGCTCGCCTCTACGAAAGGAACTTGTTACTTGAAGTTTCACTTTCCATAGTGATCGCTTGAGACTCCTTGTCCATCTTCCATAATTCGCTTCATGAAGGAATTGTCACCCTTAGCAGATAACTTCTCTAAACTTTGTCCAACTTATAAGAAGATAGTTTCCTTGATGGATTTATTATCTTCGTCGTATGGTTCCTGCCTGATTTTGGTATCAGGTCTTTTTGCCTGACTTTGGCGTCAGGTCTTTTGATTTGCCTAACCCTGTTGCTAGGTCTTTTGGCCTGACTTTGGCGTAAGGGCTTTTGGTTTTGCCTAACTCTTGTTGTTAGGTCTTTTGGCCTGCCTTTGGCGTCAGGGCTTTCGGTTTTGCCTAACTCTTGTTGTTAGGTCTTTTGTCCTGACTTTGGCGTTAGGGCTTTTGGCCTGACTTTGGCGTCAGGGCTTTTGTCCTAACTTTGTTGTTAGGGCTTTTTCTTCGATTTGATTCGAGTGGTCATTCTTTTTAAAGGAATGACTTGCTTTTATTGACATGACATTTTGATTTACAAGCTATGTATGAAATCTCCTTAAACGTTCAGAATTAAATGGACGAGGTAACATTTCTCCTTCAGTGGTTACCAAATATTAGGATCCTGGGGCAGCGATCTCTACTACCTTGTATGGTCCTTCCCATTTAGCTGAAAGCTTATTTTGACTGTCCAGTCTTGTAAATTCGTTCCTTCTCATAACCATCTCCCTCACGAAAAATTTGCGAGCGCTGAGTTTTCTGTTGAAGTATCGAGCGATCGCCAGACGCATCTTTGCTTGTGTAATTTCTGCTTGCCACCTCTTTTCCTCTGCCAGGTCGAGGTTATTCCTGGGTTCGACTTCGTTTGCCTCAGTGTTCAACTTTTGGAGTGCTCGCCTCTACGAAAGGAACTTGTTACTTGAAGTTTCACTTTCCATAGTGATCGCTTAAGACTCCTTGTCCATCTTCCATAATTCGCTTCATGAAGGAATTGTCACCCTTAGCAGATAACTTCTCTAAACTTTGTCCAACTTATAAGAAGATAGTTTCCTTGATGGATTTATTATCTTCGTCGTATGGTTCCTGCCTGATTTTGGTATCAGGTCTTTTTGCCTGACTGTGGCGTCAGGTGTATTAATTTGCCTAACCCTGTTGCTAGGTCTTTTGGCCTGACTTTGGCGTACGGGCTATTGGTTTTGCCTAACTCTTGTTGTTAGGTCTTTTGGCCTGACTTTGGCGTCAGGGCTTTCGGTTTTTCCTAACTCTTGTTGTTAGGTCTTTTGTCCTGACTTTGGCGTTAGGGCTTTTGGCCTAAATTTGGCGTCAGGGCTTTTGTCCTAACTTTGTTGTTAGGGCTTTTTCTTCGATTTAATTCGAGTTGTCATTCTTTTTAAAGGAATGGCTTGCTTTTATTGACATGACATTTTGATTTACAAGCTGTGTATGAAATCTCCTTAAACGTTCAGAATTAAATGGACGAGGTAACATTTTTCCTTCAGTGGTTACCAAATAGTAGGATCCTGGGGCAGCGATCTCTACTACCTTGTATGGTCCTTCCCATTTAGCTGAAAGCTTATTTTGACTGTCCAGTCTTGTAAATTCGTTCCTTCTCATAACCATATCCCTCACGAAAAATTTGCGAGCGCTGAGTTTTCTGTTGAAGTATCGAGCGATCGCCAGACGCATCTTTGCTTGTGTAATTTTTGCTTGCCACCTCTTTTCCTCTGCCAGGTCGAGGTCAGTCCTGGGTTCGACTTCGTTTGCCTCAGTGTTCAACTTTTGGAGTGCTCGCCTCTACGAAAGGAACTTGTTACTTGAAGTTTCACTTTCCATAGTGATCGCTTGAGACTCCTTGTCCATCTTCCATAATTCGCTTCATGAAGGAATTGTCACCCTTAGCAGATAACTTCTCTAAACTTTGTCCAACTTATAAGAAGATAGTTTCCTTATTGGATTTATTATCTTCGTCGTATGGTTCCTGCCTGATTTTGGTATCAGGTCTTTTTGCCTGACTTTGGCGTCAGGTCTTTTGATTTGCCTAACCCTGTTGCTAGGTCTTTTGGCCTGACTTTGGCGTAAGGGCTTTTGGTTTTGCCTAACTCTTGTTGTTAGGTCTTTTGGCCTGCCTTTGGCGTCAGGGCTTTCGGTTTTTCCTAACTCTTGTTGTTAGGTCTTTTGTCCTGACTTTGGCGTTAGGGCTTTTGGCCTGACTTTGGCGTCAGGGCTTTTGTCCTAACTTTGTTGTTAGGGCTTTTTCTTCGATTTGATTCGAGTGGTCATTCTTTTTAAAGGAATGACTTGCTTTTATTGACATGACATTTTGATTTACAAGCTATGTATGAAATCTCCTTAAACGTTCAGAATTAAATGGACGAGGTAACATTTCTCCTTCAGTGGTTACCAAATATTAGGATCCTGGGGCAGCGATCTCTACTACCTTGTATGGTCCTTCCCATTTAGCTGAAAGCTTATTTTGACTGTCCAGTCTTGTAAATTCGTTCCTTCTCATAACCATCTCCCTCACGAAAAATTTGCGAGCGCTGAGTTTTCTGTTGAAGTATCGAGCGTTCGCCAGACGCATCTTTGCTTGTGTAATTTTTGCTTGCCACCTCTTTTCCTCTGCCAGGTCGAGGTCAGTCCTGGGTTCGACTTCGTTTGCCTCAGTGTTCAACTTTTGGAGTGCTCGCCTCTACGAAAGGAACTTGTTACTTGAAGTTTCACTTTCCATAGTGATCGCTTGAGACTCCTTGTCCATCTTCCATAATTCGCTTCATGAAGGAATTGTCACCCTTAGCAGATAACTTCTCTAAACTTTGTCCAACTTATAAGAAGATAGTTTCCTTGATGGATTTATTAGCTTCGTCGTATGGTTCCTGCCTGATTTTGGTATCAGGTCTTTTTGCCTGACTTTGGCGTCAGGTCTTTTGATTTGCCTAACACTGTTGCTAGGTCTTTTGGCCTGACTTTGGCGTAAGGGCTTTTGGTTTTGCCTAACTCTTGTTGTTAGGTCTTTTGTCCTGACTTTGGCGTCAGGGCTTTCGGTTTTGCCTAACTCTTGTTGTTAGGTCTTTTGTCCTGACTTTGGCGTCAGGGCTTTCGGTTTTGCCTAACTCTTGTTGTTAGGTCTTTTGTCCTGACTTTGGCGTTAGGGCTTTTGGCCTGACTTTGGCGTCAGGGCTTTTGTCCTAACTTTGTTGTTAGGGCTTTTTCTTCGATTTAATTCGAGTTGTCATTCTTTTTAAAGGAATGGCTTGCTTTTATTGACATGACATTTTGATTTACAAGCTGTGTATGAAATCTCCTTAAACGTTCAGAATTAAATGGACGAGGTAACATTTCTCCTTCAGTGGTTACCAAATAGTAGGATCCTGGGGCAGCGATCTCTACTACCTTGTATGGTCCTTCCCATTTAGCTGAAAGCTTATTTTGACTGTCCAGTCTTGTAAATTCGTTCCTTCTCATAACCATATCCCTCACGAAAAATTTGCGAGCGCTGAGTTTTCTGTTGAAGTATCGAGCGATCGCCAGACGCATCTTTGCTTGTGTAATTTTTGCTTGCCACCTCTTTTCCTCTGCCAGGTCGAGGTCAGTCCTAGGTTCGACTTCGTTTGCCTCAGTGTTCAACTTTTGGAGTGCTCGCCTCTACGAAAGGAACTTGTTTCTTGAAGTTTCACTTTCCATAGTGATCGCTTGAGACTCCTTGTCCATCTTCCATAATTCGCTTCATGAAGGAATTGTCACCCTTAGCAGATAACTTCTCTAAACTTTGTCCAACTTATAAGAAGATAGTTTCCTTGATGGATTTATTATCTTCGTCGTATGGTTCCTACCTGATTTTGGTATCAGGTCTTTTTGCCTGACTGTGGCGTCAGGTGTATTGATTTGCCTAACCATGTTGCTAGGTCTTTTGGCCTGACTTTGGCGTAAGGGCTATTGGTTTTGCCTAACTCTTGTTGTTAGGTCTTTTGGCCTGACTTTGGCGTCAGGGCTTTCGGTTTTGCCTAACTCTTGTTGTTAGGTCTTTTGTCCTGACTTTGGCGTTAGGGCTTTTGGCCTAACTTTGGCGTCAGGGCTTTTGGCCTAACTTTGTTGTTAGGGCTTTTTCTTCGATTTGATTCGAGTGGTCATTCTTTTTGAAGGAATGACTTGCTTTTATTGACATAACATTTTGATTTACAAGCTATGTATGAAATCTCCTTAAATGTTCAGAATTGAATGGACGAGGTAACATTTCTTCTTCAGTGGTTACCAAATAGTAGGATCCTGGGGCAGCGATCTCTACTACCTTGTATGGTCCTTCCCATTTAGCTGAAAGCTTATTTTGACTGTCCAGTCTTGTAAATTCGTTCCTTCTCATAACCATCTCCCTCACGAAAAATTTGCGAGCGCTGAGTTTTCTGTTGAAGTATCGAGCGTTCGCCAGACGCATCTTTGCTTGTGTAATTTTTGCTTGCCACCTCTTTTCCTCTGCCAGGTCGAGGTCAGTCCTGGGTTCGACTTCGTTTGCCTCAGTGTTCAACTTTTGGAGTGCTCGCCTCTACGAAAGGAACTTGTTACTTGAAGTTTCACTTTCCATAGTGATCGCTTTAGACTCCTTGTCCATCTTCCATAATTCGCTTCATGAAGGAATTGTCACCCTTAGCAGATAACTTCTCTAAACTTTGTCCAACTTATAAGAAGATAGTTTCCTTGATGGATTTATTATCTTCGTTGTATGGTTCCTGCCTGATTTTGGTATCAGGTCTTTTTGCCTGACTGTGGCGTCAGGTGTATTGATTTGCCTAACCATGTTGCTAGGTCTTTTGGCCTGACTTTGGCGTAAGGGCTATTGGTTTTGCCTAACTCTTGTTGTTAGGTCTTTTGGCCTGACTTTGGCGTCAGGGCTTTCGGTTTTGCCTAACTCTTGTTGTTAGGTCTTTTGTCCTGACTTTGGCGTTAGGGCTTTTGGCCTAACTTTGGCGTCAGGGCTTTTGGCCTAACTTTGTTGTTAGGGCTTTTTCTTCGATTTGATTCGAGTGGTCATTCTTTTTGAAGGAATGACTTGCTTTTATTGACATAACATTTTGATTTACAAGCTATGTATGAAATCTCCTTAAATGTTCAGAATTGAATGGACGAGGTAACATATCTTCTTCAGTGGTTACCAAATAGTAGGATCCTGGGGCAGCGATCTCTACTACCTTGTATGGTCCTTCCCATTTAGCTGAAAGCTTATTTTGACTGTCCAGTCTTGTAAATTCGTTCCTTCTCATAACCATCTCCCTCACGAAAAATTTGCGAGCGCTGAGTTTTCTGTTGAAGTATCGAGCGTTCGCCAGACGCATCTTTGCTTGTGTAATTTTTGCTTGCCACCTCTTTTCCTCTGCCAGGTCGAGGTCAGTCCTGGGTTCGACTTCGTTTGCCTCAGTGTTCAACTTTTGGAGTGCTCGCCTCTACGAAAGGAACTTGTTACTTGAAGTTTCACTTTCCATAGTGATCGCTTGAGACTCCTTGTCCATCTTCCATAATTCGCTTCATGAAGGAATTGTCACCCTTAGCAGATAACTTCTCTAAACTTTGTCCAACTTATAAGAAGATAGTTTCCTTGATGGATTTATTAGCTTCGTCGTATGGTTCCTGCCTGATTTTGGTATCAGGTCTTTTTGCCTGACTTTGGCGTCAGGTCTTTTGATTTGCCTAACACTGTTGCTAGGTCTTTTGGCCTGACTTTGGCGTAAGGGCTTTTGGTTTTGCCTAACTCTTGTTGTTAGGTCTTTTGTCCTGACTTTGGCGTCAGGGCTTTCGGTTTTGCCTAACTCTTGTTGTTAGGTCTTTTGTCCTGACTTTGGCGTCAGGGCTTTCGGTTTTGCCTAACTCTTGTTGTTAGGTCTTTTGTCCTGACTTTGGCGTTAGGGCTTTTGGCCTGACTTAGGCGTCAGGGCTTTTGTCCTAACTTTGTTGTTAGGGCTTTTTCTTCGATTTAATTCGAGTTGTTATTCTTTTTAAAGGAATGGCTTGCTTTTATTGACATGACATTTTGATTTACAAGCTGTGTATGAAATCTCCTTAAACGTTCAGAATTAAATGGACGAGGTAACATTTCTCCTTCTGTGGTTACCAAATAGTAGGATCCTGGGGCAGCGATCTCTACTACCTTGTATGGTCCTTCCCATTTAGCTGAAAGCTTATTTTGACTGTCCAGTCTTGTAAATTCGTTCCTTCTCATAACCATATCCCTCACGAAAAATTTGCGAGCGCTGAGTTTTCTGTTGAAGTATCGAGCGATCGCCAGACGCATCTTTGCTTGTGTAATTTTTGCTTGCCACCTCTTTTCCTCTGCCAGGTCGAGGTCAGTCCTGGGTTCGACTTCGTTTGCCTCAGTGTTCAACTTTTGGAGTGCTCGCCTCTACGAAAGGAACTTGTTACTTGAAGTTTCACTTTCCATAGTGATCGCTTGAGACTCCTTGTCCATCTTCCATAATTCGCTTCATGAAGGAATTGTCACCCTTAGCAGATAACTTCTCTAAACTTTGTCCAACTTATAAGAAGATAGTTTCCTTGATGGATTTATTATCTTCGTCGTATGGTTCCTGCCTGATTTTGGTATCAGGTCTTTTTGCCTGACTGTGGCGTCAGGTGTATTGATTTGCCTAACCATGTTGCTAGGTCTTTTGGCCTGACTTTGGCGTAAGGGCTATTGGTTTTGCCTAACTCTTGTTGTTAGGTCTTTTGGCCTGACTTTGGCGTCAGGGCTTTCGGTTTTGCCTAACTCTTGTTGTTAGGTCTTTTGTCCTGACTTTGGCGTTAGGGCTTTTGGCCTAACTTTGGCGTCAGGGCTTTTGTCCTAACTTTGTTGTTAGGGCTTTTTCTTCGATTTGATTCGAGTGGTCATTCTTTTTAAAGGAATGACTTTCTTTTATTGATATGACATTTTGATTTACAAGCTATGTATGAAATCTCCTTAAACGTTCAGAATTAAATGGACGAGGTAACATTTCTCCTTCAGTGGTTACCAAATATTAGGATCCTGGGGCAGCGATCTCTACTACCTTGTACGGTCCTTCCCATTTAGCTGAAAGCTTATTTTGACTGTCCAGTCTTGTAAATTCGTTCCTTCTCATAACCATCTCCCTCACGAAAAATTTGCGAGCGCTGAGTTTTCTGTTGAAGTATCGAGCGATCGCCAGACGCATCTTTGCTTGTGTAATTTCTGCTTGCCACCTCTTTTCCTCTGCCAGGTCGAGGTCATTCCTGGGTTCGACTTCGTTTGCCTCAGTGTTCAACTTTTGGAGTGCTCGCCTCTACGAAAGGAACTTGTTACTTGAAGTTTCACTTTCCATAGTGATCGCTTGAGACTCATTGTCCATCTTCCATAATTCGCTTCATGAAGGAATTGTCACCCTTAGCAGATAACTTCTCTAAACTTTGTCCAACTTATAAGAAGATAGTTTCCTTATTGGATTTATTATCTTCGTCGTATGGTTCCTGCCTGATTTTGGTATCAGGTCTTTTTGCCTGACTTTGGCGTCAGGTCTTTTGATTTGCCTAACCCTGTTGCTAGGTCTTTTGGCCTGACTTTGGCATAAGGGCTTTTGGTTTTGCCTAACTCTTGTTGTTAGGTCTTTTGGCCTGCCTTTGGCGTCAGGGCTTTCGGTTTTTCCTAACTCTTGTTGTTAGGTCTTTTGTCCTGACTTTGGCGTTAGGGCTTTTGGCCTGACTTTGGCGTCAGGGCTTTTGTCCTAACTTTGTTGTTAGGGCTTTTTCTTCGATTTGATTCGAGTGGTCATTCTTTTTAAAGGAATGACTTGCTTTTATTGACATGACATTTTGATTTACAAGCTATGTATGAAATCTCCTTAAACGTTCAGAATTAAATGGACGAGGTAACATTTCTCCTTCAGTGGTTACCAAATATTAGGATCCTGGGGCAGCGATCTCTACTACCTTGTATGGTCCTTCCCATTTAGCTGAAAGCTTATTTTGACTGTCCAGTCTTGTAAATTCGTTCCTTCTCATAACCATCTCCCTCACGAAAAATTTGCGAGCGCTGAGTTTTCTGTTGAAGTATCGAGCGTTCGCCAGACGCATCTTTGCTTGTGTAATTTTTGCTTGCCACCTCTTTTCCTCTGCCAGGTCGAGGTCAGTCCTGGGTTCGACTTCGTTTGCCTCAGTGTTCAACTTTTGGAGTGCTCGCCTCTACGAAAGGAACTTGTTACTTGAAGTTTCACTTTCCATAGTGATCGCTTGAGACTCCTTGTCCATCTTCCATAATTCGCTTCATGAAGGAATTGTCACCCTTAGCAGATAACTTCTCTAAACTTTGTCCAACTTATAAGAAGATAGTTTCCTTGATGGATTTATTAGCTTCGTCGTATGGTTCCTGCCTGATTTTGGTATCAGGTCTTTTTGCCTGACTTTGGCGTCAGGTCTTTTGATTTGCCTAACACTGTTGCTAGGTCTTTTGGCCTGACTTTGGCGTAAGGGCTTTTGGTTTTGCCTAACTCTTGTTGTTAGGTCTTTTGTCCTGACTTTGGCGTCAGGGCTTTCGGTTTTGCCTAACTCTTGTTGTTAGGTCTTTTGTCCTGACTTTGGCGTCAGGGCTTTCGGTTTTGCCTAACTCTTGTTGTTAGGTCTTTTGTCCTGACTTTGGCGTTAGGGCTTTTGGCCTGACTTTGGCGTCAGGGCTTTTGTCCTAACTTTGTTGTTAGGGCTTTTTCTTCGATTTAATTCGAGTTGTCATTCTTTTTAAAGGAATGGCTTGCTTTTATTGACATGACATTTTGATTTACAAGCTGTGTATGAAATCTCCTTAAACGTTCAGAATTAAATGGACGAGGTAACATTTCTCCTTCAGTGGTTACCAAATAGTAGGATCCTGGGGCAGCGATCTCTACTACCTTGTATGGTCCTTCCCATTTAGCTGAAAGCTTATTTTGACTGTCCAGTCTTGTAAATTCGTTCCTTCTCATAACCATATCCCTCACGAAAAATTTGCGAGCGCTGAGTATTCTGTTGAAGTATCGAGCGATCGCCAGACGCATCTTTGCTTGTGTAATTTTTGCTTGCCACCTCTTTTCCTCTGCCAGGTCGAGGTCAGTCCTGGGTTCGACTTCGTTTGCCTCAGTGTTCAACTTTTGGAGTGCTCGCCTCTACGAAAGGAACTTGTTACTTGAAGTTTCACTTTCCATAGTGATCGCTTGAGACTCCTTGTCCATCTTCCATAATTCGCTTCATGAAGGAATTGTCACCCTTAGCAGATAACTTCTCTAAACTTTGTCCAACTTATAAGAAGATAGTTTCCTTGATGGATTTATTATCTTCGTCGTATGGTTCCTGCCTGATTTTGGTATCAGGTCTTTTTGCCTGACTGTGGCGTCAGGTGTATTGATTTGCCTAACCCTGTTGCTAGGTCTTTTGGCCTGACTTTGGCGTAAGGGCTATTGGTTTTGCCTAACTCTTGTTGTTAGGTCTTTTGGCCTGACTTTGGCGTCAGGGCTTTCGGTTTTGCCTAACTCTTGTTGTTAGGTCTTTTGTCCTGACTTTGGCGTTAGGGCTTTTGGCCTAACTTTGGCGTCAGGGCTTTTGTCCTAACTTTGTTGTTAGGGCTTTTTCTTCGATTTGATTCGAGTGGTCATTCTTTTTAAAGGAATGACTTGCTTTTATTGACATGACATTTTGATTTACAAGCTATGTATGAAATCTCCTTAAACGTTCAGAATTAAATGGACGAGGTAACATTTCTCCTTCAGTGGTTACCAAATATTAGGATCCTGGGGCAGCGATCTCTACTACCTTGTACGGTCCTTCCCATTTAGCTGAAAGCTTATTTTGACTGTCCAGTCTTGTAAATTCGTTCCTTCTCATAACCATCTCCCTCACGAAAAATTTGCGAGCGCTGAGTTTTCTGTTGAAGTATCGAGCAAACGCCAGACGCATCTTTGCTTGTGTAATTTTTGCTTGCCACCTCTTTTCCTCTGCCAGGTCGAGGTCATTCCTGGGTTCGACTTCGTTTGCCTCAGTGTTCAACTTTTGGAGTGCTCGCCTCTACGAAAGGAACTTGTTACTTGAAGTTTCACTTTCCATAGTGATCGCTTGAGACTCCTTGTCCATCTTCCATAATTCGCTTAATGAAGGAATTGTCACCCTTAGCAGATAACTTCTCTAAACTTTGTCCAACTTATAAGAAGATAGTTTCCTTGATGGATTTATTATCTTCGTCGTATGGTTCCTGCCTGATTTTGGTATCAGGTCTTTTTGCCTGACTGTGGCGTCAGGTGTATTGATTTGCCTAACCCTGTTGCTAGGTCTTTTGGCCTGACTTTGGCGTAAGGGCTATTGGTTTTGCCTAACTCTTGTTGTTAGGTCTTTTGGCCTGACTTTGGCGTCAGGGCTTTCGGTTTTGCCTAACTCTTGTTGTTAGGTCTTTTGTCCTGACTTTGGCGTTAGGGCTTTTGGCCTAACTTTGGCGTCAGGGCTTTTGTCCTAACTTTGTTGTTAGGGCTTTTTCTTCGATTTGATTCGAGTGGTCATTCTTTTTAAAGGAATGACTTGCTTTTATTGACATGACATTTTGATTTACAAGCTATGTATGAAATCTCCTTAAACGTTCAGAATTAAATGGACGAGGTAACATTTCTCCTTCAGTGGTTACCAAATATTAGGATCCTGGGGCAGCGATCTCTACTACCTTGTACGGTCCTTCCCATTTAGCTGAAAGCTTATTTTGACTGTCCAGTCTTGTAAATTCGTTCCTTCTCATAACCATCTCCCTCACGAAAAATTTGCGAGCGCTGAGTTTTCTGTTGAAGTATCGAGCAATCGCCAGACGCATCTTTGCTTGTGTAATTTCTGCTTGCCACCTCTTTTCCTCTGCCAGGTCGAGGTCATTCCTGGGTTCGACTTCGTTTGCCTCAGTGTTCAACTTTTGGAGTGCTCGCCTCTACGAACGGAACTTGTTACTTGAAGTTTCACTTTCCATAGTGATCGCTTGAGACTCCTTGTCCATCTTCCATAATTCGCTTCATGAAGGAATTGTCACCCTTAGCAGATAACTTCTCTAAACTTTGTCCAACTTATAAGAAGATAGTTTCCTTGATGGATTTATTATCTTCGTCGTATGGTTCCTGCCTGATTTTGGTATCAGGTCTTTTTGCCTGACTGTGGCGTCAGGTGTATTGATTTGCCTAACCCTGTTGCTAGGTCTTTTGGCCTGACTTTGGCGTAAGGGCTATTGGTTTTGCCTAACTCTTGTTGTTAGGTCTTTTGGCCTGACTTTGGCGTCAGGGCTTTCGGTTTTGCCTAACTCTTGTTGTTAGGTCTTTTGTCCTGACTTTGGCGTTAGGGCTTTTGGCCTAACTTTGGCGTCAGGGCTTTTGTCCTAACTTTGTTGTTAGGGCTTTTTCTTCGATTTGATTCGAGTGGTCATTCTTTTTAAAGGAATGACTTGCTTTTATTGACATGACATTTTGATTTACAAGCTATGTATGAAATCTCCTTAAACGTTCAGAATTAAATGGACGAGGTAACATTTCTCCTTCAGTGGTTACCAAATATTAGGATCCTGGGGCAGCGATCTCTACTACCTTGTACGGTCCTTCCCATTTAGCTGAAAGCTTATTTTGACTGTCCAGTCTTGTAAATTCGTTCCTTCTCATAACCATCTCCCTCACGAAAAATTTGCGAGCGCTGAGTTTTCTGTTGAAGTATCGAGCGATCGCCAGACGCATCTTTGCTTGTGTAATTTCTGCTTGCCACCTCTTTTCCTCTGCCAGGTCGAGGTCATTCCTGGGTTCGACTTCGTTTGCCTCAGTGTTCAACTTTTGGAGTGCTCGCCTCTACGAAAGGAACTTGTTACTTGAAGTTTCACTTTCCATAGTGATCGCTTGAGACTCCTTGTCCATCTTCCATAATTCGCTTCATGAAGGAATTGTCACCCTTAGCAGATAACTTCTCTAAACTTTGTCCAACTTATAAGAAGATAGTTTCCTTATTGGATTTATTATCTTCGTCGTATGGTTCCTGCCTGATTTTGGTATCAGGTCTTTTTGCCTGACTTTGGCGTCAGGTCTTTTGATTTGCCTAACCCTGTTGCTAGGTCTTTTGGCCTGACTTTGGCGTAAGGGCTTTTGGTTTTGCCTAACTCTTGTTGTTAGGTCTTTTGGCCTGCCTTTGGCGTCAGGGCTTTCGGTTTTTCCTAACTCTTGTTGTTAGGTCTTTTGTCCTGACTTTGGCGTTAGGGCTTTTGGCCTGACTTTGGCGTCAGGGCTTTTGTCCTAACTTTGTTGTTAGGGCTTTTTCTTCGATTTGATTCGAGTGGTCATTCCTTTAAAAAGAATGACTTGCTTTTATTGACATGACATTTTGATTTACAAGCTATGTATGAAATCTCCTTAAACGTTCAGAATTAAATGGACGAGGTAACATTTCTCCTTCAGTGGTTACCAAATATTAGGATCCTGGGGCAGCGATCTCTACTACCTTGTATGGTCCTTCCCATTTAGCTGAAAGCTTATTTTGACTGTCCAGTCTTGTAAATTCGTTCCTTCTCATAACCATCTCCCTCACGAAAAATTTGCGAGCGCTGAGTTTTCTGTTGAAGTATCGAGCGTTCGCCAGACGCATCTTTGCTTGTGTAATTTTTGCTTGCCACCTCTTTTCCTCTGCCAGGTCGAGGTCAGTCCTGGGTTCGACTTCGTTTGCCTCAGTGTTCAACTTTTGGAGTGCTCGCCTCTACGAAAGGAACTTGTTACTTGAAGTTTCACTTTCCATAGTGATCGCTTGAGACTCCTTGTCCATCTTCCATAATTCGCTTCATGAAGGAATTGTCACCCTTAGCAGATAACTTCTCTAAACTTTGTCCAACTTATAAGAAGATAGTTTCCTTGATGGATTTATTAGCTTCGTCGTATGGTTCCTGCCTGATTTTGGTATCAGGTCTTTTTGCCTGACTTTGGCGTCAGGTCTTTTGATTTGCCTAACACTGTTGCTAGGTCTTTTGGCCTGACTTTGGCGTAAGGGCTTTTGGTTTTGCCTAACTCTTGTTGTTAGGTCTTTTGTCCTGACTTTGGCGTCAGGGCTTTCGGTTTTGCCTAACTCTTGTTGTTAGGTCTTTTGTCCTGACTTTGGCGTCAGGGCTTTCGGTTTTGCCTAACTCTTGTTGTTAGGTCTTTTGTCCTGACTTTGGCGTTAGGGCTTTTGGCCTGACTTTGGCGTCAGGGCTTTTGTCCTAACTTTGTTGTTAGGGCTTTTTCTTCGATTTAATTCGAGTTGTCATTCTTTTTAAAGGAATGGCTTGCTTTTATTGACATGACATTTTGATTTACAAGCTGTGTATGAAATCTCCTTAAACGTTCAGAATTAAATGGACGAGGTAACATTTCTCCTTCAGTGGTTACCAAATAGTAGGATCCTGGGGCAGCGATCTCTACTACCTTGTATGGTCCTTCCCATTTAGCTGAAAGCTTATTTTTACTGTCCAGTCTTGTAAATTCGTTCCTTCTCATAACCATATCCCTCACGAAAAATTTGCGAGCGCTGAGTTTTCTGTTGAAGTATCGAGCGATCGCCAGACGCATCTTTGCTTGTGTAATTTTTGCTTGCCACCTCTTTTCCTCTGCCAGGTCGAGGTCAGTCCTGGGTTCGACTTCGTTTGCCTCAGTGTTCAACTTTTGGAGTGCTCGCCTCTACGAAAGGAACTTGTTACTTGAAGTTTCACTTTCCATAGTGATCGCTTGAGACTCCTTGTCCATCTTCCATAATTCGCTTCATGAAGGAATTGTCACCCTTAGCAGATAACTTCTCTAAACTTTGTCCAACTTATAAGAAGATAGTTTCCTTGATGGATTTATTATCTTCGTCGTATGGTTCCTGCCTGATTTTGGTATCAGGTCTTTTTGCCTGACTGTGGCGTCAGGTGTATTGATTTGCCTAACCCTGTTGCTAGGTCTTTTGGCCTGACTTTGGCGTAAGGGCTATTGGTTTTGCCTAACTCTTGTTGTTAGGTCTTTTGGCCTGACTTTGGCGTCAGGGCTTTCGGTTTTGCCTAACTCTTGTTGTTAGGTCTTTTGTCCTGACTTTGGCGTTAGGGCTTTTGGCCTAACTTTGGCGTCAGGGCTTTTGTCCTAACTTTGTTGTTAGGGCTTTTTCTTCGATTTGATTCGAGTTGTCATTCTTTTTAAAGGAATGGCATGCTTTTATTGACATGACATTTTGATTTACAAGCTGTGTATGAAATCTCCTTAAACGTTCAGAATTAAATGGACGAGGTAACATTTCTCCTTCAGTGGTTACCAAATAGTAGGATCCTGGGGCAGCGATCTCTACTACCTTGTATGGTCCTTCCCATTTAGCTGAAAGCTTATTTTGACTGTCCAGTCTTGTAAATTCGTTCCTTCTCATAACCATCTCCCTCACGAAAAATTTGCGAGCGCTGAGTTTTCTGTTGAAGTATCGAGCGTTCGCCAGACGCATCTTTCCTTGTGTAATTTTTGCTTGCCACCTCTTTTCCTTTGCCAGGTCGAGGTCAGTCCTGGGTTCGACTTCGTTTGCCTCAGTGTTCAACTTTTGGAGTGCTCGCCTCTACGAAAGGAACTTGTTACTTGAAGTTTCACTTTCCATAGTGATCGCTTGAGACTCCTTGTCCATCTTCCATAATTCGCTTCATGAAGGAATTGTCACCCTTAGCAGATAACTTCTCTAAACTTTGTCCAACTTATAAGAAGATAGTTTCCTTGTTGGATTTATTAGCTTCGTCGTATGGTTCCTGCCTGATTTTGGTATCAGGTCTTTTTGCCTGACTTTGGCGTCAGGTCTTTTGATTTGCCTAACACTGTTGCTAGGTCTTTTGGCCTGACTTTGGCGTAAGGGCTTTTGGTTTTGCCTAACTCTTGTTGTTAGGTCTTTTGTCCTGACTTTGGCGTCAGGGCTTTCGGTTTTGCCTAACTCTTGTTGTTAGGTCTTTTGTCCTGACTTTGGCGTCAGGGCTTTCGGTTTTGCCTAACTCTTGTTGTTAGGTCTTTTGTCCTGACTTTGGCGTTAGGGCTTTTGGCCTGACTTTGGCGTCAGGGCTTTTGTCCTAACTTTGTTGTTAGGGCTTTTTCTTCGATTTAATTCGAGTTGTCATTCTTTTTAAAGGAATGGCTTGCTTTTATTGACATGACATTTTGATTTACAAGCTGTGTATGAAATCTCCTTAAACGTTCAGAATTAAATGGACGAGGTAACATTTCTCCTTCAGTGGTTACCAAATAGTAGGATCCTGGGGCAGCGATCTCTACTACGTTGTATGGTCCTTCCCATTTAGCTGAAAGCTTATTTTGACTGTCCAGTCTTGTAAATTCGTTCCTTCTCATAACCATATCCCTCACGAAAAATTTGCGAGCGCTGAGTTTTCTGTTGAAGTATCGAGCGATCGCCAGACGCATCTTTGCTTGTGTAATTTTTTCTTGCCACCTCTTTTCCTCTGCCAGGTCGAGGTCAGTCCTGGGTTCGACTTCGTTTGCCTCAGTGTTCAACTTTTGGAGTGCTCCCCTCTACTAAAGGAACTTGTTACTTGAAGTTTCACTTTCCATAGTGATCGCTTGAGACTCCTTGTCCATCTTCCATAATTCGCTTCATGAAGGAATTGTCACCCTTAGCAGATAACTTCTCTAAACTTTGTCCAACTTATAAGAAGATAGTTTCCTTGATGGATTTATTATCTTCGTCGTATGGTTCCTGCCTGATTTTGGTATCAGGTCTTTTTGCCTGACTGTGGCGTCAGGTGTATTGATTTGCCTAACCCTGTTGCTAGGTCTTTTGGCCTGACTTTGGCGTAAGGGCTATTGGTTTTGCCTAACTCTTGTTGTTAGGTCTTTTGGCCTGACTTTGGCGTCAGGGCTTTCGGTTTTGCCTAACTCTTGTTGTTAGGTCTTTTGTCCTGACTTTGGCGTTAGGGCTTTTGGCCTAACTTTGGCGTCAGGGCTTTTGTCCTAACTTTGTGGTAGGGCTTTTTCTTCGATTTGATTCGAGTGGTCATTCTTTTTAAAGGAATGACTTGCATTTATTGACATGACATTTTGATTTACAAGCTATGTATGAAATCTCCTTAAACGTTCAGAATTGAATGGACGAGGTAACATTTCTTCTTCAGTGGTTACCAAATAGTAGGATCCTGGGGCAGCGATCTCTACTACCTTGTATGGTCCTTCCGATTTAGTTGAAAGATTATTTTGACTGTCCAGTCTTGTAAATTCGTTCCTTCTCATAACCATCTCCCTCACGAAAAATTTGCGAGCGCTGAGTTTTTTGTTGAAGTATCGAGCGGTCGCCAGACGCATCTTTGCTTGTGTAATTTTTGCTTGCCACCTCTTTTCCTCTGCCAGGTCGAGGTCAGTCCTGGGTTCGACTTCGTTTGCCTCAGTGTTCAACTTTTGGAGTGCTCGCCTCTACGAAAGGAACTTGTTACTTGAAGTTTCATTTTCCATAGTGATCGCTTGAGACTCCTTGTCCATCTTCCATAATTCGCTTCATGAAGGAATTGTCACCCTTAGCAGATAACTTCTCTAAACTTTGTCCAACTTATAAGAAGATAGTTTCCTTGATGGATTTATTATCTTCGTCGTATGGTTCCTGCCTGATTTTGGTATCAGGTCTTTTTGCCTGACTTTGGCGTCAGGTCTTTTGATTTGCCTAACCCTGTTGCTAGGTCTTTTGGCCGGACTTTGGCGTAAGGGCTTTTGGTTTTGCCTAACTCTTGTTGTTAGGTCTTTTGGCCTGCCTTTGGCGTCAGGGCTTTTGGTTTTGCCTAACTCTTGTTGTTAGGTCTTTTGTCCTGACTTTGGCGTTAGGGCTTTTGGCCTGACTTTGGCGTCAGGGCTTTTGGCCTAACTTTGTTGTTAGGGCTTTTTCTTCGATTTGATTCGAGTGGTCATTCTTTTTAAAGGAATTACTTGCTTTTATTGACATGACATTTTGATTTACAAGCTATGTATGAAATCTCCTTAAACGTTCAGAATTAAATGGACGAGGTAACATTTCTCCTTCAGTGGTTACCAAATAGTAGGATCCTGGGGCAGCGATCTCTACTACCTTGTATGGTCCTTCCCATTTAGCTGAAAGCTTATTTTGACTGTCCAGTCTTGTAAATTCGTTCCGTCTCATAACCATCTCCCTCACGAAAAATTTGTGAGCGCTGAGTTTTCTGTTGAAGTATCGAGAGATCGCCAGACGCATCTTTGCTTGTGTAATTTCTGCTTGCCACCTCTTTTCCTCTGCCAGGTCGAGGTTAGTCCTGGGTTCGACTTCGTTTGCCTCAGTGTTCAACTTTTGGAGTGCTCGCCTCTACGAAAGGAACTTGTTACTTGAAGTTTCACTTTCCATAGTGATCGCTTGAGACTCCTTGTCCATCTTCCATAATTCGATTCATGAAGGAATTGTCACCCTTAGCAGATAACTTCTCTAAACTTTGTCCAACTTATAAGAAGATAGTTTCCTTGATGGATTTATTATGTTCGTCGTATGGTTCCTGCCTGATTTTGGTATCAGGTCTTTTTGCCTGACTTTGGCGTCAGGTCTTTTGATTTGCCTAACCCTGTTGCTAGGTCTTTTGGCCTGACTTTGGCGTAAGGGCTTTTGGTTTTGCCTAACTCTTGTTGTTAGGTCTTTTGGCCTGCCTTTGGCGTCAGGGCTTTTGGTTTTGCCTAACTATTGTTGTTAGGTCTTTTGTCCTGACTTTGGCGTTAGGGCTTTTGGCCTGACTTTGGCGTCAGGGCTTTTGGCCTAACTTTGTTGTTAGGGATTTTTCTTCGATTTGATTCGAGTGGTCATTCTTTTTAAAGGAATTATTTGCTTTTATTGAAATGACATTTTGATTTACAAGCTATGTATGAAATCTCCTTAAACGTTCAGAATTAAATGGACGAGGTAACATTTCTCCTTTAGTGGTTACCAAATAGTAGGATCCTGGGGCAGCGATCTCTACTACCTTGTATGGTCCTTCCCATTTAGCTGAAAGCTTATTTTGACTGTCCAGTCTTGTAAATTCGTTCCTTCTCATAACCATCTCCCTCACGAAAAATTTGCGAGCGCTGAGTTTTCTGTTGAAGTATCGAGAGATCGCCAGACGCATCTTTGCTTGTGTAATTTCTGCTTGCCACCTCTTTTCCTCTGCCAGGTCGAGGTCAGTCCTGGGTTCGAATTCGTTTGCCTCAATGTTCAACTTTTGGAGTGCTCGCCTCTACGAAAGGAACTTGTTACTTGAAGTTTCACTTTCCATAGTGATCGCTTGAGACTCCTTGTCCATCTTCCATAATTCGCTTCATGAAGGAATTGTCACCCTTAGCAGATAACTTCTCTAAACTTTGTCCAACTTATAAGAAGATAGTTTCCTTGATGGATTTATTATCTTCGTCGTATGGTTCCTGCCTGATTTTGGTATCAGGTCTTTTTGCCTGACTGTGGCGTCAGGTGTATTGATTTGCTTAACCCTGTTGCTAGGTCTTTTGGCCTGACTTTGGCGTAAGGGCTATTGGTTTTGCCTAACTCATGTTGTTAGGTCTTTTGGCTTGACTTTGGCGTCAGGGCTTTCGGTTTTGCCTAACTCTTGTTGTTACGTCTTTTGTCCTGACTTTGGCGTTAGGGCTTTTGGCCTAACTTTGGAGTCAGGGCTTTTGTCCTAACTTTGTTGTTAGGGCTTTTTCTTCGATTTGATTCGAGTGGTCATTCTTTTTGAAGGAATGACTTGCTTTTATTGACATAACATTTTGATTTACAAGCTATGTATGAAATCTCCTTAAATGTTCAGAATTGAATGGACGAGGTAACATTTCTTCTTCAGTGGTTACCAAATAGTAGGATCCTGGGGCAGCGATCTCTACTACCTTGTATGGTCCTTCCCATTTAGCTGAAAGCTTATTTTGACTGTCCAGTCTTGTAAATTCGTTCCTTCTCATAACCATCTCCCTCACGAAAAATTTGCGAGCGCTGAGTTTTCTGAGTTTTGCCAGACGCATCTTTGCTTGTGTAATTTCTGCTTGCCACCTCTTTTCCTCTGCCAGGTCGAGGTCAGTCCTGGGTTCGACTTCGTTTGCCTTAGTGTTCAACTTTTGGAGTGCTCGCCTCTACGAAAGGAACTTGTTACTTGAAGTTTCACTGTCCATAGTGATCGCTTGAGACTCCTTGTCCATCTTCCATAATTCGCTTCATGAAGGAATTGTCACCCTTAGCAGATAACTTCTCTAAACTTTGTCCAACTTATAAGAAGATAGTTTCCTTGATGGATTTATTATCTTCGTCGTATGGTTCCTGCCTGATTTTGGTATCAGGTCTTTTTGCCTGACTGTGGCGTCAGGTGTTTTGATTTGCCTAACCCTGTTGCTAGGTCTTTTGGCCTGACTTTGGCGTAAGGGCTATTGGTTTTGCCTAACTCTTGTTGTTAGGTCTTTTGGCCTGACTTTGGCGTCAGGGCTTTCGGTTTTGCCTAACTCTTGTTGTTAGGTCTTTTGTCCTGACTTTGGCGTTATGGCTTTTGGCCTAACTTTGGAGTCAGGGCTTTTGGCCTAACTTTGTTGTTAGGGCTTTTTCTTCGATTTGATTCGAGTGGTCATTCTTTTTGAAGGAATGACTTGATTTTATCGACATAACATTTTGATTTACAAGCTATGTATGAAATCTATTTAAATGTTCAGAATTGATTGGACGAGGTAACATTTCTTCTTCAGTGGTTACCAAATAGTAGGATCCTGGGGCAGCGATCTCTACTACCTTGTATGGTCCTTCCCATTTAGTTGAAAGATTATTTTGACTGTCCAGTCTTGTAAATTCGTTCCTTCTCATAACCATCTCCCTCACGAAAAATTTGCGAGCACTGAGTTTTCTGTTGAAGTATCGAGCGGTCGCCAGACGCATCTTTGCTTGTGTAATTTTTGCTTGCCACCTCTTTTCCTCTGCCAGGTCGAGGTCAGTCCTGGGTTCGACTTCGTTTGCCTCAGTGTTCAACTTTTGGAGTGCTCGCCTCTACGAAAGGAACTTGTTACTTGAAGTTTCACTTTCCATAGTGATCGCTTGAGACTCCTTGTCCATCTTCCATAATTCGCTTCATGAAGGAATTGTCACCCTTAGCAGATAACTTCTCTAAACTTTGTCCAACTTATAAGAAGATAGTTTCCTTGATGGATTTATTATCTTCGTCGTATGGTTCCTGCCTGATTTTGGTATCAGGTCTTTTTGCCTGACTTTGGCGTCAGGTCTTTTGATTTGCCTAACCCTGTTGCTAGGTCTTTTGGCCTGACTTTGGCGTAAGGGCTTTTGGTTTTGCCTAACTCTTGTTGTTAGGTCTTTTGGCCTGCCTTTGGCGTTAGGGCTTTTGGTTTTGCCTAACTCTTGTTGTTAGGTCTTTTGTCCTGACTTTGGCGTTAGGGCTTTTGGCCTGACTTTGGCGTCAGGGCTTTTGGCCAAACTTTGTTGTTAGGGCTTTTTCTTCGATTTGATTCGAGTGGTCATTCTTTTTAAAGGAATGACTTGCTTTTATTGACATGACATTTTGATTTACAAGCTATGTATGAAATCTCCTTAAATGTTCAGAATTAAATGGACGAGGTAACATTTCTCCTTCAGTGGTTACCAAATAGTAGGATCCTGGGGCAGCGATCTCTACTACCTTGTATGGTCCTTCCCATTTAGCTGAAAGCTTATTTTGACTGTCCAGTCTTGTAAATTCGTTCCTTCTCATAACCATCTCCCTCACGAAAAATTTGCGAGCGCTGAGTTTTTTGTTGAAGTATCGAGCGATCGCCAGACGCATCTTTGCTTGTGTAATTTCTGCTTGCCACCTCTTTTCCTCTGCCAGGTCGAGGTCAGTCCTGGGATCGACTTCGTTTGCCTCAGTGTTCAACTTTTGGAGTGCTCGCCTCTACGAAAGGAACTTGTTACTTGAAGTTTCACTTTCCATAGTGATCGCTTGAGACTCCTTGTCCATCTTCCATAATTCGCTTCATGAAGGAATTGTCACCCTTAACAGATAACTTCTCTAAACTTTGTCCAACTTATAAGAAGATAGTTTCCTTGATGGATTTATTATCTTCGTCGTATGGTTCCTGCCTGATTTTGGTATCAGGTCTTTTTGCCTGACTGTGGCGTCAGGTGTATTGATTTGCCTAACCCTGTTGCTAGGTCTTTTGGCCTGACTTTGGCGTAAGGGCTATTGGTTTTGCCTAACTCTTGTTGTTAGGTCTTTTGGCCTGACTTTGGCGTCAGGGCTTTCGGTTTTGCCTAACTCTTGTTGTTAGGTCTTTTGTCCTGACTTTGGCGTTAGGGCTTTTGGCCTAACTTTGGAGTCAGGGCTTTTGGCCTAACTTTGTTGTTAGGGCTTTTTCTTCGATTTGATTCGAGTGGTCATTCTTTTTGAAGGAATGACTTGCTTTTATTGACATAACATTTTGATTTACAAGCTATGTATGAAATCTCCTTAAATGTTCAGAATTGAATGGACGAGGTAACATTTCTTCTTCAGTGGTTACGAAATAGTAGGATCCTGGGGCAGCGATCTCTACTACCTTGTATGGTCCTTCCCATTTAGCTGAAAGCTTATTTTGACTGTCCAGTCTTGTAAATTCGTTCCTTCTCATAACCATCTCCCTCACGAAAAATTTGCGAGCGCTGAGTTTTCTGTTGAAGTATCGAGCGATCGCCAGACGCATCTTTGCTTGTGTAATTTCTGCTTGCCACCTCTTTTCCTCTGCCAGGTCGAGGTCAGTCCTGGGTTCGACTTCGTTTGCCTCAGTGTTCAACTTTTGGAGTGCTCGCCTCTACGAAAGGAACTTGTTACTTGAAGTTTCACTTTCCATAGTGATCGCTTGAGACTCCTTGTCCATCTTCCATAATTCGCTTCATGAAGGAATTGTCACCCTTAGCAGATAACTTCTCTAAACTTTGTCCGACTTATAAGAAGATAGTTTCCTTGATGGATTTATTATCTTCGTCGTATGGTTCCTGCCTGATTTTGGTATCAGGTCTTTTTGCCTGACTTTGGCGTCAGGTCTTTTGATTTGACTAACCCTGTTGCTAGGTCTTTTGGCCTGACTTTGGCGTAAGGGCTTTTGGTTTTGCCTAACTCTTGTTGTTAGGTCTTTTGTCCTGACTTTGGCGTTAGGGCTTTTGGCCTGACTTTGGCGTCAGGGCTTTTGGCCTAACTTTGTTGTTAGGGCTTTTTCTTCGATTTGATTCGAGTGGTCAATCTTTTTAAAGGAATGACTTTCTTTTATTGACATGACATTTTGATTTACAAGCTATGTATGAAATGTCCTTAAACGTTCAGAATTAAATGGACGAGGTAACATTTCTCCTTCAGTGGTTACCAAATAGTAGGATCCTGGGGCAGCGATCTCTACTACCTTGTATGGTCCTTCCCATTTAGCTGAAAGCTTATTTTGACTGTCCAGTCTTGTAAATTCGTTCCTTCTCATAACCATCTCCCTCACGAAAAATTTGCGAGCGCTGAGTTTTTTGTTGAAGTATCGAGCGATCGCCAGACGCATCTTTGCTTGTGTAATTTCTGCTTGCCACCTCTTTTCCTCTGCCAGGTCGAGGTCAGTCCTGGGTTCGACTTCGTTTGCCTCAGTGTTCAACTTTTGGAGTGCTCGCCTCTACGAAAGGAACTTGTTACTTGAAGTTTCACTTTCCATAGTGATCGCTTGAGACTCCTTGTCCATCTTCCATAATTCGCTTCATGAAGGAATTGTCACCCTTAGCAGATAACTTCTCTAAACTTTGTCCAACTTATAAGAAGATAGTTTCCTTGATGGATTTATTATCTTCGTCGTATGGTTCCTGCCTGATTTTGGTATCAGGTCTTTTTGCCTGACTGTGGCGTCAGGTGTATTGATTTGCCTAACCCTGTTGCTAGGTCTTTTGGCCTGACTTTGGCGTAAGGGCTATTGGTTTTGCCTAACTCTTGTTGTTAGGTCTTTTGGCCTGACTTTGGCGTCAGGGCTTTCGATTTTGCCTAACTCTTGTTGTTAGGTCTTTTGTCCTGACTTTGGCGTTAGGGCTTTTGGCCTAACTTTGGAGTCAGGGCTTTTGGCCTAACTTTGTTGTTAGGGCTTTTTCTTCGATTTGATTCGAGTGGTCATTCTTTTTGAAGGAATGACTTGCTTTTATTGACATAACATTTTGATTTACAAGCTATGTATGAAATCTCCTTAAATGTTCAGAATTGAATGGACGAGGTAACATTTCTTCTTCAGTGGTTACCAAATAGTAGGATCCTGGGGCAGCGATCTCTACTACCTTGTATGGTCCTTCCCATTTAGCTGAAAGCTTATTTTGACTGTCCAGTCTTGTAAATTCGTTCCTTCTCATAACCATCTCCCTCACGAAAAATTTGCGAGCGCTGAGTTTTCTGTTGAAGTATCGACAGATCGCCAGACGCATCTTTGCTTGTGTAATTTCTGCTTGCCACCTCTTTTCCTCTGCCAGGTCGAGGTCAGTCCTGGGTTCGACTTCGTTTGCCTCAGTGTTCAACTTTTGGAGTGCTCGCCTCTACGAAAGGAACTTGTTACTTGAAGTTTCACTTTCCATAGTGATCGCTTGAGACTCCTTGTCCATCTTCCATAATTCGCTTCATGAAGGAATTGTCACCCTTAGCAGATAACTTCTCTAAACTTTGTCCAACTTATAAGAAGATAGTTTCCTTGATGGATTTATTATCTTCGTCGTATGGTTCCGGCCTGATTTTGGTATCAGGTCTTTTTGCCTAACTGTGGCGTCAGGTGTTTTGATTTGCCTAACCCTGTTGCTAGGTCTTTTGGCCTGACTTTGGCGTCAGGTCTTTTGATTTGACTAACCCTGTTGCTAGGTCTTTTGGCCTGACTTTGGCGTAAGGGCTTTTGGTTTTGCCTAACTCTTGTTGTTAGGTCTTTTGTCCTGACTTTGGCGTTAGGGCTTTTGGCCTGACTTTGGCGTCAGGGCTTTTGGCCTAACTTTGTTGTTAGGGCTTTTTCTTCGATTTGATTCGAGTGGTCAATCTTTTTAAAGGAATGACTTGCTTTTATTGACATGACATTTTGATTTACAAGCTATGTATGAAATGTCCTTAAACGTTCAGAATTAAATGGACGAGGTAACATTTCTCCTTCAGTGGTTACCAAATAGTAGGATCCTGGGGCAGCGATCTCTACTACCTTGTATGGTCCTTCCCATTTAGCTGAAAGCTTATTTTGACTGTCCAGTCTTGTAAATTCGTTCCTTCTCATAACCATCTCCCTCACGAAAAATTTGCGAGCGCTGAGTTTTTTGTTGAAGTATCGAGCGATCGCCAGACGCATCTTTGCTTGTGTAATTTCTGCTTGCCACCTCTTTTCCTCTGCCAGGTCGAGGTCAGTCCTGGGTTCGACTTCGTTTGCCTCAGTGTTCAACTTTTGGAGTGCTCGCCTCTACGAAAGGAACTTGTTACTTGAAGTTTCACTTTCCATAGTGATCGCTTGAGACTCCTTGTCCATCTTCCATAATTCGCTTCATGAAGGAATTGTCACCCTTAGCAGATAACTTCTCTAAACTTTGTCCAACTTATAAGAAGATAGTTTCCTTGATGGATTTATTATCTTCGTCGTATGGTTCCTGCCTGATTTTGGTATCAGGTCTTTTTGCCTGACTGTGGCGTCAGGTGTATTGATTTGCCTAACCCTGTTGCTAGGTCTTTTGGCCTGACTTTGGCGTAAGGGCTATTGGTTTTGCCTAACTCTTGTTGTTAGGTCTTTTGGCCTGACTTTGGCGTCAGGGCTTTCGATTTTGCCTAACTCTTGTTGTTAGGTCTTTTGTCCTGACTTTGGCGTTAGGGCTTTTGGCCTAACTTTGGAGTCAGGGCTTTTGGCCTAACTTTGTTGTTAGGGCTTTTTCTTCGATTTGATTCGAGTGGTCATTCTTTTTGAAGGAATGACTTGCTTTTATTGACATAACATTTTGATTTACAAGCTATGTATGAAATCTCCTTAAATGTTCAGAATTGAATGGACGAGGTAACATTTCTTCTTCAGTGGTTACCAAATAGTAGGATCCTGGGGCAGCGATCTCTACTACCTTGTATGGTCCTTCCCATTTAGCTGAAAGCTTATTTTGACTGTCCAGTCTTGTAAATTCGTTCCTTCTCATAACCATCTCCCTCACGAAAAATTTGCGAGCGCTGAGTTTTCTGTTGAAGTATCGACAGATCGCCAGACGCATCTTTGCTTGTGTAATTTCTGCTTGCCACCTCTTTTCCTCTGCCAGGTCGAGGTCAGTCCTGGGTTCGACTTCGTTTGCCTCAGTGTTCAACTTTTGGAGTGCTCGCCTCTACGAAAGGAACTTGTTACTTGAAGTTTCACTTTCCATAGTGATCGCTTGAGACTCCTTGTCCATCTTCCATAATTCGCTTCATGAAGGAATTGTCACCCTTAGCAGATAACTTCTCTAAACTTTGTCCAACTTATAAGAAGATAGTTTCCTTGATGGATTTATTATCTTCGTCGTATGGTTCCGGCCTGATTTTGGTATCAGGTCTTTTTGCCTGACTGTGGCGTCAGGTGTTTTGATTTGCCTAACCCTGTTGCTAGGTCTTTTTGCCTGACTTTGGCGTCAGGTCTTTTGATTTGACTAACCCTGTTGCTAGGTCTTTTGGCCTGACTTTGGCGTAAGGGCTTTTGGTTTTGCCTAACTCTTGTTGTTAGGTCTTTTGTCCTGACTTTGGCGTTAGGGCTTTTGGCCTGACTTTGGCGTCAGGGCTTTTGGCCTAACTTTGTTGTTAGGGCTTTTTCTTCGATTTGATTCGAGTGGTCAATCTTTTTAAAGGAATGACTTGCTTTTATTGACATGACATTTTGATTTACAAGCTATGTATGAAATGTCCTTAAACGTTCAGAATTAAATGGACGAGGTAACATTTCTCCTTCAGTGGTTACCAAATAGTAGGATCCTGGGGCAGCGATCTCTACTACCTTGTATGGTCCTTCCCATTTAGCTGAAAGCTTATTTTGACTGTCCAGTCTTGTAAATTCGTTCCTTCTCATAACCATCTCCCTCACGAAAAATTTGCGAGCGCTGAGTTTTCTGTTGAAGTATCGACAGATCGCCAGACGCATCTTTGCTTGTGTAATTTCTGCTTGCCACCTCTTTTCCTCTGCCAGGTCGAGGTCAGTCCTGGGTTCGACTTCGTTTGCCTCAGTGTTCAACTTTTGGAGTGCTCGCCTCTACGAAAGGAACTTGTTACTTGAAGTTTCACTTTCCATAGTAATCGCTTGAGACTCCTTGTCCATCTTCCATAATTCGCTTCATGAAGGAATTGTCACCCTTAGCAGATAACTTCTCTAAACTTTGTCCAACTTATAAGAAGATAGTTTCCTTGATGGATTTATTATCTTCGTCGTATGGTTCCGGCCTGATTTTGGTATCAGGTCTTTTTGCCTAACTGTGGCGTCAGGTGTTTTGATTTGCCTAACCCTGTTGCTAGGTCTTTTGGCCTGACTTTGGCGTCAGGTCTTTTGATTTGACTAACCCTGTTGCTAGGTCTTTTGGCCTGACTTTGGCGTAAGGGCTTTTGGTTTTGCCTAACTCTTGTTGTTAGGTCTTTTGTCCTGACTTTGGCGTTAGGGCTTTTGGCCTGACTTTGGCGTCAGGGCTTTTGGCCTAACTTTGTTGTTAGGGCTTTTTCTTCGATTTGATTCGAGTGGTCAATCTTTTTAAAGGAATGACTTGCTTTTATTGACATGACATTTTGATTTACAAGCTATGTATGAAATGTCCTTAAACGTTCAGAATTAAATGGACGAGGTAACATTTCTCCTTCAGTGGTTACCAAATAGTAGGATCCTGGGGCAGCGATCTCTACTACCTTGTATGGTCCTTCCCATTTAGCTGAAAGCTTATTTTGACTGTCCAGTCTTGTAAATTCGTTCCTTCTCATAACCATCTCCCTCACGAAAAATTTGCGAGCGCTGAGTTTTTTGTTGAAGTATCGAGCGATCGCCAGACGCATCTTTGCTTGTGTAATTTCTGCTTGCCACCTCTTTTCCTCTGCCAGGTCGAGGTCAGTCCTGGGTTCGACTTCGTTTGCCTCAGTGTTCAACTTTTGGAGTGCTCGCCTCTACGAAAGGAACTTGTTACTTGAAGTTTCACTTTCCATAGTGATCGCTTGAGACTCCTTGTCCATCTTCCATAATTCGCTTCATGAAGGAATTGTCACCCTTAGCAGATAACTTCTCTAAACTTTGTCCAACTTATAAGAAGATAGTTTCCTTGATGGATTTATTATCTTCGTCGTATGGTTCCTGCCTGATTTTGGTATCAGGTCTTTTTGCCTGACTGTGGCGTCAGGTGTATTGATTTGCCTAACCCTGTTGCTAGGTCTTTTGGCCTGACTTTGGCGTAAGGGCTATTGGTTTTGCCTAACTCTTGTTGTTAGGTCTTTTGGCCTGACTTTGGCGTCAGGGCTTTCGATTTTGCCTAACTCTTGTTGTTAGGTCTTTTGTCCTGACTTTGGCGTTAGGGCTTTTGGCCTAACTTTGGAGTCAGGGCTTTTGGCCTAACTTTGTTGTTAGGGCTTTTTCTTCGATTTGATTCGAGTGGTCATTCTTTTTGAAGGAATGACTTGCTTTTATTGACATAACATTTTGATTTACAAGCTATGTATGAAATCTCCTTAAATGTTCAGAATTGAATGGACGAGGTAACATTTCTTCTTCAGTGGTTACCAAATAGTAGGATCCTGGGGCAGCGATCTCTACTACCTTGTATGGTCCTTCCCATTTAGCTGAAAGCTTATTTTGACTGTCCAGTCTTGTAAATTCGTTCCTTCTCATAACCATCTCCCTCACGAAAAATTTGCGAGCGCTGAGTTTTCTGTTGAAGTATCGACAGATCGCCAGACGCATCTTTGCTTGTGTAATTTCTGCTTGCCACCTCTTTTCCTCTGCCAGGTCGAGGTCAGTCCTGGGTTCGACTTCGTTTGCCTCAGTGTTCAACTTTTGGAGTGCTCGCCTCTACGAAAGGAACTTGTTACTTGAAGTTTCACTTTCCATAGTGATCGCTTGAGACTCCTTGTCCATCTTCCATAATTCGCTTCATGAAGGAATTGTCACCCTTAGCAGATAACTTCTCTAAACTTTGTCCAACTTATAAGAAGATAGTTTCCTTGATGGATTTATTATCTTCGTCGTATGGTTCCGGCCTGATTTTGGTATCAGGTCTTTTTGCCTGACTGTGGCGTCAGGTGTTTTGATTTGCCTAACCCTGTTGCTAGGTCTTTTGGCCTGACTTTGGCGTAAGGGCTATTGGTTTTGCCTAACTCTTGTTGTTAGGTCTTTTGGCCTGACTTTGGCGTCAGGGCTTTCGGTTTTGCCTAACTCTTGTTGTTAGGTCTTTTGTCCTGACTTTGGCGTTAGGGCTTTTGGCCTAACTTTGGAGTCAGGGCTTTTGGCCTAACTTTTTTGTTAGGGCTTTTTCTTCAATTTGATTCGAGTGGTCATTCTTTTTGAAGGAATGACTTGCTTTTATCAACATAACATTTTGATTTACAAGCTATGTATGAAATCTATTTAAATGTTCAGAATTGAATGGACGAGGTAACATTTCTTCTTCAGTGGTTACCAAATAGTAGGATCCTGGGGCAGCGATCTCTACTACCTTGTATGGTCCTTCCCATTTAGTTGAAAGATTATTTTGACTGTCCAGTCTTGTAAATTCGTTCCTTCTTATAACCATCTCCCTCACGAAAAATTTGCGAGCGCTGAGTTTTCTGTTGAAGTATCGAGCGGTCGCCAGACGCATCTTTGCTTGTGTAATTTTTGTTTGCCACCTCTTTTCCTCTGCCAGGTCGAGGTCAGTCCTGGGTTCGACTTCGTTTGCCTCAGTGTTCAACTTTTGGAGCGCTCACCTCTACGAAAGGAACTTGTTACTTGAAGTTTAACTTTCCATAGTGATCGCTTGAGACTCCTTGTCCATCTTCCATAATTCGCTTCATGAAGGAATTGTCACCCTTAGCAGATAACTTCTCTAAACTTTGTCCAACTTATAAGAAGATAGTTTCCTTGATGGATTTATTATTTTCGTCGTATGGTTCCGGCCTGATTTTGGTATCAGGTCTTTTTGCCTGACTGTGGCGTCAGGTGTTTTGATTTGCCTAACCCTGTTGCTAGGTCTTTTGGCCTGACTTTGGCGTAAGGGCTATTGGTTTTGCCTAACTCTTGTTGTTAGGTCTTTTGGCCTGACTTTGGCGTCAGGGCTTTCGGTTTTGCCTAACTCTTGTTGTTAGGTCTTTTGTCCTGACTTTGGCGTTAGGGCTTTTGGCCTAACTTTGGAGTCAGGGCTTTTGGCCTAACTTTTTTGTTAGGGCTTTTTCTTCAATTTGATTCGAGTGGTCATTCTTTTTGAAGGAATGACTTGCTTTTATCAACATAACATTTTGATTTACAAGCTATGTATGAAATCTATTTAAATGTTCAGAATTGAATGGACGAGGTAACATTTCTTCTTCAGTGGTTACCAAATAGTAGGATCCTGGGGCAGCGATCTCTACTACCTTGTATGGTCCTTCCCATTTAGCTGAAAGCTTATTTTGACTGTCCAGTCTTGTAAATTCGTTCCTTCTCATAACCATCTCCCTCACGAAAAATTTGCGAGCGCTGAGTTTTCTGTTGAAGTATCGACAGATCGCCAGACGCATCTTTGCTTGTGTAATTTCTGCTTGCCACCTCTTTTCCTCTGCCAGGTCGAGGTCAGTCCTGGGTTCGACTTCGTTTGCCTCAGTGTTCAACTTTTGGAGTGCTCGCCTCTACGAAAGGAACTTGTTACTTGAAGTTTCACTTTCCATAGTGATCGCTTGAGACTCCTTGTCCATCTTCCATAATTCGCTTCATGAAGGAATTGTCACCCTTAGCAGATAACTTCTCTAAACTTTGTCCAACTTATAAGAAGATAGTTTCCTTGATGGATTTATTATCTTCGTCGTATGGTTCCGGCCTGATTTTGGTATCAGGTCTTTTTGCCTAACTGTGGCGTCAGGTGTTTTGATTTGCCTAACCCTGTTGCTAGGTCTTTTGGCCTGACTTTGGCGTCAGGTCTTTTGATTTGACTAACCCTGTTGCTAGGTCTTTTGGCCTGACTTTGGCGTAAGGGCTTTTGGTTTTGCCTAACTCTTGTTGTTAGGTCTTTTGTCCTGACTTTGGCGTTAGGGCTTTTGGCCTGACTTTGGCGTCAGGGCTTTTGGCCTAACTTTGTTGTTAGGGCTTTTTCTTCGATTTGATTCGAGTGGTCAATCTTTTTAAAGGAATGACTTGCTTTTATTGACATGACATTTTGATTTACAAGCTATGTATGAAATGTCCTTAAACGTTCAGAATTAAATGGACGAGGTAACATTTCTCCTTCAGTGGT
This sequence comes from Chamaenerion angustifolium, assembly GCA_946814005.1. NCBI lineage: Eukaryota > Viridiplantae > Streptophyta > Magnoliopsida > Myrtales > Onagraceae > Chamaenerion > Chamaenerion angustifolium. Next base: position 6,811,355 of record OX328278.1, on the reverse strand, counting down.
TACCAAATAGTAGGATCCTGGGGCAGCGATCTCTACTACCTTGTATGGTCCTTCCCATTTAGCTGAAAGCTTATTTTGACTGTCCAGTCTTGTAAATTCGTTCCTTCTCATAACCATCTCCCTCACGAAAAATTTGCGAGCGCTGAGTTTTTTGTTGAAGTATCGAGCGATCGCCAGACGCATCTTTGCTTGTGTAATTTCTGCTTGCCACCTCTTTTCCTCTGCCAGGTCGAGGTCAGTCCTGGGTTCGACTTCGTTTGCCTCAGTGTTCAACTTTTGGAGTGCTCGCCTCTACGAAAGGAACTTGTTACTTGAAGTTTCACTTTCCATAGTGATCGCTTGAGACTCCTTGTCCATCTTCCATAATTCGCTTCATGAAGGAATTGTCACCCTTAGCAGATAACTTCTCTAAACTTTGTCCAACTTATAAGAAGATAGTTTCCTTGATGGATTTATTATCTTCGTCGTATGGTTCCTGCCTGATTTTGGTATCAGGTCTTTTTGCCTGACTGTGGCGTCAGGTGTATTGATTTGCCTAACCCTGTTGCTAGGTCTTTTGGCCTGACTTTGGCGTAAGGGCTATTGGTTTTGCCTAACTCTTGTTGTTAGGTCTTTTGGCCTGACTTTGGCGTCAGGGCTTTCGATTTTGCCTAACTCTTGTTGTTAGGTCTTTTGTCCTGACTTTGGCGTTAGGGCTTTTGGCCTAACTTTGGAGTCAGGGCTTTTGGCCTAACTTTGTTGTTAGGGCTTTTTCTTCGATTTGATTCGAGTGGTCATTCTTTTTGAAGGAATGACTTGCTTTTATTGACATAACATTTTGATTTACAAGCTATGTATGAAATCTCCTTAAATGTTCAGAATTGAATGGACGAGGTAACATTTCTTCTTCAGTGGTTACCAAATAGTAGGATCCTGGGGCAGCGATCTCTACTACCTTGTATGGTCCTTCCCATTTAGCTGAAAGCTTATTTTGACTGTCCAGTCTTGTAAATTCGTTCCTTCTCATAACCATCTCCCTCACGAAAAATTTGCGAGCGCTGAGTTTTCTGTTGAAGTATCGACAGATCGCCAGACGCATCTTTGCTTGTGTAATTTCTGCTTGCCACCTTTTTTCCTCTGCCAGGTCGAGGTCAGTCCTGGGTTCGACTTCGTTTGCCTCAGTGTTCAACTTTTGGAGTGCTCGCCTCTACGAAAGGAACTTGTTACTTGAAGTTTCACTTTCCATAGTGATCGCTTGAGACTCCTTGTCCATCTTCCATAATTCGCTTCATGAAGGAATTGTCACCCTTAGCAGATAACTTCTCTAAACTTTGCCCAACTTATAAGAAGATAGTTTCCTTGATGGATTTATTATCTTCGTCGTATGGTTCCGGCCTGATTTTGGTATCAGGTCTTTTTGCCTGACTGTGGCGTCAGGTGTTTTGATTTGCCTAACCCTGTTGCTAGGTCTTTTGGCCTGACTTTGGCGTAAGGGCTATTGGTTTTGCCTAACTCTTGTTGTTAGGTCTTTTGGCCTGACTTTGGCGTCAGGGCTTTCGGTTTTGCCTAACTCTTGTTGTTAGGTCTTTTGTCCTGACTTTGGCGTTAGGGCTTTTGGCCTAACTTTGGAGTCAGGGCTTTTGGCCTAACTTTTTTGTTAGGGCTTTTTCTTCAATTTGATTCGAGTGGTCATTCTTTTTGAAGGAATGACTTGCTTTTATCAACATAACATTTTGATTTACAAGCTATGTATGAAATCTATTTAAATGTTCAGAATTGAATGGACGAGGTAACATTTCTTCTTCAGTGGTTACCAAATAGTAGGATCCTGGGGCAGCGATCTCTACTACCTTGTATGGTCCTTCCCATTTAGTTGAAAGATTATTTTGACTGTCCAGTCTTGTAAATTCGTTCCTTCTTATAACCATCTCCCTCACGAAAAATTTGCGAGCGCTGAGTTTTCTGTTGAAGTATCGAGCGGTCGCCAGACGCATCTTTGCTTGTGTAATTTTTGTTTGCCACCTCTTTTCCTCTGCCAGGTCGAGGTCAGTCCTGGGTTCGACTTCGTTTGCCTCAGTGTTCAACTTTTGGAGCGCTCGCCTCTACGAAAGGAACTTGTTACTTGAAGTTTCACTTTCCATAGTGATCGCTTGAGACTCCTTGTCCATCTTCCATAATTCGCTTCATGAAGGAATTGTCACCCTTAGCAGATAGCTTCTCTAAACTTTGTCCAACTTATAAGAAGATAGTTTCCTTGATGGATTTATTATCTTCGTCGTATGGTTCCGGCCTGATTTTGGTATCAGGTCTTTTTGCCTGACTGTGGCGTCAGGTGTTTTGATTTGCCTAACCCTGTTGCTAGGTCTTTTGGCCTGACTTTGGCGTAAGGGCTATTGGTTTTGCCTAACTCTTGTTGTTAGGTCTTTTGGCCTGACTTTGGCGTCAGGGCTTTCGGTTTTGCCTAACTCTTGTTGTTAGGTCTTTTGTCCTGACTTTGGCGTTAGGGCTTTTGGCCTAACTTTGGAGTCAGGGCTTTTGGCCTAACTTTTTTGTTAGGGCTTTTTCTTCAATTTGATTCGAGTGGTCATTCTTTTTGAAGGAATGACTTGCTTTTATCAACATAACATTTTGATTTACAAGCTATGTATGAAATCTATTTAAATGTTCAGAATTGAATGGACGAGGTAACATTTCTTCTTCAGTGGTTACCAAATAGTAGGATCCTGGGGCAGCGATCTCTACTACCTTGTATGGTCCTTCCCATTTAGTTGAAAGATTATTTTGACTGTACAGTCTTTTAAATTCGTTCCTTCTTATAACCATCTCCCTCACGAAAAATTTGCGAGCGCTGAGTTTTCTGTTGAAGTATCGAGCGATCGCCAGACGCATCTTTGCTTGTGTAATTTTTGTTTGCCACCTCTTTTCCTCTGCCAGGTCGAGGTCAGTCCTGGGTTCGACTTCGTTTGCCTCAGTGTTCAACTTTTGGAGTGCTCGCCTCTACGAAAGGAACTTGTTACTTGAAGTTTCACTTTCCATAGTGATCGCTTGAGACTCCTTGTCCATCTTCCATAATTCGCTTCATGAAGGAATTGTCACCCTTAGCAGATAACTTCTCTAAACTTTGTCCAACTTATAAGAAGATAGTTTCCTTGATGGATTTATTATCTTCGTCGTATGGTTCCTGCCTGATTTTGGTATCAGGTCTTTTTGCCTGACTGTGGCGTCAGGTGTATTGATTTGCCTAACCCTGTTGCTAGGTCTTTTGGCCTGACTTTGGCGTAAGGGCTATTGGTTTTGCCTAACTCTTGTTGTTAGGTCTTTTGGCCTGACTTTGGCGTCAGGGCTTTCGGTTTTGCCTAACTCTTGTTGTTAGGTCTTTTGTCCTGACTTTGGCGTTAGGGCTTTTGGCCTAACTTTGGAGTCAGGGCTTTTGGCCTAACTTTGTTGTTAGGGCTTTTTCTTCGATTTGATTCGAGTGGTCATTCTTTTTGAAGGAATGACTTGCTTTTATTGACATAACATTTTGATTTACAAGCTATGTATGAAATCTCCTTAAATGTTCAGAATTGAATGGACGAGGTAACATTTCTTCTTCAGTGGTTACCAAATAGTAGGATCCTGGGGCAGCGATCTCTACTACCTTGTATGGTCCTTCCCATTTAGCTGAAAGCTTATTTTGACTGTCCAGTCTTGTAAATTCGTTCCTTCTCATAACCATCTCCCTCACGAAAAATTTGCGAGCGCTGAGTTTTCTGTTGAAGTATCGACAGATCGCCAGACGCATCTTTGCTTGTGTAATTTCTGCTTGCCACCTCTTTTCCTCTGCCAGGTCGAGGTCAGTCCTGGGTTCGACTTCGTTTGCCTCAGTGTTCAACTTTTGGAGTGCTCGCCTCTACGAAAGGAACTTGTTACTTGAAGTTTCACTTTCCATAGTGATCGCTTGAGACTCCTTGTCCATCTTCCATAATTCGCTTCATGAAGGAATTGTCACCCTTAGCAGATAACTTCTCTAAACTTTGTCCAACTTATAAGAAGATAGTTTCCTTGATGGATTTATTATCTTCGTCGTATGGTTCCGGCCTGATTTTGGTATCAGGTCTTTTTGCCTGACTGTGGCGTCAGGTGTTTTGATTTGCCTAACCCTGTTGCTAGGTCTTTTGGCCTGACTTTGGCGTCAGGGCTTTCGGTTTTGCCTAACTCTTGTTGTTAGGTCTTTTGTCCTGACTTTGGCGTTAGGGCTTTTGGCCTAACTTTGGCGTCAGGGCTTTTGGCCTAACTTTGTTGTTAGGGCTTTTTCTTCGATTTGATTCGAGTGGTCATTCTTTTTGAAGGAATGACTTGCTTTTATTGACATAACATTTTGATTTACAAGCTATGTATGAAATCTATTTAAATGTTCAGAATTGAATGGACGAGGTAACATTTCTTCTTCAGTGGTTACCAAATAGTAGGATCCTGGGGCAGCGATCTCTACTACCTTGTATGGTCCTTCCCATTTAGTTGAAAGATTATTTTGACTGTCCAGTCTTGTAAATTCGTTCCTTCTTATAACCATCTCCCTCACGAAAAATTTGCGAGCGCTGAGTTTTCTGTTGAAGTATCGAGCGGTCGCCAGACGCATCTTTGCTTGTGTAATTTTTGTTTGCCACCTCTTTTCCTCTGCCAGGTCGAGGTCAGTCCTGGGTTCGACTTCGTTTGCCTCAGTGTTCAACTTTTGGAGCGCTCGCCTCTACGAAAGGAACTTGTTACTTGAAGTTTCACTTTCCATAGTGATCGCTTGAGACTCCTTGTCCATCTTCCATAATTCGCTTCATGAAGGAATTGTCACCCTTAGCAGATAACTTCTCTAAACTTTGTCCAACTTATAAGAAGATAGTTTCCTTGATGGATTTATTATCTTCGTCGTATGGTTCCGGCCTGATTTTGGTATCAGGTCTTTTTGCCTGACTGTGGCGTCAGGTGTTTTGATTTGCCTAACCCTGTTGCTAGGTCTTTTGGCCTGACTTTGGCGTAAGGGCTATTGGTTTTGCCTAACTCTTGTTGTTAGGTCTTTTGGCCTGAATTTGGCGTCAGGGCTTTCGGTTTTGCCTAACTCTTGTTGTTAGGTCTTTTGTCCTGACTTTGGCGTTAGGGCTTTTGGCCTAACTTTGGAGTCAGGGCTTTTGGCCTAACTTTTTTGTTAGGGCTTTTTCTTCAATTTGATTCGAGTGGTCATTCTTTTTGAAGGAATGACTTGCTTTTATCAACATAACATTTTGATTTACAAGCTATGTATGAAATCTATTTAAATGTTCAGAATTGAATGGACGAGGTAACATTTCTTCTTCAGTGGTTACCAAATAGTAGGATCCTGGGGCAGCGATCTCTACTACCTTGTATGGTCCTTCCCATTTAGTTGAAAGATTATTTTGACTGTACAGTCTTTTAAATTCGTTCCTTCTTATAACCATCTCCCTCACGAAAAATTTGCGAGCGCTGAGTTTTCTGTTGAAGTATCGAGCGATCGCCAGACGCATCTTTGCTTGTGTAATTTTTGTTTGCCACCTCTTTTCCTCTGCCAGGTCGAGGTCAGTCCTGGGTTCGACTTCGTTTGCCTCAGTGTTCAACTTTTGGAGTGCTCGCCTCTACGAAAGGAACTTGTTACTTGAAGTTTCACTTTCCATAGTGATCGCTTGAGACTCCTTGTCCATCTTCCATAATTCGCTTCATGAAGGAATTGTCACCCTTAGCAGATAACTTCTCTAAACTTTGTCCAACTTATAAGAAGATAGTTTCCTTGATGGATTTATTATCTTCGTCGTATGGTTCCTGCCTGATTTTGGTATCAGGTCTTTTTGCCTGACTGTGGCGTCAGGTGTATTGATTTGCCTAACCCTGTTGCTAGGTCTTTTGGCCTGACTTTGGCGTAAGGGCTATTGGTTTTGCCTAACTCTTGTTGTTAGGTCTTTTGGCCTGACTTTGGCGTCAGGGCTTTCGGTTTTGCCTAACTCTTGTTGTTAGGTCTTTTGTCCTGACTTTGGCGTTAGGGCTTTTGGCCTAACTTTGGAGTCAGGGCTTTTGGCCTAACTTTGTTGTTAGGGCTTTTTCTTCGATTTGATTCGAGTGGTCATTCTTTTTGAAGGAATGACTTGCTTTTATTGACATAACATTTTGATTTACAAGCTATGTATGAAATCTCCTTAAATGTTCAGAATTGAATGGACGAGGTAACATTTCTTCTTCAGTGGTTACCAAATAGTAGGATCCTGGGGCAGCGATCTCTACTACCTTGTATGGTCCTTCCCATTTAGCTGAAAGCTTATTTTGACTGTCCAGTCTTGTAAATTCGTTCCTTCTCATAACCATCTCCCTCACGAAAAATTTGCGAGCGCTGAGTTTTCTGTTGAAGTATCGACAGATCGCCAGACGCATCTTTGCTTGTGTAATTTCTGCTTGCCACCTTTTTTCCTCTGCCAGGTCGAGGTCAGTCCTGGGTTCGACTTCGTTTGCCTCAGTGTTCAACTTTTGGAGTGCTCGCCTCTACGAAAGGAACTTGTTACTTGAAGTTTCACTTTCCATAGTGATCGCTTGAGACTCCTTGTCCATCTTCCATAATTCGCTTCATGAAGGAATTGTCACCCTTAGCAGATAACTTCTCTAAACTTTGTCCAACTTATAAGAAGATAGTTTCCTTGATGGATTTATTATCTTCGTCGTATGGTTCCGGCCTGATTTTGGTATCAGGTCTTTTTGCCTGACTGTGGCGTCAGGTGTTTTGATTTGCCTAACCCTGTTGCTAGGTCTTTTGGCCTGACTTTGGCGTCAGGGCTTTCGGTTTTGCCTAACTCTTGTTGTTAGGTCTTTTGTCCTGACTTTGGCGTTAGGGCTTTTGGCCTAACTTTGGCGTCAGGGCTTTTGGCCTAACTTTGTTGTTAGGGCTTTTTCTTCGATTTGATTCGAGTGGTCATTCTTTTTGAAGGAATGACTTGCTTTTATTGACATAACATTTTGATTTACAAGCTATGTATGAAATCTATTTAAATGTTCAGAATTGAATGGACGAGGTAACATTTCTTCTTCAGTGGTTACCAAATAGTAGGATCCTGGGGCAGCGATCTCTACTACCTTGTATGGTCCTTCCCATTTAGTTGAAAGATTATTTTGACTGTCCAGTCTTGTAAATTCGTTCCTTCTTATAACCATCTCCCTCACGAAAAATTTGCGAGCGCTGAGTTTTCTGTTGAAGTATCGAGCGGTCGCCAGACGCATCTTTGCTTGTGTAATTTTTGTTTGCCACCTCTTTTCCTCTGCCAGGTCGAGGTCAGTCCTGGGTTCGACTTCGTTTGCCTCAGTGTTCAACTTTTGGAGCGCTCGCCTCTACGAAAGGAACTTGTTACTTGAAGTTTCACTTTCCATAGTGATCGCTTGAGACTCCTTGTCCATCTTCCATAATTCGCTTCATGAAGGAATTGTCACCCTTAGCAGATAACTTCTCTAAACTTTGTCCAACTTATAAGAAGATAGTTTCCTTGATGGATTTATTATCTTCGTCGTATGGTTCCGGCCTGATTTTGGTATCAGGTCTTTTTGCCTGACTGTGGCGTCAGGTGTTTTGATTTGCCTAACCCTGTTGCTAGGTCTTTTGGCCTGACTTTGGCGTAAGGGCTATTGGTTTTGCCTAACTCTTGTTGTTAGGTCTTTTGGCCTGACTTTGGCGTCAGGGCTTTCGGTTTTGCCTAACTCTTGTTGTTAGGTCTTTTGTCCTGACTTTGGCGTTAGGGCTTTTGGCCTAACTTTGGAGTCAGGGCTTTTGGCCTAACTTTTTTGTTAGGGCTTTTTCTTCAATTTGATTCGAGTGGTCATTCTTTTTGAAGGAATGACTTGATTTTATCAACATAACATTTTGATTTACAAGCTATGTATGAAATCTATTTAAATGTTCAGAATTGAATGGACGAGGTAACATTTCTTCTTCAGTGGTTACCAAATAGTAGGATCCTGGGGCAGCGATCTCTACTACCTTGTATGGTCCTTCCCATTTAGTTGAAAGATTATTTTGACTGTACAGTCTTTTAAATTCGTTCCTTCTTATAACCATCTCCCTCACGAAAAATTTGCGAGCGCTGAGTTTTCTGTTGAAGTATCGAGCGATCGCCAGACGCATCTTTGCTTGTGTAATTTTTGTTTGCCACCTCTTTTCCTCTGCCAGGTCGAGGTCAGTCCTGGGTTCGACTTCGTTTGCCTCAGTGTTCAACTTTTGGAGTGCTCGCCTCTACGAAAGGAACTTGTTACTTGAAGTTTCACTTTCCATAGTGATCGCTTGAGACTCCTTGTCCATCTTCCATAATTCGCTTCATGAAGGAATTGTCACCCTTAGCAGATAACTTCTCTAAACTTTGTCCAACTTATAAGAAGATAGTTTCCTTGATGGATTTATTATCTTCGTCGTATGGTTCCTGCCTGATTTTGGTATCAGGTCTTTTTGCCTGACTGTGGCGTCAGGTGTATTGATTTGCCTAACCCTGTTGCTAGGTCTTTTGGCCTGACTTTGGCGTAAGGGCTATTGGTTTTGCCTAACTCTTGTTGTTAGGTCTTTTGGCCTGACTTTGGCGTCAGGGCTTTCGGTTTTGCCTAACTCTTGTTGTTAGGTCTTTTGTCCTGACTTTGGCGTTAGGGCTTTTGGCCTAACTTTGGAGTCAGGGCTTTTGGCCTAACTTTGTTGTTAGGGCTTTTTCTTCGATTTGATTCGAGTGGTCATTCTTTTTGAAGGAATGACTTGCTTTTATTGACATAACATTTTGATTTACAAGCTATGTATGAAATCTCCTTAAATGTTCAGAATTGAATGGACGAGGTAACATTTCTTCTTCAGTGGTTACCAAATAGTAGGATCCTGGGGCAGCGATCTCTACTACCTTGTATGGTTCTTCCCATTTAGCTGAAAGCTTATTTTGACTGTCCAGTCTTGTAAATTCGTTCCTTCTCATAACCATCTCCCTCACGAAAAATTTGCGAGCGCTGAGTTTTCTGTTGAAGTATCGACAGATCGCCAGACGCATCTTTGCTTGTGTAATTTCTGCTTGCCACCTCTTTTCCTCTGCCAGGTCGAGGTCAGTCCTGGGTTCGACTTCGTTTGCCTCAGTGTTCAACTTTTGGAGTGCTCGCCTCTACGAAAGGAACTTGTTACTTGAAGTTTCACTTTCCATAGTGATCGCTTGAGACTCCTTGTCCATCTTCCATAATTCGCTTCATGAAGGAATTGTCACCCTTAGCAGATAACTTCTCTAAACTTTGTCCAACTTATAAGAAGATAGTTTCCTTGATGGATTTATTATCTTCGTCGTATGGTTCCGGCCTGATTTTGGTATCAGGTCTTTTTGCCTGACTGTGGCGTCAGGTGTTTTGATTTGCCTAACCCTGTTGCTAGGTCTTTTGGCCTGACTTTGGCGTAAGGGCTTTCGGTTTTGCCTAACTCTTGTTGTTAGGTCTTTTGTCCTGACTTTGGCGTTAGGGCTTTTGGCCTAACTTTGGCGTCAGGGCTTTTGGCCTAACTTTGTTGTTAGGGCTTTTTCTTCGATTTGATTCGAGTGGTCATTCTTTTTGAAGGAATGACTTGCTTTTATTGACATAACATTTTGATTTACAAGCTATGTATGAAATCTATTTAAATGTTCAGAATTGAATGGACGAGGTAACATTTCTTCTTCAGTGGTTACCAAATAGTAGGATCCTGGGGCAGCGATCTCTACTACCTTGTATGGTCCTTCCCATTTAGTTGAAAGATTATTTTGACTGTCCAGTCTTGTAAATTCGTTCCTTCTTATAACCATCTCCCTCACGAAAAATTTGCGAGCGCTGAGTTTTCTGTTGAAGTATCGAGCGGTCGCCAGACGCATCTTTGCTTGTGTAATTTTTGTTTGCCACCTCTTTTCCTCTGCCAGGTCGAGGTCAGTCCTGGGTTCGACTTCGTTTGCCTCAGTGTTCAACTTTTGGAGCGCTCGCCTCTACGAAAGGAACTTGTTACTTGAAGTTTCACTTTCCATAGTGATCGCTTGAGACTCCTTGTCCATCTTCCATAATTCGCTTCATGAAGGAATTGTCACCCTTAGCAGATAACTTCTCTAAACTTTGTCCAACTTATAAGAAGATAGTTTCCTTGATGGATTTATTATCTTCGTCGTATGGTTCCGGCCTGATTTTGGTATCAGGTCTTTTTGCCTGACTGTGGCGTCAGGTGTTTTGATTTGCCTAACCCTGTTGCTAGGTCTTTTGGCCTGACTTTGGCGTAAGGGCTATTGGTTTTGCCTAACTCTTGTTGTTAGGTCTTTTGGCCTGACTTTGGCGTCAGGGCTTTCGGTTTTGCCTAACTCTTGTTGTTAGGTCTTTTGTCCTGACTTTGGCGTTAGGGCTTTTGGCCTAACTTTGGAGTCAGGGCTTTTGGCCTAACTTTTTTGTTAGGGCTTTTTCTTCAATTTGATTCGAGTGGTCATTCTTTTTGAAGGAATGACTTGCTTTTATCAACATAACATTTTGATTTACAAGCTATGTATGAAATCTATTTAAATGTTCAGAATTGAATGGACGAGGTAACATTTCTTCTTCAGTGGTTACCAAATAGTAGGATCCTGGGGCAGCGATCTCTACTACCTTGTATGGTCCTTCCCATTTAGTTGAAAGATTATTTTGACTGTCCAGTCTTGTAAATTCGTTCCTTCTCATAACCATCTCCCTCACGACAAATTTGCGAGCGCTGAGTTTTCTGTTGAAGTATCGAGCGGTCGCCAGACGCATCTTTGCTTGTGTAATTTTTGTTTGCCACCTCTTTTCCTCTGCCAGGTCGAGGTCAGTCCTGGGTTCGACTTCGTTTGCCTCAGTGTTCAACTTTTGGAGTGCTCGCCTCTACGAAAGGAACTTGTTACTTGAAGTTTCACTTTCCATAGTGATCGCTTGAGACTCCTTGTCCATCTTCCATAATTCGCTTCATGAAGGAATTGTCACCCTTAGCAGATAACTTCTCTAAACTTTGTCCAACTTATAAGAAGATAGTTTCCTTGATGGATTTATTATCTTCGTCGTATGGTTCCTGCCTGATTTTGGTATCAGGTCTTTTTGCCTGACTTTGGCGTCAGGTCTTTTGATTTGCCTAACACTGTTGCTAGGTCTTTTGGGCTGACTTTGGCGTAAGGGCTGTTGGTTTTGCCTAACTCTTGTTGTTAGGTCTTTTGGCCTGACTTTGGCGTCAGGGCTTTCGGTTTTGCCTAACTCTTGTTGTTAGGTCTTTTGTCCTGACTTTGGCGTTAGGGCTTTTGGCCTAACTTTGGCGTCAGGGCTTTTGGCCTAACTTTGTTGTTAGGGCTTTTTCTTCGATTTGATTCGAGTGGTCATTCTTTTTGAAGGAATGACTTGCTTTTATTGACATAACATTTTGATTTACAAGCTATGTATGAAATCTCCTTAAATGTTCAGAATTGAATGGACGAGGTAACATTTCTTCTTCAGTGGTTACCAAATAGTAGGATCCTGGGGCAGCGATCTCTACTACCTTGTATGGTCCTTCCCATTTAGTTGAAAGATTATTTTGACTGTCCAGTCTTGTAAATTCGTTCCTTCTCATAACCATCTCCCTCACGAAAAATTTGCGAGCGCTGAGTTTTCTGTTGAAGTATCGAGCAGTCGCCAGACGCATCTTTGCTTGTGTAATTTTTGTTTGCCACCTCTTTTCCTCTGCCAGGTCGAGGTCAGTCCTGGGTTCGACTTCGTTTGCCTCAGTGTTCAACTTTTGGAGTGCTCGCCTCTACGAAAGGAACTTGTTACTTGAAGTTTCACTTTCCATAGTGATCGCTTGAGACTCCTTGTCCATCTTCCATAATTCGCTTCATGAAGGAATTGTCACCCTTAGCAGATAACTTCTCTAAACTTTGTCCAACTTATAAGAAGATAGTTTCCTTGATGGATTTATTATCTTCGTCGTATGGTTCCTGCCTGATTTTGGTATCAGGTCTTTTTGCCTGACTGTGGCGTCAGGTGTATTGATTTGCCTAACCCTGTTGCTAGGTCTTTTGGCCTGACTTTGGCGTAAGGGCTATTGGTTTTGCCTAACTCTTGTTGTTAGGTCTTTTGGCCTGCCTTGGGCGTCAGGGCTTTTGGTTTTGCCTAACTCTTGTTGTTAGGTCTTTTGTCCTGACTTTGGCGTTAGGGCTTTTGGCCTAACTTTGGCGTTAGGGCTTTTGGCCTAACTTTGTTGTTAGGGCTTTTTCTTCGATTTGATTCGAGTGGTCATTCTTTTTGAAGGAATGACTTGCTTTTATTGACATGACATTTTGATTTACAAGCTATGTATGAAATCTCCTTAAATGTTCAGAATTGAATGGACGAGGTAACATTTCTTCTTCAGTGGTTACCAAATAGGAGGATCCTGGGGCAGCGATCTCTACTACCTTGTATGGTCCTTCCCATTTAGCTGAAAGCTTATTTTGAATGTCCAGTCTAGTAAATTCGTTCCTTCTCATAACCATCTCCCTCACGAAAAATTTGCGAGCGCTGAGTTTTCTGTTGAAGTATCGAGCGGTCGCCAGACGCATCTTTGCTTGTGTAATTTTTGCTTGCCACTTCTTTTCATTTGCCTGGTCGAGTTAGTCCTGGGTTCGACTTCGTTTGCCTCAGTGCTCAACTTTTGGAGTGCTCGCCTCTACGAAAGGAACTTGTTACTTGAAGTTTCACTTTCCATAGTGATCGCTTGAGACTCCTTGTCCATCTTCCATAATTCGCTTCATGAAGGAATTGTCACCCTTAGCAGATAACTTCTCTAAACTTTGTCCAACTTATAAGAAGATAGTTTCCTTGATGGATTTATTATCTTCGTCGTATGGTTCCTGCCTGATTTTGGTATCAGGTCTTTTTGCCTGACTTTGGCGTCAGGTCTTTTGATTTGCCTAACACTGTTGCTAGGTCTTTTGGCCTGACTTTGGCGTAAGGGCTGTTGGTTTTGCCTAACTCTTGTTGTTAGGTCTTTTGGCCTGACTTTGGCGTCAGGGCTTTCGGTTTTGCCTAACTCTTGTTGTTAGGTCTTTTGTCCTGACTTTGGCGTTAGGGCTTTTGGCCTAACTTTGGCGTCAGGGCTTTTGGCCTAACTTTGTTGTTAGGGCTTTTTCTTCGATTTGATTCGAGTGGTCATTCTTTTTGAAGGAATGACTTGCTTTTATTGACATAACATTTTGATTTACAAGCTATGTATGAAATCTCCTTAAATGTTCAGAATTGAATGGACGAGGTAACATTTCTTCTTCAGTGGTTACCAAATAGTAGGATCCTGGGGCAGCGATCTCTACTACCTTGTATGGTCCTTCCCATTTAGTTGAAAGATTATTTTGACTGTCCAGTCTTGTAAATTCGTTCCTTCTCATAACCATCTCCCTCACGAAAAATTTGCGAGCGCTGAGTTTTCTGTTGAAGTATCGAGAGATCGCCAGACGCATCTTTGCTTGTGTAATTTCTGCTTGCCACCTCTTTTCCTCTGCCAGGTCGAGGTCAGTCCTGGGTTCGACTTCGTTTGCCTCAGTGTTCAACTTTTGGAGTGGTCGCCTCTACGAAAGGAACTTGTTACTTGAAGTTTCACTTTCCATAGTGATCGCTTGAGACTCCTTGTCCATCTTCCATAATTCGCTTCATGAAGGAATTGTCACCCTTAGCAGATAACTTCTCTAAACTTTGTCCAACTTATAAGAAGATAGTTTCCTTGATGGATTTATTATCTTCGTCGTATGGTTCCTGCCTGATTTTGGTATCAGGTCTTTTTGCCTGACTTTGGCGTCAGGTCTTTTGATTTGCCTAACACTGTTGCTAGGTCTTTTGGCCTGACTTTGGCGTAAGGGCTGTTGGTTTTGCCTAACTCTTGTTGTTAGGTCTTTTGGCCTGACTTTGGCGTCAGGGCTTTCGGTTTTGCCTAACTCTTGTTGTTAGGTCTTTTGTCCTGACTTTGGCGTTAGGGCTTTTGGCCTAACTTTGGCGTCAGGGCTTTTGGCCTAACTTTGTTGTTAGGGCTTTTTCTTCGATTTGATTCGAGTGGTCATTCTTTTTGAAGGAATGACTTGCTTTTATTGACATAACATTTTGATTTACAAGCTATGTATGAAATCTCCTTAAATGTTCAGAATTGAATGGACGAGGTAACATTTCTTCTTCAGTGGTTACCAAATAGTAGGATCCTGGGGCAGCGATCTCTACTACCTTGTATGGTCCTTCCCATTTAGTTGAAAGATTATTTTGACTGTCCAGTCTTGTAAATTCGTTCCTTCTCATAACCATCTCCCTCACGAAAAATTTGCGAGCGCTGAGTTTTCTGTTGAAGTATCGAGAGATCGCCAGACGCATCTTTGCTTGTGTAATTTCTGCTTGCCACCTCTTTTCCTCTGCCAGGTCGAGGTCAGTCCTGGGTTCGACTTCGTTTGCCTCAGTGTTCAACTTTTGGAGTGGTCGCCTCTACGAAAGGAACTTGTTACTTGAAGTTTCACTTTCCATAGTGATCGCTTGAGACTCCTTGTCCATCTTCCATAATTCGCTTCATGAAGGAATTGTCACCCTTAGCAGATAACTTCTCTAAACTTTGTCCAACTTATAAGAAGATAGTTTCCTTGATGGATTTATTATCTTCGTCGTATGGTTCCTGCCTGATTTTGGTATCAGGTCTTTTTGCCTGACTGTGGCGTCAGGTGTATTGATTTGCCTAACCCTGTTGCTAGGTCTTTTGGCCAGACTTTGGCGTAAGGGCTATTGGTTTTGCCTAACTCTTGTTGTTAGGTCTTTTGGCCTGACTTTGGCGTCAGGGCTTTCGGTTTTGCCTAACTCTTGTTGTTAGGTCTTTTGTCCTGACTTTGGCGTTAGGGCTTTTGGCCTAACTTTGGCGTCAGGGCTTTTGGCCTAACTTTGTTGTTAGGGCTTTTTCTTCGATTTGATTCGAGTGGTCATTCTTTTTGAAGGAATGACTTGCTTTTATTGACATAACATTTTGATTTACAAGCTATGTATGAAATCTCCTTAAATGTTCAGAATTGAATGGACGAGGTAACATTTCTTCTTCAGTGGTTACCAAATAGTAGGATCCTGGGGCGGCGATCTCTACTACCTTGTATGGTCCTTCCCATTTAGCTGAAAGCTAATTTTGACTGTCCAGTCTTGTAAATTCGTTCCTTCTCATAACCATCTCCCTCACGAAAAATTTGCGAGCGCTGAGTTTTCTGTTGAAGTATCGAGCGGTCGCCAGACGCATCTTTGCTTGTGTAATTTTTGCTTGCCACTTCTTTTCATTTGCCTGGTCGAGTTAGTCCTGGGTTCGACTTCGTTTGCCTCAGTGCTCAACTTTTGGAGTGCTCGCCTCTACGAAAGGAACTTGTTACTTGAAGTTTCACTTTCCATAGTGATCGCTTGAGACTCCTTGTCCATCTTCCATAATTCGCTTCATGAAGGAATTGTCACCCTTAGCAGATAACTTCTCTAAACTTTGTCCAACTTATAAGAAGATAGTTTCCTTGATGGATTTATTATCTTCGTCGTATGGTTCCTGCCTGATTTTGGTATCAGGTCTTTTTGCCTGACTTTGGCGTCAGGTCTTTTGATTTGCCTAACACTGTTGCTAGGTCTTTTGGCCTGACTTTGGCGTAAGGGCTGTTGGTTTTGCCTAACTCTTGTTGTTAGGTCTTTTGGCCTGACTTTGGCGTCAGGGCTTTCGGTTTTGCCTAACTCTTGTTGTTAGGTCTTTTGTCCTGACTTTGGCGTTAGGGCTTTTGGCCTAACTTTGGCGTCAGGGCTTTTGGCCTAACTTTGTTGTTAGGGCTTTTTCTTCGATTTGATTCGAGTGGTCATTCTTTTTGAAGGAATGACTTGCTTTTATTGACATAACATTTTGATTTACAAGCTATGTATGAAATCTCCTTAAATGTTCAGAATTGAATGGACGAGGTAACATTTCTTCTTCAGTGGTTACCAAATAGTAGGATCCTGGGGCAGCGATCTCTACTACCTTGTATGGTCCTTCCCATTTAGTTGAAAGATTATTTTGACTGTCCAGTCTTGTAAATTCGTTCCTTCTCATAACCATCTCCCTCACGAAAAATTTGCGAGCGCTGAGTTTTCTGTTGAAGTATCGAGAGATCGCCAGACGCATCTTTGCTTGTGTAATTTCTGCTTGCCACCTCTTTTCCTCTGCCAGGTCGAGGTCAGTCCTGGGTTCGACTTCGTTTGCCTCAGTGTTCAACTTTTGGAGTGGTCGCCTCTACGAAAGGAACTTGTTACTTGAAGTTTCACTTTCCATAGTGATCGCTTGAGACTCCTTGTCCATCTTCCATAATTCGCTTCATGAAGGAATTGTCACCCTTAGCAGATAACTTCTCTAAACTTTGTCCAACTTATAAGAAGATAGTTTCCTTGATGGATTTATTATCTTCGTCGTATGGTTCCTGCCTGATTTTGGTATCAGGTCTTTTTGCCTGACTGTGGCGTCAGGTGTATTGATTTGCCTAACCCTGTTGCTAGGTCTTTTGGCCAGACTTTGGCGTAAGGGCTATTGGTTTTGCCTAACTCTTGTTGTTAGGTCTTTTGGCCTGACTTTGGCGTCAGGGCTTTCGGTTTTGCCTAACTCTTGTTGTTAGGTCTTTTGTCCTGACTTTGGCGTTAGGGCTTTTGGCCTAACTTTGGCGTCAGGGCTTTTGGCCTAACTTTGTTGTTAGGGCTTTTTCTTCGATTTGATTCGAGTGGTCATTCTTTTTGAAGGAATGACTTGCTTTTATTGACATAACATTTTGATTTACAAGCTATGTATGAAATCTCCTTAAATGTTCAGAATTGAATGGACGAGGTAACATTTCTTCTTCAGTGGTTACCAAATAGTAGGATCCTGGGGCGGCGATCTCTACTACCTTGTATGGTCCTTCCCATTTAGCTGAAAGCTAATTTTGACTGTCCAGTCTTGTAAATTCGTTCCTTCTCATAACCATCTCCCTCACGAAAAATTTGCGAGCGCTGAGTTTTCTGTTGAAGTATCGAGCGGTCGCCAGACGCATCTTTGCTTGTGTAATTTTTGCTTGCCACCTCTTTTCCTCTGCCAGGTCGAGGTCAGTCCTGGGTTCGACTTCGGTTGCCTCAGTGCTCAACTTTTGGAGTGCTCGCCTCTACGAAAGGAACTTGTTTCTTGAAGTTTCACTTTCCATAGTGATCGCTTGAGACTCCTTGTCCATCTTCCATAATTCGCTTCATGAAGGAATTGTCACCCTTAGCAGATAACTCCTCTAAACTTTGTCCAACTTATAAGAAGATAGTTTCCTTTATGGATTTATTATCTTCGTCGTATGGTTCCTGCCTGATTTTGGTATTAGGTCTTTTTGCCTGACTTTGGCGTCAGGTCTTTTGATTTGCCTAACCCTGTTGCTAGGTCTTTTGGCCTGACTTTGGCGTAAGGGCTGTTGGTTTTGCCTAACTCTTGTTGTTAGGTCTTTTGGCCTGACTTTGGCGTCAGGGCTTTCGGTTTTGCCTAACTCTTGTTGTTAGGTCTTTTGTCCTGACTTTGGCGTTAGGGCTTTTGGCCTAACTTTGGCGTCAGGGCTTTTGGCCTAACTTTGTTGTTAGGGCTTTTTCTTCGATTTGATTCGAGTGGTCATTCTTTTTGAAGGAATGACTTGCTTTTATTGACATAACATTTTGATTTACAAGCTATGTATGAAATCTCCTTAAATGTTCAGAATTGAATGGACGAGGTAACATTTCTTCTTCAGTGGTTACCAAATAGTAGGATCCTGGGGCAGCGATCTCTACTACCTTGTATGGTCCTTCCCATTTAGCTGAAAGCTTATTTTGACTGCCCAGTCTTGTAAATTCGTTCCTTCTCATAACCATCTCCCTCACGAAAAATTTGCGAGCTCTGAGTTTTCTGTTGAAGTATCGAGCGGTCGCCAGACGCATCTTTGCTTGTGTAATTTTTGCTTGCCACCTCTTTTCCTCTGCCAGGTCGAGGTCAGTCCTGGGTTCGACTTCGTTTGCCTCAGTGTTCAACTTTTGGAGTGCTCGCCTCTACGAAAGGAACTTGTTACTTGAAGTTTCACTTTCCATAGTGATCGCTTGAGACTCCTTGTTCATCTTCCATAATTCGCTTCATGAAGGAATTGTCACCCTTAGCAGATAACTTCTCTAAACTTTGTCCAACTTATAAGAAGATAGTTTCCTTGATGGATTTATTATCTTCGTCGTATGGTTCCTGCCTGATTTTGGTATCAGGTCTTTTTGCCTGACTTTGGCGTCAGGTCTTTTGATTTGCCTAACACTGTTGCTAGGTCTTTTTGCCTGACTTTGGCGTAAGGGCTATTGGTTTTGCCTAACTCTTGTTGTTAGGTCTTTTGGCCTGACTTTGGCGTCAGGGCTTTCGGTTTTGCCTAACTCCTGTTGTTAGGTCTTTTGTCCTGACTTTGGCGTTAGGGCTTTTGGCCTAACTTTGGCGTCAGGGCTTTTGGCCTAACTTTGTTATTAGGGCTTTTTCTTCGATTTGATTCGAGTGGTCATTCTTTTTTATGGAATGACTTGCTTTTATTGACATAACATTTTGATTTACAAGCTATGTATGAAATCTCCTTAAATGTTCAGAATTGAATGGACGAGGTAACATTTCTTCTTCAGTGGTTACCAAATAGTAGGATCCTGGGGCAGCGATCTCTACTACCTTGAATGGTCCTTCCCATTTAGCTGAAAGCTTATTTTGACTGTCCAGTCTTGTAAATTCGTTCCTTCTCATAACCATCTCCCTCACGAAAAATTTGCGAGCGCTGGGTTTTCTGTTGAAGTATCGAGCGGTCGCCAGACGCATCTTTGCTTGTGTAAATTTTGCTTGCCACCTCTTTTCCTCTGCCAGGTCGAGGTCAGTCCTGGGTTCGACTTCGTTTGCCTCAGTGTTCAACTTTTGGAGTGCTCGCCTCTACGAAAGGAACTTGTTACTTGAAGTTTCACTTTCCATAGTGATCGCTTGAGACTCCTTGTCCATCTTCCATAATTCGCTTCATGAAGGAATTGTCACCCTTAGCAGATAACTTCTCTAAACTTTGTCCAACTTATAAGAAGATAGTTTCCTTGATGGATTTATTATCTTCGTCGTATGGTTCCTGCCTGATTTTGGTATCAGGTCTTTTTGCCTGACTTTGGCGTCAGGTCTTTTGATTTGCCTAACACTGTTGCTAGGTCTTTTGGCCTGACTTTGGCGTAAGGGCTGTTGGTTTTGCCTAACTCTTGTTGTTAGGTCTTTTGGCCTGACTTTGGCGTCAGGGCTTTCGGTTTTGCCTAACTCCTGTTGTTAGGTCTTTTGTCCTGACTTTGGCGTTAGGGCTTTTGGCCTAACTTTGGCGTCAGGGCTTTTGGCCAAACTTTGTTGTTAGGGCTTTTTCTTCGATTTGATTCGAGTGGTCATTCTTTTTGAAGGAATGACTTGCTTTTATTGACATAACATTTTGATTTACAAGCTATGTATGAAATCTCCTTAAATGTTCAGAATTGAATGGACGAGGTAACATTTCTTCTTCAGTGGTTACCAAATAGTAGGATCCTGGGGCAGCGATCTCTACTACCTTGTATGGTTCTTCCCATTTAGCTGAAAACTTATTTTGACTGTCCAGTCTTCTAAATTCGTACCTTCTCATAACCATCTCCCTCACGAAAAATTTGCGAGCGCTGAGTTATCTGTTGAAGTATCGAGCGGTCGCCAGACGCATCTTTGCTTGTGTAATTTTTGCTTGCCACCTCTTTTCCTCTGCCAGGTCGAGGTCAGTCCTGGGTTCGACTTCGTTTGCCTCAGTGCTCAACTTTTGGAGTGCTCGCCTCTACGAAAGGAACTTGTTACTTGAAGTTTCACTTTCCATAGTGATCGCTTGAGACTCCTTGTCCATCTTCCATAATTCGCTTCATGTAGGAATTGTCACCCTTAGCAGATAACTTCTCTAAACTTTGTCCAACTTATAAGAAGATAGTTTCCTTTATGGATTTATTATCTTCGTCGTATGGTTCCTTCCTGATTTTGGTATCAGGTCTTTTTGCCTGACTTTGGCGTCAGGTCTTTTGATTTGCCTAACCCTGTTGCTAGGTCTTTTGGCCTGACATTGGCGTAAGGGCTATTGGCTTTGCCTAACTCTTGTTGTTAGGTCTTTTGGCCTGACTTTGGCGTCAGGGCTTTCGGTTTTGCCTAACTCTTGTTGTTAGGTCTTTTGTCCTGACTTTGGCGTTAGGGCTTTTGGCCTAACTTTGGCGTCAGGGCTTTTGGCCAAACTTTGTTGTTAGGGCTTTTTCTTCGATTTGATTCGAGTGGTCATTCTTTTTGAAGGAATGACTTGCTTTTATTGACATAACATTTTGATTTACAAGCTATGTATGAAATCTCCTTAAATGTTCAGAATTGAATGGACGAGGTAACATTTCTTCTTCAGTGGTTACCAAATAGTAGGATCCTGGGGCAGCGATCTCTACTACCTTGTATGGTTCTTCCCATTTAGCTGAAAACTTATTTTGACTGTCCAGTCTTCTAAATTCGTACCTTCTCATAACCATCTCCCTCACGAAAAATTTGCGAGCGCTGAGTTATCTGTTGAAGTATCGAGCGGTCGCCAGACGCATCTTTGCTTGTGTAATTTTTGCTTGCCACCTCTTTTCCTCTGCCAGGTCGAGGTCAGTCCTGGGTTCGACTTCGTTTGCCTCAGTGCTCAACTTTTGGAGTGCTCGCCTCTACGAAAGGAACTTGTTACTTGAAGTTTCACTTTCCATAGTGATCGCTTGAGACTCCTTGTCCATCTTCCATAATTCGCTTCATGTAGGAATTGTCACCCTTAGCAGATAACTTCTCTAAACTTTGTCCAACTTATAAGAAGATAGTTTCCTTTATGGATTTATTATCTTCGTCGTATGGTTCCTTCCTGATTTTGGTATCAGGTCTTTTTGCCTGACTTTGGCGTCAGGTCTTTTGATTTGCCTAACCCTGTTGCTAGGTCTTTTGGCCTGACATTGGCGTAAGGGCTATTGGCTTTGCCTAACTCTTGTTGTTAGGTCTTTTGGCCTGACTTTGGCGTCAGGGCTTTCGGTTTTGCCTAACTCTTGGCGTTAGGGCTTTTGGCCTGACTTTGGCGTTAGGGCTTTTGGCCTAACTTTGGCGTCAAGGCTTTTGGCCTAACTTTGTTGTTAGGGCTTTTTCTTCGATTTGATTCGAGTGGTCATTCTTTTTGAAGGAATGACTTGCTTTTATTGACATAACATTTTGATTTACAAGCTATGTATGAAATCTCCTTAAATGTTCAGAATTGAATGGACGAGGTAACATTTCTTCTTCAGTGGTTACCAAATAGTAGGATCCTGGGGCAGCGATCTCTACTACCTTGTATGGTCCTTCCCATTTAGCTGAAAGCTTATTTTGACTGTCCAGTCTTGTAAATTCGTTCCTTCTCATAACCATCTCCCTCACGAAAAATTTGCGAGCGATGAGTTTTCTGTTGAAGTATCGAGCGGTCGCCAGACGCATCTTTGCTTGTGTAATTTTTGCTTGCCACCTCTTTTCCTCTGCCAGGTCGAGGTCAGTCCTGGGTTCGACTTCGTTTGCCTCAGTGTTCAACTTTTGGAGTGCTCGCCTCTACGAAAGGAACTTGTTACTTGAAGTTTCACTTTCCATAGTGATCGCTTGAGACTCCTTGTCCATCTTCCATAATTCGCTTCATGAAGGAATTGTCACCCTTAGCAGATAACTTCTCTAAACTTTGTCCAACTTATAAGAAGATAGTTTCCTTGATGGATTTATTATCTTCGTCGTATGGTTCCTGCCTGATTTTGGTATCAGGTCTTTTTGCCTGACTTTGGCGTCAGGTCTTTTGATTTGCCTAACACTGTTGCTAGGTCTTTTGGCCTGACTTTGGCGTAAGGGCTATTGGTTTTGCCTAACTCTTGTTGTTAGGTCTTTTGGCCTGACTTTGGCGTCAGGGCTTTCGGTTTTGCCTAACTCTTGTTGTTAGGTCTTTTGTCCTGACTTTGGCGTTAGGGCTTTTGGCCTAACTTTGGCGTCAGGGCTTTTGGCCTAACTTTGTTGTTAGGGCTTTTTCTTCGATTTGATTCGAGTGGTCATTCTTTTTGAAGGAATGACTTGCTTTTATTGACATAACATTTTGATTTACAAGCTATGTATGAAATCTCCTTAAATGTTCAGAATTGAATGGACGAGGTAACATTTCTTCTTCAGTGGTTACCAAATAGTAGGATCCTGGGGCAGCGATCTCTACTACCTTGTATGGTTCTTCCCATTTAGCTGAAAACTTATTTTGACTGTCCAGTCTTCTAAATTCGTACCTTCTCATAACCATCTCCCTCACGAAAAATTTGCGAGCGCTGAGTTATCTGTTGAAGTATCGAGCGGTCGCCAGACGCATCTTTGCTTGTGTAATTTTTGCTTGCCACCTCTTTTCCTCTGCCAGGTCGAGGTCAGTCCTGGGTTCGACTTCGTTTGCCTCAGTGCTCAACTTTTGGAGTGCTCGCCTCTACGAAAGGAACTTGTTACTTGAAGTTTCACTTTCCATAGTGATCGCTTGAGACTCCTTGTCCATCTTCCATAATTCGCTTCATGTAGGAATTGTCACCCTTAGCAGATAACTTCTCTAAACTTTGTCCAACTTATAAGAAGATAGTTTCCTTTATGGATTTATTATCTTCGTCGTATGGTTCCTTCCTGATTTTGGTATCAGGTCTTTTTGCCTGACTTTGGCGTCAGGTCTTTTGATTTGCCTAACCCTGTTGCTAGGTCTTTTGGCCTGACATTGGCGTAAGGGCTATTGGCTTTGCCTAACTCTTGTTGTTAGGTCTTTTGGCCTGACTTTGGCGTCAGGGCTTTCGGTTTTGCCTAACTCTTGGCGTTAGGGCTTTTGGCCTGACTTTGGCGTTAGGGCTTTTGGCCTAACTTTGGCGTCAAGGCTTTTGGCCTAACTTTGTTGTTAGGGCTTTTTCTTCGATTTGATTCGAGTGGTCATTCTTTTTGAAGGAATGACTTGCTTTTATTGACATAACATTTTGATTTACAAGCTATGTATGAAATCTCCTTAAATGTTCAGAATTGAATGGACGAGGTAACATTTCTTCTTCAGTGGTTACCAAATAGTAGGATCCTGGGGCAGCGATCTCTACTACCTTGTATGGTCCTTCCCATTTAGCTGAAAGCTTATTTTGACTGTCCAGTCTTGTAAATTCGTTCCTTCTCATAACCATCTCCCTCACGAAAAATTTGCGAGCGATGAGTTTTCTGTTGAAGTATCGAGCGGTCGCCAGACGCATCTTTGCTTGTGTAATTTTTGCTTGCCACCTCTTTTCCTCTGCCAGGTCGAGGTCAGTCCTGGGTTCGACTTCGTTTGCCTCAGTGTTCAACTTTTGGAGTGCTCGCCTCTACGAAAGGAACTTGTTACTTGAAGTTTCACTTTCCATAGTGATCGCTTGAGACTCCTTGTCCATCTTCCATAATTCGCTTCATGAAGGAATTGTCACCCTTAGCAGATAACTTCTCTAAACTTTGTCCAACTTATAAGAAGATAGTTTCCTTGATGGATTTATTATCTTCGTCGTATGGTTCCTGCCTGATTTTGGTATCAGGTCTTTTTGCCTGACTTTGGCGTCAGGTCTTTTGATTTGCCTAACACTGTTGCTAGGTCTTTTGGCCTGACTTTGGCGTAAGGGCTATTGGTTTTGCCTAACTCTTGTTGTTAGGTCTTTTGGCCTGACTTTGGCGTCAGGGCTTTCGGTTTTGCCTAACTCTTGTTGTTAGGTCTTTTGTCCTGACTTTGGCGTTAGGGCTTTTGGCCTAACTTTGGCGTCAGGGCTTTTGGCCTAACTTTGTTGTTAGGGCTTTTTCTTCGATTTGATTCGAGTGGTCATTCTTTTTGAAGGAATGACTTGCTTTTATTGACATAACATTTTGATTTACAAGCTATGTATGAAATCTCCTTAAATGTTCAGAATTGAATGGACGAGGTAACATTTCTTCTTCAGTGGTTACCAAATAGTAGGATCCTGGGGCAGCGATCTCTACTACCTTGTATGGTCCTTCCCATTTAGCTAAAAGCTTATTTTGACTGTCCAGTCTTGAAAATTCGTTCCATCTCATAACCATCTCCCTCACGAAAAATTTGCGAGCGCTGAGTTTTCTGTTGAAGTATCGAGCGGTCGCCAGACGCATCTTTGCTTGTGTAATTTTTGCTTGCCACCTCTTTTCCTCTGCCAGGTCGAGGTCAGTCCTGGGTTCGACTTCGTTTGCCTCAGTGTTCAACTTTTGGAGTGCTCGCCTCTACGAAAGGAACTTGTTACTTGAAGTTTCACTTTCCATAGTGATCGCTTGAGACTCCTTGTCCATCTTCCATAATTCGCTTCATGAAGGAATTGTCACCCTTAGCAGATAACTTCTCTAAACTTTGTCCAACTTATAAGAAGATAGTTTCCTTGATGGATTTATTATCTTCGTCGTATGGTTCCTGCCTGATTTTGGTATCAGGTCTTTTTGCCTGACTTTGGCGTCAGGTTTTTTTGCCTGACTTTGGCGTCAGGTCTTTTGATTTGCCTAACACTGTTTCTAGGTCTTTTGGCCTGACTTTGGCGTAAGGGCTATTGGTTTTGCCTAACTCTTGTTGTTAGGTCTTTTGGCCTGACTTTGGCGTCAGGGCTTTCGGTTTTGCCTAACTCTTGTTGTTAGGTCTTTTGTCCTGACTTTGGCGTTAGGGCTTTTGGCCTAACTTTGGCGTCAGGGCTTTTGGCCTAACTTTGTTGTTAGGGCTTTTTCTTCGATTTGATTCGAGTGGTCATTCTTTTTGAAGGAATGACTTGCTTTTATTGACATAACATTTTGATTTACAAGCTATGTATGAAATCTCCTTAAATGTTCAGAATTGAATGGACGAGGTAACATTTCTTCTTCAGTGGTTACCAAATAGTAGGATCCTGGGGCAGCGATCTCTACTACCTTGTATGGTCCTTCCCATTTAGCTAAAAGCTTATTTTGACTGTCCAGTCTTGAAAATTCGTTCCATCTCATAACCATCTCCCTCACGAAAAATTTGCGAGCGCTGAGTTTTCTGTTGAAGTATCGAGCGGTCGCCAGACGCATCTTTGCTTGTGTAATTTTTGCTTGCCACCTCTTTTCCTCTGCCAGGTCGAGGTCAGTCCTGGGTTCGACTTCGTTTGCCTCAGTGTTCAACTTTTGGAGTGCTCGCCTCTACGAAAGGAACTTGTTACTTGAAGTTTCACTTTCCATAGTGATCGCTTGAGACTCCTTGTCCATCTTCCATAATTCGCTTCATGAAGGAATTGTCACCCTTAGCAGATAACTTCTCTAAACTTTGTCCAACTTATAAGAAGATAGTTTCCTTGATGGATTTATTATCTTCGTCGTATGGTTCCTGCCTGATTTTGGTATCAGGTCTTTTTGCCTGACTTTGGCGTCAGGTTTTTTTGCCTGACTTTGGCGTCAGGTCTTTTGATTTGCCTAACACTGTTTCTAGGTCTTTTGGCCTGACTTTGGCGTAAGGGCTATTGGTTTTGCCTAACTCTTGTTGTTAGGTCTTTTGGCCTGACTTTGGCGTCAGGGCTTTCGGTTTTGCCTAACTCTTGTTGTTAGGTCTTTTGTCCTGACTTTGGCGTTAGGGCTTTTGGCCTAACTTTGGCGTCAGGGCTTTTGGCCTAACTCTGTTGTTAGGGCTTTTTCTTCGATTTGATTCGAGTGGTCATTCTTTTTGAAGGAATGACTTGCTTTTATTGACATAACATTTTGATTTACAAGCTATGTATGAAATCTCCTTAAATGTTCAGAATTGAATGGACGAGGTAACATTTCTTCTTCAGTGGTTACCAAATAGTAGGATCCTGGGGCAGCGATCTCTACTACCTTGTATGGTCCTTCCCATTTAGCTGAAAGCTTATTTTGACTGTCCAGTCTTGTAAATTCGTTCCATCTCATAACCATCTCCCTCACGAAAAATTTGCGAGCGCTGAGTTTTCTGTTGAAGTATCGAGCGGTCGCCAGACGCATCTTTGCTTGTGTAATTTTTGCTTTCCACCTCTTTTCCTCTGCCAGGTCGAGGTCAGTCCTGGGTTCGACTTCGTTTGCCTCAGTGTTCAACTTTTGGAGTGCTCGCCTCTACGAAAGGAACTTGTTACTTGAAGTTTCACTTTCCATAGTGATCGCTTTAGACTCCTTGTCCATCTTCCATAATTCGCTTCATGAAGGAATTGTCACCCTTAGCAGATAACTTCTCTAAACTTTGTCCAACTTATAAGAAGATAGTTTCCTTGATGGATTTATTATCTTTGTCGTATGGTTCCTGCCTGATTTTGGTATCAGGTCTTTTTGCCTGACTTTGGCGTCAGGTTTTTTTGCCTGACTTTGGCGTCAGGTCTTTTGAAGTGCCTAACACTGTTTCTAGGTCTTTTGGCCTGACTTTGGCGTAAGGGCTATTGGTTTTGCCTAACTCTTGTTGTTAGGTCTTTTGGCCTGACTTTGGCGTCAGGGCTTTCGGTTTTGCCTAACTCTTGTTGTTAGGTCTTTTGTCCTGACTTTGGCGTTAGGGCTTTTGGCCTAACTTTGGCGTCAGGGCTTTTGGCCTAACTTTGTTGTTAGGGCTTTTTCTTCGATTTGATTCGAGTGGTCATTCTTTTTGAAGGAATGACTTGCTTTTATTGACATAACATTTTGATTTACAAGCTATGTATGAAATCTCCTTAAATGTTCAGAATTGAATGGACGAGGTAACATTTCTTCTTCAGTGGTTACCAAATAGTAGGATCCTGGGGCAGCGATCTCTACTACCTTGTATGGTCCTTCCCATTTAGCTGAAAGCTTATTTTGACTGTCCAGTCTTGTAAATTCGTTCCATCTCATAACCATCTCCCTCACGAAAAATTTGCGAGCGCTGAGTTTTCTGTTGAAGTATCGAGCGGTCGCCAGACGCATCTTTGCTTGTGTAATTTTTGCTTTCCACCTCTTTTCCTCTGCCAGGTCGAGGTCAGTCCTGGGTTCGACTTCGTTTGCCTCAGTGTTCAACTTTTGGAGTGCTCGCCTCTACGAAAGGAACTTGTTACTTGAAGTTTCACTTTCCATAGTGATCACTTGAGACTCCTTGTCCATCTTCCATAATTCGCTTCATGAAGGAATTGTCACCCTTAGCAGATAACTTCTCTAAACTTTGTCCAACTTATAAGAAGATAGTTTCCTTGATGGATTTATTATCTTCGTCGTATGGTTCCTGCCTGATTTTGGTATCAGGTCTTTTTGCCTGACTTTGGCGTCAGGTTTTTTTGCCTGACTTTGGCGTCAGGTCTTTTGATTTGCCTAACACTGTTTCTAGGTCTTTTGGCCTGACTTTGGCGTAAGGGCTATTGGTTTTGCCTAACTCTTGTTGTTAGGTCTTTTGGCCTGACTTTGGCGTCAGGGCTTTCGGTTTTGCCTAACTCTTGTTGTTAGGTCTTTTGTCCTGACTTTGGCGTTAGGGCTTTTGGCCTAACTTTGGCGTCAGGGCTTTTGGCCTAACTTTGTTGTTAGGGCTTTTTCTTCGATTTGATTCGAGTGGTCATTCTTTTTGAAGGAATGACTTGCTTTTATTGACATAACATTTTGATTTACAAGCTATGTATGAAATCTCCTTAAATGTTCAGAATTGAATGGACGAGGTAACATTTCTTCTTCAGTGGTTACCAAATAGTAGGATCCTGGGGCAGCGATCTCTACTACCTTGTATGGTCCTTCCCATTTAGCTGAAAGCTTATTTTGACTGTCCAGTCTTGTAAATTCGTTCCATCTCATAACCATCTCCCTCACGAAAAATTTGCGAGCGCTGAGTTTTCTGTTGAAGTATCGAGCGGTCGCCAGACGCATCTTTGCTTGTGTAATTTTTGCTTTCCACCTCTTTTCCTCTGCCAGGTCGAGGTCAGTCCTGGGTTCGACTTCGTTTGCCTCAGTGTTCAACTTTTGGAGTGCTCGCCTCTACGAAAGGAACTTGTTACTTGAAGTTTCACTTTCCATAGTGATCGCTTTAGACTCCTTGTCCATCTTCCATAATTCGCTTCATGAAGGAATTGTCACCCTTAGCAGATAACTTCTCTAAACTTTGTCCAACTTATAAGAAGATAGTTTCCTTGATGGATTTATTATCTTCGTCGTATGGTTCCTGCCTGATTTTGGTATCAGGTCTTTTTGCCTGACTTTGGCGTCAGGTCTTTTGATTTGCCTAACACTGTTGCTAGGTCTTTTGGCCTGACTTTGGCGTAAGGGCTATTGGTTTTGCCTAACTCTTGTTGTTAGGTCTTTTGGCCTGACTTTGGCGTCAGGGCTTTCGGTTTTGCCTAACTCTTGTTGTTAGGTCTTTTGTCCTGACTTTGGCGTTAGGGCTTTTGGCCTAACTTTGGCGTCAGGGCTTTTGGCCTAACTTTGTTGTTAGGGCTTTTTCTTCGATTTGATTCGAGTGGTCATTCTTTTTGAAGGAATGACTTGCTTTTATTGACATAACATTTTGATTTACAAGCTATGTATGAAATCTCCTTAAATGTTCAGAATTGAATGGACGAGGTAACATTTCTTCTTCAGTGGTTACCAAATAGTAGGATCCTGGGGCAGCGATCTCTACTACCTTGTATGGTCCTTCCCATTTAGCTGAAAGCTTATTTTGACTGTCCAGTCTTGTAAATTCGTTCCATCTCATAACCATCTCCCTCACGAAAAATTTGCGAGCGCTGAGTTTTCTGTTGAAGTATCGAGCGGTCGCCAGACGCATCTTTGCTTGTGTAATTTTTGCTTGCCACCTCTTTTCCTCTGCCAGGTCGAGGTCAGTCCTGGGTTCGACTTCGTTTGCCTCAGTGTTCAACTTTTGGAGTGCTCGCCTCTACGAAAGGAACTTGTTACTTGAAGTTTCACTTTCCATAGTGATCGCTTGAGACTCCTTGTCCATCTTCCATAATTCGCTTCATGAAGGAATTGTCACCCTTAGCAGATAACTTTTCTAAACTTTGTCCAACTTATAAGAAGATAGTTTCCTTGATGGATTTATTATCTTCGTCGTATGGTTCCTGCCTGATTTTGGTATCAGGTCTTTTTGCCTGACTTTGGCGTCAGGTTTTTTTGCCTGACTTTGGCGTCAGGTCTTTTGATTTGCCTAACACTGTTTCTAGGTCTTTTGGCCTGACTTTGGCGTAAGGGCTATTGGTTTTGCCTAACTCTTGTTGTTAGGTCTTTTGGCCTGACTTTGGCGTCAGGGCTTTCAGTTTTGCCTAACTCTTGTTGTTAGGTCTTTTGTCCTGACTTTGGCGTTAGGGCTTTTGGCCTAACTTTGGCGTCAGGGCTTTTGGCCTAACTTTGTTGTTAGGGCTTTTTCTTCGATTTGATTCGAGTGGTCATTCTTTTTGAAGGAATGACTTGCTTTTATTGACATAACATTTTGATTTACAAGCTATGTATGAAATCTCCTTAAATGTTCAGAATTGAATGGACGAGGTAACATTTCTTCTTCAGTGGTTACCAAATAGTAGGATCCTGGGGCAGCGATCTCTACTACCTTGTATGGTCCTTCCCATTTAGCTGAAAGCTTATTTTGACTGTCCAGTCTTGTAAATTCGTTCCATCTCATAACCATCTCCCTCACGAAAAATTTGCGAGCGCTGAGTTTTCTGTTGAAGTATCGAGCGGTCGCCAGACGCATCTTTGCTTGTGTAATTTTTGCTTTCCACCTCTTTTCCTCTGCCAGGTCGAGGTCAGTCCTGGGTTCGACTTCGTTTGCCTCAGTGTTCAACTTTTGGAGTGCTCGCCTCTACGAAAGGAACTTGTTACTTGAAGTTTCACTTTCCATAGTGATCGCTTTAGACTCCTTGTCCATCTTCCATAATTCGCTTCATGAAGGAATTGTCACCCTTAGCAGATAACTTCTCTAAACTTTGTCCAACTTATAAGAAGATAGTTTCCTTGATGGATTTATTATCTTCGTCGTATGGTTCCTGCCTGATTTTGGTATCAGGTCTTTTTGCCTGACTTTGGCGTCAGGTCTTTTGATTTGCCTAACACTGTTGCTAGGTCTTTTGGCCTGACTTTGGCGTAAGGGCTATTGGTTTTGCCTAACTCTTGTTGTTAGGTCTTTTGGCCTGACTTTGGCGTCAGGGCTTTCGGTTTTGCCTAACTCTTGTTGTTAGGTCTTTTGTCCTGACTTTGGCGTTAGGGCTTTTGGCCTAACTTTGGCGTCAGGGCTTTTGGCCTAACTTTGTTGTTAGGGCTTTTTCTTCGATTTGATTCGAGTGGTCATTCTTTTTGAAGGAATGACTTGCTTTTATTGACATAACATTTTGATTTACAAGCTATGTATGAAATCTCCTTAAATGTTCAGAATTGAATGGACGAGGTAACATTTCTTCTTCAGTGGTTACCAAATAGTAGGATCCTGGGGCAGCGATCTCTACTACCTTGTATGGTCCTTCCCATTTAGCTGAAAGCTTATTTTGACTGTCCAGTCTTGTAAATTCGTTCCATCTCATAACCATCTCCCTCACGAAAAATTTGCGAGCGCTGAGTTTTCTGTTGAAGTATCGAGCGGTCGCCAGACGCATCTTTGCTTGTGTAATTTTTGCTTGCCACCTCTTTTCCTCTGCCAGGTCGAGGTCAGTCCTGGGTTCGACTTCGTTTGCCTCAGTGTTCAACTTTTGGAGTGCTCGCCTCTACGAAAGGAACTTGTTACTTGAAGTTTCACTTTCCATAGTGATCGCTTGAGACTCCTTGTCCATCTTCCATAATTCGCTTCATGAAGGAATTGTCACCCTTAGCAGATAACTTCTCTAAACTTTGTCCAACTTATAAGAAGATAGTTTCCTTGATGGATTTATTATCTTCGTCGTATGGTTCCTGCCTGATTTTGGTATCAGGTCTTTTTGCCTGACTTTGGCGTCAGGTCTTTTGATTTGCCTAACACTGTTGCTAGGTCTTTTGGCCTGACTTTGGCGTAAGGGCTATTGGTTTTGCCTAACTCTTGTTGTTAGGTCTTTTGTCCTGACTTTGGCGTCAGGGCTTTCGGTTTTGCCTAACTCTTGTTGTTAGGTCTTTTGTCCTGACTTTGGCGTTAGGGCTTTTGGCCTAACTTTGGCGTCAGGGCTTTTGGCCTAACTTTGTTGTTAGGGCTTTTTCTTCGATTTGATTCGAGTGGTCATTCTTTTTGATGGAATGAATTGCTTTTATTGACATAACATTTTGATTTACAAGCTATGTATGAAATCTCCTTAAATGTTCAGAATTGAATGGACGAGGTAACATTTCTTCTTCAGTGGTTACCAAATAGTAGGATCCTGGGGCAGCGATCTCTACTACCTTGTATGGTCCTTCCCATTTAGCTGAAAGCTTATTTTGACTGTCCAGTCTTGTAAATTCGTTCCTTCTCATAACCATCTCCCTCACGAAAAATTTGCGAGCGCTGAGTTTTCTGTTGAAGTATCGAGCGGTCGCCAGATGCATCTTTGCTTGTGTAATTTTTGCTTTCCACCTCTTTTCCTCTGCCAGGTCGAGGTCAGTCCTGGGTTCGACTTCGTTTGCCTCAGTGTTCAACTTTTGGAGTGCTCGCCTCTACGAAAGGAACTTGTTACTTGAAGTTTCACTTTCCATAGTGATCGCTTGAGACTCCTTGTCCATCTTCCATAATTCGCTTCATGAAGGAATTGTCACCCTTAGCAGATAACTTCTCTAAACTTTGTCCAACTTATAAGAAGATAGTTTCCTTGATGGATTTATTATCTTCGTCGTATGGTTCCTGCCTGATTTTGGTATCAGGTCTTTTTGCCTGACTTTGGTGTCAGGTCTTTTGATTTGCCTAACCCTGTTGCTACGTCTTTTGGCCTGACTTTGGCGTAAGGGCTGTTGGTTTTGCCTAACTCTTGTTGTTAGGTCTTTTGGCCTGACTTTGGCGTCAGGGCTTTCGGTTTTGCCTAACTCTTGTTGTTAGGTCTTTTGTCCTGACTTTGGCGTTAGGGCTTTTGGCCTAACTTTGGCGTCAGGGCTTTTGGCCTAACTTTGTTGTTAGGGCTTTTTCTTCGATTTGATTCGAGTGGTCATTCTTTTTGAAGGAATGACTTGCTTTTATTGACATAACATTTTGATTTACAAGCTATGTATGAAATCTCCTTAAATGTTCAGAATTGAATGGACGAGGTAACATTTCTTCTTCAGTGGTTACCAAATAGTAGGATCCTGGGGCAGCGATCTCTACTACCTTGTATGGTCCTTCCCATTTAGCTGAAAGCTTATTTTGACTGTCCAGTCTTGTAAATTCGTTCCATCTCATAACCATCTCCCTCACGAAAAATTTGCGAGCGCTGAGTTTTCTGTTGAAGTATCGAGCGGTCGCCAGACGCATCTTTGCTTGTGTAATTTTTGCTTGCCACCTCTTTTCCTCTGCCAGGTCGAGGTCAGTCCTGGGTTCGACTTCGTTTGCCTCAGTGTTCAACTTTTGGAGTGCTCGCCTCTACGAAAGGAACTTGTTACTTGAAGTTTCACTTTCCATAGTGATCGCTTGAGACTCCTTGTCCATCTTCCATAATTCGCTTCATGAAGGAATTGTCACCCTTAGCAGATAACTTCTCTAAACTTTGTCCAACTTATAAGAAGATAGTTTCCTTGATGGATTTATTATCTTCGTCGTATGGTTCCTGCCTGATTTTGGTATCAGGTCTTTTTGCCTGACTTTGGCGTCAGGTCTTTTGATTTGCCTAACACTGTTGCTAGGTCTTTTGGCCTGACTTTGGCGTAAGGGCTATTGGTTTTGCCTAACTCTTGTTGTTAGGTCTTTTGTCCTGACTTTGGCGTCAGGGCTTTCGGTTTTGCCTAACTCTTGTTGTTAGGTCTTTTGTCCTGACTTTGGCGTTAGGGCTTTTGGCCTAACTTTGGCGTCAGGGCTTTTGGCCTAACTTTGTTGTTAGGGCTTTTTCTTCGATTTGATTCGAGTGGTCATTCTTTTTGATGGAATGAATTGCTTTTATTGACATAACATTTTGATTTACAAGCTATGTATGAAATCTCCTTAAATGTTCAGAATTGAATGGACGAGGTAACATTTCTTCTTCAGTGGTTACCAAATAGTAGGATCCTGGGGCAGCGATCTCTACTACCTTGTATGGTCCTTCCCATTTAGCTGAAAGCTTATTTTGACTGTCCAGTCTTGTAAATTCGTTCCATCTCATAACCATCTCCCTCACGAAAAATTTGCGAGCGCTGAGTTTTCTGTTGAAGTATCGAGCGGTCGCCAGACGCATCTTTGCTTGTGTAATTTTTGCTTGCCACCTCTTTTCCTCTGCCAGGTCGAGGTCAGTCCTGGGTTCGACTTCGTTTGCCTCAGTGTTCAACTTTTGGAGTGCTCGCCTCTACGAAAGGAACTTGTTACTTGAAGTTTCACTTTCCATAGTGATCGCTTGAGACTCCTTGTCCATCTTCCATAATTCGCTTCATGAAGGAATTGTCACCCTTAGCAGATAACTTCTCTAAACTTTGTCCAACTTATAAGAAGATAGTTTCCTTGATGGATTTATTATCTTCGTCGTATGGTTCCTGCCTGATTTTGGTATCAGGTCTTTTTGCCTGACTTTGGCGTCAGGTCTTTTGATTTGCCTAACACTGTTGCTACGTCTTTTGGCCTGACTTTGGCGTAAGGGCTGTTGGTTTTGCCTAACTCTTGTTGTTAGGTCTTTTGTCCTGACTTTGGCGTCAGGGCTTTCGGTTTTGCCTAACTCTTGTTGTTAGGTCTTTTGTCCTGACTTTGGCGTTAGGGCTTTTGGCCTAACTTTGGCGTCAGGGCTTTTGGCCTAACTTTGTTGTTAGGGCTTTTTCTTCGATTTGATTCGAGTGGTCATTCTTTTTGATGGAATGAATTGCTTTTATTGACATAACATTTTGATTTACAAGCTATGTATGAAATCTCCTTAAATGTTCAGAATTGAATGGACGAGGTAACATTTCTTCTTCAGTGGTTACCAAATAGTACGATCCTGGGGCAGCGATCTCTACTACCTTGTATGGTCCTTCCCATTTAGCTGAAAGCTTATTTTGACTGTCCAGTCTTGTAAATTCGTTCCTTCTCATAACCATCTCCCTCACGAAAAATTTGCGAGCGCTGAGTTTTCTGTTGAAGTATCGAGCGGTCGCCAGACGCATCTTTGCTTGTGTAATTTTTGCTTTCCACCTCTTTTCCTCTGCCAGGTCGAGGTCAGTCCTGGGTTCGACTTCGTTTGCCTCAGTGTTCAACTTTTGGAGTGCTCGCCTCTACGAAAGGAACTTGTTACTTGAAGTTTCACTTTCCATAGTGATCGCTTGAGACTCCTTGTCCATCTTCCATAATTCGCTTCATGAAGGAATTGTCACCCTTAGCAGATAACTTCTCTAAACTTTGTCCAACTTATAAGAAGATAGTTTCCTTGATGGATTTATTATCTTCGTCGTATGGTTCCTGCCTGATTTTGGTATCAAGTCTTTTTGCCTGACTTTGGCGTCAGGTCTTTTGATTTGCCTAACACTGTTGCTAGGTCTTTTGGCCTGACTTTGGTGTAAGGGCTATTGGTTTTGCCTAACTCTTGTTGTTAGGTCTTTTGGCCTGACTTTGGCGTCAGGGCTTTCGGTTTTGCCTGACTCTTGTTGTTAGGTCTTTTGTCCTGACTTTGGCGTTAGGGCTTTTGGCCTAACTTTGGCGTCAGGGCTTTTGGCCTAACTTTGTTGTTAGGGCTTTTTCTTCGATTTGATTCGAGTCGTCATTCTTTTTGAAGGAATGACTTGCTTTTATTGACATAACATTTTGATTTACAAGCTATGTAGGAAATCTCCTTAAATGTTCAGAATTGAATGGACGAGGTAACATTTCTTCTTCAGTGGTTACCAAATAGTAGGATCCTGGGGCAGCGATCTCTACTACCTTGTATGGTCCTTCCCATTTAGCTGAAAGCTTATTTTAACTGTCCAGTCTTCTAAATTCGTACCTTCTCATAACCATCTCCCTCACGAAAAATTTGCGAGCGCTGAGTTATCTGTTGAAGTATCTAGCGGTCGCCAGACGCATCTTTGCTTGTGTAATTTTTGCTTGCCACCTCTTTTCCTCTGCCAGGTCGAGGTCAGTCCTGGGTTCGACTTCGTTTGCCTCAGTGTTCAACTTTTGGAGTGCTCGCCTCTACGAAAGGAACTTGTTACTTGAAGTTTCACTTTCCATAGTGATCGCTTGAGACTCCTTGTCCATCTTCCATAATTCGCTTCATGAAGGAATTGTCACCCTTAGCAGATAACTTCTCTAAACTTTGTCCAACTTATAAGAAGATAGTTTCCTTGATGGATTTATTATCTTCGTCGTATGGTTCCTGCCTGATTTTGGTATCAGGTCTTTTTGCCTGACTTTGGCGTCAGGTCTTTTGATTTGCCTAACACTGTTGCTAGGTCTTTTGGCCTGACTTTGGCGTAAGGGCTATTGGTTTTGCCTAACTCTTGTTGTTAGGTCTTTTGGCCTGACTTTGGCGTCAGGGCTTTCGGTTTTGCCTAACTCTTGTTGTTAGGTCTTTTGTCCTGACTTTGGCGTTAGGGCTTTTGGCCTAACTTTGGCGTCAGGGCTTTTGGCCTAACTTTGTTGTTAGGGCTTTTTCTTCGATTTGATTCGAGTGGTCATTCTTTTTGATGGAATGAATTGCTTTTATTGACATAACATTTTGATTTACAAGCTATGTATGAAATCTCCTTAAATGTTCAGAATTGAATGGACGAGGTAACATTTCTTCTTCAGTGGTTACCAAATAGTAGGATCCTGGGGCAGCGATCTCTACTACCTTGTATGGTCCTTCCCATTTAGCTGAAAGCTTATTTTGACTGTCCAGTCTTGTAAATTCGTTCCTTCTCATAACCATCTCCCTCACGAAAAATTTGCGAGCGCTGAGTTTTCTGTTGAAGTATCGAGCGGTCGCCAGACGCATCTTTGCTTGTGTAATTTTTGCTTGCCACCTCTTTTCCTCTGCCAGGTCGAGGTCAGTCCTGGGTTCGACTTCGTTTGCCTCAGTGTTCAACTTTTGGAGTGCTCGCCTCTACGAAAGGAACTTGTTACTTGAAGTTTCACTTTCCATAGTGATCGCTTGAGACTCCTTGTCCATCTTCCATAATTCGCTTCATGAAGGAATTGTCACCCTTAGCAGATAACTTCTCTAAACTTTGTCCAACTTATAAGAAGATAGTTTCCTTGATGGATTTATTATCTTCGTCGTATGGTTCCTGCCTGATTTTGGTATCAGGTCTTTTTGCCTGACTTTGGTGTCAGGTCTTTTGATTTGCCTAACCCTGTTGCTACGTCTTTTGGCCTGACTTTGGCGTAAGGGCTGTTGGTTTTGCCTAACTCTTGTTGTTAGGTCTTTTGGACTGACTTTGGCGTCAGGGCTTTCGGTTTTGCCTAACTCTTGTTGTTAGGTCTTTTGTCCTGACTTTGGCGTTAGGGCTTTTGGCCTAACTTTGGCGTCAGGGCTTTTGGCCTAACTTTGTTGTTAGGGCTTTTTCTTCGATTTGATTCGAGTGGTCATTCTTTTTGAAGGAATGACTTGCTTTTATTGACATAACATTTTGATTTACAAGCTATGTATGAAATCTCCTTAAATGTTCAGAATTGAATGGACGAGGTAACATTTCTTCTTCAGTGGTTACCAAATAGTACGATCCTGGGGCAGCGATCTCTACTACCTTGTATGGTCCTTCCCATTTAGCTGAAAGCTTATTTTGACTGTCCAGTCTTGTAAATTCGTTCCATCTCATAACCATCTCCCTCACGAAAAATTTGCGAGCGCTGAGTTTTCTGTTGAAGTATCGAGCGGTCGCCAGATGCATCTTTGCTTGTGTAATTTTTGCTTTCCACCTCTTTTCCTCTGCCAGGTCGAGGTCAGTCCTGGGTTCGACTTCGTTTGCCTCAGTGTTCAACTTTTGGAGTGCTCGCCTCTACGAAAGGAACTTGTTACTTGAAGTTTCACTTTCCATAGTGATCGCTTTAGACTCCTTGTCCATCTTCCATAATTCGCTTCATGAAGGAATTGTCACCCTTAGCAGATAACTTCTCTAAACTTTGTCCAACTTATAAGAAGATAGTTTCCTTGATGGATTTATTATCTTCGTCGTATGGTTCCTGCCTGATTTTGGTATCAAGTCTTTTTGCCTGACTTTGGCGTCAGGTCTTTTGATTTGCCTAACACTGTTGCTAGGTCTTTTGGCCTGACTTTGGTGTAAGGGCTATTGGTTTTGCCTAACTCTTGTTGTTAGGTCTTTTGGCCTGACTTTGGCGTCAGGGCTTTCGGTTTTGCCTGACTCTTGTTGTTAGGTCTTTTGTCCTGACTTTGGCGTTAGGGCTTTTGGCCTAACTTTGGCGTCAGGGCTTTTGGCCTAACTTTGTTGTTAGGGCTTTTTCTTCGATTTGATTCGAGTCGTCATTCTTTTTGAAGGAATGACTTGCTTTTATTGACATAACATTTTGATTTACAAGCTATGTAGGAAATCTCCTTAAATGTTCAGAATTGAATGGACGAGGTAACATTTCTTCTTCAGTGGTTACCAAATAGTAGGATCCTGGGGCAGCGATCTCTACTACCTTGTATGGTCCTTCCCATTTAGCTGAAAGCTTATTTTAACTGTCCAGTCTTCTAAATTCGTACCTTCTCATAACCATCTCCCTCACGAAAAATTTGCGAGCGCTGAGTTATCTGTTGAAGTATCTAGCGGTCGCCAGACGCATCTTTGCTTGTGTAATTTTTGCTTGCCACCTCTTTTCCTCTGCCAGGTCGAGGTCAGTCCTGGGTTCGACTTCGTTTGCCTCAGTGTTCAACTTTTGGAGTGCTCGCCTCTACGAAAGGAACTTGTTACTTGAAGTTTCACTTTCCATAGTGATCGCTTTAGACTCCTTGTCCATCTTCCATAATTCGCTTCATGAAGGAATTGTCACCCTTAGCAGATAACTTCTCTAAACTTTGTCCAACTTATAAGAAGATAGTTTCCTTGATGGATTTATTATCTTCGTCGTATGGTTCCTGCCTGATTTTGGTATCAGGTCTTTTTGCCTGACTTTGGCGTCAGGTCTTTTGATTTGCCTAACACTGTTGCTAGGTCTTTTGGCCTGACTTTGGCGTAAGGGCTATTGGTTTTGCCTAACTCTTGTTGTTAGGTCTTTTGGCCTGACTTTGGCGTCAGGGCTTTCGGTTTTGCCTAACTCTTGTGGTTAGGTCTTTTGTCCTGACTTTGGCGTTAGGGCTTTTGGCCTAACTTTGGCGTCAGGGCTTTTGGCCTAACTTTGTTGTTAGGGCTTTTTCTTCGATTTGATTCGAGTCGTCATTCTTTTTGAAGGAATGACTTGCTTTTATTGACATAACATTTTGATTTACAAGCTATGTATGAAATCTCCTTCAATGTTCAGAATTGAATGGACGAGGTAACATTTCTTCTTCAGTGGTTACCAAATAGTAGGATCCTGGGGCAGCGATCTCTACTACCTTGTATGGTCCTTCCCATTTAGCTGAAAGCTTATTTTGACTGTCCAGTCTTCTAAATTCGTACCTTCTCATAACCATCTCCCTCACGAAAAATTTGCGAGGGCTGAGTTATCTGTTGAAGTATCGAGCGGTCGCCAGACGCATCTTTGCTTGTGTAATTTTTGCTTGCCACCTCTTTTCCTCTGCCAGGTCGAGGTCAGTCCTGGGTTCGACTTCGTTTGCCTCAGTGCTCAACTTTTGGAGTGCTCGCCTCTACGAAAGGAACTTGTTACTTGAAGTTTCACTTTCCATAGTGATCGCTTGAGACTCCTTGTCCATCTTCCATAATTCGCTTCATGAAGGAATTGTCACCCTTAGCAGATAACTTCTCTAAACTTTGTCCAACTTATAAGAAGATAGTTTCCTTGATGGATTTATTATCTTCGTCGTATGGTTCCTGCCTGATTTTGGTATCAAGTCTTTTTGCCTGATTTAGCGTTAGGGCTTTTGGCCTAACTTTGGCATCAGGGCTTTTGGCCTAACTTTGTTGTTAGGGCTTTTTCTTCGATTTGATTCGAGTGGTCATTCTTTTTGAAGGAATGACTTGCTTTTATTGACATAACATTTTGATTTACAAGCTATGTATGAAATCTCCTTAAATGTTCAGAATTGAATGGATGAGGTAACATTTCTTCTTCAGTGGTTACCAAATAGTAGGATCCTGGGGCAGCGATCTCTACTACCTTGTATGGTCCTTCCCATTTAGCTGAAAGCTTATTTTGACTGTCCAGTCTTGTAAATTCGTTCCATCTCATAACCATCTCCCTCACGAAAAATTTGCGAGCGCTGAGTTTTCTGTTGAAGTATCGAGCGGTCGCCAGACGCATCTTTGCTTGTGTAATTTTTGCTTGCCACCTCTTTTCCTCTGCCAGGTCGAGGTCAGTCCTGGGTTCGACTTCGTTTGCCTCAGTGTTCAACTTTTGGAGTGCTCGCCTCTACGAAAGGAACTTGTTACTTGAAGTTTCACTTTCCATAGTGATCGCTTTAGACTCCTTGTCCATCTTCCATAATTCGCTTCATGAAGGAATTGTCACCCTTAGCAGATAACTTCTCTAAACTTTGTCCAACTTATAAGAAGATAGTTTCCTTGATGGATTTATTATCTTCGTCGTATGGTTCCTGCCTGATTTTGGTATCAGGTCTTTTTGCCTGACTTTGGCGTCAGGTCTTTTGATTTGCCTAACACTGTTGCTAGGTCTTTTGGCCTGACTTTGGCGTAAGGGCTATTGGTTTTGCCTAACTCTTGTTGTTAGGTCTTTTGGCCTGACTTTGGCGTCAGGGCTTTCGGTTTTGCCTAACTCTTGTTGTTAGGTCTTTTGTCCTGACTTTGGCGTTAGGGCTTTTGGCCTAACTTTGGCGTCAGGGCTTTTGGCCTAACTTTGTTGTTAGGGCTTTTTCTTCGATTTGATTCGAGTCGTCATTCTTTTTGAAGGAATGACTTGCTTTTATTGACATAACATTTTGATTTACAAGCTATGTATGA
The DNA here is from genome assembly GCA_946814005.1 of Chamaenerion angustifolium. NCBI lineage: Eukaryota > Viridiplantae > Streptophyta > Magnoliopsida > Myrtales > Onagraceae > Chamaenerion > Chamaenerion angustifolium. Next base: position 6,771,355 of record OX328278.1, on the reverse strand, counting down.
AATCTCCTTCAATGTTCAGAATTGAATGGACGAGGTAACATTTCTTCTTCAGTGGTTACCAAATAGTAGGATCCTGGGGCAGCGATCTCTACTACCTTGTATGGTCCTTCCCATTTAGCTGAAAGCTTATTTTAACTGTCCAGTCTTCTAAATTCGTACCTTCTCATAACCATCTCCCTCACGAAAAATTTGCGAGCGCTGAGTTATCTGTTGAAGTATCGAGCGGTCGCCAGACGCATCTTTGCTTGTGTAATTTTTGCTTGCCACCTCTTTTCCTCTGCCAGGTCGAGGTCAGTCCTGGGTTCGACTTCGTTTGCCTCAGTGCTCAACTTTTGGAGTGCTCGCCTCTACGAAAGGAACTTGTTACTTGAAGTTTCACTTTCCATAGTGATCGCTTGAGACTCCTTGTCCATCTTCCATAATTCGCTTCATGAAGGAATTGTCACCCTTAGCAGATAACTTCTCTAAACTTTGTCCAACTTATAAGAAGATAGTTTCCTTGATGGATTTATTATCTTCGTCGTATGGTTCCTGCCTGATTTTGGTATCAAGTCTTTTTGCCTGATTTAGCGTTAGGGCTTTTGGCCTAACTTTGGCATCAGGGCTTTTGGCCTAACTTTGTTGTTAGGGCTTTTTCTTCGATTTGATTCGAGTGGTCATTCTTTTTGAAGGAATGACTTGCTTTTATTGACATAACATTTTGATTTACAAGCTATGTATGAAATCTCCTTAAATGTTCAGAATTGAATGGATGAGGTAACATTTCTTCTTCAGTGGTTACCAAATAGTAGGATCCTGGGGCAGCGATCTCTACTACCTTGTATGGTCCTTCCCATTTAGCTGAAAGCTTATTTTGACTGTCCAGTCTTGTAAATTCGTTCCTTCTCATAACCATCTCCCTCACGAAAAATTTGCGAGCGCTGAGTTTTCTGTTGAAGTATCGAGCGGTCGCCAGACGCATCTTTGCTTGTGTAATTTTTGCTTGCCACCTCTTTTCCTCTGCCAGGTCGAGGTCAGTCCTGGGTTCGACTTCGTTTGCCTCAGTGTTCAACTTTTGGAGTGCTCGCCTCTACGAAAGGAACTTGTTACTTGAAGTTTCACTTTCCATAGTGATCGCTTTAGACTCCTTGTCCATCTTCCATAATTCGCTTCATGAAGGAATTGTCACCCTTAGCAGATAACTTCTCTAAACTTTGTCCAACTTATAAGAAGATAGTTTCCTTGATGGATTTATTATCTTCGTCGTATGGTTCCTGCCTGATTTTGGTATCAGGTCTTTTTGCCTGACTTTGGCGTCAGGTCTTTTGATTTGCCTAACACTGTTGCTAGGTCTTTTGGCCTGACTTTGGCGTAAGGGCTATTGGTTTTGCCTAACTCTTGTTGTTAGGTCTTTTGGCCTGACTTTGGCGTCAGGGCTTTCGGTTTTGCCTAACTCTTGTTGTTAGGTCTTTTGTCCTGACTTTGGCGTTAGGGCTTTTGGCCTAACTTTGGCGTCAGGGCTTTTGGCCTAACTTTGTTGTTAGGGCTTTTTCTTCGATTTGATTCGAGTCGTCATTCTTTTTGAAGGAATGACTTGCTTTTATTGACATAACATTTTGATTTACAAGCTATGTATGAAATCTCCTTCAATGTTCAGAATTGAATGGACGAGGTAACATTTCTTCTTCAGTGGTTACCAAATAGTAGGATCCTGGGGCAGCGATCTCTACTACCTTGTATGGTCCTTCCCATTTAGCTGAAAGCTTATTTTAACTGTCCAGTCTTCTAAATTCGTACCTTCTCATAACCATCTCCCTCACGAAAAATTTGCGAGCGCTGAGTTATCTGTTGAAGTATCGAGCGGTCGCCAGACGCATCTTTGCTTGTGTAATTTTTGCTTGCCACCTCTTTTCCTCTGCCAGGTCGAGGTCAGTCCTGGGTTCGACTTCGTTTGCCTCAGTGTTCAACTTTTGGAGTGCTCGCCTCTACGAAAGGAACTTGTTACTTGAAGTTTCACTTTCCATAGTGATCGCTTTAGACTCCTTGTCCATCTTCCATAATTCGCTTCATGAAGGAATTGTCACCCTTAGCAGATAACTTCTCTAAACTTTGTCCAACTTATAAGAAGATAGTTTCCTTGATGGATTTATTATCTTCGTCGTATGGTTCCTGCCTGATTTTGGTATCAGGTCTTTTTGCCTGACTTTGGCGTCAGGTCTTTTGATTTGCCTAACACTGTTGCTAGGTCTTTTGGCCTGACTTTGGCGTAAGGGCTATTGGTTTTGCCTAACTCTTGTTGTTAGGTCTTTTGGCCTGACTTTGGCGTCAGGGCTTTCGGTTTTGCCTAACTCTTGTTGTTAGGTCTTTTGTCCTGACTTTGGCGTTAGGGCTTTTGGCCTAACTTTGGCGTCAGGGCTTTTGGCCTAACTTTGTTGTTAGGGCTTTTTCTTCGATTTGATTCGAGTCGTCATTCTTTTTGAAGGAATGACTTGCTTTTATTGACATAACATTTTGATTTACAAGCTATGTATGAAATCTCCTTCAATGTTCAGAATTGAATGGACGAGGTAACATTTCTTCTTCAGTGGTTACCAAATAGTAGGATCCTGGGGCAGCGATCTCTACTACCTTGTATGGTCCTTCCCATTTAGCTGAAAGCTTATTTTGACTGTCCAGTCTTCTAAATTCGTACCTTCTCATAACCATCTCCCTCACGAAAAATTTGCGAGGGCTGAGTTATCTGTTGAAGTATCGAGCGGTCGCCAGACGCATCTTTGCTTGTGTAATTTTTGCTTGCCACCTCTTTTCCTCTGCCAGGTCGAGGTCAGTCCTGGGTTCGACTTCGTTTGCCTCAGTGCTCAACTTTTGGAGTGCTCGCCTCTACGAAAGGAACTTGTTACTTGAAGTTTCACTTTCCATAGTGATCGCTTGAGACTCCTTGTCCATCTTCCATAATTCGCTTCATGAAGGAATTGTCACCCTTAGCAGATAACTTCTCTAAACTTTGTCCAACTTATAAGAAAATAGTTTCCTTGATGGATTTATTATCTTCGTCGTATGGTTCCTGCCTGATTTTGGTATCAAGTCTTTTTGCCTGATTTGGCGTTAGGGCTTTTGGCCTAACTTTGGCATCAGGGCTTTTGGCCTAACTTTGTTGTTAGGGCTTTTTCTTCGATTTGATTCGAGTGGTCATTCTTTTTGAAGGAATGACTTGCTTTTATTGACATAACATTTTGATTTACAAGCTATGTATGAAATCTCCTTAAATGTTCAGAATTGAATGGATGAGGTAACATTTCTTCTTCAGTGGTTACCAAATAGTAGGATCCTGGGGCAGCGATCTCTACTACCTTGTATGGTCCTTCCCATTTAGCTGAAAGCTTATTTTGACTGTCCAGTCTTGTAAATTCGTTCCATCTCATAACCATCTCCCTCACGAAAAATTTGCGAGCGCTGAGTTTTCTGTTGAAGTATCGAGCGGTCGCCAGACGCATCTTTGCTTGTGTAATTTTTGCTTGCCACCTCTTTTCCTCTGCCAGGTCGAGGTCAGTCCTGGGTTCGACTTCGTTTGCCTCAGTGTTCAACTTTTGGAGTGCTCGCCTCTACGAAAGGAACTTGTTACTTGAAGTTTCACTTTCCATAGTGATCGCTTTAGACTCCTTGTCCATCTTCCATAATTCGCTTCATGAAGGAATTGTCACCCTTAGCAGATAACTTCTCTAAACTTTGTCCAACTTATAAGAAGATAGTTTCCTTGATGGATTTATTATCTTCGTCGTATGGTTCCTGCCTGATTTTGGTATCAGGTCTTTTTGCTTTACTTTGGCGTCAGGTCTTTTGATTTGCCTAACACTGTTGCTAGGTCTTTTGGCCTGACTTTGGCGTAAGGGCTATTGGTTTTGCCTAACTCTTGTTGTTAGGTCTTTTGGCCTGACTTTGGCGTCAGGGCTTTCGGTTTTGCCTAACTCTTGTTGTTAGGTCTTTTGTCCTGACTTTGGCGTTAGGGCTTTTGGCCTAACTTTGGCGTCAGGGCTTTTGGCCTAACTTTGTTGTTAGGGCTTTTTCTTCGATTTGATTCGAGTCGTCATTCTTTTTGAAGGAATGACTTGCTTTTATTGACATAACATTTTGATTTACAAGCTATGTATGAAATCTCCTTAAATGTTCAGAATTGAATGGACGAGGTAACATTTCTTCTTCAGTGGTTACCAAATAGTAGGATCCTGGGGCAGCGATCTCTACTACCTTGTATGGTCCTTCCCATTTAGCTGAAAGCTTATTTTGACTGTCCAGTCTTCTAAATTCGTACCTTCTCATAACCATCTCCCTCACGAAAAATTTGCGAGCGCTGAGTTATCTGTTGAAGTATCGAGCGGTCGCCAGACGCATCTTTGCTTGTGTAATTTTTGCTTGCCACCTCTTTTCCTCTGCCAGGTCGAGGTCAGTCCTGGGTTCGACTTCGTTTGCCTCAGTGCTCAACTTTTGGAGTGCTCGCCTCTACGAAAGGAACTTGTTACTTGAAGTTTCACTTTCCATAGTGATCGCTTGAGACTCCTTGTCCATCTTCCATAATTCGCTTCATGAAGGAATTGTCACCCTTAGCAGATAACTTCTCTAAACTTTGTCCAACTTATAAGAAGATAGTTTCCTTTATGGATTTATTATATTCGTCATATGGTTCCTGCCTGATTTTGGTATCAGGTATTTTTGCCTGACTTTGGCATCAGGTCTTTTGATTTGCCTAACCCTGTTGCTAGGTCTTTTGGCCTGACTTTGGCGTAAGGGCTGTTGGTTTTGCCTAACTCTTGTTGTTAGGTCTTTTGGCCTGACTTTGGCGTCAAGGCTTTCGGTTTTGCCTGACTCTTGTTGTTAGGTCTTTTGTCCTGACTTTGGCGTTAGGGCTTTTGGCCTAACTTTGGCGTCAGGGCTTTTGGCCTAACTTTGTTGTTAGGGCGTTTTCTTCGATTTGATTCGAGTGGTCATTCTTTTTGAAGGAATGACTTGCTTTTATTGACATAACATTTTGATTTACAAGCTATGTATGAAATCTCCTTCAATGTTCAGAATTGAATGGACGAGGTAACATTTCTTCTTCAGTGGTTACCAAATAGTAGGATCCTGGGGCAGCGATCTCTACTACCTTGTATGGTCCTTCCCATTTAGCTGAAAGCTTATTTTGACTGTCCAGTCTTCTAAATTCGTACCTTCTCATAACCATCTCCCTCACGAAAAATTTGCGAGCGCTGAGTTATCTGTTGAAGTATCGAGCGGTCGCCAGACGCATCTTTGCTTGTGTAATTTTTGCTTGCCACCTCTTTTCCTCTGCCAGGTCAAGGTCAGTCCTGGGTTCGACTTCGTTTGCCTCAGTGCTCAACTTTTGGAGTGCTCGCCTCTACGAAAGGAACTTGTTACTTGAAGTTTCACTTTCCATAGTGATCGCTTGAGACTCCTTGTCCATCTTCCATAATTCGCTTCATGAAGGAATTGTCACACTTAGCAGATAACTTCTCTAAACTTTGTCCAACTTATAAGAAGATAGTTTCCTTTATGGATTTATTATATTCGTCGTATGGTTCCTGCCTGATTTTGGTATCAGGTATTTTTGCCTGACTTTGGCATCAGGTCTTTTGATTTGCCTAACCCTGTTGCTAGGTCTTTTGGCCTGACTTTGGCGTAAGGGCTGTTGGTTTTGCCTAACTCTTGTTGTTAGGTCTTTTGGCCTGACTTTGGCGTCAAGGCTTTCGGTTTTGCCTGACTCTTGTTGTTAGGTCTTTTGTCCTGACTTTGGCGTTAGGGCTTTTGGCCTAACTTTGGCGTCAGGGCTTTTGGCCTAACTTTGTTGTTAGGGCGTTTTCTTCGATTTGATTCGAGTGGTCATTCTTTTTGAAGGAATGACTTGCTTTTATTGACATAACATTTTGATTTACAAGCTATGTATGAAATCTCCTTCAATGTTCAGAATTGAATGGACGAGGTAACATTTCTTCTTCAGTGGTTACCAAATAGTAGGATCCTGGGGCAGCGATCTCTACTACCTTGTATGGTCCTTCCCATTTAGCTGAAAGCTTATTTTGACTGTCCAGTCTTGTAAATTCGTTCCATCTCATAACCATCTCCCTCACGAAAAATTTGCGAGCGCTGAGTTTTCTGTTGAAGTATCGAGCGGTCGCCAGAAGCATCTTTGCTTGTGTAATTTTTGCTTGCCACCTCTTTTCCTCTGCCAGGTCGAGGTCAGTCCTGGGTTCGACTTCGTTTGCCTCAGTGTTCAACTTTTGGAGTGCTCGCCTCTACGAAAGGAACTTGTTACTTGAAGTTTCACTTTCCATAGTGATCGCTTTAGACTCCTTGTCCATCTTCCATAATTCGCTTCATGAAGGAATTGTCACCCTTAGCAGATAACTTCTCTAAACTTTGTCCAACTTATAAGAAGATAGTTTCCTTGATGGATTTATTATCTTCGTCGTATGGTTCCTGCCTGATTTTGGTATCAGGTCTTTTTGCCTGACTTTGGCGTCAGGTCTTTTGATTTGCCTAACACTGTTGCTAGGTCTTTTGGCCTGACTTTGGCGTAAGGGCTATTGGTTTTGCCTAACTCTTGTTGTTAGGTCTTTTGGCCTGACTTTGGCGTCAGGGCTTTCGGTTTTGCCTAACTCTTGTTGTTAGGTCTTTTGTCCTGACTTTGGCGTTAGGGCTTTTGGCCTAACTTTGGCGTCAGGGCTTTTGGCCTAACTTTGTTGTTAGGGCTTTTTCTTCGATTTGATTCGAGTCGTCATTCTTTTTGAAGGAATGACTTGCTTTTATTGACATAACATTTTGATTTACAAGCTATGTATGAAATCTCCTTAAATGTTCAGAATTGAATGGACGAGGTAACATTTCTTCTTCAGTGGTTACCAAATAGTAGGATCCTGGGGCAGCGATCTCTACTACCTTGTATGGTCCTTCCCATTTAGCTGAAAGCTTATTTTGACTGTCCAGTCTTCTAAATTCGTACCTTCTCATAACCATCTCCCTCACGAAAAATTTGCGAGCGCTGAGTTTTCTGTTGAAGTATCGAGCGGTCGCCAGACGCATCTTTGCTTGTGTAATTTTTGCTTGCCACCTCTTTTCCTCTGCCAGGTCGAGGTCAGTCCTGGGTTCGACTTCGTTTGCCTCAGTGTTCAACTTTTGGAGTGCTCGCCTCTACGAAAGGAACTTGTTACTTGAAGTTTCACTTTCCATAGTGATCGCTTTAGACTCCTTGTCCATCTTCCATAATTCGCTTCATGAAGGAATTGTCACCCTTAGCAGATAACTTCTCTAAACTTTGTCCAACTTATAAGAAGATAGTTTCCTTGATGGATTTATTATCTTCGTCGTATGGTTCCTGCCTGATTTTGGTATCAGGTCTTTTTGCCTGACTTTGGCGTCAGGTCTTTTGATTTGCCTAACACTGTTGCTAGGTCTTTTGGCCTGACTTTGGCGTAAGGGCTATTGGTTTTGCCTAACTCTTGTTGTTAGGTCTTTTGGCCTGACTTTGGCGTCAGGGCTTTCGGTTTTGCCTAACTCTTGTTGTTAGGTCTTTTGTCCTGACTTTGGCGTTAGGGCTTTTGGCCTAACTTTGGCGTCAGGGCTTTTGGCCTAACTTTGTTGTTAGGGCTTTTTCTTCGATTTGATTCGAGTCGTCATTCTTTTTGAAGGAATGACTTGCTTTTATTGACATAACATTTTGATTTACAAGCTATGTATGAAATCTCCTTAAATGTTCAGAATTGAATGGACGAGGTAACATTTCTTTTTCAGTGGTTACCAAATAGTAGGATCCTGGGGCAGCGATCTCTACTACCTTGTATGGTCCTTCCCATTTAGCTGAAAGCTTATTTTGACTGTCCAGTCTTGTAAATTCGTACCTTCTCATAACCATCTCCCTCACGAAAAATTTGCGAGCGCTGAGTTATCTGTTGAAGTATCGAGCGGTCGCCAGACGCATCTTTGCTTGTGTAATTTTTGCTTGCCACCTCTTTTCCTCTGCCAGGTCGAGGTCAGTCCTGGGTTCGACTTCGTTTGCCTCAGTGCTCAACTTTTGGAGTGCTCGCCTCTACGAAAGGAACTTGTTACTTGAAGTTTCACTTTCCATAGTGATCGCTTGAGACTCCTTGTCCATCTTCCATAATTCGCTTCATGAAGGAATTGTCACCCTTAGCAGATAACTTCTCTAAACTTTGTCCAACTTATAAGAAGATAGTTTCCTTGATGGATTTATTATCTTCGTCGTATGGTTCCTGCCTGATTTTGGTATCAAGTCTTTTTGCCTGATTTGGCGTTAGGGCTTTTGGCCTAACTTTGGCATCAGGGCTTTTGGCCTAACTTTGTTGTTAGGGCTTTTTCTTTGATTTGATTCGAGTGGTCATTCTTTTTGAAGGAATGACTTGCTTTTATTGACATAACATTTTGATTTACAAGCTATGTATGAAATCTCCTTAAATGTTCAGAATTGAATGGATGAGGTAACATTTCTTCTTCAGTGGTTACCAAATAGTAGGATCCTGGGGCAGCGATCTCTACTACCTTGTATGGTCCTTCCCATTTAGCTGAAAGCTTATTTTGACTGTCCAGTCTTGTAAATTCGTTCCATCTCATAACCATCTCCCTCACGAAAAATTTGCGAGCGCTGAGTTTTCTGTTGAAGTATCGAGCGGTCGCCAGACGCATCTTTGCTTGTGTAATTTTTGCTTGCCACCTCTTTTCCTCTGCCAGGTCGAGGTCAGTCCTGGGTTCGACTTCGTTTGCCTCAGTGTTCAACTTTTGGAGTGCTCGCCTCTACGAAAGGAACTTGTTACTTGAAGTTTCACTTTCCATAGTGATCGCTTTAGACTCCTTGTCCATCTTCCATAATTCGCTTCATGAAGGAATTGTCACCCTTAGCAGATAACTTCTCTAAACTTTGTCCAACTTATAAGAAGATAGTTTCCTTGATGGATTTATTATCTTCGTCGTATGGTTCCTGCCTGATTTTGGTATCAGGTCTTTTTGCCTGACTTTGGCGTCAGGTCTTTTGATTTGCCTAACACTGTTGCTAGGTCTTTTGGCCTGACTTTGGCGTAAGGGCTATTGGTTTTGCCTAACTCTTGTTGTTAGGTCTTTTGGCCTGACTTTGGCGTCAGGGCTTTCGGTTTTGCCTAACTCTTGTTGTTAGGTCTTTTGTCCTGACTTTGGCGTTAGGGCTTTTGGCCTAACTTTGGCGTCAGGGCTTTTGGCCTAACTTTGTTGTTAGGGCTTTTTCTTCGATTTGATTCGAGTCGTCATTCTTTTTGAAGGAATGACTTGCTTTTATTGACATAACATTTTGATTTACAAGCTATGTATGAAATCTCCTTAAATGTTCAGAATTGAATGGACGAGGTAACATTTCTTCTTCAGTGGTTACCAAATAGTAGGATCCTGGGGCAGCGATCTCTACTACCTTGTATGGTCCTTCCCATTTAGCTGAAAGCTTATTTTGACTGTCCAGTCTTCTAAATGCGTACCTTCTCATAACCATCTCCCTCACGAAAAATTTGCGAGCGCTGAGTTATCTGTTGAAGTATCGAGCGGTCGCCAGACGCATCTTTGCTTGTGTAATTTTTGCTTGCCACCTCTTTTCCTCTGCCAGGTCGAGGTCAGTCCTGGGTTCGACTTCGTTTGCCTCAGTGCTCAACTTTTGGAGTGCTCGCCTCTACGAAAGGAACTTGTTACTTGAAGTTTCACTTTCCATAGTGATCGCTTGAGACTCCTTGTCCATCTTCCATAATTCGCTTCATGAAGGAATTGTCACCCTTAGCAGATAACTTCTCTAAACTTTGTCCAACTTATAAGAAGATAGTTTCCTTGATGGATTTATTATCTTCGTCGTATGGTTCCTGCCTGATTTTGGTATCAAGTCTTTTTGCCTGATTTGGCGTTAGGGCTTTTGGCCTAACTTTGGCATCAGGGCTTTTGGCCTAACTTTGTTGTTAGGGCTTTTTCTTCGATTTGATTCGAGTGGTCATTCTTTTTGAAGGAATGACTTGCTTTTATTGACATAACATTTTGATTTACAAGCTATGTATGAAATCTCCTTAAATGTTCAGAATTGAATGGATGAGGTAACATTTCTTCTTCAGTGGTTACCAAATAGTAGGATCCTGGGGCAGCGATCTCTACTACCTTGTATGGTCCTTCCCATTTAGCTGAAAGCTTATTTTGACTGTCCAGTCTTGTAAATTCGTTCCATCTCATAACCATCTCCCTCACGAAAAATTTGCGAGCGCTGAGTTTTCTGTTGAAGTATCGAGCGGTCGCCAGACGCATCTTTGCTTGTGTAATTTTTGCTTGCCACCTCTTTTCCTCTGCCAGGTCGAGGTCAGTCCTGGGTTCGACTTCGTTTGCCTCAGTGTTCAACTTTTGGAGTGCTCGCCTCTACGAAAGGAACTTGTTACTTGAAGTTTCACTTTCCATAGTGATCGCTTTAGACTCCTTGTCCATCTTCCATAATTCGCTTCATGAAGGAATTGTCACCCTTAGCAGATAACTTCTCTAAACTTTGTCCAACTTATAAGAAGATAGTTTCCTTGATGGATTTATTATCTTCGTCGTATGGTTCCTGCCTGATTTTGGTATCAGGTCTTTTTGCTTGACTTTGGCGTCAGGTCTTTTGATTTGCCTAACACTGTTGCTAGGTCTTTTGGCCTGACTTTGGCGTAAGGGCTATTGGTTTTGCCTAACTCTTGTTGTTAGGTCTTTTGGCCTGACTTTGGCGTCAGGGCTTTCGGTTTTGCCTAACTCTTGTTGTTAGGTCTTTTGTCCTGACTTTGGCGTTAGGGCTTTTGGCCTAACTTTGGCGTCAGGGCTTTTGGCCTAACTTTGTTGTTAGGGCTTTTTCTTCGATTTGATTCGAGTCGTCATTCTTTTTGAAGGAATGACTTGCTTTTATTGACATAACATTTTGATTTACAAGCTATGTATGAAATCTCCTTAAATGTTCAGAATTGAATGGACGAGGTAACATTTCTTCTTCAGTGGTTACCAAATAGTAGGATCCTGGGGCAGCGATCTCTACTACCTTGTATGGTCCTTCCCATTTAGCTGAAAGCTTATTTTGACTGTCCAGTCTTCTAAATTCGTACCTTCTCATAACCATCTCCCTCACGAAAAATTTGCGAGCGCTGAGTTATCTGTTGAAGTATCGAGCGGTCGCCAGACGCATCTTTGCTTGTGTAATTTTTGCTTGCCACCTCTTTTCCTCTGCCAGGTCGAGGTCAGTCCTGGGTTCGACTTCGTTTGCCTCAGTGCTCAACTTTTGGAGTGCTCGCCTCTACGAAAGGAACTTGTTACTTGAAGTTTCACTTTCCATAGTGATCGCTTGAGACTCCTTGTCCATCTTCCATAATTCGCTTCATGAAGGAATTGTCACCCTTAGCAGATAACTTCTCTAAACTTTGTCCAACTTATAAGAAGATAGTTTCCTTTATGGATTTATTATATTCGTCATATGGTTCCTGCCTGATTTTGGTATCAGGTATTTTTGCCTGACTTTGGCATCAGGTCTTTTGATTTGCCTAACCCTGTTGCTAGGTCTTTTGGCCTGACTTTGGCGTAAGGGCTGTTGGTTTTGCCTAACTCTTGTTGTTAGGTCTTTTGGCCTGACTTTGGCGTCAAGGCTTTCGGTTTTGCCTGACTCTTGTTGTTAGGTCTTTTGTCCTGACTTTGGCGTTAGGGCTTTTGGCCTAACTTTGGCGTCAGGGCTTTTGGCCTAACTTTGTTGTTAGGGCGTTTTCTTCGATTTGATTCGAGTGGTCATTCTTTTTGAAGGAATGACTTGCTTTTATTGACATAACATTTTGATTTACAAGCTATGTATGAAATCTCCTTCAATGTTCAGAATTGAATGGACGAGGTAACATTTCTTCTTCAGTGGTTACCAAATAGTAGGATCCTGGGGCAGCGATCTCTACTACCTTGTATGGTCCTTCCCATTTAGTTGAAAGCTTATTTTGACTGTCCAGTCTTGTAAATTCGTTCCATCTCATAACCATCTCCCTCACGAAAAATTTGCGAGCGCTGAGTTTTCTGTTGAAGTATCGAGCGGTCGCCAGAAGCATCTTTGCTTGTGTAATTTTTGCTTGCCACCTCTTTTCCTCTGCCAGGTCGAGGTCAGTCCTGGGTTCGACTTCGTTTGCCTCAGTGTTCAACTTTTGGAGTGCTCGCCTCTACGAAAGGAACTTGTTACTTGAAGTTTCACTTTCCATAGTGATCGCTTTAGACTCCTTGTCCATCTTCCATAATTCGCTTCATGAAGGAATTGTCACCCTTAGCAGATAACTTCTCTAAACTTTGTCCAACTTATAAGAAGATAGTTTCCTTGATGGATTTATTATCTTCGTCGTATGGTTCCTGCCTGATTTTGGTATCAGGTCTTTTTGCCTGACTTTGGCGTCAGGTCTTTTGATTTGCCTAACACTGTTGCTAGGTCTTTTGGCCTGACTTTGGCGTAAGGGCTATTGGTTTTGCCTAACTCTTGTTGTTAGGTCTTTTGGGCTGACTTTGGCGTCAGGGCTTTCGGTTTTGCCTAACTCTTGTTGTTAGGTCTTTTGTCCTGACTTTGGCGTTAGGGCTTTTGGCCTAACTTTGGCGTCAGGGCTTTTGGCCTAACTTTGTTGTTAGGGCTTTTTCTTCGATTTGATTCGAGTCGTCATTCTTTTTGAAGGAATGACTTGCTTTTATTGACATAACATTTTGATTTACAAGCTATGTATGAAATCTCCTTAAATGTTCAGAATTGAATGGACGAGGTAACATTTCTTCTTCAGTGGTTACCAAATAGTAGGATCCTGGGGCAGCGATCTCTACTACCTTGTATGGTCCTTCCCATTTAGCTGAAAGCTTATTTTGACTGTCCAGTCTTCTAAATTCGTACCTTCTCATAACCATCTCCCTCACGAAAAATTTGCGAGCGCTGAGTTATCTGTTGAAGTATCGAGCGGTCGCCAGACGCATCTTTGCTTGTGTAATTTTTGCTTGCCACCTCTTTTCCTCTGCCAGGTCGAGGTCAGTCCTGGGTTCGACTTCGTTTGCCTCAGTGCTCAACTTTTGGAGTGCTCGCCTCTACGAAAGGAACTTGTTACTTGATGTTTCACTTTCCATAGTGATCGCTTGAGACTCCTTGTCCATCTTCCATAATTCGCTTCATGAAGGAATTGTCACCCTTAGCAGATAACTTCTCTAAACTTTGTCCAACTTATAAGAAGATAGTTTCCTTTATGGATTTATTATATTCGTCATATGGTTCCTGCCTGATTTTGGTATCAGGTATTTTTGCCTGACTTTGGCATCAGGTCTTTTGATTTGCCTAACCCTGTTGCTAGGTCTTTTGGCCTGACTTTGGCGTAAGGGCTGTTGGTTTTGCCTAACTCTTGTTGTTAGGTCTTTTGGCCTGACTTTGGCGTCAAGGCTTTCGGTTTTGCCTGACTCTTGTTGTTAGGTCTTTTGTCCTGACTTTGGCGTTAGGGCTTTTGGCCTAACTTTGGCGTCAGGGCTTTTGGCCTAACTTTGTTGTTAGGGCTTTTTCTTCGATTTGATTCGAGTCGTCATTCTTTTTGAAGGAATGACTTGCTTTTATTGACATAACATTTTGATTTACAAGCTATGTATGAAATCTCCTTAAATGTTCAGAATTGAATGGATGAGGTAACATTTCTTCTTCAGTGGTTACCAAATAGTAGGATCCTGGGGCAGCGATCTCTACTACCTTGTATGGTCCTTCCCATTTAGCTGAAAGCTTATTTTGACTGTCCAGTCTTGTAAATTCGTTCCATCTCATAACCATCTCCCTCACGAAAAATTTGCGAGCGCTGAGTTTTCTGTTGAAGTATCGAGCGGTCGCCAGACGCATCTTTGCTTGTGTAATTTTTGCTTGCCACCTCTTTTCCTCTGCCAGGTCGAGGTCAGTCCTGGGTTCGACTTCGTTTGCCTCAGTGTTCAACTTTTGGAGTGCTCGCCTCTACGAAAGGAACTTGTTACTTGAAGTTTCACTTTCCATAGTGATCGCTTTAGACTCCTTGTCCATCTTCCATAATTCGCTTCATGAAGGAATTGTCACCCTTAGCAGATAACTTCTCTAAACTTTGTCCAACTTATAAGAAGATAGTTTCTGTTGGGTATTGATAGTGACGACCCAATATGGGAAAGGCCTCGAAGGCCCAATAAATTTGCAGGGGGTGAAACCCATACCATTTAAACAAGGCCAACCCACAGTAAGGTTACTCTGGCCCTCATAAAGTGGTCCAGTATCGAATCCAAACTAAAGTGGACGCCAAAGTGCCACTTCAGGTCGCCATTGGCCAATGTCAAAGCCTCCCACTGCTCGCCATGGGAGTGCTCGCCAACAATCAAGGTCGCAGCCATAAGAGTGCTCGCCATAAAGAGAGCCTTGCCTCTCTCCTCTGGTCCCACCAACCGTTAATAAGGATATAGCCACGATATCCCGCATATCTCGGGCACATATTCACTAAAGATTAGATACGGTAACTGCAATATCTCGCTGTAACCGCAATATCTACTATCTAAATCTTCAACAACACAATATTCACGAAGATATACAGTTACCTTATACGGTTTGGTATCTCCTACTCTATAAATACCTTTGCTTTACATACATTCAATACGTTTTGAGCTATATACACACATATACTCATTTAAGCATCGGAGAGGGACCCAGAGGCACCCCCTCTGTTGCGCTCCCCTTCTTGCAGGTTCATCGGAGTTCAGGCGAAAGCGCGCGATCACCATCTCCTTGGCATTCAATTCACTGCCAGATCAGCATTCAGGATTTCACGATCCAACATTTGGCGCCGTCTGTGGGAAAACGAGCAAAACAGTCATACATACTCGCTCTAACCGCAATCATCGGAAAGAAGCTAACGAACAATCCTCGGATAGCTCTAATTCCGCTGCCGCTTCGCCACTCCACCAAGAACCTGCAAGCCAAGCAGTCTGTGATGCCGTCCCTCCGAGACCGGCACGTGAACACATTGGCAATTCGAGAACGACCCCTGTTCCAAACGTCGCAGAGATTCCAGATCGACAAACCATCCAAGTGGCTTGGGAAACCATTCAGGTAACCGCAGAGATGATATCCCTCTTGGAAACCATCATAGGACAGGCCCGCAGAAAACCCCCTGCTCCTCATGAAGATCCTCGTCCTACGGGGCCACCGGAATCAGAAACTGGAAATCCTGGCACCACAGCCCCTCAAGAAGATCAAGAGATGACCTTTGGACACCAATCCTTACATCCGGCCTCCACTGAGACGCCGGCGGTCACTCACTCTGTCAATCCATCAAGTTCTGCACCGACTGAAGGACAGCAGCCCCAATTCACTCTTGACCAAGTTGAGGAGCTTATCACTAAGAGACTCAAAGAACAACGCGAAACTGTCATGACTCCTTTTAAGGAACGATCATCTCATCTCTTCACCACTGACCTGGTCGTCATCAAGCCCCCAAAGGATGTCGTCGCCAGGGCCATCCCCGAGTATTGTGGTGGAGGCGCCCCCATTATACATGTTAATAAGCATGAAGCCTCTCTGTTGGGTAAGTCGACTGATCTGAATCACTTAGCCCTGTTATTTCTGTCGACCCTTTTGGGTTCGTCGTCGTCTTGGTTCTTTGGTGTCCCTGCAGGATCAAGAAGGGTCGAGAAAAGCCTAGATCGGAAAACCCAGGACCAAGACATCCAGAGGTCCCCGAGTATTTCACGCCTTTAAACAGGCAGATCTCGGCGGTACTAGTCGAGAAGGAAAGGTCTCTGGCAAGGCCACTGAGACCCCGCAAGAGTGGTCAGCCCATGGGGAATGACACCGAGAGCTATTGCAGATATCACAAGCGCGACATCGAAAAGATGATAAAGAGAGGAATGTTGAAGGAATGAATTCACAAGGCTGGACAGTCAGAATAAAATTTCAGCTAAGTGGGAAGGACCATACAAGCAAGTGATTCCTTCATAAACATGTTCACTCGAAGCAAATCGAAGAAAAAAGCCCTGACGCCAAAGTCAGGCCAAAAGCCCTATCACCAAAGATAGGCCACAAAAAAGCCCTAACAACAAAGTTAGGCCACAAAAGCCCTGACGCCAAAGTCAGGCCAAAAGCCCTATCACCAAAGATAGGCCACAAAAGCCCTGTCGCCAAAGACAGGCCAAAAGCCCTAACAACAAAGTTAGGCCACAAAAGCCCTATCACCAAAGATAGGCCACAAAAGCCCTAGCAACAAAGTTAGGCCAAAAAGCCCTAACAACAAAGTTAGGCCACAAAAGCCCTGACGCCAAAGTCAGGCCAAAAGCCCTGTCGCCAAAGACAGGCCAAAAGCCCTAACAACAAAGTTAGGCCACAAAAGCCCTGACGCCAAAGTCAGGCCAAAAGCCCTATCACCAAAGATAGGCCACAAAAAAGCCCTAACAACAAAGTTAGGCCCCAAAAGCCCTATCACCAAAGATAGGCCACAAAAGCCCTAGCAACAAAGCTAGGCCAAAAAGCCCTGTCGCCAAAGACAGGCCAAAAGCCCTAGCAACAAAGCTAGGCCAAAAAGCCCTGTCGCCAAAGACAGGCCAAAAGCCCTAGCAACAAAACTAGGCCACAAAAGCCCTAACAATAAAGTTAGACCTCAAAAGACCTGACGCCAAGAGTCAGGCAAAAACCTGATAACCGAATCAGGCACAAAAAGCCCTGACGCCAAAAGTCAGGCCAAAAGACCTAGCAATAAAGCTAGGCAAAATAAAAAATCCCTGACGCCAAAGTCAGGCCAAAAGACCTAGCAATAAAGTTAGGCAAGATGAGAAGCAGACGCCAAAACTAAACAAAGGGATCTGCTAACAAAGAATTTTAGGCGATCACTATGGATGACAAAGCCTTAGGATGACCTCGAAGGTCTAAACTTCAAAGAGGGTAATATCTCTTTGAACTTAGAAGTTTATGCTTTTAAGTATCAGAAGTATTTTCCTTAGAAGGATCGACTTATGCTTGGTCTAAGACTTCAAGAGTCGAAGACATTACAAGTCAAAAGGAAGTCGAAGAGTAATTATGATTAAGACGTTGGATAAATAGCCAAGCATGTTCAAAGTCGAATAAAAGGCTTATGAATATTAAGGCATTCAATAAAAGAAGCCAAGTCTTAAATCAAATAAATAATTACAAGGAAAACAAAAAATTACAAAGAAAAACAGCTATCCAAAAGGCAAATATTGTTAATAAAAGAGATGGAGACTTCAGGCTTGGGGATCCTCGGGGGCAGAGGCACTGGCTCGCCTTCAGGGGCAGGGACGATTTGCTCGCCTTCGGGGGCAGGAAGGCTTGGTCCGCCTTCGGGAACAACCTCTTCAGCCATAGCTGGAATAACCCCTTCAGCAACAAGGGTAGACTGAGAGTTACGACTCCGGAGGAAGCTCCTCAAGGACCCAACTTCCTCAAGGGGAAAATTGGGATCGACCGCCCGGACATCATCCACCAGGACTTGGAGAAAATCGGCGATCGCCGACTTTATCATCTTCAGAGCGCAGTCTTCAAAATCCTAAAAGGCGAACGAATCCATAAAGGATGACAGTTTCCTTAAAGGCATAATCCTTGGGTAACAGTTTCCTTAAGAAACATGGCGAAAGGAACGGACGAGCCGATAAGAGGCCACGGTCCTTCCCCCGAAACCTAAAGGAGCGAAAAGAACCTCTAAAGGGTAACGTTTCCTCCAAAGAAAGGTCCAAGACCCTTTGAATGAAAACAAAAAGGCGAGACTATTCTACAAAAGCTGAAGCGAAGTTGAAAACAAGTATGGTAAAACTTCCTAAAGCTTTAAAGCAAGATAGACATCGGAAGAACAACCAAGTATACTCGAAGTCAAACAAAAACCAAGGCTTACGAAACAAAAAGACCCGATATCAAAATTGGGCGAAAGGCCTAACGCCAAAGTTAGGCAAAAAGACCTAACCCAAAGTTAGGCAAACCAAAAGATCCGAAAGACCTGATGACTGAATCAGGTGAAAGACCTAGCACCAAAGTTAGGCGAAAGACCTGATGCCAAAGTCAGGCACAAGACCTGTTATCAAAATCAGGCGAAAAGACCTAAGGAAAAAGTTAGGCAAATAAGGCCTAAATATAAAAATCAGACAGAAGTCCTAGCGCAAAAGGCGAGCAATCCGTCAAGGAGTCCGTTCTCTTATAAGTTGGGCAAAAATTGAGAAGTAACATCCAAAGCGAATGCTAAAGGGTTTCCTTGGTGTAGCCGCTCTCAATGAAGTCCTGAAGAGACCTCACCTCCCAGAGAGGAAACTTGGGATCAATCCCTTGAATCTCGTCGACCAAGATCTGGAGGTAGGAAGCAGCCTCGGCCTTTATCACCTCCAAGGCGCAGACAGAGAACTCCTCGGACTTCTTAAAGTCCACGCTAAGGGGGGTTGGGACAGCCTTATGATTTAAGGAAGGATGCTCCTGCTCAGCCATCGAGGCATCCCTCTGCACCCAGGACTCTTTCAATTGAGCCCTGAGGTCACCATTCTCTGCCTCTAGCCAAACAGAGTACTGGTCGACATCCTTGATCCGAAACTCATAGACGCCTAGGCAGCTAACAACCTCGTCTTAGCCCGCTTGGAAAATAGACTGAAGAATTTAGGTCCCAGACTGATGGGTCAGAAATTTATCCAATCAATAAAGACTGGCGTGGAATGATGAACCCCGACCTTGAGCGTCAGTTGTTCGAACTGATGAATGCCCGCTAACCCAAGCATCGACTCTGAAGTTTCCGCCCCTGAGCGGATTGAACAGAAGTTTGGTTGCCTATGATGTCGGAAGAAGTCATCAATGATGTTCCGATCATTCCCCGACAGCTCTCCAAAGCTCGAAGGAGTATCCCGTTCTGGCTGAGAAAGCTTTTTCGAGGATAAAAAGAGAGAAATGAAAAATTGAAACAGAGGGCTGAAAGAAGATATGAACTCTGGAATGCAAATGAATTGAGTGCGTAAAAGACTAAATGCTAAAGTTCAGCCTTTTTAGCGAAAACGAAGGAAACCGAACGGGCATGTGAGAAACGGCTCAGATAATGATTACACCCTTTTTGGGTAAAACCGAAGTAATGTCAGAATTACAATGGTTACATCGGGGAGACAAAAGGTTGGAACGACACGAAAAACCTGTGAGTCTGCCCACTGGTTACGGAAGACAAAGAGAGGACATGCCTCAAAGGTCCTCTCGACTTTCGCTAACTGTCTATTCATTAAAATGTTCGAAATCTTACACAAAAAAGGTGATTGCCAAAAGCTATACCAGACCTCTCCTAACACCCTCGCAACGATAGTGTTCGCACAAAGAGTGAAGAATGAGCATCCATAAACCCTGGAAACCCAAAGCGTTCGCCTAATGGGGTAAGGTATCACACATTCCGAAAAACTCTACGCAACCAAAATCGTTCGCCAAAGGATACAGAGCATCAAAATGCACAAATAGCAGATAAGGAAAGCAAAAGATCCATTCCAAAAGTCACTATCTTAAACCCTATCACAGAATCAAGCTCGACCGAAGAAACTTCACTCAAGCTTCGGGGGCAAATGTTGGGTATTGATAGTGACGACCCAATATGGGAAAGGCCTCGAAGGCCCAATAAATTTGCAGGGGGTGAAACCCATACCATTTAAACAAGGCCAACCCACAGTAAGGTTACTCTGGCCCTCATAAAGTGGTCCAGTATCGAATCCAAACTAAAGTGGACGCCAACGTGCCACTTCAGGTCGCCATTGGCCAATGTCAAAGCCTCCCACTGCTCGCCATGGGAGTGCTCGCCAACAATCAAGGTCGCAGCCATAAGAGTGCTCGCCATAAAGAGAGCCTTGCCTCTCTCCTCTGGTCCCACCAACCGTTAATAAGGATATAGCCACGATATCCCGCATATCTCGGGCACATATTCACTAAAGATTAGATACGGTAACTGCAATATCTCGCTGTAACCGCAATATCTACTATCTAAATCTTCAACAACACAATATTCACGAAGATATACAGTTACCTTATACGGTTTGGTATCTCCTACTCTATAAATACCTTTGCTTTACATACATTCAATACGTTTTGAGCTATATACACACATATACTCATTTAAGCATCGGAGAGGGACCCAGAGGCACCCCCTCTGTTGCGCTCCCCTTCTTGCAGGTTCATCGGAGTTCAGGCGAAAGCGCGCGATCACCATCTCCTTGGCATTCAATTCACTGCCAGATCAGCATTCAGGATTTCACGATCCAACAGTTTCCTTGATGGATTTATTATCTTCGTCGTATGGTTCCTGCCTGATTTTGGTATCAGGTCTTTTTGCCTGACTTTGGCGTCAGGTCTTTTGATTTGCCTAACCCTGTTGCTAGGTCTTTTGGCCTGACTTTGGCGTAAGGGCTGTTGGTTTTGCCTAACTCTTGTTGTTAGGTCTTTTGGCCTGACTTTGGCGTCAAGGCTTTCGGTTTTGCCTGACTCTTGTTGTTAGGTCTTTTGTCCTGACTTTGGCGTTAGGGCTTTTGGCCTAACTTTGGCGTCAGGGCTTTTGGCCTAACTTTGTTGTTAGGGCGTTTTCTTCGATTTGATTCGAGTGGTCATTCTTTTTGAAGGAATGACTTGCTTTTATTGACATAACATTTTGATTTACAAGCTATGTATGAAATCTCCTTCAATGTTCAGAATTGAATGGACGAGGTAACATTTCTTCTTCAGTGGTTGCCAAATAGTAGGATCCTGGGGCAGCGTTCTCTACTACCTTGTATGGTCCTTCCCATTTAGCTGAAAGCTTATTTTGACTGTCCAGTCTTGTAAATTCGTTCCATCTCATAACCATCTCCCTCACGAAAAATTTGCGAGCGCTGAGTTTTCTGTTGAAGTATCGAGCGGTCGCCAGAAGCATCTTTGCTTGTGTAATTTTTGCTTGCCACCTCTTTTCCTCTGCCAGGTCGAGGTCAGTCCTGGGTTCGACTTCGTTTGCCTCAGTGTTCAACTTTTGGAGTGCTCGCCTCTACGAAAGGAACTTGTTACTTGAAGTTTCACTTTCCATAGTGATCGCTTGAGACTCCTTGTCCATCTTCCATAATTCGCTTCATGAAGGAATTGTCACCCTTAGCAGATAACTTCTCTAAACTTTGTCCAACTTATAAGAAGATAGTTTCCTTTATGGATTTATTATATTCGTCGTATGGTTCCTGCCTGATTTTGGTATCAGGTCTTTTTGCCTGACTTTGGCGTCAGGTCTTTTGATTTGCCTAACCCTGTTGCTAGGTCTATTGGCCTGACTTTGGCGTAAGGGCTGTTGGTTTTGCCTAACTCTTGTTGTTAGGTCTTTTGGCCTGACTTTGGCGTCAAGGCTTTCGGTTTTGCCTAACTCTTGTTGTTAGGTCTTTTGTCCTGACTTTGGCGTTAGGGCTTTTGGCCTAACTTTGGCGTCAGGGCTTTTGGCCTAACTTTGTTGTTAGGGCGTTTTCTTCGATTTGATTCGAGTCGTCATTCTTTTTGAAGGAATGACTTGCTTTTATTGACATAACATTTTGATTTACAAGCTATGTATGAAATCTCCTTAAATGTTCAGAATTGAATGGACGAGGTAACATTTCTTCTTCAGTGGTTACCAAATAGTAGGATCCTGGGGCAGCGATCTCTACTACCTTGTATGGTCCTTCCCATTTAGCTGAAAGCTTATTTTGACTGTCCAGTCTTGTAAATTCGTTCCATCTCATAACCATCTCCCTCACGAAAAATTTGCGAGCGCTGAGTTTTCTGTTGAAGTATCGAGCGGTCGCCAGACGCATCTTTGCTTGTGTAATTTTTGCTTGCCACCTCTTTTCCTCTGCCAGGTCGAGGTCAGTCCTGGGTTCGACTTCGTTTGCCTCAGTGTTCAACTTTTGGAGTGCTCGCCTCTACGAAAGGAACTTGTTACTTGAAGTTTCACTTTCCATAGTGATCGCTTTAGACTCCTTGTCCATCTTCCATAATTCGCTTCATGAAGGAATTGTCACCCTTAGCAGATAACTTCTCTAAACTTTGTCCAACTTATAAGAAGATAGTTTCCTTGATGGATTTATTATCTTCGTCGTATGGTTCCTGCCTGATTTTGGTATCAGGTCTTTTTGCCTGACTTTGGCGTCAGGTCTTTTGATTTGCCTAACCCTGTTGCTAGGTCTTTTGGCCTGACTTTGGCGTAAGGGCTGTTGGTTTTGCCTAACTCTTATTGTTAGGTCTTTTGGCCTGACTTTGGCGTCAAGGCTTTCGGTTTTGCCTGACTCTTGTTGTTAGGTCTTTTGTCCTGACTTTGGCGTTAGGGCTTTTGGCCTAACTTTGGCGTCAGGGCTTTTGGCCTAACTTTGTTGTTAGGGCGTTTTCTTCGATTTGATTCGAGTGGTCATTCTTTTTGAAGGAATGACTTGCTTTTATTGACATAACATTTTGATTTACAAGCTATGTATGAAATCTCCTTCAATGTTCAGAATTGAATGGACGAGGTAACATTTCTTCTTCAGTGGTTACCAAATAGTAGGATCCTGGGGCAGCGTTCTCTACTACCTTGTATGGTCCTTCCCATTTAGCTGAAAGCTTATTTTGACTGTCCAGTCTTGTAAATTCGTTCCATCTCATAACCATCTCCCTCACGAAAAATTTGCGAGCGCTGAGTTTTCTGTTGAAGTATCGAGCGGTCGCCAGAAGCATCTTTGCTTGTGTAATTTTTGCTTGCCACCTCTTTTCCTCTGCCAGGTCGAGGTCAGTCCTGGGTTCGACTTCGTTTGCCTCAGTGTTCAACTTTTGGAGTGCTCGCCTCTACGAAAGGAACTTGTTACTTGAAGTTTCACTTTCCATAGTGATCGCTTGAGACTCCTTGTCCATCTTCCATAATTCGCTTCATGAAGGAATTGTCACCCTTAGCAGATAACTTCTCTAAACTTTGTCCAACTTATAAGAAGATAGTTTCCTTTATGGATTTATTATATTCGTCGTATGGTTCCTGCCTGATTTTGGTATCAGGTCTTTTTGCCTGACTTTGGCGTCAGGTCTTTTGATTTGCCTAACCCTGTTGCTAGGTCTATTGGCCTGACTTTGGCGTAAGGGCTGTTGGTTTTGCCTAACTCTTGTTGTTAGGTCTTTTGGCCTGACTTTGGCGTCAAGGCTTTCGGTTTTGCCTAACTCTTGTTGTTAGGTCTTTTGTCCTGACTTTGGCGTTAGGGCTTTTGGCCTAACTTTGGCGTCAGGGCTTTTGGCCTAACTTTGTTGTTAGGGCGTTTTCTTCGATTTGATTCGAGTCGTCATTCTTTTTGAAGGAATGACTTGCTTTTATTGACATAACATTTTGATTTACAAGCTATGTATGAAATCTCCTTAAATGTTCAGAATTGAATGGACGAGGTAACATTTCTTCTTCAGTGGTTACCAAATAGTAGGATCCTGGGGCAGCGATCTCTACTACCTTGTATGGTCCTTCCCATTTAGCTGAAAGCTTATTTTGACTGTCCAGTCTTGTAAATTCGTTCCATCTCATAACCATCTCCCTCACGAAAAATTTGCGAGCGCTGAGTTTTCTGTTGAAGTATCGAGCGGTCGCCAGAAGCATCTTTGCTTGTGTAATTTTTGCTTGCCACCTCTTTTCCTCTGCTAGGTCGAGGTCAGTCCTGGGTTCGACTTCGTTTGCCTCAGCGTTCAACTTTTGGAGTGCTCGCCTCTACGAAAGGAACTTGTTACTTGAAGTTTCACTTTCCATAGTGATCGCTTGAGACTCCTTGTCCATCTTCCATAATTCGCTTCATGAAGGAATTGTCACCCTTAGCAGATAACTTCTCTAAACTTTGTCCAACTTATAAGAAGATAGTTTCCTTTATGGATTTATTATATTCGTCGTATGGTTCCTGCCTGATTTTGGTATCAGGTCTTTTTGCCTGACTTTGGCGTCAGGTCTTTTGATTTGCCTAACCCTGTTGCTAGGTCTATTGGCCTGACTTTGGCGTAAGGGCTGTTGGTTTTGCCTAACTCTTGTTGTTAGGTCTTTTGGCCTGACTTTGGCGTCAAGGCTTTCGGTTTTGCCTAACTCTTGTTGTTAGGTCTTTTGTCCTGACTTTGGCGTTAGGGCTTTTGGCCTAACTTTGGCGTCAGGGCTTTTGGCCTAACTTTGTTGTTAGGGCGTTTTCTTCGATTTGATTCGAGTGGTCATTCTTTTTGAAGGAATGACTTGCTTTTATTGACATAACATTTTGATTTACAAGCTATGTATGAAATCTCCTTAAATGTTCAGAATTGAATGGACGAGGTAACATTTCTTCTTCAGTGGTTACCAAATAGAAGGATCCTGGGGCAGCGATCTCTACTACCTTGTATGGTCCTTCCCATTTAGCTGAAAGCTTATTTTGACTGTCCAGTCTTGTAAATTCGTTCCATATCATAACCATCTCCCTCACGAAAAATTTGCGAGCGCTGAGTTTTCTGTTGAAGTATCGAGCGGTCGCCAGACGCATCTTTGCTTGTGTAATTTTTGCTTGCCACCTCTTTTCCTCTGCCAGGTCGAGGTCAGTCCTGGGTTCGACTTCGTTTGCCTCAGTGTTCAACTTTTGGAGTGCTCGCCTCTACGAAAGGAACTTGTTACTTGAAGTTTCACTTTCCATAGTGATCGCTTGAGACTCCTTGTCCATCTTCCATAATTCGCTTCATGAAGAAATTGTCACCCTTAGCAGATAACTTCTCTAAACTTTGTCCAACTTATAAGAAGATAGTTTCCTTTATGGATTTATTATCTTCATCGTATGGTTCCTTCCTGATTTTGGTATCAGGTCTTTTTGCCTGACTTTGGCGTCAGGTCTTTTGATTTGCCTAACCCTGTTGCTAGGTATTTTGGCCTGACTTTGGCGTAAGGGCTATTGGTTTTGCCTAACTCTTGTTGTTAGGTCTTTAGGCCTGACTTTGGCGTCAGGGCTTTCGGTTTTGCCTAACTCTTGTTGTTAGGTCTTTTGTCCTGACTTTGGCGTTAGGGCTTTTGGCCTAACTTTGGCGTCAGGGCTTTTGGCCTAACTTTGTTGTTAGGGCTTTTTCTTCGATTTGATTCGAGTGGTCATTCTTTTTGATGGAATGAATTGCTTTTATTGACATAACATTTTGATTTACAAGCTATGTATGAAATCTCCTTAAATGTTCAGAATTGAATGGACGAGGTAACATTTCTTCTCAGTGGTTACCAAATAGTAGGATCCTGGGTCAGCGATCTCTACTACCTTGTATGGTCCTTCCCATTTAGCTGAAAGCTTATTTTGACTGTCCAGTCTTGTAAATTCGTTCCATATCATAACCATCTCCCTCACGAAAAATTTGCGAGTGCTGAGTTTTCTGTTGAAGTATCGAGCGGTCGCCAGACGCATCTTTGCTTGTGTAATTTTTGCTTGCCACCTCTTTTCCTCTGCCAGGTCGAGGTCAGTCCTGGGTTCGACTTCGTTTGCCTCAGTGTTCAACTTTTGGAGTGCTCGCCTCTACGAAAGGAACTTGTTACTTGAAGTTTCACTTTCCATAGTGATCGCTTGAGACTCCTTGTCCATCTTCCATAATTCGCTTCATGAAGGAATTGTCACCCTTAGCAGATAACTTCTCTAAACTTTGTCCAACTTATAAGAAGATAGTTTCCTTGATGGATTTATTATCTTCGTCGTATGGTTCCTGCCTGATTTTGGTATCAGGTCTTTTTGCCTGACTTTGGCGTCAGGTCTTTTGATTTGCCTAACACTGTTGCTAGGTCTTTTGGCCTGACTTTGGCGTAAGGGCTATTGGTTTTGCCTAACTCTTGTTGTTAGGTCTTTTGTCCTGACTTTGGCGTCAGGGCTTTCGGTTTTGCCTAACTCTTGTTGTTAGGTCTTTTGTCCTGACTTTGGCGTTAGGGCTTTTGGCCTAACTTTGGCGTCAGGGCTTTTGGCCTAACTTTGTTGTTAGGGCTTTTTCTTCGATTTGATTCGAGTGGTCATTCTTTTTGATGGAATGAATTGCTTTTATTGACATAACATTTTGATTTACAAGCTATGTATGAAATCTCCTTAAATGTTCAGAATTGAATGGACGAGGTAACATTTCTTCTCAGTGGTTACAAAATAGTAGGATCCTGGGGCAGCGATCTCTACTACCTTGTATGGTCCTTCCCATTTAGCTGAAAGCTTATTTTGACTGTCCAGTCTTGTAAATTCGTACCTTCTCATAACCATCTCCCTCACGAAAAATTTGCGAGCGCTGAGTTATCTGTTGAAGTATCGAGCGGTCGCCAGACGCATCTTTGCTTGTGTAATTTTTGCTTGCCACCTCTTTTCCTCTGCCAGGTCGAGGTCAGTCCTGGGTTCGACTTCGTTTGCCTCACTGCTCAACTTTTGGAGTGCTCGCCTCTACGAAAGGAACTTGTTACTTGAAGTTTCACTTTCCATAGTGATCGCTTGAGACTCCTTGTCCATCTTCCATAATTCGCTTCATGAAGGAATTGTCACCCTTAGCAGATAACTTCTCTAAACTTTGTCCAACTTATAAGAAGATAGTTTCCTTAATGGATTTATTATATTCGTCGTATGGTTCCTGCCTGATTTTGGTATCAGGTCTTTTTGCCTGACTTTGGCGTCAGGTCTTTTGATTTGCCTAACACTGTTGCTAGGTCTTTTGGCCTGACTTTGGCGTAAGGGCTGTTGGTTTTGCCTAACTCTTGTTGTTAGGTCTTTTGGCCTGACTTTTGCGTCAGGGCTTTCGGTTTTGCCTAACTCTTGTTGTTAGGTCTTTTGTCCTGACTTTGGCGTTAGGGCTTTTGGCATAACTTTGGCGTCAGGGCTTTTGGCCTAACTTTGTTGTTAGGGCTTTTTCTTCGATTTGATTCGAGTGGTCATTCTTTTTGAAGGAATGACTTGCTTTTATTGACATAACATTTTGATTTACAAGCTATGTATGAAATCTCCTTAAATGTTCAGAATTGAATGGACGAGGTAACATTTCTTCTTCAGTGGTTACCAAATAGTAGGAACCTGGGGCAGCGATCTCTACTACCTTGTATGGTCCTTCCCATTTAGCTGAAAGCTTATTTTGACTGTCCAGTCTTGTAAATTCATTCCATCTCATAACCATCTCCCTCACGAAAAATTTGCGAGCGCTGAGTTTTCTGTTGAAGTATCGAGCGGTCGCCAGACGCATCTTTGCTTGTGTAATTTTTGCTTGCCACCTCTTTTCCTCTGCCAGGTCGAGGTCAGTCCTGGGTTCGACTTCGTTTGCCTCAGTGTTCAACTTTT
This sequence comes from Chamaenerion angustifolium, assembly GCA_946814005.1. Taxonomy (NCBI): domain Eukaryota; kingdom Viridiplantae; phylum Streptophyta; class Magnoliopsida; order Myrtales; family Onagraceae; genus Chamaenerion; species Chamaenerion angustifolium. The sequence goes on along the minus strand of OX328278.1, from coordinate 6,744,103 downwards.
GGAGTGCTCGCCTCTACGAAAGGAACTTGTTACTTGAAGTTTCACTTTCCATTGTGATCGCTTGAGACTCCTTGTCCATCTTCCATAATTCGCTTCATGAAGAAATTGTCACCCTTAGCAGATAACTTCTCTAAACTTTGTCCAACTTATAAGAAGATAGTTTCCTTGATGGATTTATTATTTTCATCGTATGGTTCCTTCCTGATTTTGGTATCAGGTCTTTTTGCCTGACTTTGGCGTCAGGTCTTTTGATTTGCCTAACCCTGTTGCTAGGTCTTTTGGCCTGACTTTGGCGTAAGGGCTATTGGTTTTGCCTAACTCTTGTTGTTAGGTCTTTTGTCCTGACTTTGGCGTCAGGGCTTTCGGTTTTGCCTAACTCTTGTTGTTAGGTCTTTTGTCCTGACTTTGGCGTTAGGGCTTTTGGCCTAACTTTGGCGTCAGGGCTTTTGGCCTAACTTTGTTGTTAGGGCTTTTTCTTCGATTTGATTCGAGTGGTCATTCTTTTTGAAGGAATGACTTGCTTTTATTGACATAACATTTTGATTTACAAGCTATGTATGAAATCTCCTTAAATGTTCAGAATTGAATGGACGAGGTAACATTTCTTCTTCAGTGGTTACCAAATAGTAGGATCCTGGGGCAGCGATCTCTACTACCTTGTATGGTCCTTCCCATTTAGCTGAAAGCTTATTTTGACTGTCCAGTCTTGTAAATTCGTTCCATATCATAACCATCTCCCTCACGAAAAATTTGCGAGCGCTGACTTTTCTGGTGAAGTATCGAGCGGTCGCCAGACGCATCTTTGCTTGTGTAATTTTTGCTTGCCACCTCTTTTCCTCTGCCAGGTCGAGGTCAGTCCTGGGTTCGACTTCGTTTGCCTCAGTGTTCAACTTTTGGAGTGCTCGCCTCTACGAAAGGAACTTGTTACTTGAAGTTTCACTTTCCATAGTGATCGCTTGAGACTCCTTGTCCATCTTCCATAATTCGCTTCATGAAGAAATTGTCACCCTTAGCAGATAACTTCTTTAAACTTTGTCCAACTTATAAGAAGATAGTTTCCTTTATGGATTTATTATCTTCATCGTATGGTTCCTTCCTGATTTTGGTATCAGGTCTTTTTGCCTGACTTTGGCGTCAGGTCTTTTGATTTGCCTAACCCTGTTGCTAGGTCTTTTGGCCTGACTTTGGCGTAAGGGCTATTGGTTTTGCCTAACTCTTGTTGTTAGGTCTTTAGGCCTGACTTTGGCGTCAGGGCTTTCGGTTTTGCCTAACTCTTGTTGTTAGGTCTTTTGTCCTGACTTTGGCGTTAGGGCTTTTGGCCTAACTTTGGCGTCAGGGCTTTTGGCCTAACTTTGTTGTTAGGGCTTTTTCTTCGATTTGATTCGAGTGGTCATTCTTTTTGATGGAATGAATTGCTTTTATTGACATAACATTTTGATTTACAAGCTATGTATGAAATCTCCTTAAATGTTCAGAATTGAATGGACGAGGTAACATTTCTTCTCAGTGGTTACCAAATAGTAGGATCCTGGGGCAGCGATCTCTACTACCTTGTATGGTCCTTCCCATTTAGCTGAAAGCTTATTTTGACTGTCCAGTCTTGTAAATTCGTTCCATATCATAACCATCTCCCTCACGAAAAATTTGCGAGCGCTGAGTTTTCTGTTGAAGTATCGAGCGGTCGCCAGACGCATCTTTGCTTGTGTAATTTTTGCTTGCCACCTCTTTTCCTCTGCCAGGTCGAGGTCAGTCCTGGGTTCGACTTCGTTTGCCTCAGTGTTCAACTTTTGGAGTGCTCGCCTCTACGAAAGGAACTTGTAACTTGAAGTTTCACTTTCCATAGTGATCGCTTGAGACTCCTTGTCCATCTTCCATAATTCGCTTCATGAAGGAATTGTCACCCTTAGCAGATAACTTCTCTAAACTTTGTCCAACTTATAAGAAGATAGTTTCCTTGATGGATTTATTATCTTCGTCGTATGGTTCCTGCCTGATTTTGGTATCAGGTCTTTTTGCCTGACTTTGGCGTCAGGTCTTTTGATTTGCCTAACACTGTTGCTAGGTCTTTTGGCCTGACTTTGGCGTAAGGGCTATTGGTTTTGCCTAACTCTTGTTGTTAGGTCTTTTGTCCTGACTTTGGCGTCAGGGCTTTCGGTTTTGCCTAACTCTTGTTGTTAGGTCTTTTGTCCTGACTTTGGCGTTAGGGCTTTTGGCCTAACTTTGGCGTCAGGGCTTTTGGCCTAACTTTGTTGTTAGGGCTTTTTCTTCGATTTGATTCGAGTGGTCATTCTTTTTGATGGAATGAATTGCTTTTATTGACATAACATTTTGATTTACAAGCTATGTATGAAATCTCCTTAAATGTTCAAAATTGAATGGACGAGGTAACATTTCTTCTCAGTGGTTACCAAATAGTAGGATCCTGGGGCAGCGATCTCTACTACCTTGTATGGTCCTTCCCATTTAGCTGAAAGCTTATTTTGACTGTCCAGTCTTGTAAATTCGTACCTTCTCATAACCATCTCCCTCACGAAAAATTTGCGAGCGCTGAGTTATCTGGTGAAGTATCGAGCGGTCGCCAGACGCATCTTTGCTTGTGTAATTTTTGCTTGCCACCTCTTTTCCTCTGCCAGGTCGAGGTCAGTCCTGGGTTTGACATCGTTTGCCTCACTGCTCAACTTTTGGAGTGCTCGCCTCTACGAAAGGAACTTGTTACTTGAAGTTTCACTTTCCATAGTAATCGCTTGAGACTCCTTGTCCATCTTCCATAATTCGCTTCATGAAGGAACTGTCACCCTTAGCAGATAACTTCTCTAAACTTTGTCCAACTTATAAGAAGATAGTTTCCTTTATGGATTTATTATCTTCATCGTATGGTTCCTTCCTGATTTTGGTATCAGGTCTTTTTGCCTGACTTTGGCGTCAGGTCTTTTGATTTGCCTAACCCTGTTGCTAGGTCTTTTGGCTTGACTTTGGCATAAGGGCTATTGGTTTTGCCTAACTCTTGTTGTTAGGTCTTTAGGCCTGACTTTGGCGTCAGGGCTTTCGGTTTTGCCTAACTCTTGTTGTTAGGTCTTTTGTCCTGACTTTGGCGTTAGGGCTTTTGGCCTAACTTTGGCGTCAGGGCTTTGGGCCTAACTTTGTTGTTAGGGCTTTTTCTTCTATTTGATTCGAGTGGTCATTCTTTTTGATGGAATGAATTGCTTTTATTGACATAACATTTTGATTTACAAGCTATGTATGAAATCTCCTTAAATGTTCAGAATTGAATGGACGAGGTAACATTTCTTCTCAGTGGTTACCAAATAGTAGGATCCTGGGGCAGCGATCTCTACTACCTTGTATGGTCCTTCCCATTTAGCTGAAAGCTTATTTTGACTGTCCAGTCTTGTAAATTCGTTCCATATCATAACCATCTCCCTCACGAAAAATTTGCGAGCGCTGAGTTTTCTGTTGAAGTATCGAGCGGTCGCCAGACGCATCTTTGCTTGTGTAATTTTTGCTTGCCACCTCTTTTCCTCTGCCAGGTCGAGGTCAGTCTTGGGTTCGACTTCGTTTGCCTCAGTGTTCAACTTTTGGAGTGCTCGCCTCTACGAAAGGAACTTGTTACTTGAAGTTTCACTTTCCATAGTGATCGCTTGAGACTCCTTGTCCATCTTCCATAATTCGCTTCATGAAGGAATTGTCACCCTTAGCAGATAACTTCTCTAAACTTTGTCCAACTTATAAGAAGATAGTTTCCTTGATGGATTTATTATCTTCGTCGTATGGTTCCTGCCTGATTTTGGTATCAGGTCTTTTTGCCTGACTTTGGCGTCAGGTCTTTTGATTTGCCTAACACTGTTGCTAGGTCTTTTGGCCTGACTTTGGCGTAAGGGCTATTGGTTTTGCCTAACTCTTGTTGTTAGGTCTTTTGTCCTGACTTTGGCGTCAGGGCTTTCGGTTTTGCCTAACTCTTGTTGTTAGGTCTTTTGTCCTGACTTTGGCGTTAGGGCTTTTGGCCTAACTTTGGCGTCAGGGCTTTTGGCCTAACTTTGTTGTTAGGGCTTTTTCTTCGATTTGATTCGAGTGGTCATTCTTTTTGATGGAATGAATTGCTTTTATTGACATAACATTTTGATTTACAAGCTATGTATGAAATCTCCTTAAATGTTCAAAATTGAATGGACGAGGTAACATTTCTTCTCAGTGGTTACCAAATAGTAGGATCCTGGGGCAGCGATCTCTACTACCTTGTATGGTCCTTCCCATTTAGCTGAAAGCTTATTTTGACTGTCCAGTCTTGTAAATTCGTACCTTCTCATAACCATCTCCCTCACGAAAAATTTGCGAGCGCTGAGTTATCTGGTGAAGTATCGAGCGGTCGCCAGACGCATCTTTGCTTGTGTAATTTTTGCTTGCCACCTCTTTTCCTCTGCCAGGTCGAGGTCAGTCCTGGGTTTGACATCGTTTGCCTCACTGCTCAACTTTTGGAGTGCTCGCCTCTACGAAAGGAACTTGTTACTTGAAGTTTCACTTTCCATAGTGATCGCTTGAGACTCCTTGTCCATCTTCCATAATTCGCTTCATGAAGGAATTGTCACCCTTAGCAGATAACTTCTCTAAACTTTGTCCAACTTATAAGAAGATAGTTTCCTTAATGGATTTATTATATTCGTCGTATGGTTCCTGCCTGATTTTGGTATCAGGTCTTTTTGCCTGACTTTGGCGTCAGGTCTTTTGATTTGCCTAACACTGTTGCTAGGTCTTTTGGCCTGACTTTGGCGTAAGGGCTGTTGGTTTTGCCTAACTCTTGTTGTTAGGTCTTTTGGCCTGACTTTTGCGTCAGGGCTTTCGGTTTTGCCTAACTCTTGTTGTTAGGTCTTTTGTCCTGACTTTGGCGTTAAGGCTTTTGGCCTAACTTTGGCGTCAGGCCTTTTGGCCTAACTTTGTTGTTAGGGCTTTTTCTTCGATTTGATTCGAGTGGTCATTCTTTTTGAAGGAATGACTTGCTTTTATTGACATAACATTTTGATTTACAAGCTATGTATGAAATCTCCTTAAATGTTCAGAATTGAATGGACGAGGTAACATTTCTTCTCAGTGGTTACCAAATAGTAGGATCCTGGGGCAGCGATCTCTACTACCTTGTATGGTCCTTCCCATTTAGCTGAAAGCTTATTTTGACTGTCCAGTCTTGTAAATTCGTTCCATATCATAACCATCTCCCTCACGAAAAATTTGCGAGCGCTGAGTTTTCTGTTGAAGTATCGAGCGGTCGCCAGACGCATCTTTGCTTGTGTAATTTTGGCTTGCCACCTCTTTTCCTCTGCCAGGTCGAGGTCAGTCCTGGGTTCGACTTCGTTTGCCTCAGTGTTCAACTTTTGGAGTGCTCGCCTCTACGAAAGGAACTTGTTACTTGAAGTTTCACTTTCCATAGTGATCGCTTGAGACTCCTTGTCCATCTTCCATAATTCGCTTCATGAAGGAATTGTCACCCTTAGCAGATAACTTCTCTAAACTTTGTCCAACTTATAAGAAGATAGTTTCCTTGATGGATTTATTATCTTCGTCGTATGGTTCCTGCCTGATTTTGGTATCAGGTCTTTTTGCCTGACTTTGGCGTCAGGTCTTTTGATTTGCCTAACACTGTTGCTAGGTCTTTTGGCCTGACTTTGGCGTAAGGGCTATTGGTTTTGCCTAACTCTTGTTGTTAGGTCTTTTGTCCTGACTTTGGCGTCAGGGCTTTCGGTTTTGCCTAACTCTTGTTGTTAGGTCTTTTGTCCTGACTTTGGCGTTAGGGCTTTTGGCCTAACTTTGGCGTCAGGGCTTTTGGCCTAACTTTGTTGTTAGGGCTTTTTCTTCGATTTGATTCGAGTGGTCATTCTTTTTGATGGAATGAATTGCTTTTATTGACATAACATTTTGATTTACAAGCTATGTATGAAATCTCCTTAAATGTTCAAAATTGAATGGACGAGGTAACATTTCTTCTCAGTGGTTACCAAATAGTAGGATCCTGGGGCAGCGATCTCTACTACCTTGTATGGTCCTTCCCATTTAGCTGAAAGCTTATTTTGACTGTCCAGTCTTGTAAATTCGTACCTTCTCATAACCATCTCCCTCACGAAAAATTTGCGAGCGCTGAGTTATCTGGTGAAGTATCGAGCGGTCGCCAGACGCATCTTTGCTTGTGTAATTTTTGCTTGCCACCTCTTTTCCTCTGCCAGGTCGAGGTCAGTCCTGGGTTTGACATCGTTTGCCTCACTGCTCAAGTTTTGGAGTGCTCGCCTCTACGAAAGGAACTTGTTACTTGAAGTTTCACTTTCCATAGTGATCGCTTGAGACTCCTTGTCCATCTTCCATAATTCGCTTCATGAAGGAATTGTCACCCTTAGCAGATAACTTCTCTAAACTTTGTCCAACTTATAAGAAGATAGTTTCCTTGATGGATTTATTATCTTCGTCGTATGGTTCCTGCCTGATTTTGGTATCAGGTCTTTTTGCCTGACTTTGGCGTCAGGTCTTTTGATTTGCCTAACACTGTTGCTAGGTCTTTTGGCCTGACTTTGGCGTAAGGGCTATTGGTTTTGCCTAACTCTTGTTGTTAGGTCTTTTGTCCTGACTTTGGCGTCAGGGCTTTCGGTTTTGCCTAACTCTTGTTGTTAGGTCTTTTGTCCTGACTTTGGCGTTAGGGCTTTTGGCCTAACTTTGGCGTCAGGGCTTTTGGCCTAACTTTGTTGTTAGGGCTTTTTCTTCGATTTGATTCGAGTGGTCATTCTTTTTGATGGAATGAATTGCTTTTATTGACATAACATTTTGATTTACAAGCTATGTATGAAATCTCCTTAAATGTTCAGAATTGAATGGACGAGGTAACATTTCTTCTCAGTGGTTACCAAATAGTAGGATCCTGGGGCAGCGATCTCTACTACCTTGTATGGTCCTTCCCATTTAGCTGAAAGCTTATTTTGACTGTCCAGTCTTGTAAATTCGTACCTTCTCATAACCATCTCCCTCACGAAAAATTTGCGAGCGCTGAGTTATCTGGTGAAGTATCGAGCGGTCGCCAGACGCATCTTTGCTTGTGTAATTTTTGCTTGCCACCTCTTTTCCTCTGCCAGGTCGAGGTCAGTCCTGGGTTTGACATCGTTTGCCTCACTGCTCAAGTTTTGGAGTGCTCGCCTCTACGAAAGGAACTTGTTACTTGAAGTTTCACTTTCCATAGTGATCGCTTGAGACTCCTTGTCCATCTTCCATAATTCGCTTCATGAAGGAATTGTCACCCTTAGCAGATAACTTCTCTAAACTTTGTCCAACTTATAAGAAGATAGTTTCCTTGATGGATTTATTATCTTCGTCGTATGGTTCCTGCCTGATTTTGGTATCAGGTCTTTTTGCCTGACTTTGGCGTCAGGTCTTTTGATTTGCCTAACACTGTTGCTAGGTCTTTTGGCCTGACTTTGGCGTAAGGGCTATTGGTTTTGCCTAACTCTTGTTGTTAGGTCTTTTGTCCTGACTTTGGCGTCAGGGCTTTCGGTTTTGCCTAACTCTTGTTGTTAGGTCTTTTGTCCTGACTTTGGCGTTAGGGCTTTTGGCCTAACTTTGGCGTCAGGGCTTTTGGCCTAACTTTGTTGTTAGGGCTTTTTCTTCGATTTGATTCGAGTGGTCATTCTTTTTGATGGAATGAATTGCTTTTATTGACATAACATTTTGATTTACAAGCTATGTATGAAATCTCCTTAAATGTTCAGAATTGAATGGACGAGGTAACATTTCTTCTCAGTGGTTACCAAATAGTAGGATCCTGGGGCAGCGATCTCTACTACCTTGTATGGTCCTTCCCATTTAGCTGAAAGCTTATTTTGACTGTCCAGTCTTGTAAATTCGTACCTTCTCATAACCATCTCCCTCACGAAAAATTTGCGAGCGCTGAGTTATCTGGTGAAGTATCGAGCGGTCGCCAGACGCATCTTTGCTTGTGTAATTTTTGCTTGCCACCTCTTTTCCTCTGCCAGGTCGAGGTCAGTCTTGGGTTCGACTTCGTTTGCCTCAGTGTTCAACTTTTGGAGTGCTCGCCTCTACGAAAGGAACTTGTTACTTGAAGTTTCACTTTCCATAGTGATCGCTTGAGACTCCTTGTCCATCTTCCATAATTCGCTTCATGAAGGAATTGTCACCCTTAGCAGATAACTTCTCTAAACTTTGTCCAACTTATAAGAAGATAGTTTCCTTGATGGATTTATTATCTTCGTCGTATGGTTCCTGCCTGATTTTGGTATCAGGTCTTTTTGCCTGACTTTGGCGTCAGGTCTTTTGATTTGCCTAACACTGTTGCTAGGTCTTTTGGCCTGACTTTGGCGTAAGGGCTATTGGTTTTGCCTAACTCTTGTTGTTAGGTCTTTTGTCCTGACTTTGGCGTCAGGGCTTTCGGTTTTGCCTAACTCTTGTTGTTAGGTCTTTTGTCCTGACTTTGGCGTTAGGGCTTTTGGCCTAACTTTGGCGTCAGGGCTTTTGGCCTAACTTTGTTGTTAGGGCTTTTTCTTCGATTTGATTCGAGTGGTCATTCTTTTTGATGGAATGAATTGCTTTTATTGACATAACATTTTGATTTACAAGCTATGTATGAAATCTCCTTAAATGTTCAAAATTGAATGGACGAGGTAACATTTCTTCTTAGTGGTTACCAAATAATAGGATCCTGGGGCAGCGATCTCTACTACCTTGTATGGTCCTTCCCATTTAGCTGAAAGCTTATTTTGACTGTCCAGTCTTGTAAATTCGTACCTTCTCATAACCATCTCCCTCACGAAAAATTTGCGAGCGCTGAGTTATCTGGTGAAGTATCGAGCGGTCGCCAGACGCATCTTTGCTTGTGTAATTTTTGCTTGCCACCTCTTTTCCTCTGCCAGGTCGAGGTCAGTCCTGGGTTTGACATCGTTTGCCTCACTGCTCAACTTTTGGAGTGCTCGCCTCTACGAAAGGAACTTGTTACTTGAAGTTTCACTTTCCATAGTGATCGCTTGAGACTCCTTGTCCATCTTCCATAATTCGCTTCATGAAGGAATTGTCACCCTTAGCAGATAACTTCTCTAAACTTTGTCCAACTTATAAGAAGATAGTTTCCTTAATGGATTTATTATATTCGTCGTATGGTTCCTGCCTGATTTTGGTATCAGGTCTTTTTGCCTGACTTTGGCGTCAGGTCTTTTGATTTGCCTAACACTGTTGCTAGGTCTTTTGGCCTGACTTTGGCGTAAGGGCTGTTGGTTTTGCCTAACTCTTGTTGTTAGGTCTTTTGGCCTGACTTTTGCGTCAGGGCTTTCGGTTTTGCCTAACTCTTGTTGTTAGGTCTTTTGTCCTGACTTTGGCGTTAAGGCTTTTGGCCTAACTTTGGCGTCAGGCCTTTTGGCCTAACTTTGTTGTTAGGTCTTTTTCTTCGATTTGATTCGAGTGGTCATTCTTTTTGAAGGAATGACTTGCTTTTATTGACATAACATTTTGATTTACAAGCTATGTATGAAATCTCCTTAAATGTTCAGAATTGAATGGACGAGGTAACATTTCTTCTTCAGTGGTTACCAAATAGTAGGATCCTGGGGCAGCGATCTCTACTACCTTGTATGGTCCTTCCCATTTAGCTGAAAGCTTATTTTGACTGTCCAGTCTTGTAAATTCGTTCCTTCTCATAACCATCTCCCTCACAAAAAAATTGCGAGCGCTGAGTTATCTGTTGAAGTATCGAGCGGTCGCCAGACGCATCTTTGCTTGTGTAATTTTTGCTTGCCACCTCTTTTCCTCTGCCGGGTCGAGGTCAGTCCTGGGTTCGACTTCGTTTGCCTCAGTGTTCAACTTTTGGAGTACTCGCCTCTACGAAAGGAACTTGTTACTTGAAGTTTCACTTTCCATAGTGATCGCTTGAGACTCCTTGTCCATCTTCCATAATTCGCTTCATGAAGGAATTGTCACCCTTAGCAGATAACTTCTCTAAACTTTGTCCAACTTATAAGAAGATAGTTTCCTTGATGGATTTATTATCTTCGTCGTATGGTTCCTGCCTGATTTTGGTATCAGGTCTTTTTGCCTGACTTTGGCGTCAGGTCTTTTGATTTGCCTAACACTGTTGCTAGGTCTTTTGGCCTGACTTTGGGGTAAGGGCTATTGGTTTTTCCTAACTCTTGTTGTTAGGTCTTTTGTCCTGACTTTGGCGTCAGGGCTTTCGGTTTTGCCTAACTCTTGTTGTTAGGTCTTTTGTCCTGACTTTGGCGTTAGGGCTTTTGGCCTAACTTTGGCGTCAGGGCTTTTGGCCTAACTTTGTTGTTAGGGCTTTTTCTTCGATTTGATTCGAGTGGTCATTCTTTTTGATGGAATGAATTGCTTTTATTGACATAACATTTTGATTTACAAGCTATGTATGAAATCTCCTTAAATGTTCAGAATTGAATGGACGAGGTAACATTTCTTCTCAGTGGTTACCAAATAGTAGGATCCTGGGGCAGCGATCTCTACTACCTTGTATGGTCCTTCCCATTTAGCTGAAAGCTTATTTTGACTGTCCAGTCTTGTAAATTCGTACCTTCTCATAACCATCTCCCTCACGAAAAATTTGCGAGCGCTGAGTTATCTGGTGAAGTATCGAGCGGTCGCCAGACGCATCTTTGCTTGTGTAATTTTTGCTTGCCACCTCTTTTCCTCTGCCAGGTCGATGTCAGTCCTGGGTTCGACTTCGTTTGCCTCACTGCACAACTTTTGGAGTGCTCGCCTCTACGAAAGGAACTTGTTACTTGAAGTTTCACTTTCCATAGTGATCGCTTTAGACTCCTTGTCCATCTTCCATAATTCGCTTCATGAAGGAATTGTCACCCTTAGCAGATAACTTCTCTAAACTTTGTCCAACTTATAAGAAGATAGTTTCCTTGATGGATTTATTAGCTTCGTCGTATGGTTCCTGCCTGATTTTGGTATCAGGTCTTTTTGCCTGACTTTGGCGTCAGGTCTTTTGATTTGCCTAACACTGTTGCTAGGTCTTTTGGCCTGACTTTGGCGTAAGGGCTGTTGGTTTTGCCTAACTCTTGTTGTTAGGTCTTTTGGCCTGACTTTTGCGTCAGGGCTTTCGGTTTTGCCTAACTCTTGTTGTTAGGTCTTTTGTCCTGACTTTGGCGTTAGGGCTTTTGGCCTAACTTTGGCGTCAGGGCTTTTGGCCTAACTTTGTTGTTAGGGCTTTTTCTTCGATTTGATTCGAGTGGTCATTCTTTTTGATGGAATGAATTGCTTTTATTGACATAACATTTTGATTTACAAGCTATGTATGAAATCTCCTTAAATGTTCAGAATTGAATGGACGAGGTAACATTTCTTCTCAGTGGTTACCAAATAGTAGGATCCTGGGGCAGCGATCTCTACTACCTTGTATGGTCCTTCCCATTTAGCTGAAAGCTTCTTTTGACTGTCCAGTCTTGTAAATTCGTACCTTCTCATAACCATCTCCCTCACGAAAAATTTGCGAGCGCTGAGTTATCTGGTGAAGTATCGAGCGGTCGCCAGACGCATCTTTGCTTGTGTAATTTTTGCTTGCCACCTCTTTTCCTCTGCCAGGTCGATGTCAGTCCTGGGTTCGACTTCGTTTGCCTCACTGCACAACTTTTGGAGTGCTCGCCTCTACGAAAGGAACTTGTTACTTGAAGTTTCACTTTCCATAGTGATCGCTTGAGACTCCTTGTCCATCTTCCATAATTCGCTTCATGAAGGAATTGTCACCCTTAGCAGATAACTTCTCTAAACTTTGTCCAACTTATAAGAAGATAGTTTCCTTAATGGATTTATTATATTCGTCGTATGGTTCCTGCCTGATTTTGGTATCAGGTCTTTTTGCCTGACTTTGGCGTCAGGTCTTTTGATTTGCCTAACACTGTTGCTAGGTCTTTTGGCCTGACTTTGGCGTAAGGGCTGTTGGTTTTGCCTAACTCTTGTTGTTAGGTCTTTTGGCCTGACTTTTGCGTCAGGGCTTTCGGTTTTGCCTAACTCTTGTTGTTAGGTCTTTTGTCCTGACTTTGGCGTTAAGGCTTTTGGCCTAACTTTGGCGTCAGGCCTTTTGGCCTAACTTTGTTGTTAGGGCTTTTTCTTCGATTTGATTCGAGTGGTCATTCTTTTTGAAGGAATGACTTGCTTTTATTGACATAACATTTTGATTTACAAGCTATGTATGAAATCTCCTTAAATGTTCAGAATTGAATGGACAAGGTAACATTTCTTCTTCAGTGGTTACCAAATAGTAGGATCCTGGGGCAGCGATCTCTACTACCTTGTATGGTCCTTCCCATTTAGCTGAAAGCTTATTTTGACTGTCCAGTCTTGTAAATTCGTTCCTTCTCATAACCATCTCCCTCACAAAAAAATTGCGAGCGCTGAGTTTTCTGTTGAAGTATCGAGCGGTCGCCAGACGCATCTTTGCTTGTGTAATTTTTGCTTGCCACCTCTTTTCCTCTGCCAGGTCGAGGTCAGTCCTGGGTTCGACTTCGTTTGCCTCAGTGTTCAACTTTTGGAGTACTCGCCTCTACGAAAGGAACTTGTTACTTGAAGTTTCACTTTCCATAGTGATCGCTTGAGACTCCTTGTCCATCTTCCATAATTCGCTTCATGAAGGAATTGTCACCCTTAGCAGATAACTTCTCTAAACTTTGTCCAACTTATAAGAAGATAGTTTCCTTGATGGATTTATTATCTTCGTCGTATGGTTCCTGCCTGATTTTGGTATCAGGTCTTTTTGCCTGACTTTGGCGTCAGGTCTTTTGATTTGCCTAACACTGTTGCTACGTCTTTTGGCCTGACTTTGGCGTAAGGGCTATTGGTTTTGCCTAACTCTTGTTGTTAGGTCTTTTGTCCTGACTTTGGCGTCAGGGCTTTCGGTTTTGCCTAACTCTTGTTGTTAGGTCATTTGTCCTGACTTTGGCGTTAGGGCTTTTGGCCTAACTTTGGCGTCAGGGCTTTTGGCCTAACTTTGTTGTTAGGGCTTTTTCTTCGATTTGATTCGAGTGGTCATTCGTTTTGATGGAATGAATTGCTTTTATTGACATAACATTTTGATTTACAAGCTATGTATGAAATCTCCTTAAATGTTCAAAATTGAATGGACGAGGTAACATTTCTTCTCAGTGGTTACCAAATAGTAGGATCCTGGGGCAGCGATCTCTACTACCTTGTATGGTCCTTCCCATTTAGCTGAAAGCTTATTTTGACTGTCCAGTCTTGTAAATTCGTACCTTCTCATAACCATCTCCCTCACGAAAAATTTGCGAGCGCTGAGTTATCTGGTGAAGTATCGAGCGGTCGCCAGACGCATCTTTGCTTGTGTAATTTTTGCTTGCCACCTCTTTTCCTCTGCCAGGTCGAGGTCAGTCCTGGGTTTGACATCGTTTGCCTCACTGCTCAACTTTTGGAGTGCTCGCCTCTACGAAAGGAACTTGTTACTTGAAGTTTCACTTTCCATAGTGATCGCTTGAGACTCCTTGTCCATCTTCCATAATTCGCTTCATGAAGGAATTGTCACCCTTAGCAGATAACTTCTCTAAACTTTGTCCAACTTATAAGAAGATAGTTTCCTTAATGGATTTATTATATTCGTCGTATGGTTCCTGCCTGATTTTGGTATCAGGTCTTTTTCCCTGACTTTGGCGTCAGGTCTTTTGATTTGCCTAACACTGTTGCTAGGTCTTTTGGCCTGACTTTGGCGTAAGGGCTGTTGGTTTTGCCTAACTCTTGTTGTTAGGTCTTTTGGCCTGACTTTTGCGTCAGGGCTTTCGGTTTTGCCTAACTCTTGTTGTTAGGTCTTTTGTCCTGACTTTGGCGTTAAGGCTTTTGGCCTAACTTTGGCGTCAGGCCTTTTGGCCTAACTTTGTTGTTAGGGCTTTTTCTTCGATTTGATTCGAGTGGTCATTCTTTTTGAAGGAATGACTTGCTTTTATTGACATAACATTTTGATTTACAAGCTATGTATGAAATCTCCTTAAATGTTCAGAATTGAATGGACGAGGTAACATTTCTTCTTCAGTGGTTACCAAATAGTAGGATCCTGGGGCAGCGATCTCTACTACCTTGTATGGTCCTTCCCATTTAGCTGAAAGCTTATTTTGACTGTCCAGTCTTGTAAATTCGTTCCTTCTCATAACCATCTCCCTCACAAAAAAATTGCGAGCGCTGAGTTATCTGTGGAAGTATCGAGCGGTCGCCAGACGCATCTTTGCTTGTGTAATTTTTGCTTGCCACCTCTTTTCCTCTGCCAGGTCGAGGTCAGTCCTGGGTTCGACTTCGTTTGCCTCAGTGTTCAACTTTTGGAGTACTCGCCTCTACGAAAGGAACTTGTTACTTGAAGTTTCACTTTCCATAGTGATCGCTTGAGACTCCTTGTCCATCTTCCATAATTCGCTTCATGAAGGAATTGTCACCCTTAGCAGATAACTTCTCTAAACTTTGTCCAACTTATAAGAAGATAGTTTCCTTGATGGATTTATTATCTTCGTCGTATGGTTCCTGCCTGATTTTGGTATCAGGTCTTTTGCCTGACTTTGGCGTCAGGTCTTTTGATTTGCCTAACACTGTTGCTAGGTCTTTTGGCCTGACTTTGGCGTAAGGGCTGTTGGTTTTGCCTAACTCTTGTTGTTAGGTCTTTTGGCCTGACTTTTGCGTCAGGGCTTTCGGTTTTGCCTAACTCTTGTTGTTAGGTCTTTTGTCCTGACTTTGGCGTTAGGGCTTTTGGCCTAACTTTGGCGTCAGGGCTTTTGGCCTAACTTTGTTGTTAGGGCTTTTTCTTCGATTTGATTCGAGTGGTCATTCTTTTTGATGGAATGAATTGCTTTTATTGACATAACATTTTGATTTACAAGCTATGTATGAAATCTCCTTAAATGTTCAGAATTGAATGGACGAGGTAACATTTCTTCTCAGTGGTTACCAAATAGTAGGATCCTGGGGCAGCGATCTCTACTACCTTGTATGGTCCTTCCCATTTAGCTGAAAGCTTATTTTGACTGTCCAGTCTTGTAAATTCGTACCTTCTCATAACCATCTCCCTCACGAAAAATTTGCGAGCGCTGAGTTATCTGGTGAAGTATCGAGCGGTCGCCAGACGCATCTTTGCTTGTGTAATTTTTGCTTGCCACCTCTTTTCCTCTGCCAGGTCGATGTCAGTCCTGGGTTCGACTTCGTTTGCCTCACTGCACAACTTTTGGAGTGCTCGCCTCTACGAAAGGAACTTGTTACTTGAAGTTTCACTTTCCATAGTGATCGCTTGAGACTCCTTGTCCATCTTCCATAATTCGCTTCATGAAGGAATTGTCACCCTTAGCAGATAACTTCTCTAAACTTTGTCCAACTTATAAGAAGATAGTTTCCTTAATGGATTTATTATATTCGTCGTATGGTTCCTGCCTGATTTTGGTATCAGGTCTTTTTGCCTGACTTTGGCGTCAGGTCTTTTGATTTGCCTAACACTGTTGCTAGGTCTTTTGGCCTGACTTTGGCGTAAGGGCTATTGGTTTTGCCTAACTCTTGTTGTTAGGTCTTTTGTCCTGACTTTGGCGTCAGGGCTTTCGGTTTTGCCTAACTCTTGTTGTTAGGTCTTTTGTCCTGACTTTGGCGTTAGGGCTTTTGGCCTAACTTTGGCGTCAGGGCTTTTGGCCTAACTTTGTTGTTAGGGCTTTTTCTTCGATTTGATTCGAGTGGTCATTCTTTTTGATGGAATGAATTGCTTTTATTGACATAACATTTTGATTTACAAGCTATGTATGAAATCTCCTTAAATGTTCAGAATTGAATGGACGAGGTAACATTTCTTCTCAGTGGTTACCAAATAGTAGGATCCTGGGGCAGCGATCTCTACTACCTTGTATGGTCCTTCCCATTTAGCTGAAAGCTTATTTTGACTGTCCAGTCTTGTAAATTCGTACCTTCTCATAACCATCTCCCTCACGAAAAATTTGCGAGCGCTGAGTTATCTGGTGAAGTATCGAGCGGTCGACAGACGCATCTTTGCTTGTGTAATTTTTGCTTGCCACCTCTTTTCCTCTGCCAGGTCGATGTCAGTCCTGGGTTCGACTTCGTTTGCCTCACTGCACAACTTTTGGAGTGCTCGCCTCTACGAAAGGAACTTGTTACTTGAAGTTTCACTTTCCATAGTGATCGCTTTAGACTCCTTGTCCATCTTCCATAATTCGCTTCATGAAGGAATTGTCACCCTTAGCAGATAACTTCTCTAAACTTTGTCCAACTTATAAGAAGATAGTTTCCTTGATGGATTTATTAGCTTCGTCGTATGGTTCCTGCCTGATTTTGGTATCAGGTCTTTTTGCCTGACTTTGGCGTCAGGTCTTTTGATTTGCCTAACACTGTTGCTAGGTCTTTTGGCCTGACTTTGGCGTAAGGGCTGTTGGTTTTGCCTAACTCTTGTTGTTAGGTCTTTTGGCCTGACTTTTGCGTCAGGGCTTTCGGTTTTGCCTAACTCTTGTTGTTAGGTCTTTTGTCCTGACTTTGGCGTTAAGGCTTTTGGCCAAACTTTGGCGTCAGGGCTTTTGGCCTAACTTTGTTGTTAGGGCTTTTTCTTCGATTTGATTCGAGTGGTCATTCTTTTTGAAGGAATGACTTGCTTTTATTGACATAACATTTTGATTTACAAGCTATGTATGAAATCTCCTTAAATGTTCAGAATTGAATGGACGAGGTAACATTTCTTCTTCAGTGGTTACCAAATAGTAGAATCCTGGGGCAGCGATCTCTACTACCTTGTATGGTCCTTCCCATTTAGCTGAAAGCTTATTTTGACTGTCCAGTCTTGTAAATTCGTTCCATATCATAACCATCTCCCTCACGAAAAATTTGCGAGCGCTGAGTTTTCTGTTGAAGTATCGAGCGGTCGCCAGACGCATCTTTGCTTGTGTAATTTTTGCTTGCCACCTCTTTTCCTCTGCCAGGTCGAGGTCAGTCCTGGGTTCGACTTCGTTTGCCTCAGTGTTCAACTTTTGGAGTGCTCGCCTCTACGAAAGGAACTTGTTACTTGAAGTTTAACTTTCCATAGTGATCGCTTGAGACTCCTTGTCCATCTTCCATAATTCGCTTCATGAAGGAATTGTCACCCTTAGCAGATAACTTCTCTAAACTTTGTCCAACTTATAAGAAGATAGTTTCCTTGATGGATTTATTATCTTCGTCGTATGGTTCCTGCCTGATTTTGGTATCAGGTCTTTTTGCCTGACTTTGGCGTCAGGTCTTTTGATTTGCCTAACACTGTTGCTAGGTCTTTTGGCCTGACTTTGGCGTAAGGGCTATTGGTTTTGCCTAACTCTTGTTGTTAGGTCTTTTGTCCTGACTTTGGCGTCAGGGCTTTCGGTTTTGCCTAACTCTTGTTGTTAGGTCTTTTGTCCTGACTTTGGCGTTAGGGCTTTTGGCCTAACTTTGGCGTCAGGGCTTTTGGCCTAACTTTGTTGTTAGGGCTTTTTCTTCGATTTGATTCGAGTGGTCATTCTTTTTGATGGAATGAATTGCTTTTATTGACATAACATTTTGATTTACAAGCTATGTATGAAATCTCCTTAAATGTTCAGAATTGAATGGACGAGGTAACATTTCTTCTCAGTGGTTACCAAATAGTAGGATCCTGGGGCATCGATCTCTACTACCTTGTATGGTCCTTCCCATTTAGCTGAAAGCTTATTTTGACTGTCCAGTCTTGTAAATTCGTACCTTCTCATAACCATCTCCCTCACGAAAAATTTGCGAGCGCTGAGTTATCTGGTGAAGTATCGAGCGGTCGCCAGACGCATCTTTGCTTGTGTAATTTTTGCTTGCCACCTCTTTTCCTCTGCCAGGTCGAGGTCAGTCCTGGGTTCGACTTCGTTTGCCTCACTGCACAACTTTTGGAGTGCTCGCCTCTACGAAAGGAACTTGTTACTTGAAGTTTCACTTTCCATAGTGATCGCTTGAGACTCCTTGTCCATCTTCCATAATTCGCTTCATGAAGGAATTGTCACCCTTAGCAGATAACTTCTCTAAACTTTGTCCAACTTATAAGAAGATAGTTTCCTTAATGGATTTATTATATTCGTCGTATGGTTCCTGCCTGATTTTGGTATCAGGTCTTTTTGCCTGACTTTGGCGTCAGGTCTTTTGATTTGCCTAACACTGTTGCTAGGTCTTTTGGCCTGACTTTGGCGTAAGGGCTGTTGGTTTTGCCTAACTCTTGTTGGTAGGTCTTTTGGCCTGACTTTTGCGTCAGGGCTTTCGGTTTTGCCTAACTCTTGTTGTTAGGTCTTTTGTCCTGACTTTGGCGTTAAGGCTTTTGGCCTAACTTTGGCGTCAGGGCTTTTGGCCTAACTTTGTTGTTAGGGCTTTTTCTTCGATTTGATTCGAGTGGTCATTCTTTTTGAAGGAATGACTTGCTTTTATTGACATAACATTTTGATTTACAAGCTATGTATGAAATCTCCTTAAATGTTCAGAATTGAATGGACGAGGTAACATTTCTTCTTCAGTGGTTACCAAATAGTAGAATCCTGGGGCAGCGATCTCTACTACCTTGTATGGTCCTTCCCATTTAGCTGAAAGCTTATTTTGACTGTCCAGTCTTGTAAATTCGTTCCATATCATAACCATCTCCCTCACGAAAAATTTGCGAGCGCTGAGTTTTCTGTTGAAGTATCGAGCGGTCGCCAGACGCATCTTTGCTTGTGTAATTTTTGCTTGCCACCTCTTTTCCTCTGCCAGGTCGAGGTCAGTCCTGGGTTCGACTTCGTTTGCCTCAGTGTTCAACTTTTGGAGTGCTCGCCTCTACGAAAGGAACTTGTTACTTGAAGTTTAACTTTCCATAGTGATCGCTTGAGACTCCTTGTCCATCTTCCATAATTCGCTTCATGAAGGAATTGTCACCCTTAGCAGATAACTTCTCTAAACTTTGTCCAACTTATAAGAAGATAGTTTCCTTGATGGATTTATTATCTTCGTCGTATGGTTCCTGCCTGATTTTGGTATCAGGTCTTTTTGCCTGACTTTGGCGTCAGGTCTTTTGATTTGCCTAACACTGTTGCTAGGTCTTTTGGCCTGACTTTGGCGTAAGGGCTATTGGTTTTTCCTAACTCTTGTTGTTAGGTCTTTTGTCCTGACTTTGGCGTCAGGGCTTTCGGTTTTGCCTAACTCTTGTTGTTAGGTCTTTTGTCCTGACTTTGGCGTTAGGGCTTTTGGCCTAACTTTGGCGTCAGGGCTTTTGGCCTAACTTTGTTGTTAGGGCTTTTTCTTCGATTTGATTCGAGTGGTCATTCTTTTTGATGGAATGAATTGCTTTTATTGACATAACATTTTGATTTACAAGCTATGTATGAAATCTCCTTAAATGTTCAGAATTGAATGGACGAGGTAACATTTCTTCTCAGTGGTTACCAAATAGTAGGATCCTGGGGCATCGATCTCTACTACCTTGTATGGTCCTTCCCATTTAGCTGAAAGCTTATTTTGACTGTCCAGTCTTGTAAATTCGTACCTTCTCATAACCATCTCCCTCACGAAAAATTTGCGAGCGCTGAGTTATCTGGTGAAGTATCGAGCGGTCGCCAGACGCATCTTTGCTTGTGTAATTTTTGCTTGCCACCTCTTTTCCTCTGCCAGGTCGAGGTCAGTCCTGGGTTCGACTTCGTTTGCCTCACTGCACAACTTTTGGAGTGCTCGCCTCTACGAAAGGAACTTGTTACTTGAAGTTTCACTTTCCATAGTGATCGCTTGAGACTCCTTGTCCATCTTCCATAATTCGCTTCATGAAGGAATTGTCACCCTTAGCAGATAACTTCTCTAAACTTTGTCCAACTTATAAGAAGATAGTTTCCTTAATGGATTTATTATATTCGTCGTATGGTTCCTGCCTGATTTTGGTATCAGGTCTTTTTGCATGACTGTGGCGTCAGGTCTTTTGATTTGCCTAACACTGTTGCTAGGTCTTTTGGCCTGACTTTGGCGTAAGGGCTGTTGGTTTTGCCTAACTCTTGTTGGTAGGTCTTTTGGCCTGACTTTTGCGTCAGGGCTTTCGGTTTTGCCTAACTCTTGTTGTTAGGTCTTTTGTCCTGACTTTGGCGTTAAGGCTTTTGGCCTAACTTTGGCGTCAGGGCTTTTGGCCTAACTTTGTTGTTAGGGCTTTTTCTTCGATTTGATTCGAGTGGTCATTCTTTTTGAAGGAATGACTTGCTTTTATTGACATAACATTTTGATTTACAAGCTATGTATGAAATCTCCTTAAATGTTCAGAATTGAATGGACGAGGTAACATTTCTTCTTCAGTGGTTACCAAATAGTAGAATCCTGGGGCAGCGATCTCTACTACCTTGTATGGTCCTTCCCATTTAGCTGAAAGCTTATTTTGACTGTCCAGTCTTGTAAATTCGTTCCATATCATAACCATCTCCCTCACGAAAAATTTGCGAGCGCTGAGTTTTCTGTTGAAGTATCGAGCGGTCGCCAGACGCATCTTTGCTTGTGTAATTTTTGCTTGCCACCTCTTTTCCTCTGCCAGGTCGAGGTCAGTCCTGGGTTCGACTTCGTTTGCCTCAGTGTTCAACTTTTGGAGTGCTCGCCTCTACGAAAGGAACTTGTTACTTGAAGTTTAACTTTCCATAGTGATCGCTTGAGACTCCTTGTCCATCTTCCATAATTCGCTTCATGAAGGAATTGTCACCCTTAGCAGATAACTTCTCTAAACTTTGTCCAACTTATAAGAAGATAGTTTCCTTGATGGATTTATTATCTTCGTCGTATGGTTCCTGCCTGATTTTGGTATCAGGTCTTTTTGCCTGACTTTGGCGTCAGGTCTTTTGATTTGCCTAACACTGTTGCTAGGTCTTTTGGCCTGACTTTGGCGTAAGGGCTATTGGTTTTGCCTAACTCTTGTTGTTAGGTCTTTTGTCCTGACTTTGGCGTCAGGGCTTTCGGTTTTGCCTAACTCTTGTTGTTAGGTCTTTTGTCCTGACTTTGGCGTTAGGGCTTTTGGCCTAACTTTGGCGTCAGGGCTTTTGGCCTAACTTTGTTGTTAGGGCTTTTTCTTCGATTTGATTCGAGTGGTCATTCTTTTTGATGGAATGAATTGCTTTTATTGACATAACATTTTGATTTACAAGCTATGTATGAAATCTCCTTAAATGTTCAGAATTGAATGGACGAGGTAACATTTCTTCTCAGTGGTTACCAAATAGTAGGATCCTGGGGCATCGACCTCTACTACCTTGTATGGTCCTTCCCATTTAGCTGAAAGCTTATTTTGACTGTCCAGTCTTGTAAATTCGTACCTTCTCATAACCATCTCCCTCACGAAAAATTTGCGAGCGCTGAGTTATCTGGTGAAGTATCGAGCGGTCGCCAGACGCATCTTTGCTTGTGTAATTTTTGCTTGCCACCTCTTTTCCTCTGCCAGGTCGAGGTCAGTCCTGGGTTCGACTTCGTTTGCCTCACTGCACAACTTTTGGAGTGCTCGCCTCTACGAAAGGAACTTGTTACTTGAAGTTTCACTTTCCATAGTGATCGCTTGAGACTCCTTGTCCATCTTCCATAATTCGCTTCATGAAGGAATTGTCACCCTTAGCAGATAACTTCTCTAAACTTTGTCCAACTTATAAGAAGATAGTTTCCTTAATGGATTTATTATATTCGTCGTATGGTTCCTGCCTGATTTTGGTATCAGGTCTTTTTGCATGACTGTGGCGTCAGGTCTTTTGATTTGCCTAACACTGTTGCTAGGTCTTTTGGCCTGACTTTGGCGTAAGGGCTGTTGGTTTTGCCTAACTCTTGTTGGTAGGTCTTTTGGCCTGACTTTTGCGTCAGGGCTTTCGGTTTTGCCTAACTCTTGTTGTTAGGTCTTTTGTCCTGACTTTGGCGTTAAGGCTTTTGGCCTAACTTTGGCGTCAGGGCTTTTGGCCTAACTTTGTTGTTAGGGCTTTTTCTTCGATTTGATTCGAGTGGTCATTCTTTTTGAAGGAATGACTTGCTTTTATTGACATAACATTTTGATTTACAAGCTATGTATGAAATCTCCTTAAATGTTCAGAATTGAATGGACGAGGTAACATTTCTTCTTCAGTGGTTACCAAATAGTAGAATCCTGGGGCAGCGATCTCTACTACCTTGTATGGTCCTTCCCATTTAGCTGAAAGCTTATTTTGACTGTCCAGTCTTGTAAATTCGTTCCATATCATAACCATCTCCCTCACGAAAAATTTGCGAGCGCTGAGTTTTCTGTTGAAGTATCGAGCGGTCGCCAGACGCATCTTTGCTTGTGTAATTTTTGCTTGCCACCTCTTTTCCTCTGCCAGGTCGAGGTCAGTCCTGGGTTCGACTTCGTTTGCCTCAGTGTTCAACTTTTGGAGTGCTCGCCTCTACGAAAGGAACTTGTTACTTGAAGTTTAACTTTCCATAGTGATCGCTTGAGACTCCTTGTCCATCTTCCATAATTCGCTTCATGAAGGAATTGTCACCCATAGCAGATAACTTCTCTAAACTTTGTCCAACTTATAAGAAGATAGTTTCCTTGATGGATTTATTATCTTCGTCGTATGGTTCCTGCCTGATTTTGGTATCAGGTCTTTTTGCCTGACTTTGGCGTCAGGTCTTTTGATTTGCCTAACACTGTTGCTAGGTCTTTTGGCCTGACTTTGGCGTAAGGGCTGTTGGTTTTGCCTAACTCTTGTTGGTAGGTCTTTTGGCCTGACTTTTGCGTCAGGGCTTTCGGTTTTGCCTAACTCTTGTTGTTAGGTCTTTTGTCCTGACTTTGGCGTTAAGGCTTTTGGCCTAACTTTGGCGTCAGGGCTTTTGGCCTAACTTTGTTGTTAGGGCTTTTTCTTCGATTTGATTCGAGTGGTCATTCTTTTTGAAGGAATGACTTGCTTTTATTGACATAACATTTTGATTTACAAGCTATGTATGAAATCTCCTTAAATGTTCAGAATTGAATGGACGAGGTAACATTTCTTCTTCAGTGGTTACCAAATAGTAGAATCCTGGGGCAGCGATCTCTACTACCTTGTATGGTCCTTCCCATTTAGCTGAAAGCTTATTTTGACTGTCCAGTCTTGTAAATTCGTTCCATATCATAACCATCTCCCTCACGAAAAATTTGCGAGCGCTGAGTTTTCTGTTGAAGTATCGAGCGGTCGCCAGACGCATCTTTGCTTGTGTAATTTTTGCTTGCCACCTCTTTTCCTCTGCCAGGTCGAGGTCAGTCCTGGGTTCGACTTCGTTTGCCTCAGTGTTCAACTTTTGGAGTGCTCGCCTCTACGAAAGGAACTTGTTACTTGAAGTTTAACTTTCCATAGTGATCGCTTGAGACTCCTTGTCCATCTTCCATAATTCGCTTCATGAAGGAATTGTCACCCTTAGCAGATAACTTCTCTAAACTTTGTCCAACTTATAAGAAGATAGTTTCCTTGATGGATTTATTATCTTCGTCGTATGGTTCCTGCCTGATTTTGGTATCAGGTCTTTTTGCCTGACTTTGGCGTCAGGTCTTTTGATTTGCCTAACACTGTTGCTAGGTCTTTTGGCCTGACTTTGGCGTAAGGGCTATTGGTTTTGCCTAACTCTTGTTGTTAGGTCTTTTGTCCTGACTTTGGCGTCAGGGCTTTCGGTTTTGCCTAACTCTTGTTGTTAGGTCTTTTGTCCTGACTTTGGCGTTAGGGCTTTTGGCCTAACTTTGGCGTCAGGGCTTTTGGCCTAACTTTGTTGTTAGGGCTTTTTCTTCGATTTGATTCGAGTGGTCATTCTTTTTGATGGAATGAATTGCTTTTATTGACATAACATTTTGATTTACAAGCTATGTATGAAATCTCCTTAAATGTTCAGAATTGAATGGACGAGGTAACATTTCTTCTCAGTGGTTACCAAATAGTAGGATCCTGGGGCATCGACCTCTACTACCTTGTATGGTCCTTCCCATTTAGCTGAAAGCTTATTTTGACTGTCCAGTCTTGTAAATTCGTACCTTCTCATAACCATCTCCCTCACGAAAAATTTGCGAGCGCTGAGTTATCTGGTGAAGTATCGAGCGGTCGCCAGACGCATCTTTGCTTGTGTAATTTTTGCTTGCCACCTCTTTTCCTCTGCCAGGTCGAGGTCAGTCCTGGGTTCGACTTCGTTTGCCTCACTGCACAACTTTTGGAGTGCTCGCCTCTACGAAAGGAACTTGTTACTTGAAGTTTCACTTTCCATAGTGATCGCTTGAGACTCCTTGTCCATCTTCCATAATTCGCTTCATGAAGGAATTGTCACCCTTAGCAGATAACTTCTCTAAACTTTGTCCAACTTATAAGAAGATAGTTTCCTTAATGGATTTATTATATTCGTCGTATGGTTCCTGCCTGATTTTGGTATCAGGTCTTTTTGCATGACTGTGGCGTCAGGTCTTTTGATTTGCCTAACACTGTTGCTAGGTCTTTTGGCCTGACTTTGGCGTAAGGGCTGTTGGTTTTGCCTAACTCTTGTTGGTAGGTCTTTTGGCCTGACTTTTGCGTCAGGGCTTTCGGTTTTGCCTAACTCTTGTTGTTAGGTCTTTTGTCCTGACTTTGGCGTTAAGGCTTTTGGCCTAACTTTGGCGTCAGGGCTTTTGGCCTAACTTTGTTGTTAGGGCTTTTTCTTCGATTTGATTCGAGTGGTCATTCTTTTTGAAGGAATGACTTGCTTTTATTGACATAACATTTTGATTTACAAGCTATGTATGAAATCTCCTTAAATGTTCAGAATTGAATGGACGAGGTAACATTTCTTCTTCAGTGGTTACCAAATAGTAGAATCCTGGGGCAGCGATCTCTACTACCTTGTATGGTCCTTCCCATTTAGCTGAAAGCTTATTTTGACTGTCCAGTCTTGTAAATTCGTTCCATATCATAACCATCTCCCTCACGAAAAATTTGCGAGCGCTGAGTTTTCTGTTGAAGTATCGAGCGGTCGCCAGACGCATCTTTGCTTGTGTAATTTTTGCTTGCCACCTCTTTTCCTCTGCCAGGTCGAGGTCAGTCCTGGGTTCGACTTCGTTTGCCTCAGTGTTCAACTTTTGGAGTGCTCGCCTCTACGAAAGGAACTGGTTACTTGAAGTTTAACTTTCCATAGTGATCGCTTGAGACTCCTTGTCCATCTTCCATAATTCGCTTCATGAAGGAATTGTCACCCTTAGCAGATAACTTCTCTAAACTTTGTCCAACTTATAAGAAGATAGTTTCCTTGATGGATTTATTATCTTCGTCGTATGGTTCCTGCCTGATTTTGGTATCAGGTCTTTTTGCCTGACTTTGGCGTCAGGTCTTTTGATTTGCCTAACACTGTTGCTAGGTCTTTTGGCCTGACTTTGGCGTAAGGGCTGTTGGTTTTGCCTAACTCTTGTTGGTAGGTCTTTTGGCCTGACTTTTGCGTCAGGGCTTTCGGTTTTGCCTAACTCTTGTTGTTAGGTCTTTTGTCCTGACTTTGGCGTTAAGGCTTTTGGCCTAACTTTGGCGTCAGGGCTTTTGGCCTAACTTTGTTGTTAGGGCTTTTTCTTCGATTTGATTCGAGTGGTCATTCTTTTTGAAGGAATGACTTGCTTTTATTGACATAACATTTTGATTTACAAGCTATGTATGAAATCTCCTTAAATGTTCAGAATTGAATGGACGAGGTAACATTTCTTCTTCAGTGGTTACCAAATAGTAGAATCCTGGGGCAGCGATCTCTACTACCTTGTATGGTCCTTCCCATTTAGCTGAAAGCTTATTTTGACTGTCCAGTCTTGTAAATTCGTTCCATATCATAACCATCTCCCTCACGAAAAATTTGCGAGCGCTGAGTTTTCTGTTGAAGTATCGAGCGGTCGCCAGACGCATCTTTGCTTGTGTAATTTTTGCTTGCCACCTCTTTTCCTCTGCCAGGTCGAGGTCAGTCCTGGGTTCGACTTCGTTTGCCTCAGTGTTCAACTTTTGGAGTGCTCGCCTCTACGAAAGGAACTTGTTACTTGAAGTTTAACTTTCCATAGTGATCGCTTGAGACTCCTTGTCCATCTTCCATAATTCGCTTCATGAAGGAATTGTCACCCATAGCAGATAACTTCTCTAAACTTTGTCCAACTTATAAGAAGATAGTTTCCTTGATGGATTTATTATCTTCGTCGTATGGTTCCTGCCTGATTTTGGTATCAGGTCTTTTTGCCTGACTTTGGCGTCAGGTCTTTTGATTTGCCTAACACTGTTGCTAGGTCTTTTGGCCTGACTTTGGCGTAAGGGCTGTTGGTTTTGCCTAACTCTTGTTGGTAGGTCTTTTGGCCTGACTTTTGCGTCAGGGCTTTCGGTTTTGCCTAACTCTTGTTGTTAGGTCTTTTGTCCTGACTTTGGCGTTAAGGCTTTTGGCCTAACTTTGGCGTCAGGGCTTTTGGCCTAACTTTGTTGTTAGGGCTTTTTCTTCGATTTGATTCGAGTGGTCATTCTTTTTGAAGGAATGACTTGCTTTTATTGACATAACATTTTGATTTACAAGCTATGTATGAAATCTCCTTAAATGTTCAGAATTGAATGGACGAGGTAACATTTCTTCTTCAGTGGTTACCAAATAGTAGAATCCTGGGGCAGCGATCTCTACTACCTTGTATGGTCCTTCCCATTTAGCTGAAAGCTTATTTTGACTGTCCAGTCTTGTAAATTCGTTCCATATCATAACCATCTCCCTCACGAAAAATTTGCGAGCGCTGAGTTTTCTGTTGAAGTATCGAGCGGTCGCCAGACGCATCTTTGCTTGTGTAATTTTTGCTTGCCACCTCTTTTCCTCTGCCAGGTCGAGGTCAGTCCTGGGTTCGACTTCGTTTGCCTCAGTGTTCAACTTTTGGAGTGCTCGCCTCTACGAAAGGAACTTGTTACTTGAAGTTTAACTTTCCATAGTGATCGCTTGAGACTCCTTGTCCATCTTCCATAATTCGCTTCATGAAGGAATTGTCACCCATAGCAGATAACTTCTCTAAACTTTGTCCAACTTATAAGAAGATAGTTTCCTTGATGGATTTATTATCTTCGTCGTATGGTTCCTGCCTGATTTTGGTATCAGGTCTTTTTGCCTGACTTTGGCGTCAGGTCTTTTGATTTGCCTAACACTGTTGCTAGGTCTTTTGGCCTGACTTTGGCGTAAGGGCTATTGGTTTTGCCTAACTCTTGTTGTTAGGTCTTTTGTCCTGACTTTGGCGTCAGGGCTTTCGGTTTTGCCTAACTCTTGTTGTTAGGTCTTTTGTCCTGACTTTGGCGTTAGGGCTTTTGGCCTAACTTTGGCGTCAGGGCTTTTGGCCTAACTTTGTTGTTAGGGCTTTTTCTTCGATTTGATTCGAGTGGTCATTCTTTTTGATGGAATGAATTGCTTTTATTGACATAACATTTTGATTTACAAGCTATGTATGAAATCTCCTTAAATGTTCAGAATTGAATGGACGAGGTAACATTTCTTCTCAGTGGTTACCAAATAGTAGGATCCTGGGGCATCGATCTCTACTACCTTGTATGGTCCTTCCCATTTAGCTGAAAGCTTATTTTGACTGTCCAGTCTTGTAAATTCGTACCTTCTCATAACCATCTCCCTCACGAAAAATTTGCGAGCGCTGAGTTATCTGGTGAAGTATCGAGCGGTCGCCAGACGCATCTTTGCTTGTGTAATTTTTGCTTGCCACCTCTTTTCCTCTGCCAGGTCGAGGTCAGTCCTGGGTTCGACTTCGTTTGCCTCAGTGTTCAACTTTTGGAGTGCTCGCCTCTACGAAAGGAACTTGTTACTTGAAGTTTAACTTTCCATAGTGATCGCTTGAGACTCCTTGTCCATCTTCCATAATTCGCTTCATGAAGGAATTGTCACCCTTAGCAGATAACTTCTCTAAACTTTGTCCAACTTATAAGAAGATAGTTTCCTTGATGGATTTATTATCTTCGTCGTATGGTTCCTGCCTGATTTTGGTATCAGGTCTTTTTGCCTGACTTTGGCGTCAGGTCTTTTGATTTGCCTAACACTGTTGCTAGGTCTTTTGGCCTGACTTTGGCGTAAGGGCTATTGGTTTTGCCTAACTCTTGTTGTTAGGTCTTTTGTCCTGACTTTGGCGTCAGGGCTTTCGGTTTTGCCTAACTCTTGTTGTTAGGTCTTTTGTCCTGACTTTGGCGTTAGTGCTTTTGGCCTAACTTTGGCGTCAGGGCTTTTGGCCTAACTTTGTTGTTAGGGCTTTTTCTTCGATTTGATTCGAGTGGTCATTCTTTTTGATGGAATGAATTGCTTTTATTGACATAACATTTTGATTTACAAGCTATGTATGAAATCTCCTTAAATGTTCAGAATTGAATGGACGAGGTAACATTTCTTCTCAGTGGTTACCAAATAGTAGGATCCTGGGGCATCGATCTCTACTACCTTGTATGGTCCTTCCCATTTAGCTGAAAGCTTATTTTGACTGTCCAGTCTTGTAAATTCGTTCCATATCATAACCATCTCCCTCACGAAAAATTTGCGAGCGCTGAGTTTTCTGTTGAAGTATCGAGCGGTCGCCAGACGCATCTTTGCTTGTGTAATTTTTGCTTGCCACCTCTTTTCCTCTGCCAGGTCGAGGTCAGTCCTGGGTTCGACTTCGTTTGCCTCAGTGTTCAACTTTTGGAGTGCTCGCCTCTACGAAAGGAACTTGTTACTTGAAGTTTAACTTTCCATAGTGATCGCTTGAGACTCCTTGTCCATCTTCCATAATTCGCTTCATGAAGGAATTGTCACCCTTAGCAGATAACTTCTCTAAACTTTGTCCAACTTATAAGAAGATAGTTTCCTTGATGGATTTATTATCTTCGTCGTATGGTTCCTGCCTGATTTTGGTATCAGGTCTTTTTGCCTGACTTTGGCGTCAGGTCTTTTGATTTGCCTAACACTGTTGCTAGGTCTTTTGGCCTGACTTTGGCGTAAGGGCTATTGGTTTTGCCTAACTCTTGTTGTTAGGTCTTTTGTCCTGACTTTGGCGTCAGGGCTTTCGGTTTTGCCTAACTCTTGTTGTTAGGTCTTTTGTCCTGACTTTGGCGTTAGGGCTTTTGGCCTAACTTTGGCGTCAGGGCTTTTGGCCTAACTTTGTTGTTAGGGCTTTTTCTTCGATTTGATTCGAGTGGTCATTCTTTTTGATGGAATGAATTGCTTTTATTGACATAACATTTTGATTTACAAGCTATGTATGAAATCTCCTTAAATGTTCAGAATTGAATGGACGAGGTAACATTTCTTCTCAGTGGTTACCAAATAGTAGGATCCTGGGGCATCGATCTCTACTACCTTGTATGGTCCTTCCCATTTAGCTGAAAGCTTATTTTGACTGTCCAGTCTTGTAAATTCGTACCTTCTCATAACCATCTCCCTCACGAAAAATTTGCGAGCGCTGAGTTATCTGGTGAAGTATCGAGCGGTCGCCAGACGCATCTTTGCTTGTGTAATTTTTGCTTGCCACCTCTTTTCCTCTGCCAGGTCGAGGTCAGTCCTGGGTTCGACTTCGTTTGCCTCACTGCACAACTTTTGGAGTGCTCGCCTCTACGAAAGGAACTTGTTACTTGAAGTTTCACTTTCCATAGTGATCGCTTGAGACTCCTTGTCCATCTTCCATAATTCGCTTCATGAAGGAATTGTCACCCTTAGCAGATAACTTCTCTAAACTTTGTCCAACTTATAAGAAGATAGTTTCCTTGATGGATTTATTATTTTCGTCGTATGGTTCCTGCCTGATTTTGGTATCAGGTCTTTTTGCCTGACTTTGGCGTCAGGTCTTTTGATTTGCCTAACACTGTTGCTAGGTCTTTTGTCCTGACTTTGGCGTCAGGGCTTTCGGTTTTGCCTAACTCTTGTTGTTAGGTCTTTTGTCCTGACTTTGGCGTTAGGGCTTTTGGCCTAACTTTGGCGTCAGGGCTTTTGGCCTAACTTTGTTGTTAGGGCTTTTTCTTCGATTTGATTTGAGTGGTCATTCTTTTTGATGGAATGAATTGCTTTTATTGACATAACATTTTGATTTACAAGCTATGTATGAAATCTCCTTAAATGTTCAGAATTGAATGGACGAGGTAACATTTCTTCTCAGTGGTTACCAAATAGTAGGATCCTGGGGCAGCGATCTCTACTACCTTGTATGGTCCTTCCCATTTAGCTGAAAGCTTATTTTGACTGTCCAGTCTTGTAAATTCGTACCTTCTCATAACCATCTCCCTCACGAAAAATTTGCGAGCACTGAGTTATCTGGTGAAGTATCGAGCGGTCGCCAGACGCATCTTTGCTTGTGTAATTTTTGCTTGCCACCTCTTTTCCTCTGCCAGGTCGAGGTCAGTCCTGGGTTCGACTTCCTTTGCCTCACTGCTCAACTTTTGGAGTGCTCGCCTCTACGAAAGGAACTTGTTACTTGAAGTTTCACTTTCCATAGTGATCGCTTGAGACTCCTTGTCCATCTTCCATAATTCGCTTCATGAAGGAATTGTCACCCTTAGCAGATAACTTCTCTAAACTTTGTCCAACTTATAAGAAGATAGTTTCCTTAATGGATTTATTATATTCGTCGTATGGTTCCTGCCTGATTTTGGTATCAGGTCTTTTTGCATGACTTTGGCGTCAGGTCTTTTGATTTGCCTAACACTGTTGCTAGGTCTTTTGGCCTGACTTTGGCGTAAGGGCTGTTGGTTTTGCCTAACTCTTGTTGTTAGGTCTTTTGTCCTGACTTTGGCGTCAGGGCTTTCGGTTTTGCCTAACTCTTGTTGTTAGGTCTTTTGTCCTGACTTTGGCGTTAGGGCTTTTGGCCTAACTTTGGCGTCAGGGCTTTTGGCCTAACTTTGTTGTTAGGGCTTTTTCTTCGATTTGATTCGAGTGGTCATTCTTTTTGATGGAATGAATTTCTTTTATTGACATAACATTTTGATTTACAAGCTATGTATGAAATCTCCTTAAATGTTCAGAATTGAATGGACGAGGTAACATTTCTTCTCAGTGGTTACCAAATAGTAGGATCCTGGGGCAGCGATCTCTACTACCTTGTATGGTCCTTCCCATTTAGCTGAAAGCTTATTTTGACTGTCCAGTCTTGTAAATTCGTACCTTCTTATAACCATCTCCCTCACGAAAAATTTGCGAGCGCTGAGTTATCTGGTGAAGTATCGAGCGGTCGCCAGACGCATCTTTGCTTGTGTAATTTTTGCTTGCCACCTCTTTTCCTCTGCCAGGTCGAGGTCAGTCCTGGGTTCGACTTCGTTTGCCTCACTGCTCAACTTTTGGAGTGCTCGCCTCTACGAAAGGAACTTGTTACTTGAAGTTTCACTTTCCATAGTGATCGCTTGAGACTCCTTGTCCATCTTCCATAATTCGCTTCATGAAGGAATTGTCACCCTTAGCAGATAACTTCTCTAAACTTTGTCCAACTTATAAGAAGATAGTTTCCTTAATGGATTTATTATATTCGTCATATGGTTCCTGCCTGATTTTGGTATCAGGTCTTTTTGCCTGACTTTGGCGTCAGGTCTTTTGATTTGCCTAACACTGTTGCTAGGTCTTTTGGCCTGACTTTGGCGTAAGGGCTGTTGGTTTTGCCTAACTTTTGTTGTTAGGTCTTTTGGCCTGACTTTTGCGTCAGGGCTTTCGGTTTTGCCTAACTCTTGTTGTTAGGTCTTTTGTCCTGACTTTGGCGTTAAGGCTTTTGGCCTAACTTTGGCGTCAGGCCTTTTGGCCTAACTTTGTTGTTAGGGCTTTTTCTTCGATTTGATTCGAGTGGTCATTCTTTTTGAAGGAATGACTTGCTTTTATTGACATAACATTTTGATTTACAAGCTATGTATGAAATCTCCTTAAATGTTCAGAATTGAATGTACGGGGTAACATTTCTTCTTCAGTGGTTACCAAATAGTAGGATCCTGGGGCAGCGATCTCTACTACCTTGTATGGTCCTTCCCATTTAGCTGAAAGTTTATTTTGACTGTCCAGTCTTGTAAATTCGTACCTTCTCATAACCATCTCCCTCACGAAAAATTTGCGAGCGCTGAGTTATCTGTTGAAGTATCGAGCGGTCGCCAGACGCATCTTTGCTTGTGTAATTTTTGCTTGCCACCTCTTTTCCTCTGCCAGGTCGAGGTCAGTCCTGGGTTCGACTTCGTTTGCCTCAGTGCTCAAGTTTTGGAGTGCTCGCCTCTACAAAAGGAACTTGTTACTTGAAGTTTCACTTTCCATAGTGATCGCTTAAGACTCCTTGTCCATCTTCCATAATTCGCTTCATGAAGAAATTGTCACCCTTAGCAGATAACTTCTCTAAACTTTGTCCAACTTATAAGAAGATAGTTTCCTTTATGGATTTATTATCTTCATCGTATGGTTCCTTCCTGATTTTGGTATCAGGTCTTTTTGCCTGACTTTGGCGTCAGGTCTTTTGATTTGCCTAACCCTGTTGCTAGGTCTTTTGGCCTGACTTTGGCGTAAGGGCTATTGGTTTTGCCTAACTCTTGTTGTTAGGTCTTTAGGCCTGACTTTGGCGTCACGGCTTTCGGTTTTGCCTAACTCTTGTTGTTAGGTCTTTTGTCCTGACTTTGGCGTTAGGGCTTTTGGCCTAACTTTGGCGTCAGGGCTTTTGGCCTAACTTTGTTGTTAGGGCTTTTTCTTCGATTTGATTCGAGTGGTCATTCTTTTTGATGGAATGACTTGCTTTTATTGACATAACATTTTGATTTACAAGCTATGTATGAAATCTCCTTAAATGTTCAGAATTGAATGGACGAGGTAACATTTCTTCTCAGTGGTTACCAAATAGTAGGATCCTGGGGCAGCGATCTCTACTACCTTGTATGGTCCTTCCCATTTAGCTGAAAGCTTATTTTGACTGTCCAGTCTTGTAAATTCGTTCCTTCTCATAACCATCTCCCTCACGAAAAATTTGCGAGCGCTGAGTTTTCTGTTGAAGTATCGAGCGGTCGCCAGACGCATCTTTGCTTGTGTAATTTTTGCTTGCCACCTCTTTTCCTCTGCCAGGTCGAGGTCAGTCCTGGGTTCGACGTCGTTTGCCTCAGTGTTCAACTTTTGGAGTGCTCGCCTCTACGAAAGGAACTTGTTACTTGAAGTTTCACTTTCCATAGTGATCGCTTGAGACTCCTTGTCCATCTTCCATAATTCGCTTCATGAAGGAATTGTCACCCTTAGCAGATAACTTCTCTAAACTTTGTCCAACTTATAAGAAGATAGTTTCCTTGATGGATTTATTATCTTCGTCGTATGGTTCCTGCCTGATTTTGGTATTAGGTCTTTTTGCCTGACTTTGGCGTCAGGTCTTTTGATTTGCCTAACCCTGTTGCTAGGTCTTTTGGCCTGACTTTGGCGTAAGGGCTATTGGTTTTGCCTAACTCTTGTTGTTAGGTCTTTTGGCCTGACTTTGGCGTCAGGGCTTTCGGTTTTGCCTAACTCTTGCTGTTAGGTCTTTTGTCCTGACTTTGGCGTTAGGGCTTTTGGCCTAACTTTGGCGTCAGGGCTTTTGGCCTAACTTTGTTATTAGGGCTTTTTCTTCGATTTGATTCGAGTGGTCATTCTTTTTGATGGAATGACTTGCTTTTATTGACATAACATTTTGATTTACAAGCTATGTATGAAATCTCCTTAAATGTTCAGAATTGAATGGACGAGGTAACATTTCTTCTTCAGTGGTTACCAAATAGTAGGATCCTGGGGCAGCGATCTCTACTACCTTGTATGGTCCTTCCCATTTAGCTGAAAGCTTATTTTGACTGTCCAGTCTTGTAAATTCGTTCCTTCTCATAACCATCTCCCTCACGAAAAATTTGCGAGCGCTGAGTTTTCTGTTGAAGTATCGAGCGGTCGCCAGACGCATCTTTGCTTGTGTAATTTTTGCTTGCCACCTCTTTTCCTCTGCCAGGTCGAGGTCAGTCCTGGGTTCGACGTCGTTTGCCTCAGTGTTCAACTTTTGGAGTGCTCGCCTCTACGAAAGGAACTTGTTACTTGAAGTTTCACTTTCCATAGTGATCGCTTGAGACTCCTTGTCCATCTTCCATAATTCGCTTCATGAAGGAATTGTCACCCTTAGCAGATAACTTCTCTAAACTTTGTCCAACTTATAAGAAGATAGTTTCCTTGATGGATTTATTATCTTCGTCGTATGGTTCCTGCCTGATTTTGGTATTAGGTCTTTTTGCCTGACTTTGGCGTCAGGTCTTTTGATTTGCCTAACCCTGTTGCTAGGTCTTTTGGCCTGACTTTGGCGTAAGGGCTATTGGTTTTGCCTAACTCTTGTTGTTAGGTCTTTTGGCCTGACTTTGGCGTCAGGGCTTTCGGTTTTGCCTAACTCTTGTTGTTAGGTCTTTTGTCCTGACTTTGGCGGTAGGTCTTTTGTCCTGACTTTGGCGTTAGGGCTTTTGGCCTAACTTTGGCGTCAGGGCTTTTGGCCTAACTTTGTTATTAGGGCTTTTTCTTCGATTTGATTCGAGTGGTCATTCTTTTTGATGGAATGACTTGCTTTTATTCACATAACATTTTGATTTACAAGCTATGTATGAAATCTCCTTAAATGTTCAGAATTGAATGGACGAGGTAACATTTCTTCTTCAGTGGTTACCAAATAGTAGGATCCTGGGGCAGCGATCTCTACTACCTTGTATGGTCCTTCCCATTTAGCTGAAAGCTTATTTTGACTGTCCAGTCTTGTAAATTCGTTCCTTCTCATAACCATCTCCCTCACGAAAAATTTGCGAGCGCTGAGTTTTCTGTTGAAGTATCGAGCGGTCGCCAGACGCATCTTTGCTTGTGTAATTTTTGCTTGCCACCTCTTTTCCTCTGCCAGGTCGAGGTCAGTCCTGGGTTCGACTTCGTTTGCCTCAGTGTTCAACTTTTGGAGTGCTCGCCTCTACGAAAGGAACTTGTTACTTGAAGTTTCACTTTCCATAGTGATCGCTTGAGACTCCTTGTCCATCTTCCATAATTCGCTTCATGAAGGAATTGTCACCCTTAGCAGATAACTTCTCTAAACTTTGTCCAACTTATAAGAAGATAGTTTCCTTGATGGATTTATTATCTTCGTCGTATGGTTCCTGCCTGATTTTGGTATTAGGTCTTTTTGCCTGACTTTGGCGTCAGGTCTTTTGATTTGCCTAACCCTGTTGCTAGGTCTTTTGGCCTGACTTTGGCGTAAGGGCTATTGGTTTTGCCTAACTCTTGTTGTTAGGTCTTTTGGCCTGACTTTGGCGTCAGGGCTTTCGGTTTTGCCTAACTCTTGTTGTTAGGTCTTTTGTCCTGACTTTGGCGTTAGGTCTTTTGTCCTGACTTTGGCGTTAGGGCTTTTGGCCTAACTTTGGCGTCAGGGCTTTTGGCCTAACTTTGTTATTAGGGCTTTTTCTTCGATTTGATTCGAGTGGTCATTATTGGGTCGTCACTATCAATACCCAAATCTTCAACAACACAATATTCACGAAGATATACAGTTACCTTATACGGTTTGGTATCTCCTACTCTATAAATACCTTTGCTTTACATACATTCAATACGTTTTGAGCTATATACACACATATACTCATTTAAGCATCGGAGAGGGACCCAGAGGCACCCCCTCTGTTGCGCTCCCCTACTTGCAGGTTCACCGGAGTTGGAGCTGAAGCGTCATCCCAACCTTGTCTGGTATTCAATTCACTGCCAGATCAGCATTCAGGATTTCACGATCCAACATTTGGCGCCGTCTGTGGGAAAACGAGCAAAACAGTCATACATACTCGCTCTAACCGCAATCATCGGAAAGAAGCTAACGAACAATCCTCGGATAGCTCTAATTCCGCTGCCGCTTCGCCACTCCACCAAGAACCTGCAAGCCAAGCAGTCTGTGATGCCGTCCCTCCGAGACCGGCACGTGAACACATTGGCAATTCGAGAACGACCCCTGTTCCAAACGTCGCAGAGATTCCAGATCGACAAACCATCCAAGTGGCTTGGGAAACCATTCAGGTAACCGCAGAGATGATATCCCTCTTGGAAACCATCATAGGACAGGCCCGCAGAAAACCCCCTGCTCCTCATGAAGATCCTCGTCCTACGGGGCCACCGGAATCAGAAACTGGAAATCCTGGCACCACAGCCCCTCAAGAAGATCAAGAGATGACCTTTGGACACCAATCCTTACATCCGGCCTCCACTGAGACGCCGGCGGTCACTCACTCTGTCAATCCATCAAGTTCTGCACCGACTGAAGGACAGCAGCCCCAATTCACTCTTGACCAAGTTGAGGAGCTTATCACTAAGAGACTCAAAGAACAACGCGAAACTGTCATGACTCCTTTTAAGGAACGATCATCTCATCTCTTCACCACTGACCTGGTCGTCATCAAGCCCCCAAAGGATGTCGTCGCCAGGGCCATCCCCGAGTATTGTGGTGGAGGCGCCCCCATTATACATGTTAATAAGCATGAAGCCTCTCTGTTGGGTAAGTCGACTGATCTGAATCACTTAGCCCTGTTATTTCTGTCGACCCTTTTGGGTTCGTCGTCGTCTTGGTTCTTTGGTGTCCCTGCAGGATCAAGAAGGGTCGAGAAAAGCCTAGATCGGAAAACCCAGGACCAAGACATCCAGAGGTCCCCGAGTATTTCACGCCTTTAAACAGGCAGATCTCGGCGGTACTAGTCGAGAAGGAAAGGTCTCTGGCAAGGCCACTGAGACCCCGCAAGAGTGGTCAGCCCATGGGGAATGACACCGAGAGCTATTGCAGATATCACAAGCGCGACATCGAAAAGATGATAAAGAGAGGAATGTTGAAGGAATGAATTCACAAGGCTGGACAGTCAGAATAAAATTTCAGCTAAGTGGGAAGGACCATACAAGCAAGTGATTCCTTCATAAACATGTTCACTCGAAGCAAATCGAAGAAAAAAGCCCTGACGCCAAAGTCAGGCCAAAAGCCCTATCACCAAAGATAGGCCACAAAAAAGCCCTAACAACAAAGTTAGGCCACAAAAGCCCTGACGCCAAAGTCAGGCCAAAAGCCCTATCACCAAAGATAGGCCACAAAAAAGCCCTAACAACAAAGTTAGGCCACAAAAGCCCTGACGCCAAAGTCAGGCCAAAAGCCCTATCACCAAAGATAGGCCACAAAAAAGCCCTAACAACAAAGTTAGGCCACAAAAGCCCTGTCGCCAAAGTCAGGCCAAAAGCCCTAACAACAAAGTTAGGCCACAAAAGCCCTGACGCCAAAGTCAGGCCAAAAGCCCTATCACCAAAGATAGGCCACAAAAGCCCTAGCAGCAAAGTTAGGCCAAAAAGCCCTATCACCAAAGATAGGCCACAAAAGCCCTGTCGCCAAAGACAGGCCAAAAGCCCTAACAACAAAGTTAGGCCACAAAAGCCCTATCACCAAAGATAGGCCACAAAAGCCCTAGCAACAAAGTTAGGCCAAAAAGCCCTAACAACAAAGTTAGGCCACAAAAGCCCTGACGCCAAAGTCAGGCCAAAAGCCCTATCACCAAAGATAAGCCACAAAAGCCCTAGCAACAAAGTTAGGCCAAAAAGCCCTATCACCAAAGATAGGCCACAAAAGCCCTGTCGCCCAAGACAGGCCAAAAGCCCTAACAACAAAGTTAGGCCAAAAAGCCATGTCGCCAAAGACAGGCCAAAAGCCCTGACGCCAAAGTCAGGCCAAAAAGCCCTAACGCCAAAGTTAGGTCAAAAGCCCTGACGCCAAAGTCAGGCCAAAAGACCTAGCAATAAAGTTAGGCAAAATAAAAGCCCTGACGCCAAAGTTAGGTCAAAAGCCCTGACGCCAAGGTCAAAAAGCCCTGTCACCAGAAGTCGAACGCCCCCACGTAGAAACCACTCTCCAGCTCCACCCGAGCAATTTGGCCCATCCCAGAGCAGGAGGGTGATAAACCTGATTGCTGTAAGGTTTGGTGCCGGAGGCGAGGGGTCCAATGCAAAAGAAGTGTATGCTACCCAAATCTCTACAGCTGTCCAACTGGGAAGAACAAAGACCTACACTAAAAGGCGAACGAACCCACATCAAGGGTAACAGTTCCCTTACAAATTGGGCACAACGGAGCAGACGAACCAATAAGGTAACAGTCTCTCCAAAGAAAAGCTTAAGAGAGCGAACGAATCTTAGGTAACAGCTTCCTAAAAGGCGAGCGAATCTAAAGGTAACTGTTCCTTTGAAAAGCGAAGTTGAAAACAAGTATGGTAAAACTTCCTAAAGCTTTCTAACTTCCTAAAAAGGCGAGCGAATCTTGGGTAACAGTTCCCCAAAAAGGGCGAACGAATCTGAGGTAACCGCTTCCTAAAAGGCGAGCAAATCTTAGATAACAGTTTCCTACGACTAGGCGAACGAATCTAAGGACCAAAATCCTAAAAGGCGAACGAATCCATAAAGGATGACAGTTTCCTTAAAGGCATAATCCTTGGGTAACAGTTTCCTTAAGAAACATGGCGAAAGGAACGGACGAGCCGATAAGAGGCCACAGTCTTTCCCCCGAAACCTAAAGGAGCGAAAAGAACCTCTAAAGGGTAATGTTTCCTCCAAAGAAAGGTCTAAGACCCTTTGAATGAAAACAAAAAGGCGAGACTATTCTACAAAAGCTGAAGCGAAGTTGAAAACAAGTATGGTAAAACTTCCTAAAGCTTTCAAGCAAGATAGACATCAGAAGAACAACCAAGTATACTCGAGGTCAAACAAAAACCAAGGCTTACGAAACAAAAAGACCCGATATCAAAATTGGGCGAAAGACCTAACGCCAAAGTTAGGCAAAAAGACCTAACGCCAAAGTTAGGCAAACAAAAAGACCCGATATCAAAATTGGGCGAAAGACCTAACGCCAAAGTTAGGCAAAAAGACCTAACGCCAAAGTTAGGCAAACCAAAAGACCCGAAAGACCTGATGACTGAATCAGGGGAAAGACCTAGCACCAAAGTTAGGCGAAAGACCTGATGCCAAAGTCAGGCACAAGACCTGTTATCAAAATCAGGCGAAAAGACCTAAGGAAAAAGTTAGGCAAATAAGGCCTAAATATAAAAATCAGACAGAAGTCCTAGCGCAAAAGGCGAGCAATCTGTCAAGGAGTCCGTTTTCTTATAAGTTGGGCAAAAATTGAGAAGTAACATCCAAAGAGAATCTAAAGGTAACTGTTCCTTTGAAAAGCGAAGTTGAAAACAAGTATGGTAAAACTTCCTAAAGCTTTCCAGCTTCCTAAAAAGGCGAGCGAATCTTGGGTAACAGTTCCCCAAAAAGGGCGAACGAATCTGAGGTAACAGCTTCCTAAAAGGCGAGCAAATCTTAGATAACAGTTTCCTACGACTAGGAGAATGAATCCGAGGTAACCGCTTCCTAAAAGGCGAGCAAATCTTAGATAACAGTTTCCTACGACTAGGCGAACGAATTTAAGGACCAAAATCCTAAAAGGCGAACGAATCCATAAAGGATGACAGTTACCTTAAAGGCATAATCATTGGGTAACAGTTTCCTTAAGAAACACGGCGAAAGGAACGGACGAGCCGATAAGAGGCCATAGTCCTTCCCCCGAAACCTAAAGGAGCGAAAAGAACCTCTAAAGGGTAACGTTTCCTCCAAAGAAATATCCAAGACCCTTTGAATGAAAACAAAAAGGCGAGACTATTCTACGAAAAGCTGAAGCGAATGAATCCATATCAAAGGTAACAGTTCCTTTACGAAACAAACACAAGAAAGTGGGCGAATGAACCTAGGGCGACCACTTACTAAAAGATGAATGAGCCTCGGGTAACAGTTCCCCGTGATTAGACGAACACTCCAAAGGTCTAAAACCTTAACAAAGCGAACACATCTACAAAAGATGATAGTTTCCTTAAAGGTATGATCTTCGAGTAACAGTTCCCTTAAGAAACTTTGGTGAAGGGAGTGGATGGTCCAAGATCTTATATGGCGAGACTCTCCTACATAAGCTAAAGAGAAGTTGAAAACAAATATGGTAAAACTTCCTAAAGCGTTCAAACGAAAAGATATCGGAAGAACGACCAAACACATTCGAAGTCGAAAAAGATTAAAGGCTTACGAAATTTAAGGCGTTCATTATAATAATATCTGAGTCTGAAATCAAAAGAATAATTACAACTATCCCAAAAACAAAGGGAAGTAAAAGTGATTATCGATAAAAAGAAGGATGAGCAAAAAGCAGGAGGATGAACAGGCTCCCTTGACCTGAAACTCTACATCGACTCGGTCGCCTGAAGGCCTGAAACCTCAAGGTCTGGGTTCATCAGGGGATGCAGTCTCCTTCTCGGCCCCGGGGGCAGCCTCATCGCCAATGAGCTTCCTTGGTGTAGCCGCTCTCAATGAAGTCCTGAAGAGACTTCACCTCCCAGAAAGGAAACTTGGGATCAATCCCTTGAATCTCGTCGACCAAGATCTGGAGGTAGGCAGCAGCCTCGGCCTTTATCACCTCCAAGGCGCAGTCAGAGAACTCCTCGGACTTCTTAAAGTCCTCGACCACGCTAAGGGGGGATGGGACAGCCTTAAGATTTAAGGAAAGATGCTCCTGCTCAGCCATCGAGGCATCCCTCTACACCCAGGACTCTTTCATTTGAACCCTGAGGTCACCATTCTCTGCCTCTAGCCAAACAGAGTACTTGTCGACATCCTTGATCCGAAACTCATAGACGCCTAGGCAGCTAACAACCTCGTCTTAGCCCACTTGGAAAAATAGACTGATGAATTTAGGTCCTCAAGTGCGGTCAATGAATTTAGGTCCCAGACTGATGGGTCAGAAATTTATCCAATCAATAAAGACTGGCGCGAACTGATGAATGACCGCTAGCCCAAGCATCGACTCTGAAGTTTCCGCCCCTGAGCGGATTGAACAGAAGTTTGGTTGCCTATGATGTCGGAAGAAGTCATCAATGATGTTCCGATCACTCCCCGACAGCTCTCCAAAGCTCGAAGGAGTATCTCGTTCTGTCTGAGAAAGCTTTTTCGAGGATAAAAAGAGAGAAAGGAAAAATTGAAACAGAGGGCTGAAAGAAAATATGAACTCTGGAATGCAAATGAATTGAGTGCGTAAAAGACTAAATGCTAAAGTTCAGCCTTTTTAGCCAAAACGAAGGAAACCGAACGGGCATGTAAGAAACGGCTCAGATAATGATTACACCCTTTTGGGTAAAACCGAAGTAATGTCAGAATTCCAAGGGTTACATCGGGGAGACAAAAGGTTGGAACGACACGAAAAACCTGTGAGTCTGCCCACTGGTTACGGAAGACAAAGAGACAGACATGCCTCAAAAGTCCTCTCGACTTTCGCTAACTGTCCATTCATTAAAATGTTCGAAATCTTACACAAAAAAGGTGATTGCCAAAAGCTATACCAGACCTCTCCTAACACCCTCGCAACGATAGTGTTCGCCCAAAGAGTGAAGAATGAGCATCCATAAACCCTGGAAACCCAAAGCGTTCGCCTAATGGGGTAAGGTATCACACATTCTGAAAAACTCTACGCAACCAAAATCGTTCGCCAAAGGATACAGAGCATCAAAAGGCACAAATAGCAGATAAGGAAAGCAAAAGATCAAGTCCAAAAGTCACTATCTTAAACCCTA
This sequence comes from Chamaenerion angustifolium, assembly GCA_946814005.1. Classification (NCBI taxonomy): domain Eukaryota; kingdom Viridiplantae; phylum Streptophyta; class Magnoliopsida; order Myrtales; family Onagraceae; genus Chamaenerion; species Chamaenerion angustifolium. The sequence goes on along the minus strand of OX328278.1, from coordinate 6,702,556 downwards.
TCACAGAATCAAGCTCGACCGAAGAAACTTCACTCAAGCTTCGGGGGCAAATGTTGGGTATTGATAGTGACGACCCAATATGGGAAAGGCCTCGAAGGCCCAATAAATTTGCAGGGGGTGCAACCCATACCATTTAAACAAGGCCAACCCACAGTAAGGTTCCTCTGGCCCTCATAAAGTGGTCCAGTATCGAATCCAAACTAAAGTGGACGCCAAAGTGCCACTTCAGGTCGCCATTGGCCAAGGCCAAAGCCTCCCACTGCTCGCCAGGGGAGTACTCGCCAAGGGAGTGCCCAAGGAGTGCTCGCCAACAATCAAGGTCGCAGCCATAGGAGTGCTCGCCATAGGAGTGCTCGCCTTGAAGAGAGTCTTGCCTCTCTCCTCTGGTCCCACCAACCGTTAATAAGGATATAGCCACGATATCCCGCATATCTCGGGCACATATTCACTAAAGATTAGATACGGTAACTGCAATATCTCGCCGTAACCGCAATATCTACTACCCAAATCTTCAACAACACAATATTCACGAAGATATACAGTTACCTTATACGGTTTGGTATCTCCTACTCTATAAATACCTTTGCTTTACATACATTCAATACGTTTTGAGCTATATACACACATATACTCATTTAAGCATCGGAGAGGGACCCAGAGGCACCCCCTCTGTTGCGCTCCCCTACTTGCAGGTTCACCGGAGTTGGAGCTGAAGCGTCATCCCAACCTTGTCTGGTATTCAATTCACTGCCAGATCAGCATTCAGGATTTCACGATCCAACAGTCATTCTTTTTGATGGAATGACTTGCTTTTATTGACATAACATTTTGATTTACAAGCTATGTATGAAATCTCCTTAAATGTTCAGAATTGAATGGACGAGGTAACATTTCTTCTTCAGTGGTTACCAAATAGTAGGATCCTGGGGCAGCGATCTCTACTACCTTGTATGGTCCTTCCCATTTAGCTGAAAGTTTATTTTGACTGTCCAGTCTTGTAAATTCGTTCCTTCTCATAACCATCTCCCTCACGAAAAATTTGCGAGCGCTGAGTTTTCTGTTGAAGTATCGAGCGGTCGCCAGACGCATCTTTGCTTGTGTAATTTTTGCTTTCCACCTCTTTTCCTCTGCCAGGTCGAGGTCAGTCCTGGGTTCGACTTCGTTTGCCTCAGTGTTCAACTTTTGGAGTGCTCGCCTCTACGAAAGGAACTTGTTACTTGAAGTTTCACTTTCCATAGTGATCGCTTGAGACTCCTTGTCCATCTTCCATAATTCGCTTCATGAAGGAATTGTCACCCTTAGCAGATAACTTCTCTAAACTTTGTCCAACTTATAAGAAGATAGTTTCCTTGATGGATTTATTATCTTCGTCGTATGGTTCCTGCCTGATTTTGGTATTAGGTCTTGTTGCCTGACTTTGGCGTCAGGTCTTTTGATTTGCCTAACCCTGTTGCTAGGTCTTTTGGCCTGACTTTGGCGTAAGGGCTATTGGTTTTGCCTAACTCTTGTTGTTAGGTCTTTTGGCCTGACTTTGGCGTCAGGGCTTTCGGTTTTGCCTAACTCTTGTTGTTAGGTCTTTTGTTCTGACTTTGGCGTTAGGTCTTTTGTCCTGACTTTGGCGTTAGGGCTTTTGTCCTAACTTTGGCGTCAGGGCTTTTGGCCTAACTTTGATATTAGGGCTTTTTCTTCGATTTGATTCGAGTGGTCATTCTTTTTGATGGAATGACTTGCTTTTATTGACATAACATTTTGATTTACAAGCTATGTATGAAATCTCCTTAAATGTTCAGAATTGAATGGACGAGGTAACATTTCTTCTTCAGTGGTTACCAAATAGTAGGATCCTGGGGCAGCGATCTCTACTACCTTGTATGGTCCTTCCCATTTAGCTGAAAGCTTATTTTGACTGTCCAGTCTTGTAAATTCGTACCTTCTCATAACCATCTCCCTCACGAAAAATTTGCGAGCGCTGAGTTTTCTGTTGAAGTATCGAGCGGTCGCCAGACGCATCTTTGCTTGTGTAATTTTTGCTTGCCACCTCTTTTCCTCTGCCAGGTCGAGGTCAGTCCTGGGTTCGACTTCGTTTGCCTCAGTGCTCAACTTTTGGAGTGCTCGCCTCTACAAAAGGAACTTGTTACTTGAAGTTTCACTTTCCATAGTGATCGCTTAAGACTCCTTGTCCATCTTCCATAATTCGCTTCATGAAGAAATTGTCACACTTAGCAGATAACTTCTCTAAACTTTGTCCAACTTATAAGAAGATAGTTTCCTTTATGGATTTATTATCTTCATCGTATGGTTCCTTCCTGATTTTGGTATCAGGTCTTTTTGCCTGACTTTGGCGTCAGGTCTTTTGATTTGCCTAACCCTGTTGCTAGGTCTTTTGGCCTGACTTTGGCGTAAGGGCTATTGGTTTTGCCTAACTCTTGTTGTTAGGTCTTTAGGCCTGACTTTGGCGTCACGGCTTTCGGTTTTGCCTAACTCTTGTTGTTAGGTCTTTTGTCCTGACTTTGGCGTTAGGGCTTTTGGCCTAACTTTGGCGTCAGGGCTTTTGGCCTAACTTTGTTGTTAGGGCTTTTTCTTCGATTTGATTCGAGTGGTCATTCTTTTTGATGGAATGACTTGATTTTATTGACATAACATTTTGATTTACAAGCTATGTATGAAATCTCCTTAAATGTTCAGAATTGAATGGACGAGGTAACATTTCTTCTTCAGTGGTTACCAAATAGTAGGATCCTGGGGCAGCGATCTCTACTACCTTGTATGGTCCTTCCCATTTAGCTGAAAGCTTATTTTGACTGTCCAGTCTTGTAAATTCGTTCCTTCTCATAACCATCTCCCTCACGAAAAATTTGCGAGCGCTGAGTTTTCTGTTGAAGTATCGAGCGGTCGCCAGACGCATATTTGCTTGTGTAATTTTTGCTTGCCACCTCTTTTCCTCTGCTAGGTCGAGGTCAGTCCTGGGTTCGACTTCGTTTGCCTCAGTGTTCAACTTTTTGAGTGCTCGCCTCTACGAAAGGAACTTGTTACTTGAAGTTTCACTTTCCATAGTGATCGCTTGAGACTCCTTGTCCATCTTCCATAATTCGCTTCATGAAGGAATTGTCACCCTTAGCAGATAACTTCTCTATACTTTGTCCAACTTATAAGAAGATAGTTTCCTTGATGGATTTATTATCTTCGTCGTATGGTTCCTGCCTGATTTTGGTATTAGGTATTTTTGCCTGACTTTGGCTTCAGGTCTTTTGATTTGCCTAACCCTGTTGCTAGGTCTTTTGGCCTGACTTTGGCGTAAGGGCTATTGGTTTTGCCTAACTCTTGTTGTTAGGTCTTTTGGCCTGACTTTGGCGTCAGGGCTTTCGGTTTTGCCTAACTCTTGTTGTTAGGTCTTTTGTCCTGACTTTGGCGTTAGGGCTTTTGGCCTAACTTTGGCTTCAGGGCTTTTGGCCTAACTTTGTTATTAGGGCTTTTTCTTCGATTTGATTCGAGTGGTCATTCTTTTTGATGGAATGACTTGCTTTTATTGACATAACATTTTGATTTACAAGCTATGTATGAAATCTCCTTAAATGTTCAGAATTGAATGGACGAGGTAACATTTCTTCTTCAGTGGTTACCAAATAGTAGGATCCTGGGGCAGCGATCTCTACTACCTTGTATGGTCCTTCCCATTTAGCTGAAAGCTTATTTTGACTGTCCAGTCTTGTAAATTCGTTCCTTCTCATAACCATCTCTCTCACAAAAAATTTGCGAGCGCTGAGTTTTCTGTTGAAGTATCGAGCGGTCGCCAGACGCATCTTTGCTTGTGTAATTTTTGCTTGCCACCTCTTTTCCTCTGCCAGGTCGAGGTCAGTCCTGGGTTCGACTTCGTTTGCCTCAGTGTTCAACTTTTGGAGTGCTCGCCTCTACGAAAGGAACTTGTTACTTGAAGTTTCACTTTCCATAGTGATCGCTTGAGACTCCTTGTCCATCTTCCATAATTCGCTTCATGAAGGAATTGTCACCCTTAGCAGATAACTTCTCTAAACTTTGTCCAACTTATAAGAAGATAGTTTCCTTGATGGATTTATTATCTTCGTCGTATGGTTCCTGCCTGATTTTGGTATTAGGTATTTTTGCCTGACTTTGGCGTCAGGTCTTTTGATTTGCCTAACCCTGTTGCTAGGTCTTTTGGCCTGACTTTGGCGTAAGGGCTATTGGTTTTGCCTAACTCTTGTTGTTAGGTCTTTTGGCCTGACTTTGGCGTCAGGGCTTTCGGTTTTGCCTAACTCTTGTTGTTAGGTCTTTTGTCCTGACTTTGGCGTTAGGGCTTTTCGCCTAACTTTGGCGTCAGGGCTTTTGGCCTAACTTTGTTATTAGGGCTTTTTCTTCGATTTGATTCGAGTGGTCATTCTTTTTGATGGAATGACTTGATTTTATTGACATAACATTTTGATTTACAAGCTATGTATGAAATCTCCTTAAATGTTCAGAATTGAATGGACGAGGTAACATTTCTTCTCAGTGGTTACCAAATAGTAGGATCCTGGGGCAGCGATCTCTACTACCTTGTATGGTCCTTCCCATTTAGCTGAAAGCTTATTTTGACTGTCCAGTCTTGTAAATTCGTTCGTTCTCATAACCATCTCCCTCACGAAAAATTTGCGAGCGCTGAGTTTTCTGTTGAAGTATCGAGCGGTCGCCAGACTCATCTTTGCTTGTGTAATTTTTGCTTGCCACCTCTTTTCCTCTGCCAGGTCGAGGTCAGTCCTGGGTTCGACTTCGTTTGCCTCAGTGTTCAACTTTTTGAGTGCTCGCCTCTACGAAAGGAACTTGTTACTTGAAGTTTCACTTTCCATAGTGATCGCTTGAGACTCCTTGTCCATCTTCCGTAATTCGCTTCATGAAGGAATTGTCACCCTTAGCAGATAACTTCTCTAAACTTTGTCCAACTTATAAGAAGATAGTTTCCTTGATGGATTTATTATCTTCGTCGTATGGTTCCTGCCTGATTTTGGTATTAGGTATTTTTGCCTGACTTTGGCTTCAGGTCTTTTGATTTGCCTAACCCTGTTGCTAGGTCTTTTGGCCTGACTTTGGCGTAAGGGCTATTGGTTTTGCCTAACTCTTGTTGTTAGGTCTTTTGGCCTGACTTTGGCGTCAGGGCTTTCGGTTTTGCCTAACTCTTGTTGTTAGGTCTTTTGTCCTGACTTTGGCGTTAGGGCTTTTGGCCTAACTTTGGCTTCAGGGCTTTTGGCCTAACTTTGTTATTAGGGCTTTTTCTTCGATTTGATTCGAGTGGTCATTCTTTTTGATGGAATGACTTGCTTTTATTGACATAACATTTTGATTTACAAGCTATGTATGAAATCTCCTTAAATGTTCAGAATTGAATGGACGAGGTAACATTTCTTCTTCAGTGGTTACCAAATAGTAGGATCCTGGGGCAGCGATCTCTACTACCTTGTATGGTCCTTCCCATTTAGCTGAAAGCTTATTTTGACTGTCCAGTCTTGTAAATTCGTTCCTTCTCATAACCATCTCTCTCACAAAAAATTTGCGAGCGCTGAGTTTTCTGTTGAAGTATCGAGCGGTCGCCAGACGCATCTTTGCTTGTGTAATTTTTGCTTGCCACCTCTTTTCCTCTGCCAGGTCGAGGTCAGTCCTGGGTTCGACTTCGTTTGCCTCAGTGTTCAACTTTTGGAGTGCTCGCCTCTACGAAAGGAACTTGTTACTTGAAGTTTCACTTTCCATAGTGATCGCTTGAGACTCCTTGTCCATCTTCCATAATTCGCTTCATGAAGGAATTGTCACCCTTAGCAGATAACTTCTCTAAACTTTGTCCAACTTATAAGAAGATAGTTTCCTTGATGGATTTATTATCTTCGTCGTATGGTTCCTGCCTGATTTTGGTATTAGGTATTTTTGCCTGACTTTGGCGTCAGGTCTTTTGATTTGCCTAACCCTATTGCTAGGTCTTTTGGCCTGACTTTGGCGTAAGGGCTATTGGTTTTGCCTAACTCTTGTTGTTAGGTCTTTTGGCCTGACTTTGGCGTCAGGGCTTTCGGTTTTGCCTAACTCTTGTTGTTAGGTCTTTTGTCCTGACTTTGGCGTTAGGGCTTTTCGCCTAACTTTGGCGTCAGGGCTTTTGGCCTAACTTTGTTATTAGGGCTTTTTCTTCGATTTGATTCGAGTGGTCATTCTTTTTGATGGAATGACTTGCTTTTATTGACATAACATTTTGATTTACAAGCTATGTATGAAATCTCCTTAAATGTTCAGAATTGAATGGATGAGGTAACATTTCTTCTCAGTGGTTACCAAATAGTAGGATCCTGGGGCAGCGATCTCTACTACCTTGTATGGTCCTTCCCATTTAGCTGAAAGCTTATTTTGACTGTCCAGTCTTGTAAATTCGTTCGTTCTCATAACCATCTCCCTCACGAAAAATTTGCGAGCGCTGAGTTTTCTGTTGAAGTATCGAGCGGTCGCCAGACTCATCTTTGCTTGTGTAATTTTTGCTTGCCACCTCTTTTCCTCTGCCAGGTCGAGGTCAGTCCTGGGTTCGACTTCGTTTGCCTCAGTGTTCAACTTTTGGAGTGCTCGCCTCTACGAAAGGAACTTGTTACTTGAAGTTTCACTTTCCATAGTGATCGCTTGAGACTCCTTGTCCATCTTCCATAATTCGCTTCATGAAGGAATTGTCACCCTTAGCAGATAACTTCTCTAAACTTTGTCCAACTTATAAGAAGATAGTTTCCTTGATGGATTTATTATCTTCGTCGTATGGTTCCTGCCTGATTTTGGTATTAGGTCTTTTTGCCTGACTTTGGCGTCAGGTCTTTTGATTTGCCTAACCCTGTTGCTAGGTCTTTTGGCCTGACTTTGGCGTAAGGGCTATTGGTTTTGCCTAACTCTTGTTGTTAGGTCTTTTGGCCTGACTTTGGCGTCAGGGCTTTCGGTTTTGCCTAACTCTTGTTGTTAGGTCTTTTGTCCTGACTTTGGCGTTAGGGCTTTTGGCCTAACTTTGGCTTCAGGGCTTTTGGCCTAACTTTGTTATTAGGGCTTTTTCTTCGATTTGATTCGAGTGGTCATTCTTTTTGATGGAATGACTTGCTTTTATTGACATAACATTTTGATTTACAAGCTATGTATGAAATCTCCTTAACTGTTCAGAATTGAATGGACGAGGTAACATTTCTTCTTCAGTGGTTACCAAATAGTAGGATCCTGGGGCAGCGATCTCTACTACCTTGTATGGTCCTTCCCATTTAGCTGAAAGCTTATTTTGACTGTCCAGTCTTGTAAATTCGTTCCTTCTCATAACCATCTCCCTCACAAAAAATTTGCGAGCGCTGAGTTTTCTGTTGAAGTATCGAGCGGTCGCCAGACGCATCTTTGCTTGTGTAATTTTTGCTTGCCACCTCTTTTCCTCTGCCAGGTAGAGGTCAGTCCTGGGTTCGACTTCGTTTGCCTCAGTGTTCAACTTTTGGAGTGCTCGCCTCTACGAAAGGAACTTGTTACTTGAAGTTTCACTTTCCATAGTGATCGCTTGAGACTCCTTGTCCATCTTCCATAATTCGCTTCATGAAGGAATTGTCACCCTTAGCAGATAACTTCTCTAAACTTTGTCCAACTTATAAGAAGATAGTTTCCTTGATGGATTTATTATCTTCGTCGTATGGTTCCTGCCTGATTTTGGTATCAGGTCTTTTTGCCTGACTTTGGCGTCAGGTCTTTTGATTTGCCTAACCCTGTTGCTAGGTCTTTTGGCCTGACTTTGGCGTAAGGGCTATTGGTTTTGCCTAACTCTTGTTGTTAGGTCTTTTGGCCTGACTTTGGCGTCAGGGCTTTCGGTTTTGCCTAACTCTTGTTGTTAGGTCTTTTGTCCTGACTTTGGCGTTAGGGCTTTTCGCCTAACTTTGGCGTCAGGGCTTTTGTCCTAACTTTGTTATTAGGGCTTTTTCTTCGATTTGATTCGAGTGGTCATTCTTTTTGATGGAATGACTTGCTTTTATTGACATAACATTTTGATTTACAAGCTATGTATGAAATCTCCTTAAATGTTCAGAATTGAATGGACGAGGTAACATTTCTTCTTCAGTGGTTACCAAATAGTAGGATCCTGGGGCAGCGATCTCTACTACCTTGTATGGTCCTTCCCATTTAGCTGAAAGCTTATTTTGATTGTCCAGTCTTGTAAATTCGTTCCTTCTCATAACTATCTCCCTCACGAAAAATTTGCGAGCGCTGAGTTTTCTGTTGAAGTATCAAGCGGTCGCCAGACGCATCTTTGCTTGTGTAATTTTTGCTTGCCACCTCTTTTCCTCTGCCAGGTCGAGGTCAGTCCTGGGTTCGACTTCGTTTGCCTCAGTGTTCAACTTTTGGAGTGCTCGCCTCTACGAAAGGAACTTGTTACTTGAAGTTTCACTTTCCATAGTGATCGCTTGAGACTCCTTGTCCATCTTCCATAATTCGCTTCATGAAGGAATTGTCACTCTTAGCAGATAACTTCTCTAAACTTTGTCCAACTTATAAGAAGATAGTTTCCTTGATGGATTTATTATCTTCGTCGTATGGTTCCTGCCTGATTTTGGTATTAGGTCTTTTTGCCTGACTTTGGCGTCAGGTCTTTTGATTTGCCTAACCCTGTTGCTAGGTCTTTTGGCCTGACTTTGGCATAAGGGCTGTTGGTTTTGCCTAACTCTTGTTGTTAGGTCTTTTGGGATGACTTTGGCGTCAGGGCTTTTGGTTTTGCTTAACTCTTGTTGTTAGGTCTTTTGGCCTGACTTTGGCGTCAGGGCTTTTGGTTTTGCTTAACTCTTGTTGTTAGGTCTTTTAGCCTGACTTTGGTGTCAGGGCTTTTGGTTTTGCCTAACTTTTGTTGTTAGATCTTTTGGCCTGACTTTGGTGTAAGGACTTTTGGCCTGACTTTGGCGTCAGGGCTTTCGGTTTTGCCTAACTCTTGTTGTTAGGTCTTTTGGCCTGACTTTGGCGTTAGGGCTTTTGGCCTGACTTTAGCGTCAGGGCTTTTAGCCTAAGTTTGTTATTAGGGCTTTTTCTTCGATTTGATTCGAGTGGACATGCTTTATGAAGTAATGACATTCTTTTATTAACATAACATTTTGATTTACAAGCTATGTATGAAATCTCCTTAAATGTTCAGAATTGAATAGACGAGGTAACCTTTCTCCTTCAGTGGTTTCCAAAGAGTAGGATCCTGGGGCAGCTATCTCTACTACCTTGTATGGTCCTTCCCATTTAGCTGAAAGCTTATTTTGACTTTCCACTCTTGAAAATTCGTTCCTTCTCATAACCAGCTCCCCCACGAAAAATTGGCGAGCGCTGACTTTTCTGTTGAAGTATCGAGCGGTCGCCAGACGCATCTTTGCTTGTGTGTTTTCTGATTGCCACCTCTTTTCCTCTGCCAGGTCGAGGCCAGTCCTGCGTTCGACTTCGTTTGCCTCAGTGTTAAAGTGTAGGATTCTATGGGTAGGAACTGCTATTTCGGCGGGCGCCACTGCTTCTGATCCATACAGTAAACTGAAGGGTGTTTCTCCAATGGCTGTCTTATGCGTTGTTCTGATAGCCCATATTACGTTTTCCAGTTCTTCCGCCCAATTTCCTTTGAATGCTCGAACCCTTTTCTTGATTCCTGCTAAAACAACCTTGTTGCCAGTCTGAGTCCAGTAATAAGATTCCTGCTCGAACCCTTGTCGCCTGAAATGTTAGGGCGATCGCATATTTCAAAGGCTCGCCTTCAGTAGGAATGAGAATTAAACCTGCCCCCGAGCCTACTCTCGATGAAGATCCATCTGTATACAGCTCCCAGATTTGATTGTTGATTGCTGACTGACTTGGCCTGTTATCTGCTTCTGTTTGACCATTACTTGTGCTTTCCACAATGAAATCAGCTAGTGCTTGACCTTTGATGGCTGTTTTTGGCGCAAATTTGATCTTGAACTCGCTGAGCTCGATCGCCCACTTGACCATTCTTCCTGAAGAATCTGGTTTCATCAGGAAGTTTTTGAGAGGTTGATTGGTGAGGACCGTGATGCCGTGTGCGTGAAAATAAGGTCTCAGCTTTCGAGCATTAATAACTAAGGCGTAGAGATACTTCTCAATCTGGACATATTTTATTTCTGCCGAATTAAACATTTTGTTAATAAAATTCACTGGACTCTGAACATTATTTTCCTCCCTTATCAAAACAGCACTGGCTGCCACGTCGCTGATGCCTAGATAAAGAAAGAGTTGCTCGCCTGGAATGGGCTTTGCCAGAGCTGGGAGTGTTTGGATGTGCTGCTTCTAGGATTGGAATGACTCGTCACAGTCTGGCGTCCACTCGAACTTGCGGTTGACCCTCATAGTTTTGAAGAACGGGAGTGACCTGTCGCTCGCCTTGGAGAGGAAGCGATTGAGAGCAGCTAGGCGACCATTTAGGCATTGAACCACCTTATGGCAGGTTGGCGAATTCATCTCTTCTATGGCCTTGAGCTTTTCCGGGTTTGCCTCGATAACCCGTTCCCTGACCATGAATCCCAAGAATTTACCAGACTTGACCCCGAAAGCACACTTTGCAGGGTTTAGGCAAACGCTATGTGTCCTCATACATTCGAAAGCTTCACGGAGGTCTGTTGTGTGAGGATCGCCTTTCATGGTTTTGACGAGCATGTCGTCCACATAAGCCTCCATGTTTCTCCCCAGCATGTCTTGGAATAGGCGGTTCACCATCCGCTGATAAGTCGCCCCGGCGTTAATTAGACCGAAGGGCATCACCTTGTAACAAAGAATGTCCCCGTCTACATAAAAAGCGGTATGAGCCTCATCATCTGGGTGCATGCGTATCTGGTTGTAGCCTGAATAGGCATCCATGAAGCTCAGCATCTCGTGACCAGAGGTAGCATCAACCAACTGATCAATCCTGGGAAGGGGATAGGAATCCTTAGGGCAAGCTCTGTTCAGGTCGCGGAAGTCGACATACATCCTCCACTTGCCGTTTGACTTCTTTACCAAAACTGGGTTGGCGACCCAGCTCTGGAATCTCACTTCTCTGACAAAGTCAGCTTCAATCAGCCTGCCAACCTCCTGTCTAATCGCCAGGCGTTTGTCTTTCCCGAACGATCTTCTTTTCTGAGCAATCGGCTTGATAGAAGGGTCTATCCTGAGCTCGTGAGAGATAATGTCTGTACTGATACCTAGCATGTCGCTCTGCTGCCAGGCGAAGAGCTCCTTGAATTCCCTGAGGAGGGCAGTCATGGCCTGCTTCTGATCTTCATTCAAGGTGGTCCCAATGCACACCTTCTTATCTGGGCCATCGACCTCGACTTCTTCCAACTCTTCCATAGGCGCTGGTCGAGCTAAATCCTCGCGAGGGTCGCCCTCTGTCTCGATGGCGAGGGTCTCCCTTTGGTTCTTCCTGCGCAGGCAGTTCACATAGCATTGCCGCGAGGAAGGCTGGTTACCAAGTACTTCTCCAATCCCATTGGGTGTTGGGAACTTCATCTTCTAATGGACTGTGGATGTTACAATCTTGTTGGGGTTGATTGTGGTCCTCCCCAGGATGGCATTGTAAGATGTAGGTGAGTCGACCACCAGGGAATGGACCGGTACCTTGATGCTTTTCCATCCCTCGCCCAAAATCACCGACATGGTTATTGCCCCAGTAGATAAGTTCTTCTCCCAGCAAACCCGATCAGTGGAAAGTCGACCCTTTTCAGGTCACGCTTGGATTTGCCCATTTTCTCAAAGGCGTCCAGGAACAGAATATCTGTCGAGCTCCCTCCGTCGATCAGAATCCTCATAACGTCACAGCCGTCGATATCAGCCGTGATAACCAGAGCATCATTATGGGAGGTTGTGACATGTGCCAAATCATCTTCGGAGAATGAGATGACAATGTCCTCCTCAGGTCGGGGTCACTTTCCCAGCTGGACCGCTGTAGAAATCTGAGTCGCGTAGACTTCTCTTGCGTGTGACCCCTCGCCTTCTGCGCCAAATCCTCCTACAATCAAATTTACCATTCTCTTGCTCTGATATGGATCAGTTTGTTCAGCAGGAGTCGGCGAAAGATGTCTCCTAGGTGGCGTTTGACTTCTATCTCGTCCTGCCACAAATTCCTTCAGCATTCCCCCCTGAATCAGCTTCTCGATGTCCCGCTTCAAAATGCGGCAATCATCAGTCTTGTGGCCCTTGCACTTGTGGTATCTGCAGTAACTCTCGACATCCTTCCCCATGGGCTGTCCACCCCTACGAAGCATCGGTGGCCTCGTCAAAGATCTCCTCTCCATCTCGACTAGTACCGCTGAGATCTTCCTGTTTAAAGGCGTAAAATACTCACGGACCTCTGGATTAGGCTCGATCCAGGGCCTACTGTCTATTCCCTTTTTCTCCTTCTTCACCTCCTTCTTACCATCGCGTCGGGGTTCTGGAACCACCCTTAGCGAGGTTGTCAGGAAGTTAGCCTCGGCGTTCGCTCTCTCAAGGTCTATGAAACCTTTCGCCCTGGACGCCAGTTCCTGCAACGTCTCAATCTCCTTCACATGATAACTGTTGCGCATCTTTCTCGAGGCCTTGTTAACCACATCCAATCCCCGATAGAAAGCTCGAATGATCTCCCCATCTGAGATTCGACGATCTATTTCCGTGACGTTTTGATGAAAACGTCCATAAAAACATGCCAACGACTCTCTAGGCTGCTGGTTGACCGCATCCAGAGCGAACACGCTTTTCATTAGTTGGCGCTCGCCCATGCACCTCTCCAAGAATTTGCTTCTTAACTCTACCCAAGTTCCTATAGATCCTGCAAGGAGGCCGAAGAACCAGGCCGAAGCCGAACCCGAAAGAGTGGATGGAAATAATAAAGCCAAGTGATTGGGATCATTTGAATTACCCAGAAGAGTATTAGTGTTTTGAGATTGTAGGAGAGAATTGTGAGTTTAATGCAATGACTAAAGAGAATTTCATCTTTGTATTGCTTAAACTTGAAGATTACAAGAGGATATAGGTGACTATTTATAGAGTATCTAGGCACTAATGAACATTCACCTAGAATACTTTAGATTATAGATCATATATCTTAACATTCCCTTTACTAGTTAACCTTCTAAAACTTTTAAAAAACAACAAAAACAATGATCCTAACACTTTGAACTGTGGCTGTTCTATGGCTGAACTGCAACTGATCGAGTACTGCTGCTGCACTAGGACTGCACTAGAGCTGCACAGGCTGTTTGCTGTTGCTTGAGGACTGATTGGCTGCTGATGCACAAGTTGAACACCGCAGCTGCACTGGAATTGCACAGATTCAGCACGGTAGGTGCACTATGATTGCACTGAAGATCACAGGTCTGCTGAAGGTTTCACATTCAAGTTGCCCAAGATTGATTCCTTAGGTGCAAGGCTTTGTGAAGGCCCAGTTGATGCATTAGAAGGAAAAGAACCAAAAGAATCCGAACTATCAAAGCTCTTCAGTGGAACTGCAGTAAATGGATCGACAATGGGTGTTGCAGATGCGGGAGGTGCAGATTCAATAGGCCTTGTTTGTGGTGGAGTGACAGAATCTGAGTCAGCAAAGAGGCTAACTGAAGGCTTTGCTTTTCTTCCAAGGAGAACCGAGCACAGGTCTGCTCGGAAGGACGAGCACAGGTCTGCTCGTTCTTCAATGTGCACCGAGCACAGGTCTGCTCGGAAGGACGAGCACAGGTCTGCTCGGAAGGACGAGCACAGGTCTGCTCCGAAGGTAGGTGATCCAGTTGATGTGAAGTCGATTTTGAACCTACGAACTTTGAGACCCTATTGACTTGCTCTTCTCGAGATCTCAAGCCTCATTTCTCGCAGCCCTCACGACCTAGCATAGAACAACTTGGATCACTTAATCACTGCTGAACGAATGAATCAAGAAGATGAGCACATGTCTGCTCATGTCAGTAACAATTTCAACATGTTTGTTCTTCATTTCAGCATGACTACTTCAGCATGTGTGCATAGCATTTCAGCATCTTGCTTTTTTTGATTATGGAAGTTCTTCACAATATGTGATTACAACATCATCAACAACAACATCCAGTACCGACTTGATATAACAAAATCCAGTACCGTCAGCTCCATCCAGTCCAGCAACAGAACAGGTACAGAATGTACCAACGTTGTTATCCACAACACAAGAATCAGCACAGCAACAGTAGAACGAAAATGAACCTCAGCATTGCAGCATGAAATCAGCATCAGGACGAATATAATTGAGCGCACGAGAACAACGAAATGAACCGAAGTATTTCAGCAAAATCACAGCAGCATAATCACTAAGTGAATCGCAGTATCTCAGCAACAGAACATTAGCATCGCAAGAAACAGAACAGCAGCATCAGCAAAGCAATTGAAGAATAATACATCTCACCACATCTTCGATCGAATTGTTGCTTGAGAACCGATCGAACATAATCGGTTTCTTGATGGAACAGAACCGATCAGAATCGGTTTCTTCATGGAATAGAACCGATCGAACAGAATCAATTTCTTGATGGAACAGAACCGATCGAACATAATCAGTTTCTTGATGGAATTGAAGATTTCTGATGATGGAATTGAAGATAACTGCTATGGATGATTGAATGCAACAAGACGGACAGATCGTTGAAGATTATCACACGGTTCTTCAGTAGAATTTCGGTTTGGATCTCCTGCGTATGATGAAATCGAATCTGATTCTTCGTGGAATCGATTGTTGATCCTAGTCTGAATTTGTCGACGATGAACTATGCTTGATTCGTCCAACTCTGAAATGCAATTTGAAGAAAAGAAAATTGCGCGCGGAACCTGTAGACGCTGTAGACTTTCAGATTTTGGACTGCTTTCCAACGGATTTTGCAACTGACTTTTGGAACTGAATCTTCATTTCGTCCCAAACCGAACCATCTCTGATACCATATTAGTGTTTTGAGATTGTAGGAGAGAATTGTGAGTTTAATGCAATGACTAAAGAGAATTTCATCTTTGTTTTGCTTAAACTTGAAGACTACAAGAGGATATAGGTGACTATTTATAGAGTATCTAGGCACTAATGAACATTCACCTAGAATACTTTAGATTATAGATCATATATCCTAACAAAGAGAGGGATCGTGCTTGTTGACATGTATAGTGGGATCTCCTCCACCACTGTATTCAGGTATAGCCCGGGCGACTACATCTTTCGGGATTTTGATGGTGACGAGGTCGTCGAAGAAGGGATGAGCAGATCGCTCCTTGAAGGGCGCTGCGACAGTCAGTCGCCTTTTCTGGAGCCTTTTATTGATGAGGCCGTCCACCTGGTCCAGGGTGCAATTGTTTGGCGAAGTCCCGTTCGGCAAGTGATACAATCTTCCAGGAGTCGGCACTTTCGAGGGTAGGTGGTGATACGATTCTCCCAAGGCTCGTAATATTGCTGTCAGAATTCCGACTCTGTAAAGGTTTCCCTTTTCCGCGAAGCTCTGCTCCGAATTGATCCGAGTGATGAATACGAAAGTCGCAGATAATTGAGTCCTCTTTCTGGAATGGGTGGGATCGTCGAATTCGGATATGTATTACGTCTTCTAGACCAATTTTGTTAAGGTCGGTCCTCCTGGATACGATTCTGCCGAGACCAGAATATACGAGGATAGATGATGGATGAATGATGGATCGATTGGATCACACAAAGGCAGCGACAAGCCCTTGATACCTCCACAATGGATTCTCCAAGATATGACGCACTCGAAGATTCCAAAGCTTGAACGTTGGATATGACGCACCAAGATTCAATTGCCGGATATGACACACCAACAATCAATTTCTCATTCAATGAACAAGAAGAACAATGTGGCTAGCACACAAGTTTGTAAAAGAAGGTCTATCCTCTAATTTCGGCCACCCTAGCTACTTATCCTAAAAGAAGTAAAACCCTAAGCTAATTTGGGCCTAAGGAAAGCTCTCCTATGGGCCGAATTTTATTCTCCTACTCTTATTGGGTTTGGTTGTCTTGTGGACCGTTTGCCTCATTAAAACCCCCCTTTGTAAAACCCAGTGGGACAAAACCAAAGGTCGGGAAAAAGAGTACAAACGAGCCCCTCTTGACTTAGTCCATTCGAGCAACCAAGAGGTTCTTAGGCTCCATGTCTCCGGACGGAATGATAGTTGGTCCTATGCGGTCCAGTAGTGTGGTGATTGTATGTCCAAGCTTCCTAGCCCTTGATCGTGTCATTGGTCCACTTGGCACGGTTATCTCACCCCTGTCTTCAAGTGTGAGCCGCATTTCTTCCATGATCACATCATCCCCTCCCTCTTCAAAAGGATTTGTCCTCAAATCCGGATCATCTGCAACAAAAGGAAGCAAATCAGTAATGTTAAAACTTGAACTAACATTATACTTCCCTTCGAGGTCTAGTTGATAAGCATTGTCGTTGATCTTCTTTAGGACTCGGAATGGGCCATCCACTCTAGGCATCAACTTGGATTTCCTCTCGACTGGAAACCTATCCTTCATCAAGTGCACCCACACGAGGTTTCCTTCCTCAAAGGTCACCTTACGTCGGCCCTTGTTGGCTTGCTTTGCATACGACTTCGTCCTTTCCTCGATGTTGCGCTTGGCCTTTTCATGGATCTGTTTGACAATTTCAGCTTTCTTCTTTCCATCTAAGTTAGTCCTTTCACTCATAGGCAAAGCGGTTAGATCCAAAGGAGACAAAGGGTTAAATCCATAAACGATTTCAAACGGTGAAAACTTGGTAGCGGAATGTGTAGCTCGGTTATACGCAAATTCAACATGTGGCAAGCATTCTTCCCAAGTTTTCAAATTCTTCTTAATCAAGGTGCGTAGCAAAGTAGACAAGGTCCTATTCACTACTTCGGTTTGTCCATCAGTTTGAGGGTGGCAAGTAGTTGAAAATAGCAGTTTAGTCCCTAGCTTAGACCACAGTGTTTTCCAAAAGTAGCTCAAGAATTTAGCATCTCTATCACTAACAATGGTCCTAGGCATTCCATGCAAGCGAACAATTTCTTTGAAGAATAAATCAGCTATATGAGACGCATCATCAGTTTTATGGCATGCAAGGAAATGAGCCATTTTTGAAAACCTATCCACAATCACAAAAATGGAATCCTTTCCAGTCCTAGTCCTAGGCAATCCAAGCACAAAATCCATAGATATATCGACCCATGGTTGTTCAGGAATCGGTAAGGGCATATACAAACCTTGGGACTGTACCTTTGCTTTGGCTTGTTTGCAAGTGACACATCTTCCACATATCCGCTCGACATCCCTCTTCATTTGCGGCCAATAGAAGTGTTCTTGCATCACCTTCAAGGTCTTAGTGATCCCAAAATGTCCCATCAATCCTCCGCCATGGGCTTCCCTAACTAACAATTCTCGCATCGAACAGTTAGGTACGCATAATCTATTTTCAAACAAAAGAAACCCGTCGTGCCTTACATACTTTCCATGAGCGAATTTAGCACATGCTTTAAAGATATCTTGGAAATCCGAGTCAGTTTCATAGAGCTCCTTTACGTATTCAAAGCCTAAAAGCTTAGCATCCAAAGTAGAGATCAAGGCATACCTTCTTGATAGAGCATCGGCAACAATATTTTCATTACCTTGCTTATACTTGATCACATAAGGGAAGGTTTCGATGAACTCCATCCCCCTAGCATGTCGTTTGTGGAGCTTTTGTTGACCCTTCAAATGCTTCAAGGATTCATGGTCGGTGTGAATGACGAACTCCTTGGGCCATAGATAGTGTTGCCATGTTTGCAAGGCTCGAACTAGCGCATACAACTCCTTGTCATAGGTCGGGTAGTTTAGGGCAGCTCCTCCAAGCTTCTCACTAAAGAAGGCTATGGGCCTCTTCTCTTGTGTCAAAACAGATCCAATACCTACACCCGAAGCATCACACTCAATTTCAAAGGTTTTAAGAAAGTTCGGTAAAGATAAAAGGGGTGCATTGGTGAGTTTGTCCTTCAAAGCTTGGAATGCTTTTTCTTGTGCGTCCTCCCACTTAAACCCAACACTCTTCTTGATCACTTCGGTGAGAGGTGCGGCTATGGTACTAAAATCCCTCACGAATCTCCGATAGAAACCCGCAAGTCCATGAAAGCTCCGCACTTCGCCTATGGTAGTTGGCGTCGGCCAATCGCGGGTGGCCTTAACCTTCTCTTCGTCCACCTTAATACCATCTGCACTTATAACAAAACCCAAAAACACAAGGTGATCCGTACAAAAAGTGCACTTCTTAAGGTTAGCATAAAGCTTCTCCTTTCGAAGAACCATCAAAACAGATTTTAAGTGCCCAACATGCTCTTCTAAGCTTCGACTATAGACTAAAATGTCATCGAAGTAAACAACCACAAAAATTCCAATGTAGTTACGCAGGACATGATTCATCAATCTCATGAAAGTGCTAGGTGCATTAGTCAATCCAAAGGGCATGACTAACCACTCATATAAGCCATGTTTAGTTTTAAAAGCTGTTTTCCATTCATCACCTTCTTTCATCCTAATTTGATGATAACCACTCTTAAGATCTATTTTACAAAATATCGTGGATCCATGCAGCTCATTTAACATGTCATCTAATCGAGGAATAGGATGGCGATACTTTACAGTGATATTGTTGATGGCTCGGCAATCGACGCACATCCTCCAAGTCCCATCCTTCTTAGGGACGGGTAGGACCGGTACCGCGCATGGGCTCATGCTTTCGCGGATGTATCCTTTGTCCATCAAGTCGTTCACTTGTCGTTGAAGCTCCTTGGTCTCCATAGGATTAGTTCGGTATGCAGGTCGGTTAGGTAGTGAAGCTCCCGGTTCAAAATCGATTTGGTGTTCGATACCCCGAAGGGGCGGTAATGCGTGGGGAGTTTCATCCGGCAAGAAGTCTTCAAAATCCTGCAAAAGGGAAACGATGTTGCTCGGCAAATCCGGCACGGGATTAGTGATACTCAACAACGTTTCTTTGTACATAAGTAGTATAACGGGTTGCTTAGAGGACAAAGCCCTCTTTACAACGCTAGACCTCACCACAAAATTGGACTGCCTCACGGGTTCACTCACGGGTGTAAACTCACATCTCTCGGCTTTGGCTTTCCTCAAACTCTCACACTCATTTTGGGTAAGGGTACTTGTGTGTTCACTCACATTAGTTCCTTCGTGTTGTCGAAGTCGAAGTTGATCTAGGTGTATCTCATGCGGCGGCATGGGAGCAAGTGTGGTCTTTCGGCCCTTAAACTCGAAAGAATAACGGTTGGTGAATCCCTCAACTCTCTTACTTCCTTGAGACAATCGTCTAAGCTTTTGATGTAGTTCCCTATGGTAATGGTTAGGAACAAACCTCTTCCTCAAAAGATTTTTCAGTTCATCCCAAGTATCTACGGGTGGATCACGATTACGTCGTCTACTCGTCACGATTTGATCCCACCAATTGATAGCATAATCACAAAATTCAGTTGCGGCTACTTGTACCATTCTGAGCTCCGAAAGATTTTGACAATCGAACACAAGTTCGATCTTCTTTTCCCACTCCAAATAAGCATCCGGATCATTCTTCCCGTGGAAAGGTGGGATTTTTAACTTGAGACCACCAAGTTGATCTTCAAGCCGACCTCTTTCCCGCCGTGGTCTCCTTTGGTCCCGATTGGAGTGGCGGCTGCCCCTACTATAATAGTTGGACGATTGAACCTCTTCATCGTCTGCTTGAGGTTGAGCTCTTCTTGGAAGATTTCCCCTAGGTGGCGGCATGGCTCGATTAATGGACTCTTGTATGATAGGTCCTAATTCTTGCTGCATCATTCGCCGAATCTCATTGCGAAGAATTCGCAAATCCGGGGGTTCGTTCCTTGCCCCTTGAGCTTGATTGGTGCTCTCCTCTCCATTACTTGCGTGGTTTGACATTATAATGCGCAAGGACCTGATTATCACACAACACAAATCAGCAAAATTAAGTCTCGAAAGTGTGCTCTGATACCACTTGATACGATCTTCCAGGAGTCGGCACTTTCGAGGGTAGGTGGTGATACGATTCTCCCAAGGCTCGTAATATTGCTGTCAGAATTCCGACTCTGTAAAGGTTCCCTTTTACGCGAAGCTCTGCTCCGAATTTATCCGAGTGATTAATACGAAAGTCACAGATAATTCAGTCCTCTTTCTGGAATGGGCGGGCTCGTCTAATTATGATATGTATTCCGTCTTCTAGACCAATTTTGGTAAGGTCGGTCCTCCTGGATACGATTCTGCCGAGACCAGAATATACGAGGATAGATGATGGATGAATGATGGATCGATTGGATCACACAAAGGCAGCAACAAGGCCTTGATACCTCCACAATGGATTCTCCAAGATATGACGCACTCGAAGATTCCAAAGCTTGAACCTTGGATATGACGCACCAAGATTCAATTGCCGGATATGACACACCAACAATCAATTTCTCATTCAATGAACAAGAAGAACAATGTGGCTAGCACACAAGTTTGTAAAAGAAGGTCTATCCTCTAATTTCGGCCACCCTAGCTACTTATCCTAAAAGAAGTAAAACCCTAAGCTAATTTGGGCCTAAGGAAAGCTCTCCTATGGGCCGAATTTTATTCTCCTCCTCTTATTGGGTTTGGTTGTCTTGTGGACCGTTTGCCTCATTAAAAACCCCCTTTGTAAAACCCAGTGGGACAAAACCAAAAGTCGGGAAAAAGAGTACAAACGAGCCCCTCTTGACTTAGTCCATTCGAGCAACCAAGAGGTTCTTAGGCTCGATGTCTCCGGACGGAATGATAGTTGGTCCTATGCGGTCCAGTAGTGTGGTGATTGTATGTCCAAGCTTCCTAGCCCTTGATCGTGTCATTGGTCCACTTGGCACGGTTATCTCACCCCTGTCTTCAAGTGTGGGCCGCATTTCTTCCATGATCACATCAGCAAGGGACCAGAAGGATTGGTGGAGTAGGTAGCCGCCGGCGGTTCGGTGGATGCCGGGAGTAGGGACTGGTGCCTCGATGTCATCTCCTGATCCTCCCGGGGAGCTGTTGTGTCAGGATTCACGGTTTCAGTCGGTAAGGGCCCTGTGGCAACAGGGCGAGTGTTTCCTTGGGGAGCAGGAGCTTGTCGACGAGCCTGTCCTAGGATGGCTTCCAGCAATGATATCATCTTCGGGATTAACTGGATTTTTTCCCCGGCGATGTGGACGGTTTGCGGTGCTGGAGTCTCGGTATGGTTGGGAGCAGGGGTCGGTCTGGAATTACCGACATGTTCTAATGTCGTCCTCAGAGGAACGGCATTGGGTGCTGCCTAACTGGCAGGCTCTTGCTGGAGCAGCGAAGCGGCGGCGGAATCAGAACTGTCCGAGGATTGCTCGCGAGTCTGGTTCCGACGGTTGTTTTGTGATCGAGTTCTCATGGTTGTATTACTCGGTTCCCACAGACGGCAAAAAATGTTGGATCGTGAACTCCTGGTTGCTGATCTGGTAGTGAATTGAATGCCAGATGACGGTTGAACAATGCCTTCGCCTTAGCTCCGGTGAACCTGCAAGTAGGGGATCGCAACAGAAGGGGTGTCTCTGGGTCCTCTCCGACGCTTAAATGAGTATATGTGTGTGTATATAGCTCAAAACGTAATGAATGTATGTAAAGCAAAGGTATTTATAGAGTAGGAGAGACCAAACCGTATAAGGTAACCGTATATCTTAGTGAATATTGTGTTGTTGAAGATTTGGATAATAGATATTTCAGTTACGGCGAGATATTGCAGTTACCATATCTAATCCTTAGTGAATATGTGTCCGAGATACGCGGGATATCGTGGCTACTTCCTTATTAACGGTTGGTGGGACCAGAGGATAGAGGCAAGGCTCTCTTCGGGGCGAGCACTCCCATGGCGAGCAGTAGGAGGTCGTGACTTGGTGAAGAACGGCGAGCATCTAGGCAGCCTTTGGCGTCCATATCGTCCTGGGCTCGATCCTGTGTCACTCTATGGTTTGCCAGGTTGACTTTGACTTAGGCTGGCCCGGTTCGAATATATTGGGTTTAACCCCTCCTGGGTTATTGGGCCTTCGAGGCCTTTTCCTTATTGGGCCGTCACTATCAATACCCTACATGACTGACCAAAATGTTATTTGTACCATATAGGATAACTGGTGGTTGAAGATTTTTGAGACTTGGTTAAACAAATTATCGATCTTTCAAATTCCTTATTTTCTTTAGTTTTGTATTTTCTAAGTGTTGGTCAACCCATAATATGTCAACATTTTCATTCACTAGCCCAAACATGTTTATCTGCTGTTGAAGTCATGATTATCCCTCCTGCTAGACCACCAAAGAGGAAAAGGGTCAAGGTATCATAATTGGTACCCCCCCAAGGAGTCCCTTAAGTAGTTTGAGGGCCTTGCCCAGGCTTAGGACATCGTACGACATATAAATTTTGAACTTTCTTAAGTTGAGTTGATCATAAAGAAGTGTATGTTGCCCCCAAGATCATTTGAAATTTGGCTTTAGATCATTCTTTGCAGTGGTCTAAGTGTACATATGGGTCTTGCTTTCCTACTATAGGTGTTGATGGGAAGACAAAATGATCTTGCCCCCGGAGGACGCCTTTGGGTAAGAGCAGAATTTCCTTACTTATAAAGTCAAGGTAAAACTCCATCCACCCCTTCTAGGTCGACACAAGATTTTTCGTTAGAGCACCCTCGTCGTGGACTTAGATTTTTTTTCTGCTGGAGGACTCTGTTGCTATTATAGTCAAGGAGGTTATTTGCCTCAACGTGAGGTGTAGACTGAAGATCCACCCCTACTATAGAGGAGGGAAAGGAAGTGGGGGATTCCACAGATGAATGCACCAAAGGGCCTAAAAAACGATGTTCAAATCCTGAACCATAAGCAGATCAAACAAGTAGTATGAAAATAGAATTGTATTTCATATTTTGAAAGTTTGGTGCAAGTAGATATTTATAGTTGTTTGAAATATCAGCTAGGTCCTCGTGTTGACTGAGTTGATACAATGCATCCTTAAGCTACTGAAATGTTAAATGTACATCCTCTAGCATTCACCCATGTTCCTACTACTTGGTTAATCAAAGCATTACTTATAGACTACAACCTCAAAAGTTCTTATATCCTCACCTTATTATACAAACACACACTTGAAAAGAACACCATAACACCATAACACCATATACGATATATTTTCAAAATATACCCCATTTGAAAATCAAATACCCAAATAATCAGTTTTCAAAAATATTTATCAAGTTATACCAACCCGTGACTAGCAGTTACGAATTGGGGTTTTCACCCTAACCGTGACTGACAAACACGAGCATGTATATACATACATATTTGTTTGCAACTTTTTTATATTTTAAATTTCCCACTTCTACACCTCTCGTAATGACCAAGAACAATGATGGTAGAACACTTAAATGCCACTACAGAAGGATTTTATCTGGCGGTGACACATATACCAGAATTTTTAATATGCCACATTTTGACGTGATGTTGAACTACAACTTTATCCTCATATTGTGCGTCGACTTGTAAATCATCTTCACTGTGGGTTGATTCCCTTGGCCTATCTATCCAATCAATACACTCAAACCCTTCTTGCCAATCACCCGATGTAAAATCGGGAGGATAATGTAAGTAGGTCATTGGTTTAGTCAGCTACAAAACATCATTACCGATTTCATCATCTGATTGGGTGTCTTTACGTTCGTTCAAAATGGTAGGGTGTTCTGACGCAGAATCATGTGCCAAGGATGGATTTCCTTATTCCTCATATCCATCGATTTCCTCAACCTCTTTCATTTCAACATGGACTTCCTCTTCTTCATCGACTTCCTCTTCTCCATGGACTTCCTCTTTTCCATGAACTTCATCTTATTAATTGACTTCCTCTTCTCCATGTAATTCCTCTTGTCCATCTACTTCTAATTTTGGAATTAAGAATACTTACGTGTATTCATCACATATTTCAAAAACTGACTCAAACGCGTCTTCATCGTTGAATGAAAATAGTTCAAGACCCAAGTTCCAAATTAGATGGAAGATGAATACGGGACTACTGGATTTGTAAAAAATGCTAACATGTTCTTTTAGTTGTGTTAAGGTGGTGCCCTTTCGCAATGGTAATTATCGTTGATTCACCGCCAACGTACATAACAACCCATGTATCTAGGTTAATGTGACTACCATATTGAAAATTGAAAGTAACCGTTTGACGGGTAATAACACCTAATTAATTTTAAAATATGAGTTAGGCATTCTAACATATAAAAAATTCTACAAAATCTGGCATTGTAAACTGGTTGGGATTCTAAAGTTATCAAGAGCAACAAAATGAATTTTTCAGACAACCTCTTTCGATGATACATGTTTCTTCGACAGCGGTTGTGTGATGGTTTAGAGTTTGCTCAGGATGGACAAATTGAAGGCTCGGTGTGAAAGGATTTGCTCCTAGTCGGCCAGACATATTTATACACCTTCTACACATGACTGTGAGTTAGGGATGACAAAGTTAAGATGAAAACCCCAAAATCATGGTTGTAACCGTTATTTTTTTATATGGTTAACTGTACCATTATGGCGCGGTGCAATTATGGTGATGAATTTTCTAACTGCAATGGTTATGGTTATGGTACTTTATTAATACTCATGGTTATAACCGTGATTATGATATAAATATAATAATAATTTAATATTAATATATTAATAAATACTAATAACAGAAGTAGGATTTTCACTTATAGATTTCACGAATCTATAATTTCAGGGTGAACTGTAATTGGATGATTTAAATGTTAAATGGTATTAGTGTTAATTTTGAATGGTGCTAATGTTGAATATTTTTATTGCTTGTGACATAAATTTATGTATTTATTAAGATAACATTTATAATGTTCCATTACATTTCACATGGTGGTAATAAATATGGATATACGGTTAAAACCGTGGTTAATAACCATGGTTATGAATATGGTTATAGTATTGGAAATTGTAACCATAATGGTTATGGTATGCAATTTAAAAATATGGTATGGTTATGGTATTTGACATACCTGCACCATACTCTAACTATTGTCAACCTTACTTTCAGTCAGTCATGGGTAGAAGGTTAACAACTATCTACTCGTGATTGGAAGTCATGGGTAGATACAATTAACCTTCCAATCTGTTACTGGCAGTCACGGTTGGTAGTACCAAACCTTCCACCGGTGATTGTCAGACATAGGTCTAACATGTATAAATGTGCTAAACATTTATTACCATCATTGTCATTTCCCTTCCACTAATGCACTACTCAAACGACCATGAACCGAATTGACCTAAAAAAGAACCATTTCCTAAAGACCACAAGAAAAATTATCAACTATACAAAAATACTATAATTATTGGGAGTGTCCTAGTTTACTTCGTCACATTCACACGAAGATCCACACCACCAACCCCAAGTTGATCAAATGGTTAAATGGAGATATTATATTTATTGTGAGCATCCAAGTTTACTTCGTCACACTCCGACACACACCACCCACCCGAAATTGATTAGTTGGCTATATAGAGATACTATAATTATTAGGAGCTCCATATACTTAGCAGTTTTGCACTAATCCAAGTGTGGATTCCTGAATCTACTAGCATATGGGAGCATCCCACCTCCATGAAAACCTACCACGTCTATCCCAAAAAGAAATACCAACTATATGGAAATACTATAATTATTGAGAGTGTCCCACAAGCATAAATAATTGCTATATGGAAATACTATAATTAGTAATATATATTTGTTAACACTTATGCACTCACATATGTTGAGGTACAATAACCATTGAAGAATAATTTTTGGGTTATATAGAGATACAATAACAATTGGGAGCATTCCCTTTCTCCTCATCGAATCCTAGAAACATTATCACAACAAGGCCTCATCACTGCCATGATTTTGTTGACGGTTGGGAATACTATAACTATTTAACATCGAATGTCAGAATTTACCACGTATATGGAGATACTATAATTATTGGGAGTGTTCCCCTTTTCCTTATCAAACCACCCAATATAACCACCATCTCTATCCTTAAAGAGAACTATCTTCTAGATGGAGATACAATAATTAACTTGGAATATAATGTCGTTTGTTTAGTTATAGTTGTAATTTGTATATTTATTGAAAGTATTGTTTTGGGAGATGTTCTGAAAAATTGATATATTTCAATGCGGGCGTTTTAGATATCTCGAATAGCCTTTTTAAAATTATTTTTTTTGGACAAACTCAAACAAATGTGAAAATATCATATTCAATAACTATATAGCTTATAACAATAAATTTTAAATTGTATGAATTTTAAAATAAAAAAAATTTGCAAAACAATATATATATATACGTACTTGTGGTTGGCAGTCACGAGTATGGTGAAAAACCCAACCCGCGATGGTTAGTCGTGGGTTGGTATAGTCTGGTAAATAGTTTTGAAAACCAATTATTTTGGTATTTGGTTTTGAAAACCCAACCCACTTTCTTTAATTTGTTGTTTTTGATACCATAACAGATTTTAAATGCCAGAATTAACAGGTTTGACTAAGTGGGTTTGTGCCCACTATCTTAATATAGGCTTTAGTTTTGATGACACCAGAGACAGTTACCGATGGAAATGCGAAAAATTGTTTTTTGTTTTGTGTGTGTTATTGAGTAGGTTTGTGCCTACTACCATGAATTTGGCTTTTGAAAAGATTAATTCTCTCCTAAACCATCACTCATATTGATGTAAGGGTGATGAAATGCAGGATTAAGAGTCACTCCTCAATGAAAATGACATTATGAATATTGCATAATGACCACAGTAAAGTAAGTACACATAAGTATAGAGGAATCATAGAGTATTCTCCCTAGAAAGTACCTTATAAACATGTAATGATGGATTTTTCATGTGAGTTAGTCAATTAACAAAGTGATGAGAAGATTACTTGACCCTCTAATAATGAAGTTTTTCAAAATATAAGCATATTAGTTTTTTTTTTAGAAAAGTAAGTATAGAATTTTTTTTTTCGAAAAATGGGTATACGCGCACCCCCGGGTAGCGCGTATTGACAATACGCGCACCCCCGGGTAGCGCGTATTGACAATACGCGCACCCTAGGGCGGCGCCTATTCATTTAGGCGCCCAACAAACGAAGATTTTTACTTTTTTTTAAAAAAAAATATTTTGTTCCACAATGACGACTCGATGTTTAATTAAAAATAAAATTATGTATATATTAAAAAAAAATTAAAAAATTATAGTAGGTAGATATTTTAATTGCGCTTCAAATGATGCAAAAAATATTAAATTTGGATTTACGGATTTCCTGTACGGCATGCCGTAAGTTGAGATATGGAAATTTGACTTAAAATATTATAACTCGGACCATGTAAGTCCAAACTCAACACGGTTAACTTCATTTATGTCGTAAATCAATTATCTACGTAGGGTAATTTTCTTGATTAAAAATATAGTGATTTTGTAACCTAACATCGTTTGTTTTATAATTTGACCGAAATAAGTAAATGCATTAGGTGAGAAATTTAATTATGTACTTACTCAAAAAAAATTAAAAAAATTACGGTACGTAGATAATTTAATTACGAATCAAATGACGCTAACTATACGTTAAGTTTTTACTTTTAGACTGACTGTATAATACGATATGTAAAAAACTCTACATACGATACAAAAACTTCCAAATAGTGTTTTGCACAGTAATTGTACTGTTTACACAGTAATTGTAACCGTGTTGAGTTTGGACTTACATGGTCCGAGTTATAACTTTTTAAGTCAAATTTTCATATATCAACTTACGGCATGCCAAATTTTCATATATCAACTTTTTAAATCCAAATTTAATATTTTTTGCATCATTTGAAGCGCAATTAAAATATCTACTTACTATAATTTTTTTAAAAAAAATTAATAGATACATAATTTTATTTTTAATTAAACATCGAGTCTTCATTATGGAACAAAATTATTTTTTACAAAAAAAAGAAGTAAAAGTCTTCGTTTGTTGGTCGCCTAAATGAATAGGCGCCACCCTGGGGTGCGCGTATACCTATTTTTCGAAATATTTTTTTTCTATACTTACTTTTCTAAAAAAAAAAAAATATGCTTATATTTTGAAAAAAAATCATTCTCAATGAACACAGATGTTTATTAATGTAATGATTGGGAACAAACAAGAATGATTTGGTGTGTTGAGGCATTTGACTGGAGACCTAATTGTTTACCTCATTTGGAGGGAACTGATGCAAATATGACGAGAAAGAGAATTAGAGGAGGAGGATATTGAGACTAAGCCTTCGCTTAATACTATGGATAATCAACATACTGCTAGTTTTCGTGTAATAGGTATGAAACTGTTTTCGTGAGAGATATGGTGAATATATTTGCTAGTTCATCACTATCTAGACATGGTTGACCAGGACATCACCCTGAGCTACCTTTGCACGAACAAAGAATAAATTCAACTCAACATGTTTCATTTTTGCATGTTTGACAGGATTAGATAAAATACAAATAACGTTGGTGTTGTCATACCAAATAATAGCAACAAATGATAATGTTATACCCACTTCATTGAGAAGTGATCTAACCCACAAAACATTGCACATTTTTTTGGCGTCAGTTGTGGATCTAGATCTGGATAACACTTTGTTTCTTGGAGCACCAGATGATTTAATTGCCACCTAGTAAAAGACAGTGACCACTTGGGGATCATCTGTCATTAATATCATTTCCCCAATTAGAAGTTGTACATCCTGCCAGTGATAGATTTATGGATGGAAGAAACAACAAACCATGGTTATAGGTTCCCTTAAATATCGTGAAACATGTCGGACAATAGGACAATGTAGGACAGAAGGATAATGAAGAAACGAACATAGCTTGTTAACACAGAAACTCAGTTTAGGATGTGTGTAACATACGGAAAACAAATTTGTTGCCTCCATCGCAAATAATTCTTGTCATCTTGTGGTTTCTTTTCGACCGAACTATTTCCTCTTCAACCGAGTTCTCCTCCGGCTTCTCTTCGATCGAGTTCTACTCCGGCTTCTCTTTGACACTCCCCCTCAAGTTGAGCAATGGAGTCTTCAAAGCTCAACTTGAACAAGGAGAATCTCATGTCATCGCCACTCTCTTCCTTCTCTTCCACACTCCCCCTTAAGTTGAGCAGTGAAGTCTTTAATGCTCAACTTGATCAAGTATTATCAACACTCCCCCGAGCACATCAGACTTGGTTTACTTTGGGCTTCTTCTTATAGGACCCACTTAGTCCAATTGTATTGCCCTTTTTATCATTTCACCAACTACACCACTATCTATCTACTGCTACCATTGTTTTTTACACATATTCCACTCATCCACTACCTAATTTCTTACACAACAAAAATATCTAAACTAAGAACCCAAGAATACATAAACAATTATACATCATGCACTCCACCTACTTTTGCATGTTGTCTCATTTCCCTTCTGTTAGGATTCTTGAATGTGAGGAGAGAATTTAGAACTCAATGACTTTACTAATGAGAACACTGTATTGCATTAAGTTGAAATGAATACAACCTCTACTAATCCTTATATAGGAAAAGTAAGACTAGGAAGAGATCATCTAGAGTAATCTAGATTAATCTAGACTAAACTATACAATACTCTAACATTCATCTATGTTGATTGCTTTTCTTGATTTTGTATTACTCTAACATTCACCCAAGATCTTTGCTTTGCTTGATTTTAGTTCTCAAACTTTCGAAATTTTCTGAATTGGCCCCCAAACATCCAATGCTTCTTTGCTCGTGACGGATCCCAAGTTCAATCTTGATCAAATGTCCAATCGAATTGAGCTTGCACACCTTCATCATCGGTGAGATACTCCATATTCTTTTCAAGTTGAAATCCAGATGAGAAAAGAGAAGACTCGGTCATGCCATCGCGGTGCCATCTCCGTCATCTCGTCGTGGTCATGTCACCGTGGCTAAAAACTAATCTAAAATCTGAATTCCAACACTCCAATCTTGTATCGAATCCAATGTAAATCAGCAAAACCTTGGTTGTCCAAACTCAATGTGATCACACATCTTCACGTCACCAAACCGACAATTCGGCACAAGTAATTCAACATTGTTTGTAGAGGTATTGAATCAACAAATCTCAGCATAGAACCACCAAAAAACCGAGCAAATAATCCAGCAAAGAACCAGGTAAGATCCGCAACAATCAAATAGGTGCAGCACAATCAAATAGGTGCAGCAAACAGAGCAGAACATAGCGCAACAAACACAACTCCAATCTAGAACCGAGCAGCAAATCAGGTATGATGCTTAGCAAACCATTAGGTGAAGCAATTATCAACAACATTGTAGGCACATCAGCAAGGAATAACCAGCATCATCAGTAAGTATTACGAACATCGACTCCATCAAAGAAGATTGGAACGCAGACAAAAACTGAGCCAGTTTGATTTCAGACGAAGAAGAGAGCAGCTGTAGTTTTAAGCCTTTATTTAGCACAAAAATATAGCAGCAACGAATACTTACAGCAGGTGATTGCATTTAGCAACTGATCACAGGTCTGATCATGCTGATCGTAACTTGTAAAAGAGACCAATTCCGAAAAAATTTCAGTGCATGAAGTGCTGCTCAGAAGAACAACTGCGGGACCAGAGAAAATCAGAGTAATCCGCATCGAAATACTGATCCAATGTTGATGGATCGAGATCTCGATCGAATGCTGATGGATTGTGATCTAAATTGAAGAAGATTTTCGCAAGAAACTGAACAGATTGAAAGGATTTGAGATTGAAATGAGGAGAGAAAGTAAAAATCATGGCTTTATCTATTGAAAACATGGTGGAATAATTGGATCATCAAATACAATGGGATAGTACTCCTTATATAGGAAGTACTAGGTACTAATAAGCAAATGTCCTAAACATAGGGACTAACATGAAATTGAAAGTAAGTACATCAACTTGTAAACTACTGAAATATAATCATCTAACATTCACCCAAGTTCTTCATTTTCTTGATTTTTGATCCTCAATCTTTTGAAATTTGCTGAATTGGTCCCAAAACTTGCAATGCTTCTTTACTTGTGCGAAATCCCAAATCCAATCCCGATCTAGTCCGTAATCGACTTGAGATCACACACCTTCCATCTTCAATTTGATTCTTCCAGCCCAACACAAGCACGTGGGTAACCGCATACGGACGAACACGAAAGTAAAACTAAACTAAAGCAATGCCGCCATGGTCATGTCCGTGGTGCCTTCTTGGTCATCCATCGTGATCACACCATTTTAGGCTAAACGAAACAACTAAGTAAAAGTCCGATCGACACTTGAACTTGCAGCCAAAGCTCGAAGCAATCGCACCAAAGACTTGCTTGTGCAAGCAACTCAATCACACACCAATCTGATCTTGAACCAGCAACTTCAGCATCAAGCATTTCAACATTTCGAGTAATGAATCAACTTAGCAATCTCGATCAAGTATTTCAGCATTTGAGACACAATTCAGCATGTATCACAGCACCACCATCAAAAAGTCGGATCAACATCAATGGAAAGTACCATAGATCAGCATTTGAGCACCATGGATCAACATTTCAGCACCATATATCAGCATTTCAGCATTTTGACCACATATCATCGTTTCAGCACCATAGATCAGCATTTCAGCATTTTGAGGAGCAATGTCGCATGAACAGATCAGTAATCTCGATCAAGGCATGATTTAGCTCAGTATTAAGCAGCCCAAACAATAGGCACAACAATCACCAGCAGCTTGAAGCACAACAGCTCAATGATCCAAACCAGCTTCACTGATTCAAACGAATCAGAACCAGAACCAGAGCATTTGAGGAAGCTTCATACAATACTAACATGAACTGAACCAGAACCAACTAAATCAGGTCTTCCAGTAACAGGACAAGTAAATCATGAACATAACAGCTTCGATCTCGAACAGTACTTGCAGTAGTATAACAGAACCGAACAGAATCACATCATAGAGCAGCAAACCATAACATAACAGAATTGCAGCACGGTACCAGCATAATAGCAACATTATTTATCATATTCTCAGCAAAATCATGGCTAAACAAACGCAGAAGTGGAGTTCCAGCAATCGAATGCAGCATCACCAGCAATCAAATGCAGCAGCACCAGCAAGAACAGAGTGATAACAGAACACTTACAGTGATTGCGTGCGAATTTGAACTACCAAAATATTGTTGTAGTCTTCGAAAGAATCACTATCTTGCTGCATTCTTGACACGAACCGATGCAAGAAAATTCGTCAAAAAGCTGCTCTGGTTGTTGAAGACGATCGCTGGAAGGTTGATGTTGTTCTACTCTGCAGCGTTTTGGTTCGGATCTCCTTTGGATTTTGAAATCGAAACTCTTTCTGCTTGGATTCGACTAATTGCTGCTCGTATGAACTTGTTGGTTATGTGACAAGATTAATTTGAACAAAGAAGCATGCTGTAATGTCAATTGAAGACAAGAAAACCTCTGCAGGAAGCTGAAGAACAACACTCTGAATTGTGGGACCCAATTGTTGAAATCTGGTCTCATGTTTCTTAGAATTGATCGATTCCTACTCGTCTGAGTGTAATTAGGATAAAACCAGCATAATTCGTCCAAAGGAAGGCGCTGAAATGACAATTGAAGGAAGAACTTGCGCGCGGGAAGCTGGAGACTATCAATTTCCGATTTATGACTCATTTGCAACGGATTTTGCAACTGCATTTTCCAACAGAATCTGCATTTCGTCCCTAATCAACCAGCTCTGATACCATGAAAGGATTTGAAGATTAAATGAGGAGAGAAAGTTGATGAAATCTCAATGAAAGCACCATAGATCAGCATTTCAGCATTTCAGCATTTCAGCATTTTGAAGCACACAATGGGCATTATAGCAGCAAATCAGCATAAACTAGCTTTATTGCAGCTTGCAGGTGCTGAATGAACACAAGATAACATGTTCACTTTGCTGAACACAATGAACACATATGGACTGAATCCCGAAGTGTTGATAGCAGTAATGTTGTGATGATCAGATTTCAGCATCATTTCAGCCCCATAGATAAGCATTTCAGCACCATAGATCAACATTTCACGATCAACAGCTCAACGTCAACATCAGCTCAAATCAGATTTGCGCAAATCTGTTATTATGCATGGTGAAAGGATCCAGCAGTAATAATAGAAACAACATCTTCTTCAAGAACCATAACTAATCACAGCAGCAATCTCAGATGATAAAACACAGCAGAACAGAACATAGCGATCAGGATTGTAACGCAACTACATAGCTCTGTATCGCAGCAACAAAGAGAATTGCAGCAACAGAAGACCGAAATAAACCTTAGCAGAATGATAACAATATGAATCGCAAAGAGAACACAATGAATCACACAGCCACAGCAGAATCGGAAAGCACAATCGCACAGCACAATCGCAAGTATTTCCGTATTTTAGCAGAATCACAGCAGAAATGATTTGAAACGAACAGAGAATCATAAAGTATCAGCTTATCTGCATTGATAAGGTGCGAATTGAAGATTACTTGAAGAAATCGCAGAAGAATCGCTTGAAGATCGGTTGGATCGCTTGTAGAATCTTACGAAGAACTGATGTGTTCTGCTCTACGAAGAATGATGCGTGCTGCTCTGATTTTTGAAATATGAAATCGTCTGAACGTGATGAGGAGGAAAGCTCCTTGATTTGAACAAGGATTTCTGTGATTTGATCAATTTCTAAACGTTGAGCGTGCGTGAAGAACAAACTGAACAGAGCACCAGCAGAATAGAGCACAAGCGTGAAGTTTTCCAACAAAATTGCAGTTGGAAATTTCCAACCGAATGAGGATTTCGTCCCTGATCTTGCAACTCTGATACCATGAAAGGATTTGACATTGAAATGAGGAGAGAATGTAGAAATCAAAGCTTTATCTATTGAAAACATGGTGGAATAATTGGATCATCAAATACAATGGGATAGTACTCCTTATATAGGAAGTACTAGGTATTAATAAGCAAATGTCCTAAACATAGGGACTAACATGAAATTGGAAGTAAGTACATCAACTTGTAAACTAATGAAATATAATCATCTAACACCTTCCTCCTTTCTTCGTGGCCAATATTTTCAAATGTGGTATGTCCTTTCTTCATGGCCCACATCATCATGTTTTATTTTGCTTTTTTTTTTTTCATCATTTTTTCTTGTTCTTTCTTCTTGAGCCAAATCAAAGAAGAGTCAAGGAGATGCCGATCAGTCCAGAATACCTCCATAATTCATCGTCGAGCTGTCGATCCTCCGGAATACCTCGAATATCCACTTCAATTTCTTCGTCTTCGGATCTCGCCCGCCTCGACCCTCGTCTTGATTCTTCTCCCGACACCTACTGCTGCTCTGCTTCGAGCAACTTCCTTCACAAGCAGCTCCCTTCGTGACAACAGATCCCGTGATATCATCTCTCGTTGGAGCTGCATTCATCAGAGCTGCATTTGTGAGGGACGGTTCTATGTGGTGATGGACTGGATGACACTATCATGGGCTTCTATGTGATGGACGCTATCATGGGCTCGACCTCGATGAGGATAAGGTCGGCTTTGGTTCGGCTCGAAGGTTGTGGCTGCTGGTGGTGGCGGGATGTTGCCTACTGATCGAAGGTGGTTAGGTAAGGGTTTGGTTTGGATATGTGGTTTAAGTTCCAGAATCAGGAACACTGCTCTGATACCATGTTAGAATTGTAAGTGTGGACTAAATTGATATGATATGGACTTTATTAGGGAGAACATTGTATATCTTGAACTTGTAAACTTATACAACTTATTTTTGTTACAATCACAAAAACTACACTATTTATAGGAGAAATATTGAGATTGAGTGGAGTAAATGGTAGGTGTTTAGTGGAGCAATTTAGGGAACCATGTTCCTCTTTCTAACAAAAGGGACCCATGTGGATACATCTCATGAATGATGTCATCCCATCGTCGAAGCAGGAGATGAGTTATTTGGTTGTTGATGACATCGAGTGCTATGTTCAAGGCATTTCAGTAATCTAGCGAGCGTAAGTGTTTGCAATTTCATACTTTTACTCACACTTTATTTATTTGTGACTCTTATTTTCTCTTTTTCTTTAGCAGCTTTTTCATCGAAGGGTTGTTCTAGGCAACCTAGCTCTTGCCCATCAGTCAACACTTGTAGATGTGGCTCGTGCAAAAGCACAAAGATCCATGAGAAGGTCACCTTGGAGTGAATGGACTAGCTAAGGCGAGATTTTTCTATGCTGGAAAACATCCGTGAGGACCAAGTGCACCAATTTCAGAGTGGACAATTGGCTACTCCAGAAGCAGCTTGCTTGGGTTGAAGGAGAGATGGGCTAGTTGGTGGAAGAGAGACGAGGGTGGAGTCGCAATTATGTGGTGGACACTGATATAGATCGTGTAAATTTAGTGGTTGAACTCTTCCGGGAGAAGCTGGTTGATTGGCTTGATAGTTGTGTGAAAGCAACAGAGGAAGAACATCGACAAAAGTAACGCCTCGAACTCCGTCGAGACCATGTTGAAGGTGATTTCCTAGCGGGTGCATATATTGGGAAAATACTAGATATCTGAATGTTTCAAACAACTGTGATTGAGTGTATGAGGATCAACATATACTACTTTTTTTTAAGTCCTGTCTGACGAGATCCTGGAGCTCGCATGGTTCAAGGGAGAGGAATCAGTTGGTAAAAGAGAAACGATGGTGCGAGTAGCAATGCTGTGGGGGAGTCAGATAGAGATCGTGCCCATATAGTGATAGAGTGCTTCTGGTAGAAACTGGTTGGCCTGATAGTTGTGCGAGAGCAACAGAGGATGAACATCGACAAGTTTGACCCTTATTTGAATTCTGTCGAGCTCAAGTTGAAGGTGATTTTCTAGAGGGAGCATATATTGGGAAAATACCAGGTGTCTGAATGTTTCAAATAGTTGCGCTTGAGTATATAAGTGTCAACATACCCTATTTTTTGTAAGTCCTGAGTGAGGAGATCCTGGAGGTTGACCCCAAGTCTGCCCTCTATTTGAGATTTTGTCGAATTACAAAGACCTATTTTGTCAATTTTGTTGATCCTGAGTATGGACTCTATTTTAGATTTTGTTGAAACCAAAGATGAGTTGGTTCCTGTCTCACTCAGCGTACGGTCGCACAGTGTTGATGCTTTTGCCAATTGGGCCTTAAAATAGGTCTTCGTAATTTTTATCACTTTTATTGTAAAGACTTTGGTTGAATTAATATAATATATTTTTTCACATCAAAGGATCATATGTGGCGATTGTTGTCACACGCCCATATGTCCCCGATTCCTAGGTTTCAGCCCCGTGACAGCTTCGAAATCCCGTTTCCAATTGGACGGATCCGTTTTGCATTTATTACAAAGAGACAACCAACCAATCAAGGGTTGTAGTCTGAACAAAGCACTGATGTTTGATTCTCATGCAAGGAAGAAGGAGCCCAACTACATACGTAAATAGATAATTCTATCACGCCTCGCCACCGGAGTTTTCGCTGCAACGCAGCATCCAAACAACTAAGGCCAAATCCTCAGGCAGACACACCAACACGGGGGAAGGCGACCATCACTCACAGCCCGCCGAACCCTGGTGGCTCAAGCCGAAACCATCTGCAACTGCGATAGAGCATGAAACCAACCTAGCCCCACCATTTATGTTCTAAACACCGACTAACCATTCTCTTTTCTTTCATTTGTTCGTACAGGGAGCTGCCAGTTGCGGTGACGGAACCTGCACCCACGGCGGCATGATGGAGGCCAGCTCCAGTTCTGGCGAGAAAAACAGACCTGGTGGACCCGCGATAGACCTCGACTCAAATCACCTAGTAAAAAATGAAACATGGTATGTGGGCAAGGTGCTCGCCCAAAAACCGATCAAACAGAATGTGATACATGGGGTCATTCGAGATACATGGGCACGATTTGGAAACGTTACAATCTCGGAGGCGGAGGCGGGCATACTACTGTTTGATTTCGATAACCAAAAGGATGTCGACCCAATACTAGACAGGTCCCCGTGGGCAGTGAATGGTCACATACCCAACATTAAACGTTGGGACCCGAGAGTGGGCGTAAAAGAGGTGGAATTCAATAAGGTAAACTTCTGGATCCAAGTGCATGCCCTAGGTCCGGAAAAAATTAGTGATTCAAATGCCTGGAGGATAGAAAATATAATAGGAAATTGCTTGGAAATTGAAAAGCATTTGGGGAGAATATGTAGAAGCTATATGAGGATAAGATTGGAAGTAATGGGGAAATACCGTTGATGGCGGGTTTCTGGTGGAAACGTTCCCTAGGGGAGGAGAGATGGGCATCTATTAAGTATGACCGTTTATCTAATTACTGTTATGGATGTGGTATGTTGGGTCACATGACACAAACATGCAAGATGGAAG
Organism: Chamaenerion angustifolium; assembly: GCA_946814005.1. Classification (NCBI taxonomy): domain Eukaryota; kingdom Viridiplantae; phylum Streptophyta; class Magnoliopsida; order Myrtales; family Onagraceae; genus Chamaenerion; species Chamaenerion angustifolium. The sequence goes on along the minus strand of OX328278.1, from coordinate 6,665,094 downwards.
TTAAAATGGCTGAGCACGATCCGAATAGTCCAGCGTATGAACCATGGCTTGTAGAAGTGAGACCACCACAAGGTGCGGCTCGACAGCATGTAGGAGGGGACGAGGGGAAAGAGGCATAACCGAAACAGACCCCGAGGAAGTCGTGGTTTGATATCATGGCCGAGGCAAGGGCGATACCTACTGCGAGAAGATACGAACACTGATGGGGATGGATAATACACATTATGTTAGCCTGAATGGTACGTCTTGCGGACTAGCATTGTGGTGGAAGGCGGACACAAGGGTTTCGGTTCTATATACCGATCTGAACTGCATGGATTGTGAGGTATACATGGATATCTATGTCGAGCCAGTATTTGTGACATTGGTATATGCGAGTACGGAGGCTCGAGAACGGACACAATTTTGGAACCTCCTAAGATAAATAGGGAGGGGCTGAAGGGGAGGGTGGATGATCCTTGGGGATTTCAATACCATATGCCACCCACGTGAAAAACAAGGTGGAAGGAGGAAATCCCAAAGGCAAATGGACGAGTTCAAGCAAGTGATTGAGGATTTAGGAATGAAGGACTTGGGAGAAAATGGTAACTCACTCACATGGTGCAATAACCAAAGCGGAACGGAGAGGATAAGCGAACGCCTAAACCGTGTATTGATAAACACGGATTGGGAAACACGACACCAAAAGGGGAGATGCATCAACGAGTTCACCATCGGGTCAGACCATGCACCAATGGTGGTCCAACTCAAGCAACCGAGGAAGAAAGATAGAAGACGGTTCAAATTCGAGGCAATGTGGCTTGAAAACCCGAAATGTAAGGAGATAATAAAAGAAACATGGGAAAGACCAGCTACGGGAACAGAAATCCAAGGTGTGTACAAAAAACTTCATAAATGCCGATTGAAACTCACAACTATGAGTAAGGGAAGTTTCAGACATAACATGCATGAGATCTCAAAAAAGAAGAAAGCACTTAAGGAGAAACTTTAAAGGGGGATAACCGATGATGCGATACAAGAAGAGAAAAGGTAGAAAGGAAAATTCCAACGGCTTTGGACGAGGGAGGAAAAATATTGGAAACAACGGTCGACGATCAAATGGCTTAGCGACGGAGACCGTAACACTACTTCTTTCACCATACAACAATAGGAAGGAAGAGACGGAACCAAATATGCAGACTAAGAGGAGTAAATGGGGAGTGGATAGATGAGGAAGGGAGGATAGCCGATGAGATCCATCGATACTTTGGAGACATGTTCACCTCGGAACAAACCAAACCGGGAGATGAGTTCCTAATATATGTACCAAAACAAATTACACCCGAGATGAATGCAAACTTGAAAAGGGAGTGGTGAAGGATATCGAGATAAGGTCGGCTACATACCAACTTGGCATGTCACGTGCGTCGGGTCCGGACGGGTTCCCGGGTCTGTTTTACCAAAGGAACTAAAACATCGTGGGGGCAGACGTTATCACCACGGTCAAGGCTTTCTTCCGAATAGGTACTCTTCTAAACCTCCTGAATAATATGGATATAGCGATGATACCAAAAGTACCAACCCCAATGAGACCTGCGGATTTTAGGCCAATAAGCTGTTGCAATTTTCTGAACAAAATCATATCAAAAGTGTTGGTGAACCGATTAAAGTGTTATCTATCAGAGCTTATCACTCCTTTCCAGAGTGCATTTGTATCAGGTCGACACATATAGGATAACATCATGGTAGCCCATGAGGTATTCCACCACCTGAATATGAACCGACATGATAACAAGGTAGAATGTGGTCTGAAGATCGACATGCAGAAAGCGTATGATAGGGTGGAGTGTAAATTCCTAACCACAACACTAAGGAAACGGGAATTTGTATAGCAATGGTTGGAATGAATAAGGGCATTCATATCAACAACCACCTACCAAGTGGTGGTAAACGGGGAACGAACACACTTCATATCCCCAACGCGGGGTATCGACAAGGTGACCCTCTACACCCTACTTATTCATTCTACTTGCGGATGTGCTATCAGGAAGAATGGAAGGCAGCTAGGGAGGGAACCATACAGGGGATCATCCTAAGGAGACAATGCCCAGAACTCCATCACTTATTTTTTGCAAATGACTCCCTGTTCTTCATAAAAGGATCACCCGAGAACGTAAGAGGTATTTGGAGTAACCTAGAATGTTATTGTCAGGTATCGGGCCAATGGATAAACAGAGACAAATCGGCCCTCTTTTTCAACAAGGGGACTGGTCCGAATGAGGAGAAAAGGGTGGAGGATGCGCTTCATATAAAGAGTACGGGTGACCCGGATAAGTACTTAGGCTTGCCATCTATCTGGGGACGATCAAAGAAGGAGGCATTGGGATCCTTGAAAACCAAAATCAGGGACACGCTTGGAGGGTGGAGGTCAAAAACATTAAACCAAGCGGGAAAGGAGGTGCTAATCAAGGCGATCAAAACTGCGATCCCCACGTATGTCATGAGTGTTTTCGGAAATTGATGCTCTCATTGCGGACTTTTGGTGGGGGCAAACAACAGAGGGGAAGAGAACACATTGGAGATGATGGGAGGTCATGACAAAAGTAAAAGAGGTGGGGGGGACTAGGGTTCCGGGAACTCCAAAGTTTCAACATGGTGCTCCTAACTAAAATGGCGAGCCGAATCATAACCGATCCCGACACTATATGCGCACAAGTCTTAAAGGGACTATACTTTCCACGGTGCTCGCTATTAGAGGCGAAAAAGGGAGGTCTAGCCTCATGAGGTTGGAGTAGTATCTTACATGGTCGAGAGGTAATCAAGAAAAAAGATATGTGGATGATCGGCACGGGAGAGAACATCCGAGTATTTGAGGACCCATGGATATATACCAAGGAGAGCAAAAGAATGAATGGGGACGTAATGGTGGAGCATAGGGGGAATCTAAGAGTAAGTGAGCTCATTCACCCGAATGGCACATGGAATGAGACCCTCGAGAGAAGCATTGTAGACCAAGAAGATGGCACATCAATATCCCCTTACCGCGCGATGGGGGAATAGACCGGTACATATGGCCACACACCAAGGATGGAAACCCCCAAGTCTGATCGGTCTACCACAAAATGAGGGAGAGGACCAAACAAAGACCAATACCGAACCCAAATCAAAGCGGCACCTTTTGGAAAGACATTTGGAAAGTAAAGGTAATACCAAAGATGAAGAACTTCATATGGCGGCTCACAACGAATGCTATAGCCGTTAAAGCAAATATGGCGCGTAGGGGGATGAATGTACCGCCGAGCTGCCCAATATGTGGTGACGTTGAGACACGCGAACACATGATCTTGGAGTGTGGATGGACATAACAGGTTTGGATCGGCACGTTTGGGATACGAGTGGATAGACCAAATGATCTCTACATGGTAGAATGGCTCAAGAGGAGAAAGGCGGAGCTGCGATGACATAGAAATGATGGAAACCATGGTTATACAAGAAGGAGTCCTCCTAGCGATTGAAGTAGGATGGCAAAGCATTATTATAGAGACAGACTCACAAACGGTTCACCAACAACTCATGGAGGGGCTGAAACATTGGAGGCTGTCAACAATCATACTGAATATCCGAGCACTAGCAAGACAGGTTGAGCAAGTGCAATGGCGAGCTATTTCAAGGACGAGCAACGAATGTGCAAATTGGATAGCAAAGCAAGCGAGATTGGGAGTGTGTCTTGATGATTGGGTCGGAACACCACCACTTTCCTTTGTATGTTTAGTAGCAAATGACATGATGTACGAACTCCCGTGACCTAAAGTCACGACGTTTTATTTCTTAAAGTAAAGTAGTATTTCGATTAAAAAAATAATATAATGTTCTCATGTTGCTTATCTTCGCGTTGTTTCCTTTTTCGTTGAAATTACTTTATTTGAAACTTTGAATTAGGCAGCTCAGTCAACCATCTTCCTTTATTTTGAGAGCTTGGTAGAGAGAGACGGTAACCCTAAAGTCGTCCAACTCTTTTCTTGACTTTTTCCCAAGACTCGTGGTAGGGATGGGCATGAACCGGTTCAGCCCCAAACCGGTTCAGAACCAAACCTTTACCACATTTTGGCCGCTCCATATTTTGGCCAATTTACCATACCTGTTCTGAACCGGTTCGGCCGAACCTTTTCATACCCAAAAAAAAATCAATTGAGGTTCCAATTCCAATTCAGCCAGCAGTCCAATTCGAACATAATTAAAAATATGACTTGTCATTTTACCTGCTTTGCAATATTACCAAATGCATGAACGTTACCTTTTGAACCAACTATCACACGTTACCTTATTTACAAATCAATACTTGCTGAACTAATACTTTAGTGAAACTTGCTAATTCCGACCATTTTTCTGTTAACCTTGACGGAAAATGTATAAGTGGGCTTCTGACCTGACGATACATGTCTGCCACCATATATATTATGTTCGAGACTTAACAGAAAAATGAATGGAGACAGCAAAATGCACTAAATGTATTAGTTTAATTAGCCAACTGTCAAAAGAAGAGCTAGTACCCAGAATACCAGTTACAGTTCAACTAGCAGTTGAGTTTAGTACTTAACTCTGTTTTTGGTGGTTTAGGATTATATTCTTTTCTAATTGCACATACTGAGATTTGGAACAATGGAAAATATCACGTCTTAGACTAATATCCAATAGTACACTAATGTTTTCTTGTGCAGAGAAGGATAATGGCCCACGAACAGTTAAAGATGTCAAGTTAATAAGCGCTGGAAAAATATTGAAGAACAACAGAACTCTAGGAGAATGCCAAAGTCCGTTATGTGACATCCCTGGAGGAGTTACGACCATGCATGTCCTTGTCCAACCACCTCAGTCAGAGAAAGGTAGGAAATTACAGTTTCAAGATATGATCTGAATATGTTTTTTATTTTCTTAAAAAAAGCACCCCTTTATGTAAAAATGCTCTATCTATTTATCCTCACCTGCCAATTCTTCATTGCTGCAAATGCCACATAATGTTGTTTATAGTAGTAAAGTTGCTGCATTAGATTGATCTGCTTTTATGCACATCTCATTGATAATAGTCCAATAAGATGTTTTGAGCATGATTATAGGATGTCTCTGCCTGCAAATTACCCTTTTCAATAACTTCTGTCCAGCTTATTTACAACTTTTTACTTGTTCAGCAACTAAATAACGTGTCATTAGCTTCTCCTGATGAAACAAACAAAAGGGTGTCAAGTATCACCTACTATCACTAGTTATAAGAAGTAGGAGCCAAAAACTCACCTTCTAGCTTCAATTCTATTCATACAAAAGTAATCGCATTAGTAATCACTAATTAGTCGGACGAAGAACACTGGAGGCGAGGGGTGGCGAGGCTGGAGGTGAGGCGAGGCGGGAGCATCCGAGCGGCGAGTCGAGCGTGACTATGCCAATTAGGAGGAATGAGAATGACTGAATGTTCATTTCTGAAGAGTGAAGACTGAAGACGTGAATACTGAATTAGGTCTGGCCTGAAAGTGAAAAAAAACGGTTTTGTCAGATCTGGTTTGGTTTAGTATTTAGTAGTATTTTAAGGTTAAAACCGATACAAAAAAGGTTCGGTTAACCGGTTTTCTCTACCTATTGTGAACCGCTCCATATTATTTTTAAAAAAATTTTGTTTTGTGAACCGGTTCGGAACCGATACAGTTCAGGTTCGGTACGGTTCGGCCGAACCAGTTATTTTTGCCCAACCCTATTGGATGGGGACAAACAATGACTTTTAACCCTTTCAACTATTTGCTTAAGTCTTTTATTTCTTATATGAAGGAAGTGGTGACTCGTGAGTTGAACGGTCTCTCTTTGACCATTTTACTAAGACTTAGTATTTGTTATTTAGCTATGCGGATACTGACTTGGAGGTCGGCCGTTCTTGGGCATAGGAACCGACGTTAGCTCAAAATAAGAGAGAAGCTACATGTGACAATGAAGAACTATCCCTATATTCCAAGGCAAACATCTCTTGATTGCCCCAATGTGGCATAAAATGCAAGATCTATGATGGACAAGTTTATCGTGCAATACATGGGAGGGCGTCGCCTACTAAAAAGTGTGGGAACGCTCGATCATATCAGGCAAAAAGGGGAGGAAAGTTTGAGCGACTTTTATTCTCGATTTAACAGAGAATTAGCTGGAATTGACCAAACCATCATGGAGGGGGAGACCATTCGCGCCTTTATAAGGGGATTGGGCCCAAAGGGTTCAACTCTGTATGACAGCTTGAGCGTGATACCAGTCAACACTGTCGAAGACATGGCTGATAGGGTCAAGTCTTACATAGACTTGGAGATTGCACGAGAAGGAAGGAAGGTCAGCAAGGAGGCGTTCAAAAAGGATCATGCGGAAGGGAAAAGGCCTGAGCAACGCCCCTCAAAGTCAGCACAGGATGACCGGAGACACGATGATAGGCGTCGCTCATTTGGACGCCGACCTCCAAGAAAAGCTTTTCAATGCTACACTCACTTAAATAGGGAAATCTCCATTATCTTGACAGAGATGGAGAAGAAGAATTGTGCGACACCTCCACCACCTCGAAAGCCTGATACGGTTATGGGAAGTAATCCTAACCAATATTGCATCTATCATTGATGTAAAGGACACCACACGGATGACTGTCATATCCTGAAGAAGGATATTGAGAAGTTGATCAAGCAGGGGCACTTGAAAAACTTCTTGGCCCGACGCCAGAGAAGTAGGAGTCCTAGGAAGGCATCGCCTAAGAATGTACAAACTGGACCAGGGCCCAGCAGGCAGAAGGACCTAAACATGATAAGCGGAGGTTTCTCCTCAGGAGGAGAAACATGTGCAGTAAGAGAGGGATATGCCTCTCAAATGTCAGGAACCTGCAAACTGGGGAAACGTCCTAGGGAAGAAGAAGAAGTGATCATTTCTTTCTCATAAAAAAATGGGACCTGTCACCTCCCCACATGATGATGCCTTGGTAATCACTATGGGCATCGACAGGTTCAACATGAAGAGAGTATTGGTGGACTCAGGGAGTTCTACTAATATCCTATTTCTGGACGCCTACAAAAGGATGGGGAGAAAGGAGAAGGACTTGAAAAAAGTCAATTTTTCATTGATGGGCTTCGCCTCGCACACTACCTATCCAGTTGGAGCTGTGACTTTGCCAGTTAGCTTGGGTGAGGGATGGAAAGCATTAAACTTCGAGATCACTTTCATTGTTGTGGATGCGCCTGCATCTTACAACGCCATTTTGGGGCGTTCGACGTTAAATCCTAACAAGATGGTACATTCAACATATCATCAGTTGCTGAAATTTCCTACACCCCATGGTGTAGGGATTGTCAAGGGAGATCAACCAGCGGCGCGTAGTTGTTATGTCCAGGCCTCACGTCGCCATATTAAGAAAAAAGAATCTTTGGCGATTCAGATAGAGGAGGATCCCAGGGAAGAAAGAAGTCGTCCTCAGCCCATTGAGGGGTTGAAGAAAGTGGAGATTGATGGCATAGGAAAAGAAGTGCAAATTGGAGCGACGCTTGGAGAAGAAGAGGTGTCCGCTCTTTCAATGCTTCTCATTGAGTTCAAGGAATTATTCGCCTGGAAGCCTAGCGACATGCCAGGCATCAACAAGGATGTCAGGCCTATTGCTTTAAAAGCAAACGCCCTGTTGGTGAAGAAAAGGCGATTGCCATCAAGCAAGAGGTTGGAAAGCTAATAGAGGCCAAATTTGTGAAAGAAATCAGGTTTCAAACCTGGGTGGCCAACTCGGTGTTGGTCAAGAAAAGCAATGGAAAATGGAGGATGTGCATCGACTATCGCGATTTGAATAAGGCGTGCCCAAAGGACTCTTATCCTTTACCAAGGATAGATCAACTGGTTGACGCTACTTCAGGTCATGAACTGCTCAGCTTTATGGATGCATACTCTGGTTATAACCAGATACAAATGGCAGATGGTGACGCTCAACACACGTCTTTTTATGCGGATAGTGATATATATCATTACCCAGTGATGCCTTTTGGTTTGTTGAATGCAGGAGCCACCTATCAAAGAATGATCAACAAGCTCTTTGAGAGCATGATAGGCGTCACCATGGAGGCCTATGTAGATGATATGCTGGTGAAATCCATAAAGAGTGTTGATCATGTTGAAGATTTGAGGAAGACATTTGAAAGGATGCGCCTTCATCAAGGTCGCCTGAACCCAGCAAAATGTGCCTTTGGCGTTCATTCAGGCAAGTTTCTGGGTACATGGTGAGCCAAAGAGGGATAGAAGTCAATCCTGATAAGCTGGAAGCCATTGAGGCTATGAGAAGTCCGACTTGCCATAAGGAGGTACAGAGCTTAAATGGAAGGCTAGCAACGCTCAGTCGTTTTCTAGCAAAAGCAGGTGACAAGTAACAAGTCACTCCCCTATTTCCAGGTGTTGAGGGCTAACAAAAAGTTCGAATGGACTCTCGAATGTGAGCAGGCTTTTCAGAATCTAAAGAAGCACCTCAAGACACTTCCACCTTTGGCGAAGCCTTTCCAAAGGCGACGCTCTTTCCTTATATTTAAGTATCACACCGGTTGCTATAAGTTCGGTGTTGGTCAAAGAAGTAGGAAAAGGCCAGGTGCCAGTGTATTATGTATCAAAAGTACTTGCCAAACTTGAAATAAACTACTTGGAGGTTGAGAAGTACCTTTATGCGTTGGTAGTATCAGCAAGGAAGCTACGCCCTTATTTCCATGAGCATGAAATTACAGTATTAACAAACGAACCGTTAAAACATTTTCTGCAAAAACCAGATGCTTCAGGGAGAATGGTCAAATGGGCTATTGAATTAAGCGAATTTAAAATTAAGTTTGCTCCTAGAAACGCTATTAAAGGACAAGCATTGGCGGACTTCATTGTGGAATCCACATGTCCTCAGCCGGCGAGGCCTAAAGAAAAAGAGAAAGAAGAAAATACTTGGATACTTCATACTGATGGATCCTCATCAGTCTAATGCTCGGGGCAGGGGTGAGCATGGGCGGGCCGGTCCGGTCTTTTTGGCAAGACCGAGCCCGAGCCCGAAATTTCGGTCCTCAACTTTGGAGGACCGAGACCGAGTTTGGTCTAAAAAACCCGCCCGAGTCGGTCTTGCTTGACTCGGGCCGGTCTCGATCCATTACCGAAATTTAAAAAAAAAAAACTGAATTATTACAAATCCAAATACATCCAGTCATCCAAATTCAGTACAATCTAACATTCTCAAGAATCCAAACTCAGGGTCGTTCTTCTCCTCTTCCTTGTAGAATCTAACATTCTCAATAAGCAAAACGCCTCCTTCAGGAATCTCAGCCACCAACTTCTCCACCTCCTTTCCAATGCAGTCATTTGCCATCTTCACCTGTTTTTAGCCATCATTATAGAAAAAAATGTTAATGAAAAGGGCTATCAAAAAACATACAAAAGGAAAGACTGGATTAATGTAGAGTGAGTATGTACCTCTACTCCAAGAAGCTTAGATAGCCTGGGCACAAGAGGCTTCAAACTGTACTTGGGAGTGACACCCTTGGGACGTCCCTGCAATTCATTACAGAGAATTAATTATAAAGACAGCAGTAAAAAACTCAGCACACCAGAGAGGAAATGGCAATACATCAGATGCAGTGGTGTGTATGTCAGAAAATTCTAACGAGATGATTAAAAAAAATCAGTATAATTTGGAGTCTGTCTTCACATTATATATCTCACTCTTCCTAATTGCTATACATTATTGATCAAGACATCTGAACAAAAGCTGCATGCATGAATCCTCTGGTTTCTCTATATTTTTCAATACTAAAAACGCATCCATTATTGTTCGCGTATGATGAAAATGTCAGAAAAAAAATTTCAAATCTGCGTCCTTCAAGGATCCAACGCTCTTCTTCGTGGCCATGTTAGATTCAGATCTTCTCCTGCAAGAACACAACGAACCACACTTAGAACACGCAGTGAGATCCAAACACGGAGAAGAGAAAGTACTTGCGTCTCGAAAGTATCGAAGAAGATTATGCTGTGGTTGTAAATGTAAGCAAAATACAAGCAGAGAATGGAAGTCTTCCATAGGAGAATGGAAGTCTTCCAAAGTAATCAACAAGTGGAAAAACAAAATTTCAAACCTGAACGACTCTGCATCCATAGGGGTGCATTGAAAGTGTTGCAACTTGTCCATAGAAGGATGATATGATGAACTGTATCTGATTCTGAGGGACACATTCTATACACTTCTGAATGACATGATTACCATTTTGATCATGGACGCATTTCATGACAGAGCCATCAAGCTCTGCAACCATCTGAGCTTTCTGTTCCACGTCAACCACTTCCAAGGCCTAAAAGGATCAAAAAGAGAACCTTTCATGACATATATATAATTAATTCTAAATCAGCAAGCTATGGGGCAAGTGAAAGCTCTCGCTTCTCTTTGTGTAAAATTTGCAAGTCTAGATGCAATGAAATCAAACAGTTGCTACATAATTGCAATAGTGAGACACAAATCAATCAAGAAACTATAGAGGCATCGAACATTATGTGATAGGGAAAACCGGAAAAGAACCTCTGAAGTGCCAAGCATGAGGTCCTGAGGTATGGAAACTTGCTCGAATTAGAACAAATAAAAAACACCAGCAAAGCAACACAAGATGCGGAGCTGCGGAGGCGACGGCGAGATGCGGCGAGGGCGAAGAGGCGACGGCGAGATGCGGAGCTGCGGAGGCGAGGGATAGACAGACGGGAAGTAGGGGAGAGTCTGTAGTCCAGAGGCGGGAGAGACTGTGAGTTGTATACTACAAGTATATATAGTATTAAGTATTATAGTTTTAGGCAATTCGGGCCGGGCCGGGCCGAATCGGGAATTTCGGGAAAAAAAACGAGCCCGAGCCCGACTTTAGAGGAAAAAACCCACCCACTCGATCTCGGTCCTAGTCGGTCTCGGTCTTAATCAGGCCGGTCTCGATCCAACCAGTGTTTTTTACTCACCCCTAGCTCGGGGGCAGGATTAGTGTTGACACCACCAGATGGAGGAACACCATTAAGATACGCCCTAGTTCTCACTTTCAAAGCTACGAATAATGAGGCAGAATATGAGGCTTTGGTTACAAGATTAAGATTGGCTAAAGGATTAGGCGTCGCCTCTTTACATGTATATTGTGATTCGTAATTGGTGGTGAATATCAAGGGGGAGTATATGGCTAAGGATGAAAAAAATGAAGTTGTATTGGAAGGAAGCTATGGCGTTGGTAGCAGGATTCAAACAATTTCAAATTGAAGCTATTCCTCGAGAAGCGAATCAAGAAGCAGATGCTTTAAGCAAATATGCTTGGCAGGCGACGCTGCATTTTATAGAAACCAATCATGGAGGTTGTGTCAGCATTAATTGTGCAAACATAGATGTTATCATCGATTGGGCAACGCCTATTAGAGCATATTTAGAATCCGAAGAACTCCCTACAGATGAAGCACATTCTAAAAAGATTATTCGATTAGCACCTAGCTTTCGAATAATTGATGGTTTACTGTATAAGAAGGGTTTCTCCACGCCCTATATTAGATGCGTCGCTCATCCAGAAACTGTTACCATTTTAAGGGAGGTACATGAGGGATATGCTACCTGTCATGAAGGTGCAAGGTCAATTGTGAGGAAAATTCAAAACTAAGGATACTACTGGCCTACAATGAATCAAGAGGTGACGACTTTGGTTATGAAATGTGAATCATGTGAAAAGTATAACCCAAAGATAGTGTGTCCACCAGCAAACCTTACTAGTGTGTGTGCAGCATGGCCATTTGCACAGTGGGGAATCGACTTGGTGGGACCATTACCAAGATCCAAGCAACGCACCTATATAATATTGGCAGTTGATTATTTTTCAAAATGGATTGAAGCAAAAGTGTTGTCATCAACTACTGAATTTCAAGTTATTAAGTTCATTAAATCAAGAATTGTGTCTCGATAGGGAATCCCAAGTGTGTTGGTTAGTGATAACGGCCCGCAATTTGCTGGAAAGGAATTGAAATGGTTTTGTGAAGAATTGAAAATTGACCATAGGCATGCTTCAGTAAAACATGTGCAGGCTGCGAATAAAACAGTCTTGAATGGTTTGAAGAAAAGACTGGACGCCTTGGGAGGAAAGTGGGCAGAAGAATTAGAAAATTTCTTATGGGCGTTGAGAACAACACCAAAAAAGGCAACTGGAGAAACGCCTTTTGGATTGGTGTATGGATCTGAGGCGGTTGCTCCAACAGAAATAGCAGTCGAATCACACAGGGTAAAGCATTACGAGGCCTTGAACAATGAGGATCAAAGGCGTTTGGAATTAGATATGGTTGATGAAAAGCGATGGGATTCATAAGAAATCCAGGGGCGTATGCGATTAGCTACGGCGAGATACTATAACAGAAACTTTTCATCTCGACAACTTTTTGTGGGGGAGAGGGTATGGCGAAGGCATGAATTCTCACATCAAGATAGGGTAAACAAGTTGTCACCCAAATGGGAAGGACCCTACAAAGTCATTGTCATTCCTCATCTAAATGCATACGTATTAGAAGACCTGGAGGGAAAGGTGTTGAAGAACACTTTTAATGCAGAGCATTTGAAATAAAATTATGCTTAAAAATAAAATGACATATATCGTAATGGCGAAAGCTTATGTTTAAAAGTTATATCAATACATTATGTTTGAATCGATGGTGTTTGCTTAAATTTGAATTAAGGGCGGCTGCTTAAATTTGAATTAATGGCGACTGCTTAATTTTGAATCAATGGCGATTGCTTAAAATCGAAATAATGGCGATGGCTTACATTAGATTCAATGGCGATGGTGTGAAGTTCAAATTACTATGGATTGCTTAAATTGGATTTAATGACGATTACTTGAAATGGTGATTGTTTATTGTAAACTTAATGGTGATGTCTTAATCAATTGTGATTAGTTAAGGTGATAGCTTATGTTCAAGGCAATGTATTAAGATTGAACATATTGGCGATGCTTAATAAAACTTATTGGCGTTTGCTTAAGTTTGGATAGTAAAATAAAGACTTCTTAAAAATAACAAGTATGATAATTCAAGAAATAAAGTTAAGTATAAAATAAAGCTAAGTATGAAAAGACAGACATATCATATATGGAAAGAAAAATTCATAACAGCAACGGCGAGGCGTCGCAAAGAGTCTTTACAAAAGTAAAGTAAAAACAAAATTATTATGAAAGGGCTGAGGGTGTTTGGTTAGGAGAAGCGTTTGCAGCAGGCGCCTCAGAATTTATCTCATAAGGTACTGATTCAATAGGCGGCTCTGGCGGAGTTGGCTCACCAGAAGAGGTACTGTCATCCTCAGACTCCTCCTCATCCTCTGCCAACGCCTCAGCTTCCTCTTGGGCCTTCATGGCGAGGTATCCCTTCAAAAAAATCCAACTTATCCAAAGGAAAGTTGGGGTCAACCTTTTGTATGTATTTGATCGCCTTATTGAAGATGATTAAAACGCCAGTGCGATTCCACTCAGCAGCAGCCTTGGCGAAGTCTGGACTTGAACGGAAGGACTCTATGGCTTCCTCCAGGTGCTTGGGAAGTTCAGTCTTGAGGTGTTCCACCTCTTGAGCTGACTGAGACGCCTCTTTAAGAGCCTGCTCAGTTTCCTTTTTGGCATCCTCATTCTCCTTCTTGACAAGAGTGAGCTCCTTCTGAGTTTTTGAAAGAGAAATCTTCAGGGTGTTCTCCCTTTTCTGAGCATCCCTTAATTGGGTGGCGAGCTGTTCCTTATTGACAAGGTCAGCTTCCATTTCCTTTTGAGCTGCTTCAGAAATGGCGAGGCGTCGCTGTAGCTATTCCAGCTCGAACTTCTCCTTTTCATCCTAGCAAAGTATGGATTGATTGCGCTCCCTTTCATCGGTTAAACCCAGGAGAGTGGCGCCCATATTTAGAGCAACAGGAATGATCTAAGTAATCAAAAAGAGAAGGTTAGAAAAATGCAAGTATTAAAGGAAAAAATGTCAGGAAAGAAGGGGCATACCTGGCTCTGTATTAAAGAGAGGGAATGGCGAACCAATCCTTCTACAACCTCAGTCTCCAGGTTCAAAGGCCCTCTATCAGCAGGAGGGCAGGAGCCTGACAAAAGGTGAAGGCTGAGATTGGGGTAAATGGTGGAATGACCAGCCATCAGGGAAGTCTTCTTGAGAGTGGTCCAGGGATCCCATGGCGCTTGAGGATTTGGCGAGTGAACCTTGTCCAGCAGCTCTCGCCTTAAGTCGAAGGTGGGTCCCTTGAAGGGAAGAGGGTCGTCACGGCGTTGGCAATCTGTTTGAGGAGGAGGAAGTGATGGCAAGGCTTCGACATCAGGAAGGTTGTCGACCAGAATTACCTCCTGAGAAGATGAAGTAATATTGCGAGTAGGGGTTGGCATCTTCGGTTTTGAAGGCCCAGCAGGTGTCGCTCCTATCGGATCAAAGGAAGGGTCAAATGGTCCCTTCTTAAGGACGCCCGAATGATATTCGGTGTAGGTCCACATGATATTCGGTGTAGGTCCACATTACTAGTGACGTTGTTATTAACCCAGTAAGACTTAGGGATCACACCTTTAAAAGCCTCGACGGCATCGTTAGTGTCGTCGCTAAAAAGCTCGGCTGGAGCTTTGAGAGGATCCAAGGAATCCTCTATAGGCTTCGCCTTTTTCTGGCCCTTGGAGGAATGATGGCTTTTGCGTTTTTTGGTGTCCTCTGAGCGTCGCCTTTAGGTTCCTTGGCCTTCTTCACTTTGCTCTTCTTTGCCTTGGACGCCTTTTTCAGAACAGGCGTTACAAGATGAGAAAACAAGGCAAAATTCTTATCTACAAAAAAAAAATGAAAGAAAAGGTTATTTACCAGAAATAAAGGCAGAAGGTGACGATCTACAAGGGAGACGTCAGCATCCTCTAAGTCAGACTCACTGATCTCTTTGGAGATTATTTGCGCGCGCCCTCCTTTATGATCTAAATAAATGGTTGTCAAGGCGTCCATTTTGGCTGAGGAAAATTCCTCGACGCCTGGAGCAATATCCTTGCCGCCTTTAGTGGTCACCAGACACCAGGGAACGCCTCCTTGGAAAAAGAAGTAGGCGTTCTTCAAATTGCTATTACGGGATTTGAAACCCATGACTAAGGGACGAGAAAAATTCCAAGTCCAATCCTTGAAAGGACACGTCGCCCTAGTTGTAAAAAAGCGAACGCCTAATCGATTGCCTTCTAGCCTATAAAATCTACGAAAAAAATTTAAGGAATATTCCCACCCACGACGAAAACATAGGACTCTAAACCCTATCCAGGTGCGAAGACCATTGGGAGAAAGTTGGGTAGCAGAAATGCCATAGTGGCGACACAACTCTACTAGGGGAGGGCAGTAGGGAAATCTTAATCCCGCCTCAAATTGTTGAGGGAAAATGATCTCCTCGCCTTCCCTAGGATGACAAATGGGATGAGGATTTTCAGGATCCGCATCATCTGGGATGGGATTCCTGGGGCTTCAACGTCGCTCAAGCCAACCTCATCCACTGACTGTTCAAAAGATAAGGGGGTAAGAAGGCTGGCTTTGAGATCTACAAAGGGCGAAGGAAGGAAAATGTGGTTACCAATGTCAGAATCAGACGCCATTCTCCTATATGACCGAATGACGCGGAGGTGATGAGCGTTTAGGGCGTTGCCCTATAGAAAATAGATTGGAAGAACGACTCTTTTAAAAGATTATTAATTCTCAAATGAGCGTCGCTCATTTAAGACTTCGGGGGCAGATGATGGGTTATAAATATTGGACTGGGCTATGATTAACATTTGGCCCAATAAGCATTTTGGACTTCATCTCTTTAAGGCCTGATTATATAAAGGCGTCGCCTATATCATCCATATCAAAGGCGTCGCCTATATCAGCCATATCAGAGGCTCGCCTATATCATCCATATCAAAGGCGTCGCCTATATCATCCATATCAAAGACGTTGCCCTTGAGTGTTAGACCCATTAAGGCGTCGCCTTAATGAGATGCACCAAAAGAGATTTTGGTATATTTTCAGTGGATGACACCGCATTCACTGGCCACCTTAGATGGTGCGCCTGCACCCCTATGACTTAGGCCGGTTGCTTTTAGCACGCCTAGGATTAAACAAATTCAAAGGATAGTCTATAGTGGAGTAGACACTAGAAACAAATATTCGGTAAAGTAACTATGGTCAGCTCGCCTAGGACAGCTAGGATGACTAGGGTAAGCTCTGACTCAACTATGGTTACAGGTATGAAATGTTATAAATAGCTTAGTACTACCTTCATTAGGGGGTAAGTATTTTCTGATGCAGATCATTACATTCAGACATTATAATCGAACCTCCGACTTACTTTGTCATCTGAGGGGAAACAACGGGACATCCCGGGCTTTCCTTTGTGCAGGTCTACGGAGCAAACATCTGGAAGGAGAATACGGTGTATTTGATCCAACACTCATCATAAAAGAATACCTTAGACCGATCAGATGCCTCACCACAAGGGTACTTGTCCTTCCCAAACGCAACCATGATGTCCATACCCTTTCTTTTAGGACTAAGGGAACCACCAAGGGGTCTTCAGCTTCCTGCTAGGGTCTTTATCCTCATCTTCGGAGCGGTAGGAGGAACAGGTGAAGAACTAAACAAGAAAGAAAATATATTGATCAACGCCACTTTAAAGGAAAACAATAATAAAATACAGGGGATAGAAACCTTGAACCACTATTGTATGATTCGTCATCATGGGGCCAGGTGTATTAGAGATATGAATCTCTGGGGACTTCCTCCTCTTAGGAGGCACCTCAACAGGTGAAGAACCATCATCCTTCCTTTTTCGAGAGGAGGGAATGAATTGTTTTCAATCCAAAGTAGAAATGTGAGGTCCAATTTGTTTAGAAAAGACTTAACGAGCTTAAGGCTCCGAGAACCTACAAAATGGAAACAAAAACTAAAGAGATCATAATTTACCCCGTTAACAGATGTAGGAACAACCTGCTAGACACCTTTGAATAACAAGGTCGCCTCCAAGGTCTCGTTGACATACCGAAATGATTGAAAATTCGAGCGACGATGGAGATAATAAAAATAATCAATAGCATGCCTATCGTGCTAGAACAAAACCCTAAACACATGCACGACAGGGTCCACCCCCTGATAAAAGAAGTAAAACCTTTAGTAGTGACTGCCAACCGCTCCAAGGTTGTCCACAAACCTAAAGCAAACACACCAGTTCCACACTTTCTGAAACTTAAGGCAACGCGCCTGAAAAATTTAGACAACGGGTGACACATGTAACGAGACTATAAAGCACCAAAACAGAGCAAATGAGTACGTTCATCCATAACAGACCCACACGATCTTTAAGTTAATCCACATCCTGATGGCATTAGGCATCAACTAGGTTAGATCAATGCAGTAATACTGACACAACTCTTTCAAATTCTCACAAATGGGAAACTGCAGGTCCACATCCACCATGGTGGGGGAAATATAGGACTCCCACGATCGTGGAAAATTAACACCCAAACATGAGTATCTTGGAGCTTGAATCTCTCCTAGACCACCAAGGGCTACAGTAACCCTAAACTGCTCTGGGCTCAAATTGGTCACCCTAACATCTAAGTAATAGGGGACAAAATATAATTTCTAGTACGTAGAGAATCATAGGAAGAAAAGCCACAAAAATAGAAAAAGAAAAGAAGAAACGATAAAATCACTCGCCAAAGAAAACTCAAGGACGCAAAAGTTCCCTCAGGACGAACCCCCACCATCGGATAAGGACTGATGTCGAACTTTTATGGAGAAAAGCTTAATGGTTAGGAAAAGTAGAGAAGGTGCAAACAGGGAGAAGTTTTCAAAGTAAATCCTATAAAGTTTTAAAGTTCAAGAAGGACTTCAGAAGAGAAGAGAAATTATAAAATACACTCAAGATTAGAGAGAAATATAAAGAGTCTCAAAGAAGATTCAGAAACGTAATGATGGTTTCACTAAAAAATCTCGAAGAAAAAGACGATGGAATACGGAGAGACACTCTTGGAGAGACGTAATCAGTTCCTCACTGATATTCAGTTCCTCACTGATATGCGCCTAACCAAAGAGGGGAATCAACAATAGAAGACCTACAAGGAGAACGGGAAACGAGGAATTCCTAAAAATAGGGATCATAAGCATACTACTATGACAAACACCCTCCATTGTATAAAAGGAACCCAACTGCAAAAATGAACCACAAAATCCCCCCATCACCCTCGACTATAAGGATTTAAGACATAAACTAGTTGGTAAGAGTTCCTAGGATGTAGCCTATAACGAGACTACCCTCACTCGTCACCTAAAATAGGCATGGATCAGATAGTGATCCTCAACATGGCTTCATTACTTGCAATACTTAGCATCTACAAGAAGCATTACTGAAGGAGGACAAAAGTTGAGTCTAAAAATCCTCAAATCTTTAAGGGCAACAAAACTGTTAAGCGAAATATCATCATCTAAATCCTCTCAAAATCAACCACGACCAAAAGTCCCTTTCGCGCAAGCTTCAGAGGAAAATGTTGGGCATAAGCACCGACTTTACCATGAAACAATAGAGGATCCACACGTGACAAAGAAAAATTGTCCTTAAACTCAAAGGCAAACATAGTAAGTTTGCCCCAGTCAAGCATAAAAGGCGAGGCCCGTGAAGGTTAACACTTTCATCAAATGAGGTGAGTACCTTATTCTCGCCCTCGACTATAAAAGTAGTGTAAAGGTGCTTCTAAATTTCCGTATATCTCGTTTCGGCGGCGGCTAATAACTTGCTTATGTAGTAAAGCTGCAATTGAGAGTTGTTCTCTTTTCTGACCGATAGTGCACTTACTCCTTTACAGTAAGACTAAATTTTGAATTACATACATTTGAACTCAATACTCACTCAAGCATGGGAGAGGAATCTGGAGGAACAAATTTTACTGTCCCTTTTTGAAGGTCAAAGCTCTTAGTCTGGTCGACAAATGAGCCCATTCAGGTGAATTTGGTGCACTCCCAATGAATTTTTCCGAGTTGGATGAACCTCTTTGCAACAACTAGTCTCTTTTAGACACTTTGCATAATTCTTAGTGTTTATAGGAGTAATGATCACCCTCTTTCTATCATGTATACTTGTACGGTAATCTTGTAGAGAGCTCGTGTAATAATTAATTCAAGGGAAAAGTATGAAAAAGATGTAATATGTTTGCCCAAAGTGGTAAAAGCGACACATTGTGAAGTGTTGTTATACGCAACCGTTCCCTCCCTGCTTGTTCTTCATTCATGCGAAGTGTCCCTCCCCTCCTTGTCGAATCTCCGACTCTGCCAACAACAATGACTCTCCCAATACCAATGGGTGTCCCAATTTTAAGGTATGTTTGCTGATTTGTTTGGTTTTTAACCCTAATTGTAGTATCAATTTGAAAATTCCTCCCAAATCTCTCTTCGAAACCCTAATTTTACCCTGAAGAACCATGATTGCAGAACCACAATTGTGACTATTTTGAGTGGTGTGACCCCCCAATGTGCATTTACGGAAGGAGGGCCATAACCAAATTCTGAGAAATGCATGCCAAAATCGAAGTCGAAGTTGTTCTTGTTCGTAGGAGGGAAAGGATGTTGATCACTACTGTTGGAGTGCTTGTGGTACTGCTGTTTGATGTAATCTTAAAATTGGTTACTGTTTGAAGTGTCTTAGGATGTGTATTTGAAGTAGTTATGTTTGCGTATCAGAGTGACTTTTGGTTAATTATGTTTATGTATTTGTTGGTCCCTGATAACATACGTTTTGTAAGTGTTGGTTTTTGATGAAAAACATTTGTTGACAAATTGAAAGTAAATGTACTATGTTTTGATTGACTGGACAAAAAATCTTCCAATAAAACCCAACTGAATTCCACCTATAGTTCAAAACATGTCCTAAAATACACACAGAACAATGTCATTCACGTTTACAAAATACCAACTTACAATACCAAATTCACAAAAACCACAAAACAGAACCTAACGCATCAAAATGACAGCACAACCGATAGTATCCAACATTTCAAAATGACAGCCAAAATGATACCAACTAATTTTTCAGACAACTCCAGCAAACAGAGTATCATCGTTGAGTCAGATATTTGGTGTATTTGCTTGATTTGAAACGAGGGGAACTCCTTCATGCAAAATGAAAACTGACAATCTACTGCTATTTTCCGTTAGAACAATCTACTCCTACTTCATCGATATCATCTGGCACAATGTAGCTCCTACCTAATGTCTACCTAATTGTACTATTAGCGGCTAGCATTTAGACAAGATACAATTTTAGACTAGTTTCTTCAATAACTAAGTAAGAGATGAGTGTTTACCGAAGTATTAGATACCACTTTTAAATGCTTCAGATGTTCATCTTAATCGGCTCAATCAACCACCTCAGTATTGAATGGGATACCCATTCCTGTTTTCATATTATTCAGTCATAAAAAATATAGTTGTTACGTAACAATCAAATTTTATGAGTTAGCCTAGAACAGGTTTGAATCAACTTAATATTGAGTTTCACTTGACTCTTAACTCAAACAAAATGTCTTGTTTGAAAACTCTCATGCCTTCTTTGACTCTAGCGTTTGTAGGTGTTAAGTATCCTCACTTTGTGTTCACCTAGTCTTTGTAAATCATCTAGTCCTATTTTTCTTTTTATTCAATTCTCAACACATGTATGCAAATCCCAACCCGCAACATCTATTTATTGAAGACTAATTATAAAAAAGTTACCCAATCTTTACTCACTTTGCTAAGAATTACTTTAGGATTGATTGTAGGTGTAATTTCAGTGGTGTGGCAATAAGCCACACTTTTGTTTTTCCATCAATTCTATCAAACCATTTTTTTTTCTTTGTTGTTAAACTACAATTCCTCTATAGTGTTTCTGCAAAAAGTGACACCACCACCATAAGATATGCCCATTTATGTCTCTAATTGTCTGCTGCTGCAAACCATTTATGTTGGAAATGCAATATGCACAATTCATTACACTGGTGCTGACCCTTATTTATTGAGCATCGGAGCTACATCCCTTTTTGATGGTATGATAATCTGTGTTTTTAACTGTTACCATAATCTATGTTTGTTAGTAAACAAAGTATATAGTTTCTTTAAGAAATAGAGAACCTTAGTTTTTTGTGGATCCTTTTGCTATGCACAACTATAGTAATCTGTAATTTCATCTTTTATTATTCCAAATTTTGTCCAGTTGGTTGACTAAAGATGAATACGAAAGAAATGGAGCAATTTATCAACAGGGTTCGAACTATTTACGACAATTGGGATCTCAAACTGATGGTCTTGCTGACATTAACCCTGCAAATACTGCTCATGTTCCTCGGTGCCCGTCGCAAGTTCACTTCCAACCTCTTGGTCAGAGCCATTGTCTGGTCCGCATACATTTCAGCTGACTCCATTGCCATTCTTGCTCTGGGAATACTCTCTAGCAAACTCGGAAAAATTAATACTGACAAGTTGGGTTTGGTCACGTTTGACGATAACACCAGGCTTATTTCTTTATGGTCTCCGTGCCTTCTTCTGCTCCTTGGTGGCCCCGACAGCATCACGGCTTACTCTCTGGAAGACAATGAGTTGTGGCTGCGTCACTTGATCGGTCTTATGGTGCAGACAACTGCCGCTGGGTACATCTATTTCCTGTCGTGGTCAGCGTCTTACCTGTCACTTCTGGCAATCCTCATGTTTGTTGCGGCGCTGATCAAGTACGAAGAGAGGGTTTGGGTTCTGTGGTAAGCAAGCAGCGGTAAGCTGAAAGATTCGATATTGGATAAGGCAGACCCAAGCCATAACTATCCCAGATTCATGGACAAGTACACTCTGAAGCAATTGGAGGGATATCACGTAACGGCAGATGAGGTGTTCGAGGTTCAAGTTCCACCACCTGATCTTTCAGCTCCTGCACCGACTCATACTATTATGATCCCTGATGCGGACGATTTGGTGATGGCCGATCGTTTCTTTCAAATCTTCAAACGTCTCTTTGTTGACCTTATTCTCAGCTCTGATGACCGAGACGCCATTAAGTCAATATTTACTGGTGGGGGATTAACATGGCAGAAAGCTTTCAAGGTGGTGGAGATCGACAAGAGGTCAACAAGAGCTGAAAAGGTTAACAAGAGTATTAAAACCTAAGACTAAAACAGAGGAAGGAAAGTAAAAACGATAGGCTGAAACATACCTTTTTGGCGATCACCAGAAGCGGCCACAAGTCGTTCATGCTTGGACGCTCGCCTAGAAGGGGGAGGTGGAGGACTCAACGACGCTTGATCAACGGCCATCCCCATCTTAGCCTGCTTGGAAAACAGACTGGTGAAGTTTTTTTCCCGAGTGCCTACCACCAACAAAGGAAAATGGTCAGAAATTTACCCAATCAATAGAAACTGGCGAGGAATGATGAATGCCCGTCAATTCGAGCATCGACTCTGAAGTTTCCGCCACCGAGTGGATTGAACAGAAGTTCGATTGCCTATGTAATCGGAAGAAGTCGTCAATGGCGTTCTCTGATACGATCTTCCAGGAGTCGGCACTTTCGAGGGTAGGTGGTGATACGATTCTCCCAATGCTCGTAATATTGCTGTCAGAATTCCGACTCTGTAAAGGGTTCCCTTTTCTGCGAAGCTCTGCTCCGAACTGATCCGAGTAATGAATACGAAAGTCGCAGATAATTGAGTCCTCTTTCTGGAATGGGTGGGCTCGTCGAATTCATATATGTATTCCGTCTTCTAGACCGATTTTGGTAAGGTCGGTCCTCCTGGATACGATTCTGCCGAGACCAGAATATACGAAGATAGATGATGGATGAATGATGGATCGATTGGATCACACAAAGGCAGCGACAAGCCCTTGATACCTCCACAATGGATTCTCCAAGATATGACGCACTCGAAGATTCCAAAGCTTGAACCTTGGATATGACGCACCAAGATTCAATTGCTGGATACGACACACCAACAATCAATTTCTCATTCAATGAACAAGAAGAACAATGTGGCTAGCACACAAGTTTGTAAAAGATAGGTCTATCCTCTAATTTCGGCCACCCTAGCTACTTATCCTAAAAGAAGTAAAACCCTAAGCTAATTTGGGCCTAAGGAAAGCTCTCCTATGGGCCGAATTTTATTCTCCTCCTCTTATTGGGTTTAGTTGTCTTGTGGACCGTTTGCCTCATTAAAACCCCCCTTTGTAAAACCCAGTGGGACAAAACCAAAGGTCGGGAAAAAGAGTACAAACGAGCCCCTCTTGACTTAGTCCATTCGAGCAACCAAGAGGTTCTTAGGCTCCATGTCTCCGGACGGAATGATAGTTGGTCCTATGCGGTCCAGTAGTGTGGTGATTGTATGTCCAAGCTTCCTAGCCCTTGATCGTGTCATTGGTCCACTTGGCACGGTTATCTCACCCCTGTCTTCAAGTGTGGGCCGCATTTCTTCCATGATCACATCATCCCCTCCCTCTTCAAAAGGATTTGTCCTCAAATCCGGATCATCTGCAACAAAAGGAAGCAAATCAGTAATGTTAAAACTTGAACTAACATTATACTTCCCTTCGAGGTCTAGTTGATAAGCATTGTCGTTGATCTTCTTTAGGACTCGGAATGGGCCATCCACTCTAGGCATCAACTTGGATTTCCTCTCGACTGGAAACCTATCCTTCCTCAAGTGCACCCACACGAGGTCTCCTTCCTCAAAGGTCACCTTACGTCGGCCCTTGTTGGCTTGCTTTGCATACGACTTCGTCCTTTCCTCGATGTTGCGCTTGGCCTTTTCATGGATCTGTTTGACAATTTCAGCTTTCTTCTTTCCATCTAAGTTAGTCCTTTCACTCATAGGCAAAGCGGTTAGATCCAAAGGAGACAAAGGGTTAAATCCATAAACGATTTCAAACGGTGAAAACTTGGTAGCGGAATGTGTAGCTCGGTTATACGCAAATTCAACATGTGGCAAGCATTCTTCCCAAGTTTTCAAATTCTTCTTAATCAAGGTGCGTAGCAAAGTAGACAAGGTCCTATTCACTACTTCGGTTTGTCCATCAGTTCGAGGGTGGCAAGTAGTTGAAAATAGCAGTTTAGTCCCTAGCTTAGACCACAGTGTTTTCCAAAAGTAGCTCAAGAATTTAGCATCTCTATCACTAACAATGGTCCTAGGCATTCCATGCAAGCGAACAATTTCTTTGAAGAATAAATCAGCTATATGAGACGCATCATCAGTTTTATGGCATGCAAGGAAATGAGCCATTTTTGAAAACCTATCCACAATCACAAAGATGGAATCCTTTCCAGTCCTAGTCCTAGGCAATCCAAGCACAAAATCCATAGATATATCGACCCACGGTTGTTCAGGAATCGGTAAGGGCATATACAAACCTTGGGACTGTACCTTTGCTTTGGCTTGTTTGCAAGTGACACATCTTCCACATATCCGCTCGACATCCCTTTTCATTTGCGGCCAATAGAAGTGTTCTTGCATCACCTTCAAGGTCTTAGTGATCCCAAAATGTCCCATCAATCCTCCTCCATGGGCTTCCCTAACTAACAATTCTCGCATCGAACAGTTAGGTACGCATAATCTATTTTCAAACAAAAGAAACTCGTCGTGCCTTACATACTTTCCATGAGCGAATTTAGCACATGCTTTAAAGATATCTTGGAAATCCGAGTCAGTTTCATAGAGCTCCTTTATGTATTCAAAGCCTAAAAGCTTAGCATCCAAAGTAGAGATCAAGGCATACCTTCTTGATAGAGCATCGGCAACAATATTTTCATTACCTTGCTTATACTTGATCACATAAGGGAAGGTTTCGATGAACTCCATCCACCTAGCATGTCGTTTGTGGAGCTTTTGTTGACCCTTCAAATGCTTCAAGGATTCATGGTCGGTGTGAATGATGAACTCCTTGGGCCATAGATAGTGTTGCCATGTTTGCAAGGCTCGAACTAGCGCATACAACTCCTTGTCATAGGTCGGGTAGTTTAGGGCAGCTCCTCCAAGCTTCTCACTAAAGAAGGCTATGGGCCTCTACTCTTGTGTCAAAACAGCTCCAATACCTACACCCGAAGCATCACACTCAATTTCAAAGGTTTTAAGAAAGTTCGGTAAAGATAAAAGGGGTGCATTGGTGAGTTTGTCCTTCAAAGCTTGGAATGCTTTTTCTTGTGCGTCCTCCCACTTAAACCCAACACTCTTCTTGATCACTTCGGTGAGAGGTGCGGCTATGGTACTAAAATCCCTCACGAATCTCCGATAGAAACCCGCAAGTCCATGAAAGCTCCGCACTTCGCCTATGGTAGTTGGCGTCGGCCAATCGCGGATGGCCTTAACCTTCTCTTCGTCCACCTTAATACCATCTGCACTTATAACAAAACCCAAAAACACAAGGTGATCCGTACAAAAAGTGCACTTCTTAAGGTTAGCATAAAGCTTCTCCTTTCGAAGAACCATCAAAACAGATTTTAAGTGCCCAACATGCTCTTCTAAGCTTCGACTATAGACTAAAATGTCATCGAAGTAAACAACCACAAAAATTCCAATGTAGTTACACAGGACATGATTCATCAATCTCATGAAAGTGCTAGGTGCATTAGTTAATCCAAAGGGCATGACTAACCACTCATATAAGCCATGTTTAGTTTTAAAAGCTGTTTTCCATTCATCACCTTCTTTCATCCTAATTTGATGATAACCACTCTTAAGATCTATTTTAGAAAATATCGTGGATCCATGCAGCCCATCTAACATGTCATCTAATCGAGGAATAGGATGGCGATACTTTACAGTGATATTGTTGATGGCTCGGCAATCGACGCACATCCTCCAAGTCCCATCCTTCTTAGGGACGAGTAGGACCGGTACCGCGCATGGGCTCATGCTTTCGCGGATGTATCCTTTGTCCATCAAGTCGTTCACTTGTCGTTGAAGCTCCTTGGTCTCCATAGGATTAGTTCGGTATGCAGGTCGGTTAGGTAGTGAAGCTCCCGGTACAAAATCGATTTGGTGTTCGATACCCCGAAGGGGCGGTAATGCGTGGGGAGTTTCATCCGGCAAGACGTCTTCAAAATCCTGCAAAAGGGAAACGATGTTGCTCGGCAAATCCGGCACGGGATTAGTGATACTCAACAACGTTTCTTTGTACATAAGTAGTATAACGGGTTGCTTAGAGGACAAAGCCCTCTTTACAACGCTAGATCTCACCACAAAGTTGGACTGCCTCACGGGTTCACTCACGGGTGTAAACTCACATCTCTCGGCTTTGGCTTTCCTCAAACTCTCACACTCATTTTGGGTAAGGGTACTTGTGTGTTCACTCACATTAGTTCCTTCGTGTTGTCGAAGTCGAAGTTGATCTAGGTGTATCTCATGCGGCGGCATGGGAGCAAGTGTGGTCTTTCGGCCCTTAAACTCAAAAGAATAACGGTTGGTGAACCCCTCAACACTCTTACTTCCTTGAGACAATCGTCTAAGCTTTTGATGTAGTTCCCTATGGTAATGGTTAGGAACAAACCTCTTCCTCAAAAGATTTTTCAGTTCATCCCAAGTATCTACGGGTGGATCACGATTACGTCGTCTACTCGTCACGATTTGATCCCACCAATTGATAGCATAATCACAAAATTCAGTTGCGGCTACTTGTACCTTTCTGAGATCCGAAAGATTTTGACAATCGAACACAAGTTCGATCTTCTTTTCCCACTCCAAATAAGCATCCGGATCATTCTTCCCGTGGAAAGGTGGGATTTTTAACTTGAGACCACCAAGTTGATCTTCAAGCCGACCTCTTTCCCGCCGTGGTCTCCTTTGGTCCCGATTGGAGTGGCGGCTACAATAATAGTTGGACGATTGAACCTCTTCATCGTCTGCTTGAGGTTGAGCTCTTCTTGGAAGATTCCCCATAGGTGGCGGCATGGCTCGATTAATGGACTCTTGTATGATAGGTCCTAATTCTTGCTGCATCATTCGCCGAATCTCATTGCGAAGAATTCGCAAATCCGGGGGTTCGTTCCTTGCCCCTTGAGCTTGATTGGTGCTCTCCTCTCCATTACTTGCGTGGTTTGACATTATAATGCGCAAGGAGCTGATTATCACACAACACAAATCAGCAAAATTAAGTCTCGAAAGTGTGCTCTGATACCACTTGACACGATCTTCCAGGAGTCGGCACTTTCGAGGGTAGGTGGTGATACAATTCTCCCAAGGCTCGTAATATTGCTGTCAGAATTCCGACTCTGTAAAGGGTTCCCTTTTCTGCGAAGCTCTGCTCCGAAATGATCCGAGTGATTAATACGAAAGTCACATATAATTGAGTCCTCTTTCTGGAATGGGTGGGCTCGTCGAATTCCGATATGTATTCCGTCTTCTAGACCGATTTTGGTAAGGTCGGTCCTCCTGGATACGATTCTGCCGAGACCAGAATATACGAAGATAGATGATGGATGATTGATGGATCGATTGGATCACACAAAGGCAGCGACAAGCCCTTGATACCTCCACAATGGATTCTCCAAGATATGACGCACTCGAAGATTCCAAAGCTTGAACCTTGGATATGACGCACCAAGATTCAATTGCCGGATATGACACACCAACAATCAATTTCTCATTCAATGAACAAGAAGAACAATGTGGCTAGCACACAAGTTTGTAAAAGAAAGGTCTATCCTCTAATTTCGGCCACCCTAGCTACTTATCCTAAAAGAAGTAAAACCCTAAGCTAATTTGGGCCTAAGGAAAGCTCTCCTATGGGCCGAATTTTATTCTCCTCCTCTTATTGGGTTTGGTTGTCTTGTGGACCGTTTGCCTCATTAAAAACCCCCTTTGTAAAACCCAGTGGGACAAAACCAAAGGTCGGGAAAAAGAGTACAAACGAGCCCCTCTTGACTTAGTCCATTCGAGCAACCAAGAGGTTCTTAGGCTCCATGTCTCCGGACGGAATGATAGTTGGTCCTATGCGGTCCAGTAGTGTGGTGATTGTATGTCCAAGCTTCCTAGCCCTTGATCGTGTCATTGGTCCACTTGGCACGGTTATCTCACCCCTGTCTTCAAGTGTGGGCCGCATTTCTTCCATGATCACATCAATTGCTCCCTGACAGCTCTCCAAGCTAGGAGGAGTATCCCTTTGCAGCTGAAACAGCTCCCAGGTCACACTACCCTTGTAAAAGAAGTAAAACTTCTTGTAGTTAGAGTTGGTAGCACGGAATTCGTCCACCATACAGAAATGAACATTCCAGTTCCAAGCCTGGCCCCTCCATTCCTAGAACTTGGGCCACCGAGTCTAGAAGTGGTGAAGATGGTTCGCCCCGTCGGCCAATTGGTAAAAGCACCGGAATAGGGTTAGTGAATACGTCCATTCTTGACGTAAAAACATGAACTTGAACTCAACCCACATCCTAATGACGTTGGGACGACCCCTTTCTGAAGATTGGTTATTGGAAGCCATGAAAATAGTAGAAAGCTTTTCGAAATCGAAAAGCTGAAAGGGAAAGTTGGAAACAGAGCACTGAGAAGCAATGAACTCTCTGGAAGAAAAATGGTCTGAGTATGTGAAGGACTAAATGCCAAAATTTGGATTTTTATAGCCAAATTGGAGGTAACTGAACAGGCACGTTCGAAACGGTTCAAAGAATGATTACACCATTTTGGGCAAAAATCGAAGCAATGTCAGAATTCCAAGAGACAGAAAATATCCAATTCAAGTGTCACTATCTCAAACCCTATCACAGAATCAAGCTTGACCAAAGAAACTTTACTCAAGTTTCGGGGGCAAATGTTGGGTATTGATAGTGATGGTCCAATAAGGGAAATGCCTCAGAGGCCCAATAACTTTGCAGGGGGTAAAACTCATATCATTCAGACCGGCCCGACCCACGTTAAGGTTAATCTGGACCTCATAAAGCGGTCCAGTATCGAACCCAAACCAAAGTGGACGCCAAAGCTCCATCACAGGTCGCTATTGACCAAGGTCACAGCCTCCTACTGCTCGCCATAGGAGTGCTCGCCAAGATAGTGTAACCTCTCAACTCTGGTCCCACCAACCGCCACTAAAGATATGGCCACGATATCCCGCGTATATCGGGCACATATTCTCTAAAGATTACATACGGTAACTGCAATATTACACCATAACCGTAATATCTGCTATCCTAATCTTTACCGGCACAATATTCACCAAGATATTCTGTTGCCTATAACAGTTTGATCTCTCCACTCTATAAATGCCCTTGATTTTCAATACGTTCATTAGTTTTTGAGTTCATACACACAGTATACTCATTTAAGCATCGGATAGGGACTCAGAGAGATCCCCTCTGTTGCGATCCCCTTCTTGCAGGTTAACTGGAGCTCAGACAAAAGCGTGCGATCATCCACCATTTGGCATTCAATTCACTACCAAGTCAGCACCTGAGAGTTTCAGACCCAACACTTTCTACATCTATTTTTACATAAGCTAGAAAAACATAAATTATGGCACTATGAGAAAACGTATAGGTTTTTTATTCTCCTACGTTAAAAAAAACAAAATATTAGACTAATCAACAAAATTAATCAAATATATTTATAAGTATTAAAATAATATATGATTCCAATACGGTAAAACTAATTTTTTTTTTGTAAACATTAACATAATATAATTATATTAAATATTGTGGCTTAATCTGATTTTAAATATCGTGATGATACAACAAATTATAACTCCAATTTTTCAGAATTTTTTCAAAAACTGTTTAGTTTAGAAAAAGTATTTGAAAAAGTGTATTCGAAATTTTTTTTTTAGAAAAGTATGTATACGCGCGACGCGCCTATTGCAATAGGCGCATCCCATGGGTGCGCCTACTGCAATAGGCGCATCCCAGGGGTGCGCCTATTGCCTAAATTTTTTTTTTTTTTGCAAAAACACCGGTCTATCAGAAAACCACGTTGATTTTAAGTCTGCTTATGGTTTTCCTCCTAAATAGAAATTGAGAGATAGTCTCACGCGTTGCTTCATCTCAGTATTCATAGGTCCAAAGTCCAAATTTTCCAACTTGTTCTGAACAACAATGAAACAAAGTTGTTTATTCACAAGTTTCTGAATGAGACTTTTCTTCAGATACACTAGCTAGTTTGACATTTTCAGGAATTACTCCTGCAAAAGAGCTCTTTGGGGTTTCCACTGCCTTTTTCTTCGGCATCTGAAGACTCTTGATTTTCTGCATAGTGTACTCGTTGATTTTAAGTCTGCTTATGGTTTTCCTCCTAAATAGAAATTGAAGTCTTTCATCACAAACTACTCTCTTCTTCGTAGGGTGATTCAGTTTGTTGTCATTGATATACCGCGCTATAATTGCTCCAACATCTTGCTGAGAGATCTAATCATGTGTCTCTACACCAACCGATTTGAGAAACTCGATGAGATTACTCGATCCCCATCTAACAAATTCCATTTTTCTTGATTGGTACTTCCTTTTTCTGAACAACAATGAAACAAAGTTCATGTTGTTGGTAGATGATGTGTATTTATGTTGCTCCAAATATAAGCTCCGGAGCACGGTTATAACACGAAAAAATGTATGGTATGTTTGCCTCACACTTGACCTGAACATTCAACAAGAAAAATCGAACAGGGTATAGGCTAACTAACAGCTGCAACACATTAGAGGCAGGCATGCTAGAAAGGTCCTGCAGCTGCAATCTTCCGAATATCTTGTAAAGCTTCTCCAATGACTATAGCTTTTTATCTGAGCTCAAGCCTGCTTATGGTTTTCCTCCTAAATAGAAATTGAGAGATACTCTCTCCAGTAAAGAAGAAAGGAAGTTCTAAGAAGAAATGGTTTTGCTCCTGAAAATGTCAAACTGGCTAGTGTATTTGAAGAAAAGTCTCATTCAGAAACTTGTGAATAAACAACTTTGTTTCAATGTTTGACCTCGCGGATGTTGTTCAGAACAAGTTGGAAAATTTAGGGCAGGAACCTAAAGTATTTAACTTCTGAGAACTTCCTTTCTTCTTTATTGGAGAGACTATCTCTCAATTTCTATGTAGGAGGAAAACCGTATAAGCAGGCTCAAAATCAGATGTTTTTCAAAAAGTAAGCATATAGTAGGAAAAAAGCATACATGGAGGAATTTGGTGCGCGTAGAGGAATTTGGACTTGTGAATACTGGGATAAAGCAACGCGTGAGACAATCATCTCGGTGGTTTGTTAACAAATTGATTTTCTGTCCTCTTGATCCAAGACCCTTTTGTTAACAAATTGATCTTCTGTCCTCTTGATTCAAGACCCTTCCTAACCATTGGAAGGGGATCAGTTTTCTTCTGTCCTCACCGTACGACAGAAGATATTCGGAAGATTCAGAATCTTGTGAATAAACAACTTTGCTTCATTGTTGTTCAGAACAAGTTGGAAAATTTAGGACAGAAACCTAAAGTAACCCCAAAGAGCTCTTTTGCAGGAGTAATTCCTGAAAATGTCAAACTAGCTAGTGTATCTGAAGAAAAGTCTCATTCAGAAACTTGTGAATAAACAACTTTGTTTCATTGTTGTTCAGAACAAGTTGGAAAATTTGGAGGAAAACCTGTGAATACTGAGATAAAGCAACGCGTGAGACTATCTCTCAATTTCTATTTAGGAGGAAAACCATAAACAGACTTAAAATCAACGTGGTTTCTGATAGACAGGTGTTTTTGCGAAAAAAAAAAAAATTTAGACAATAGGCGCATAGGCGCAGCCCTGGCGTGCGCCTATTGCAGTAGGCGCACCCCTGGGATGCGCCTATTCAATAGGCGCGTCGCGCGTATACATACTTTTCTAAAAAAAAAATTTCGATATACACTTTTTCAAATATTTTTTCAAAAGTGAACAGTTTTTGAAAAAATTCAATTTTTCATCATAAAATAATATAAATTTAACCAAAATATTTTCGGATTAATTTTACACTATAAAAAGAATACCAATTTTTTTTCACATGTTGTTGTCGGGGTCAATAGTTATTGCCATTGGTTAGGCGAAATATTATATATATAAATCTATATAAAAAGAGAAATATTATATATATATATATATAATATATATAATCAAGAGGCCTTGAGCATCCAAATAAGAGGTACCAATTAGAAAGTAGTGCTAGCAACAGTGTTACTTTTCAATTGGTTTTCCACCACATGCATCAGACAAATACATGTTCGTTCCTTTATGATTAAAGAAATATAAGAGATAATTCATAATTTAAGTTTATTCTACGTGACAATATAAATATTCTACTGGACGAATGGTAATTTTGGTTAGACTTCTTTTTGCAAAACCGTTTCTTATATTCTTTTATTACTATTATTACTTTGCAAACTCCGCTGTTGTTCTATAGACAGTGCTAACAAGATGCCAAATACAACCATGAAACTCGTTGAAGGTTAGTCTAAGCAACTGTAAAATCGAATAATTAAAGTCTTTTTTAGGTCTCTCTCATACTCGAATTAGTTTAGGAAATGTCTAAATAGTAATAAGACATGTTGATCGGAGAATTAGTAAAAATGTAGTAAGAATACATACTAACAAATTTTAATCTCACAATTAACGCCCGGTGGGGTGTCAATTCGTGTCAACGGGTCAACCGTGGGTCGTATCAAATACAAGTCGTGTCAAAATATGCTTAAGCCAAACACGACCCGTGATTAATGATGAGTCAATTTTCATGACTCAATAACCACCCGTGGGTCCACAGGTCAACTCGTATGACCCTTGGACATGTGTCATTTCAATTTGTATAATAGCACTTTTGGGGGTCGACCTGTCGACCCGTGTGACCCATCAACCCATACGACTCACTAATTCATGTAACCCACGTGACTCATAACAACGATGTGACCCATGCGACCCACATGAACCTTATGACCCGTATAACCCGTGCAACCCCTGAACTTTTATGTAATTTATTATAATATATATTTAGCTATCAGTGCACTTCAGTGTTCTAGACGTGTTCATCTCCAATGCTTCATGCGTGCTCTTGCCGTGCCTAATGGTAGGATATATGGTTTAGAGTGTTGTAGAGTATTCTAGGGTAGTCTTAATGTTTTGGACTTCTCCACATAAGTCCCTAGATACTACTATATATAGTCATCTACCCCTCATGTAAATCTCAAGTTTAGGCATTACAAAGATGAAGTTTTCTTTACTTATTGCCCTAAACTCACAATTCTCCCCAACCAACCCTAAACATTAATAGTGTTGAGGGATGGACAAATTGTGTCAAAATGACTCGCGAGTCCAAAATGTTCGACCTAAATATGACTCATGGATGGGTCACCCATGGGTCGTGTCCATAATTGACACTTATATCGGCGTACTTACCATATCAGTGTCATAGTCTATGTGGTCTCATATCATGATATAAATTAGGGATTTATCCCTTTATAGCAAGACGTGTGTTTATGAGTAATAACTTCACCTTTAAGTATGCAGATTGCAAGGAGACTCATGACTATGAGATGAGATTAGTGCAATGTATTAATGGAAATGATGTAGATATTATTGATGGTAAGTCCATAGCACTCGATTCTTCGTCTGAGTTGTTAGGTACTCGCCATTAGGGCAAAAATTCTATGTGAGGGATTTTGAGTATTGCGATAAGAACTTCTCGGGACAAGTATAGAGCGTGAGAGTGTCGCTTAGTATCCAAAACTTTCCCATAAAGATCGAAAGAAAATTATTTTTTGGTCGAGTTTTACCTTCAAATATCTTAAGCAGTCTTGATTCTAAGAGTATTCATTATGCGAGCTATTCTAAAGGAGCCTTTTATGGTAGGCGGACTTTTGGGCACCTTTCATATGAGTATTTTTTCTAGGACAGGTGTCCACAAGGTTGCTACTTATTACAATGAATGAAGCATTTTGCATGACTGTTAGCCCAATCAAACGTTGTCATTGTGAGGTTAAGCCAGCATTCTGTGGAATCATTAAACCCTATTCATATTGATTTTTTTGGACGATGAGAGAAGGGGATTGTCGCAATTACTCTTGTATGAATCCTCATATATGTTAGACGGTAAGCGTGACGTTATTTCTTTAAGCCATTCCCGCGCTTTAGGCCTCGTCAGAATCTTTCCCGGGTAACCTGTTGTTTATCACGCAACATAAGTCGAAGAACAGCGGAAAACATAAGCAAAATACGCAGAACTTGGATTCATTTTATTTGATCTGCAATTGGAAATTTATACAAGAGATACTACCTACTTTTAGATAATTAATTAACTACCTCCACTACGTACTTCCACTATTTTTAGCTAATGAATTCACTACTTCAACTATTTTTAGCTAATTAATCAACTACATCCTCTACCTTATTTCAACTAACACTCCTCCTAAATCAGGGTTTTGCAAACTCCCAATCTTTCCCTAAGAAACACAAATCTAGCAACAAGAAAAGACTTGGTAAATATATCTGAACTTGTTCTTCAGTTCTGCAATATAGCACCTTCACTTCTTCATCCTTTTGAATCTTTCTGATGAAGTAATACTTGACCTTGAAGTGTTTTGTCCTTCCATTCATAGCTCACTATACTAAATGGATTAGAAGAATACATCGAAGAAGACAATAACTTAATGGGTAAAGATGTCAGTGAAGTGTTTACCAAGCACCATTTATCCTGAAGAACCTTCTTAATTGCAATTGTCTCTCCTTTTTCATTATTCTCAATCATGGCAAGCTCCTCCTTCATTGCAGCTAGCCATTTCTCATCAAGGTGGCGTAGGAGTCTGAGGCATCGCGCCAATTTACGAAGGACCCAAGTTATTCTAGTAAGTCAATTGCGTATAGACGATGCTAAGGATCCTATTGATCACTAGACGTTGCCTTAGAACCGTTGTATAATTTCTTTTGTTTGTCCTTACTTTGCAATGAGGTCAACTTATCTTAATTTGTGCTTTTATTTTAGTGTCCACTAAGCACAAAGGAATCAACCTTGATCATGCTTAAGTTTTAATTAAAGCAACGATACCCTTTCAGGGGAAGGAAATATATATATGTTAGAACATGGAATTGTGCGCTTCACCGATTTCAACATATGTTTGTAAGAATTCCTAGAGGATAATCTCATCAACCATTATCTAGTCAAAAGTGAAAGTTGATGACGAAATTGAGCGTTAGCCGTCATTCGTTCATCTGGTCGTACACAAGATGGTGTCACAAGGTCTCTGACCTTGATCAGGGAATTCGAGAAGGAGCAGATAAAAGAATCTAAGACCATCCAAGAATACTCACATCGATTGGTGGGACGCAAACCAGGTTAGAATACTTGGTAAGGAGATGAAGGATAACAGAATTGTGGAGAAGATATTAGTCTATCTTCTTGAGAGATTTTAAGAAACCATTCCCTCATTGGAGAACACCAAGGACCTGTCTACTCTAAAATTGGCAGAGCTCCTAAGTGCTGTTCAAGAGCAAAGAAGATTGATGCGTGAAAAATGAGCAATTAAAGATGCTTTGAAGGCCAAGCTATACTTAAACCAAAAGAGTAAGGAAAAGAAGTGGAAATGCAAGCCTAATTCTAGTGATGGTGAGTCAAGTGCGGCAGTAAATGGCCAAAAAGGAAGAAATCTTCCTCCTTGTAAGCATTGTGGTATGGAGAACCATCCTTACTACAAATGCTGGAAGAGTCCAGACATAAAATGCAGGAGGTGTCAGAAGATGGGGCATGTCGAAAAGATTTGCTCTGAAAAATACAATCACCCGAAAAGAGAAACTCAAGTTATTGTCCATGAAGAAGATAAGGAGCATATGTTAGCGGTTTCTTGCTTCACAACATGAGCAACGAGTGATGGGTGGTTGGTTGACAGTGGCTGCAATAGTCACATGATTGGTGATGTGAGACTTTTCAAACAACTTAACAACTCAATTCTTTCCAAAGTCAAAATTGGAAATGGTGAGTATATTGCCGTCAAAGGTAAATGAACCATAGCTATCGCAAGCTGTTCTGGAACAAAACTAATCACTGATGTTCTCTATGTGCTAAATATTGATCTAATTTTGCTTAGTGTTGGTCAATTAATAGAGAAAGGCTTTAAAGTGATTTTCAAAAACAGAGTATGTGTGATAAAGGATCCAGCCGACCAAGAACTGTTTACGGTCAATATGAAGGGAAATAGTTTTGCACTCAATCTATTGTAAGAGGAGCAATCTACTTTCACAATCAAAGAAGGCATCACAGAGTCTGCACATCACAATGTCCATACACTCCGTATGGAGCTCTCTGAATCCCTAAACCTGGTGTAAACCCTAAGGAATGAACTTGCTAACTGTAGAAAATCCGAAGCTCAGGCAATGGAAGTCATAAGAACACCGAGAGGCAATTTGAGATTGGAAATGTGACTGCGGATACGCTTCGCTCAGAGTTAGAGCGGTCGAGGGATCATATCAAGGACAAACCCTT
This sequence comes from Chamaenerion angustifolium, assembly GCA_946814005.1. Taxonomy (NCBI): domain Eukaryota; kingdom Viridiplantae; phylum Streptophyta; class Magnoliopsida; order Myrtales; family Onagraceae; genus Chamaenerion; species Chamaenerion angustifolium. Next base: position 6,628,657 of record OX328278.1, on the reverse strand, counting down.
CCAGTCTTGTTCTTATGTTTCTTCTACAGTTAAAGGGGGAAACAGTTGTCTTGATGATGATGAACTGACAGATGATCAATATGTTGGGGGGTCGGGATCTCTTGCTGAGATTTATCAAAGGTGCAATCTTGTAGTCCTTGAACCTGGAGGATATGAGGAAGCCAAGATTGATGAGAAATGGCTAGCTGCAATGAAGGAGGAGCTTGCCATGATTGAGAATAATGAAAAAGGAGAGACAATTGCAATTAAGAAGGTTCTTCATGATAAATGGTGCTTGTGGAACACTTCCCTGACATATTTACCCATTAAGTTATTGTCTTCTTCGATGTATTCTTCTAATCCAGTTAGTATAGTGAGCTATGAATGGAAGGACAAAACACTTCAAGGTCAAGTATTACTTCATCAGAAAGATTCAAAAGGATGAAGAAGTGAAGGTGCTATATTGCAGAACTGAAGAACAAGTTCATATATATTTACCAAGTCTTTTCTTGTTGCTAGATTTGTGTTTCTTAGGGAAAGATTTGGAGTTTGCAAAAACCTGATTTAGGAGGAGTGTTAGTTGAAATAAGGTAGTGGATTAATTAGCTAAAAATAGTTGAAGTAGTGAATTCATTAGCTAAAAATAGTGGAAGTAGTGGAGGTAGTTGATTAATTAGATAAAAGTAGGTAGTATCTCTTGTATAAATTCCCAATTGCAGATCAAATAAAATGAATCCAAGTTCTGCGTATTTTGCTTATGTTTTCCGCTGTTCTTCGACTTATGTTGCGTGATAAACAACAGGTTACCCGGGAAAGATTCTGACTAGGCCTAAAGCGCGGGAATGGCTTAAAGAAATACGTCACCCTTACCGTCTAACATGTAAGAGGATTCATACAAGAGTAATTGCGACAATCCTCTTCTCTCATCGTCCAAAAAAATCAATATGAAAAGGGTTTAATGATTCCCAAAAATGTTGGCTTAACCTCACAATGACAACGTTTGATTGGGCTAACAGTCATGCAAGATGCTTCATTCATGGTAATAAGTAGCAAGCTTGTGGACACATGTCCTAGAAAAAATACTCATATGAAAGGTGCCCAAAAGTCCGCCTACCATAAAAGGCTCACCTTTAGAATAGCTCTCATAATGAATACTCTTAGAATCAAGAGTGCTTAAGATATTTGAAGGTAAAATTCGACCAAAAAATAATTTTCTCTCGATCTTTATGGGAAAGTTTTGGATACTAGGCGACACTCTCATGCTCTATACTTGTCCCGAGAAGTTCTTATCGCAATACTCAAAATCCCTCACATAGAATTGTTGCCCTAATGGCGAGTACCTAACAACTCATACGAAGAATCGAGTGATATGGACTTACCATCAATAATATCTACATCATTTCCATTAATACATTGCACTAATCTCATCTCATAGTCATGAGTCTCCTTGCAATCTGCATACTTAAATGTGAAGTTATTACTCATAAACACACGTCTTGCTATAAAGGGATAATTAATCCCTAATTTATATCATGATATGAGACCACATAGACTATGACACTGATATGGTAAGTACGCCGATATAAGTGTCAATTATGGACACGACCCATGGGTGACCCATCCATGAGTCATATTTAGGTCGAACATTTTGGACTCGCGGGTCATTTTGACACAATTTGTCCATCCCTCAACACTATTAATGTTTAGGGTTGGTTGGGGAGAATTGTGAGTTTAGGGCAATAAGTAAAGAAAACTTCATCTTTGTAATGCCTAAACTTGAGATTTACATGAGGGGTAGATGACTATATATAGTAGTATCTAAGGACTTATGTGGAGATGTCCAAAACATTAGGACTACCCTAGAATACTCTAGAACACTCTAAACATTCCCCTTTCTAGTTTAACCTTCTAAAACACTTTTGAACTTGAATGATGCACTTGAAGCTTGAAGAACTATGACTCCACTTATATGGCACGACAGAAGCACTGCTGCTGCACTATAGGTGCACTGGAGGTACACTGCTGAGGATGGCTGATGTTGGGTATCGATAGTGACGGCCCAGTAAGAAAAGGCCTCGAAGGCCCAATAAATATAGAGGGGGTAAACCCATGACACCCGAACCGGATCGGCCCAAGTACAAGCCAAACTTGGCCCACCATCGAGTAATCCAGAATCGAGCCCAAAGTCTATAGAGACGCCAAAGGCTCTCAGACTGCTCGCCATTCTCTACCAAGTCGCGACCTTCCACTGCTCGACATGGGAGTGCTCGCCCCGAAGAGAGCCTTGTCTCTCTCCTCTGGTCCCACTAAACCGTTAATAACAGAGTGGCCAAGATATCCCGCATATCTCGGTCACATATTCACTAAAGATTAGATTTGGTAACTGCAATATCTCGCAGTAACTGCCATATCCCACGATCCGAATCTTCAGCAACTCAATATACATTAAGATATTCAGTTGCCTTTATACGGTTCTATCTCTCTTACCCTATAAATACCCTTGCTTTACATACGTTCTTGACGTTTTGAGTTTTATACACACATATACTCATTTAAGCATCGGAGAGGGACCCAGAGGCACCCCCTCGGTTGCGCTCCCCTACTTGCAGGTTCACCGGAGTTGGAGCTGAAGCGTCATCCCAACCTTGTCTGGCATTCAATTCACTGCCAGATCAGCATTCAGGATTTCACGATCCAACATTTGGCGCCGTCTGTGGGAAACGAGCAATTAAGCCATGAGAACTCGATCCCAAAGCAACCGTCGGAATCAGACTAGGGAGCGATCCTCAGATAGCTCTGATTCCGCCGCCGTTTCACCGCTTCAACAGGAACCTGCCAGCCGAGCAGGAGTTAATGCTGTTCCTCTGCGGACAGCCCGAGAACATGTCGGTGATTCAAGACCGACCCCAGCTGCTGATCAAAACGGAGCCCCTGCACCGCAGACAGTCCACATTGCGGGGCAGAATATTAATTTAACCCCCGAGATGGTCTCCTTGCTGGAAGCCATCCTAGGACAGGCGCGCCGCCAGGCCCCTGCTCCTCAGGAAAACAATCCCTCTGCTCCTAAGGAAAATCACCGCCCTGCTGCCACAGGGCCTTCACCTTCAGAAGCGGCCAATCCTAGTCCTGCTGCGCCTCAGGAGGATCAGGAGATGACGTCAGGTCAGCAGTCCCTACCTCCAGCGCACACCAAGGAGCCAGCAGCCGCATATACTGCCAATCCTTCCGGTCCGCCTCCACCCGGAGCCTCTCCCATGTACTGCACTGTGGATCAGATGGATGACCTCCTCAACAAAAGGCTCCAGGAAAGACAGTTGACAGTCATAGCTCCCTTCAAGGAGCAGTCCTCTCATCCATTCACCGACGCGCTCGTCGCTATCAAAATCCCGAAGGATGTGGTTGCTCGGGCCATACCTGAGTATAGCGGTGGAGGAGATCCCACCGTACATGTCAACAAGCATGAGGCCTCCCTTCTGGGTAAGTCAAACGATCCCAATCATTTGGCTTTGCTATTTCCATCTACTCTTTCGGGTTCGGCTTCGTCCTGGTTCTTCGGCCTCCCTGCAGGATCAATCGGAACTTGGGCAGAGTTAAGAAGCAAGTTCCTGGAGAGATACATGGGCGAGCGCCAGTTGCTGAAGAGCGTGGTCGCCCTTGACTCTGTCAAACAGCAGCCTGGAGAGTCGCTGTCCAACTTCTACGGGCGTTTTCATCAAAACGTCACAGAATTAGATCGCCGAATCTCGGATGGGGAGATCATTCGAGCATTCTACAGAGGTCTGGATGTGTCCAACAAGGCCTCGAGAAAGCTGCGAAACAGCTATCACGTAAAGGAGATAGAGACATTGGAGGAGTTGGCATCCAGAGCGAAAGGTTTCATAGACCTTGAGCGCGCAAACATCGAGGCTAACCTCCTGACGACCTCGTTAAGGGTAACCCCTGAACCCCGACGCGATGGTAAGAAGGAGGTCAAGAAGGAGAAGAAGGGAAAAGAAAGTAAGCCGCGAGTCGAGTCTCTTCCAGCGCCTCGCCATCCAGAGGTCCCTGAGTACTTCACGCCTTTAAATAGGCAGATCTCAGCGGTACTAGTCGAGATGGAGAGGAGATCCTTGGCGAGGCCACCGATGCCTCGCCGAGGTGGATTACCCATGGGCAAGGATGTCGAGAGCTATTGCAGATACCACAAGTGCAAGGGCCATAAGACAGACGATTTCAAGATTCTGAAACGAGATATAGAGAGGCTGATTCAGGGGGGAATGTTGAAGGAATTTGTGGCAGGGCGAGACCGAAGTCGAACGCCCCCCAGGAGACATCGTTCACCAGCCCCTGCAGATCAAGCTGAGCCTTCTGGAAGCAAGAGGAGAGTGAATCTGATTGCAGGAGGATTCGGCGCAGGCGGCGAGAGGTCAAACGCCAGAGAGGTCTACGCCACTCAGATCTCTACGGCAGTTCAGTTGGGGAAGTGGCCAAGACCTGAAGAAAAGATGGGCAAATCAAAACGCGACCTGAAGAGGGTCGACTTTCCGCTGATCGGATTTGCGGGAAGGACAACTTATCCACTGGGGGCTATAACCATGCCAGTGATTTTTGGCGAGGGGTGGAAAAGCATCAAGGTATCGGTCACTTTCCTGGTGGTCGATTCACCTACATCCTACAACGCCATTATAGGGAGAACCACGATCAACCCAAATAAGATTGTGGCCTCCACTGTCCACCAGAAGATGAAGTTCCCTACTCCGAACGGGATTGGAGAAGTGCTCGGAGATCAGCCTTCCTCGCGGCAATGTTATGTGAACTGTTTACGCAGGAAGAACCAAAGGGAGGCGCTCGCCATCGAGACAGAGGCCGATCCCCGCGAGGACCTGGCTCGACCAGCACCCATGGAAGAATTGGAGGAGGTCGAGATCGATGGTCCAGACAAAAAGGTGCGCATTGGGACCACCTTGAAAGAGGATCAAAAGGAGGCCATGACCGCCCTCCTCAAGGAATTCAAAGAGTTCTTCGCCTGGCAGCCGAGCGACATGCCAGGAATCAGCACAGATATTATCTCTCATGAGCTCAGAATAGACCCCTCCATCAAGCCGATCGCCCAAAAGAGAAGATCGTTCGGGACTGATAAACGTTTGGCGATCAGGCAGGAAGTCGGCAGGTTGATTGAAGCTGACTTCGTCAGAGAGGTAAGATTACAGAGCTGGGTCGCCAACCCAGTTTTGGTCAAGAAATCTAACGGCAAGTGGAGGATGTGCGTCGACTTCCGCGACTTAAACAAGGCTTGCCCCAAAGATTCATATCCCCTTCCAAGAATTGATCAGCTAGTCGATGCTACCTCGGGTCATGAGATGCTGAGCTTCATGGACGCCTATTCAGGCTACAACCAGATCAGAATGCATCCAGACGACGAGGCCCACACTTCTTTCTATGCTGACGGCGACATTCTATGCTACAAGGTGATGCCCTTTGGTCTCATCAATGCCGGGGCAACTTATCAGCGGATGGTGAACCGACTGTTCCAGGACATGCTGGGAAGGAACATGGAGGCCTACGTGGATGATATGCTCGTTAAATCCATCAAAGGCAATCCTCATACCACCGACCTCCGTGAAGCTTTTGAATGCATGAGGAGACACAGCGTTCGCCTGAACCCAGCAAAGTGCGCCTTTGGAGTCAAGTCCGGGAAGTTCCTGGGTTTTATGGTCAGCGAAAGGGGCATTGAAGCAAACCCGGAAAAGCTAAAGGCCATAGAAGAAATGAAGTCACCAACCTGCCATAAGGAAGTCCAATGCCTGAACGGCCGACTAGCTGCTCTTAACCGCTTCCTCTCCAAAGCAAGCGACAAGTCCCTCCCGTTCTTCAAAACCTTGAGGGCCAACCGTAAGTTCGAATGGACGCCACACTGTGAGGAAGCATTCCAGTCCTTGAAAAGGCATATTCAAACACTCCCAGCTCTGGCAAAACCCGTTCCAGGCGAGCAGCTTTTCCTCTATTTAGGCATTAGCGATGTGGCAGCCAGTGCTGTTTTAATAAGGGAGGAGAATAATGTTCAGAGTCCAGTGTATTTCATTAGCAAAATGTTCAACTCAGCAGAAATAAAATATGTCCAGATTGAGAAGTATCTCTATGCCTTAGTTATTGCTGCTCGGAAGCTGAGACCTTACTTTCATGCGCACGACATCACGGTCCTCACCAATCAACCTCTCAAAAACTTCCTGATGAAGCCAGATTCTTCAGGAAGAATGGTCAAGTGGGCGATAGAGCTCAGCGAGTTCAGGATCAAATTTGCGCCAAAAACGGCCATCAAAGGTCAAGCACTAGCTGATTTCATAGTGGAAAGCACGAGTAACGGTCAAGCGGAGGCAGAAAACAGGCCAAGTCAGTCAGCAAACGACGATCAAATCTGGGAACTCTATACGGATGGGTCTTCATCAAAAGAAGGCTCCACATCCTGAGGGCGAGCCTCTGAAATACGCGATCGCCTTGACATTCCCGGCGACCAATAACGAAGCAGAATATGAGGCTCTTATCACTGGACTCAGACTGGCAAAAGGAATGGGTATAACAGCGCTTAAGGTAAAAAGTGATTCAGAGCTTATTGTCAATCAGGTTAATGGCGCCTACGAGGCAAAGGGAGAAAAGATGAAGAAATATCTCGGCATCGCCAAAAAACTAGTCGTGGAAATCCCAAATTTCGCGATTGAGTTTATTCCTCGCCAAGAAAACCAGATGGCAGATTCTTTGAGTAAGCTAGCCTTCGGAGGGGCGACAATCCAGGATGTGCAATTTATGGAAAAGGCCCTATGTTCAGTCCTTGAAAACAGAGCGGAGGTCTTCAACATTCAAGAACAGGTCACCTGGATGACCCCGTTCCAGAATTATTTGAAAGAAGGCATCCTCCCAGAGGACGAAGGCGAATCCACTAGGATTAGAAGACTCGCAGCCAGTTATCTAATCATCGATGGAGAACTCTATAGAAGAGGTTATTCGACGCCTTACTTGAGATGTGTTGCTCTACCCGAAACAGAAAAAGTTCTTCGAGAAGCTCATGAAGGGGCAGCGGCATGTCATGAAGGTGCTCGTTCACTAAGCAGGAAAATATTCAGACTGGGATATTACTGGCCGACCTTGGGAAAAGACGCAGCCGAATTAACACAGAAGTGTGAAATTTGCCAGCAGTTTGCACCACGATCGGGTCGACCATCGACATTATTATCCCCAATGGCGGGTGCCTGGCCCTTCGCTCAATGGGGAATCGATATATTGGGTCCTTTTCCCATTAGCACTGGTCAGCGTACTCACATTATAGTGGCGATCGACTACTTTACTAAGTGGGTAGAGGCGAAAGCTCTAGCTTCGACAACGGATTTCCAAGTTATCAAGTTCATGCAGGTCAACATATTCTCCAGGTTTGGTATTCCCAAAATACTCATCAGCGATAATGGTCCGCAATTCGTTGGAAAGGAGTTGAAATGGCTCTGTGAAGAGTATCATATCGACCATCGCTTCAGTTCAGTACATCACCCTCAAACGAATGGGCAAGCTGAAGCAGCCAACAAGGTTGTCTTAGCAGGACTCAAGAAAAGGGTTCGAGCATTCAAAGGGAACTGGGCAGACGAACTGGAAAACGTATTATGGGCAATCAGAACAACGCCTAAGGCGGCCACAGGAGAAACGCCTTTCAGTTTAGTGTACGGATCAGAAGCAGTAGCACCAGCTGAATTAGCAGTGCCTACCCACAGAGTCCTACACTTTAACACGGAGGCAAATGAGATCGAGCGCAGAACTGACCTCGACTTAGCAGAGGAAAAGAGATGGCTCTCGGAAAAAACACAGGCAAAGATGCGCTTGGCGACCGCTCGGTATTTCAACAGAAAAGTTAGCGCTCGCCAATTTTTCGTGGGGGAGATGGTTATGAGAAGGAATGAATTCACAAGGCTGGACAGTAAAAACAAACTTTCAGCTAAATGGGAAGGACCATACAAAGTAGTAGAGATCGCCGCACCAGGATCCTACTATTTGGAAACCATCGAAGGCGAGAGGTTACCCCGTCCATTTAATTCTGAGCATTTAAGAAGATTTTATGCATAGTTTGTAATCAAACTGATTATGTCAATAAAAGAAAGCCATTCCTTCATAAAGCGCGTCCACTCAAAGCAAGCTGAAGCCAAAAAAGCCCTGACGCCAAAGTCAGGCCTCAAAAGCCCTAACAACAAAGTTAGGCCAAAAGCCCTAGCAACAAAGCTAGGCCAAAAAGCCCTGTCGCCAAAGACAGGCCAAAAGCCCTAACAACAAAGTTAGGCCAAAAGCCCTAGCAACAAAGCTAGGCCAAAAAGCCCTGTCGCCAAAGACAGGCCAAAAGCCCTAACAACAAAGTTAGGCCAAAAGCCCTAGCAACAAAGCTAGGCCAAAAAGCCCTGTCGCCAAAGACAGGCCAAAAGCCCTAACAACAAAGTTAGGCCAAAAGCCCTAGCAACAAAGCTAGGCCAAAAGCCCTAGCAACAAAGCTAGGCCAAAAAGCCCTGTCGCCAAAGACAGGCCAAAAGCCCTAACAACAAAGTTAGGCCAAAAAAGCCTTAGTAACAAAACTAGGCCACAAAAGCCCTAACAACAAAGTTAGGCCTCAAAAAACCTGACGCCAAGAGTCAGGCAAAGCCCTGACGCCAAAGTCAGGCCAAAAGACCTAGCAAAATATTAGGCAAAATGAAAGCCCTGACGCCAAAGTCAGGCCAAAGAAAGTTTAGGCGATCACTATCGATGATAAAGCCTGACAAATTACAAATCCCTTGTTATTAGGCCAACACCTCAAAGGTTTAAACTTCAAAGAAGGTAATATCTCTTTGAACTTAGAAGTTTACGCTTTTAAGTGTCAAAAGTATTATCCTTAGAAAGTTTAACTTATGATTGGTCTACGGCTTTAAGGGTCGACGACATTACAAAGCAAGAAAAAAGTGGAAAGTAATTATGAGTAAGATATTGGATAGCTAAATATGTTCGAAGTCGATTAAAGGCTCAAGAATATAAAAGCATTCAATAGAAAAACCCAAGTCTTCGACAGATAATTACAAACCAAAAACAGAAAATACAAAAATGGCTATCTAAAAAAGAAAAATACGGTCGCCAAGGAGTTAGGGACTTCAAGCTTTGGGGTTCTCGGGGGCAAAGACGCTCTGCTCGCCTTCGGGGGCAGAAGTACCGGGCTCGCCTTCAGAAGCAGCCTCCCCAGCAACAGAGGGCTGCGAAGGCTGACTCCGCAGGAAGGTCTTCAAGGAGGCAACTTCCCCAAGAGGAAAGTGGGGATCGACCGCCTGGACCTCCTCCACCAGGCCTTGAAGAAATTCGGCAATCGCCGACTTCATCACCTTCAAGGCCTGGTCCTCAAAGTCTTCGGAGGCCTTGAACTCCTCAATCACGGCATGGGGTGAAGGAACCGCTTTCAGCTGATCAGCCAGTCGGTTCTTTTCCTCCTCTAGGGCGACCCCCTAGCTTCGGCAGCATCCCTCTGGGCCTCCGCGGCGACCCTAAGAGCGTCTGACTCGACCAACTGGGCACGAGCTTCCTTCAACTCGGCCTCCAGGCGAGCACGGACCGCCTCCCCTTCATCAAGGCACTGATGAAGGGCCTCAGCTTCATGAAGGAAGGCTGCAGCATCAGCCTCCCTCTTCTTGACATCAGCAAGGAGGCGCTGCTCCTTCCTGAAATACTCCTCCCGGGCGCCGTCCACCAAGGTGATTGCCATGTCAGCAGTCTTCTTGATGGCCTCCAACTGCCCGGGGGTGACCCCTGTGCTTCGGTATTGCTCCAGCTCGACAAGCAGATCAGAGTGCTTGTCGGCGAGCTCGCCGAAAACGCAGCCGAGGATCACCTCTTCCCGAACGAGCTGACAACAAAAGCACAAGGAAAATGTCAAGTCATCAAAATGAAAAGGAATGACAAGAAATAAATAATGGAAAGAGGGCGAGATCATACCAGGGCAACTCGTTCGAAGTGGGTCCGTAAGAACCCCTCGATCTGAGGAAGCTCCGTAGGGACAATCGAACGGTCCTTGGGAGGAATTATCCCATCAAGGAGCTGCATGCACATATCCGGGCTACCCCGTAGGCTCTTCTGGGCGGGGTACCCCTTCTTGGCAAGGTCCCCACAAGGGACCCAAGGCCTCCGAGAGTCCCCAACCTTAAAAGGCTGGAACAAGCTCGCCATGGAGCAGTACTCCTCGGCGGGAGCCCTCGAGGAGCTGGAAGCAGCAGGCCCCTTCTTTTGGGCCCCAGACTCCTTAGTAGGAGCCGTGGGCACTGAAGAGGCGGGAGGCGCCAAAGACAAGGCCTTCTCCTTAGCGGCGGAAGGGCCCTGAAGAGAGGGAGAAGGAGACGCCGTGTCCAAACCCTTCCCTTTGCTGGCAGAAAGGCCCTTAGGAGGGGAAGGAGAAGGATGTTGGTCGACATCAGGGTGCTCTTCACTCCTGACCTTCTTAGAAGGAGGAGGAGGAGGGTCCCGGGCCACGTCCGCCAAGGACTCCACTGCAAAGCAACAAGACAATAAGTCAGGAGTCAGAGAACCGCAGAATGTAAAAACATTAAATCAACAAAAGGCGAGGTAGTACCTGGTTGACGAGGGCCAGTAGTGGCCGAAGGAAGCGTCTCCTCGGGCTTCCTCTTGGTCGAACGCCTAGAGGGAGGAGGGGGAGAGCTTAGCAGCACCTGGTCGGAGGACAATCCCGCCGATCCCTGGTCATCAAAGAGACCTATCAGTTTTTTGCTCTTGCTTACAACCTTCCCTACAAGTAATAAAACAAGGGAAGAGTTAGAAAATTACCCAATCATCAAAGATTGGTGTAGCTTGATGAATGCCCGCCATCTCAAGGGCATTCTCGGTAGTCTCCGCCACTGAGCGGATGGACTTGAACTGAGATGACCGATGCAGCCGATATAAATCGTCGATGGCATTCCGATCACTTCCGGACAATTCTTCGAAGGAGGGAGGAAAATCCTTGTCCGGAGCAAACAACTTCCAAGGTACGCCCCCCTTATACAAGAAGTAAAACTTCTTGTAATTGGAGTTAGTGGCCCGGAAATCATCGATCAGGCGGACATGGACGTTCCAAGCCCATCCTTGAGGGCCTCCCCACTCCGAAAACTTCGGCCAGCGGGATTGGAAGTGGTGAAAGTGGTTAGCCCCTGCTGCCAGCCGGAAGAAGCACCGGAACAGGGCCAGGGAATATACCCATTCCTGGCGTAAGCATAGGAACTTGAAGCCGACCCACATTCTGAGGGCATTCGGGACAAGCTGTGTGGGGTGAATCCCGTAAAACTGACACAAGGTCTGTAAATCCTCACAGAGAGGAAAACGCAACCCATCATCGATCTGGGCCGCATAAATGTAAACCTCTCCATCGTGAGGAAAATGCAGACCTAGGCCAGGATACCTAGGAGCATCCTCCGCACTGAAGCCACCAAGCGCCACCATGGTCTTAAAGTAAGCCGGCTTCAGTTCGTTAGGCTTGATATCTACTCAGAATGATTCAAGTATGGCACAGCAAGTATAAAAACAAAGGAAAACAGAGGATATTGCCAAAATAGAGCAAGAAAAGGGCGAAAGTTTACCTTTTGGGGAAAAAATAGGCGTGTTCAGCTCAGGGCCATCTACCACCACTGGGGTGGCCGCAGACCTTCCCACGTCAGGCTGTTCCCCCGCTGAGGAGGGCACAACTTCATCCCTAATGGTCAAGGGAACACCAACATTCTGAGGGGCGCTGGCTTTGTTAGCACCCTTGATGGCCATGTGTTTTATTCGCTGACTTCTGGGGGCCATGGAAATGGTCGAAATGAGAACTGAAGAGGATTGAAAGAGAAAGGAAAGGTTTGCAGCGAAGTTCTGAAAATCTGAAGGAGTGGATAAGCGTAAAAAACAAAATGCAGAAACTGACGTTTCTTATATAAGCCCAAAAAGGAGTAACCGCCACGGGCAAATCGAAGCGACGCAGAGGAATAATTGCACCCTTTTGGAAAAAACCGAAGCAATGTCAGAATTCCAAGAGACAACGGTTGGCTGGTACAGACAGCTGTCAGGCTACCCTGGGTTTACGGAAAAGTAAATGTCAGGCGTGCCTCAAGTGACCGTTCGATTTCTGGACAACCGTGCAGTTATTAAATGCTAAAATTCCACTAAGGAGACAAGGTGGTCGCCAACGCACTAATAAAGCTTTAGCAGAAATACCTCGGGTAGATAATGATCGCCTAACTAAGAAAGATAGACTTCCATAAGCCTGAGTCACCTCGAGTGATCGCCAAAAGGGAATAAAAGGAAGGATATTCTTTCGGCTTTGAACAGAGAAGGAATTGCTCGCCAAATGAGCTCGAAGTATCTCAAAGGCACTGAACCATTACCAAAGACGTCACTATCTAAAACCCTACCAGGAAATCAAGCTCGACTGAAGGAACTTCAATCAAGCTTCGGGGGCAAATGTTGGGTATCGATAGTGACGGCCCAGTAAGAAAAGGCCTCGAAGGCCCAATAAATATAGAGGGGGTAAACCCATGACACCCGAACCGGATCGGCCCAAGTACAAGCCAAACTTGGCCCACCATCGAGTAATCCAGAATCGAGCCCAAAGTCTATAGAGACGCCAAAGGCTCTCAGACTGCTCGCCATTCTCTACCAAGTCGCGACCTTCCACTGCTCGACATGGGAGTGCTCGCCCCGAAGAGAGCCTTGTCTCTCTCCTCTGGTCCCACTAAACCGTTAATAACAGAGTGGCCAAGATATCCCGCATATCTCGGTCACATATTCACTAAAGATTAGATTTGGTAACTGCAATATCTCGCAGTAACTGCCATATCCCACGATCCGAATCTTCAGCAACTCAATATACATTAAGATATTCAGTTGCCTTTATACGGTTCTATCTCTCTTACCCTATAAATACCCTTGCTTTACATACGTTCTTGACGTTTTGAGTTTTATACACACATATACTCATTTAAGCATCGGAGAGGGACCCAGAGGCACCCCCTCTGTTGCGCTCCCCTACTTGCAGGTTCACCGGAGTTGGAGCTGAAGCGTAATCCCAACCTTGTCTGGCATTCAATTCACTGCCAGATCAGCATTCAGGATTTCACGATCCAACAGCTGAGGCATTAGGCACGACAAGAGCACGCATGAAGCATTGGAGATGAACACTGAAGTACACTGATACCTAAATATATATTATAATAAGTTATATAAAAGTTCATGGGTTGCACGGGTTATACGGGTCATAAGGTTCATGTGGGTCGCATGGGTCACAACGTTTTTATGGGCCACGTGGGTTACATGAATTAGTGAGTCGTCTGGGTCGATGGGTCACACGGGTCGACAGGTCGACCCCCAAAAGTCCTATTGTACAAATTGAAATGACACATGTCCACAGGTCATACGAGTTGACCTGTGGACCCACGGGTGGTTATTGAGTCATGAAAATTGACTCATCATTAATCACGGGTCGTGTTTGGCTTAAGCATATTTTGACACGACTTGTAGTTGATACGGCCCACGGTTGACCCGTTGACCCGTTGACGCGAATTGACACCCCACCGAGCGTTAATTGTGACATTAAAATTTGTTAGTATGTATTCTTACTACATTTTTACTAATTCTCCGATCAACATGTCTTATTACTATTTAGACATTTCCTAAACTAATTCGAGTATGAGAGAGACTTAAAAAAAACTTTAATTATTCGCTTTTACAGTTGCTTAGACTAACCTTCAACGAGTTTCATGGTTGTATTTGGCATCTTGTTAGCACTGTCTAAAGAACAACAGCGGAGTTTGCAAAGTAATAATAGTAATAAAAGAATATAAGAAACGGTTTTGCAAAAAGAAGTCTAACCAAAATTACCATTCGTCCAGTAGAATATTTATATTGTCACGTAGAATAAACTTAAATTACAAAATATCTCTTAGATTTCTTTAATCATAAAGGAACGAACATGTATTTGTCTGATGCATGTGGTGGAAAACCAATTGAAAAGTAACACTGTTGTTAGCACTACTTTCTAATTGGTACCTCTTATTTGGATGCTCAAGGCCTCTTGATTATATATATTATATATATATATATATAATATTTCTCTTTTTATATAGATTTATATATATAATATTTCGCCTAACCAATGGCAATAACTATTGACCCCGACAACAACATGTGAAAAAAAATTGGTATTCTTTTTATAGTGTAAAATTAATCCGAAAATATTTTGGTTAAATTTATATTATTTTATGATGAAAAATTGGAGTTATAATTTGTTGTATCATCACGATATTTAAAATCAGATTAAGCCACAATATTTAATATAATTATATTATGTTAATGTTTACAAAAAAAAAATTAGTTTTACCGTATTGGAATCATATATTATTTTAATACTTATAAATATATTTGATTAATTTTGTTGATTAGTCTAATATTTTGTTTTTTTTAACGTAGGAGAATAAAAAACCTATACGTTTTCTCATAGTACCATAATTTATGTTTTTCTAGCTTATGTAAAAATAGATGTAGATAGTGTTGGGTCTGAAACTCTCAGGTGCTGACTTTGTAGTGAATTGAATGCCAAATGGTGGATGATCGCACGCTTTCGTCTGAGCTCCAGTTAACCTGCAAGAAGGGGATCACAACAGAGGGGATCTCTCTGAGTCCCTATCCGATGCTTAAATGAGTATACTGTGTGTATGAACTCAAAAACTAATGAACGTATTGAAAATCAAGGGCATTTATAGAGTGGAGAGATCAAACTGTTATAGGCAACAGAATATCTTGGTGAATATTGTGCCGGTAAAGATTAGGATAGCAGATATTACGGTTATGGTGTAATATTGCAGTTACCGTATGTAATCTTTAGAGAATATGTGCCCGATATACGCGGGATATCGTGTCCATATCTTTAGTGGCGGTTGGTGGGACCAAAGTTGAGAGGTTACACTATCTTGGCGAGCAGTAGGAGGCTGTGACCTTGGTCAATAGCGACCTGTGATGGAGCTTTGGCGTCCACTTTGGCTTGGGTTCGATACTGGACCGCTTTATGAGGTCCAGATTAACCTTAATGTGGGTTGGCCCGGTCTGAATGATATGAGTTTTACCCCCTTCACAGTTATTGGGCCTTTGAGGCCTTTCCCTTATTGGACCGTCAATATCAATACCCAACATTTGCCCCCGAAGCTTGAGTAAAATTTCTTCGGTCAAGCTTGATTCTGTGATAGGGTTTGAGATAGTGACACTTGAATTGGATCTTTTCTGTCCTTATCTGCTATTTGTGCCTTTTTTGATACTCCGTATCCTTTAGCGAGCGGTTGTTTGGTCGCCTAGAGTTTAGGTAATGTTCGATCTGTTACCCTTTTTGGCGAACGCTTGGGGTTGCTAGGGTTTATGAATTCTCATTCACTACTCTTTGGCGAGCACTACCGTCAAGAGGGTTTCAGGAGAGGCTTAGAGTAGCTTTCCGCGATCACCTCTTTTGTGTAAGGTCTTAAGCATTTAATGACTATACTGTCACCCAGAAGTTGAACGGACAATTGAGGCATGTCTATCTCTTTTGGTCTTCCGTAACCAGAGGGTAGGTTGATAGTTTTCGTACTGTTCCAACTGTTTGTCTCCCCGAGGTGTCTCTTGGAATTCTGACATTGCTTCGATTTTTGCCCAAAAGGGTGTAATCATTCTCTGAACCGTTTCGAACGTGCCTGTTCAGTTACCTCCATTTTGGCTATAAAAATTCAAATTTTGGCATTTAGTCCTTTACATACCTAGACCATTTTTCTTCCAGAGAGTTCATTGCTTCTCAGTGCTCTGTTTCCAACTTTCCCTTTCTCCTTTTCGATTTCGAAAAGCTTTCTACTATTTTCATGGCTTCCAAGAACCAATCTTCAGAAAGGGGTCGTCCCACAAGACTTCCTCCAACCAACCTTCCGGTTATAAGGTTTCGACCAGGGCTAACAATGTCCCTTTGACTATCAGAGACGATTCCTTGTCGGCGCAGGGTCATAGGAATCCTGCCCCAAGCCGATTTCTGGGCAATCGGCCGCCACGCCGGTGGTGGTGGACGTGCCCGATAGCAATGTTCCTGCCTTCTCCCCAACAGGTAAATTTTGATGTCTTCGTTTTAGGCGGTAAAGCTTCCTCCTTTTTACTTCTTTTACAAGGGTAGTGTGACGTGGGAGCTGTTTCAGCCGGAAAGGGATACTCCTCCTAGGTTTGGAGAGCTGTCAGGGAGCAATGAGAACGCCATTGATGACTTCTTATGACTACATAGGCAATCGAACTTCTGTTCGATCCGCTCGGTGGCGGAAACTTCAGAGTCGATGCTTGAATAGGCCGACATTCATCAGTCCTCGCCAGTTTCTATTGTTTGGTTAAATTTCTGACCATTTTCCTTTGTTGGTTGTAGGCACTCGGGGACAAAGGTATGTTTCCGCCTATCTTTTTTACTTTCCTTCCTCTGTTTTAGTCTTAGGTTCTAATACCCTATGTTGATCTTCTGCTCCTCGGGGAATTGCTCTCATGGTCGGAGAGGTCGTCACGCATGCCTCTGACAAGACTTCTCCCAATCCCTCCAAGGGGACTGGAACTCGGAAGAGGGTTCAGACCCTTCCCCCTTCGTGGGCTTATTCTAATCACCCAAGGCGGTGGACCCCAAGGGCGCCTGGACCCCTTGGGGAAGTCTCCAAAAGGTGGAGATTTATGACCAGCTGACGATGCGGGGTAACTCAGACCTCTGCATGCATCTCCTCAAAAGGATTGTTCCCCCTCGGGATCAGGCGATGGTCCCTTCCGAGTTTACCGGCATCGAGGGGGTTTTGAGGACGCATTTTGAGCGGATCGCCCAAGTGAGTCCTTCTTCACATATTTACCCATAAGTCACCTTTTTGGCCTCTCCTTGATCTGATTGTACCTTTACCCCCTTTTTCATGTTGTCAGCTCGTCCCGCGAGGAGGTTACGATCGGTCGGATTATAGGGGAGCTCGCCGATAAGCAGACTAGCCTGCTTATCGAGGTGCAGCAGTACTAGAGCTTGGGGTTCACTCCTGATCATATGGAGGGTTTGAAGGATAGGGCTGAGGCGGCCACTCAATTGGTGGAACATGCTCGCTATGAGTATTTTGAGAAGGAGCAGAGACTTTTCACCTCCATGAAGGAGAAGGAGGATCAGATGGTCCTCACCAATGATATATGGGTAAATGCTGAGCTCCAGCTCAAGGCAGCTGACAAGTACTATGCTGAGGTGGAGGCAGTGAATGCTGACCTGAAGGCCCAATTGAAGGAGTCTGAGGTTCGCAGGGATGCCTTAGAGGCAGACAGGGAGCAGTTTTCCGCAGAGAAGGATTAGCTCGCCTCAAAGATGAAGGTTGTCCCATCTCCCAAGAGCGTGATCGAGGACTTTAAGAAGTCTGAAGAGTTCTCTAACTGCGCCTTGGAGGTGATGAAGGTCGAGGTCGACTGCGTGATCGGGTCTTTTTCTTAACCTTGGTGTTAGGTCTTTCGCCTAAATTTGACTTTAGGTCTTTCGTTTTGCCTAACTTTGGCGTTAGGTCTTTTGCATGATTCGGTCATCAGGTCTTTCTCCCAATTTGGATATCGGGTATTTTGCCTAACCTTGGTGTTAGGTCTTTCGCCCAATTTTGATATCGGGTATTTTGCCTAACCTTGGTGTCAGGTCTTTCGCCTAAATTTGACTTTAGGTCTTTCGTTTTGCCTAACTTTTGCGTTAAGTCTTTTGCCTAATTCGGTCATTAGATCTTTCGCCCAATTTTGATATCGGGTCTTTTGTGGGAAAGGAACTGTTACCTTGATGATTCGTTCGCAATCCTCTTTCTTCCTTCGTTTTGGTTCGAGTGGCCTTGCTTTATGAAAGAATGATTTTTTTTATTGACATAACATTTTGATTACAAGTTATGCATAAAACGTCCTTAAATGTTCGGAGTTAAATGGACGGGGTAGCCTTACACCTTCTGTGGTTTCCAATTAGTAAGATCCTGGTTCGACAATCTCTACTACTTTGTATGGACCTTCCCACTTAGCTGAAAGCTTGTTCTGACTGTCCAGTCTTGTGAATTCATTCAATCGCATAACCATCCCCCCCACGAAAAATTGGCGAGCGCTGACTTTTCTGTTGAAGTATCAAGCGGTCGCTAGTCGAATTTTAGCTTGGGCTTTGTCTGATTGCCATCACTTTTCTTATGCAATATCGAGGTCTGTTCTGTGCTCGATTTTGTTCGCTTCAGTGTTAAAGTGTAGGATTCTGCGGGTAGACATCGCTATTTCGGCGGGTGCTACTGCTTCTGATCTGTACACTAAATTGAATCATGTTTCCCCCGTTGTTGTTTTGGGTGTTGCTTGAATAGCCCACAGTACATTATCTAGCTCTTCTGCCCAGTTTCCTTTGAAGGCTTGAACTCGCTTTTGGAATCCTGCTAGGACAACTTTGTTGGCTTCTTCGGCTTGTTCATTCGTTTGAGGATGGTGTACCGAGCTGAATTTATGATCGATATAGTATTCTTCGCAAAGCCACTTGAGTTCTTTTCCTACGAATTGCAGACGATTATCGCTTATGAGTATTTTAGGGACGCCGAATCGCAAAAATATGTTGATTTTCAAGAACTTGATCACTTGGAATTCAGTCGTGGAGGCCAAAGCTTTTGCCTCTATCCATTTGGTGAAGTAGTTGATCGCCACTATAATGTGGGTTCTTTGCCCAGTGCTGATGGGAAAGGGGCCCAAGATGTCTATTCCCCATTGGGCGAAAGGGCAGGTGCCCGCCACAGGGGATAGCAGTGTTGGTGGTCAATCGGATCGTGGTGTGAATTGTTCACAAGTCGCGCACCTCTTTGTTAATTCTGCCGCATCTTTGCTCAAGGTTGGCCAATAGTAGCCTAATCTGAAGATTTTGTGTGTCAATGAGTGTGCATCTTCATGGCATGCGGCAACTCCTTCGTGAGCTGCACGGAGAACTCTTTCTGTCTCACGATGAGAGATATCCTCGCCTATATCACACAGAGATGCACCTTAGATAGGGAGTTGAATATCCTCGCCTATAGAGCTCTCCATCTATGTGAAGATAGCTTGCACACAAACGGCTTATTTTCGTGGACTCGCCTTCGTCTTCTGGGAGTATTCCTTCTTTCAAGAAATTCTGGCACGGAGTCATCCAGGTTACTTGCCCTTGAATGTTGAAGACTTCTGCTCGGTTGTCGAGAACCGAATATAGAGCTTGTTCCAGAAATTGCACATCCTGAATTCTTGTCCCTCCGAACGCCAGCTTGCTTAGAGAGTGCCAGCTGGTTGTCTTGGCGAGGAATAGAATCAATCACGAAAGTTGGGATTTCGGCGATGCGTTTTTTAGCTATCTCGAGGTACTTTTTCATCTTTTCCCTCTTTGCTTCATAAGTGTCATTGACTTGATTGACAATTCGCTCTGAGTCGCTTTTTTCCCTAAGTGACGTTATGCCTATTCCTTTAGCGAGTCGCAGTCCAGTGATAAGAGCTTTATATTCAGCCTCATTGTTGGTTGCCATAAACATAAGGGTGATCACATACTTTAAAGGTTCACCCTCAAGGGGGATGAGAATTAATCCTGCCCCGAGCCTTCTCTTGAAGAGCAACCATCAGTATAGAGTTCCCAGCCTTTGCTTGTATCCGCTGACTGACTTGGCCGATTTTCTGCTTCTGTTAGACCATTACATGTACTTTCCACTATAAAATCTGCCAATGCTTGACCTTTGATGGTCATTTTCAGCGCAAATTTGATCTTGAATTTGCTCAGCTCGATCGCCTATTTAACCATTCTTCCTAAAGAGTCTGGCTTCAGCAGGAAGTGTTTGAGAGGATGGTTGGTGAGGTCTGTAATGGTGTACGCGTGGAAGTATGGTCTTAACTTTCGAGAAGCAATAACTAAGGCATAGAGATATTTCTCAATCTAGACATATTTTACTTCATTCGAATTAAACATCTTGCTAACAAACTTACACTGGACTCTACTTATTTTCCTCCTCTCTTATTAAAACTGCACTCGCTGCAACCTCGCTAATACTCAGATAAAGAAAGAGCTGCTCGCCGGGAATGGGTTTTGTTGGATCGTGAAATCCTGAATGCTGATTTGGCAGTGAATTGAATGCCAGACAAAGTTGGGATGACGCTTCAGCTCCAACTCCGGTGAACCTGCAAGTAAGGGAGCGCAACAGAGGGGTTGCCTCTCCGATGCTTAAATGAGTATGTGTGTGTATAAAACTCAAAAAACCTCTAGAACGTATGTAAAGCAAGGGTATTTATAGGGTAAGAGAGATAGAACCGTATATGGCAGCTGAATATCTTAGTGTATATTGTATTGCCGAAGATTCGGATCGTCAGTTACTGCGAGATATTGCAGTTACCAAATCTGATCCTTAGTGAATATGCGACCGAGGTATGCGGGATATCGTGGCCACTTCCTTATTAACGGTTTTGTGGGATCAGAGGAGAGAGGCAAGGCTCTCTTCGGGGTGAGCACTCCCATGTCGAGCAGTGGAAGGTCGCGACCTGGTAGAGAATGGCGAGCAGTCCGAGAGCCTTTGGCGTCCCTATAGACTTTGGGCTCGATTCTGGATTACTCGATGGTGGGTCAAGTTTGGCTTGTACTTGGGCCGATCCGGTTCGGATGTCATGGGTTTACCCCCTCTATAGTTATTGGGCCTGTACTTTGATTGAAGTTCTTTCAGTCGAGCTTGATTTCCTGGTAGGGTTTTAGATAGTGACGTCTCTGGTAATGGTTCAGGACCTTTGAGACACTTCTAGCTCATTTGGCGAGCAGTTTCTTCTCTGTTCAAAGCTGAAAGAATACCCTTCCTTTTATTCCCTTTTGGCGATCACTCGAGGTGACCTAGGCTTATGGAAGTCTATCTTTCTTGGTTAGGCGATTATTACCTACCCAAGGTATTTCTGCTAAAGCCTTATTAGTGCGTAGGCGACCATCTTGTCTCCTTAGTGGCCTTTTAGCATTTAATAACTGCACAGTTGTCCAGAAATCGAACGGTCACTTGAGGCACGCCTGTCCTTTACTTTTCCGTAAACCCAGGGTAGTTTGACAGCTGTCTGTACCAGCCAACCGTTTGTCTCTTGGAATTCTGACATTGCTTCAGTTTTCTCCAAAAGGGTGCAATTATTCCTCTGCGTCGCTTCGATTTGCTCGTGGCTGTTACTCCCCTTTTGGTCTATATAGGAAACGAAAGTTTCTGTATTCTGTCTTTTACGCTTATCCACTCTCTTGGATTTTCAGAGCTTCATTGCGATCCTTTCCATTTCTTTTCTCAACCTTCTTCAGCCTTCTTCCAATATTTCCATGGCTCCCCGCAGTCAGAGAGTCAAGCACATGGCTCCCAAGGGCGCCAACAAAGCCAACACTCCCAGAAATGCTGATGTCCCTTTGACCATCAAGGATGAGGTCGTGCCCCCCTCAGTGGAGGAACATACCGATTTGGGCAGGACTGCAACCACTCCTGTGGTGGTGGACGGGCCCGAGCTGAACACGCCCATCTTTTCTCCGAAAGGTAAACCTTCGCCCTTTTACTGCTCTGCTTTGGCAATATCCTCTGCTGTTCTTTGCTTTTTATGTTTATCATTGCAATATTTGAATTTGTTCGAGTAGACGTCAAGCCTAATGAATTGAAGCCGGCTTATTTTAAGACCGTGGTGGCGCTCGGTGGCTTCAGCGTGGAGGATGCTCCTAGGTATCCTGGCTTAGGTCTGCATTTTCCTCACGACGGAGAGGTTTACATTTATGCGGCCCAGATCGATGCTGGGTTGCGTTTTCCTCTCTGTGAGGATTTACAGACCTTGTGTCAGTTTTACGGGATTCACCCCACACAGCTTGTCCCGAATGCCCTCAGGATGTGGGTCGGTTTCAAGTTCCTGTGCTTACGCCAGGAATGGGTGTATTCACTGGCCCTGTTCCGGTGCTTCTTCCGACTGGCAGCAGGGGCAAACCACCTTCACCACTTCCAATCCCGCTGGCCGAAGTTTTCAGAGTGGGGAGGCCCTCAGGGATGGGTTTGGAACGTCCATGTCCGCCTGGTCGACGATTTTCGGACCACCAACTCCAATTATAAGAAGTGTTACTTCTTTTATAAGGGGGGGGGTGCCCTGGAAATTGTTGATCCCGGACAAGGATTTCCCTCCTTCCTTCGAGGAGCTATCAGAGAGTGATCGAAACGCCATCGATGACCTATACCGGTCGCATCGGTCGTCCCAATTCAAGTCCATTCGTTCAGTGGTTGAAACTACTGAAAACATGCTTGAGATGGCAGGCATTCATCAAGCCACGCCAATCTTCGATGATTGGGTAACTTTCTAACCTTTTTCCTTGTTTTACCGTTTGTAGGCAAGGTCGTAGGAAAGAGCCAAAAACTGATAGGTCTCTTTGATGACCAGGAATCGACGGGACTGTCCTCCGACCAGGCATTGCTGAACTCTCCTCCTCCCCCCTCTAGGCGTTCGTCCAAGAGGAAGTATAAGGAGGTGCTTCCCTCGGCCACTGCTTACCCTCGCCAACCAGGTATGTTGCTTTGTTATTCGTAGATTTAACGTCTTCATACTTTGCGGTTTTTTGTTTTTGACATTTTGTCTTGTTGTTTTGCAGAGGAGTCCTCGACCGACATGGCCCGGGATCATCCTCCTCCTCCCTCCAAGAAGGTCAGGAGTGAGGAATGTCCGGAAGTCGACCAGCATCCTCCTCCTCCCCCTCCTGGGGGCCCTTCCGCTAATAAAGGGAAGGGTCTGGACGTGGTGCCCCCTTCTCCCTTTCCCTAGGGCCCTTCTGCCGCCAAGAGGAAGGTTTTGACCTTAGCACCTCCTGTTCCTACTGTGCCCACGGTTCCTCCTAAGGAGTCTGGGACCAAGAAGAAGGGGCATGCTGCTTCCAGCTCATCGAGGGCTCCTGTGGAGGAGCATTGTTCCCTTGCCAGCTTGTTTCAGCCGCTTGAATCAGCGAATTCTCGGGAGACTTGGGTCCCTTGTGGGGACCTTATGAAGAAGGGGTACCCTCCCCAGAAGAGCTTCCGGGGTAGCCCGGATATGTGTATGCGGCTTCTGGACGGGATAATTCCCCCCACGGACCGCTCGATTGTTCCCACGGAACTTCATCAGATCGAGGGGTTCCTTCGGTCCCACTCTGAACGAGTGGCTTTGGTAAGATCTCATATTTTTATTTCGTAGAGTCCTCTCTTTGTCGTTCCCTTATTGTTTGTTGTCCTGACAGCCTTTATTCTATATTTGTTACCAGTTCATTCGGGAAGAGGTGATTCTTGGTCGTGTCTTCGGGGAGCTCGCCGACAAGTATTCCAGTGTGCTCGTCGAGCTGGAGCAGTACCGAAGCACGGGGGTCACTCCTGAGCAATTGGGGACTATCAAGACGACTGCGGATGCAGCGATCGCCTTGGCAAATGATACCCGAGAAGAATACCTCAGGAAGGAGCAGCGCCTCCTTGGTGATGTCCAGAAGAGGGAGGCTGAAGCCGCTGCCGCTCTTCAGGACTGTGACGCTCTTCACCTGTGTTTAGATCAGGGAGAGATCGTCCGAGTTCGCCTAGATGCTGAACTTAAGGAACCTCAGGCGCAAGGGGCAGAATCGGAGGCTCGCAGGGTCACTGCCGAGGCGCAAAGGGCCGCTGCTGACGCCCAGAGGGAAGTTGCGGTGGCTCAGATGGAAGCTGCGGAGGCTCGGAGGGAAGCTGCGGAAGCCCGGGGGATTGCCCTGAAGGAGGGGAGGGATCGGTTAGCTGCACAATTGAAAGTCGTCCCTTCGCCCTAGAGCGTAGTTGAGGCATTCAAAGCCTCTGAGGATTTTGAAGACTCCGCTCTGAAGGTGATGAAGTCGGCGATCGCCGATTTTCTCCAAGTCCTGGTGGATGATGTCTGGGCGGTCGATCCCAATTTTCCCCTTGAGGAAGTTGGGTCTTTGAGGAGATTCCTCCGGAGTCGTAACTCTCAGTCTACCCTTGTTGCTGAAGGGGTTGTTCCCGAAGGCGGACCAAGCCTTCCTGCCCCCGAAGGCGAGCAAATCGTCCCTGATGTGATCCTGGAAGAAATGCGGCCCACACTTGAAGACAGGGGTGAGATAACCGTGCCGAGTGGACCAATGACACGATCAAGGGCTAGGAAGCTTGGACATACAATCACCACACTACTGGACCGCATAGGACCAACTATCATTCCGTCCGGAGACATGGAGCCTAAGAACCTCTTGGTTGCTCGAATGGACTAAGTCAAGAGGGGCTCGTTTGTACTCTTTTTCCCGACCTTTGGTTTTGTCCCACTGGGTTTTACAAAGGGGGGTTTTAATGAGGCAAACGGTCCACAAGACAACCAAGTCCAATAAGAGGAGGAGAATAAAATTCGGCCCATAGGAGAGCTTTCCTTAGGCCCAAATTAGTTTAGGTTTTTACTTCTTTTAGGATAAGTAGCTAGGGTGGCCGAAATGAGAGGGATCGACCTTTTTACAAACTTGTGTGCTAGCCACATTGTTCTTCTTGTTCATTGAATGAGAAATTGATTGTTGGTGTGTCATATCCGGCAATTGAATCTTGGTGCGTCATATCCAAGGTTCAAGCTTTGGAATCTTCGAGTGCGTCATATCTTGGAGAATCCATTGTGGAGGTATCAAGGGATTGTCGCTGCCTTTGTGTGATCCAATCGATCCATCATTCATCCATCATCTATCCTCGTATATTCTAGTCTCGGCAGAATCGTATCCAGGAGGACCGACCTTACCAAAATTGGTCTAGAAGACGGAATACATATCGGAATTCGACTATCCCACCTATTACAGAAAGAGGACTCAATTATCTGTGACTTTTGTATTCATCACTCGGATCAATTCGGAGCATAGATTCGCGGAAAAGGGAACCTTTACAGAGTCGGAATTCTGACAGCAACATAACGAGCCTTGGGAGAATCGTATCACCACCTACCCTCCAAAGTGCCGACTCCTGGAAGATCGTATCAGTCCCTGCCCCTGAAGGCGAGCCAAGTGCCTCTGCCCCCGAGGATCCCCAAGCCTGAAGTCTCCATCTCTTTTATTGACAATATTTGCCTTTTGGATAGCTGTTTTTCTTTGTAATTTTTTATTTGATTTAAGACTTGGGTTTTTCTATTGAATGCCTTTATATTCTTGAGCCTTTAATCGACTTCGAACACATTTAGCTATCCAATATCTTAATCATAATTACTTTCCGCTTTTTCTTGCTTTGTAATGTCGTCGACCCTTAAAGCCTTAGACCAATCATAAGTTAAACTTTCTAAGGATAACACTTTTGACACTTAAAAGCGTAAACTTCTAAGTTCAAAGAGATATTACCTTCTTTGAAGTTTAAACCTTTGAGGTGTTGGCATAATAACAGGGGATTTGTAATTTGTCAGGCTTTATCATCGATAGTGATCGCCTAAACTTTCTTTAGCCTGACTTTGGCGTCAGGGCTTCTATTTTGCCTAACATTTTGCTAGGTCTTTTGGCCTGGCTTTGTCGCCAGGGCTTTTGGCCTGACTTTGGCTTCAGGGCTTTGCCTGACTCTTGGCGTCAGGTTTTTTGAGGCCTAACTTTGTTATTAGGGCTTTTGTGGCCTAGTTTTGTTACTAGGGCTTTTTTGGCCTAACTTTGTTGTTAGGGCTTTTGGTCTGTCTTTGGCGACATGGCTTTTTGGCCTAGCTTTGTTGCTAGGGCTTTTGGCCTAGCTTTGTTGCTAGGGCTTTTTGGCCTAACTTTGTTGTTAGGGCTTTTGGCCTAGCTTTGTTGCTAGGGCTTTTTGGCCTGACTTTGGCGTCAGGGCTTTTGGCCTAGCTTTGTTGCTAGGGCTTTTGAGGCCTGACTTTGGCGTCAGGGCTTTTTGGCCTAACTTTGTTGTTAGGGCTTTTGAGTGTAGGACTCTGTGGGTAGGCACTGCTAATTCAGCTGGTGCTACTGCTTCTGATCCGTACACTAAACTGAAAGGCGTTTCTCCTGTGGCCGCCTTAGGCGTTGTTCTGATTGCCCATAATACGTTTTCCAGTTCGTCTGCCCAATTCCCCTTGAATGCTCGAACCCTTTTCTTGAGTCCTGCTAAGACAACCTTGTTGGCTGCTTCAGCTTGCCCATTCGTTTGAGGGTGATGTACTGAACTGAAATGATGATCGATATGATACTCTTCACAGAGCCATTTCAACTCCTTTCCAACGAATTGCGGACCGTTATCGCTGATGAGTATTTTGGGAATACCAAACCTGGAGAATATGTTGACCTGCAGGAACTTGATAACTTGGAAATCCGTTGTTGAAGCTAGAGCTTTCGCCTCTACCCACTTAGTGAAATAGTCGATTGTCACTATAATGTGAGTACGCTGACTAGTACTAATGGGAAAAGGACCCAATATATTGATTCCCCATTGAGCGAAAGGCCAGGCACCCGCCATTGGGGATAATAATGTCGATGGTCGACCTGATCGTGGTGCAAACTGTTGGCAAATTTCACACTTCTGTGTTAATTCAGCTGCGTCTTTTCCCAAGGTCGGCCAGTAATATCCCAATATGAATATTTTTCTGCTTAGCGATCGAGCGCCTTCATGACATGCTGCTGCCCCTTCATGAGCTTCTCGAAGAACCTTTTCTGTTTCGGGCAGAGCAACATATCTCAAGTAAGGCGTCGAATAACCTCTTCTGTAGAGTTCTCCATCGATGATTAGATAACTGGCTGCGAGTCTTCTAATCCTAGTGGATTCGCCTTCGTGTTCTGGGAGGATGCCTTCTTTTAAATAATTCTGGAACGGGGTCATCCAGGTGACCTGTTCTTGAATGTTGAAGACCTCCGCTCTGTTTTCGAGGACTGAACATAGGGCCTTTTCCAGAAATTGCACATCCTGGATTGTCGCCCCTCCGAAGGCTATCTTACTTAAAGAATCCGCCATCTGGTTTTCTTGGCGAGGAATGAATTCAATCGCAAAATTTGGGATTTCTGCGACCAGCCTTTTGGCGATGCCGATATATTTCTTCATCTTTTCTCCCTTTGCCTCGTATGCGCCATTAACCTGATTGACAATGAGCTCTGAGTCGCTTTTTACTTTAAGCGCAGCTATACCCATTCCTTTTGCTAGTCTGAGTCCAGTGATAAGAGCCTCGTATTCTGCTTCGTTATTGGTCGCCGGGAATGTCAAGGCGATCGCGTATTTCAGAGGCTCGCCCTCAGCAGGAATAAGAATTAAACTTGCCCCCGAGCCTTCTTTTGATGAAGACCCATCCGTATAGAGTTCCCAGATTTGATTGTCGTTTGCTGACTGACTTGGCCTGTTTTCTGCCTCCGCTTGACCGTTACTCGTGCTTTCCACTATGAAATCAGCTAGTGCTTGACCTTTGATGGCCGTTTTTGGCGCAAATTTGATCCTGAACTCGCTGAGCTCGATCGCCCACTTGACCATTCTTCCTGAAGAATCTGGCTTCATCAGGAAGTTTTTGAGAGGTTGATTGGTGAGGACCGTGATGTCGTGCGCATGAAAGTAAGGTCTCAGCTTCCGAGCAGCAATAACTAAGGCATAGAGATACTTCTCAATCTGAACATTTTGCTAATAAAATACACTGGACTCTGAACATTATTCTCCTCCCTTATTAAGACAGCACTGGCTGCCACATCGCTAATGCCTAAATAGAGGAAAAGCTGCTCGCCTGGAACGGGTTTTGCCAGAGCTGGGAGTGTTTGGATATGCCTTTTCAAGGACTGGAATGCTTCCTCGCAGTCTGGCGTCCACTCGAACCTGCGGTTGGCCCTCAAGGTTTTGAAGAACGGGAGGGACCTGTCGCTTGCTTTGGAGAGGAAGCGGTTAAGAGCAGCTAGTCGGCCGTTCAGGCATTGGACTTCCTTATGGCAGGTTGGCGACTTCATTTCTTCTATGGCCTTTAGATTTTCCGGGTTTGCTTCAATGCCCCTTTCGCTGACCATAAAACCCAGGAACTTCCTGGACTTGACTCCAAAGGCGCATTTTGCCGGGTTCAGGCGAACGCTGTGTCTCCTCATGCATTCAAAAGCTTCACGGAGGTCGGTGGTATGAGGATTGCCTTTGATGGATTTGACGAGCATATCATCTACGTAGGCCTCCATGTTCCTTCCCAGCATGTCCTGGAACAGTCGGTTCACCATCCGCTGATAAGTTGCCCCGGCATTGATGAGACCAAAGGGCATCACCTTGTAGCATAGAATGTCCCCGTCAGCATAGAAAGCAGTGTGGGCCTCGTCTTCTGGATGCATTCTGATCTGGTTGTAGCCTGAATAGGCGTCCATGAAGCTCAGCATCTCATGACCCGTGGTAGCATCGACCAGCTGATCAATTCTCGGAAGGGGATATGAATCTTTGGGGCAAGCCTTGTTTAAGTCGCAGAAGTCGACGCACATCCTCCACTTGCCGTTAGATTTCCTGACCAAAACTGGGTTGGCGACCCAGCTCTGGAATCTTACTTCTCTAACGAAGTCAGCTTCAATCAACCTGCCGACTTCCTGCCTGATCGCCAAACGCTTATCAGTCCCGAATGATCTTCTCTTTTGGGCGATCGGCTTGATGGAGGGGTCTATCCTGAGCTCATGAGAGATAATATCTGTGTTGATTCCTGGCATGTCGCTCGGCTGCTAGGCGAAGAGCTCTTTGAATTCCTTGAGGAGGGCGGTCATGGCCTCCTTCTGATCCTCTTTCAAGGTGGTCCCAATGCGCACCTTTTTGTCTGGACTCATCGATCTCGACCTCCTCCAATCCCTCCATGGGTGCTGGCCGAGTCAAGTCCTCGCGGGGATCGGCCTCTGTCTCGATGGCGAGCGCCTCACTTTGGTTTTTCCTGCGTAAACAGTTCACATAGCATTGTCGCGAGGAAGGCTGATCTCCTAGCACTTCTCCCCCGTTCGGAGTGGGGAACTTCATCTTCTGGTGGACAGTGGAGGCCACAATCTTATTTGGGTTGATCGTGGTCCTCCCTATGATGGCGTTGTAGGATGTAGGTGAATCGACCACCAGGAAGTGACCGACACCTTGGTGCTTTTCCACCCCTCGCCAAAAATCACTGGCATGGTTATAGCCCCCAGTGGATAAGTTGTTCTTCCCGCAAATCCGATCAGCGGAAAGTCGACCCTCTTCAGGTCGCGTTTGCATTTGCCCATCTTTTCAAAGGCGTCCAGAAACAAGATGTCTGTCGAGCTGCCTCCGTCAACCAGAATCCTTGCAACATCACAGCCGTCAATATCTGTCGTAATGACCAGAGCATCGTTGTGGGGTGTGGTGACATGTGCCAAATCATCTTCAGAGAATGAGATGACAATGTTTTCTTCAGGTCGGGGCCGCTTCCCCAAATGAACTGCCGTAGAGATCTGAGTGGCGTAGACCTCTCTGGCGTTTGACCTCTCGCCGCCTGCGCCGAATCCTCCTGCAATCAGATTCACTCTCCTCTTGCTTCCAGAAGGCTCAGCTTGATCTGCAGGGGCTGGTGAACGATGTCTCCTGGGGGGCGTTCGACTTCGGTCTCGCTCTGCCACAAATTCCTTCAACATTCCCCCTGAATCAGCTTCTCTATATCTCGCTTCAGAATCTTGCAATCGTCTGTCTTATGGCCCTTGCACTTATGGTATCTGCAATAGCTCTCGACATCCTTGCCCATGGGTAGCCCACCTCGACGAGGCATCGGTGGCCTCGCCAAGGATCTCCTCTCCATCTCGACTAGTACCGCTGAGATCTGCCTATTTAAAGGCGTGAAGTACTCAGGGACCTCTGGATGGCGAGGCGCTGGAAGAGACTCGACTCGAGGCTTACTTTCTTTTCCCTTCTTCTCCTTCTTTACCTCCTTCTTACCATCGCGTCGAGGTTCATGGGTTATCCTTAGCGAGGTCGTCAGGAGGTTAGCCTCGATGTTTGCGTGTTCAAGGTCTTTGAAACCTTTTGCCCTGGACGCCAACTCCTCCAATGTCTCTATCTCCTTCACATGGTAGCTGTTTCGCAGCTTTCACGAGGCCTTGTTTTAGGAGATCATTCGAGCATGGGATTGGAGAAGTGCTAGGAGATCAGCCTTCCTCGCGACAATGCTATGTGAACTGTTTACGCAGGAAGAACCAAAGGGAGGCGCTCGCCATCGAGACAGAGGCCGATCCCCGCGAGGACTTGGCTCGGCCAGCACCCATGGAGGAATTGGAGGAGGTCGAGATCGATGGTCCAGACAAAAAGGTGCGCATTGGGACCACCTTGAAAGAGGATCAGAAGGAGGCTATGACCGCCCTCCTCAAGGAATTCAAAGAGCTCTTCGCCTGGCAGCCGAGCGACATGCCAGGAATCAGCACAAATATTATCTCTCATGAGCTCAGGATAGACCCCTCCATCAAGCCGATCGCCCAAAAGAGAAGATCATTCGAGACTGATAAGCGTTTGGCGATCAGGCAGGAAGTCGGCAGGTTGATTGAAGCTGACTTCGTCAGAGAAGTAAGATTCCAGAGCTGGGTCGCCAACCCAGTTTTGGTCAGGAAATCTAACGGCAAGTGGAGGATGTGCGTCGACTTCTGCGACTTAAACAAGGCTTGCCCCAAAGATTCATATCCCCTTCCGAGAATTGATCAGCTGGTCGATGCTACCACGGGTCATGAGATGCTGAGCTTCATGGACGCCTATTCAGGCTACAACCAGATCAGAATGCATCCAGAAGACGAGGCCCACACTGCTTTCTATGCTGACGGGGACATTCTATGCTACAAGGTGATGCCCTTTGGTCTCATCAATGCCGGGGCAACTTATCAGCGGATGGTGAACCGACTGTTCCAGGACATGCTGGGAAGGAACATGGAGGCCTACGTAGATGATATGCTCCTCAAATCCATCAAAGGCAATCCTCATACAACCGACCTCCGTGAAGCTTTTGAATGCATGAGGAGACACAGCGTTCGTCTGAACCCGGCAAAATGCGCCTTTGGAGTCAAGTCCGGGAAGTTCCTGGGTTTTATGGTCAGCGAAAGGGGCATTGAAGCAAACCCGGAAAAGCTAAAGGCCATAGAAGAAATGAAGTCGCCAACCTGCCATAAGGAAGTCCAATGCCTGAACGGCCGACTAGCTGCTCTTAACCGCTTCCTCTCCAAACCAAGCGACAGGTCCCTCCCGTTCTTCAAAACCTTGAGGGCCAACCGCAGGTTCGAGTGGACGCTAGACTGCGAGGAAGCATTCCAGTCCTTGAAAAGGCATATCCAAATACTCCCAGCTCTGGCAAAACCCGTTCCAGGCGAGCAACTTTTCCTCTATTTAGGCATTAGCGATGTGGCAGCCAGTGCTGTCTTAATAAGGGAGGAGAATAATGTTCAGAGTCCAGTGTATTTTATTAGCAAAATGTTCAACTCAGCAGAAATAAAATATGTCCAGATTGAGAAGTATCTCTATGCGCACGACATCACGGTCCTCACTTTCATGCGACCTTACTTTCATGCGCACGACATCACGGTCCTCACCAATCAACCTCTCAAAAACTTCCTGATGAAGCCAGATTCTTCAGGAAGAATGGTCAAGTGGGCGATCGGGCTCAGCTAGTTCAGGATCAAATTTGCGCCAAAAACGGCCATCAAAGGTCAAGTACTAGCTGATTTCATAGTGGAAAGCACGAGTAACGGTCAAGCGGAGGCAGAAAACAGGCCAAGTCAGTCAGCAAACGACAATCAAATCTAGGAACTCTATATGGATGGGTCTTCATCAAAAGAAGGCTCGGGGGCAAGTTTAATTCTTATTCCTCCTGAGGGCGAGCCTCTGAAATACGCGATCGCCTTGACATTCCCGGCGACCAATAACGAAGCAGAATACGAGGCTCTTATCACTGGACTCAGACTAGCAAAAGGAATGGGTATAGCTGCGCTTAAAGTAAAAAGCGACTCAGAGCTCATTGTCAATCAGGTTAATGGCGCATACGAGGCAAAGGGAGAAAAGATGAAGAAATATCTCGGCATCGCCAAAAAGCTGGTCGCAGAAATCTCAAATTTTGCGATTGAATTCATTCCTTGCCAAGAAAACCAGATGGCGGATTCTTTAAGTAAGATAGCCTTCGGAGGGGCGACAATCCAGGATGTGCAATTTCTGGAAAAGGCCCTATGTTCAGTCCTCGAAAATAGAGCGGAGGTCTTCAACATTCAAGAACAGGTCACCTGGATGACCCCGTTCCAGAATTATTTAAAAGAAGGCATCCTCCCAGAACACGAAGGCGAATCCACTAGGATTAGAAGACTCGCAGCCAGTTATCTAATCATCGATGGAGAACTCTACAGAAGAGGTTATTCATGCCAGTCATGAAGGCGCTCGATCGCTAAGCAAAAAAATATTCATATTGGGATATTACTGGCTGACCTTGGGAAAAGACGCAGCCGAATTAACACAGAAGTGTGAAATTTGCCAGTAGTTTGCACCACGATCGGGTCGACCATCGACATTATTATCCCCAATGGCGGGTGCCTGGCCCTTCGCTCAATGGGGAATCGATATATTGGGTCCTTTTCCCATTAGTACTGGTCAGCGTACTCACATTATAGTGGCAATCGACTATTTCACTAAGTGGGTAGAGGCGAAAGCTCTAGCTTCAACAACGGAATTCCAAGTTATCAAGATCCTGCAGGTCAACATACTTTCCAGGTTTGGTATTCCCAAAATACTCATCAGCGATAACGGTCCGCAATTCGTTGGAAAGGAGTTGAAATGGCTCTGTGAAGAGTATCATATCGATCATCGTTTTAGTTCAGTACATCACCCTCAAACGAATGGGCAAGCTGAAGCAGCCAACAAGGTTGTCTTAGCATGACTCAAGAAAAGGGTTCGAGCATTCAAGGGGAATTGGGCAGACGAACTGGAAACGTATTATGGGCAATCAGAACAACGCCTAAGGCGGCCACAGGAGAAACGCCTTTCAGTTTAGTGTACGGATCAGAAGCAGTAGCACCATCTGAATTAGCAGTGCCTACCCACAGAGTCCTACACTCAAAAGCCCTAACAACAAAGTTAGGCCAAAAAGCCCTGACGCCAAAGTCAGGCCTCAAAAGCCCTAGCAACAAAGCTAGGCCAAAAGCCCTGACGCCAAAGTCAGGCCAAAAAGCCCTAGCAACAAAGCTAGTCCAAAAGCCCTAACAACAAAGTTAGGCCAAAAAATCCTAGCAACAAAGCTAGGCCAAAAGCCCTAGCAACAAAGCTAGGCCAAAAAGCCCTGTCGCCAAAAACAAGCCCTAGCTTCAGCCTCCCTCTTCTGGACATCAGCAAGGAGGCGCTGCTCCTTCCTGAGGTATTCCTCTCGGGTATCATTTGCCAAGGCGATCGCTGCATCCGCAGTCGTCTTGATAGTCCCCAATTGCTCAGGAGTGACCCCCATGCTTCGGTACTGCTCCAGCTCGGCGAGCACACTGGAATACTTGTCGGCGAGCTCCCCGAAGACACGACCAAGAATCACCTCTTCCCGAACGAACTGGTAACAAATATAGAATAAAGGCTGTCAGGACAACAAACAATAAGGGAACGACAAAGAGAGGACTCTACGAAATAAAAATATGAGATCTTACCAAAGCCACTCGTTCAAAGTGGGACCGAAGGAACCCCTCGATCTGATGAAGTTCCGTGGGAACAATCGAGCGGTCCGTGGGGGGAATTATCCCGTCCAGAAGCCGCATACACATATCCGGGCTACCCCGGAGGCTCTTCTGGGGAGGGTACCCCTTCTTCATAAGGTCCCCACAAGGGACCCAAGTCTCCCGAGAATTCGCTGATTCAAGCGGCTGAAACAAGCTGTCAAGGGAACAATGCTCCTCCACAGGAGCCCTCGATGAGGTGGAAGCAACATGCCCCTTCTTCTTGGTCCCAGACTCCTTAGGAGGAACCGTGGGCACAGTAGGAACAGGAGGTGCTAAGGTCAAAACCTTCCCCTTGGCGGCAGAAGGGCCCTGGGGAAAGGGAGAAGGGGGCACCACGTCCAGACCCTTCCCTTTATTAGCGGAAGGGCCCCCAGGAGGGGGAGGAGGAGGATGCTGATCGACTTCCGGACATTCCTCACTCCTGACCTTCTTGGAGGGAGGAGGATGATGATCCCGGGCCATGTCGGTCGAGGACTCCTCTACAAAACAACAAGACAAATTGTCAAAAACAAAAAACCGCAAAGTATGAAAACGTTAAATCTACGAATAACAAAGCAACATACCTGGTTGGCGAGGGTCAGCAGTGGCCGAGGGAAGCACCTCCTCAGACTTCCTCTTGGACGAACGCCTAGAGGGGGGAGGAGGAGAGTTCAGCAATGCCTGGTCGGAGGACAGTCCCGTCGATTCCTGGTCATCAAAGAGACCTATCAGTTTTTGGCTCTTTCCTACGACCTTGCCTACAAACGATAAAACAAGGAAAAAGGTTAGAAAGTTACCCAATCATCGAAGATTGGCGTGGCTTGATGAATGCCTGCCATCTCAAGCATGTTTTCAGTAGTTTCAACCACTGAACGAATGGACTTGAATTGGGACGACCGATGCGACCGGTATAGGTCATCGATGGCGTTTCGATCACTCTCTGATAGCTCCTCGAAGGAAGGAGGGAAATCCTTGTCCGGGATCAACAATTTCCAGGGCACCCCCCCCCTTATAAAAGAAGTAACACTTCTTATAATTGGAGTTGGTGGTCCGAAAATCGTCGACCAGGCGGACATGGACGTTCCAAACCCATCCCTGAGGGCCTCCCCACTCTGAAAACTTCGGCCAGCGGGATTGGAAGTGGTGAAGGTAGTTTGCCCCTGCTGCTAGTCGGAAGAAGCACCGGAACAGGGCCAGTGAATACACCCATTCCTGGCGTAAGCACAGGAACTTGAAACCGACCCACATCCTGAGGGCATTCGGGACAAGCTGTGTGGGGTGAATCCCGTAAAACTGACACAAGGTCTGTAAATCCTCACAGAGAGGAAAACGCAACCCAGCATCGATCTGGGCCGCATAAATGTAAACCTCTCCGTCGTGAGGAAAATGCAGACCTAAGCCAGGATACCTAGGAGCATCCTCCACGCTGAAGCCACCGAGTGCCACCACGGTCTTAAAATAAGTCAGCTTCAATTCATTAGGCTTGACGTCTACTCGAACAAATTCAAATATTGCAATGATAAACATAAAAAGCAAAGAACAGCAGAGGATATTGCCAAAGCAGAGTAGTAAAAGGGCAAAGGTTTACCTTTCGGAGAAAAGATGGGCGTGTTCAGCTCGGGCCCGTCCACCACCACAGGAGTGGTTGCAGTCCTGCCCAAATCGGTTTGTTCCTCCACTGAGGGGGGCACGACCTCATCCCTGATGGTCAAAGGGACATCAGCATTTCTAGGAGTGTTGGCTTTGTTGGCGCCCTTAGGAGCCATGTGCTTGACTCTCTGACTGCGGGGAGCCATGGAAATATTGGAAGAAGGCTGAAGAAGGTTGAGATAAGAAATGGAAAGGATCGCAATGAAGCTCTGAAAATCCAAGAGAGTGGATAAGCGTAAAAGACAGAATACAGAAACTGACGTTTCCTATATAGACCAAAAGGGGAGTAACAGCCACGGGCAAATCGAAGCGACGCAGAGGAATAATTGCACCCTTTTGGAGAAAACCGAAGCAATGTCAGAATTCCAAGAGACACCTTGGGGAGACAGACGGTTGGCTAACATGGACAGCTGTCAGACTACCCTAGGTTTACGGAAAAGTAAATGTCAGGCGTGCCTCAAGTGACCGTTCGATTTCTGGACAACTGTGCAGTTATTAAATGCTAAAAGTCCATTAAGGAGACAAGGTGGTCGTCAACGCACTGATAAGGCTTTAGCAGAAATACCTCGGGTAGGTAATGATCGCCTAACTAAGAAAGATAGACTTCCATAAGCCTAGGTCACCTCGAGTGATCGCCAAAAGGGAATAAAAGGAAGGATATTCTTTCAGCTTTGAACAGAGAAGAAACTGCTCGCCAAATGAGCTCAAAGTGTCTCAAAGGTACTGAACCATTGCCAGAGACGTCACTATCTAAAACCCTACCAGGAAATCAAGCTCGACTGAAGGAACTTCAATCAAGCTTCGGGGGCAAATGTTGGGTATCGATAGTGACAGCCCAGTAAGAAAAGGCCTCGAAGGCCCAATAACTATAGAGGGGGTAAACCCATGACATCCGAACCGGATCGGCCCAAGTACAAGCCAAACTTGGCCCACCATCGAGTAATCCAGAATCGAGCCCAAAGTCTATAGGGACGCCAAAGGCTCTCGGACTGCTCGCCATTCTCTACCAGGTCGCGACCTTCCACTGCTTGACATGGGAGTGCTCGCCCCGAAGAGAGCCTTGCCTCTCTCCTCTGGTCCCACAAAACCGTTAATAAGGAAGTGGCCACGATATCCCGCATACCTCGGTCGCATATTCACTAAGGATCAGATTTGGTAACTGCAATATCTCGCAGTAACTGACGATCCGAATCTTCGGCAATACAATATACACTAAGATATTCAGCTGCCATATACGGTTCTATCTCTCTTACCCTATAAATACCCTTGCTTTACATACGTTCTTGAGGTTTTTTGAGTTTTATACACACACATACTCATTTAAGCATCGGAGAGGGACCCAGAGGCACCCCCTCTTGTTGGATCGTGAAATCCTGAATGCTGATCTGGCAGTGAATTGAATGCCAGACAAAGTTGGGATGACGCTTCAGCTCCAACTCCGGTGAACCTGCAAGTAAGGGAGCGCAACAGAGGGGGCGCCTTTGGGTCCCTCTCCGATGCTTAAATGAGTATGTGTGTGTATAAAACTCATAAAACCTTTAGAACGTATGTAAAGCAAGGGTATTTATAGGGTAAGAGAGATAGAACCGTATATGGCAGCTGAATATCTTAGTGTATAATGTATTGCCGAAGATTCGGATCGTTAGTTACTGCGAGATATTGCAGTTACCAAATCTGATCCTTAGTGAATATGCGACCGAGGTATGCGGGATATCGTGGCCACTTCCTTATTAACGGTTTTGTGGGACCAGAGGAGAGAGGCAAGGCTCTCTTAGGGGCGAGCACTCCCATGTCGAGCAGTGGAAGGTCGCGACCTGGTAGAGAATGGCGAGCAGTCCGAGAGCCTTTGGCGTCCCTATAGACTTTGGGCTCGATTCTGGATTACTCGATGGTGGGTCAAGTTTGGCTTGAACTTGGGCCGATCCGGTTCGGATGTCATGGGTTTACCCCCTCTGGGTTGCGTTTTCCTCTCTGTGAGGATTTACAGACCTTGTGTCAGTTTTACGGGATTCACCCCACACAGCTTGTCCCGAATGCCCTCAGGATGTGGGTCGGTGTCAAGTTCCTGTGCTTACACCAGGAATGGGTGTATTCACTGGCCCTGTTCCGGTGCTTCTTCCGACTGGCAGCAGGCGCAAACCACCTTCACCACTTCCAATCCCGCTGGCCGAAGTTTTCAGAGTGGGGAGGCCCTCAGGGATGGGTTTGGAACGTCCATGTCCGCCTGGTTGACGATTTTCAGACCACCAACTCCAATTATAAGAAGTGTTACTTCTTTTATAAGGGGTGTGTGCCCTGGAAATTGTTGATCCCGGACAGGGATTTCCCTCCTTCCTTCGAGGAGCTATCAGAGAGTGATCGGAACGCCATCGATGACCTATACCGGTCGCATCGGTCGTCCCAATTCAAGTCCATTCGTTCAGTGGTTGAAACTACTGAAAACATGCTTAAGATGGCAGGCATTCATCAAGCCACGCCAATCTTCGATGATTGGGTAACTTTCTAACCTTTTTCCTTGTTTTATCGTTTGTAGGCAAGGTCGTAGGAAAGAGCCAAAAACTGATATGTCTCTTTGATGACCAGGAATCGACGGGACTGTCCTCCGACCAGGCATTGTTGAACTCTCCTCCTCCCCCCTCTAGGCGTTCGTCCAAGAGGAAGTCTGAGGAGGTGCATCCCTCGGCCACTGCTGACCCTCGCCAACCAGGTATGTTGCTTTGTTATTCGTAGATTTAACGTCTTCATACTTTGCGGTTTTTTGTTTTTGACATTTTGTCTTGTTTTTTTGTAGAGGAGTTCTCGACCGACATGGCCCGGGATCATCCTCCTCCTCCCTCCAAGAAGGTCAGGAGTGAGGAATGTCCGGAAGTCGACCAGCATCCTCCTCCTCCCCCTCCTGGGGGCCCTTCCGCTAATAAAGGGAAGGGTCTGGACGTGGTGCCCCCTTCTCCCTTTCCCCAGGGCCCTTCTGCCGCCAAGGGGAAGGTTTTGACCTTAGCACCTCCTGTTCCCACGGTTCCTCCTAAGGAGTCTGGGACCAAGAAGAAGGGGCATGCTGCTTCCAGCTCATCGAGGGCTCCTGTGGAGGAGCATTGTTCCCTTGACAGCTTGTTTCAGCCGCTTGAATCAGCGAATTCTCGGGAGACTTGAGTCCCTTGTGGGGACCTTATGAAGAAGGGGTACCCTCCCTAGAAGAGCCTCCGGGGTAGCCCGGATATGTGTATGCGGCTTCTAGACGGGATAATTCCCCCCACGGACCGCTCGATTGTTCCCACAGAACTTCATCAGATCGAGGGGTTCCTTCGGTCCCACTTTGAACGAGTGGCTTTGGTAAGATCTCATATTTTTATTTCGTAGAGTCCTCTCTTTGTCGTTCCCTTATTGTTTGTTGTCCTGACAGCCTTTATTCTATATTTGTTACCAGTTCGTTCGGGAAGAGGTGATTCTTGGTCGTGTCTTCGGGGAGCTCGCCGACAAGTATTCCAGTGTGCTCGTCGAGCTGGAGCAGTACCGAAGCACGGGGGTCACTCCTGAGCAATTGGGGACTATCAAGACGACTGTGGATGCAGCGATCGCCTTAGCAAATGATACCCGAGAGGAATACCTCAGGAAGGAGCAGCGCCTCCTTGCTGATGTCCAGGAGAGGGAGGCTGAAGCCGCTGCCGCTCTTCAGGACTTTGACGCTCTTCACCTGTGTTTCGATCAGGGAGAGATCGTACGAGTTCGCCTAGATGCTGAACTTAAGGAACCTCAGGCGCAAGGGGCAGAATCGGAGGCTCGCAGGGTCGCTGCCGAGGCGCAAAGGGACGCTGCTGACGCCCAGAGGGAAGCTGCGGTGGCTTAGATGGAAGCTGCGGAGGCTCGGAGGGAAGCTGCGGAAGCCCGGGGTATTGCCCTAGAGGAGGAGAGGGATCGGTTAGCTGCACAATTGAAAGCCGTCCCTTCGCCCCAGAGCGTAGTTGAGGCATTCAAAGCCTCTGAGGATTTTGAAGACTGCGCTCTGAAGGTGATGAAGTCGTCGATCGCCGATTTTCTCCAAGTCCTGGTGGATGATGTCCGGGCGGTCGATCCCAATTTTCCCCTTGAGGAAGTTGGGTCTTTGAGGAGCTTCCTCCGGAGTCGTAACTCTCAGTCTACCCTTGTTGCTGAAGGGTTTGTTCCCGAAGGCGAGCAAATCCTTCCTGCCCCTGAAGGCGAGCCAAGTGCCTCTGCCCCCGAATATCCCCAAGCCTGAAGTCTCCATCTCTTTTATTGACAATATTTGCCTTTTGGATAGCTGTTTTTCTTTGTAATTTTTTATTTTATTTAAGACTTGGGTTTTTCTATTGAATGCCTTTATATTCTTGAGCCTTGAATCGACTTCGAACACATTTAGCTATCCAATATCTTAATCATAATTACTTTCCGCTTTTTCTTGCTTTGTAATGCCGTCGACCCTTAAAGCCTTAGACCAATCATAAGTTAAACTTTCTAAGGATAACACTTTTGATACTTAAAAGCGTAAACTTCTAAGTTCAAAGAGATATTACCTTCTTTGAAGTTTAAACCTTTGAGGTGTTGGCATAATAACAGGGGATTTGTAATTTGTCAGGCTTTATCATCGATAGTGATCGCCTAAACTTTCTTTGGCCTGACTTTGGCGTCAGGGCTTTTATTTTGCCTAACATTTTGCTAGGTCTTTTGGCCTGGCTTTGTCGCCAGGGCTTTTGGCCTGACTTTGGCGTCAAGGCTTTGCCTGACTCTTGGCGTCAGGTTTTTTGAGGCCTAACTTTGTTATTAGGGCTTTTTTGGCCTAGTTTTGTTACTAGGGCTTTTTTGGCCTAACTTTGTTGTTAGGGCTTTTGGCCTGTCTTTGGCGACAGGGCTTTTTGTCCTAGCTTTGTTGCTAGGGCTTTTGGCCTAGCTTTGTTGCTAGGGCTTTTTGGCCTAACTTTGTTGTTAGGGCTTTTGGCCTAGCTTTGTTGCTAGGGCTTTTTGGCCTGACTTTGGCGTCAGGGCTTTTGGCCTAGCTTTGTTTTTAGGGCTTTTGAGGCCTGACTTTGGCGTCAGGGCTTTTTGGCCTAACTTTGTTGTTAGGGCTTTTGAGTGTAGGACTCTGTGGGTAGGCACTGCTAATTCAGCTGGTGCTACTGCTTCTGATCCGTACACTAAACTGAAAGGCGTTTCTCCTGTGGCCGCCTTAGGCGTTGTTCTGATTGCCCATAATACGTTTCCAGTTCGTCTGCCCAATTACCCTTGAATGCTCAAACCCTTTTCTTGAGTCCTGCTAAGACAACCTTGTTGGCTGCTTCAGCTTGCCCATTCGTTTGAGGGTGATGTACTGAACTGAAACGATGATCGATATGATACTCTTCACAGAGCTATTTCAACTCCTTTCCAACGAATTGCGGACCGTTATCGCTGATGAGTATTTTGGGAATACCAAACCTGGAGAATATGTTGACCTGCAGGAACTTGATAACTTGGAATTCCGTTGTTGAAGCTAGAGCTTTCGCCTCTACCCACTTAGTGAAATAGTCGATTGCCACTATAATGTGAGTACGCTGACCAGTACTAATGGGAAAAGGACCCAATATATCGATTCCCCATTGAGCGAAGGGCCAGGCACCCGCCATTGGGGATAATAATGTCGATGGTCGACCCAATCGTGGTGCAAACTGCTGGCAAATTTCACACTTCTGTGTTAATTCGGCTGCGTCTTTTCCCAAGGTCGGCCAGTAATATCCCAATCTGAATATTTTTCTGCTTAGCGATCGAGCGCCTTCATGACATGCTGCTGCCCCTTCAT
Organism: Chamaenerion angustifolium; assembly: GCA_946814005.1. Lineage (NCBI taxonomy): Eukaryota > Viridiplantae > Streptophyta > Magnoliopsida > Myrtales > Onagraceae > Chamaenerion > Chamaenerion angustifolium. The sequence goes on along the minus strand of OX328278.1, from coordinate 6,587,648 downwards.
GAGCTTCTCGAAGAACCTTTTCTGTTTCGGGCAGAGCAACACATCTCAAGTAAGGCGTCGAATAACCTCTTCTGTAGAGTTCTCCATCGATGATTAGATAACTGGCTGCGAGTCTTCTAATCCTAGTGGATTCGCCTTCGTCTTCTGGGAGGATGCCTTCTTTTAAATAATTCTGGAACGGGGTCATCCAGGTGACCTATTCTTGAATGTTGAAGACCTCCGCTCTGTTTTCGAGGACTGAACATAGGGCCTTTTCCAGAAATTGCACATCCTGGATTGTCGCCCCTCCGAAGGCTATCTTACTTAAAGAATCCGCCATCTGGTTTTCTTGGCGAGGAATGAATTCAATCGCAAAATTTGGGATTTCTGCGACCAGCTTTTTGGCAATGCCGACATATTTCTTCATCTTTTCTCCCTTTGCCTCGTATGCACATTTTGCTGAGTTGAACATTTTGCTAATAAAATACACTGGACTCTGAACATTATTCTCCTCCCTTATTAAGACAGCACTGGCTGCCACATCGCTAATGCCTAAATAGAGGAAAAGCTGCTCGCCTGGAACGGGTTTTGCCAGAGCTGGGAGTGTTTGGATATGCCTTTTGAAGGACTGGAATGCTTCCTCGCAGTCTGGCGTCCACTCGAACCTGCGGTTGGCCCTCAAGGTTTTGAAGAACGGGAGGGACCTGTCGCTTGCTTTGGAGAGGAAGCGGTTAAGAGCAGCTAGTCGGCCGTTCAGGCATTGGACTTCCTTATGGCAGGTTGGCGACTTCATTTCTTCTATGGCCTTTAGCTTTTCCGGGTTTGCTTCAATGCCCCTTTCGCTGACCATAAAACCTAGGAACTTCCCGGACTTGACTCCAAAGGCGCATTTTGCCGGGTTCAAGCGAACGTTGTGTCTCCTCATGCATTCAAAAGCTTCACGGAGGTCTGTTGTATGAGGATTGCCTTTGATGGATTTGAAGAGCATATCATCTACGTAGGCCTCCATGTTCCTTCCCAGCATGTCCTGGAACAGTCGGTTCACCATCCGCTGATAAGTTGCCCCGGCATTGATGAGACCAAAGGGCATCACCTTGTAGCATAGAATGTCCCCGTCAGCATAGAAAGCAGTGTGGGCCTCGTCTTCTGGATGCATTATGATCTGGTTGTAGCCTGAATAGGCGTCCATGAAGCTCGGCATCTCATGACCCGAGGTAGCATCGACCAGCTGATCAATTCTCGGAAGGGGATATGAATCTTTGGGGCAAGCCTTGTTTAAGTCGCGGAAGTCGACGCACATCCTCCACTTGCCGTTAGATTTCCTGACCAAAACTGGGTTGGCGACCCTGCTCTGGAATCTTACTTCTCTGACGAAGTCAGCTTCAATCAACCTGCCGACTTCCTGCCTGATCGCCAAACGCTTATCAGTCCCGAATGATCTTCTCTTTTGGGCGATCGGCTTGATGGAGGGGTCTATCCTGAGCTCATGAGAGATAATATTTGTGCTGATTCCTGGCATGTCGCTCGGCTGCCAGGCGAAGAGCTCTTTGAATTCCTTGAGGAGGGCGGTAATGGCCTCCTTCTGATCCTCTTTCAAGGTGGTCCCAATGCGCACCTTTTTGTCTGGACCATCGATCTCGACCTCCTCCAATTCCTCCATGGGTGCTGGCCGAGCCAAGTCCTCGCGGGGATCGACCTCTGTCTCGATGGCGAGCGCCTCCCTTTGGTTCTTCCTGCGTAAACAGTTCACATAGCATTGCCGCGAGGAAGGCTGATCTCCAAGCACTTCTCCAATCCCGTTCGGAGTGGGGAACTTCATCTTCTGGTGGACAGTGGAGGCCACAATCTTATTTGGGTTGATCGTGGTCCTCCCTATGATGGCGTTGTAGGATGTAGGTGAATCGACCATCAGGAAAGTGACCGACACCTTGATACTTTTCCACCCCTCGCCAAAAATCACTGGCATGGTTATTGCCCCCAGTGGATAAGTTGTTCTTCCCGCAAATACGATCAGCGGAAAGTCGACCCTCTTCAGGTCGCGTTTGGATTTGCCCATCTTTTCAAAGGCGTCCAGAAACAAGATGTCTGTCGAGCTGCCTCCGTCGACCAGAATCCTTGCAACATCATAGCCGTCAATATCTGCCGTAATGACCAGAGCATCGTTGTGGGGCATGGTGACGTGTGCCAAATCATCTTCAGAGAATGAGATGACAATGTTTTCTTCAGGTCGGGGCCGCTTCCCTAACTGAACTGCCGTAGAGATCTGAGTGGCGTAGACCTCTCTGGCGTTTGACCTCTCGCCGCCTGCGCCGAATCCTCCCGCAATCAGATTCACTCTCCTCTTGCTTCCTGAAGGCTTAGCTTGATCTGCAGGGGCTGGTGAACGATGTCTCCTGGGGGGCGTTCGACTTCGGTCTCGCCCTGCCACAAATTCCTTTAACATTCCCCCCTGAATCAGCTTCTCTATATCTCGCTTCAGAATATTGCAATCGTCTGTCTTATGGCCCTTACACTTATGGTATCTGCAATAGCTCTCGACATCCTTGCCCATGGGTAGCCCACCTCGACGAGGCATCGGTGGCCTCGCCAAGGATCTCCTCTCCATCTCGACTAGTACCGCTGAGATCTGCCTATTTAAAGGCGTGAAGTACTCAGGGACCTCTGGATGGCGAGGCGCTGGAAGAGACTCGACTCGGGGCTTACTTTCTTTTCCCTTCTTCTCATTCTTTACCTCCTTCTTACCATCGCGTCGGGGTTCATGGGTTATCCTTAGCGAGGTCGTCAGGAGGTTAGCCTCGATGTTTGCGCGTTCAAGGTCTATGAAACCTTTTGCCCTGGACGCCAACTCCTCCAATGTCTCTATCTCCTTCACATGGTAGCTGTTTCGCAGCTTTCGCGAGGCCTTGTTGGCCACATCCAGACCTCTGTAGAATGCTCGAATGATCTCCCCATCCGAGATTCGGCGATCTAATTCTGTGACGTTTTGATGAAAACGCCCGGAGAAGTTGGACAGCGACTCTCCAGGCTGCTGTTTGACCGAGTCAAGGGCGACCACGCTCTTCAGCAACTGGCACTCTCCCATATATCTCTCCAGGAACTTGCTTCTCAACTCTGCCCAAGTTCCGATTGATCCTGCAGGGAGGCCGAAGAACCAGGACGAAGCCAAGCCCGAAGGAGTAGATGGAAATAGCAAAGCCAAATGATTGGGATCGTTTGACGTACCAAGAAGGGAGGCCTCATGCTTGTTGACATGTACGGTGGGATCTCCTGCACCGTTATACTCAGGTATGGCCCGAGCAACCACATCCTTCGGGATTTTGATAGCGACGAGCGCGTCGGTGAAACGATGAGAGGACTGCTCCTTGAAGGGAGCTATGACTGTCAACTGTCTTTCCTGGAGCCTTTTGTTGAGGAGGTCATCCATCTGATCCACAGTGCAGTACATGGGAGAGGCTCCGGGTGGAGGCGGACCGGAAGGATTGGCAGTATATGCGGCTGCTGGCTCCTTGGTGTGTGCTGGAGGTAGGGACTGCTGACCTGACGTCATCTCCTGATACTCCTGAGGCGCAGCAGGACCAGGATTGGCCGCTTCTGAAGGTGAAGGCCCTGTGGCAGCAGGGCGGTGGTTTTCCTTAGGAGCAGAGGGATTGTTTTCCTGAGGAGCAGGGGCCTGGCGGCGCGCCTGTCCTAGGATGGCTTCCAGCAAGGAGACCATCTCGGGGGTTAAATTAATATCATGCCCCGCAATGTGGACTGTCTGCGGTGCAGGGGCTCCGTTTTGATCAGCAGCTGGGGTCGGTCTTGAATCACCGACATGTTCTCGAGCTGTCTGCAGAGGAACAGCATTAACTCCTGCTCGGCTGGCAGGTTCTTGTTGAAGCGGTGAAGCGGCGGCGGAATCAGAGCTATCTGAGGATCGCTCCCTAGTCTGATTCCGACAGTTGCTTTGGGATCGAGTTCTCATGGCTAAATTGCTCGTTCCCACAGACGTCGCCAAATGTTGGATCGTGAAATCCTGAATGCTGATCTGGCAGTGAATTGAATGCCAGACAAAGTTGGGATGACGCTTCAGCTCCAACTCCGGTGAACCTGCAAGTAAGGGAGCGCAACAGAGGGGGTGCCTCTGGGTCCCTCTCTGATGCTTAAATGAGTATGTGTGTGTATAAAACTCAAAAAACCTCTAGAACGTATGTAAAGCAAGGGTATTTATAGGGTAAGAGAGATAGAACCGTATGAATAAGATATTGCAGTTACCAAATCTGATCCTTAGTGAATATGCGACCGAGGTATGCGGGATATCGTGGCCACTTCCTTATTAACGGTTTTGTGGGACCAGAGGAGAGAGGCAAGGCTCTCTTCGGGGCGAGCACTCCCATGTTGAGCAGTGGAAGGTCGCGACCTGGTAGAGAATGGCGAGCAGTCCGAGAGCCTTTGGTGTCCCTATAGACTTTGGGCTCGATTCTGGATTACTCGATGGTGGGCTAAGTTTGGCTCGATTCTGGATTACTCGATGTCATGGGTTTACCCCCTCTATAGTTATTGGGCCTTCGAGGTCTTTTCTTACTGGGCTGTTACTATCGAGACCCAACAGGTTTCGCCAAAGCTGTGAGTATTTGAAGGTGCTGCTTTAAGGATTGGAAGGCACCCTCGCACTCCGGTGTCCACTCGAACTTGCGGTTGGCCCTGAGAGTCTTGAAGAAAAGGAGTGACCTGTCGCTCGCCCAGGAAAGAAAGCGATTGAGTGCGGTCAGGCGACCATTCAGACATTGGACCTCCTTGTGGCAAGTTGGTGACTTCAACTCCTCAATGTCTTTGAGTTTCTCCGGGTTTGCCTCGATTCCACGCTCGCTTACGATGAATACCAGAAATTTGCCTGGCTTGACTGCGAAGGCATACTTTGCTGGATTTAGGAGAACGTTGTGCCTCCTCATGCAATCGAATTCTTCTCGAAGGTCTTCTGTGTGAGGACTTACCTTTATTGTCTTGACGAGCATGTCATTCACATAAGCCTCCATGTTACGCCCCAGCATGTCCTGAAATAGTCGGTTTACCATTCGATGATAGTTTGCCCCCACATTGATTAGACCAAAGGGCATCACTTTGTAGCAAAGTATATCTCTGTCTGCATAGATAACTGTGTGGGCTTCATCGGCTAGGTGCATTCAGATCTGATTGTTGTCTTAATAGGCGTCCATGAAGCTCAGCATCTCATGACAAGAGGTTGCGTCGTCCAGCTGGTCAATTCGAGGAAGGGGATATGAATCTTTCGGGCAAGCTCTGTTCAGGTCGCGAAAGTCGACGCACATTCTCCACTTTCCATTAGATTTCTTCACAAGAACTGGGTTAATGACCCATCTCTGAAATCTCACCTCCCTTACAAAGTCTGCTTCGATCAGCCTGCCTACTTCCTGCCTGATCTCCAAACGCCTGTCGGATCCAAATGACCTTCTTTTCTGAGCAATCAGCTTTATCGAGGGATCTATCCTTAGCTCTTGAGAAATTATGTCGGTGTTGATGCATGGCATGTCACTAGGCTTCCATGCGAAGAGTTCTTTGAATTCTTTTAAGAGGAAACTTAGGGCGTTTCTTTGGTCGTCGTTCAAGGTGGTCCCAATGTGCACCTTCTTTTTTGGACCATTGATTTCAACCTCTGCTAACTCCTCCATTGGCACTGGCCAGGCCTCGTGCTCACGCGGGTCAGCCTCTGTCTCGATGGCGAGGGTTTGCCTTTGGTTCTTCCTGCGAAGGCAGTTCACATAGCATTGTCGTGAGGAGGGATGGTCGCCTAGAACTTCTCCGCTCCCTCTTGGTGTGGGGAACTTCATCTTTTGGTGGACTGTGGAGGCCACAATCTTATGAGGATTGATTGTGGTCTTCCCCAAGATGGCGTTATACAATGTAGGCGAGTTGACCACTAATAAGGTGATCGACACCTTTATGATCTTCAATCCTTCGCCCAGAATTACCGGCAGGGTTATGGCTCCCAGCGGATAAGTTGTTCTCCCAGCAAAACCGATGAGGGGAAAGTCGACTCGCTTGAGGTCAGGCTTGAATTTGCCCATCTTCTCAAAGGAGTCCAAAAACAGAACATCTATCGAGCTGCCTCCGTCGATCATAATCCTCTTCATGTCGCAGCCATCGACTTCAGCAGTGATGACTAGAGCATCATTGGGCGGTGTGGTGACATGTTCTAGGTCATCCTCGGAGAATGAGATGATGCATTCCTCTTCACGTTGAGTTCTCTTTCCCAGCTGAATAGCTGTAGAAATATGATCAGCATAGACTTCTCTTGCATTCGACCCCTCGCCTCCGACACAAAACCCTCCAGCAATCATGTTTATCAACCTCCTGCTCTGGGATGGGCCAGATTTCTCGTGCGAAGCTGGCGAGTGGTTTCTACGTGGGGGTGTTCAACTTTTGTCTCGTCCGGCCACAAATTTTGTCAGCATGCCTCTTTGTATCAGCTTCTCGATGTCGCGCTTGAGGATGCAACAATCATCGACTTTGTGTCCCTTAGCGTTGTGATATCTGCAGTAGCTTTCTGTGTCCTTGCCCATTGGCTGAGCACTCTTGCGGGGCATTGGTGTTCTTGCCAGAGACCTTCTTTCTATCTAGACTAGTACCACCGAGATCTGCCTGTTTAAAGTTGTGAAATACTCGAGGACCTCTGGATGTCTGGGCCCTGGGGTTTCTGATATGGGCTTGTCTCAACCCTTATTGTCCTTCTTTTCCTTCATACCATCCTTAGCGAGGTTGTCAGGAAATTGGCTTCAGAGTTCGTCCTTTCCAGATCTACAAATCTTTCGCCCTCACAGCTAGCTCCTCCATCGTCTCTATCTCATGATCGTGGTAGGTGTTGCGCTGTTTCTCGAGGCTTTGTTGGCCACATCGAGTCCTCTGTAAAAGGCTCGAATTATCTCCCCATCTGCGACTCGACGATCTATTTCTGTGACGTTCTTATGAAAACGCCCGTAGAAGTCGGCAAATGATTCTCCTGGTTGCTGTTTGACTGAGTCTAAGGCGACCACACTTTTCAGAAGTTGGCGCTCGCCCATATATCCTCCAGGAATTTGCTCTTAAGCTCGGACCAGGTCCCTATCGATCCTGCAGGGAGGTCGAAGAACTAGGACCACGCCAAACCCGAAAGGGTCAGCGGAAATAACAGGGCTAAGTGATTCAAATCGTTCTACTTACCCAACAGAGAGTCCTCATGCTTGTTGACATGTATGATAGGATATCCCCCACCACTGTATTCAGGGATGGCCCTGGCGATGACATCCTTTATAATTTTGATCATGACCAGATCAGTGGTGAAGGGATGAGTTGATCGCTCCCGGAAGGGAGGCATGACGGTCCCACGTCGTTCCTTGAGCCTTTTGCTGATAAGTTCCTCAACTTGGTCAAGAGTGCAGTGATTCTGCTGTCCTCCAGTCGGTAAGGAACTCGATGGATTGACAGAGTAGGAAGCTGTCGGCGCCTCAGTGGAAGCCGGAGGTAAGGACTGGTGTCCATAAGTCATCTCTTGATCTTCTTGAGGGGCCGTGGTGCCAGGATTTCCAGTTTCTGCTTGTCTTAGACCCGCGGGGAAAGGATTTTCCTGAGGAGCAGGAACTTCTCGGCGAGCCTGTCCTATGATAGTCTCCAAGAGGGATATCATCTTCGGGGTTAACTGAATGTTTTCCCCAGCCACTTGGACGGCTGGTTGAGCTAGAATCTCTGCGGCGTTTGGAACAGGATCCGGTCTAGAATTTCCAACGTGTTCTCACGCCGAACTCGAAGGGATGGCATTAGGGACTGCTTGGCGAAGCGGCGGCGGAATCAGAGTTATCTTAGGATTGCTCATTGGCCTGGTTCCGGAGATTGCTTTTAGAACGAGATTGCATTACTGTTTTGCTCGTTCCCACATACGATGCCAAATGTTGGATCTGAAGCTCCCAGGTGCTGACTTGGCAGTGTATTGAATGCCAAAGGGTGGATGATCGCACGCTTTCGCCTGATCTCCGATGAACCTGCAAGAAGGGGATTGCAACAGAGGGGGTGTATCTGGGTTCCTCTCCGATGCTTAAATGAGTACACTGTGTGTATGAACTCAAAACGTAATGAACGTATTGAAAAGCAAGTTTATTTATAGAGTGGAGAGATCAAACCGTTATATGCAACAAAATATCTTGGTGAATATTGTGCCGGTAAATATTAGGATAGCAGATATTACGGTAATGGTTAATATTTCAGTTACCGTATGTAATCTTTAGAGAATACGTGCCCGATATACGCGGGATATCGTGGCCATATATTTAGTAGCCGTTGGTGGGACCAGAGTTGAGAGGTTAGAGTCTCTTGGAAAGCACTCCTATGGCGAGCAGTAGGAGGCTGTGACCTTGGTCAATGGCGACCTGTGATGGAGCTTTGGCGTCCACTTTGGTTTGGGTTCGATACTGGACCGCTTTATGAGGGCCAGATTAACCTTAATGCGGGCCGACTCGGTCTCAATGATATGGATTTTACCCCCTGCAAAGTTATTGGGTCTCTGAGGCCTTTCTCTTATTGGGTCGTCACTATCAATACCCAACATAAAGATTTTATATGTGATATTAAATACATGCATAGATCACAAGAAGAATGTGAGTAGTAATAAAAAAGCCCAAGTTTGTTTAAAATCATTCCAAATTCCTGAATAATCGAGTTGATTTTTTTATATTAGGCACGCGGTGATCGCTTAAGTTCATACCAAGCATGATATAATTTATAAACACGTCCTCATTCAGAGCAACAAATTCATAAGGTTATTCCATATAAATCTTGTTTTCAAACTCTGCATGCAGAAAATATTTTTGATATCTAACTTAAATAAGAGTGAGTACTTGGTAACTATAATAACGAGAAGTAGACACACAAAGTGAAACATAGCTACAGGAGACAAAGTATTACAATAATTCATAACATAAATTTGATTATAGCACTTGGCAACAAAACATGCTTTAAGACGATCAATCCAACCATCAATAACAACCTTAACAGTAAACATCAATATATAACCCATAGTTTTGATTTCATGGGGGAGACATAGAACATTTAGTGAGTTAGTGCTTGTGCTTCACGAACAGTTTTGCGAATAATGAAAGAGTATACAAATGAAAAGTAAAATGGACAAAGAATATATAATCTCAATAAGTTGCTGATAAATCTGTATATCTTCTGGAAAGGCAATGAATAGTTCATCTGATGGATCATATCAATTAGTAGTTTGTTTAGACGACTAACTGGTATGTGAATCACCTTAGAGAACAAGTCCGCCATTCCAATGTCCACTGTGTTCATAAACATAACAGTGCATTATCTCGACGGTGTCTGTTAAAATCATGAACTCTCCGGCGGAGATATCTCTCCACATCCTAATGGCATTAGGTGCTAGTTGCATTAAACTAATGTGGTAGTAATGACACAACTGTTCAAGATCATGACAAATGGGGAACCGCAACCCTATATCTTTCAACATCAGGAATATATACAACTCACTAATATCAAGATTCTGCAACCGTTTTTCGGGTAACCTAGGACACGAAATGTGATCTAGCCCCCTACAGTCACAGTCACTTTGAATTGGACTGGTCGTAGTTAATTTGGTTTCACATATTATACAAAGAGATAAATACCTATCTATAACAAAGCAAGACCAAAATTAAAGCAAAGGTTTACGAAATAATATTGACACCAAGTGCATATGTTAGAACAGTGCAAACATGAGTTTGGATTGTTCATGCTTCACCAGAGGACCCATTAGCTGTTGAAGCAGACCCAGGCGTGAATTCCTAAAATAGGGTTTCCAATGTTGGGTGCCATTTAAGGGAAATAAGGAGCTTCCGATGAAGAAATCGAGAGATTGCAACAACTAAGAAGTCAAAGATTTAGGAACAGTTGGAAGAAACAAAAGGCACAAAAGGGTTTTAGTCTTCACTGCGGTCAAATCCTTCCTCGAAACAGGTATGATCCCAAACACCCTTACCCAAACCGATATAACTCTTATTCCTAAAATACCAAACCCGATGTATGCATCTGATTATAGACTGATTATCCCGTGTAATTTTTCTTATAAGGTGATATCAAAGGTACTGGTGAATAGGGTAAAAGGGTGTCTCACGGACTTGATAATCCCCCTTAAAAGTTCTTTTGTGGCTGGTAGGCTAATACATGATAACATAATGGTAGCGCATGAGGTATTCCACCACTTGAGGCAACGGAAAAGCGGGCAAAAGGTGGAATGTGCGCTGAAACTAGATATGCAACAAGCATATGATCGAGTGGAATGAGAATTTCTACTGAGGAGCCTTGAGAAGAGAGAATTCCAGGAGAGACGGATCAGATGGATGAGGGCATGCATAACGACGTCGAGCTATCGTGTTCTGATCAATGGGGAGCGAATGGGATTCATCATACCAACTAGAGGGTTGAGGCAAGGAGACCCCCTATCTCCTTATCTCTTTATTTTGATGGCGGATGTGTTGTCCCGACAGTTGGAGAAAGAAGTAAATGAGAAGAGGATACAAGGGATAACCCTCAAAAGGGGTTGTCCCAAACTACATCACCTACTCTTTGCGGATGACTCCCTATTCTTCATTAGGGGAACAGAGGAGAATGCGAGGCGCCTAAAGAATGTAATAATGAAATATTGCAGGAGCTCGGGTCAGAAACTGAATGAATCAAAGTCCAACCTTATGTTTAACTAGGGGGCCGATGGTGATAAGTGTAAAGACATCGAGGTGACGCTCGGGATACCGAGCAAATCTGATCCAGGGAAATACCTTGGTTACTTGGAGAACAAACACGATAAATCAGGCAGGGAAAGAGGTGCTGATAAAGTCAATCATCACTTCCATACCGACATATGTGATGATTATATTCAAACTTCCCAAGACTTGGTGCAAGGAGGTGAATGCGATCATAGCGGGCTTATGGTGGGGGCAAACGGGGGACAAAAGGAAGATACATTTGCGAAAATGGACAGACTTGGCCAAAACAAAAGAAGATGGTGGTCTCGGATTCCTAGAAATAGAGACCTTAAACAAAGCCCTATTGGTAAGATAGGGAACCACACTCACTATGGGTAAGAGTACTAAAAGGGCTCTACTTTCCGAGAGGAACCTTTAGAGAGGCGGGGAAGGGTGAGAGAGCATCATGGGGGTGGGCGAGTTTGTTCCATGGTCGGGATACCCTGCTTCAACAAGGCTTGTGGATGGTAGGAGACAGGGCTTCAATCCGCACAGGGGCCGACCAGTGAATACAAAAAAAAAACAAGTTTTATACCCGATCAGACGGAGGGATGGAGTGAACAATCGTGGCCTGTTGGTCGAGGACCTCATCGACCGAGCTGAACGGAGATGGAACGAGGAGTTGATACGGGATCTAGCGCCCCCACATGATGCAGCACATATACTTGATATGAACCTCCCCATAAACATTACACTAGACTATCTAATCTGGCCTTACACTGATGATGGTAGAGTAACAGTCAAGACAGCATAACATCGAATAAAGGAAACCGATTCTGGTTTTCCTATAACTATGGGGCAGAACAGGTCCAGACCTACTTCGATATGGCAAGAGGTATGGAAAACCAACGTGTTTCCCAAGGTAAAAACTTTCATATGGAAGCTTCTTACCAACTCTTTGTCGGTAATGGATAATCTCAGGAGACGGGGCATGAATGTGTAGCCATGTTGTCCAGTGTGTGGTCAAGACTAAGATGTAGAACATATGGTGCTCAAATGCGGGTGGACAACCTCGGTATGGACAGCAATCCTTGGACCAAACGCTCCAAATATGTCGAATGGGGCGATGGTGGACTGGATGCGTGCGAGGAGGGATGATCCGGACAAAAATCACGGGTCAAAACAAACGCAATGAGAAGGCTAGGTGTTGGAACATATGGAAGGCTAGGTCACGTGTTGGAACATATGGAAGGCTAGGTGTAAGATGGCTTTTGAAAATAAGAGGCCAAACACATAGGAGGTCATCGAGCTCACAAGACGAGGACACGAGGAGTTCAAGGGAGCTAAAGCCACACCTGGGCCGAACCAACTACCACGACAGAACCATATATGGAATCGACCAAACCATGGGTATTTAAAGATAAATTGTGATGTGTCATGGTGTAGTCGAACTGGGGTACTTGAATAGGTGCAGTTGCGAGGGATGATACAGGCACGTTGGTAGGAGGAGCAAATAGATGACTAAACGGGCACAATGTTGACGTCATGGAAGCGGGGACGATACTCCTAGGGATGAAGTTCGCGATCGAAATGGGATGGCACAAAGTCATAAAAGAGTCGGACTTGAGGCAAATTATGGAGCAATTACAAGGAAGATTTCAATATTGGCGAAGTTCAATGGTATGCTCGAAGATCTTAACTTTGGTAAGGAACTTTGAGTCGCTAAATTGGTCAACGGTTAGGCGTACGTAAAATGAAAGCATCAACTGGGTTGCCAATCAATCGAGATTGGGAGTGTGTTTACAAGATTGGGGTCTACAACCCCCACCCCACTAGTTGTTATTTTAAGCACTGAATGTAGTTTGAGTTATGAACACTTTACCAATGAATGAAATGGAGGAATATTTGATGATAAAAAAAAACTAAATCATAATTGCTAAAACATGAGAAAAAAAAGTGGAAGTGGTAACACACGTGAGTGTTAATGGCTAATTCCTCGGAAAGGAAAATATTCATGAAAATGGCAAACTCCTAATGAATAATGTTTCAGGAATACCAATTGAACAGTTAAAAGTATGATAGTCATTAATGACGATTGAAGGAGAACTGTCGAGGGTACGTAACAGGTTGATGACATGTTCTTGTTGCCCCATGTTAGTCTAACAACGGGTATATCATTGTTAGAAGATGAGGAACAGACAAATAAGTGTTGAATGACAAATAATAATTTGTCATTCAAATATAGGAGAATCAAATAATAATTTTCGAAACTAAAAATGCATAAAAATATTGAATGACATGCAAATTAATTGACGAAATTACCCCTAGAATATGGATTTTGCAAAAACATTACTGAGTCCCGTATCAAAACGGTATCCTTAAGGCAATTTCGTTCCCCTCACAGTAAATGGTTTGTGTAAAAGGAAAAATTAGGACAATTACCTCCCAGGTAAATAAGTGTCGTCAAGGCTAAACAAAGACGGTGTTTCCTTTAACCGAACTGAGCAATACCTGAACTCGGACTTCGACGGAAATTCGAACACAAATTGAAACTCAGATCTGACTTAACTCTGGAGCAATATGTCTGTTGGTAATTTTCGGATTTTTCGAGAGTGTATGAGATTGTTTTTATATGAGAAGAACCAACCCTATTTATAGGGTTTATGGTACTCATTGTAATTAAGGTAACCCATAAATTTATTTAGAAAGCTAAATAATTATTAAAAACAATACCAACAACTATATTACATTAAGAAACACTCCATTAGGAAATATTTTATTAGGAAATTTTTCATTAGGAAGTATATTATTAGGAAATATTTTATTAATAATATTCTCTTAATATGGCAAATACATAAAGTTATATAAAAACATAGTAACAATATTCTAGGTATATTGCGCAATATTGTGGAGAATTTTTCCTAATATATTATACCAACGGTAATATTTCCTAATATATTACTTCCTTACTCATTTACCATTCACAAGAAAATTTGGGTCGGTTTAACCCTAAACTGGTCCAGGTCGAATCCGACCGGCCCAAGAGATGGGCCACGACCAACAGTCCCCCACATGAATGGATAAATGAGAGAATTTATAGACATTCTTGACTCGGAATAGGACTTCAACGATCGAAACCTGCATAGGATAACTAGGTGTTACCCTTTGAACCTTCCCTCGTGAAATTACATTGACTTTACTACCTAGTCAGTAGACGTGATGTCCTTGAACTGTCTGACGTCGGTGTAAATGATAATATAACTTACACAGATATGTTCCTAATATTGTTTAGTTCACGCATCCATGCCCGTTCTGGCCATGGGCATTGCCTGGTTCTACAAGCGTTTCTAAGAATTCTGCCCTCAACAATTCCTTTCAAAGCGGCCCATCTTCTCACTTGCATAGGTGATTCCTTATCTGAAGTGCTACTCTAACACTCTACATTTCTGAATCATTAAAAGCACTTGCTTAACCTCATCCACTATCGTCACTGTTTCTCATCATAGGAATGAACTCGGGGTTTTAAATGCCCCACAGTGATCTAACCTCACTCTTGTGATTAGGTTGTACCTTTAAACTTAGATCTTAGGATATCCAGTCGACTAGGTTGGGTTTTCCTTCTCAAAAGTGTTTACTGCACGGGCTTCAATCCCATTCCTTTCGATGATTGGCCAACTTTCTTTTTATTTAACCATTTGGTTAACGGATCCGCTATATTATTCTTCGATCTAACCTAATCGATTTGATAATTTCTATCGAGAGCAATTGTCTAATGAAATTATGTCTACGACGAATATGTCTAGATTTACCATTATGCATATGACTTTGTGCCCTGCCAATTGCAGATTGACTATCACAATATATGCTTATTGCAGACACTGGTCTTGGCCAACTAGGAATATCCTCAAGAAAATGGTGTAGTCATTCAGCTTCTTCAGCACATTTATCAAGTGCTCTAAACTCAGATTCCGTGGTGGATCTGGCTATAACTGTTTGCGTAGAGGAATTCCACGATATGGTTGCACCCTCTAGAGTAAATATGAATCCACTTGTGGAGTTCGAGTCTCTTAATGTTGATCAGTACCTGGATTACTCGTATATTTACTCAACACACCAACAATATGTGATATATCAGGTCTAGTACAAGTCATCAAGTACATAACACTACCAATAACCCTAGTGTATTCAACTTGAGAGATGCTTTCTCCTGTATATCTTGAGAAATGCTTATTTGGATCTATTGGAGTACAGACCTCCTTTTTATCATCCTTGTTGAATTTCTCTAATATCTTATCGATATAATGAGATTGACTTAGAGCAATTCCTTCTGATGTCCGATTAATTTTAATTCCAAGAATTACATCTGTAAGGCCCATGTCTTTCATGTCAAATCTTGAATTCAACATATCTGTTGTGGATTGAATCATCTTATCGTACTTCCAACGATAATCACGTCATCAACATAAAGACACAAAATGACATGTCCTTCATTTGTATCTTTCACGTAGATGCATTTGCCACATTCATTTACTTTAAATTCTTTTTCTAGGATTACATTGTCAAATATCTGATGCCACTGTTTCGGTGCCTATTTTAGACCGTACAGTGATTTCACCAGTTTACAGACTTTATTTTCTTGCCCTGACGCAAAACAAACCTCAGGTTGTTCCCAGTAAACTTCTTCCTCTAAATCTCTATTTAAGAAAGTTGTTTTCACATCCATTTGATGTACTTCCAAATTTCGCAATGTCGCTATTGCAAGTATCATTCTTATGGAAGTTATTCTCGTGACCGGAGAATATGCTTCAAAATAATCAGGACCTTTCTCTCTGCTTGTATCCCTTAATTACATGCCTAGCCTTATATTTATCAATTTATCCATATGTTTTAATTTTTATGTTGAAAATCCACTTGTAACCTAGTGGCTTGGATCCGGGAGGAAGGTCCACTAGTTCCCACGTTTTATTTTGCAAGATGGACTCAATTTCACTATTGATTGTCTCTTTCCATAGAGGTCCTTCTGAAGAATTTATGGCTTCTTGAAATATTTGAGGTTCCGCTTCAAACATAGAGGTGAAAAACACTGCACCGAAAGATTTTTCTACCCGAACTCATTTACTTTTCCTGGGTTCTACCTTAGGTTCTACCTCAACATTTTTTAGGTTTAGACCATTATTTTCAATAGTCTCATAAGTTTGTTTTGATGAACTTTCATTCCCTCTAAAGTTAGTCGAAAATACTTCAAACAAATATGTGTTTCTTGATTCCATTATTGTATGTTTATTTATATCTGAAATCTTCGAATCAGGCACAAGAAGCCGATAAGCATTACTATTTTGAGCATATCCTATGAAGATGCAATCAACAATTTTTGGTCCAATCCTAACCTTTTTGGGAGGAGGCATCATCACTTGAGCAAGACACCCCCACACTCGGAGGTGATTAAAAGAAGGTCTTCTACTTTTCCATAATTCGAAAGGTGTTTTCTCTACTTTCTTTCAGGGTACCTTATTTAAAAGGTAATTGCTACTTCAAATAGCTTCCCTCCACATGTTCTGAGGTAACCCGAAGCTTATCAACATTGAATTCATCATATCTTTCAATGGTCGATTTTTCCTTTCCGCCACCCAGTTTGATCGGGATGAATAGGTAGCGGTGACCTCATGTTGGGGTTCAATTGTTTTGGCCGCTACATATCGGGGAATGCGTGAGGCATCTGAGCTTAACGCTGCAACATTCTTCGGTTGTGCCTTTCTAGTACAAGTATTCCATATGTTAATTTTGTATAAATATTTATTCTTGGTATTACAATTTTATTAATATTTGGTACACTACAGTTATGGTCGTGGGAGCACCTCCACGTTGCACTACAAGAAAGTCGAGATTTAACGTCGGTAATAAATCGTTGTTAAAGGCATAAATACCGTTGTTAACTTTTAACGTCAACAAAATGTTCGTGCCGGTAGCCCCCGTCGTTAAAGGTTATACCTACGGCAATTTGCCGTTGTAAAAAGTTTGCCGTTGTTAGAATGACACTCCTCATTTATATTTTACAACGACATTTGCTGTTGTTAAACACAGATGAAAAGCGACAACATATTGTTGATGTTATAGTTCCTACTTTGTGATGACAAATATCTGTCGTATTGTATGTGTTATAGACACGAGTGTTCGTTGATGCTTTTGGTAAGAATCAATTACGGTATAGAGAGTTGTCAAAACTGTATATTTGCTATGGAATGACACTGTGACAATTCCTATCTTTTAACCTCTACAACTTTTGTAGTGAATCCGTTTATTTATTTTCACTAAAATTCATCAATTGTCAATTAATGTATCCAAAGGTTGGTATTATTGTCATAAAATTGTCTTTGTTATATGTTTGTTTCCGTGTCAACCAAAGTTGTTGCAAATTGCTATATACCGTGTCTATCATAATTTTCAAGTGTTGTCAATTGTGTAGGACAAACAGCAGAATATTTAGTGATGTTATATATTATGTTACATATTAATATGTACTGCTGTAATACATGATATTTTCATATATATAGAATTCCCTTTTTCGATGCTATAAGTCTATTCGGTCAGCCTCACTTTGCCACCATTATATATGTAAATATACCGTAACCATAATTAGAGGAAGTGGAAGAAGTCCAATTAACATCATGACATTCAACAAAATAGTCCAAAGTACTTGTCCACGTCCACCCAACATCCAACACCCAAAAACATATACATCACACATTAGCATGGCAGACTTAATAACTGTTGCCCAAAATAAGTCATTGCACAAAACCATAACACAGAAGTTATAATGTCTACAGCAACAAAACCATAACACATGCCCAAAAGTAGTCATTGCACACAAACTAAGGTTCCCCTATTGTTCATGCATTCGGATCTGCACATTAAACCACCCAAAGGTTAGTAGGCAATGTATGATATGTTTGGATGTAATTTGAACCAAACTGTTTGTTTAAAATTTACCTTGTGTTTCTGAATCATCTTGGAGTTGACCATTTGCAATCATAGCCCTTCTCATCTGTAACATATCCCTCTGAAAGCTGGCCATACTTGCTTGGAATTCCACCAATTACCGAGTGGCTTCTTCAGCCTTACGAGCACTTTCTTCAGCCTTACGTGCACTTTCTTCAGCAATTGCACGAAACTCCTTTGATTCAGCTCTAGCCTGTTTCAGTTGTACACTCTCCATGGCCCTTGCCAACTTGGTTAGACGGTTTCTACGCCCCTCCGGCAGTCTAACTTCCTCGTACAAAGCGTCCTTGTTTGCTGGCTGATCTGCATCACCTTCTACTTGAGTTGCCAACTCTTCAACTTTCTCCTACAATTCACAGTGTTAGTACGTCGGATTGACCATAATCATTGAATAACAAGATGAAAAACTATTTACAGACCATGATGGACTTTGACTTTGCATCAATTGGGATCCCATTTTTGTCGAGATGATTTTTCAAAAACATGTAATACTCTCCAGGGTGGACACCATTGTTCTTCTCAATCTGTTTCACATCAGATAATATTTGTACTGTAATTCTACTCAAAACTAAAACCAAAATCAGATTTCTTAGCATTAATGTTACCTCTTGTTGTTCACGTTTTGCAAAGCTGCATGCACCGGTAGTGTGTCGCATCACCAGGTGAGACCTATTTTGCTTGTTTCTTTCGCTGATGGTCTACACAGAGATGTCAAATATTATTATAGTCATGAACCAGACTTTACTTATAAGATAGGAATGCATAAATAAGAAGTTCTGAATATGATATAGATAAAAGACCTTGAATTCATCAGAACTGAACCAATTCACCAAATATACCCAATCTTCTTTGACCACATCGGTAGGACAGTGTAGGAGACGCTCTTCATTTGTGGGGTACTTGTCATAGTGGAAGTGCTTCAAATTTGCACGGTAGTTCCTGTATTTGTCTCTCAGGACTGATAAAATCAGCTTCTTCAGGTTTTCATCATCAGGAATGACGAACTTTTCCTAATACACATACAAACACAACATCAACCCTACTACTTTCCAGTTCATAAGACAGAGAAAAAATAACAAAGATACGCTTTTACAGATTAATACTTACTGAGACCACCTCGAGCATCTTGGCCTCATAGTCGATTGGTTCCTTTGGGATGTCACCCCAATCTTTGACTTGCAACGGTGCATTTGTCCGTTTGCGAACAATAAAGCCGCACCATGCAGCAAAGGTGGACGCGTTTGGGCTACACACACGTCCTACAGCATTAAACTCTAGCTGTTCTTTCTCGTTTATACCATTCCTTGACAACCTAATGCAGCGGGTTCTGCCACGACGTAGCTTAGGTGCCGGTGGACAAACATTATCCTGTGAGGCAACATGATCTGCATGGACAATGTACAGTTATGTGCTTGTTATAGCGTTTGGAGATTAACAAGAGACAAGTTCAACTGTGACCGAGGGGATATTACCTGGAGCAGTGTCCTCAGGTTGTGTTTCTTCAGCTGCATCCTCCAGAGGGGCATCTTCATACGTGTTTGGGCATAGTGTCTCTCCATCTGACGACTCCAAGCTCCTCTCTGCTGTGAAGGAAATACCCACGGTTGAATGCACAACGGAAATGGAGAAGAACATAATCGTTGTAGGCAAAACTTCTAGCAACTATTCATATATACACTTACCAAACACGTTACGACCAACTTTCCGTGGAGATCTTCGTAGGGGTACTTGCTTCCCTGGAACTCTCCTTCCGGATACTCTCTTTGTCCCGGCCATCATCCAAGGTTATCCTGCACATCACACGAATGAACCATTTAGACATCCACCGTAGACAAAAACAGCAGTACACATGATAAAAACAGACAAAGTCCACATTTCAACAGAAAACAACAACGGAAACCACCACATGTAAGGAGAGTGCTAACCCTAAACCTGCAAAAAATGTAACCTTTCTCATATGTGAAACAACATGGTCGAAATGTATAGTGCAAACCCAAAAACAACGGAAAAACAGAGACATGCAACCATAAAACGGAGCGAAACAACACAATAGAACCGAAAGATGAAAACTTTCCACTCATGGCGTTGAGAACTTCATCATTGAAAGATGAAAACAGAAGAACTCATGGCGTGAGCCACAGCGGGAGTTGCAGACCAGAAACGGCGTTCACACAGCGGAAGAAAGTGAAGACTCAGAATAGAAAACAGACCCACGGTGAAGTGTCGACCGACCATGGGTCTGTCGTGCATGTGGGAGGGTTGAGATACGGTGAGGTACAACTGCCTATAGAAACGAACGTTGCTTACCTTTGCTTCGGTGAGAGTGGCTCGAGCAGAACGATCGGAGTGCCACAGCGGAGGGGACTCGACAGCAGCGAGTATCAGCAAATGGCTGAACCTGTGAAACAACCAAGTCTACTTATCAATAAAATGGAGGGAAATGAAAAGCTTGTGATCAGAGGATTTGACAGAAGATATGTTTACTGCACAATCTCACTGAGACCAATGGTTATCTTTGCTGTTGCAGCCTCCATAATTGCTCTGCAGAAACCACAACAGACCCATGTGATGTTGAAACCGTAACACCTATTTGTCTTCAAAAAACATAACGGTAGTGGGCTTTCTCAGACTTAGCCGATTGGACTTTAAACCAAAACCCATTATCCTATTTTGGACTTCAACAGCAAATGGACTTCATATGCAACACCCACACCGTAACACCCACAGCAAATGGATTCAACAGAAGAACAAACACAAATCTGAATTCTAGAATTATCAGGCCAGACCCGAATTGGTCAAGACCGAACAGCATGTTGTCATTTCATACATACAAGTGCGAACAAAACAGGACAAAAATTGTCAACCAAAACAACCGTGAATTCCCTGCTGATGCTAAATTGGTCAAAAACAACCAAAACTGACAGCACAAGACACACCTATTACAGCATGCTAAATTGGTCAAAAACAACCAAAACTGACAGCACAAGACACACCTATTACAGCATGCTAAATTGGTCAAAAACACACAGCTCATGCTGAAATATGACATTGGTTCAAATATGACATTGCTGAAATAAGACACACCTATTACAGCATCCAGAACCTTGCTACATTTCAGAATCTGTGTCCTCACGAACAGCATCTTCACATTCTGTGTCTGAGTCGTTGCTGGTTGAGCTGTACAAGGTAGCAAGTTCGTCCGAAGATTGGTCATCTTCAGTGCAATTCTGTCCTTCGATGTCATGTAATTCCTGCTCTAAATCTGCATTTGATCCCTCACGTGCGTCCAAGAGGTCGAGGTCTTCATCGTGTCTTTCCCAGGGGACAACGTCATTATCATTTTCATAGGCACCATCAGTCGGGGATTGAAAAGTTCCTCTGATCTCTTGAAATGGCTCGACCACGTCTCCATGTGTACTTCCACTCAACACAAATCTTCTTTTAACCTCTGCAGATAGGACAACGCTCCATGAGGGGTCTGAATGGTCTGCCAAGTAGAAAACCTGCGTCGCTTGCGATGCAAGTATAAAAGGCTCATCCGTTTACAGAAAATTTGTGTGGTTCACACACGTGAACCCATATTCATCAACCTTTAGGCCGTTCCCTTCAGACAGAACATTGTACCACAAACAATTGAATAGTACTACCTTCACATTATCAAGATACTGAAGTTCAAGAACATCTGACAAAACACCGTAGTAATCAATATCTCCTGAGATTGGATTGTTATCTCGAGTACTGCTATAACAAGTTGTATCCGCTTTGCATAAAACACCGCTGTTCTCAAAAGACCTCATCATAGACCTGTCTTTGCAATGGAAGACAACGCCGTTCATTTTAAATCCAGGGTACCTCTTAACAGAGTAAAGTGGACCTTTGGACAATGTTCTAAGTTGTTTGTCCACCAACGTGTCGTTTGAGGCATCCATTCTTCCAATCTGTTAGAGGAACACATTAATGGTTAAACTTTGACTTAGCCCACAAATGTACGTACTTCTTCATCAAGATGGGCTTACCCTTCCTTCGAACCATGTTGTGAATGTCTTATTGTGCATTACATCAAGCCCACGTCGAGAGACTCTACTACCAAGTAATTGCCTTTTATGTTCCCTGCAATATCAGGACAAACACCTATTTGTTGATTGAATATTCTCCCAAACAAACAACACAACAATACGGAGAATCAGACGTACTCTATGTATGATCTTGACTCCTCACATTGATTTAGAACATAACGGTGAGCTTGTTCCCATTCAACATTTGTTAAGTCTCTTGATTGTGCACCACCAAGTGGAGTTCCAACGCAACGAAACACCCCAAGTCCCGATCCTGTATGAACATCATTTTCGGTCACGCCTAATGCAGCACCAGAATTAAACTTTGTTTGCGTGTCTACCAAATAACGACTGCAAAATGTTAGGCACTCTATTGTGATATATCCTTCAGCTATTGATCCTTCTGGACGACTTCTATTGCGCACAAACGATTTCATTATCCCCATTATCCTATTTCAAGTGGAAGTAAACAATCATTACATGAAACGCCCAACATAAACTTGTACTCATATCAGTATGTAAACATTAATCAGATAGGACATGTCAGTGAGTTTTACCTCTCAATGCTGTACATCCAACGGAACTGAACTGGACCACCCATCTTGGCTTCTTCCACTAGATGGACAAGTAGATGGACAGTTATATTGAAGAATGCCGGTGGGAATATCCTCTCCAGCCTACACATTGTCAATGGTAATTGTTTCTCCAACATTTCAAGATCACGGAACACCAATTCTTTACTACAGAGTAGTCGAAAACTGCTTGACATTTCGATCAATACAGAAGCGACTTGTTTTGGTAATAGTCCTCTGATTGCAACACCCAGAATACGTTGCATAAGGACGTGGTAGTCATGGCTTTTCATGCCGATAAGTTTCCGGTCTTTCAAGTGGACACAACGGGAAATGTTCGACGAATAACCGCTTGGCAGCCTTAAGTCTTTTAGGAAGTTACAGAAGGTGTTTTTTCCCGTTTTAGAGAAGGTGTAGCTTGCAGTTGGGAGAACCAATTTGTTTCCTCTTATCACAGGATGTAGAGGAAATCTGATTCCCATGGCTTTCATATCTAGTCGGGCCTTCATATTGTCATTGCTTTTACCAGTCACACCTAAAAGTATCCCCAATACATTATCACATACATTTTTTTCAATGTGCATAACATCTAGGTTATGGGGGAGCAACAAATCTTTCCAATACGGTAGCTGAAAAAATATACTCTTCTTCTTCCAATTACCTGTGACGGCGTCCACACCGATCTTCCGAACTGGTTGGGTCTTCCCAAAAGGTATCTCTTCAAGATTCTGCAACTGCTGCAGTACTTCTACTCCTGATATCCTCTTTGGAGGAGGTCTAAAATCTTGTTTTCCATCGAATGCCGATTTATTCCTCCTCCACATATGATTCTCGGATAAAAACCGTCGGTGCCCCAAGAAGGCACACTTTTTCCCATTCTTAAGTCTGCAGTAATGGGTATCCATCTTACACACTGGACAAGCAAGATTACCATACGTGCCCCAACCTGATAAGTTGGCATAGGCCGGCAAGTCATTAATGGTCCATAGAACACATGCATGCATCTTGAAGTTCTCTTTCTTGGATGCGTCATATGTGTTAGAACCATTCTCCCACAAATCGCATAGTTCATCAATCAATGGCTGTAGGTAAACATCAATGTCATTGGTGGGCGCTTTTGGTCCGGGAATCAAAAGCGTTAACAGGTAGTTCGTATCTTTCGTGCACATATCGGGTGACACATTATAAGGAATGACCACGACAGGCCACATACTATACGGGTGACCTTTGTCACTGAATGGATCAAATCCATCAGTTGCTAACCCCAGTCTGACATTCCGTGCCTCGAGGCCAAAAGATGGGTGCCTGAGATCATGTTGTTTCCAACATAAACTATCTGCTGGATGTCTAAGGACACCATCCTTAGTGCGGAGTTCATCATGCCACCTCATTGTTGTTGCGGTCTTAGGTGACATGAACAATCGCTTAAGGCGGGTAGTTAGTGGGAAGTAACGTAACACTTTGACTGGGATTTTTTTGGTCTTTTTCAAGGGATTCTGCGTGACACCAACACCCTGTTGGTGTCGTGTTTGTTCTTTCCATCTAGACTGGCCACATTTAGGGCAACTGTCAGAACTGTGGTACTCCTTCCTAAATAAGATACAATCGTTCCTACACGCATGGATTTTTTGGTAGTCTAAACCCAAATCAGATATGAATTTCTTTGCTTCATAATAACTCTTTGGCACAGTATTGCCTGGTGGTAGTACTTTGTGCAACAGTTGAAGCAATTGATCGGCAAACTTGTTTGTAACCTTGTAAAGAGACTTCAAATGAAGCAATTCTACCGTGAAAGACATTTTCGAATAAGCCAAACACCCTGGGTATAAAGGTTTTTCACAGTCTTCTAACCTTTTGTAGAAAGTCTTTGCATCTTCATTTGGTTCCTCAATATTTTCCATATTTTCACCCAGTAGAGCGTCGTTGACAAGGTTAAACATTGCATCCCGACTACTACATTGCGGTCCATTTGTGACCACATGTTCATACTCCTCTCCATGATCTACCCATGTAGTGTAGGTTTGAAGTATTCTGTACCTCTCGAGATGCATTTTTACATTGCTTCTTGTCATTAACAAACAACCATTGCAATTCTGGCATGGACAGTAGATTGTTCCTCCCCAAGAAGAATTAGTAAAGGCGAAATCAAGAAATGTAGTAACACCTGCCTTATACTCAATGCTTTGTCGGGGTTTTGACATCCAGCTCTTATCCATTGCTATATAATAAGAAACGGTTGAAATATTGTGAATTCTATAAACGGAAATCATACACTCAACAACAAACATAATTCCATCAACAGCACAGACGCATCACTTTTGTCATATGACATGCAATCAGTTAAAAGTGTGTCCACCATTTAACCAAAGCAAAATGTAAAACAAATTACCTCTTAACATAGAATGTTCCATCGGCTGGAAGTTCCTACTGAAGAGACATACACCTTCGGTCTGAATGAGTTGCAGCAGCTGAAGCAAACTTCACATTTTAAATCAACAGACACAAGTCACACGGTATTGAATCACATGTAAGATCAAAGAAATCATGACAGCACAAGTAAGATTCGATTTCACACTACTAAAGTCAAGGCAAAGGAAGCATGATCCAAGAATGAATGGTGCGGTGGATAAGAATTGCAACCTGACTTTGACCACAAATGTCGAAAGTTAAGTTGTTAAAGCATAAATTGATAGACTTTGTGAATCGATTTTACCTGATAATGATGAATTAATCTCGAACAACAGCATACAGCAACACGGCTTCTTCAATCGCCTCTCAATTTGGGGAAGAGGATTTCATGAATTACAGAATGGGGTTGAGTAAAGTGTTACGCTGCTTATAACAGAGTGCTAAATTCGTTTTCTGTTTACTTTCGCGGGAATCAAATCTTCATCACAAATGACCATCATTTACAGCAGTCCGTCGTTGCTGTTGAGCACAGATTAACAACAGCATAATACTGTCTTTGAATATTAACATTTGCAACAGACAAATCGACCGCTGCTGATGAAGTCATTTCCTTTCAAAAACAGGTTGACATTACAAATTTAACCATTTGAAAATTAAAGTGACGACAAACGTTATCACTAAAAGTGGCTTATAATGGTGGAAAACAATTTGTGCCTATTTACACTTAATAACAACAACTGTTAATGCCGACATATTATACATATATTTAACATCAATTGTTAACGTCAACACGAAACAACCGTCGTTGTTGCCATGGTTTCTATCGAGAGCAATTGTCTAATGAAATTATGTCTACGACGAATATGTCTAGATTTACCATTATGCATATGACTTTGTGCCCTGCCAATTGCAGATTGACTATCACAATATATGCTTATTGCAGACACTGGTCTTGGCCAACTAGGAATATCCTCAAGAAAATGGTGTAGTCATTCAGCTTCTTCAGCACATTTATCAAGTGCTCTAAACTCGGATTCCGTGGTGGATCTGGCTATAACTGTTTGCGTAGAGGAATTCCACGATATGGTTGCACCCTCTAGAGTAAATATGAATCCACTTGTGGAGTTCGAGTCTCTTAATGTTGATCAGTACCTGGATTACTCGTATATTTACTCAACACACCAACAATATGTGATATATCAGGTCTAGTACAAGTCATCAAGTACATAACACTACCAATAACCCTAGTGTATTCAACTTGAGAGATGCTTTCTCCTGTATATCTTGAGAAATGCTTATTTGGATCTATTGGAGTACAAACCTCCTTTTTATCATCCTTGTTGAATTTCTCTAATATCTTATCGATATAATGAGATTGACTTAGAGCAATTCCTTCTGATGTCCGATTAATTTTAATTCCAAGAATTACATCTGTAAGGCCCATGTCTTTCATGTCAAATCTTGAATTCAACATATCTGTTGTGGATTGAATCATCTTATCGTACTTCCAACGATAATCACGTCATCAACATAAAGACACAAAATGACATGTCCTTCATTTGTATCTTTCACGTAGATGCATTTGCCACATTCATTTACTTTAAATTCTTTTTCTAGGATTACATTGTCAAATATCTGATGCCACTGTTTCAGTGCCTATTTTAGACCGTACAGTGATTTCACCAGTTTACAGACTTTATTTTCTTGCCCTGACGCAAAACAAACCTCAGGTTGTTCCCAGTAAACTTCTTCCTCTAAATCTCTATTTAAGAAAGTTGTTTTCACATCCATTTGATGTACTTCCAAATTTCGCAATGTCGCTATTGCAAGTATCATTCTTATGGAAGTTATTCTCGTGACCGGAGAATATGCTTCAAAATAATCAGGACCTTTCTCTCTGCTTGTATCCCTTAATTACATGCCTAGCCTTATATTTATCAATTTATCCATATGTTTTAATTTTTATGTTGAAAATCCACTTGTAACCTAGTGGCTTGGATCCGGGAGGAAGGTCCACTAGTTCCCACGTTTTATTTTGCAAGATGGACTCAATTTCACTATTGATTGTCTCTTTCCATAGAGGTCCTTCTGAAGAATTTATGGCTTCTTGAAATATTTGAGGTTCCGCTTCAAACATAGAGGTGAAAAACACTGCACCGAAAGATTTTTCTACCCGAACTCATTTACTTTTCCTGGGTTCTACCTTAGGTTCTACCTCAACATTTTCTAGGTTTAGACCATTATTTTCAATAGTCTCATAAGTTTGTTTTGATGAACTTTCATTCCCTCTAAAGTTAGTCGAAAATACTTCAAACAAATATGTGTTTCTTGATTCCATTATTGTATGTTTATTTATATCTGAAATCTTCGAATCAGGCACAAGAAGCCGATAAGCATTACTATTTTGAGCATATCCTATGAAGATGCAATCAACAATTTTTGGTCCAATCCTAACCTTTTTGGGAGGAGGCATCATCACTTGAGCAAGACACCCCCACACTCGGAGGTGATTAAAAGAAGGTCTTCTACTTTTCCATAATTCGAAAGGTGTTTTCTCTACTTTCTTTCAGGGTACCTTATTTAAAAGGTAATTGCTACTTCAAATAGCTTCCCTCCACATGTTCTGAGGTAACCCGAAGCTTATCAACATTGAATTCATCATATCTTTCAATGGTCGATTTTTCCTTTCCGCCACCCAGTTTGATTGGGATGAATAGGTAGCGGTGACCTCATGTTGGGGTTCAATTGTTTTGGCCGCTACATATCGGGGAATGCATGAGGCATCTGAGCTTAACGCTGCAACATTCTTCGGTTGTGCCATTCTAGTACAAGTATTCCATATGTTAATTTTGTATAAATATTTATTCTTGGTATTACAATTTTATTAATATTTGGTACACTACAGTTATGGTCGTGGGAGCACCTCCACGTTGGTCGTCCCGTGCTCCAGGGTGAAGTGCATGCTGGAAATCTACATCCCTTAAGATACAGGTTTATTTTTTTATTTTATTTTGATTGGTTGACCGTGAAAACATTCTTATTAATGAAAACGTTAAAATGTTAATTACATATATTTTTCTTAATAGGTGGTCATTCCTAAAAGGATCGTTTAGTCACCAAATTAGATCTGCAAATTTGGTGTACTATAGGGATGACTTGGAGGCTCGGTCACGTGATCAGTTAAAATATTTGAATCAATATGCATAGGGATGTAGTGAATATTATTAACCTTACTGATTTTGTTTTTTGAAAAATTGTCAATATTAGGTGACATGGATGTTGTATACTGCCTTTAGGTTAGCTACTGCACCCCCTATCTGTTATGAGCACCCCGAGTTATTCCGAGTGAGGGTGGCACTTATCCATTTTAATGTGGTCGAGTTCCACCGCCCAGATAAAGTCACGCGGCAATTTGGAATGCAGTAACACATTCCAGAGATAACACACATTCAGGTTTAAGAACATGTGAGCCTGAATAAGATATCACGTAAAGGTCCTCAGGAGGAGCGTTGTTGGTCAAGAATGCATTAAGATATGATTCCACTATGGAACAACTGTGCTGATTTTGTACAACAGGAACGTCAACCTTTGACGAACGTCGCGCAGTATATGACATGGTATCAACGAATTACATGTCGATTCATCACGGGTCCGAGTCCAGATACTGGTACGTCTTCACAGGGCCATCTCCCGTCGGCTCCGTATGTTCCTCACGGGGGACAAGCAGAGACAGTGGTAAGTAATTACGTAAATATTACATGCGTAAAATTAATTACAGACTAATAATGGACATTTCATTGTTTTTACTAATGCAGATGGGCTTTATGGCTAGAGGAACTCACCTAGCACAGAAAGCTGCCAAAGGTACCCTCACATTCACAAAGCTAAATTTCAAATTACTCAGCGAGACTAACTTAGAGACATGTCAGACGTTTTATAACGGTATCGGCCAACTACCTATGTACGAAGAATATCTCCGACAAGCAAATGAATTAACTGTGCGTGAGCAACAAGGACTAAATACTTCGTGGTATTTTGATCCAAGTCGTGGTCGAGGAAGTGCTCCAGGGTGTGGACGTGGCGTCCAAACCCGGGGTCGCTTCAGTGAAGGTTCAAGTCGAGGGTCATTCAAACTGTCATGTAAATTTAGAGTTGTTGAATCCAGTCGCCAACAACCCTCTTCAAGTGAAGAATCCGATCAGGAGGAGGTTTCCGAGTAGTTTATGGTGTAATGAGATACTATCGTAATGTATTATTATTAACTGTATTAATGAAATGTTGCATTCACCTTCTGTGTTATTTAGTTACTTGTCTTAAGTTTTTTATTTTTTTGGGGAAACTTTAAAAATTAACAGTTCTTACAAATTACCCATTTAACCCACCCACCCCTAAAACGATGTCAAATAGAAGGTGGGTAATTTTTCAACTGTTTTATTTTTTATCAAAACGTTTAGTGGACATAACTACTTTGACAAGAAGAGTAATGACACTGGTTACATGAAATTTGGACTTCACATTTTCTTAAAAATTGCAACATCCACCATAGTACAACTACGTTAAAACAACACTTATAATAACAAAATAGTAACTAATAAACGGTATGAAGACTAACATGCAGCTTTACATGTCTTTCGGTTATGTCCACTTCCACCGCACTTACTGCAGTTGTTTCTCCTGGGTAAACCTTCCATTGCGTCCATCTCATTATGAATACGACTGGATTTTCTTCTACCGCGCTTTGTCCTCCACCTATCCGGATCATGAGTGTACTTTGGAAGATCAAACTGCGGCCAACAATATCTGTCTGATATTGGTTGAAAACATGGACAGTATGCTGTAAGACGTGCCTGATTCGAATATAGCGGATCTACGTAAGGAGACCATTGCATACTTGCCTTGGTGAGTGTGGCCATTCCATGTGAACACGGGTGATGATATATTTGCCATAAACCACACTCACATTTTTGGTCCACCATGTTAACCGTATAATTCCCGGGAGTGGTCCAACCGATACTTTGAACAGATCCACCAATATCACGCACGTGGAAAACACTGTGTTCTTGATTAAACTGGGCAACTTGCATCCTACCAAGTTGTTTATGTGCCCGAGTAACGGTATTTTGAACAACGTCAGACCATACATTCAACTCCTCAATGGTAACCATTGATTCTTGTCGACGCTTGAAGGAGTACGTATTGGATCTCCAATAAATTAGTTTGACTAACTCAGTCAATGGTACTGCCCTTGCGCCTTTCAAAACTCTGTTAAACACTCAACCAAATTTGTTGTCATGTTTACATATCGAGCTCCTCCATCGTACGCTAATGCCCATCTCTCAAGGGTATGTTGGATATCCAATCGTTGTACTTTCCATTATGGAGAGTTAACATATTAGCATACCAAACATCAAACATACGTTTATCAGGTGTACTTGCCATTATGTACAGCTATTTTATCAAGATAACACTTTTGAAGGTGTGATTGAAATTAATTTCTAGATGGCATGCACAAAAGAGATGTGTTCCAATACCACATTGAGCATATACATTCTCTACCGCGTTAATTATTGCCCTGTGTCGATCATACATTAGACAGACATATCGATCCTTCGTTACGTTATCCCGCAAATGCTATAAAAACCAGTTCCAACTCTCGTTTCTCTCTCTACCTGCAATACCAAATGCAAACGATATATGCCATTGTTAGAATCATACGATAAGGCTACAATCACTTTTCCATTGTATTTCCCATACAAACGTATCGCATCTATACTTATAAGAGGCCGACAATGGACAAATACTTCAATAGCTGGACCAAATGACCAAAACCTCATTCCAAAGGTTGCTACTTCGGTTTCAACATTTACTCTTTTGGGCATGAAGTCATAAACTATCCCAGGGATATATACTGTCATAGTTGACAGTAGCTTAGGGAGGTTTACAAAGGAATCTTCGTGTGTTCCGTTAAAACCCTCCAACACTACTTGTTGGGAGTACCATGCCTTTGGGCATGAAATCTTCGAACCAAACTCATCTTCAACCATTGACTGGATTACTGAAATTTTCAGACCCGTGTCAGCTAAAACTGAATTTCTAATCAAAGACGCTATCAACTTGCAATCTATGTTTTGGTGTCGTTCAATGAGAACGTCATTAGCACATGTATGTGGAAAATGCAGTTTGAAAATTCTCCACAATCCAGTATACGTAAAAAGACTTCCTCTCAATGACCACGAACAATTTGTAGGATCAACTTTACACTTAATGCCTTAGAATTTGCTATGTGTCATTTCCTCACAGCGTCAGCTAACTCGTCCTTACTACTAAACTTTATGTTTGTATTTAGGAAACTTTCACTCGACGTGACATCAACATCCATATACCACTCATCCATTGATTGAAAGTTGTCAATCGAGTTACTATCAACCCAATTTTCAGCAGTGGGTTGCATCCTTTGCACGTCGTGTGAGCTACATCCACCATGGACACCTCCATGTACATTCTCATAATTCTCGCCAACCTCAAACACATCTTGGTTCTCTTCATCAATGTGACATGTAAAATGCTAAATATATGGATCTTCTTCATTAATCCCAGGATCATCTGAAAGTGCATCAATGTCGACATCGTCATCTGAGTGATCATTGGTGTGACCATGCAAAATATTCACTGTCTCATGACTATCAGTAATGTTTGGAATCACATTGAGTCATCTAGTCACGCTAAACTCAATAAATCGACTAGCAGAACTTAATTGTAAAGCGAAAGACCATGCACTTTGCGATCGGATCCGTACAAACTTGCAAAGTCCATGAGTATCTGTAAATTTATATGAAATGTTTATGGACATGGCTTCAACATCCGGCCAACCACACTCCATACATATAATTTCCTTTAGTCTACAAAGAGAGATATCCAAGATAGTTGTAGTAATAATGGATGTATCACCCACATAAACCTCACTACCATTCTCAGACACTATTTCACCGCCATACAAGCAAATTATACCAATCTCTGTCATGCTTGATCTTAAAAAATTAGTATTATAAAAGTTCTTATAAGATATGCTTATCTTTTAGTTAACTTAATATTTATGTAAATATAACTGCTACCAATTTTTAAAAATTAGTATTATACAATATACAAAAATAAATAACATACCTTAAAATAAGCTTACTGAAGATTTGGATGACGAACAAACAATTGGTAATTAGCGAAGAACAACGAGGGAGGGAAGAGTTGATTCCAAAATGACAGTAGAATATGAGCGGGTACACATTAAAAGAGAAAGAAAAACATAATAATTGGAAAACACTATGTTTACTTCTCGCAAATAATTACTTACTTCGCAAATAATTGAATGTAAGAACGAATAATTACATGCAAATTTGGCAAAACACGCATGTTCTGGTAGCGCGTATTCAATAAGCGCTACCATGGTAGCGCGTATTCTAATAAGCATTAATATGCGCTACCACCGGTAGCGCCTATGGAATACGCGCTAACACCGATAGTGTGTAGGGGTGATCAAAAAAGACTGTAGGACTGAATTCCCGACAAGACCGGCCCGACTAGGATCGAGACCGACTAAGACCGAGACCGAACGGGCGGGTTTTTTCCTTCAAGGTCGGACTAGGTCTCGGGCTCGGGCTTTTTTCCCGAAAGCCCGTTTAGGACCGGACCGGACCGAATGTATGTGTATTTGAGATTTTCGTAATACCACACCGAAAATAATGTGGATTTTGGAGGTTTTCTATCTCTATAAAATGTGCATCTTGATAAATTTACTAAAGAATATAAAGAGTTCATAGTGTTTTTTTGAGAGGTGAACTATTCCTTCGCCTTTTACTAAAGAATACCGTGAATTCATAGGTTTTTTTTTTAGTGTAGATTCGGTCTAGGACCGAGACCGGCCCGAGTCAAGAAAGACCGACTCGGGCGGGCTTTTTTGGCCGAGGTCGGTCTCGGTCCTCCAAAAGGCAAGACCAAAATTTCGGTCTCGGTCTTGCCTTCAGGACCAGTCTGGCCCGCCCATGATCAGCCCTAATAGTGTGCCCTAATAGTGTGTATTAACTTTTTCATAAAATGTTTTTGTTATACCTATTTTTTCAATTTTGTTTATGACATATACACTTCAACAAATTCTCATAATTGTCATAAAATGAACGAACATGTATTTGTCGGATATATGTTAAACCAATTGAAAAGTCAACACGTTTGTTAGCACTACTGAGTACTGACTACTTGGTACCATTATTTGGATCCCTAAGACCAGATCTACTGGCCTCATGATTATAGATATATATATAATATTTCAGCTAACCAATAACTATTGAGCCCGACAACTTACGATAAAATTGCTATTTTTTTATAGTTTATATTAATCCAAAAGTTTTTAGGTTAAATTTATATTATTTTAAGATGATAATTTGGAGTTATTTGTTATTTCATCAACAAATAACTCCAACTATATGCAATGTACTATGTTTCCTACTTCAGTGTGTAAAGAACTGGACATGATTAATAGAAACTTTGTTTGGGGATCCACAGACCAGAAAAGGAAAATCCACTTGATCAATTGGGAGGAAATAATAAAACCGAAAAATTTAGGGGGACTTGGTCTGCAGTCAGCGTTGTATCGCAACAAAGCACTCCTGGGTAGTTTGGTATGGAGATTGAAGAAGGAAACGTCTCTTTGGGCTGTGGTAATTAGAAACAGAACGTTTAAACAGGATGGAGTTTCCCTCACTTCTTCGAATAAAACGCATAGCAATTAATGAAGGTATGAAATCCCTTAAATTAGGATCAGGGTGGGTAGTGGCGAATGGTAGGGACATTAGATTCTGGCATGATACTTGGATGGGTAATCAACCGTTGCGAGCTGCAATTTATGGTCCACTGAACTATGAAGAAGACAGATTGATGGTAGGAGACGTCGTCCACAATGATAAGTGGAATCTTGATAGTACCTCATTTGACTTCCCCAAAAACTTTTTGGATATGTTTCATGGTACTCCAGGGGACAAGACCAATGTCTCCTCGCACACTCAAGTATGGAACGTCACTCACTCGGGGAACTACACTACAACGTCGGCATACTCTCTTTTAGCAGGTCATGACACAAACAATCAGGTAATGAATCAATGGGATTGGGTTTGGAAGATTCAGACTATCCCAAAAATTTAGTATTTTATTTGGTTGTGCCTTAAAGATAGACTAGACACCTGCAAACTTTTGAACCATAGAGTTTGTAATTTGAGCCCTATGTGTCAACTTTGTTACTCTGGGATGGAGGACATAGATCACACATTGCGTGGGTGTGAGCATGCTAAAGAGGTGTGGAATTCAGTCACTGGCCCGCCAAATATGAGTCATTCTATCGACTACCCTTTGAATGAGTGGATCAAGAAGGGATGTCATGAATCGGGAGTCAACATTCAGGGAGTTGAGTGGAAGTGCTTTTTTCCTTATGCGCTATGGAACATTTGGAAAAATAGGAACTCTCTTATTTTTAATGATAAGCCTGCGTTTTCTTCTGTATATACTTTATCTTTATCTCAGGCAAAGTTTCACAAAAATGTTTATCTTGAGACTGACAGTGCTAATGAGTTCATTTCCATTGATATTAGATACGTCCCAGTAGACAAGTTTTAGTGTCAACACATTTTTTGTAGCACAAACAATCCTTTAGTATTGACGTTTGCCATCGCAATATGTCTGTGCCGACCAAATCCATGTGTCAAAAACTCAACCGGGGTTAATAGTGATATTCAGTAACGGAATATGTTGGTATTGCAAAATAGTATGTTTACTTTCAAAATTAATTGATGTAATAAATGGGTAAACAGTATAGACATAACTTCATTGGTAATATATGCATTTCCGTTGCTAAACGCTATACTCGCAATTATAACAGAACATACTGTTTTTTCCAGTACAGTTCAAAAGTCGCATGTGTAGACTAGAGCCTTCGTCAGTCCATCAACGATCGTTGCCAATAACGGATTACCTTTCATATCGAATCCCAGGACGCATGTAGGTTGCTCGCAGACATTCCAGGTAGCAACCCAGCTGGTGTCGATCAATCGTGAAGTCGTTTGCTGCAGTATCCCGCGACAAGCATTTCTCCTCAGGTAGGATGGTATGAGTAGTCGAATGTGGCTTCTTGTAATTGCGAATTAAATTGTCATGAGCTTAATTGTGTGTTATATATAACCAACGGTTCCTTCGGACAACTCACCCGAAGGAGTTGTACTGTTTAGCCCCAAAAAATGTGCTGCTACAAACAATTAACAACTGTGCTGATAAAATTGGACAACTCGATTGAATGAGTTCTACTCTTGCGTATAACAACTAATTAACTAGCAATTAAGCTAGTTGCAGCTCGTACGGTTCCAACGGACAGCTCTTTGATTCCGTTTGGTTCGATCCACACATAAACGAAAATGAATATATGAACGTTTACAAATGGTCTGGATAACTGTCAACAACTGATGATGCTACTTCCTGTACTGCATGTTTAAGAAGTTATTTGATTAACTAAACTGTTGTGCTGTCTTTTTAATCCCAAAGAGTTGGATTGATATTTCTTTGCAGAAATAGAAGTGCGATGGATAAGAGTTGGATGACCAAACCTCGGCAAAGTGGGGAATATAAGGAAGGGGTCGCTTCGTTTCTAGACTTTTCCTACTCTCATTCAAGTTGGGATGGTAAGATTTACTGTCCTTGCAATAACTGTGTTGGTGCTTTCTTAATGGGGAGAACTACTGCTAAGCTCCATCTTGAAAAATGGGGAATATTGCCAACTTGTACTACATGGGTGGATCATGGGGAGGAATTCGAAGATGTGATCTCTAATGGTAGGAATTCATCCTTTCGTGGTGAAATGGAGGATATGGTGCATGATGGGTTCGGTGGTATGAGGGTGGACGAAGGTGAGGAACCAAACGCATATGCTAGGACATTTTATAAGCTATTAGAAGATTGTGAAAATAGCTTATATCCCGGATGTGTCTCCTACACGAAGATGTCTTTTTTAGTTGAATTGTTGCATCTCAAGGCATTGTACAAGGTTTCAAACAAGTTCGTCGATGAGCTACTTCGCATGCTAAGTAAAGTATTGCCACCAGGGAACACAGTCCCTAAGTCTTACTACGAAGCAAAGAAATTTATAGGAGGGTTAGGGCTGGACTACCAAAAGATGCATGCTTGTGTAAATGACTGTATACTATATAGAAAAGAGTACGCCATTTTGGATATCTGTCTAACGTGTGGGGAGTCAAGATGGATTAAACCTCGACACAACACTGGAGGACTGGATATACCAGAGCAATCGAAGCGACAAAGAGGGAAGCTACCAGTCAAAGTACTTCGATATTTTCCACTAACTTAAAGGTTGCAAAGATTATTCATGTCCCCCAAAACTGCTTCCTCTATGACCTGGCACCATACACGACGATTAAAGAATGGTATTCTACGTCATCCTGCTGATACACACGCTTGGAAGAAACTTGACAGCGTACTACCTGCATTTGGGGAAGACCCACAGAATATGAGGATTGGATTAGCTACGGATGGGTTTGATCCGTACAGTGATAAAAGTCACCCATATAGCATGTGGCCAATTGTTCTTATTCCATACAATGTGCCTCCCGAGGTGTGTTTGAAAGATACAAACTACGTGCTATCAATGTTGATTCCCGGACCAAAGGCTCCAGTAAATGAAATAGACGTGTATCTGCAACCGTTGATCGAAGAGCTGAATGAGTTATGGTCGAATGGTGTGCTCACATATGATGCAGACAAGAAAGAAAACTTCCAGATGCGCGCAGCTGTACTTTTGACCATTAATGATCTTCCTGCCTATGCGAACTTGTCTGGTTGGGCTACTTACGGTAATTTTGCATGTCCTATCTGTCAAATGGACACCCATTATTGTCTATTGAAGAATGGGAGAAAATGCTCTTTGATGGGACACAGACGATTCCTCCCCACCGATCACCCATGGAGAAGAAACAAAAGTTCATTCGATGGGAAACGAGAGTTACGGATGGCCCCACAAAGACTATCGGGGGAGGAAGTGTTACATGTGCTAGAGATTCTTGATCCAGTCATGTTCGGTAAGACTCAACCGCCCATTCAGGTTGGAATAGACTCAACTACTGGAAATTGGAAAAAAAAAGAAGCATATTCTACCAATTACCTTATTGGCAGCACCTCTTAATCCCTCACAATTTGGATGTGATGCACATTCAGAAAAACGTGTGTGATAACCTCATTGGGATGTTATTGGGTGTTACCGGTAAAACGAATGACAACCTTAATGCTCGGCTCGACTTACAGGCCTTAGGCATAAGAACGAGCTTGCATCCAGTCCGTTGAGGAACAAAATTGGTCTTACCACCAACTTGCTTTTCCCTATCAAAAGAACATAAGATTAAACTGTGTGAGTTTCTTAAGAACTTGAGACTTCCTAGCGGTTATTCATCAAACATTTCACGTTGCGTTAAGGTGAAAGACAGAAAATTGATTGGGTTGAAAAGTCATGACTACCATGTTCTCATGCAACGTATCCTATGTGTGGCTATTAAAGGATTACTCCCCAAACATGTATGCAAATCTGTGATAGACATGACTAACACATTCAGGATTCTATGCTCTAAGGAGTTGCACATGTCGGATCTGTTGAAGGTGGAGTCGCAATTACCCATGACAATGTGTAATCTAGAGACAATCTTCCCACCAAGTTTCTTCAATATTACAGTCCATCTTATCACCCATCTAGCAGAGGAAGCAAAAATAGCTAGGCCAGTGCAATATCGTTGGATGTGTTCAATCGAAAGGTAAGTTTTGTCACTCTCTTATGAAGTATTTTGTCTTCACTCTTGTATTAACAGGATCCATGACTATAATCTTTTGCTTTGGTTCTCACAGATGACGCCAGATGTTATATCATTTTTGCTCAAGTACACGAGGTGTTGCTCCTAAAGCATCCCAAACCTGTAAAAGGGAAAGCCCCGGGTGTTCCCGTTGGTTTCCTCCCCGAAGCTTAAATTAGTTCGGTATTTTGAGAGCAATTAATGTACTGTGTGAGGTTGGTAGAATGAGATATAGTAATAAATTAGATATTATTTATAGGAAGAGAACTTTCTTTACCGTGGTTAAATGTCTTAACCGTTGCTACTCATTATCCTCTTGGGAAACAGAATGGGTTCACATCACCGGTCAGAGGGATAACTGTCATGTCACGTCCCTTCACCAGACGGTGCCTGGATTAAGGCCCCTGTCACTTCTCAGATAAGAGAATGTGACACCTATTAAGGGTCGATCTCATGTGATTCATCCTCCAAGGGAAGAAGGAGGTGGCACCCTACTAGTGGGTATAATTGAAAGGGTGGCATCATCGTGAAAGGGTGGCATCATTCTTATGTATGAAGTAAAGGGTGACACCTCTCTTATGAATGAAGGCTTTGCCTTTGGGACCTCTTCATGGGTGAAGCCTTTAAGCCTGCACCATGAGTGAAACCTCTCGGCCCCATCAAACACCTTCTCCATATCATGCCCGTCTAATCCCACCATTGCTAAAAAAAGGCAAACGGAGAAGAAAAGGTTTCTTTGGTGATAGATTTCACAAGGTAGGTTTTTCCCATACTTTTTTCCTTTTTCCTCTCCCACTTATTTTGGTTACTATTGATGAATCAAACATAGTCTCATGCATTTGAATATGAAAAAAACGCTCTTGTAAAGTTTGCTCTTATGTGATGGCAAAAACCAAAAGTTTGCTATTGTGTGGAATCAAATCATAAGCCAGCTTCGGTTTGAGTTCTTGATAAGTAATAGGTATGTACTTTTTGTTGATTTTCAGGTTCTTTGTTTATTTTCTCTTGACAAAATATGTAATTTTTTTTCTTTCCAAACAGGGAATTAGATTTAATGACAATTCCCACCTCTACAGAGATACTATTAGAAGCAATTCGTTGGCCTGTTTTTTTTCTTGCCAACAAGGTCTGATATGTACTTCTCCAAAAGGAACCTGCGCTAATTATTTGCTTCAGACGATGGCTCGAAAACCATTGAACCGTTCCCAATGTTGTTCACATCTAACTCACTTTTCAAGATTATAATGTTTTGCAAAAGAGTCGAAATGCAGATAAGGAGGTTGTATCTGTAAAGAACTCGTCTCGAAAGTCAAAGGGGTCAAATCGTTGCAGTCTCAATCGCCAAACTAGTTAACCGAATATGTCAGATTGTTCGCAATGGATTGGAGGATGAAGAAGGGGTCTTCTTCTTCCTTTGACAGTACTTGGGTCATTTTGGAGGATGAAGAAGGGGTCTTCTTCTTCCTTTGACAGTACTTAATTTATGAAGGTAAAGGTAATTTGATCATTTATACATTCAAATAGTAACTTAACGGTGATATTTGACGATGAACAGTAAAAATGAGTAATTAGTCACATGTTGAAACATATGTAATCATTATGCACAAGTTATAACCAATTAGTTACATGCGTATACATGTGTAACCATTTAAGTAATTAACTCTATTATATAGATGGACCAAATTGAGTTTTTTTACACAAAATAACTGAAAAATAGGTAGTAACTCAGGAAGTTTTTTTTTTATTAAATATATTCAATTTCACCGAGAGAATTCTTAACAAAAGTGAAAAAATATTTGTAAATAGTAGAGATAATTAATCGATTAGAACTGCAAGTGCATGACAAAGATATGTAAATCAACCATAATTTCACATGACTTGAATAGGTAAATCGAATATCTTTTTCGAATCAATAAGACTCCTAATGTATTCTTATCCTGATAGATGGATCCATGGATCGACTAAGTTGTAATTACTTTTATTTTTTTGTCTTAATGGCAACACCTTTGAGAACTAGTCCGCCTTTCCAGTGTCCACTGTGTTCGTAAAGAACATAGTTCATCATCCCGAGGGTGTCTGTTGACATCATGAACTCTCCGGCGGAGATCTCTATCCACTGCTCGGTTGTAATTTCATTCAGACTCCGTTTGGTTTCCAGTTTCCTCCCGTCGGCAAGATTGACTTCTAAATTCACTGGCAGACGACTCCAACCAAAATGATCTTTCTCCATCTTAATCACAAACATAACCTCGTACACAACTCCTGGAGATAGAAACATCGTATTGAAACTACCAATAATCCTTAAAAAGCAAACCTCCTTCAGGATTGCAATCTGAGCACAACCTCCATTCCTGCATGCATGCACATATGATCTCATTAATTAATTACTTAAGGATTAGATTAGCATCATCATAATACGAAACCTCGCTTCTAACCTTGTCTCGGTCAGGGATTCCCATCTCCAATATTTATCACCGTATTCGGAATTGGCAATATCCAGAGTTTTTGGAAAAAGCAGGAAGCAGTTGGTGTGCAGATCCTTGTCCACCCAATATTTCTGCAATATTCATCAATCGGATGTTAGCTAGCTTATTTATTCATGAATCTGATACTAAATTAATTACCTTTTTCCCATTGTTCAGAAGAATTCCAGAGTAAAGCTGTTCTGCGATGACTTCAATGGAGGAACTGTCAAATTCTTCATCTGCATCTTTCACCAAACCTAAATAGTTGAGAGGGATCCGCCTCTTTTCTTGCTTCATACCTGTCTCTTCCTTTTGCCAATCTTCTTCTCCACCCAACTCCCTTCATCATAATGAGTTAATCATCAGAATCCCTCTTTTATCTCCATTACAGAATGAAGAATACAAGAAAATAATATTACTTATTACCTCAAGGTTGAGGCCATAGCCGTCAATCAGACAAGTAGCTTAGCTAGGAATGGTGTCTTTGTCTTCCAGAGTTTCTGCGAGTCAAGTTCGCCCGTGACTTAGATAACCACGTCAGTCTCGTTTCTTTACGAATTTATTTATATCCTTTCTAGCATAATAACTTATACATCGTTAAAAGCTTGCATCTGGCCGCCCCTTATAGTTTAATCTGTGCACAAGTTGCACCATTAATTAGTAATTAAAGTTGCTAATTTATTACCTCGTCATTAAAAGAGATAATGAAAAAAATATACTTCTTTTTATATAAAAATATAACATGAAAAAAATTATGAGAAGAGATTAGGTAGGGTTAGGTATGAACCGGTTCAGGGTCGAACCTATTCATAAAGTGTACATTTACCGCATTTTAATCCGATTAAGATTAAGTAGTGAAACCTTTTTATATAATATAACATGAAAAGTTATAAGAAAACATGTGATTATAAAGTGTATAAAATTACGGTAGGGATGAGATTGTTATCCTTAAAATTAAATTATGTCTTAGATTCCTTTTATCATAAAAGGAAGGAACATGTATTTGTCGGATGTATGTGGTGGAGAACCAACTGAAAAGTCAACACGGTTGTTAGCACCTACACTGACTACTTGGTTTTGATTGACCAACAACAAAAAAGACTACCTGATTTATTTATTTTATGGTTAAGTACTACGTACTATATC
This sequence comes from Chamaenerion angustifolium, assembly GCA_946814005.1. Taxonomy (NCBI): domain Eukaryota; kingdom Viridiplantae; phylum Streptophyta; class Magnoliopsida; order Myrtales; family Onagraceae; genus Chamaenerion; species Chamaenerion angustifolium. The sequence continues at coordinate 6,546,442 of OX328278.1, read as the reverse complement.
ATTTCAATAACCGAACGAGAGTTTGAGTACAAAATATTATCCACAAAAATACATCTAAGTAGAGGGGTTGGGGTTGAGATCACCCAATCCTGAGGGCACAACCCGAGCAAAGCGTGTTTCGCAATCCAATCCGCGCAAGAATTGGCGGACCTAGGAGTATGCTCCCACGTGACAGACTGGATCGATGAAGATAAAGCTGTCGCGTTTGACAAAATTGGAGCAATCCTCCATGCTACCTGTCTTCCTAACAAATGGTTGATGACATTTGAGGAATCCGATCCAATAATGAGCTATAATCGGTGCGTGGTCCGATCCAATAGTCGGTACCTCTTATTTGGATCCCCTAGACCAGATCTACTGGCCTCATGATTATATAAATATTAATAAATAATATTCACCTAACCTATAACCATTGAGCCCCGCAACAAGTGATAAAATCGATTTTTATTTTCATATTTAACCTTTATTAAATATTTAATTACGAACATTAACCGTCCATATAATGGGATTAAAACGATACTTCATTTAAAGACATTTTTCAAATGTGTGAGAATAGTATGAAAATTTATGTGATTAGTATAGTTTCCCCGACGATACATGTACGCTTTATTCCATCCCGAATTGAAGTCGATGAGCGTAAGGATTATGGTTGGGCATGAATCGGTTTTGGGTCGAATCGGTTCAGAACCGTACATTACCTAAAATGTGGTAAAGGTAGGGTTCGACCCCTTCGTTGGAACCGCTACATATTTTCGATGATTTACCTTACCTGTTCTGAACTGATTCAGTCGAACCTTTATATATATATATATATATATGGCAATCAATCCACCGCCCCGCTCCTGCTGCCTTGGCTGAGTTGGCTCAGATGCCACTCCACTCCTCATGAAGGAACAACAGAACTCTGTCAGTGCTGTGTGCTCGGGACTCCACTGATCGCCTAGCCTTACCGAACAGAACTCCACTGCTCGAACAGATCTCCACTGCTCGAACAGATCTCCACTACTCGCCTCGCTGCTACTTGCCTAATTGCTCGGGACTCTGTCGGTGTCGTGTGCTGCTGCAGTATACACCAGAACACTAGAAGAACACAGAACTCAAAAGCCGGAAATGAAGAACACCATAATTCAGAAAGGGGGAAAGCAAAGAAACAGGGAAAGTTGGGACTGGGAAATGTTGAAGACCCGAATGAATCAATTTAGGGATATAGGTTATTTACTTTATTAGATAATTTATTAAATAATAATAAATTATAACTAGTTCTTAAAGAGGTATGGTTTACCATAATTGAACCAGATTTTTGTGGATCATCAGAGTCGCTCCATATTTTCACTAAACAAACGTTTATGTTCATGAATCGGTTCGGTCGAACCAGTTCGAAAAAGGTTAGGGGTGGCAATCGTGTCGTGTATAATCGTGTCGTGTCATTAATCGTGTTGTGTCAATAAACGTATCGTGTCTAAACGAATAAGTTTTAAACGTGTCTCTAAATGCCAGACACGTACACGACACCTTTATTAAACGTGTCACACAACACACGACACGGTAACACGACACGATTAAGACACGATTACGACACGATTATGACACGATTACGACACAAATACGACACGATTACGACACGATTACAACATGATTAAACATGATTACGACACAATTAGACACAACAGGACACGATAACACGACACGATAGACACGACACAATAAAACACAACACGATAAGACACATTTAAATCAACACTCAATAGATTCAACATTCAACACAAACCAACCGAATCAACACGATTAGACACGGTTAGACACGACACGATTAGACACGGTTAGACACGACACGATTAGACATGTTTAGACACGATTAATTAATCGTGTGTTTGCCGTGTTTTAGCAGGTTAGATGTGTTTAGACACGATTATTAATCGTGTATAAACGTATAAGAGTTGTTTAGACACGCTTAGTAATCGTGTCGTGTTATTATCGTGTAAATTGCAGGTCGTTACAGGTCGTTTAATTGTGTCGTGTCAGAAATTGCCACCCCTAGAAGAGGTACGGTTCTAAAAGGGTACGGTTCGATTCGGCCGAGCCGTTTTTCTTGCCCAAACCTAGTGTGGATACTGAAGAAACTGATTCAGAAGATGAACGTGAAAGAAAGGGTCATACTCTTATCTCTAATGATGATGCATTTTCATAATGTGGAGTGACACATGGTGGATCGGGTATTGTTGGGTATTGATAGTGACGACCCAATAAGGGAAAGGACTCAGAGGCCCAATGACTTTGCAGTGGGTAAAACCCATATCATTCAGACCAGGTCAGCCCACATTAAGGATAATGTGGCCCTCATAAAGCGGTTCAGTATCAGACCCAAACCAAAGTGGACGCCAAAGCTCCATCACATGTTGTCATTGACGAAGGTCTACGCCTCTTAATGCTCTCCATAGGAGAGCTCGCCAAGAGAGTCTAACCTCTCAACTCTGGTCCCACCAACCGTCACTAAATATATGGCCACGATATCCCGCGTATATCAGGCACATATTCTCTAAAGATTAGATACGGTAACTGCAATATTACGCCATAACCGTAATATCTGCTATCCTAATCTTTACCGGCACAATATTCACCAAGATATTTTGTTGCCTATAACTGTTTGATCTCTTCACTCTATAAATACCCTTGTTTTCAATACGTTCAATACGTTTTGAGTTCATACACACAGTATACTCATTTAAGCATTGGAGAGGGACCCAGAAACATCCCCTCTATTGCGGTCCCTTTCTTGCAGGTGCATCGTAGCTAAGGCGAAGGCATTGATCATTCATCCTTTGGCATTCAATTCACTGCCAAGTCAGCACCTGAGAATTTCAGACCCAACATTTGGCGCCGTCTGTGGGAACGAGCAAAACAGTCATGCAAACTCGTTCTAAAAGAAATCGCCGGAACCAGGCCAACGAGCAATCCTAAGACAACTCTGATTCCATCGCCTCTTCGCCGCTCCCCCAATAACCTACTAGTCAAGCAGTCCCTAATGCCGTCCCTCCGAGGCCAGCACGAGAACATGTTGGCAATTCCAAACTGACCCCTGTTCCAAACGCCGCAGAGATTCTAGCTCAGCCAATCGTTCAAGTTGCTAGGGAAAATATTCAGTTAACCCCAGAGATGAGACTATCTTAGGACAGGCTCGTAGACAAGCCCCTGCTCCCGCGGGGCCAAAACAGGTAGAAACTGGAAATCCTGGCACCACGGCCCCCTAAAGAAGATCAAGAAATGGCTTCTGAACCCCAGTCCTTACCTCTAGCTTCCACTGAGGCGTGGCAACTACCTACTCTGTCAATCCATCGAGTTCCTTACCGATTGGAGGACAGCAGAATCAGTGCACTCTTGACCAAGTTGACAATCTTATCAACAAAAGGCTCAAAAAACGACGTGGGACCGCCATGCCTCCCTTCCGGGAGCAATCAGCTCATCCATTCACCAGTGATCTAGTCATGTTCAAAATTCCAAAGGATGTCGTCGCCAGGGCCATCCCCGAATACAGTGGTGGAGGAAATCCTATCATACACATCAACAAGCATGAGACCTCTCTGTTGGGTAAGTCGAACGATCTGAATCACTTAGCCCTGTTATTTTCGTCGACCCTTTCGGGATCAGCGTCGTCCTGGTTCTTCGGCCTCCCTGCAGGATCGATAGGGACCTGGTCCGAGCTTTAGAGCAAATTCTTGGAGCGATATATGGGCGAGTGCCAACTTCTGAAAAGTGTGGTCGGCTTGGTCGTAGTCAAACAATTGGCCGACTTCTACGGGCGTTTTCATAAGAACGTCACCGAAATAGATTGTCGAGTCGCAGACGGGGAGATAATTCGAGCCTTATACAGAGGACTCGATGTGGCCAACCATGCCTCGATGAAACTTCTCAACAGCTACCACGTTCAGGAGATAAAGACGATGGAGGAGCTGGTAGTAAGGGTGAAAGGTTTTATAGACCTGGAAAGGGCGAACTCTGAAGCAAATTTCCTGACAACCTCGCTAAGGGTGGTTCCAGAGCCCCGACGCGATGGTAGGAAGGAAAAAAAGGACAAGAAGGGTCGAGACAAGCCCAGATCGGAAACCCCAGGACCTAGACATCCAGAGGTCCCCGAGTATTTCACGCCTTTAAAGGCAGATCTCGGCGGTACTAGTTGAGATGGAAAGAAGGTCTCTGGCAAGACCACCAATGCCCCGCAAGAGTGCTCAGCAAATGGGCAAGGACATGGAAAGTTACTGCATATATCATAATGCCAAGGGCCACAAAATCGATGATTGTCGCATCCTCAAGCGCGACATCGAGAAGCTGATACAGAGAGGCATGTTGAAGGAATTTGTGGCCGAACGAGACAGAAGTCGAACACCCCCACGTACAAACCACTAGCCAGCTCCGCCCAAGCAATCTGGCCCATCCTAGAGCAGGAGGATGCTAAACCTGATTGCTGGAGGTTTTGGTGTCGGAAGCGAGGGGTCCAATGCATGAGAAGTCTATGCTACTCAAATTTCTACAGTTGTTCAGCTTGGAAAGCGACATCGGCCTGAAGAAGATTGCATCATTGCATTCTCCGAGGATGACCTGGCACATGTCACCACACCGCACAATGATGCTCTAGTCATCACAGCATAAGTCGACGGCTACGACATGAAGAGGATTCTGATCGACGGAGGCAGCTCGACAGATGTTATGTTTCTGGACGCCTTCGAAAAAATGGGCAAATCCAAGCGCGAACTCAAGCGAGTCGACTTTCCCCTCATCGGTTTTGCTGGGAGAACAACTTATCTGCTGGGAGCCATAACCCTGCCGGTAATTCTGGGGGAATGATAGAAGAGTATAAAGGTATCAGTCACCTTCTTGGTGGTCGACTCACCTACGTCGTATAACGTCATCCTGGGGTGGACCACAATCAATCCTCATAAGATTGTGGCCTCTAGAGTCCACCAAAAGATGAAGTTCTCCACACCAAACCGGATCGGAGAAGTTCTAGGCGACAACCCCTCCTCACTTCAATGCTATGTGAACTGCCTTCGCAGGAAGAACCAAAGGGAACCCCTCGCCATCGAGACAGAGGCTGACCCACGTGAGGACCAGGTTAGGCCAGCAACAATGGAGGAGTTAGCAGAGGTTGAAATCGATGGTCCAGAAATGAAGGTGTGCCTTGGGACCACCTTGAATGACGACTAGAGAAACACCCTGCGTTCGGAGGGAAAAGAATTCAAGATGTGCAATTTCTGGAACAAGCTCTATATTCAGTTCTCGACAACTGAGCAGAAGTCTTAAACATTCAAGGGTAGGTAACCTGGATGACTCTGTTCCAGAACTTCTTGAAAGAATGAATACTCCTAGAAGACGAAGGTGAGTCAACGAAAATAAGCCGCCTGTCTGCAAGCTAACTTCTCATAGATGGAGAGCTTTATAGGCGAGGATATTCAACTCCCTATCTAATGTGCATCTTTCATCCCGAGACAGAAAGAGTTCTCCGTGAAGCTCTCGAAGGAGTTGTCGCATGCCATGAAGGCGCACGCTCATTGATGCGCAAAATCTTCTGATTAGGCTACTATTGGCCAACCTTGAGCAAATATACGGAAGAATTGATAAAGAAGTGTGTGACTTGTCAACAGTTCGCACCACGATCCGGTCGACCACCAACACTACTATCCCCAATGGCGGGCGCCTAGCCTTTTGCCCAATGGGGAATAGACATCTTGGGCCCCTTTCCCATCAGCAATTGGCAAAAACCCACATCATAGTGACGATCGACTACTTCACCAAGTGGATAGAGGCGAAAGCTTTGACCTCCACGACTAAATTCCAAGTGATCAAGTTCCTGAAAATCAACATATTTTCGTTGTTCGGCGTTCCCAAGATACTCATAAGCAAGAATGGTCCACAGTTCGTAGGGAAAGAACGTAAGTGCTCTGCGAAGAATACCATAGCAATCACAGATTCAGCTCAGTACACCATCCTCAAACGAATGGGCAAGCCGAAGCCGCCAACAAAGTTGTCCTGGCAGAGCTCAAAAAACGAGTTCAGGCCTTCAAAGGAAACTAGGCAGAAGAGCTGGAAAATGTATTATGGGCTATTCGAACAACACCCAAAACAGCAACGGGGGAAACACCATTCAGTTTAGTGTATGGATCAGAAGCAGTAGCACCCGCCGAAATAACGGTGCCTACCCACAGAATCCTACACTTTAACACTGAAGCGAACAAAATCGAGCGCAAAACAGACCTCGATCTTGCAGAAGAAAAGCGATGGCAATCAGACAAAGCCCAAGCTAAAATGCGACTGGCGACCGCCCGATACTTCAACAGAAAAGTCAGCGCTCACCAATTTTTCGTGGGGGAGATGGTTATGCGAAGGAATGAATTCACAAGACTGGACAGTCGGAACAAGATTTCAGCTAAGTGGGAAGGTCCATACAAAGTAGTAGAGATTGCTGCCCCAGGATCTTACTACTTGGAAACCACAGAAGGTGTAAGGCTGCCTCGCCCATTCAACTCCGAACATTTAAGGAGGTTTTATGCATAGCTTGTAATTAAAATGTTATGTCAATAAAACAAATCATTCCTTCATAAAGCATGGCCACTCGAACCAAAACGAAGGAAGAAAGACCTAAAGTCAGATTTAGGCGAAAGACCTAACGCCAAAGTTAGGCAAAATACCCGATATCAAAATTGGGCGAAAGATCTAACGCCAAAGTTGGGCAAAAGACCCGATATCAAAATTGGGTGAAAGACCTGACGCCAAAGTTAGGCAAAAGACCTGATATCAAAGTTAGGCAAAGGACCCGATATCAAAATTGGGCGAAAGACTTGACACCAAGGTTAGGCAAAAAGACCCGATATCAAAATTGGGCGAAAGACATAAAGACAAATTTAGGCGAAAGACCAAACGACAAAGTTAGGCAAAATATCTGATAACAAAATCAGGCGAAAAGACGTAAGGTAAAAATTAGGCAAAAGACCTGATACTAAAATCAGGCAGAAGTCCTGATGTCCAAAGCGAACGAATCCATATCAAGGATAGTTCCTTTGCGAAACAAGCACAAGAAAATGGGTGAACGAACATAAGGCAATCACTTACTAAAAGATGAATGAGCCTCGAGTAACAGTTCCCCATGATTAGGCGAACACTCCAAATGTCTAAAACCTTAACAAGGCGAACACATCTACAAAAGATGATAGTTTTCTTAAAGGCATAATCCTCGAGTAATAGTTCCTTAAAAATAACTTGATGCCAATACACTTATCATGAGATTACCACTGCCTATATTTAACTTTTAGAGGCACATGAGCCTAACAAGTTTTGGGACCAATTAATCAAACTTAAAAACTAAAACAAACCATTTTGTACTTTCTTCAAATCTGTTTATCATCTTTTTTGTCATAAAAAATAATAGAATTAAACTACTCTAAAAAGATAAGAGAAAACAAAAATACATATAAAAATTTAACAATCAAATAAAATATTTTACGTATGATTCTTTTATAGTGAGATTACCAAATAAGTTTTGAGACTTTTGTACAGAATATACAATCATAATATATATTATAGAAACCGTAAAAATAAGTTGGCTTTAACATCATTTTTATTTCAACAATTACTAAAGGTTTGTTTGATTGACGTATTAACCATATATTAGTATTAATTAATACAATATTTGATTAGAAATAATGGTTTGTATTAAGTAATACATATGTATTAACTAATATACAATTATAATATAAATTGGGTATTAACTAATACATCCTCTAACCATGGTATTATTTAATATATAGGAAAATTTTACTTAACTACCCTTAGTCCATTACCATGCGTAAAAACACTTTATCCTGTTAGTTTTCAGTTTTGATCAAACTTTGTGAATTTTAATATAAAATATTTTAAAATTATTATTTACGCAAATGAACTAGTAATAATGATTGAAAAGTAATATATTAGATGAAAAATAAAATGATATAATACTATTTATAAATTTTCATATATTTTCTATTTTACAAAAACAAAATGAATCACTAAATCAAACACATCATTGTTGTTGGGTACCAGACTACCAGTTGAATTCATGAACAATTTCGGAGTTCATTTCAATGATTATATATGACATATAGTTAATATTAAAAAAATAGTTAAAAAAAAATAATTAATAATTTTCTCAATAACATTTAATACTTACTCATATATTTAATATTTTTTGTATAAAAATATATTAAAAATAACATCAAAGAAACTTATTTCATTTGGTCTATTTTTTTTATGACTCTTGAAATGTATAGTATACTATACATATATATAAATGACTATGTGACACAAGACAATAGCTAACAAATTTCACATTAGTATACGCTGACATAAATATTTCAAGAAATTACATCGTTACTTTAGTGATACTTCTGGTGCATTTGATCATGAGTCTAATTTGGGAAAATGAGAAGTGTCGAAGTGAATGATTGTGTGGATTTAAACTTGAGTTTGAAATAATTTAAGGACTGAGACTAATAAAGAGAAATGAGAAATCAATAGATTTACATCATTAGTCATACCACAAAAAAGTTGGGTTTCTAATGAACCAAAGAACCTGTTTAGCTTCTAACAAGAACTTGTTATTAGTATATGTGCCAAGGCCATTAAAAATCCATCCAGCAAATTAAAGCTATGGTAATTTTAAAATATAATGTAAATGCAGAAGTCCTTCGTGCACATACAGTTTGTTGAGCATCTTTGATACCCTCAGAAGCAAATGCAACTTGATCTAGGTTGAAGGTTTGATTGTATAGCATATCACGTTGTCCTTCATACCTGTCCACAAACATGAAAAGCTGAGCAAAATATTAACTAATTGGTGGTGCATGAAATCATTAACAATGACCGAGCTCTGGTCAACACAATAATCTCTAAAATGACCAAAAATTAGTCGTTGGTATTATTAAATTAATGGTTACCAAACGGAATCTTAATTGCGGATAATAAGAATGGTGGTCCCCTCAGTGCAGTCTGAAGAAAACAAAATGAAAGGTAAAGTTGGGTTACTGGAGAGAAGCTGAGCAGAGATATAAAAATTAAAAACAGTGAAGTTGTGTGAGACGCCAAGCTTTTCCGTTCTCCATCTGTCCAGATCTCATCAACATCTACTCTTTATTCATTGCACAAGCAGATTAAGATTTCATCAACTTGCAGAGGAACTTCAGAGGCACATCTTGGACTAGCTACCAGACAATTACAGACACTCCATTATTTCCTCAGTCACTAAAAAAAGGTACGTATACACACTCCATCTGTATTGATTACATCAGGTTTTGATGTCAATTTCAACAAACAAATCACTTCATCACAGATCTATAAATCGATTCAAGTAGTTAACAAGTTGCTGATATGTCACTTCAGCATAATTTTTTACATTAGTTGCGTTAGTTTAGGGTTTAGATTTAATAGAAAAACAAATTCGAGTAGGTTATTACTCTATCTATGCAAGTTTGAAAAATTGTACTATTAGCGGCTAGCATTTAGACAAGATACAATTTTAGACTAGTTTCTTCAATAACTAAGAGATGAGTGTTTACCGAAGTATTAGATACCACTTTTAAATGCTTCAGATGTTCATCTTAATCGGCTCAATCAACCATCTCAGTATTGAATGGTATACCCATTCCTGTTTTCATATTATTCAGTCATAAAAAATATAGCTGTTACGTAACAATCAAATTTTATGAGTTAGCCTAGAACAGGTTTGAATCAACTTAATATTGAGTTTCACTTGACTCTTAACTCAAACAAAATGTCTTGTTTGAAAACTCTCATGCCTTCTTCGACTCTAGCGTTTGTAGGTGTTAAGTATCCTCACTTTGTGTTCACCTACCTAGTCTTTGTAAATCATCTAGTCCTATTTTTACTTTTATTCAATTCTAAACACATGTATGCAAATCCCAACCCGCAACATCTATTTTTTGAAGACTAATTATAAAAAAGTTACCCAATCTTTACTCACTTTGCTAAGAATTACTTTAGGATTGATTGTACGTGTAATTTCAGTGGTGTGGCAATAAGCCACACTTTTGTTTTTTCATCAATTCTCCATTTTTTTTCTTTTTTGTTAAACTACAATTCCGCTATAGTGTTTCTGCAAAAAGTGACACCACCATCATAAGATAAGCCCATTTATGTCTCTAATTGTCTGCTGCTGCAAACCCATTTATGTTGGAAATGCAATATGCACAATTCATTACACTGGTGCTGACCGTTGTCTATTGAGCATCGGAGCTACATCTCTTTCTCAGTAGACATCCATTATGTTGATTCTAACCCTGATGGGGCTTCTATTGATCTGTCAGACTTGAAAAAGGTCTATTTGTTGGAAGTTGATTCATGTCCTGCAACAATTATTTTCTCTTTCTATTCTGTTTTTGTGTTAGCTAAAAATAGGAAAGTCAAGATAGTTGGATAAGTTAGTGGCTAAGAAATCTGAAGTTAGTGGAGTCAGTTTGTTAAGTTTGTTATTTTTCTTTCCTATAAATACTGTATCTCGTAGGTTGAATAGCATAGCAGTAAACAACAACAATCCAAGTTTTTGTCTCCTCTGTTCTTCGATAAACTCTTCACCTCCAACATCTGGTTTTTGAGGGAACTGTGAGGTTGAGAGCTACCCTAAAAACGTGAAATCACCCACCAAGTCATCCCAGATTGATTCAAATGGAAGACACATCATTCTCAGGTATGTCACCACCTAAATTCGATGGTGATAATTATCAAGCTTGGGCAGTAAAGATGGAAGCTTTCATGGAGGGTGGAGATTTGTGGGAAGCAGTTGAGGAAGATTATGAAATCCCAGCTCTTCCTGACAATCCCACACTGGCTCAAATAAAGGTGCAAAGGGAGAAGAAGACCAGAAAGGCAAGGGCACGATCTTGTCTCTATTCAGCTGTCACCCCTGCAATTTTTAGCAGGATCATGTCATTTAAGTCAGCCAAAGAGATTTGGAATTTTCTCAAAATCGAATATGAAGAAGATGAGAAGATTAGAGGCATGAAGGCATTGAATTTAATCAGACAATTCGAAAGGGAAAGAATGAAGGATTCAGAGACTGTCAAGGAGTACTCTGATCGACTTAGGAGCATTGCTAATCAAGTAAGATCTCTTGACACTAAAATAGCAGACAGCAGGCTCGTGGAGAAGATTCTGGTCTCAGTACCTGAGCGATTTGAGGCTACAATTGCATCCCTGGAGAATACAAAGGACCTCGCAACCTTGAAGCTATCAGAACTTATCAGTGCTCTGCAAGCTCAAGAACAGAGGCGCCTTATGAGGGAAGACAAGGGTGTAGAAGGAGCCTTGTTTACCAAGACGCATGATGCTGCCAGGAAGAAGCAATTCGAAGGCAAGAAGATGCACGAAGGTGAGCATAGCCAAGCCTCTCAAAAAAGGAAAGACCAGAAGAAGAGCTACCCACCATGTAATCACTGTGGGAAGAAAGGCCACGCACCATTCAAGTGCTGGAAAAGACCAGACGCTAAGTGCTCTAAATGCAACCAAATGGGGCATGAAGCTGTAATCTGCAAAGCACAGAAGCAAGTTGCAGTAGCTCAAGTGGAGGAGGAGAAAGATGAAGATCAGATCTTCGTAGCTCAATGCTTTGCCACCTGTGAAGAATCAGAAGCTTGGCTCATTGACAGTGGTTGCTCACACCACATGATATACGACAAAACACTCTTCAAGGACCTCAAACCATGTGGAGATGTGTATGTTCGTATTGGAGATGGAAGAAAACTGGTGGCCAAATCAAAAGGGACTGTGACTCTAACATCTAGGTCAAGTACAAAAACTCTTTCTGATGTTCTTTATGTTCCTGACCTGAGTCAAAACCTCCTAAGTGTAAGTCAGCTAGTTCAAAAGGGCCTCACACTGACATTCCATGGAGGATACTGCACCATACAAGATGCAAGAGGACAGGAGGTCCTGCGAGTTGAAATGAAGAAGAAAGGTTTCTATTTCGACCCCACTCAGGAAGACTACTTTGCACATCCTGCTCAAGCCAACAACTCAGAGATATGGCACAAGAGGCTGGGTCACTGCAGTATTCAGAGACTTTTGGCTTTGAAAAATCTTTCAAAGGGGCTACCAAGTCTTGAAAACACCATTCCAGATTGTGCAGCATGTCAATTTGGAAGACTGAGCCGAAAACCATTTCCTAAGGAAGTCAGGAGAGCAACTCGAAAGCTGGAGGTGATACATTCTGATTTGGCAGGACCGCAGCGAACACCATCTCTCCATGGAAGTGTATACTTCGTGACCTTCATTGACGACTGTACAAGAATGTGCTAGATCTACTTCTTGAAGGCCAAATCAGAAGTGTTCGAGGTATTCAAAAAATTCAAAAGGATGGTGGAGAATCAATGTAGCTGTCGAATTCAAGTGCTCAGGACAGACAATGGTGCTGAGTATGGCTCCCACGAGTTCAATAACTTCTGTGATGAAGAAGGAATTCATAGGCAACTCACGGCTCCTCATACACTTGAGCAAAATGGTGTAGCGAAAGGAGAAACATATACATCCTCGAAATGGCCAGAAGCATGATTCACGAGACGAATTTACCGAAGGAATACTGGGCAGAGGCAGCGAATACTGCAGTGTTTCTGGAGAATAGACTGCCAACCAAGGCAGTACATAGCTCGACTCCGTTTGAAGCTTGGTATGGTCACAAACCCTCTCTTAAATTCCTGAAGGTTTTTGGGTGTGTATGCTTCGTTCATATTCCTCAGATCAAGAGGGATAAGCTTGACAAGAAGGCAGAACCTGGCGTCTTTGTAGGCTACAGCACTACATCAAAAGCCTACAAAGTCTATCATCCTCAAACCAAAAAGATGTCAATTACTCGGGATGTCCATTTCAATGAAGATGGAGAATGGGATTGGCGAAGCTCAAACTCAATGGAGATTCAATCACATGAATCTGCATTTGAGAAGGAAGAAGACGAAAATGACACACCAGTAAGAGGAACCCGATCCCTTTCAGATATTTATCTAAGGAGTTACGTGGCCATCTGTGAGCATGCTGGACCTGAAGAAGCTCTCAAATTCTCAGAGTGGAAGAGAGCCATGGAGGAGGAAATGCAAATGATTCAGAAGAACCACACCTGGGAGCTCGTTGATAGACCACCAAACACAAAGGTGATTGGAGTCAAATGGGTGTATAGAACCAAGTTAAATGCAGACTCATCCATAAACAAGCTCAAAGCAAGGTTAGTAGTTAAAGGTTATGCACAGATTTTTGGTGTAGACTATTTAGAAACCTTTGCTCCAGTAGCTAGACTGGATACGATTAGACTACTACTTGCTGTTGCTGCACAAAGGAGCTGGAAAATATTTCAGCTTGATGTTAAATCAGCATTCCTCAATGGAGTGTTGAAGGAAGAGGTCTATGTGGAACAACCATATGGTTTTCAAGTAGAAGGAGCTGAAGATAAAGTCTATCTACTCAAGAAAGCTCTTTATGGGCTTAAACAAGCCCCTAAAGCTTGGTATAGCAGGATTAACGAACACATGCTGAAGCTGGGATTCAAGAAAAGCTGCTCAGAAGTAACTCTGTATGTTAAACATGAAGGAGGTAACATAATTATAGTATCTCTTTATGTTGATGACCTATTGGTGACTGGAGACAATGCAGAGCATATAGAAGGATTTAAGAAGGAGATGATGAAAAGCTTCGAAATGACAGATCTTGGACTAATGAATTTCTTTTTGGGAATGGAGGTCAAACAAGGCAAGGATGAGATTTTTATCAGTCAAAAGATATATGCCCAAGAAATCCTCAAGAAATTTTCAATGGAGAAGTGCAAGGAGATCAGCACTCCCATGAATCAGAAGGAAAAACTCTGTCAGGAAGATGAGTCAATCAAAGTCTCTGAAGGATACTAAAGAAACTTAGTAGGATGTCTAATGTATCTGACTGCTACTAGACCCGACATTCAACATGCTGTAAGTACTCTGTCTCGCTTTCTGCACTGTGCTAGTGAAGTGCATCTAATTGCAGCAAAAAGGGTGTTGAGGTATGTCAAAGGCACTGTGAATTATGGTGTCAAATTCGAGAAAAGTCAAGCTCTTCATCTGGAGGGATACTCAGACAGTGATTGGGCAGGAAGTGTAGATGATTACAGAAGCACCTCAGGCTACTGCTTCAATCTAGGCTCAGGAATTTTCTCTTGGAGCTCAAAGAAACAGGATTTCGTGACTCAATCAACAGCAGAAGCTGAATTTGTAGCAGCAGTTGAACCTGTGAACCAAGCTACGTGGCTGAGGAAGATTTTAGACGACTTGAAGCTGAAGCAAACTGAAGCTACAACAATTTATGTAGACAATCAAGCCACTATTGCCATTTCAAGAAATCCAGTTTTTCACAAGAGAACGAAGCATTTCAATATCAAGCTATATGCTGTTCGTGAAGCTCAACAAAGTGAAGAAGTTAATCTGGTCTACTGCAAAACTGAGGACCAGTTAGCTGATTTATTCACCAAGCCACTACCATGTGACAAACTCGAGATTTTGAGAAAAAGGATCGGAGTTTGCAGTCCATAAATCAAGAAGGAGTGTTGGAAGTTGATTCATGTCCTGGAACAATTATTTTCTCTTTCTATTCTGTTTTTGTGTTAGCTAAAAATAGGAAAGTCAAGATAGTTGGATAAGTTAGTGGCTAAGAAATCTGAAGTTAGTGGAGTCAGTTTGTTAAGTTTGTTATTTTTCTTTCCTATAAATGTTGTATCTCGTAGGTTGAATAGCATAGCAGTAAACAACAGCAATCCAAGTTTTTGTCTCCTCTGTTCTTCGATAAACTCTTCACCTCCAACACTATTTACACTTTATGCTTCATCTAAATCATTATCTTACCAAATGATAAAGTATGTATCCACCTTGATTGAGTCAATTGAACTCCAAGCGTAACACACAAGGCGTAATAGCCTAATCTAATCTAGTTTTTTTTTTCATTTTTTCTTTAAAAATAAATTTAAAGTTTTAGGGTTAATAATTAAATCGTTACCCAACTTTGGACATTTTACTAATTACTACACAAACTTTGTTTTTTCAAAATTTGCTACCTATATTTTTGGACTTGGGACAAATTGCTATATCCGTTAAGTTTTCTGTTAAATATGGATGGAAAATGACGTAGCAATACATGATTGGACTCTTTCTCTAACGCCATTGCTCCCATTCGAACAGATAGGATGAATACGAAAATTATTTCGCAGAATAATTTTCATAAACGTCTTTCGTGCCTTTGATTCGCCAACCGAAGCTCTGATACCAATTGTTGGGATATTAGCCGCTGCTAATTTTCTCCTTGCAGGACCTTGGGGCTCAATGGATTAAGAGAAATGCAAACGAAACAAGAATTTATGTGGTCCACGACTCACCCACACTTTCACTATAGACAAATAGTGTTACAGATTGTGTATCACACCAAACACACAATGTGTCGCTCGCACCATAAAATACTCACTCCGTATTTTTGGCTCACAATACAACACTATTTTCTCCCACACACTCAAAACACCAACAACTGATTCTTACTTTTCTCTCTTTCTCGTGGTCTGTGGTTATCTTTCCTTCAGACATTGTTGACTTCTTATAGTTGTCAAGGCTGACAACCTTGAGTGGTTTGGCTGACCACTTTGCTGAGTGTCTTGCCCACTCTGCTTAGTGTCTTGCCCACTCTGCTTAGTGTCTTGCCCACTCTGCTTAGTGTCTTGCCCCCTCGGATAGTGGCTCGCTCACTTTGATAAGTGGCTTCTTCACTTGTTAGTGGTTTCTCCACCTTGGTGAGTGACTTCTCCACTTCAGATGTGTGGTGGTGGTGACCCGAAAGTCTTCATTCTCAATAGAGTGTGCCTGCGTCAATGTTGTGGGTCTCTACTGGCGACGAGGAAGGGTTAGTGCTTTTGTGAAGGAGGGTGGTTATGTTGTGTACGGAGGAGGAGAAAAGGAGTCCATTGCTCCTCTTACTACCCCTTACCCGTAAACGACTAAACGTGGTTCGCAAGTTGATTTAAAAAATGTCAAACCATGAACTTGGGAAGTGTTATTTCTAATGAATTTAAAAGTAATGCCCAACCTAAAGTGTATTTATACTCCGTTAGCTGAATGTACCTTGCTTTATTGCTACTGTAACGTTTTTTTTTTAAATGTGCAGGAAAGTTGATGAAAAGTACACAACTGTGAGTGTAGCAATGGTTGTTGAAGTGTCTACATTCCTTTTGACCGCAAAACTCCAGCATATACTTACTCGTGATGAGTTTGTAGTTGTTGGATTGAGACGCAAACTCAACCATGCGTTGGAAAAGCTTCAACTACTCTCTGTTTTCCTCGAATGTTCGGACCTCTCCCACGGGAACAATGATAATGTTTTCAAGGTGGTGACAGACATATATCAGGTAGAGGCTGCAATTGACATGTACCTCAGAACGAGAGTTCATAGTAGACAAAAACTTTTCGCGAAAGCTTCGTCTTCACTGCAGTACTTAAGGTTAAAACCCCTATGGAGTCAAATGGAACTGAGCAAGGGAATCAAAAAATTTATGAACAATGTCCAGAAGATCATCTGCAACCCTGAGAGTAGAACCAAATCTGATTCTAGCTTAATGAAAGATGATGCTCAGATTGATTCATGGGAAAATATACATCAATCCTTAGAAACAGAATCGAGTATGACTGTTAAACAGACAGAACATGTAAGAAGCCTAGTTTCCAAGTTAACGATGAAACAAGAATGTGACTTGCATGCACTCTCGATGGTGGACTCCGGAGGATCTGGGAAGACAGAAGTGGTGAGACATGTCTACAACAGAGCTGAAGTGAAGAATCATTTTGATCTACGAGCTTGGGTGTGGCTATCGAAAGATTCTACACACCGAGATATTTTGGTTGGGTTAATACTTCAGGCAACAATGACAAGATCGATTGACTTGGACCACAAGAAAGAGGAAGAGTTGGAGGAAATGCTCTTCAAGTTGTTGATGGATAAGAGGTATTTGATTGTGCTCGATAATTACAATGCGTCTGAGTCATGGCACGCATTGACTATTGCACTTCCCGACTTCAGAAATGGTAGTAGAATTGTGATCACATCTCGGCGCACTGAAATCACACAATTTGTTGATCCCTTGAATCCTCCATTGGAGCTCTACCCTTTGACTATGGAAGAGAGCTGGAAATTATTGTTGAAGCACGTAAGTAAAGCTATTCATGATGGGGTTGATAAAAGGGATGCCGAAACTGTATCTAAACTCAAGAAGCAGGTCTTGATGAAGAGTCGTGGTTCAGCAGTAGCAATTTGTCTTTTGGGTGGGATTCTATACAATGAAGAATCAAGTGGATGGGAACAAGTGATTGATCAGATTCCAGACTCGGTTGACAGTCAATCAACACCATTCAACATCATGTCTTTGAGCTTTCGTACGTTACCACCTATTCTAAAATCATGTTTTGTCTACTTGTCTGTCTTTCCCAAGTCATTCGAAATTCCAGTCCGTAGACTGCTTCATCTATGGCTTGCAGAAGGTTTTTTGGAACTACCAATCGGTTCTTTAATGGCGCATGAAGATCTTGCTGACCTATGCTTGAAGGTACTGATCAACAGAAAACTTGTTGAGGTAACTAGATGGAAGTTACATGGAAACCCTAAAACATGTCGGATGCCAAGCATTGTTCATGAGTGCTTCCAACCCAAGACAGTTCAAATGAGGTTTTTCAGTGTCTATCCAGAGTCATTACAACATCCGATTCCCGTTGAATCTGTAATGCCACTCAGCAGCTCGCAACGACTCGCACATTATTCAGGCTGTAAGGATAACAGCAGGTCAGGTTCTTGCACTGACCACCTTGATTCCTTCTTCTCTTTTGACACAAGTGTCAGAGGCACCCCCAACACTGAGATTGGCCATTTCTTCAAAAATCCAAGTGATACAAAATGCTTTGCTTTGCTGAAGTTGCTTGATCTCGAAGGCGTCTATAAGCCAATATTGCCTGATGCAATGGGAAAGATGTTACTTCTCAAGTTCTTGGGGTTGAGATCGACAGTATTGGATTCGATCCCTTCGTGGATTGGTAATTTGCCTCTGCTAGAAACATTGGATTTGAAGCATACCAATGTCACTACTTTGCCAACATCTATTTGGAAGTCTAAGACACTTCTCCATTTGTATGTTGAAGAAGTTCGTCTGGATGGATCTCACGGAGAAGAGGTCACCGGAAGCTCTTTGAGTAGCCTTCAAGTCTTAGTGGGACTTCTCATAGTTAATAAGAAAGCCGTGAGCAATATTCTGAAGAGGTTATTGAACCTGAGAGAAGTTGGAATCACATGCCAAAAGGAATCGATGGAAGCGGTAACGGAGTGGATCTCTCAACAGACTCATCTTGAATCCTTAAAGCTTACATCCATTGATAAGTTTGGTAAACCATCAAATCTTGCTGTGACATCCTTATCCACAAATCACAGACTCTACAACTTGTATTTACTGGGCAACTTAGTCAATCCACTACCTAATTTGCTACCACATTGCATCAAGAAACTTACGTTGTCAATGTCAGAGATGAAAGATGATCCCATGGAAGTACTTGGGGAGCTTCCTCAACTGATTGTGCTGAGACTCTTTGCCAATTCATACAAAGGAAAAGTTATGACTTGCTCCAATGGGAAGTTTTTGAAGCTTCGATCACTCAAGGTATGGATGCTCCAAACACTGGAGAAATGGACTATTAATGAAGGTACCATGCCATGCCTCCAAGAGTTGGAACTTCGGAGGTGTGAGAAATTGAGAGAGGTCAGTGGATTAGAATACCTAACCAGTTTGAAGGAGTTCTACTTAACAAACATGAATGCTGAGTTTGTGAAAGAAATGAAGAAGAGATGCGCAGAGAGGAATATACATGTTTGTGTGAATGACTGGAAGTTTGGCTACAATCAATAATCACAGGTTAAGGAGACTTTGAAATTGTTTTCTGTATTCGATGGAGACTTCATTTATTGCTTTGTTTTAATCGGGTTGTTGAGGATACAGAAATTCTATATGGATTTACTATTTGTGGGTGTACGCTGACCCGTTATTATCAAGCATGAAGTTTAAATTTATCTTCTAGAAACACAAAATAAAAAATTATATTGATTAATTAATTTTGGAAGTTACAAATAGTTAAGTGGTATTCTACTGACATTCCCCCTTTTACCTACGGAAAAATAATTTTGTCCGTAAATATAATTTTTTATCGAATTTTGTAAATATTGTCGGTAAAAGTATTTTTATAAAGGATAACATTACATGATATCATTGCTAAGAATACATATTTTTGAGCAACGATATTTACATTAAATCGGCAATTGGGGTGAAAGCGGTCTAGTCGAACCGTTTTATTTACTATTTCGATCGAGTACCTATATTTTCGAACTGGATTTTCTTCACAAGAAAATCTGAGCAAAACACAATATATGAAAATAACACGTTCAAACCTTAAGATCCTTTTTTTGACGGATTCGGCAAAATTTTCACCGGATTTCGGACCACCCAGATTTTCTTTCACATAGTCGGCAAATTAAAAAATTATTACTGTTCAGTAAAGTATATTTTAACAACAGAAACTTGTCCTCCTTCTCCTCCTCCCTTGTCAGAATGGCGAATGTGGTCTCTTCCTATTGGCCCTCTAGGAATCAAATCCTGATGCAACACTTGAATCTGATCTTGGTTCATCACCATAACTTTCGGGGCTAACAGATTGAACCGTTTTATTTACTATTTACGACCGAGTACCTATATTTTCGAACTGGATTTTCTTCACAAGAAAATCTGAGCAAAACGCAATATATGAAAATAACCCATTCAAACCTTATATTTTTAGATTTTTTTTTGTCGGATTCGGCACAATTTTCACCGGATTTCGGACCACCAAGATTTTCTTTCACATAGTCGGTAAATTAAAAAATTATTACTGTTCAGTAAAATATATTTTAACAACAGTAACTTGTCCTCCTCCTCCTCCCTTGTCTGAATGGTGAATATGGTCTCTTCAGCCATGTGGGACTCGAATCCTGATGCAACACTTGAATCTGATCTTGGTCCATCACCATAACTTTCGGGGCTAACAGATTGGCTCGCAGAATTGGTCATATTATCCCACCACAGGGCCACTACTACTTTCAATTCTTGTACCCAAAGTGGCATCTAAGCTTCCAAAAGTCAAGTCAATTTTAAATGCTAGTTGACCAAAAAAAAATTAAATGCTTCATAGATTTGAAAGTGGTTAGGAAAGGTGACGTGTTGATCATGTTGAAGCTCCAAAAAACACATGGTCATATTGTTGATACTTGCAAATGAATCGAACCTAAAAAAACACATCACGATTTGGTGGTAGACCAACGAGGGTGGGGGTGGAGGGGCCTTAACTGGAGGTAGTTGCAACTTGCAACTGAGGGTTGTAGATTACATCTCTCTGATTCTTTTTTATCGAACACCTTGTGGCACACCTCTCGATAATTTCGTCGAACACCTTGCGAGTACTTCCCAAGCTTCCGGATTTCATATATATATATATATATTAACGAGTTCCCCACGTGTAATTCATGTTCAAATCTACCAACCACGGGGTTTGATTCCACTAGGCTCTTGAGGCCTTCAATGTTACAAGCCAATTGGAAGAGCCCAACCCAATAAACTAGTCTCTTAGGTGAGAGAACTCATTTAGCTTATAAACAGCACAATGGTTGACCATACAACCAATATAGTACAAGTATCATACCTTGCAATGGATATAGACCATAACATTTGGTCACGGTCACGTTCATGGTCACATTGGTCACGACTAACTTTTCTAGGCCACCACTCCGTGAGCCACCACTCCGAGCCCTTGTTGGTCACGACTAATTTTTCCAGACCACCACTTCGTGAGCCACCACTCCAAGGTATGGCTCTGACACCAATTGTTACAAACCAAATGGAAGAGCCCAACCCAATAAACTAGTCTATTAGGTGGGAGAACCCATTTAGCTTATAAACACCACAATGGTTACCCATACAACCAATGTGGTACAAGTCACATACCTAGCAATGGATATAAACCATAACATTCAACAAGATTGGGGACCTTGCATCGTACAAGAACACGAAAGGTAATGGAGAAAGAGAATTCCATGTTTCGAATCGGGTGAGCACTGTTTACCTTCTCGTTGGTCAGGTTACGGACGATCTCGATCTAGATACACTCGTTGGAGATGACCGAGAGGATGCTGGTCTGGATGTCCTCGACCTGGATAGAGGTCTGAATGCCCTTTGAGAAGTGGGAGAGGTCAACACACCAAATTGCTCCTAGTTCAATTATCATCGACTTCAGTTCTTCAAAGGACTCTTGGACATTAATATCTGGTGACTCTTGAGTGCGGTTGCTGGCATGTTGGACACGGTTGTTGGTGGCCACAATATGTTCCGAAGGTTCAGATAACGGTAGTCAGTGTTTCTGCAGATGGGTGACTATCCCGTACCACCAAGCACCCCGATCGAGTTTCTCTTATGGTGTGAGATTTTTCGTAAAACACCAAGCATCCAATTTTGGACGGTTCTCATTGCCGGTATCCATCAATTGCGGATGAAAGCTACGATCAACAGTAATGGTGGCTCCGATACCAATGTTACAGCCTAGTATTCAGAAGGTGGTGAAGAAGATACACTACGTAGCAGAAATGGAAGAAATGCAAGAACATATAGAGATGAGGGAGAGAGAGTCAGAAAGAGAGAGAGTAGAAGAAAATGCATTTTTCATTCATGCTGTAGAAGTTCTCCATGCCCTTTCTATATAAGGTTAATTACATGGGATCCTAATTATCTGATCCGACACTAGACCCGACTGACTATACTAATTATTTGGCTTGTAATAGAAAGTCGAGTTAGCAACGTTGTAGGTTCGTTCATACTCCGAAGATCGAGTTATGGATTCGGTCGAATCTAGAAAGTCGAGTTTTAGGTCCTGTTGAACCCAGAAAATCGAGTTTTGGGTTGCATAATGTCTGTATTTGGTTGGTGTTTGTGAAAGGCATGTGGCAGAAGAAAGGCCACCTGCCAACTGGTTTATCCTAAGATTGGTGATTTTGGGTTGGCGAAGCTATTCCCTAACAATGTCACATACCTTAGCACTCGAGTTGTAGGAACAATTTACGTATGGTGTTTCTTTTACCTTCGTTTGTAGATCAAAATTTGTTTATTATGTAGAAGTGGGTATTGAAATGCCTAAGGTTGCATTCTGGTTGTTGTGACATTATTAGGATAGAGTCGAAAATCGATTTAACTTGTCGACTAGAGTTACCTGACCAAAAAGTAAAATTTCCCGATCTTTTTCCTTGTCTATTTTCAAAGTCTTGCAATACTTGTTTATTACAAAATAAAAAAAAAAGTTTATTTTGGACCCTATATGGGGAGAGGCAACAACAATAAAGAATAATCTTGAATTTGAATAAGGATTTCTTCCACACCACCACACAGAAGAAGGGTTGTTTGTACATATGATAGGTGGTGATTTCATTAGATATTATGGATATTATTGTTTAGTGAATCGTGAATGTTTGCATTTCGAAGTGAGTATCTTGTCATCTTATTTGTATATATCATAGAATAGATAAGTAAGCAGTCAATATAATTATAAAAATGTAACATTATTTACTTTATGAATTATGGAATCTGATTGTGTTGGTTGAATGGGTACTACAACCACTCCCTTTGAACTTTTCCGTTGGTTATTGTTTATGGATAGTGAAAGAAATCTCTTGACTTGTTATGTGAATGAAATCTCTCGACTTGTTGATAGCTAAGCAAGGTAGTATAGACCTGTTATTGGAGATTTCTTCAAAGTAAAAATACGGAACTGTAATGGTTCATCTCTTTCAGGTCATCCTGAAAGTGAGCTCATCGAATGTAGGTCGTCACCCTACATTGTAGTGGCCTGTTTTGATCAACGTCTTTCTAATTGTAGTGATCAATTTATTGTGTGTCAATATTAGTTTCTAGTTGTACTGATCCTTTTATTTTGTTTAGTGAATTTTTACACTTAGAAGTTGACATCTTTATAATCTAATTAACTATCTTTTTTTTTTTTTTTTTTTTTTTTGCAAATACCTAGTCGATAATTGCTAAAATTATTACATCATAGAAGACAACATTACTCTAAGCCATTCAATGTGGAATTTTGGATCCATACCAAAACAAACGAGAAAAGGTGTTGTTTGTAAAAAAAACATAATGTGCGCCTTTCCATAGCTCATCCCGTGCAACTTCATTGAATAGGAATTAGGAACCGCTAGGGTACAACAAAGTGTCTGGAATCGTAATCATTACTCTAGAATTCTGGACGCTTCCTCCCTTAGCATTGACGAGACTACTGTATCAAGAGAACGTCAAAATCAGTCACTTATCGCCGACATTAACTATTGGCTTCTTCATACGAACAACAGTCTTCATCACCATCAAATAAGCATCTTTCAATGACATTTCTCTACACTTTCAATGACTTGGATTCCATGATCACTGGAGCAAAATAGGATGCATCATTAGAGATGTATCTAGAATTTGATCATAAACTTTCTTGTGATGATCATGAGTTTGATTGAATCCTGCCTGGAGTAGTGGCATACAGTTCCAACTCGAAAGATGTCATGTTTTTTTTTTCCTTACTTCATAAAAATTGATATACTTCAGAGTCCATTTGACATACATCCGAGTCTTCTTACATACTAGTAATAACATCACATAATATTATATACCAGAAACACTACTCATCATCCATATATTTGCATTGCTCAACCAAACTACAAATCAAGATCATCAATTTATCAGATACATATATGCAACTAAGCGTTGATCAAGAAATTTACCATAAAACAGTTATTTGGGGGTAATCACCATGTAGTATGCACCAACTCATCACACACCATAACCTAGATTAAACTAATCAACAAAATCCATAACTGGAACAGAAAGGAGCAGGTAGAATGATCAAATACAATCACAGCATGTTAAGGATGCTGACAGGAACCAAGCGCATCTAGTTCATACAAAAATGATAAGAATATCAGTTCCCAAAGTATTTTTACTGTAAGAAGATAGGATTTTATCATTAAAATTGAAAATACATGAAGGGAATCACAACCTTTCTCCCCTTAGGATACTTTGTGCAAACAAATTCCTAGTATCACTTATGGTTGGCCCTAACGTGGGGCACCAAGTGTTAGATATTTTAGTGTAATTGGATTGATTAGTTGACTAATATCATCATAGTATTTCATTAAATAAGCCAGGAGGGTGCGGAGTGCACACTTGTTTAAGTATATTATGAATCACTGTATTTGAACTTCATCAGTTGCTTAGGGACGAGCAATGGAGGTAAAAAGGGACAACGCCCCCTTTGCAAGGTCCAGGGGCAGCGCCCCTGGTGGTGTCCAAGGAGCAGAGCCCCTGGCTGGGCTCGAGCTATTGATTTTTTTATATTTTTGATAAAGTTACTATTCTAAAAATTCATTATTAATTTGAATTTTTGGAATTATTGACTTAATATTTTAACTCAAAATTCCCGGTTTTTGGACACTTGCTTTGGAGCCAAGTTTCAACCAAAATTGTCCAATGACTTTGGCGCCAAGTCATATTCCCAAGGGTCCCTTTGCTTTGGAGCCAAATTTTGAAATGAATAACTACATCCGAAGGGTGGTAACTTGGGCGACAATCCAAGGCCAAAGAGTATGGTGTCTCTTCCAAATGGTGTGGCAAACACTATGAATTGGTTATGGGGGAGGTCCGAAATATTTATCACAAAAACATATATTCCTTCTCAAGTTCTAGTTCATACAGATTCTAATTTTATCCGATTGAAAGTTTGGGTTAACCATCAAATAGTTTCAATCTTAAAGTTTGGTCACGACTTTAGATCAATCCAAGAAACCCCATCGAAAGTTGAACACCAAGTTGACACAGGTTTAGAGGAAGACTCCTATCCACTCGATAATCTCCCCAAAATAGTTTGGGTAGTGCACAAGCTCGAAACTTGTTTTTCGGAATCCTATACCCTTTACCTTAGTCCTTTATCCTCAATAGCATCGCGACAGAGCTCACATTGATCGTCATTCCGTGGGGATAGATCGCCATTCCGACTAGAAACAATTGTCATCGTTGTAATCATTGTAATGAGACACCCATTGGGACTGCAGGTACGCCTTAAGGAGGTTGAAGCCAAATGCCATGAGCGCGACGGTCACCGGGAAACTGGAGCCACTGACCTTGCAGCTGAAATGGAGATGGTAGATAACGGTGTTGTTGAAGTAGTGGAAGAGAAATTGGGAGATGAGAACGAGGGATCAGGAGTCAGAGGAATGCAGCTAAACGGGAAGAGAAGGATGGTAAGCCAAAGAGTGGGCCATTCCATGAGGAACCAGGCGAGGGAAGTAAGTATGGTTGTGCCCCATCCAGGGCGGTTGTGCTTGCCATAGGGGACGTAGAGGAATCAGGAGGGCAAAGGCGGTCGTGTCCCAATGAGGAAGATCACAAGAAGGTTATTATGGAAGAACGATGCATCCGATGATAGTGAAGGGCCATGTCTGTCCGCTCTGTCATGACAGGGAAAGGGATATTTTTTTTTGCCCTCCAAATAATCTTGGACATACCGAGAATTGACTTAGGTATTTCTGTAATTAGTTAGTAAGATTGAGATAAATTTAATATTTTCTCTTATTTTGTATTCTAGGACTAGCCAGAATAGCAAATCTGAACCAAAAGCAAAGAATAATTTATCTTAGTTCTCAAGGAAACCGAATTTCAACCTTCATCAATCCGCGAAATAAACTTGGAAATACGAATCCCTATTTTAACACCAATTCTAGAAACCAAACATACTATTAGTATTTTAAAAATTGCTTATATAAGAGTGGTTTAAAACTCTTCATTACATTAAAGTATCTGTACCGCTGCGCTGTTGAAAAGAAATGAGTTACCATGAAAGCATGTTAAACAAATTATATTATAAATATTTACCTTTTTTCCAACCAATGACTATCTTGAAAACCAATAGGTTTAAGAAGGATGATTGTTGTAGTTCATCATTACTATTAGTGTGCAATAAAAGTTCACCCCTCACATCAGCAAGTAACCTACTTCTTGCAATGCTTCTTGGGCATGCTAGTTCTTTTTCCTAGGTGAATTCCAAAACTATTACAATCTATATATTCCCTCAAAAATAATTTTCAGATTGACTTCCTTGGTGTCTGAGTTATGACGTATACTATTTATTTACTAAGCATAAAAATGTTTTACTCACCGGTTGAAAAATTGGGAAGTCTAGAGTATTTATAATTCATCTCTTAGCCAAGTCACCCTTGGTACTTAGGCAAAGTATCCTTAATGGTTGTGAGGTAGACAATGCCTAGAAGTAGAGAAACGATCATATAAAGTTTTCGACCCCTCCTTATTTCATTTCTCCCCAACTTCATCTCTCTAGAATTCCACATTTTTCCTTTCTCTCTCTAAGTCCCGATTTTTCAAGATTGGTGGTTGTCTTTCCCTTCTCCTTCGCTGAGCCTTAACCGGACGCCATCTCTTACTCATGAACAACGAAAACTCGGGTGAGGAAGCTATTTTACTTCCTCCTCCGCTCAAAGACTCGAAACCCAATATTCTATCTCCCTAACCTTTTGTAAAAGTTGTAACCGTCGTGAGGATGAGCAACACTCATTTTCCACGATATCCTTTGTCCCTTAATTTAGAACGCGACGCTCCAATTCCCATTTGTGTCCCCCTCGATGGGGATGTAGCGATCTATTTATCCCAAGTCGACGTTGGTCTTTCGTTTCCCATATTGTTGGGACCTCGTCGACTTGTGAAATTCGAGGGCATCGCCTACTCAACTCACCCCTAACGTTATGTGTATGTGGGTGGCCTGTGCAATTCTACCTTCACGGTTGACCCTATTCCTTAAACCTTTTTTCATTTTTTATTGTTTTCAAGTGAGTTCCTTTAACCTTGAGCTTTACCAAACCCGATTTCCTAGTTTTAAAACCTCTTGTTGGGACCATAAAAGGCCTTGGTTAGTGGTTTCAAGTTCACCAACTAGAATTTGAAGAACCAATATTTTTTCTTCAAAAGGGGTGTCGCTTGGTGTCTAGGGGCATCGCCTAGAGATCCAACTCCTTCTCTTTAGGAGTTGTCAGAGGAGGATATGAAGGCGTTGGACCCGATCTACCTCGACAACTCTAAGGGATACACTCCTTACTGCTCAAAGTCCACAACAGATTCCTTGCTCACCTATGTTGGAATTAGTATAGCATCACCTCATTCACTTGTGCAAAACGAGACAAAACCCGATGTCCCATTATTCACAAATTTTTCGCCCATCTTATTAAAATTTCCAAAAATTACAGTAGGTAGAAAGTTGAGTTATGAGTCTTGTTTGCTAGAATAAATATAAATATATCTTTCATTAGAATTCTGCACCTTTCTATATTACAGATCCTCTAATTTATAGAATTGTACAACTCTAAACATGGTAAGAAGACATTACATGAATATTACATAATTAATATTTTCCTAATCATCTTTCTTTCCTTTATTGGATGCCTGATTATTCTCACACTCCCTCTTAAGTTGAGTAGTGGGATCCACAATACCCAACTTGCTGAGGACTTCCTGTAGTACTTTCCCAATGACTGCTACATGTTTTGTCCTATCATGTTGCACAGTTTTTTTTAGATATATAGATTGCAACCTTATTATCACACAACAATTTGCATGCATGTTTATCTGAAAATCCTAACTCTTCCAGAAGTTTCCTCAACCATAGGATTTCAGTTAGCCCTTTTGTTATCCCTCGAAACTCTGCTTCTGCGCTTGAAAGGGCTAACACTATCTGTTTTTTACTTCTTTGGGTTACTGAGTTTCCACCAACCAGAGTGAAGTACCCTGAGGTAGATCTCCTGTTTACTGGATTGCCAGCCCAGTCTGCATATGTATACCCCTGAACATCGAGATGTCCATTTTTCTTAAATAGAATTCCTCTACCTGGAGGACTTTTCAGATATCTAACAATTCGTAATGCAGTTTCCATGTGATCCTCCTGGGGGTTATGCATGAATTGGCTTAGTACTCCCACTACATATGCAATGTCAGGTCCTATTTCAGATAGGTAGATAAGCTTACCAACTAGTCTATGATAACTTTCTGGTCTGTGAGTCTAGCTCCATCAAATATTTTCAAGCCTTGATTTGGAACCATAGAGGTTTCTGTTGGTTTGCAATCCATCAGTTCCACCTCAACCAGAAGATCATGTATATATTTCCTTTGAGAAATATAGAATCCCTTCCTTGATCTCAAAACTTCGATTCCTACAAATACTTGAGATTTCTTAGATCTTTCATTTTGAAATCTGCAAACAAAGTTCCTTCGGAGTTGACTCATCTCTTCTCTGTCCCTCCTAGTAATTATCATGTCATCCACATAAATAATTAGACATGTAATCAAATCGCCTTTGCGCTTAAGGAACAATGTGTGACTTGCATTACTCTGTTTGTATCCATATTTTTTCATGGAAACGGAAAATCTCCCAACCCAAACTCTAGGTGACTGCTTGAGCCCACATAGGGCCTTTTTCTGTTTGCATACTTCGTTCGGCTGGAAATTGAACTCAAAACCTGGTAGAGCTATCGTATATACTTCTTCATTGAGGTCTCCATGCAAAAATGAATTCTTCACATCAAATAAATAAAGAGACCAATCTTGATTTGCCGCTACAGAGAAGGGAACTCAAATTGTATTAATTTTAGCCACAGGTGAGAATGTCTGAGAGTAATCAATTTTGTATGTCTGTGTGTACCCTTTCACCACCAATCATGCTTTGTATCTCTCTATTTTCCCATTCACTATGTGTTTGATTGTGAATACCCATCTACACCCAACCATTTTTTTTCCTGCGGGTAACTTGCATTGCTCTCACGTTTGGTTCTTCATGATTGCATCCATCTCAACTTGCATTTATTGACGCCACTAGGTGTCACCTTGGGTTTCTTCTACAGTTTTTGGGGAGTTTTCATTGTAGATCATGATATGAAAGCTCTGGATGTAGCAGACAGACTCCATATATCTTTATCATCTATAGGGTATCGTGGTCTGCTTGATTTATGATCTGGCGAGTATCTCTTAGGAAGTACTACCTGTTGGATCGTGAAATCCTGGATGCTGATCTGGCAGTGAATTGAATGCCAGATAAGGTTGGGAAGACGCTTCTGCTTCAACTCCGGTGAACCTGCAGGTAGGGGAGCGCAACAGAGGGGGTGTCTCTGGGTCCCTCTCCGATGCTTAAATGAGTATATGTGTGTATAAAACTCAAAACGTAAAGAACGTATGTAAAGCAAGGGTATTTATAGGGTAAGAGAGATAGAACCGTATAAGGCAGCTGAATATCTTAGTGTATATTGTGTTGCTGAAGATTCGGATCGTGGGATATGGCAGTTACTGCGAGATATTGCAGTTACCAAATCTAATCTTTAGTGAATATGTGACCGAGATACGCGGGATATCATGGCCACCTCCTTATTAACGGTTTTGTGGGACCAGAGGAGAGAGGCAAGGCTCTCTTCGGGGCGAGCACTCTCATGGCGAGCAGTGAGATGTCGCGGCCTTAGTGAAGAATGGCGAGCACTCAGGGCGTTCTCAGAGTCCTTGGGCTCAGGTCTGGGTCACTCTATGGAGGACCGAGTTTAACTTGTACTTGGGCCGATCCGGTTCAAATGTCATGGGTTTACCCCCTCTCCGCTCAAGGATGCGGTCATCTGCCTTCGAGGCCTTTTCCTTACTGGGCTGTCACTATCGATACCCAACATTTGCCCCCGAAGCTTGATTGAAGTTTCTTCAGTAGAGCTTTATTTCCTGGTAGGGTTTTAGATAGTGACGTCTCAGATTCGGTTTTCTTCGTTTCTTGTACTGGTTCATATCCTTTAAGGCCTTTTGAGCTCGTTTGGCGAGCAGTTTTTTCTTCGTTCGAAGCTGAAAAAATATCCTTCGTTTTATTCCCCTTTGGCGATCACTCGAGGTAATCTAGGTTCATGAAAGTCCATTTTTCTTGGTTGGGCGATCGCTACTCGCCTGAGGTATTTCTGGTAAAGCCTCTTAGTGCGCTGGCGACCACCTTGTCTCCTTAGTGGATTTTTAGCATTTAATAACTGCACAGTTGTCCAGAAATCGAACGGTCACTTGAGGCACGCCTGACATTTACTTTTCCGTAAACCTAGGGTAGTCTGACAGCTGTCCGTGTCAGCCAACCGTCTGTCTCCCCAAGGTGTCTCTTGGAATTCTGACATTGCTTCGGTTTTTTCCAAAAAGGTGCAATTATTCCTCTGTGTCGCTTCGATTTGCTCGTGGCTGTTACTCCCTTCTTGGTCTATATAAGAAACGTCAGTTTCTATATTTTGTTTTTTACGCTTATCCACTCCCTCAGATTTCCAGAACTTCGTTGCGAACCTTTCTTCTTTCTTTTCCAACCTTCCTCAGCCTTCTTCATCCATTTCCATGGCTCCCCGAAGTCAGAGAGTCAAGCATATGGCCTCTAAGGGTACTAACAAAGCCAACGCTCCTAGGAACGCCAACGTCCCCTTGACCATCAGGGATGCCGCCGTGCCCCCCTCAGTGGGGGAACAGACTGATCTGGGAAGGTCTGCAACCGCTCCCGTAGTGGTGGACGGGCCTGAGCTAAACTTTCGCCCTTTTACTGCTCTGTTTTGGCAATATCCTATGTTTTCCTTTGTTTTTTTTTATACTTGCTGTGCTCTACTTGAACCGTTCTGAGTAAATGTCAAGCCTAACGAATTGAAGCCAGTTTACTTTAAAACCATGGTGGCGCTTGGTGGCTTTAGTGCGGAGGATGCTCCTAGGTATCCTGGCTTAGGTCTACATTTTCCTCACGACGGAGAGGTTTACATTTATGCGGCCCAGATCGATGCTGGGTTGCTTTTTCCTCTCTGTGAGGATTTACAGACCTTGTGTCAGTTTTACGGGATTCACCCCACGCAGCTTGTTCCGAATGTCCTCAGGATGTGGGTCGGTTTCAAGTTCCTGTGCGTTCGCCAGGAATGGGTGTATTCACTGGCCTTGTTCCGGTGTTTCTTCCGACTGGCAGCAGGGGCAAACTACCTCCACCACTTCCAAACCCCCTGGCCGAAGTTTTCAGAGTGGGGAGGCCCTCAGGGATGGGTTTGGAACGTCCATGTCCGCCTGGTCGATGATTTCCGGGCCACTAACTCCAACTACAAGAAGTTTTACTTCTTGTACAAGAGGGGTGTACCCTGGAAATTGTTTGCTCCGGACAAGGATTTTCCTCCCTCCTTTGAAGAATTGTCAGGGAGTGACCGGAATGCCATCGACGACCTGTACCGGCTGCATCGGTCATCCCAGTTCAAGTCCATCCGCTCAGTGGCGGAGACTACCGAGAATGCCCTTGAGATGGCGGGCATTCATCAAGCCACGCCAATCTTTTGATGATTGGGTAATTCTCTAACTCTTATCTTGTTTTATTACTTGTAAGAAAGGTCGTAAGCAAGAGCCGAAAACTGATAGGTCTCTTTGATGACCAGGGATCGGCGGGATTGTCCTCCGACCAGGCGCTACTAAGCTCTCCCCCTCCTCCCTCTAGGCGTTCGTCCAAGAGGAAGTCTGAGGAGGTGCTTCCTTCGGCCACTACTGGCCCTCGCCAACCAGGTATATCGCCTCGCTTTTTGTGGATTTTATGTTTTCACATTCTGCGGTTTTTTGATTTCTGACTTATTGTCTTGCTATTTTGCAGAGGAGTCTTCGGCTGACGTGGCCCGGGGCCCTCCTCCTCCTCCTCCTAAGAAGGTCAGGAGTGAGGAGCACCCTGAGGTCGACCAGGAGGAGTACTTGGTGGACGGCGCCCGGGACATGGCGACATGGCGATGGCGATCACCTTGGTGGACGACGCTCGGGAGGAGTACTTCAGGAAGGAGCAACGCCTCCTTGCTGATGTCAAAAAGAGGGAGGCTGATGCTGCAGCCTTCCTTCAAGAAGCTGGGGCCCTTCATCGGTGCCTTGATGAAGGGGAGGCGGTCCGTGCTCGCCTGGAGGCCGAGTTGAAGGAAGCTCGTGCTCAGGTGGTCTAGTCGGACGCTCTTAGGGTCGTCGCGGAGGCCCAGAGGGATGCTGCTGAAGCTAGGGGGATCGCCCTGGAGGAGGAGAAGAACCGGCTGGCTGATCAGCTGAAGGCGGTTCCTTTACCCCAAGCCGTGGTTGAGGAGTTCAAGGCCTCCGAGGACTTTGAAGACCAGGCCTTGCAGGTGATGAAGTCGACCATTGCCGAATTTCTCCAAGACCTGGTGGAGGAGGTCCAGGCGGTCGACCCAAACTTTCCCCTTGGGGAAGTGGCATCCTTGAAGAGCTTCTTGCGGAGTCGCCCTTCACGGCCCTCTGTTGCTGAAGAGGCTGCTCCTGAAGGCGAGCCCAGTACTTCTGCCCCCGAAGGCGAGCAGAGCACCCATGCCCCCGAGGATCCCAAAGCTTGAAGCCCCCAACTCCTTGGCGACCGTATTTTTTATCTTTTTTTAGATAACTATTTTTGTAATTTCTGTTTTTGGTTTGTAATTATTTATTTAAGACTTGGGTTTTTCTATTGAATGCCTTTTTGAACATGTTTGGCTATTCATCCAATGTCATAATTACTCTCCACTTTTTATTGCTTTGTAATGTCGTCGACCCTTAAAGCCTTAGACCAATCATAAGTCGAACTTTCTAAGGATAAAACTTCTGACACTTAAAAGCATAAACTTCTAAGTTCAAAGAGATAGTACCTTCTTTGAAGTTTAAACCTTTAAGGTGTTGGCATAATACCAGGGGATTTGTAATTTTTCAGACCTTTTCATCGATAGTGATCGCCTAAAATTTCTTTGGCCTGACTTTGGCGTCAGGGCTTTTATTTTGCCTAACGTTTTGCTGGCGTCAGGGCTTTTATTTTGCCTAACGTTTTGCTAGGTCTTTTGGCCTGACTTTGGCGTCAGGGCTTTTGGCCTAGCCTTGTCACTAGGGCTTTTTTGTTTTGCCTAACTTTATTGCTAGGTCTTTTGGCCTAACTTTGTTGCTAGGGCTTTTGGCCTAGCTTTGTTGCTAGGGCTTTTTGGCCTAGCTTTGTTGCTAGGGCTTTTTGGCCTGACTTTGGCGTCAGGGCTTTTGGCCTAGCTTTGTTACTAGGGCTTTTGGCCTAACTTTGTTGTTAGGGCTTTTTGGCCTAGCTTTGTTGCTAGGGCTTTTTGACCTAGCTTTGTTGCTAGGGCTTTTGGCTTCGGCTTTCTTCGAGTGGACACGCTTTATGAAGGAATGGCTTTCTTTTATTGAAATAACAGTTTGATTACAAGCTATGCATAAAATCTTCTTAAATGCTCAGAATTAAATGGACGGGGTAACCTCTCGCCTTCGGTGGTTTCCAAATAGTAGGATCCTGGTGCAGCGATCTCTACTACTTTGTACGGTCCTTCCCATTTGGCTGAAAGTTTGTTTTTACTATCCAGCCTTGTGAATTCATTCCTTCTCATAACCATCTCCCCCACGAAAAATTGGCGAGCCCTGACTTTTCTATTCAAATACCGAGCGGTCGCCAAGCGCATCTTTGCCTGTGTCTTTTCCGAGAGCCATCTCTTTTCCTCTGCTAAGTCGAGGTTAGTTCTGCGCTCGATCTCATTTGCCTCTACGTTAAAGTGTAAGACTCTGTGGGTAGGCACTGCTAATTCGACTGGTGCTACTGCTTCTGATCCGTACACTAAATTGAAAGGCGTTTCTCCTGTGGCCGCCTTAGGCGTTGTTCTGATTGCCCATAATACGTTTTCCAGTTCATCTGCCCAGTTCCCTTTGAATGCTCGAACCCTTTTCTTGAGTCCTGCTAAGACAACCTTATTGGCTGCTTCAGCTTGCCCATTCGTTTGAGGATGATGTACTGAGCTGAAACGATGGTCCACATGATATTCTTCATAGAGCCATTTCAGCTCCTTTCCAACAAATTGCGGACCATTATCACTGAGGAGTACCTTAGGAATGCCAAACCTGGAGAATATGTTGACCTGCAGGAACTTGATGACTGAAATGATCTTGAGATGAAATGAATTTACTGAATTGAGAAGATTGAAGAAGATGCTAATCTCATTGTTGAATCTGAAAAGTTCGATACATCCTTCCTTATATACGAAGTGTTGACAGTTGTAATTCTAGGTAATTACAAAACAGCCCACATACTTCTATCAATCTACACATCGCATCCTAAACTATATTACAAATGTATATATCCTCTAACATTCACCAATGCTCTTCACTTTCTTTTATCCTTCCCATCTTCTGTTTGACTTAAAACTTTGATCTTTGCTTGATGATCCTTGACTTAAGAAATCCTGTTCACAAAATGTCGAAACAAAGAACACAACACTATATATATCACATAGAAGTTTAAGTATGAAACTCATATCAAGACCTTTTAAAACTTCAACCACATCTTATCAAACACAACAAGAATTCTTCTCAAATCCGTGAAGTGATATACTTGTACATGCCCTTGAACACTTTCAATTCAAATACTATGGTAGATTGATCATCAATGATACAAAGTTGGCTGGGTTTGTGCCCAAGATCTTCATTTGGCTTTTGTAGTCTCATATGTTTGTATGCATCAAAATGCTGCCCGAGTCATCAGACTTTCCATTATTATTTTTTTTTCTCAATGACTGGCTGGGTTTGTGCCCAACATCTTCTTTTGGCTTTTGTACAAACAATGAACTATAATTACCTATTGCCTAAATCACAGGATGATCACACATTTTCTCCTGTGACTGGCTGGGTTTGTGCCCAACATCTTCTTTTGGCTTTTGTGAATCTAAATGCCTGAGCTTTGTATCTGATCAATCACCATATACTGAATATCAAACATGTTCAAACACATCATCTTAGCATAGCCCAACACAAATTAGTAAGAGTCCTTTTTGAATCCAACAAGACATATGAAGATCAAAAAATTTTGACTGAACTTCAACCTAAACACATGTGAACATATCATAGTGAGATCCCGAGTTCTCCATTCATGAACATTCATTCAATAGAGTCAGAGTAATCATCATTAGCAGTCAAACATTCATCATCATCATTAAGAAACAGATAATGGGAACCATCTGAAAGTGATAGAAGCTGAGAAAGGTTAGAGGATACTTGAGATACAACTTCATTTGAAGAAATGTGATGCGTTGATGTGAGATATGACATATGAGCTGAAACACTTGATCCTTCGGCCAAGGCTTCAGAAAGTGAACAAACTCCAAGTTTTCTTCGAAGAGGGATGAATGACTTCTCAGTTAGAGGTTTGGTGAGTGAATCCGCCAATTGCTCTGAGCCAGGAACATAATTGACTTGGACCAACCCCTGTGATACCTTTTCACGAAAAAAGAAAAGATCCAGTTCTACATGTTTCATCCTAGCATGTTGAACTGGGTTAGCCGCAATAGAAATTGTGCTTGTATTATCACACCAAAGCACTGGAACTGATGATAATGATAAACCGAGCTCAGTGAGTAAGGATTTTACCCAAATGATATCACACAATGCATTGGCCATACTGCGAAATTCTGCTTCAGCAGTTGATCTTGACACCACAGTTTGCTTCTTAGAACACCACACTATAGGATTTCCACCCAAGAACAAGCAATGGCCACTTGTTGACCTCCTGTCATCTGTGTCAGCACCCCAGTCTGAATCTGTAAAACCTACAAGATCAAGAGAAGAAGAACATTTGAATAATAAGCCATGATCAATTGACCCTTTCAAATATCTCAAGACTCGTTTAACCGCTGCCCAATGAGCTTCTGTAGGCCTATGAAGAAACTGACTTAATCTGTTAACACTATAGCTTATGTCAAGTCGAGTGTAACAAACATGTTGTAAAGCTCCTACAGTGCTCCTATATAAAGATGGATCAGAAAGGGGCATACCTGATCCAGAAGTGGATGTAAGAAGAGGAAAACCTAGCAAAGGTGTGGGAGATGGTTTGCATTCGGCCATGTTAACACGAGACAACAAACCAGTGATGTATTTCCTTTGACTCAATACTTTGAAATCAGGGCCGGACTGAATCTCCATGCCAAGAAAGTAGTTGAGTTTGCCCAAATCCTTCAATGAAAAATGCTCATTTAGACTGGTGATAGTAGACTCAATGAGATCATTACACGAACCTGTAACAACTATGTTATCAACATACACCAAAAGATAAACAAATTTATCAGATATTCTCTTAATGAACAAGCAATTGTCAGATTGAGAACTTGAGAAGGAAAGATTGGTAAGCAAACACTCCCGAAGTTTTTCAAACCAAGCTCTTGGAGCTTGTTTGAGGCCATACAGAGCCTTGGTGAGTTTGCAAACCATCATGTTTCCTAAAGCATCTGTAACTTCAAAACCTGGAGGCTGTGACATATACACTTCTTCATGTAAATTTCCATTTAAAAAGGCATTATTCACATCTATTTGTCTTAATGTCCAATGAAATGATAAGGCAAGGGAGAGGATAATTCTGACCGTGGCATGTTTTGCAACTGGACTGAACGTGTCCATGTAATCAAACCCCACCTTTTGAGAGAACCCTTTTGCCACAAGTCGAGCCTTATACCTTTCCACAGTGCCATCTGCTTTCATTTTTATCTTAAAGATCCATTTGCAACCTACAGGATGTCTCCCAGGAGGTAGAGATGTCAGAGTCCAGGTGCCCTTTTCATGCAAGGCTTCGATCTCTTTCTGAATAGGTTCTCTCCATTCTGGAAATTGTAGAGCCACATAAACATTTGTTGGTTCACTCACATCTGCAGTGGAAGCCATCAATGCATTTGCAAAAGACTTAGACTTCGATCTGGTGACCATAGCATGATTTGAAGGTTGAGGAACATGTCTAGAACGTGTGCTAGTTGAATGTGGATTAGCCGAACCATTTGCAATTGAAGATGGAGCTTGTAGACCTGAGACAACCACATTTTTATCATGAGAAGAATGAGGAATGTTTGAATCTAAAGCAGGAAATGTTTGAATCTAAAGAAAGACTTGAAATAGATTGACTATTAGCATGAGGAAAAACAGATTCATCAAACTGAACATGTCGAGATATATATACTCTTCCCATTGTATCAATACATTTATAACCCAAATGAGCAGACGAATATCCTAGAAAAACACATGGTCTAGATCTATAATCGAACTTATGTTTATTAAAGTCACGAACATGCGGAAAACAAAGACACCCAAACACACGAAGAAGAGAATAAGTAGGAAGTTTGTTAAACAGCTTTTCAAACGGAGATTTGTTGTCTAACACAGTAGTAGGCAACCTATTGATCAAATAGACAGCTGTGGCAAAAGTATCAGTCCAGTATTTGAAAGGTACAGATGAATGAGCAAGAATAGTAAGACCAAGTTCCACTATGTGTCTATGTTTCCTCTCAACCATACCATTTTGCTGAGATGTGTACGGGCAAGTGAATCTGTGCAATATACCAGATGAGATCAAGTTAGAATGAAATGAACCTAAGAACTCACCTCCATTGTGAGTTTGGACAGCTTTAATTGAGCAATTCTGTTGTTTTTCAGCAAAACCTTGAAACGTTTTGAAAACCGAGGCTGCATCGCTCTTGTGAGCCAAGAAATACAACCATGTAAATCTCGAATATGCATCAACAAAACTAATGTAGTACCTGGATCCATTCGACATTAGAGGAGCAGGTCCCCAAACATCTACCTGAAGCAATTCAAGAGGAGCTGAGTACACACTCTCAGTCGGATTGAAAGGAAGCTTGTGACTTTTCCCTACTTTGCAAGCTATACACATGAGAGACTTGTCAATCTTATCACTACATGATAATCCATAATTGATAACCTGCTTCAAGACTTGGTTCGATGGATGTCCTAACCTCTGGTGCCACAGAAATGAAGAAACCGAAACATCAGTCACAAGCACATTAGCACCGAAACATTCAGCTTGTTGATGAACCTTTAAACTTGTATCAAGGTCACTTGGTGACTCATTGTGCATAGAAAGAGGAACATTATTATGGTGAATTATATTGTGTTCAACATCTTTGCAAATAAAATCAGAAGATGGACTCTTTGTGGGACATGAGACACCAGAATTATTCACACACCTAACATCAGAATATTCAGCTAAAACAGCATCATGTTTAGAAAGATCAGATTTCAGTTGACCTTTGGAACATAAAGTAGTAGTAGATACTAAGCCATTTTGCACAGAAACATTTATTTTATTATTACTCAAATCTTTGATAATAGGACTACATGCAGTATTATGACCTAAAGACATTGAAACTTCAGCATTGGAACACATTGAACCAGAAAAATCAGACTTATCATAGGTGACACTACTCACTTTATTCTTGGTACCATTACTTGAGTGATTCTCCATATGATTACACACAGACTTATCTATAGAAGCACACACAGGAAATACTACAGACGAAGAATTGGCATACGCAGAAGAAGACACAAGCAACTTGTAGAGGCCATCCGCTTCAGGTCCCTCCAGAAGCACTTGATGTGTGGTCAAGTCCTTCGCAACACAACCATGAGGAAAGAACACAAAATAAGCATGATTATCCTTTACAAATTGAGAAACTGATAACAAGTTCTTAGTAATATTAGGGGCAATAAGAATATTTCTTAGTATAACAGATCTATTATTGTAATGAAGACGAGATATACCTGTATGAGAAATTTCTATAGTATTTCCATTTCCAACACAAATTTTACCTTGACCATTATACGGGGCTGCATTAGACACGTTCATAGGGGAATTTGTGAGGTGATGAGATGCTCCTGAGTCTGGAAACCAAGCAGTATTGGCAGCTCCCACTTCAGATGCCGAAGTAGACGCATTGTGAACATGAAATGCATTTGTGTTTGATCCACTTCGATTATCTTGGTCAGGAGATTTGTTAGGAGGACCATACAGATGAGGATGAGTAGAATGAGATGTATGCTGAAATGAGAGCTGTGGTGGAGCTTGAGAAGATTGAAACGAAAGCTGTTGAACAGGAGAGGGCTGCAGAACTTGAATCGGCTGAACTGAATACTGAGGTAGAGATTGAACCGAATTGAATTCAGGTGGCAAGTAAAATTCAGCAGCGTTTGCTTGACCTCTCATGTTGTTTTGATACTGTGGCTGTGCTTGAGAAGTGACACCACTAAAGTTATGATCAAACCTGTACCAACACCTTGCCACAAGATGTCCAAATTTACCACATAGTTGACATTGTGGCTTGTTGGTGTTGTTATTGCTTCCTCTACCTCTTCCTCGACCGTATGAGTTAGAAGGTGGATAACCTTGCTGAGCATACACATTTTTTGAAGGTGGAGCTTGGTAGGATGACGATTGATTCAGTATAACAGGAGTTGAAACCGAACCAGAAACTGAAATTGAACTAGGAGCTGCTTGAGCATTGAATACAACTGAATGCGAACCAATTTGCAGTTGGTTATCTTGTTGTCGAGCCTCCGCATCCAACAAGACACTTGATACTCCAGCTAAATCGTATGGTTGTCTACTTGCAGTGATAACAGACACTATATGTTCATAATCAGCAGTCAATCCAGCAAGTATGGTGCTGATTTGCATCGTCTCCGAGATTGGATGATCGGAACTTCTTAGGCTATCACACAGCAGTTGTATCCTTCCAAGATACTCACGCATCGATATGTCTCTTTTCCGTTGAGATTGCAATGAACACAACAACCGCATAACCCGAGTCGTAGAAGCAACAGAAAAAATCTGATGAAGAGCTTGCCAAATCTCATGTGAAGACTTACATTGAACGAGATTAGGTAGCAGTGGTGATGAAATCGATGTCAACAACCAAGAAGCTAGGGCACTATCCTGTTCTTTGTAAGCTCTGTATGCAGGATTAATCACCTTTGTTCCATCTTCATTCAGAACGAACTCTTCTACTCTAGCCGAACCATCAAGGTACTCTTCAAGTCGATGGCTAGAAATTGTGAAGCATATTTGTTGTTTCCATTGAAGATAGTTTGTTTCATCTAACTTGATGTGAATAACCTTGTTTGAGAACTGTTTTGGAGTGAAATCCATCGAAGTATTCTCTGAAAACCAGAATCAAACACACTAACAAACAATATCTAAAAGAATTGTTCACAATGAGGAAAACAACACTAGAATGATTCAGCACTAGAATGATTCACTTTATCACGACTTAATCTTCAAAAGAAGGTACGAAATATGTTTAAAAGACCAGAGTCAAACACATAACGAATTCAGATCAATCATGAACATAACTGGACATCACTTGCATTAACAGAACAAAATCAGGATACGAGATGAACAAAACCAGAGCTGTGCATAAACCAGATGAACATAAAATCAGATCAGCACATATATCTTTTCAATTGAATAACAGATCTTCAATAACAAGATCTGATTTCGATTGAAATCAGAACTCAACCTCAGCAACAAAACGAATCACACAACCAGAACAGAAACATCAACGTGAATGTAAAACAGAGCAAGCGAAAATCAGCACTGTGATTAGAACGAGAGAAGAAACAGAACTGTGATGAAGATCCTATCAATTCTCGTCTAAAACAAGATCTGATTTCGATTGAAATCAGAGCTCAACCTCAGCAACAAAACGAAACACACAACTAGAACAGAAACATCAACTTGAATGTAAAACAGAGCAAGCGAAAAACAGCATTGTGATTAGAACGGGAGAAGAAACAGAACTGTGATGAAGATCCTATCAATTCTCGTCTTAAACGACACCAATAGATGCTAGACTTGAACGAAAATTGAATTCTGATTGAAAACCTTACAGATTAATATCTGAACCACAGTTTATGTCACGGTTGAACCTGAATTTGGTGAAGACCAGGAAGATAGCTATGAACTGATGAAAGCCTCTAAATCCTTGCTGAAATTGAACGAAAATCACACAGATTTCACAGCCTGGATCTCTGATACCATGAAAGGATCTTGAGATGAAAGGAATTTACTGAATTGAGAAGATTGAAGAAGACGCTAATCTCATTGTTGAATCTGAAAAGTTCGGTACATCCTTCCTTATATACGAAGTGTTGACAGTTGTAATTCTAGGTAATTACAAAACAGCCCACATACTTCTATAATCTACACATCACATCCTAAACTATATTACAAATGTATAGATCCTCTAACAATGACCTGAAATTGTGTTGTCGAAGCTAGAGCTTTCGCCTCTACCCACTTAGTGAAGTAGTCGATTGCCACTATAATTTGAGTACGCTGACCAGTGCTAATGGGAAAAG
This sequence comes from Chamaenerion angustifolium, assembly GCA_946814005.1. Taxonomy (NCBI): domain Eukaryota; kingdom Viridiplantae; phylum Streptophyta; class Magnoliopsida; order Myrtales; family Onagraceae; genus Chamaenerion; species Chamaenerion angustifolium. Next base: position 6,505,050 of record OX328278.1, on the reverse strand, counting down.
GACCCAATATATCGATTCCCCATTGAGCGAAAGGCCAGGCACCTGCCATTGGGGATAATAATGTCGATGGTCGACCCGATCGTGGTGCAAACTGCTGGCAAATCTCACACTTCTGTGTTAACTCGGCTGCTTCTTTTCCCAAGGTCGGCCAGTAATATCCCAATCTGAATATTTTCCTGCTTAGTGATCGAGCACCTTCATGACATGCTGCTGCCCCTTCGTGAGCTTCTCGAAGAACCTTTTCCGTTTCAGGATGAGCAACACACCTCAAGTAAGGCGTCGAATAACCTCTTCTGTAGAGTTCTCCATCGATAATTAGATAACTGGCTGCGAGTCTTCTAATCCTTGTGGATTCTCCTTTGTCCTCCGGGAGGATTCCTTCTTGTAAATAACTCTGGAACGGGGTCATCCATGTGACTTGTCCTTGGATGTTGAAGACTTCTGCTCTGCTTTCCAGGACTGAACATAGAGTTTTCTCCAGAAATTGTACATCCTGGACTGTCGCCCCTCCGAAGGCTAGTTTACTCAAAGAATCTGCCATCTGTTTTTCTTGGCGAGGAATAAACTCAATCGCGAAATTTGAGATTTCCGCGACCAGCTTTTTGGAAATGTCGAGATATTTCTTTATCTTTTCTCCCTTTGCCTCGTAGGCGCCATTAACCTGATTGACAATAAGCTCTGAGTCACTTTTTACCTCAAGCACAGTTATACCCATTCCTTTTGCTAGTCTGAGTCCAGTGATAAGAGCCTCATATTCTGCTTCATTATTGGTCGCTGGAAATGTCAAGGCGATCGCGTACTTCAGAGGCTCGCCCTCGGGAGGAATAAGAATTAAACCTGCCCCCGAGCCCTCCTTTGATGAAGACCCATCCGTATAGAGTTCCCAGATTTGATTGTCGTCTGCTGACTGATTTGGCCTGTTTTCTGCTTCTGTTTGACCGTTACTCGTGCTTTCCACTATAAAATCAGCTAGTGCTTGACCTTTGATGGTCGTTTTTGGCGCAAATTTGATCTTGAACTCGCTGACCTCGATCGCCCACTTGACCATTCTTCCTGAAGAATCTGGCTTCATGAGGAAGTTTTTGAGAGGTTGATTGGTGAGGACGGTGATGTCGTGCGCATGAAAGTAAGGTCTCAGCTTCCGAGCAGCAATAACTAAGGCATAGAGATACTTCTCAATCTGGACATATTTTATTTCTGCTGAGTTGAACATTTTGCTAATGAAATACACTGGCCTCTGAACGTTATTTTCCTCCCTTATTAAGACAGCACTGGGTGCCACATCGCTAATGCCTAGATAAAGGAAAAGATGCTCGCCTGGAACGGGCTTTGCCAGAGCTGGGAGTGTTTGGATATGCCTCTTCAAGGACTGGACTTCCTTGTGGCAGGTTGGCGACTTCATTTCCTCTATGGCCTTTAGCTTTTCTGGATTTGCTTCGATTCCTCTTTCACTGACCATACCAGAAATTTACCGGACTTGACCCCGAAGGCGCATTTGGCAGGATTCAGGCGAACACTGTGTCTTCTCATGCATTCGAAAGCTTCGCGGAGGTCCGCCGTGTGAGGATTGCCCTTGATGGTTTTGACGAGCATATCATCCACGTAGGCCTCCATGTTCCTTCCCAGCATGTCCTGGAACAGTCGGTTACCATTCGTTGATAAGTTGCCCCAGCATTGATAAGGCCAAAGGGCATCACCTTGTAGCACAGAATGTCCCCATCAGCATAAAAAGCGGTGTGAGCCTCATCGTCGGGATGCATTCTGATCTGGTTGTAGCCTGAGTAGGCATCCATGAAGCTCAGCATCTCATGACCCGAGGTAGCGTCAACCAGCTGATCAATCCTCGGAAGAGGATATGAATCCTTGGGGCAAGCCTTGTTCAAGTCGCGGAAGTCGACGCAAATCCTCCACTTGCCGTTTGATTTCTTGACCAAAACTGGGTTGGCGACCCAGCTCTGGAATCTTACCTCTCTAACGAAGTCAGCTTCAATCAACCTGCCGACTTCCTGCCTGATCGCCAAACGCTTGTCCGTCCCGAATGATATTCTCTTTTGGGCGATCGGCTTGCTGGAGGGGTCTATCCTGAGCTCATGGGAGATGATATCTGTACTGACTCCTGGCATGTCGCTCGGCTGCCAGGCGAAGAGCTCTTTAAATTCCTTGAGGAGGGCGGTCATGGCCTCCTTCTGATCTTCTTTCAAGGTGGTCCCAATGCGCACTTTTTTGTCTGGACCATCGATCTCGACCTCCTCCAATTCCTCCATGGGTGCTGGCCGAGCCAAGTCCTCGCGGGGGTCGGCCTCTGTTTCGATGGCGAGCGCCTCCCTTTGGTTCTTCCTGCGTAAACAGTTCACATAGCATTGCCGCGAGGAAGGCTGATCTCCTAGCACTTCTCCAATCCCGTTCGGAGTAGGGAACTTCATCTTCTGGTGGACAGTTGAGGCCACAATCTTATTTGGGTTGATCGTGGTCCTCCCTATGATGGCGTTGTAGGATGTAGGTGAATCGACCACCAGGAAAGTGACCGACACCTTGATGCTTTTCCACCCCTCGCCAAAAATCACTGGCATGGTTATAGCCCCCAGTGGATAAGTTGTTCTTCCCGCAAACCCGATCAGTGGAAAGTCGACCCTCTTCAGGTCGCGTTTGGACTTGCCCATCTTCTCAAAGGCGTCCAGAAATAGGATGTCTGTCGAGCTGCCTCCGTCGACCAGAATCCTTGCAACATCACAGCCGTCAATATCTGTCGTAATGACCAGAGCATCGTTGTGGGGCGTGGTGACATGTGCTAAATCATCTTCAGAGAATGATATGACAATGTTCTCTTCATGTCGGGGCCGCTTCGCCAACTGAACTGCTGTAGAGATCTGAGTGGCATAGACCTCTCTGGCGCTTGACCTCTCGCCGGCTGCACCGAATCCTCCTGCAATCAGATTCACTCTCCTCTTGCTTCCAGAAGGCTCAGCTTGCTCTGCAGGGGCTGGCGAACGATGCCTCCCGGGGGGCGTTCGACTTCGGTCTCGCCCTGCCACAAATTCTTTCAACATTCCCCCCTGAATCAGCCTCTCTATGTCCCGCTTCAAAATTTTGCAGTCAACTGTCTTGTTGCCCTTGCACTTGTGGTATCTGCAGTAGCTCTCGACATCCTTGCCCATGGGCAGCCCACCTCGACGAGGAATCGGTGGCCTCGCCAAGGATCTCCTCTCCATCTCGACTAGTACCGCTGAGATCTGCCTATTTAAAGGCGTGAAGTACTTAGGGACCTCTAGATGGCGAGGCGCTGGAAGAGACTCGACTCGGGGCTTGCTTTCCTTTCCCTTCTTCTCCTTCTTTACCTCCTTCTTACCATCGCGTCGGGGTTCATGGGTTACCCTTAGTGAGGTCGTCAGGAGGTTAGCCTCGATGTTTGCGCGCTCAAGGTCTATGAAACCTTTTGCTCTGGATGCCAGCTCCTCCAACGTCTCAATCTCCTTCACGTGATAGCTATTTCGCAGCTTTCTCGAGGCCTTGTTGGCAACATCCAGACCTTTGTAGAAGGCTCGAATGATCTCCCCATCCGAGATTCGGCGATCTAATTCTGTGATGTTCTGATGAAAACGCCCGTAGAAATTGGACAGCGACTCTCCCGGCTGCTGTTTGACTGAGTCAAGGGAGACCACGCTCTTCAGCAACTGGCGCTCGCCCATATATCTCTCCAGGAACTTGCTTCTTAACTCTGCCCAAGTTCCGATTGATCCTGCAGGGAGGCCGAAGAACCAGGACGAAGCCGAACCCGAAAGAGTAGATGGAAATAGCAAAGCCAAGTGATTGAGATCGTTTGACTTACCCAGAAGGGAGGCCTCATGTTTGTTGACATGTATGGTGGAATCTCCTCCACCGCTATACTCAGGTATGGCCCGAGCAACCACATCCTTCGGGATTTTGATAGCGACGAGCCCGTCGGTAAAAGGATGAGAGGACTACTCCTTGAAGGGAGCTACGACTGTCAGCTGTCTTTCCTGGAGCCTTTTGTTGAGGAGGTCATCCATCTGATCCAGAGTGCAGTACATAGGCGAGGTTCCAGGTGGAGGAGGACCAGAAGGATTGGCAGTATATGCGGCTGCTGGCTCCTTAGCGTGTGCCGGAGGTAGGGACTGCTGACTTGACGTCATCTCCTGATCCTCCTGAGGCACAGTGGGACTAGGATTTGCCGCTTCCGAAGGTGAGGGCCCTGTGGCAGCAGGGCGGTGGTTTTCCTTAGGAGCAGAGAGATTGTTTTCTTGAGGAGCAGGGGCTTGGCGGCGCGCCTGTCCTAGGATGGCTTCCAGCAGGGAGACCATATCGGGGGTTAAATTAATATCCTGCCCCGCAATGTGGACTGTCTGCGGTGCTGGGGCTCCGTTTTGATCAGCAGCGGGGGTCGGTCTTGAATCACCGACATGTTGTCGAGCTATCCGCAGAGGAACAGCATTAACTCCTGCTCGGCTGGCAGGTTCCTGTTGAAGCGATGAAGCGGCGGCAGAATCAGAGCTATCTGAGGATCACTCCCTGGTCTGGTTCCGACGGTTGCTTTGTGATCGAGTTCTCATGGCTGAATTGCTCGTTTCCCACAGACGGCGCCAAATGTTGGATCGTGAAATCCTGGATGCTGATCTGGCAGTGAATTGAATGCCAGACAAGGTTGGGAAGACGCTTCTGCTTTAACTCCGGTGAACCTGCAGGTAGGGGAGCGCAACAGATGGGGTGTCTCTGGGTCCCTCTCCGATGCTTAAATGAGTATATGTGTGTATAAAACTCAAAACGTAAAGAACGTATGTAAAGCAAGGGTATTTATAGGGTAAGAGAGATAGAACCGTATAAAGCAGCTGAATATCTTAGTGTATATTGTGTTGCTGAAGATTCAGATCGTGGGATATGGCAGTTACTGCGAGATATTGCAGTTACCAAATCTAATCTTTAGTGAATATGTGACCGAGATACGCGGGATATCATGGCCACCTCCTTATTAACGGTTTTGTGGGACCAGAGGAGAAAGGCAAGGCTCTCTTCGGGGCGAGCACTCTCATGGCGAGCAGTGACATGTCGCGGCCTTAGTGAAGAATGGCGAGCACTCAGGGCGTTCTCAGAGTCCTTGGGCTCAGTTCTGGGTCACTCTATGGAGGACCGAGTTTAACTTGTACTTGGGCCGATCCGGTTCAAATGTCATGGGTTTACCCCCTCTATAGTTATTGGGCCTTCAAGGCCTTTTCCTTACTGGGCTGTCACTATCGATACCCAACACTACCCTGGTTGACCGTGGAGGTAATATGTATCTCCCAGAGTTCTCTTGTACTTATGTTACTTGTTTAGGTCTATCAACACCATCAACTTCTAAAATGGAAACTTGATGATCTATTATATTGGGAGATGTACATACCTCAGGTTTTCTGAAGTTCAGAGATTCTTAGGATGTATTGCTAAGTTCGATGGAATGTCCTTCTGTTTCTGAAGTTACATCGTCAGGCTGATATCTGGTTCTTTTGGGGAAACATTAGACAGGTTCTGGTCAAGCATATTAATCCAACTTAAACGGTCATGATTATTAATATTGTTCGCCCCCTGACTGTAAAGTTGAGGTGTGTAGCAGTATTCAGTTTCTATAAAATTACAATCCAATGTATTATAAAGACGGCGTGTAACTGGATTATAACACCTATACCCCTTTTGATGTGGTCTATACAAACAAAAACACATTTGACAGCACAAGGTTCGAATTTGGTTCTTTCAGATTTCGGGATGTCGACAAATACAGAGCACCCCCAAATTGTTGGTGTTAGAGTGAAAGTTGGGGAAGTCTTAGTTTGCTGAGATAACATTTGGAAAGGAGTGCGAAAATGAAGAATTTTGTTTGGTAGTCGGTTAATAAGGCATGTGGTTGTGGCTACGGCTTCTGGCCAAAAGTATTGAGGCACGTGAGATTTTGGCATGAGGGCCCGGGTCATTTTTAGGATAATACGATTTTTACGTACAACGACTCTATTTTGTTGTGGAGAATTTGGACATGTATTTTGGTAAACAAGGCCTTTTTATGAAAAAATTGGGCAAGAATTTGATTAACATATTCTCCCCCATTGTCTGATTGAAGAATCCTAATTTGTTTTTGATATTGTGTATGGACAAGGTTATAAAATGATATAAATTTATCTATCACTTCAGATTTATTTTTCAATAAATATACCCAAGTCATTCTAGAATAATCATCAATAAATAGCAAAAAATACCAAAAATGACTATTTATTGAATTTGGAGCAGGACCCCAGACATCTAAGTGAATTAATTTAAAGGTTGAATTGACACAAGTATTATTTGCTGGAATGGTAGTCGTATGGCTTTTAGCATAAATGTATGTCTCATATTGTTTATTCTTAAAGCTAGGAAATAAAATATTGAGTTAAGTAGGAGATGGATGTCGTAACCAACGATGCCATAACCATAACAGTCTATCTGTCGTACCGTGAGGCAGTAGCGCAGTCCTCTGTTGAGCCACGTCATCCACATAGTAATGTCCATCTCGCTTAGTTCCACGCCTAATTATCTCCTTCAACATTGTATAGTTCAATTCTTTGGTCACGTGATTAACATAAAATAGTTTATGCGAAAGCGACGACAAATAGAGACAATTAGACACTTTTAAAGTTGGAGAAACTTTTATCGTGCTGGCACCCATTGCGGGTGTAGTACTTCTGTTAGCTATCTCGATGCTTCATTTGTGTGGAGTTATCCAAGAAATGATGTCCTGATCATCATAGGTCATCGTATATATTGCTCCACAATAAAAAATCCACTCTGAATTTTTCTTGGGACTGAATTCCTGTAAATAACAAACTATAGGGTTAAATTTGCAGTTTCGGTAGAGTTTTTCATTCTTCCGTCTTCCTTCAAATTGTGTGCCGCAGCAACCAGAGCTTCCGTCTTCTCTATCCTGATCTTCTTTGTTCCGATCCTCCCTGGTCTACTTCTATGCAAGTCATGAGCTGCATATGATGTTCCTTCTCCTCTTTCTGCTCTACTGCGAGAACCTCTCCTGCGGTTGATGTTGGCCGCGAGGTTTCCCACAGCATTGGTTGGGTTTCCCTGTCCGATGCTATTCCCGTGTCCGTCTTCACACCACTCCAGGTATACCATGAGCTTGAAGAACATTTTCTTCATGTGGCGGCTCATTCCATAGTGAGAGCACCGAAGTTTGTTTCGCTCCTCCGATTGCTTCGTTCGATCTTCTCGGGACTGTGGTCTGGAGGCTTTTCCAACATGTTTTAACCAGTATCCTCCCCCTCTTATTGATGTGTATGCTTTCCCTACTCCTGAAGCAGCGGTCCTAGCTTTGGCTAAGAGACCATAGTCGATCAGAATTTCTTCGACGGATGATTAATTGAGGATACCAGCTCTGGCTGCCTCCCGTCGGACCTCTGCGTATGCTCGTTCGACTGAAGGTAGCTGTTCTTCCTTGAGTATTTCACGTTCGACTGTTTCATACCTGATATTGAGACCTGCTAGAAATTAAAATAGTCGAGTCTCCTGTCGTTCTTTATTATTGTGATATCTTATTCACACTTAATTTGATTTGTATGTTGTTTGTCAATTGCTTACCATATTCCCCGCAGTGTGTTGAAGTAGTGTTCTAGGGGCATTTCTCCTTGCCTTAGTTTGCAGCCTTTAACATGCAGGTCATATGTATCCAACGCATCTCCTTCGGTACCATAAATCATCTCTAGTGCATTGCATAGTACTCTAACACTCAGATAGGCTGCTACAGTGCCTATCAGATCCGGTTCAATATTTTGAATAATCCAGAAAAATATGCATAAGTCGCGTTCTTCCTACTCTTGGTATGTTGGTTCCGTTGGGGACGGTGGCGGTGGCACCCCTGTAATATGGTTGAGTCATTGTCGCCCCCCAATTACAGCTTTCATTACAATTTCCTATAGTGGATAGTTTGACTTGTTTAACTTAGCTGTTGCTGTCAAGGTTTCTGATGAGTTTTGATTTGGATGACTTGTGGTTGTTGTTGCTGAATTTTCCAGGCCACTTTTGAGAAGGTTGAGTAGTGTTGTGTCCAGATCGTCTGACCCTTCTATAGTCCCAGATTTTCTTGTTTTCGGTGTGGATGACTTGGTAGATTTGAACTACTTCAGTGATGAATTTTCTTCTCAGAAGCCTTTGACTGAGGGGGTAACTAGTCCTGATATATGAAAATTTATATATGATGATGCAGTAATAAGTCGATCAGGTCCGTCACTGCTTTGATACCATGTTCGCTAGAATAAACATAAGGAATTCTTTCATTAGAATTATGCATCTTTCTGTATTACAAATCCTCTAGTTTATAGAATTGTACAACTTTAAACTTGGTAAGAAGATATTACATGAATATTACATAACTGATATATTCCTAATCCTCATTCTTTCCTTGATTGGATGTTTGATTATTCTCACAAGTCTAACTCTTTAAACTGCATTGTGTTTCGACATTGGGGTGACCCACACGCGTCGTTCAAAGTTGCCCGGACGGCGTACGTGGTCAACTCCGTCTTAAACCTAGGGACAGATTCTTTAGATTACATAGGCATCTTTGAGAGCTTCGTTCTCTCTCGTTTGAGCTCCGTTTTGGGTATTTTTGGTGTCTATGGAAAGGCCTTACAATGAAATACAACTTTGCTGATTCATTTTTGTGAAATAACCATTACAAACGTAACTTTTGGAGCCTCAAAGTATCGGTTTACAATGTGTTCAGAATTCTCCAAACTTGATATGTAATAAACGACTTAACCAAATTCTATTTCGTTACTTGTTTAGGTTACTTAAAACACTTAGAACCTAACCATGGTCCGAAGCAATAATAAAAACTACCACATCGAAATCCACCATTAATGATAATTGAAGCTTTCTCTCTCTAATATTATTCATTCATTGAGGAGGAAACTAAGCGTAGATATGAAATCTTACCATAGTCTTGACATGTGCATCTATTGGTAGCTTTTGGATGCTCAGTTTCGTCCGTTTCCATGGTCGTTTAGTCGGATAACAAATGTTTGTCGATTTCCTCTCTAGAATTCGTTTTTTCTTTTCTAGATCTCTAGTGTTTGCTAGGGCTATGAAATTAGCATGCCATCAACCCTAAACTGCCGCAACATAACAGAAAATGACTCCACCGATCCTTAGTGATTTACCATTGCTAAAAATTTGTCAAGTGAAAAGCTAGTTTTATCCTTATACTTTAATATTAATTGTCATTAACATTTGTATTTCTTCACTTGCAAAGTTTGGTCCTTTGAATTATAGCTAATGTTACAAGATATGTTCCGATAGATGTTCAAGGAAGGTCTCCGAGTTGTGCTACTTGTCAACCTTATGATTTTGTTGTATCCTCAGAAAATATTGTTGATAACCTGTTAACAAAACACGTTTACGATAAGTGGCAAATATTGTCTTTCGAAAAGTGTTTACACGAAGTGCCTCAAAATCACACCAATTCAATGTTGGCTCAAAGTCCCATATCATACAATTCAATGTTGGCACAATATCTCGTATATTATCATTCTATGTTGGCTCGAAAGTCTTGTATCATATAATTCGATGTTGACTCAATGCTTCGTATCGTATAACAAGATGTCGGTTCAATGTTCTGCATTCAATAATTCATGGTTGGTTGAATGTCCCGTATGACATAATTAATATCTTAACTTTAATGTCTTGTATCAGATATTGCGTAGTTGGTTTGTGATGTTAGTAATATAGAAGAATTAAATTTATTAATATTTTCGGATTTAACTGCATAAAAATGTAAAATAACTTGCAAATTTACCAAATGACGAAATTGCCTCTAGAAAATGAGTTTCGTATAAAATACTGAGTCCCGCGAAAAATACGGTTTCCTTAAGGCAATTTCGCCCCTCGTCACTGTAATTGGTTCGTGTTAGAGAAAAATTGGGACGATTACCTCCCAAGATAAAACAGTGCCGTTAAGGCGAAATAAACATGGCATCTCATTTAACCAAACTAAACAATACCTGGACTCAGACTTCGACGGAAATTCGACCACAAATAGGAACTCGGTAATGACGTAATATTTGGAGCAATATTTCTTATAGTAGAATTTTAGTTTGAGAGTGTCTTGAGAATGAAGGAGGAAGACCCTATTGATAGGGATTTTCACCCTTCAAGCCTTAATTAGGGTTCTTAATTTCCTAATTAAAGTTTTGAAAAAAATGAAGTACATTAATAATAAAAACAAAATACCAACAATCATATTACAGGAAAAAAATTATTTTCTAACGGTAAGATTTTTTTTTTGAGTCAAGTGAGAATCGGGTCGAAATAAAAAATGCGGATTTTAGCAAAACTTAGTTTGTGCAAGGTAGGTTTTTTGGAGCGACAATCGTGTCCGCAAGATACAGGTACATACGTGGGTTGACCTGATCTGGGAGTGCTTTTCGGATAGATTTGCCCCCCCCCCCCCCGAGCACGCGAGAGTCTTTTTTGTAGCGAGTTGTTACACTTGTATGAAGTGAAAATGAATACATACCCACCTAAAAGCTCAAATTTGGTCGGTGTGGTACTTGAGAATACAACAAAAATTGCTTCCTTCCTCAATTTTGCCATTCACAACAAACTTTGGTGAGTTTTTGGATTAAACCGTCCCATGCCAAAATGTACCGGCACAATGGGTCCACGACCAACAATCCCCCGCATGAATGGAGAAATGAGAGAGTTATGTGATGTTTTTGAATTGTTTGTTGTTGGTGTAAATGATGACATAACTCAAACATGTATCTTCCTAGTATTGTTTAGTTCACGCATTCATGCGCGTTCTGGCTATGGGCATTGCCTGGTTCTGCAAGCGTTTCTAAGAATTGTGCCCTCAACATTTCCTTTCGAAGTTGCCTCTATTCTGACTTGCATAGGTGATTCCTTATCTCAAGTGTTACTCCAACACTTTACTGAGATATCGACATTTCTTAATCATTAAAAGGATTTGCTTAACATCATCCACTATTGTCACTATTTCACATCATAGGAATGGACTCGGGGTTTAAAATCCCCTACAGTAATCCAACCTCACTCTTGTGATTAGTTTGTCCCTTTGAGCCTAGATCTTGGGATCCTTAGTCAACTAGGTTGGGTTTCCTTCTTAAAAGTGTTTATTGCATGGGCTTTAGCCCCATTCCTCTCGAAGATTGGCCAACTTGCTCTTTATTTAACCATTTGGTTAACGAATCCGCTATATTATCCTTCGATCGTGATAATTTATGCTGAGTACAATTGTCTAATGAAATTATGTTTACGACGAATATGTCCAGACTTACCATTATACATTTGACTTTGTGCCTTGCCAATCGCAGATTGACTATCGCAACGTATACTGATTGCAGGCACTCATCGTGGTCACTTAGGAATATCCTCAATAAAGTGGCGTAGCCATTCATCTTTTTCAGCACATTTATCCAGTGCTATAAACTCAGATTCCATAGTGGATTTGTCTATGACTGTTTGCATTGAGGATTTCCGCGATGTGGTTGTACCCCCTAGGGTAAAACAAATCCACTTGCGGAGTTCGAGTCTCTTGATGCATAAATCCAATTAGCATCACTATATCCTTCTATAAGAGTTGGACATCTCGTATAATGCAGCCCATAACTACGAGTATATCTCAAGTACCTGAGTAGTCTGTTGATTCCATCCCAATGATCAGTACTTGGATTACTCGTACATCTACTGAATTCACCAACATCGTGTGCTATATCAAATCTAGTACAAGTCATCAAGTACATGACACTACCAATAAACCTAGAGTACTCCACTCGAGAGACGTTTTCTCCTGTATTTCTTGAGAAATACTTATTTGGATCTATTTGAAATACTTGTTGAATTTCTATAATATCTTATCGATATAATGAGATTGACTTAGAGCAATTCCTTATGATGTTCGATTAATTTTAATTCCAAGAATAACATCAGCAAGGTCCATGTCTTTCATGTCAAATCTCGAATTCAACATATCCTTCGTGGATTTAATCATCTTATCATTACTTTCAACGATCTGCATGTCATCAACATAAAGATAAAAAATGACATAACCTTCATTTGTATGTTTCACGTAGATGCATTTATCACATTCATTTATTTTAAATCCTCTTTCAGGATAACATTGTCAAATTTCTGATGCCACTGTTTCAGTGCTTCTTTCATACTGTACAATGATTTCACTAGTTTATTATTTTTCTTTTCTTGCCCTGGCGCAATAAATCCCTCAGTCTGTTCCATGTAGATCTCTTCCTCTAAATCTCCATTTAAGAAAGCTGTTTTCACATGCATTTGATGTATTTCCAAATTTTGTAATGCCGCTATTGCGAGTATCATCCTTATGGATGTTATTCTCGTGACCAGGGAATATGTGTTAAAATAATCCAGGTTTTCTCTATGCTTGTAAACGTTAATTACAAGTCTAGCCTTATACTTGTCAATTGATCCACCTGTTTTCATTGTTCTTTTGAAATCCAATTGTAACCTAGTGGCTTGGATCTAGAAGGAAGATCCACTAGTTACTAAGTATGATTTTGCAAGATGGATTTAATTTCAGTATTGATTGCTTCTTTCCATAGAGGCCCTTAAGAAGAATTTACGACTTCTTGAAATATTTGAGTTTTAGCTTCAAGTATATAGGTTAAAAAATCTGGACCAAAATTTATTTCTACCTGAGCTCATTTGTTTTTTCTGGCTTCTATCTCGGGTTCTACCTCAGGTTCTACTTCAACATTTTCTTCATTTTTTAGGTCTAGACCATTATCTTCAATACTCTCATAATTTCGTTTTGACAAACCTGCATTCCCCCTAGATTTATCCGGAAATACTTCTTCAAAGAAATATGCATTTCTTGATTCCATTATTGTATTTTTATGTATATCCGAAATCTTCGAATAATGCACCAGAAACCGATAAGCATTACTATTTTTGAGCAAATTAATGAAGATGCAATAAATAGTTTTTGGTCCAATCCTAACCTTTTTAGGAGGAGGCACCATTACTTTAGCAAGACACCCCTACACTTCGAGGTGATTGAAAAAAGGTTTTCTACCTTTCCATAATTTGAAAGGTGTTTTGTCTTCTTTCTTTCTGGGGTACCTTATTTAAAAGGTAATTGCTACTTAAAATAGTTTCTCCCCATATGTTCCGAGGTAACCTAGAACTTATCAACACTGAATTCATCATCTCTTTCAATGTTCGATTTTTTCTTTCCGCCACCCCGTTTGATTGGGGTGAATAAGGCATAGTGATATCACGTATGATTCTATGTTGAGCACAAAAATCACCAAATGGAGCATCATACTCACCACCTCTATCACTACGCAACATCTTGATTTTCTAATTAAGTTGATTTTCAACTTCTTGTTTATAAAGCATGACCTTTTCTATAGATTCATTTTCTACTTTTTAACAAGTATACATAGCAACATTTTGTACTATCATCCACAAAAATGATAAAGTACTTATTTCCGCCTCTCATTTGGACAAACTTTAAATCACAAACATCGCTATGTATTAAATAATAAGTTTATGTATTCCATTCAACTTAATGAAAGGATGACATGGTTAATTTAACCTCAACACATATTACACACTTATGTTTGAGATAAATTTGAACTGTAGGGATGTGATTCATGTTAATTAACCTTTGTAAGGCATCATAATTAACATGTACAAATCTACCCTGCCAAAGATTAGGAGACTCAATCAAGTTAGTGGAAGGATTTATTTTAATCTTGTTCATTTTAGGCTTAACAACCATTACATTCATCATGAACATCCCCCCACATTCGTACCCCTTATCCACATACATTCCATTCTTTGCGAGTACAAATTTATCTGACTCAAATACAAGACAGAAGCCATGCTTGTTGAGGAGAGATCCTCACAATAGGTTCCTGTGATTGTCTGTCACATACATAACATTCTTCAATGAAATCTCTTTACCGAAAGTCATCTTCAGAATGACGCATCGAAGCTCCTGATGTCGAGGTACTCTTCCATCATTGTCACTTGTGAGCTCAGCCTGACATTTTTTCTGAAGTCTTTAGTCCACATTTCCAACGTAAAGGTAATTTTTCTATTTTTTCTTGCTAGGGTTTACTTGCTTTTGATATTGGAGTATGCTCTTGCTGAATATCTTTCTGGATTTCGGTCAATTTCATGTTGAATTGTTACTTTCTAATCTTGTAAGAACCTATTAACTGAATCTCTTATATTTCGCAGAAAGGGATATAAGAGAATGGTTTTATTGAGTTGTAGTTCATGTTCAGAGCAACATGATGTTCTTTCATTCACAGTTAAGTCTCTAATTGTACACGAATTCATTTTTTTTACACCATATCTATTACTTATGTAATGTTATTTTCAACTTACAAAGGCTATTTTTTCCTTAATGGAGAACAAGATCTGTCTGCTTTTCTTCTTGTTGATATGGGAGTTGTTAAATGACCAATATATATATGTATTTTTTTGAACCACTCCAATATATATGTTAAAATGTTTGATTCTTTACATAATTCCAACTATTTTTAGTACTTTTTACTAGTCTTAACTTTGTTTATGTATCTTTCAGGCTATCGAATTGGCACAACTTATGGACCAATCCATTGATGAAAAAGACATTAACAAGGTATTGCTTATTGCACACATCAAGTTTCCAAATTGATATGTTTGATATGATTTGGATTAAGCTAAGTAATGTTACATTATAGTATTTAGTTTGCACATGATAATGTAGAATGCGATGTGATTTTTTTAAACATCTTGAATTGTCGCAATTATTTCTAGCCTTGTGGAACATTTTAGCCTAATTAAGCATTTCCTAGAATTGTTTGTGGCCAATCTATTATTTATTTGCTTAATTTATTTGACCATTGACTTTAATAGCATCTTGAAGTTCTTGGAGTTACATAATTGTGAGTCTTCTTTCCATGTGCTTAAATAATCTTGAGTAGTTATGGACTGTAGTTGGATTATTGTGTTAAATGATTTTGTTATTGTATTTATTGTGTTTCCTTTCAATATGATCACGTGATATTGTTGGATTTGTAGGGGATATTGTATTATTTATTGTGTTTCCTTTCAATATGATCACGTTGATTTATTAGTGGCGGCAAGGTTTTAGTGGTGACAGGCCTTTTAGTGACGACATTCTAAATTGTAATTTAATAACATTTTCGGATCTTAATTGCATAAAAATGTAAAATAACATGCAAATTTATCAAATGACAAAATTACCCCTATAAAATTATTTTTGTTTAAAATCCAGAGTCCCGCTAAAAGTATGGCATTCTTAAGGCAATTTCACCCCTTCACCGTAATTGGTTCGTGTAAGAGGAAAATAGGACGATTACCTACCAGGATAAAACAGTGTCCTTAAGGCGACACAAACACGGTATTTCCCTTAACTGAACTAAACAATACCTGAACTCAGACTTCGACGTAAATTCGACCGCCAATAGGAACTCGGTAATGGCCTAATCCTTGGAGCAATATTCCTAATAGTAGAATTTTTAAATTTTGAGAGTGTAGAGAATGAAGAAGGAAGACCCTATTTATAGGATTTTTCACCCCTCAAGCGTTAATTAGGCTCTTAATTCCCAAATTAAATGTATGAAAAAAACTAAAGTAAATTAATAATAAAAAGCAAAAATACCAACAACCATATTACAACAGGAAAAAAATCTAACGGTAAGAAAAAAAATGAGTCTGTTCGAAACGGGTCAAAATAAAAATTGACGGTTTTCGTAAAACTTGGCTCGCGCAAGGCAGGTATTTTGGAGTGACATTGATGTCCGCATGATGCAGGCGCATACGTGGGTTGACCCGAATGGGAATTGCTTTTCAGATTGATCTGCAGCCCCTGGATGCATGAGAAAGCCTTTCTCCTAGCAAGTTCTTATACTTAGGGATGAGCAAATTACCCATTTGGCCACTTATGGTAGGTTTCAGGTAGAAATTTTAAAAATAGGGTAGGTTTCTGGTAAAAATTTTTAAAATAGGGTAGGTTCCGGGAAAAAAAATTCAAGAACCTATTTATTCAGTTCTAGTTCCGGTTCGAACACACGAGTACCCTAAACTAATCGGAACCAAACTATATATATAGTTAAAAACCTTAATTTGTTTTGCCGCTTCAGTGTTTCTTTGCCGCTTCAGCACTTATTTGCCGCTTCAGTGAGCTGCAGCTGCTATCCATTCCACTTCCCTAATGAGCTACTTTCAACTCCAATTCGGACGACTTCGACTCCAGCTGCCCAGCCTCCCGTTGTGCTCTTCACCTGCTCTGTCTCTATTCTCCACTTCCCAATCAAGGTATACATCTCTTTTGACTATTCTTTGTGGTATATACATTTTAAAACAAGTTTCCTTCGCCTAAGGGGCTTGTTCTATAATGCACGTATGGCATTTCGCTCTAAGAAATGGGATTTAGGGTTTGAGTAAAGTCATGAAGTGATTGTTCTAGCCATTCTTGGGTATCGATAGTGACAGCCCAGTAAGAAAAGGCCTCGAAGGCCCAATAACTATAGAGGGGGTAAACCCATGACATCCGAACCGGATCGGCCCGAGTACAAGCCAAACTTGGCCCACCATCGAGTAATCCAGAATCGAGCCCAAAGTCTATAGGGACGCCAAAGGCTCTCGGACTGCTCGCCATTCTCTACTAGGTCGCGACCTTCCACTGCTCGACATGGGAGTGTTCGCCCCGAAGAGAGCCTTGCCTCTCTCCTCTGGTCCCACAAAACCGTTAATAAGGAAGTGGCCACGATATCCCGCATATCTCGGTCGCATATTCACTAAGGATTAGATTTGGTAACTGCAATATCTCGCAGTAACTGACGATCAGAATCTTCGGCAATACAATATACACTAAGATATTAAGCTGCCATAAACGGTTCTATCTCTCTTACCCTATAAATACCCTTGCTTTACATACGTTCTTTACGTTTTTGAGATATACACACACATACTCATTTAAGCATCGGAAAGGGACCCAGAGGCACCCCCTCTGTTGCGCTCCCCTACTTGCAGGTTCACCGGAGTCGGAGCTGAAGCGTCATCCCAACCTTGTCTGGCATTCAATTCACTGCCAGATCAGCATTCAAGATTTCACGATCCAACATTTGGCGTCGTCTGTGGGAAACGAGCAATTTTGCCATGAGAACTCGATCCCAAAGCAACCGTCGGAATCAGACTAGGGAGCGATCCTCAGATAGCTCTGATTCCGCCGCCGCTTCACCGCTTCAACAGGAACCTGCCAGCCGAGCAGGAGTTAATGATGTTCCTCTGCGGACAGCTCGAGAACATGTCGGTGATTCAAGACCGACCCCAGCTGCTGATCAAAACGGAGCCCCTGCTGCCACAGGGCCTTCACCTTCAGAAGCGGCCAATCCTGGTCCTGCTGCGCCTCAGGAGGATCAGGAGATGACGTCAGGCCAACAGTCACTACCTCCAGCACACACCAAGGAGCCAGCAGCCGCATATACTGCCAATCCTTCCGGTCCGCCTCCACCCGGAGCCTCTCCCATGTACTGCACTGTGGATCAGATGGATGACCTCCTCAACAAAAGGCTCCAGGAAAGACAGTTGTCAGTCATAGCTCCCTTCAAGGAGCAGTCCTCTCATCCTTTCACCGACGCGCTCGTCGCTATCAAAATCCCGAAGGATGTGGTCGCCCGGGCCATACCTGAGTATAGCGGTGGAGGAGATCCCACCGTACATGTCAACAATCATGAGACCTCCCTTCTGGGTAAGTCAAACGATCCCAATCATTTGGCTTTGCTATTTCCATCTACTCTTTCGGGTTCGGTTTCGTCCTGGTTCTTCGGCCTCCCTGCAGGATCAATCGGAACTTGGGCAGAATTGAGAAGCAAGTTCCTGGAGAGATATATGGGCGAGCGCCAGATGCTGAAGAGCGTGGTCGCCCTTGAGTCGGTCAAACAGCAGCCTGGAGAGTCGCTGTCCAACTTCTACGGGCGTTTTCATCAAAACGTCACAGAATTAGATCGCCGAATCTCGGATGGGGAGATCATTCGAGCATTCTACAGAGGTCTGGATGTGGCCAACAAGGCCTCGAGAAAGCTGCGAAACAGCTATCATGTGAAGGAGATTGAGACGTTGGAGGAGTTGGCATCCAGAGCAAAAGGTTTCATAGACCTTGAACGCGCAAACATCGAGGCTAACCTCCTGACGACCACGCTAATGATAACCCATGAACCCCGACGCGATGGTAAGAAGGAGGTAAAGAAAGAGAAGAAGGGAAAAGAAAGTAAGCCCCGAGTCGAGTCTCTTCCAGCGCCCCGCCATCCAGAGGTCCCTGAGTACTTCACGCCTTTAAATAGGCAGATCTCAGCGGTACTAGTCGAGATGGAGAGGAGATCCTTGGCGAGGCCACCGATGCCTCGTCGAGGTGGGCTACCCATGGGCAAGGATGTCGAGAGCTATTGCAGATACCATAAGTGCAAGGGCCATAAGACAGACGATTGCAAGATTCTGAAGCGAGATATAGAGAAGCTAATTCAGGGGGGAATGTTGAGGGAATTTGTGGCAGGGCGAGACCGAAGTCGAACGCCCCCCAGGACACATCGTTCACCAGCCCCTGCAGATCAAGCTGAGCCTTCTGGAAGCAAGAGGAGAGTGAATCTGATTGCGGGAGGATTCGGCGCAGGCGGCGAGAGGTCAAACGCCAGAGAGGTCTACGCCACTCAGATCTCTACGGCAATTCAGTTGGGGAAGCGGCCCCGACCTGAAGAAAACATTGTCATCTCATTCTCTGAAGATGATTTGGCACATGTCACCACGCCCCACAACGATGCTCTGGTCATTACGGCAGATATTGACGGCTGTGATGTTGCAAGGATTCTGGTCGACGGAGGCAGCTCGACAGACATCTTGTTTCTGGACGACTTTGAAAAGATGGGCAAATCCAAACGCGACCTGAAGAGGGTCGACTTTCCGCTTATCAGATTTGCGGGAAGAACAACTTATCCACTGGGGCTATAACCATGCCAGTGATTTTTGGCGAGGGGTGGAAAAGCATCAAGGTGTCGGTCACTTTCCTGGTGATCGATTCACCTACATCCTACAACGCCATCATAGGGAGGACCACGATCAACCCAAACAAGATTGTGGCCTCCACTGTCCACCAGAAGATGAAGTTCCCCACTCCGAACGGGATTGGAGAAGTGCTAGGAGATCAGCCTTCCTCGCGGCAATGCTATGTGAACTGTTTACGCAGGAAGAACCAAAGGGAGGCACTCGCCATCGAGACAGAGGCCGATCCCCGCGAGGACTTGGCTCGGCCAGCACCCATGGAGGAATTGGAGGAGGTCGAGATCGATGGTCCAGACAAAAAGGTGCGCATTGGGACCACCTTGAAAGAGGACCAGAAGGAGGCCATGATCGCCCTTCTCAAGGAATTCGAAGAGCTCTTCGCCTGGCAGCCGAGCGACATGCCAGGAATCAGCACAGATATTATCTCTCATGAGCTCAGGATAGACCCCTCCATCAAGACGATCGCCCAAAAGAGAAGATCATTCGGGATTGATAAGCGTTTGGCGATCAGGCAGGAAGTCGGCAGGTTGATTGAAGCTGACTTCGTCAGAGAAGTAAGATTCCAGAGCTGGGTCGCCAACCCAGTTTTGGTCAGGAAATCTAACGGCAAGTGGAGGATGTGCGTCGACTTCCGCGACTTAAAAAAGGCTTGCCCCAAAGATTCATATCCCCTTCCGAGAATTGATCAGCTGGTCGATGCTACCTCGGGTCATGAGATGCTGAGCTTCATGGACGCCTATTCAGGCCACAACCAGATCAGAATGCATCCAGAAGACGAGGCCCACACTGCTTTCTATGCTGACGGGGACATTCTATGCTACAAGGTGATGCCCTTTGGTCTCATCAATGCCGGGGCAACTTATCAGCGGATGGTGAACCGACTGTTCCAGGACATGCTGGGAAGGAACATGGAGGCCTACGTAGATGATATGCTCGTCAAATCCATCAAAGGCAATCCTCATACCACCGACCTCCGTGAATCTTTTAAATGCATGAGGAGACACAGCGTTCGCCTGAATCCGGCAAAATGCGCCTTTGGAGTCAAGTCCGGGAAGTTCCTGGGTTTTATGGTCAGCGAAAGGGGCATTGAAGCAAACCCGGAAAAGCTAAAGGCCATAGAAGAAATGAAGTCGCCAACCTGCCATAAGGAAGTCCAATGCCTGAACGGTCGACTAGCTGCTCTTAACCGCTTCCTTTCCAAAGCAAGCGACAGGTCCCTCCCGTTCTTGAAAACCTTGAGGGCCAACCGCAAGTTTGAGTGGACGCCAGACTGCGAGGAAGCATTCCAGTCCTTGAAAAGGCATATTCAAACACTCCCAGCTCTGGCAAAAGACGTTCCAGGCGAGCAGCTTTTCCTCTATTTAGGCATTAGCGATGTGGCAGTCAGTGCTGTCTTAATAAGGGAAGAGAATAATGTTCAGAGTCCGGTGAATTTTATTAGCAAAATGTTCAACTCAGCAGAAATAAAATATGTCCAGATTGAGAAGTATCTCTATGCCTTAGTTATTGCTGCTCGGAAGCTGAGACCTTACTTTCATGCGCACGACATCACGGTCCTCACCAATCAACCTCTCAAAAACTTCCTGATGAAGCCAGATTCTTCAGGAAGAATGGTCGAGTGGGCGATCGAGCTCAGCGAGTTCAGGATCAAATTTGCGCCAAAAACAGCCATCAAAGGTCAAGCACTAGCTGATTTCATAGTGGAAAGCACGAGTAACGGTCAAGCGGAGGCAGAAAACAAGCCAAGTCAGTCAGCAAACGACAATCAAATCTGGGAACTCTATACGGATGGGTCTTCATCAAAAGAAGGCTCGGGGGCAGGTTTAATTCTTATTCCTCCTGAGGGCGAGCCTCTGAAATACGCGATCGCCTTGACATTCCCGGCGACCAATAACGAAGCAGAACACGAGGCTCTTATCACTGGACTGAGACTAGCAAAAGGAATGGGTATAGCTGCGCTTAAAGTAAGAAGCGACTCAGAGCTCATTGTCAATCAGGTTAATGGCGCATACGAGGCAAAGGGAGAAAAGATGAAGAAATATCTCGACATTGTCAAAAAGCTGGTCGCAGAAATCCCAAATTTCGCGATTGAATTCATTCCTCGCCAAGAAAACCAGATGGCAGATTCTTTAAGTAAGCTAGCCTTCGGAGGGGCGACAATCCAGGATGTGCAGTTTCTGGAAAAGGCCCTATGTTCAGTCCTTGAAAACAGAGCGGAGGTCTTCAACATTCAAGAACAGGTCACCTGGATGACCCCATTCCAGAATTATTTGAAAGAAGGCATCCTCCCAGAGGACGAAGGTGAATCCACTAGGATTAGAAGACTCGCAGCCAGTTATCTAATCATCGATGGAGAACTCTACAGAAGAGGTTATTCGACGCCTTACTTGAGATGTGTTGCTCTGCCCAAAACAGAAAAAGTTCTTCGAGAAGCTCATGAAGGGGCAGCAGCATGTCATGAAGGCGCTCGATCGTTAAGCAGGAAAATATTCAGATTGGGATATTACTGGCCGACCTTGGGAAAAGACGCAGCCGAATTAACACAGAAGTGTGAAATTTGCCAGCAGTTTGCACCACGATCGGGTCGACCATCGACATTATTATCCCCAATGGCAGGTGCCTGGCCCTTCGCTCAATGGGGAATCGATATATTGGGTCCTTTTCCCATTAGCACTGGTCAGCGTACTCACATTATAGTGGCAATCGACTACTTCACTAAGTGGGTAGAGGCGAAAGCTCTAGCTTCAACAACGGAATTCCAAGTTATCAAGTTCCTGCAGGTCAACATATTCTCCAGATTTGATATTCCCAAAATACTCATCAGCGATAACGGTCCGCAATTCGTTGGAAAGGAGTTGAAATGGCTCTGTGAAGAGTATCATATCGATCATCGTTTCAATTCAGTACATCACCCTCAAACGAATGGGCAAGCTGAAGCAGCCAACAAGGTTGTCTTAGCAGGACTCAAGAAAAGGGTTCGAGCAATCAAGGGGAATTGGGCAGACGAACTGGAAAACGTACTATGGGCAATCAGAACAACGCCTAAGGCGGCCACAGGAGAAACGCCTTTTAGTTTAGTGTACGGATCAGAAGCAGTAGCACCAGCTGAATTAGCAGTACCTACCCACAGAGTCCTACACTTTAACGCGGAGGCAAATGAGATCGAGCGCAGAACTGACCTCGACTTAGCAGAGGAAAATAGATGGCTCTCGGAAACGACACAGGCAAAGATGCGTTTGGCGACCGCTCGGTATTTCAACAGAAAGGTCAGCGCTCGCCAATTTTTTGTGGGGGAGATGGTTATGAGAAGGAATGAATTCACAAGGCTGGACAGTAAAAACAAACTTTCAGCCAAATGGGAAGGGCCATACAAAGTAGTAGAGATCGCCGCACCAGGATTCTACTATTTGGAAACCATCGAAGGCGAGAGGTTACCCCGTCCATTTAATTATGAGCATTTAAGAAGATTTTATGCATAGCTTGTAATCAAACCGATTATGTCAATAAAAGAGAGCCATTCCGTCATAAAGCGTGTCCACTCGAAGCAAGCCGAAGCCAAAAAGCCCTGACGCCAAAGTCAGGCCTCAAAAGCCCTGACGCCAAAGTCAGGCCAAAAAGCCCTGACGCCAAAGTCAGGCCAAAAAGCCCTATCGCCAAAGACAGGCCAAAAGCCCTAGCAACAAAGCTAGGCCAAAAAGCCCTGTCGCCAAAGACAGGCCAAAAGCCCTAGCAACAATGCTAGGCCAAAAAGCCCTGTCGCCAAAGATAGGCCAAAAGCCCTAGCAACAAAGCTAGGCCAAAAAGCCCTGTCGCCAAAGACAAGCCAAAAGCCCTAACAACAAAGTTAGGCCAAAAAAGCCCTAGTAACAAAACTAGGCCACAAAAGCCCTAACAACAAAGTTAGGCCTCAAAAAACTTGACGCCAAGAGTCAGGCAAAGCCCTGACGCCAAAGTCTGGCCAAAAGCCCTGGCGACAAAGCCAGGCCAAAAGACCTAGCAAAATGTTAGGCAAAATAGAAGCCCTGACGCCAAAGTCAGGCCAAAGAAAGTTTAGGCGATCACTATCGATGATAAAGCCTGACAAATTACAAATCCCCTGTTATTATGCCAACTCCTCAAAGGTTTAAACTTCAAAGAAGGTAATATATCTTTGAACTTAGAAGTTTACGCTTTTAAGTGTCAAAAGTGTTATCCTTAGAAAGTTTAACTTATGATTGGTCTAAGGCTTTAAGGGTCGACGGCATTACAAAGCAAGAAAAAGCGGAAAGTAATTATGATTAAGATATTGGATGGCTAAATGCGTTCGAAGTCGATTAAAGGCTCAAGAACATAAAGGCATTCAATAGAAAAACCCAAGTCTTAAATCAAATAAATAATTACAAGGAAAACAAAAAATTACAAAGAAAAACAGCTATCCAAAAGGCAAATATTGTCAATAAAGGAGTTGGGGACTTCAAGCTTTGGGGTTCTCGGGGGCAAGGGCGCTCTGCTCGCCTTCGGGGGCAGAAGTACTAGGCTCGCCTTCAGGAGCAGCCTCTCCAGCAACAGAGGGCTGCGAAAGGCGACTCCGCAGGAAGGTCTTCAAGGAGGCAACTTCCCCAAGAGGAAAGTTGGGATCGACCGCCTGGACCTCCTCCACCAGTTCTTGGAGAAAATCGGCGATGGTCGACTTCATCACCTTCAAGGCCTGGTCTTCAAATTCCTCGGAGGCCTTGAACTCCTCAACCACGGCTTGGGGTGAAGGAACCGCCTTCAGCTGATCAGCCAGCCGGTTCTTCTTCTCCTCTAGGGCGACCCCCTAGCTTCGGCAGCATCCCTCTGGGCCTCCGCGGCGACCCTAAGAGCGTCCGACTCGACCACCTGGGCACGAGCTTCCTTCAACTCAGCCTCCAGGCGAGCACGGACCGCCTCCCCTTCATCAAGGCACCTATGAAGGGCCTCAGCTTCATGAAGGAAGGCTGCAGCATCAGCCTCCCTCTTCTTGACATCAGCAAGGAGGCGCTGCTCCTTCCTGAAATACTCCTCCCGGGCGCCGTCCACCAAGGTGATCGCCATGTCAGCGGTCTTCTTGATGGCCTCCAACTGCCCGGGGGTGACCCCTGTGCTTCGGTATTGCTCCAGCTCGACAAGCAGATCAGAGTGCTTGTCGGCAAGCTCGCCGAAAACGCGGCCGAGGATCACCTCTTCCCGAACGAGCTGACAACAAAAGCACAAGGAAAAATGTCAAGTCATCAAAATAAAAAGGAATGACAAGGAAGAAATAATGGAAAGAAGGCGAGATCATACCAGGGCAACTCGTTCGAAGTGAGTCCGTAAGAACCCCTCGATCTGAGGAAGCTCCGTAGGGACAATCGAACGGTCCTTGGGGAGAATTATCCCATCAAGGAGCCGCATGCACATATCCGGGCTACCCCGTAGGCTCTTCTGGGCGGGGTACCCCTTCTTGGCAAGGTCCCCACAAGGGACCCAAGGCCTCCGAGAGTCCCCAGCCTTAAAAGGCTGGAACAAGCTCGCCATGGAGCAGTACTCCTCGGCGGGAGCCCTCGAGGAGCTGGAAGCAGCAGGCCCCTTCTTCTGGGCTCCAGACTCCTTAGTAGGAGCCGTGGGCACTGAAGAGGCGGGAGGCGCCAAAGACAAGGCCTTCTCCTTAGTGGCGGAAGGGCCCTGAAGAGAGGGAGAAGGAGGCGCCATGTCCAAACCCTTCCCTTTGCTGGCAGAAGGGCCCTTAGGAGGGGGAGGAGGAGGATGTTGGTCGACCTCAGGGTGCTCCTCACTCCTGACTTTCTTAGAAGGAGGAGGAGGAGGGTCCCGGGCCACGTCCACCAAGGACTCCTCTGCAAAACAACAAGACAATAAGCCAGAAGTCAAAGAACCGCAGAATGTAAAAACATTAAATCCACAAAAAGCAAGGTAATATACCTGGTTGGCGAGGGGCAGTAGTGGCCGAAGGAAGCATTTCCTCGGGCTTCCTCTTGGACGAACGCCTAGAGGGAGGAGGGGGAGTGCTTAGCAGCGCCTGGTCGGAGGACAATCCCGCCGATCCCTGGTCATTAAAGAGACCTATCAGTTTTTGGCTCTTGCTTACGACCTTGCCTACAAGTAATAAAACAAGATAAGAGTTAGAAAATTACCCAATCATCAAAGATTGGCGTGGCTTGATGAATGCCCGCCATCTCAAGGGCATTCTCGGTAGTCTCCACTACTGAGCGGATGGACTTGAACTGAGATGACCGATGCAGCCGGTACAGATCGTCGATGGCATTCCGATCACTCCCGGACAATTCTTCAAAGGAGGGAGGAAAATCCTTGTCCGGAGCAAACAATTTCCAGGGTACACCCCCCTTGTACAAGAAGTGAAACTTCTTGTAATTAGAGTTAGTGGCCCGGAAATCATCGACCAGGCGGACATGGACGTTCCAAGCCCATCCTTGAGGGCCTCCCCACTCTGAAAACTTCGGCCAGCGGGATTGGAAGTGGTGGAGGTAGTTGGCCCCTGCTGCCAGTCGAAAGAAACACCGGACACAGGGCCAGTGAATACACCCATTCCTGGCGTATGCACAGGAACTTGAAACCGACCCACATCCTGAGGGCATTCGGAACAAGCTGCGTGGGATGAATCCCGTAAAACTGACATAAGGTCTGTAAATCCTCACAGAGAGGAAAACGCAACCCAGCATCGATCTGGGCCGCATAAATATAAACCTCTCCATCGTGAGGAAAATGCAGACCTAAGCCAGGATACCTAGGAGCATCCTCCGCACTGAAGGCACCAAACCTACTCAGAATGGTTCAAGTATGGCACAGCAAGTATAAAAACAAAGAAAAACAGAGGATATTGCCAAAACAGAGCAATAAAAGGGCGAAAGTTTACCTTTTGGGGAAAAAATAGGCGTGTTCAGCTCAGGCTCGTCCACCACTACGGGAGCGGTTGCGGACCTTCCTAGATCAGTCGGTTCCCCCATTGAGGGGGGCGCGGCGGCATCCCGGATGGTCAAGGGAGCATTGGCATTCCTAGGAGCGTTGGCTTTGCTAGTGCCCTTCCATGGAAATGGATGAAGAATGCTGAAGAAGGTTGGAAAAGAAAGAAGAAAGGTTCGCAGCGAAGTTCTGGAAATCTGAGGGAGTGGATAAGCGTAAAAAACAAAATGTAGAAACTGACGTTTCTTATATAGACCAAGAAGGGAGTAACCGCCACAAGCAAATCGAGGCGACACAGAGGAATGATGGCACCCTTTTGGAAAAAACCGAAGCAATGTCAGAATTCCAAGAGACACCTTGTGGAGACAGATGGTTGGCTGACATGGACAGCTGTCAGACTACCCTAGGTTTACGGAAAAGTAAATGTCAGGTGTGCCTCAAGTGACCGTTCGATTTCTGGACAACTGTGCAGTTATTAAATGCTAAAAGTCCACTAAGGAGACAAGGTGGTCGCCAACGCACTAATAAGGCTTTAACAGAAATACCTCGGGTAGGTAATGATCGCCTAACTAAGAAAGATAGACTTCCATAAGCCTAGGTCACCTCGAGTGATCGCCAAAAGGGAATAAAAGGAAGGATATTCTTTCAGCTTTGAACATATAAGAAACTGCTCGCCAAATGAGCTCGAAGTGTCTCAAAGGTACTGAACCATCACCAGAGACGTCACTATCTAAAACCCTACCAGGAAATCAAGCTCGACTGAAGGAACTTCAATCAAGCTTCGGGGGCAAATGTTGGGTATCGATAGTGACAGCCCAGTAAGAAAAGGCCTCGAAGGCCCAATAACTATAGAGGGGGTAAACCCATGACATTCGAACCGGATCGGCCCGAGTACAAGCCAAACTTGGCCCACCATCGAGTAATCCAGAATCGAGCCCAAAGTCTATAGGGACGCCAAAGGCTCTCGGACTGCTCGCCATTCTCTACCAGGTCGCGACCTTCCACTGCTCGACATGGGAGTGTTCGCCCCGAAGAGAGCCTTGCCTCTCTCCTCTGGTCCCACAAAACCGTTAATAAGGAAGTGGCCACGATATCCCGCATATCTCGGTCGCATATTCACTAAGGATTAGATTTGGTAACTGCAATATCTCGCAGTAACTGACGATCCGAATCTTCGGCAATACAATATACAGTAAGATATTAAGCTGCCATATACGGTTCTATCTCTCTTACCCTATAAATACCCTTGCTTTACATACGTTCTTTACGTTTTTGAGATATACACACACATACTCATTTAAGCATCGGAGAGGGACCCAGAGGCACCCCCTCTGTTGCGCTCCCCTACTTGCAGGTTCACCGGAGTCGGAGCTGAAGCGTCATCCCAACCTTGTCTGGCATTCAATTCACTGCCAGATCAGCATTCAGGATTTCACGATCCAACAGCCATGACTGCCATTAATGTAAAGCTAGGGCTTATCTTCTTATGCTTAACTGGTTCTGACAAATGGAAGAGGAAGGTATTGGGGTAATTAAGCAATTGGAGAGGAAAATATCATTTGAACATGTTAAGAAATCCTCCAAATGTTCCCGTAATTAGAGGACGATAAAAATTGAATGGTTCAGAATGCCTTCCTTCCCTCATGCATTAACCGACCTCTCACTCAGATCTTTTTATCTCTGATCTTTTTTGTATGCAACTTATTTGCAATCTTGATTTGTTGTTACAGAAGAACTATCAAACCGTGTTGCAAAGGAACCAAAGGAGACCAAAAGGATTGAAAAAGAAAACTTGAATTATTATTTTGTCTTCATAGTGCAACACTATTTATACAAATAGAAGATTATGGCTGAATAAAAAGATTAATAACTAATCTATCTATAACTAACAACTAACCTATCTAAATTTAAAGATAACATAATATATATAATACCCCTTTCAAGCTGGAGCTGAGTAAATATTAAGGAGGCCCTCATAATATTGAATTGAGGTTGATGTAAAGGTTTTGTAAATATGTCCGCCAGTTGGTGGTGAGTTTGAACGTGAAATAATCGAAGAAATCCCTCTCGTAATTTGGTGCGTACGAAATGACAGTCAACTTTTATGTGTTTTGTTCGTTCATGAAAAACAGGATTTTTCGCAATGTGTACTACTGCTTCATTGTCACAATATAGTGAGGTGTGCGGTACTGGTTGTTGGAAGCTTCGGAGAAGTGATGCGATTCAAGGGGGTTCAATGGTGCCCAGTGCCATGGCACAATATTCTGCGTTGGTGGATGAGCGACTGACTGTAGCTTGCTTCTATGACTTCCACGAGATTAAGGAGCTTCCAAGGAAAATGAAAAATCCAGAGACTGGACGACATGACTCTGGACATGCATCATAATCAGAGTCGACGAAGTCGCTTACTTGTGGTGGAAGGGAAGAAAAACTCAAGTATGGGTGCTTGCTTTAGATAGCCAAGCAAATGTCTAGCAGCTTGGAGATGTGGAACACATGAAGTGGAGACAAATTGACTTAAATTGTGCACATCATATACAATGTCAGGTCTGGTGTAAGTAAGGTAGATGAGGTGTCCAATGATTCTTTTGTTTTGTTGGGGATCGGTGAGCAGTTCTTCTTCTGTGGTCGTGAGTTTTGTTGAAGATATGGGCAAATCAGAGGGTTTAATGTTGAGGCATCCAGAATCATTCAACAATTGGAGAGTGTATTGACGTTGATTCACGTTGATTCCTGATTGGTTCCGGGCAACTTCAAAACCTAAAAAAATCTCAAATGACCAAGGTCCTTAAAATGGAAATGTCATTGGAAGTGGCTCATCCCGTAGTTGATCTCGTTGATGTCGTTTCCTGTAAATATGATGTCATCAACGTATACAAGTAATTCCATGAAAGAGGTGACCTTTCCTTTCGTGAAGAGGGCATGATCTGTAGGACTTTGTATAAAATCGATTTGAAGAATGACATTAGAGATTGCCTTATACCATTCTTGATATACTTGACGAAGACCATACAGTGATCTATGCAATTTACATACCACGTCTGTTGTTGTGGGTAACCTGGAGGCAACTCCATGTACACTTCTTCATTTCGATTCCATTTAGAAAGGCATTATTTCCGTCCAATTGTATCATATGCCAATTGTGCATTGCTGCTAGCGAGAATAGAACCCTAAAGGAAACTAACATTGCAACGGGTGAAAAGGTATCGATGAAATCAACGCCTTCGACTTGAGTTAATCCCTTTGCGAGCAAACATGCCTTTAATCGTTCTATGCTCCCATATGGTTGGTATTAAATGCGATAAACCCATTTGCAAGCAATCTGGCGTTTCCCGGTGGGAAGGGCAATGACTGTCAATGTATTTTGAGTTTCCAATGCAATAAGTTCTTCTTCCATGGCCTTGCACCATTCAGGATATCTTGCTGGTTGGTGATAAACTGTGGCTCATATGTGGAAGATATTGCAGCAATGCATTGTTAGTAATTGGGGGAAAGAAGATGGGTAGAGACGTAGATTTGGATGGGGTATCGGCATGTAGATGCAGAGGTTAAGTAATCCTGTAGATGAGTCGGTGGTCGAGTGATTCGAGTTGGAACTGCTGGAGGCGCTGGAGGGCCTGGTGAAGGCGATGGAGGGCTTGGTGTCGTTATAGGTTCGACTTGCAAATGTTCGTGAGCAGGTTGAGGAAATGCAATGTGCAGAAAAAAATCCACAATGTCGGTTAAAGTGGTTGCGGTGGGAAAAAGGAATATATTCTCATGGAAGATGACATCTACAGATATAAAGAAGGATCGTGTTTGAATGTTGTACAACCGGTATCCTTTGACTCCGAAAGAGTATCCTAGGAACACTGCAGGAATAGCTCGTGGATAGAATTTGTCTCTATTGCTCTTCAACGTTAAGGCGAAACAAAGACATCCAAAGGTCTTCAAATGATCATATGATGGGAGTTTGCCAAATAGTAATTCAAACAAACTCTTGTTGTCGAGAGTGACAGATGGCAATCTGTTTATGAGGTAAGTGGCAGTGAGAACACATTCACCCCAAAATGAAGGGGGAAACTTGCGATTGGAAATAAAGGGCTCATGCAACATTTAATAAGTTGATGCTTTCGTTCGACGACAAAATTCTGCTGCGGTGTTTCAACACATGAGAATTGATCAAGTATGCTCATTCTTTGAAATAGTTGTTCAAACATTAGCTCATTAGCATTATCAGAACGAACCATTTTGATTGTAGAGTTGAACTGATTTTTCACCACGTCTAGGAATTGAGGAAAAGTTGTGCTCACATTAGACTTATGTTGTAGTAAATAGGTCCAAGTGCATCGGGAAAAATCATCCACGAATATCAGGAAGTATGATTGTTTTGAGTGCGTCACTTTACGAAATGATCCCCAAATATCGTAATGTATGAGCTCAAAAGACCGTGTAAATAGATCCACTACTTTTATTAAACGACAGTCTTCTCTGTTTGGCAAGTGGACCTATATGGCAATTATCGGTAATATTGCAAAGTTTCAATGAGGGAATAACATGGCTAAGTAGCTTCATAACACCACGACTTGGGTGTCCAAGTATATTTTGCCAAAGATTTGAAGACGCATTAGTGACAACATTTACGTTGTTCCTATCAGTCCTGGAAGGTTCTGAAGTGTCGTTCCACGGGCATTTGAGAAAGTAGATTCCTTGATGAATATCACTCTTCCCAATGACGCCTCATGGGTCCTGAATAACACATTGTGTTTTGGAGAAAAGTACAGTTAGATCTTAATTCTGTAGTAAACAACCAACATAAATTAGGTTAAATCGCAAGATGGGAATGAAAAGCACATTGTGCAGCTCCAACTCAGGGGTAACATCACTGATCCTGCAAATGCAACTTCTATTTGAGATTGGTTTGGTAAATAAACGGATACGTTACTGATGGCGTGCATATGTGTAAATAAACTTTGCTCAAAACAAATGTGACGGGATGCTTCTAAGTCAACAATCCAATAACTTGAATTTACATCCTTGAGACCAGAAATATAGGCAAGGAGTTTACCATGCATAGCTGAAACGACGGTGTTGTTGGAGGAAATAGATTGCATATGTGTGATCAAACGGTGAGAAGCTACGCAGGTCTGGAGTCGTGAACGAAACAGCTGGCCGATGAATAGAGTTGGGAGGAAAATGTCTTCTGGTCAGTGGCCGCGAAGGAATGGTGGTCGACGAACGAACTGTGGTTGACGAGCAAACGAACAGTGGCCGATGTATGAGATCCCAAACTTGAGGGACGTCTTTTGATTGTTGAACAAAGAAGACGATCTTGCGAACAAACTGTGGAGGAATAGTGCGCAGGAAGGATAGCAGATGTTGGTTTAACCGAGAGAAGCTTCTCTCATTATCGACAAAATTTGCTCTAATACCATGTTATGTAAGAACTATGAAACCATGTTGCAAAGGAACCGAAGGAGACCAAAAGGGTTGAAGAAGAAAACTTGAATTATTATTCTGCCTTCAAAGTGCAGCATATTCATACAAATAGAAGATAATGGCCGAATAAAAAGACTAATAACTAATCTATCTATAACTAACAACTAACCTATCTAAATCTAAAGATAACATAATATCTATAATTCACAAATTATTTGGATTATATCATGTAGTAACATATGAACTCTTATCAAGTATTAGGTATATATATATGGGCAAAATTCTCGTCGTCTAATTTATATAATAATGAAAGGTTTTCTATAATAATTAATATTTTCTTTAATCTTTTTTAAACTAACCGGAACTGGAACCGTTTAAGACAAAATAAAAAACGATTCCTAACAGGGTGCCCAGAACCGTTTGTACAAACAGGTTACAGGTAGGTTCAGGTTCCAAAATCAAATGGGTAGCTTCCATATATTTGATTGATTGATTGCTCGCACTCCTGCCGCTAAGTTCCATATCTAACATAGTGCACATCATGATGAAACAATTTGTAAAGCATGGTCAAGATTTTAATCCACCTCAACCGGATAATGATATGAATGTTTAGGTTAGTCCAAGTTTATTTTACCTTAACAAAATTTTGTTTGCTTCTAGTGTCAATTATAAAGTGGTATCCCTTTTCCTTTCTAGGGGGTGGTGGTGAAAACGGTTCTGGGTTAACCAATTTGTCCCGAATTTGAGTGAGATGTTCGCTCTTATTTTCATGTTTGTATAAGAAAAAATGAGTTAAACTATATTATTTCATCTATTCCATTATTTAGATTTGTGTTATTTAGATATATGGTTGCCTCTTTATATGTAAACCTTGAATTTTTAAATTATAAAATTAGTTTATAATATATATATATACATACATATATATATATATATATATATAAGTGTCTCATTACATATCGGTGATGTTAACTTTGATTATGGGTGTATATATATAACAATATACTAGTCAGTTTGTTAGTGATTTCCGTAGATACGTCTAGTTTCCCTAGGTAATTTATTGAACAAAAGTTCTCACAAAATTCCTAAGTAAATTTGAGGAAATTGATTCTGAATGGTTTGCTAGAAATTTTGCAATAAAAATCTGCTCACGATATTGCAATTTTTTTTTCTCTCTTTTAAATTGCTTTTTTATTGTGAACATTTTTGTTAAGGCTACTCCGTTGGAAAATGATATTTTTAAAGGATTCTTAATATTTCCTTACAAACTCATCCCTCACCACACACATTTCTCGTAGTGAACCAGCCAAAATGAGAGTGAACGTTGATTTATTAAAGACTAACACCAAGATGATATATGTCACTGGATTCGAAAAGTTATTTGACCTCACTCATCAGATCATTTTTATTACTTCACTTCCAACAATTTCTAATGTCAACGTCACTTCGGTCGTTGGATTATCTTGTGGTTGTAACGCGATGACAAAAGCATTGTTAAAGATTTTAAAAGTCAATACTTCAAAGCATACGTGCATGAATACAGTCCCTAAGCCCCAATCGCTACATGTGAAATGTTGAAAGGTGTCTGTTGGGTATTGATAGTGACAACCCAATAAAGAAAATGCCTCGAAGGCCCAATAACCATGGAGGGGGTAAACCCAAATTATTCAAACAGGATCAGCCTAGGTCAAAGTCAATCTGGCCCGCCATAGAGTGGTCCAGGACGATATGGATGCCAAAGGCTCCCTAACTGGTCACCATTCTTCACCAAGTCACGACCTCCTATTGCTCGCCATGAGAGTGCTAGCCCCGAAGAGAGCCTTGCCTCTCTCCTCTGGTCCCACCAACCGTTAACAAGGAAGTGGCCACGATATCCCGCGTATCTCGGACACATATTCACTAAGGATTAGGTATGGTAACTGCAATATCTCGCCATAACTGCAATATCTACTATCTAAATCTTCAACAACACAATATTCACTAAGATATACGGTTACCTTACACAGTTTGGTCTCTCCTACTCTATAAATACATTTGCTTTACATACATTCATTACGTTTTAAGCTATATACACACACATATACTCATTTAAGCATCGGAGAGGGACCCAAAGACACAGACACCCCATCTGTTGCGATCCCCTATTTGCAGGTTTACCGGAGCTAAGGAGAAAGCGCTGTTCAACCGTCACCTGGCATTCAATTCACTACCAGATCAACAATCAGGAGTTTAAGATCCAACATTTGGCGCTGTCTGTGGGAATCAAGTAATACAACCATGAGAACTCGATCACAAAACAACCGCCGGAACCAGACTCACGAGCAACCCTCGGACAGCTCTGATTCCGCCGCCGCTTCGCCGCTCCCGCAAGAGCCTGCATTCCAGGCAGCATCCGATGCCGTTCTCCTGAGGACGGCCCGAGAACATGTCGGTAATTCCAGGCCGACCCCTGCTCCCAACCATACCGAGACTCCAGCACCGCAAACCGTCGCCATCGCCGGGGAAAACATCCAGTTAACCCCAGAGAATATATCATTGCTGGAAGCCATCCTAGGACAGGCTCGCCGACAAGCTCCTGCTCCCCAAGGAAACACTCGCCCCGCTGCCACGGGGCCCTTACCGACTGAAACCGCTAATCCTGGCACCACAGCTTCCCAGGAGGATCAGGAAATGACATCGAGGCACCAGTCCCTACCCCCGGCATCCACCGAACCGCCGGCAGCTACCTACTCCACCAATCCTTCTGGTCCCTTGCCGAACGGGACTTCGCCAAAAAATTGCACCCTAGACCAGGTGGACGACCTCATCAATAGAAGGCTCCAGGAAAGGCGCCTGACAGTCGCAGCTCCCTTCAAGGAGCGATCTGCTCATCCGTTCTCCGACGACCTCATCGCCATTAAAATCCCGAAAGACGTAGTCGCCCGGGCTATACCTGGATACAGTGGTGGAGGAGACCCCGGGCCAATCACTTGGCTTTATTATTTCCATCCACTCTTTCGGGTTCGGCTTCGTCCTGGTTCTTCGGCCTCCCTGCAGGATCTATAGGGACTTGGGCAGAGTTAAGAAGCAAATTCCTGGAGAGGTATATGGGCGAGCGCCAACTAATGAAAAGCATGGTCGCTCTGGATGCGGTCAAGCAGCAGCCTTCTATCGAGGATTGGATATGGCCAATAAGGCCTCGAGAAAGCTGCGCAACAGCTATCATGTGAAGGAGATTTAGACGTTGGAGGAACTGGCGTCCAGGGCAAAAGGTTTCATAGACCTTGAGAGAGCGAACACCGAGGCTAACTTCCTGACGACCTCGCTAAGCATGGTTCCCGAGCCCCGACACGATGGTAAGAAGGAGGTAAAGAAGGAGAAGAAGGGAAGAGACAGCAGGCCCCTGGAAGAGACAAGTGCAAGGGCCACAAGACTGATGATTGCCGCATTTTAAAGCGGGACATCGAGCAACTGATTCAGGGGGAATGCTGAAAGAATTTGTGGTGGGACGAGATAGAAGTCGAACACCACCTAGGAGACATCGTTCGCCAGCCCTTGCTGAACAAATTGATCCATCTGCAAGCAAGAGAAGGGTAAATTTGATTACGGGGGGATTTGGTGCAGGAGGCGAGGGGTCACGCGCAAGGAAATTCTATGCGACTCAGATTTCTACAGCAGTTCAGCTGGGAAAGCGACCCCAACCTGAGGAGGCTATTGTCATCTCATTCTCCGAAGATGATTTGGCACATGTCACAACCCCCCACAATGATGCTCTAGTTATCACGACTGATATCGACGTATGTGACGCTCTGAGGATTCTGATCGACGGAGGGAGATCGACAGATATTCTATTCATGGACGCCTTCGAGAAAATAGGCAAATACAAGCGTGACCTGAAGAGGGTCGACTTTCCATTGATTGGATTTGCTAGAAGAACAACTTATCCACTGGGGGCAATAACCATGCCGGTGATTTTGGTCGAGGGATGGAAAAGCATCCAGGTACCGGTCACCTTCTTGGTGGTCGACTCACCTACATCTTACAACGCCATCCTGGGGAGGACCACAATCAACCCCAACAAGATTGTGGCCTCCACAGTACATCAGAAGATGAAGTTCCCCACACCCAACGGAATTGGAGAAGTACTTGGTGACCAGCCTTCCTCGCGACAATGCTATGTGAACTGCCTGCGCAGGAAGAACTAAGGGGAAGCCCTCGCCATCGAAACTGAGTCTGACCCTCACGAGGATTTGTCTCGACCGGCGCCTATGGAAGAGTTAGAAGAAGTAGAAGTCGATGGCCTAGATAAGAAGGTGCGCATTGGGACCACCTTGAATGATGATCAGAAGCAGGCCATGATTCCCCTCTTCAAGGAATTCAAGGAGCTCTTCGCCTGGCAGCCGAGCGACATGCCAGGTATGAGTACAGACATCATCTCTCATGAGCTCATGATAGACCCTTTTATCAAGTCGATCGCTCAGAAAAGAAGATCGTTCGGGACAGACAAGCGCCTGGCGATCAGACAGGAAGTTGGCAGGCTGATTGAAGCTGACTTTGTCAGAGAGGTGAGATTCCAGAGCTGGGTCGCCGACCCAGTTTTTGTCAAGAAATCAAACGGAAAGTGGAGGATGTGCGTCGACTTCCGCGACCTGAACAGAGCTTCCCAGGATTGATCAGTTGGCCGATGCTACCTCTGGTCACGAGATGCTGAGCTTCATGGATGCCTATTCAGGATACAACCAGATACGGATGCACCCAGATGAAGAGGCGCATACCGCTTTTTATGCAGACGGGGACATTCTTTGTTACAAGGTGATGCCCTTCGGTCTAATCAATGCCGGTGCGTCTTGTCAGCGGATGGTGAACCGCCTGTTCCAAGACATGCTGGGGAGAAACATGGAGGCTTATGTGGACGACATGCTCGTCAAAACCATCAAGGGCAATCCTCACACAACAGAACTCCGCGAAGCTTTCGAGTGCATGAGGAGACACAACGTTCGCCTAAACCCTACAAAGTGCGCCTTCGGAGTTAAGTCTGGTAAATTCCTGGGATTCATGGTCAGCGAACGAGGTATCGAGGCGAACCCGGAAAAGCTCAAGGCCATAGAAGAGATGAAGTCGCCAAAATGCCATAAGGAGGTTCAATGCCTAAATGGTCGCCTAGCTGCTCTCAATCGCTTCCTCTCCAGGGCGAGCGACAGGTCCCTTCCGTTCTTCAAAACTCTAATGGCCAACCGCAAGTTCGAGTGGACGCCAGACTGTGAGGAGGCATTCCAATCCTTGAAGAAGCACAAGACATCACGGTCCTCACCAATCAACCTCTCAAAAACTTCCTGATCAAACCAGATTCTTCAGGAAGAATGGTCAAGTGGGCGATCGAGCTCAGCGAGTTCAAGATCAAATTTGCGCCAAAAAAGGCCATCAAAGGTCAAGTACTAGCTGATTTTATTGTGGAAAGCACAAGTAATGGTCAAACAGAAGCAGATAATAGGCCAAATCCATCAGCAGACAATAATCAGATCTGGGACCTTTATACAGATGGATCTTCATCAAGAAAAGGCTCGGGGGCAGGTTTAATTCTCATTCCTCCTGAGGGCGAGCCTTTGAAGTATGCGATCTCCCTAACATTTCAGGCGACCAATAATGAAGCAGAATATGAAGCTCCCATTACTGGAATCAGACTGGCAAAAGGAATGGGCATATCTGCGCTTAAGGTAAAAAGCGACTCAGAACTTATTGTCAATCAGGTCAATGGCACTTACGAGGCAAGGGGGAAAAATGAAGAAGTACGTTAACATCGCCAAGAAACTCGTCGCAGAAATTCCAAATTTTGTGATTGAGTCTCTATTCCTCGCCAAGAGAACCAGATGGCAGACTCCTTAAGTAAGCTGGCATTTGGAGGAACGACAATTCAAGACGTACAATTCCTGGAAAAGGCCTTATGCTCAGTTCTTGATAACAGAGCAGAAGTCTTCAACATTCAAGGACAGGTGCACGGTCATTAACAAGAAAGATCTTCAAGCTGGAATACTACTGGCCAACCTTGGGAAAAGATGCGGCTGAATTAACGTAGAGGTGCGAGACTTGCCAGGAATTTGCACCACGATCAGGTCGATTGCCAACACTATTGTCCCCAATGGCAGGTGCCTGGCCTTTTGCTCAATGGGGATGGATATATTGGGTCATTTTCCTATTAGTACTGGTCAGCGCACTCACATCATAGTGGCGATCGACTACTTCACTAAGTGGATAGAGGCGAAAGCTTTGGCTTCTACAACAGAATTTCAAGTCATCAAGTTCCTAAAGATCAACATATTTTCCAGGTTTGGCATTCCTAAAATACTTATCAGTGATAATGGTCTGCAATTCATAGGAAAGGAGCTCAAATGGCTCTGTGAAGAATACCATGTCGACCATCGTTTCAGCTCAGTTCATCATCCTCAAACGAATGGGCAAGCTGAAGCAGCCAACAAGGTTGTTTTAGAATGACTCAAGAAAAGGGTTCGAGCATTTAAAGGAAATTGGGCAGAAGAATTGGAAAACGTATTATGGGCTATCAGGACAACGCCTAAGACAGCCACTAGAGAAACACCCTTCAGTTTAGTGTACGGATTAGAAGCAGTGGCACCCATAGAATCCTACACTTTATCACTGAGGCAAACGAAGTCGAACGCAGGACTGACCTCGACCTGGCAGGTTAAAAGAGGTGGCAATCATAAAAGACACAAGCAAAGATGCGTCTAGCGACCGCTCGATACTTCAACAGACAAGTCAGCGCTCGCCAATTTTTCGTGGGGGAGATGGTTATGAGAAGGAACGAATTTACAAGACTGGACAATCAGAATAAGATTTCAGCTAAGTGGGAAGGACCATACAAAGTAGTAGAGATCGCCGCCCCAGGATCTTACTATTTGGAAACCACTGAAGAAGAAAGGTTACCTCGTCCATTCAATTCTGAACATTTAAGGAGATTTCATACATAGCTTGTAAATCAAAATGTTATGTCAATAAAAGCAAGTCATTCCTTCATAAAGCATGACCAATCGAATCAAATCGAAGAAAAAGACCTGACGCCAAGAGTCAGGCGAAGACCTGATGACCGAATCAGGGAATAAAAGACCCGATATCAAAATCGGGCAAAAGCCCTGACGCCAAAGTCAGGCCAAAATACCTAACAACAAGCGTTAGGCAAAACCAAAAGCCCTGACGCCAAAGTCAGGCCAAAAGACCTAACAACAAGAGTTAGGCAAAACCAAAATCCCTAACGCCAAAGTCAGGCCAAAAGACCTAACAACAAGAGTTAGGCAAAACCAAAAGCCCTGATGCCAAAGTCAGGCCAAAAGACCTAACAACAAGAGTTAGGCAAAACCAAAAGCCCTGACGCCAAAGTCAGGCCAAAAGACCTAACAACAAGAGTTAGGCAAAACCAAAAGCCCTGACGCCAAAGTCAGGCCAAAAGACCTAACAACAAGAGTTAGGCAAAGCAAAAGCCCTGACGCCAAAGTCAGGTCAAAAGACCTAGAAATAGAGTTAGGCAAAACGAAAGACCTGACGCCAAAGTCAGGCAGAAGACCTGTTACCAAAATCAGGTAGGAGTCCTAACGACGAAGATAATCAACCCATTAAGGAAGTTATCCTATCATACGTTGGACATGTTTCAGAGAAAGTTATCTACTAAGGATGATGATTCCTTTGTAAAGTGAGTTATGGAGGATGGTTAAGCAGTCCTAGGCGAGCACTATGGATGATGAAGCCTTAATTAACAAGTTCCTTAGGCGAACACCCCAAAGGTTTAAATTTCAAAAAGTTAATATATCTTTGAGCTTAGAAGTCTATACTTTTAAGTCTTAAAGTATTGTCCTGAGAAAGTTTATACTTAACAAGGAGAATAGATAAGTCTATAGGGACTTAACCTTTCAAACCTAAAAGAAGGGTCCAAGGCTTTAAGAGTCAAGACCATTATAAAGCAAAGAAAAGTCGAGGGTAATTATGATTAAGATATCAGAGAAATAGCCAACACATTCAAAGTCAATCAAAAGCTTATGATTATAAAGGAATTCAATATAAAATAACTGAGTCTTCAATCAAAAAATAATGACAAATT
Organism: Chamaenerion angustifolium; assembly: GCA_946814005.1. Taxonomy (NCBI): domain Eukaryota; kingdom Viridiplantae; phylum Streptophyta; class Magnoliopsida; order Myrtales; family Onagraceae; genus Chamaenerion; species Chamaenerion angustifolium. The sequence goes on along the minus strand of OX328278.1, from coordinate 6,465,539 downwards.
AATCCTAAAATACAAAGGAAAGATAAGAAAATCCAGAATCTAAAGAGGATGATCGCCGGAGAGTTCAAGCTTCAGGCCTTGGGGTCCTCAGGAGCAGGAATACTTGGTTCGCCTAGACATCCTTGACCAGGAATTGGAGGAAGTCAGCAATCTACGACTTCATCACCTCCAAAGCACAGGTAACGAACTCTTCAGAGGCCTTGAAGTCGTTGACCACACTTTGGGGGGAAGGAACGGACTTCAGCTGCGCAGCCAGCTGTTCCTTCTCCTTCTCCAGGGCGATCTTCATGGCTTCAGCAGCAGCCTTTTGGGCCTCAGCAGCCACCCTTTAAGCCTCAGTAGATTCCCTCTGAGCCTCAGCAGCTTCCCTCCGGGACTCAGCGGCGACCCGTTGAGCTTCTGCTTCTGCCCTTTGGGCTCGGGCCTCCTTATGCTCAGCTTCCAGGCGAGCCCTAACAGCCTCCCCTTCATCTAATCACCGATGAAGGGCTTCAGACTATTGAAGGGCGACCGCGGCATCAGCTTCCTTCCTCTTCACATCAGTAAAGAGCCTTTCCTCCTTCCTGAAGTACTCTTCACGCGCATTCTCCACCAGGGAAACTGCCGCATCGGTAGGCGACTTCATGGCCTCCATCTGCCCAGGGGAGAACCCCGTGCTCCGGTACTGCTCCAACTCAACAAGTAGGTTAGTCTGCTTGTTGGCGAGCTCTCCGACGACTCGACCAATCGCCACCTTTTCTCGAACGAGCTGGCAACAAAGAATGAAAAGCTGTTAGGCTATGAAAAAGAGTAAATAATATGAAAACATAACAAAGGGTTGAAGTCTCACCAGAGCAAGTCATTCGAAATGGGTCCTCATAAACCCCTCGAGGTGGTGCAACTCCGACGGAACCGCGGAGCCCCGGAGAATCTTCTTGTCGGAGACCCCCGTCTTCGAGAAGTCTCCGTTGGTGAACCAAATGCCGCGGGAATTGGCAGCCTTGAGCGGCTGGAACATGCTCGCCAAGGAGCAATACTCCTCAGGAGGAATCTTCGAAGCGCTGGGCATCAGACCCCTTCTTCTGAGTCTCAGACCCCTTTTTCTGAGTCCCGGATCCCTTGGGAGGAATAGGAACCGAGGACTCGGGAAGGGAAGGGGCCGCCAAGGTCAAAGCCTTCTCCCCGGGTGCAGTGGAGTCATTAGGAGGAGGAGGACTCTTGGGAAGAACCGGGTGGTCCTCGCCTAAACCCCTGACCTCTTGGCAGGGGGAGGAGGAGGGTCTTAGGCCACGTCAGTGGTGGGCTTCTCTGCAAAAAATAAACAGATATGTCAAAACCCAGAAACCTAAGGCGTGGGAACAAAGAAAATATGAACAAGAAGACAAGGTACCTGGTTGGCGAGGGCCAACGATGGCGAGGGGAGGTTCCTCCTCAGGCTTCCTCTTAGAGGAACGCCTGGAAGGAGGAGGAAGAGGATTCAGCGACGCCTGGTCTGCGGACAGCCCCGCCTTTCCCTGGTCATCAAAGAGACCTATGCGTTTTCGACCCTTGCCTACAACCAATAAACAGAAAAAAAGGTTAGCCCCAACAGACAATCGAAAAAAGCACCGGAACAGGTCCAGTGAATACGTCCATTATTGACGTATACACAAGAACTTGAATTCAGCCCATATCCTAATGGCGTTGGGTATGAGCTGAGTGGGTTGTATCCTGTAAAACTGGCACAACGCCTGCAAATCCTCGCAGAGAGGAAAACGCAACCCAACATCGATCTGGGCCGGATAAATGTAGACCTCTCCGTTCCGAGGGTAATGCAGACCCAGGAATGCGTATCTAGGGGCATCCACTTCACCAAAACCACCGAGCGCCACCACCGTCTTAAAATAGGCAGGCTTCAGTTCGTTGGGCTTGGCATCTACTTAAGCAATTCAGATATGGCCAGAACAAATATGAAAATAAGGAAAACAGGGGATACTCTCAGAACAGAGCAATAAAACAGAGTATTTACCTTTTGGAGAAAATATGGGCAAGTGGATTTATGGCCCATCCACCACCACAGGCGTGGCTGCGGACCTTCCAAGGTCGGTTTGCCTCTCAGTCGAGGCTGGTGTAGAGCCGTCTCTAATGGTTAGTGGGGCATTGGCATTCTTCGGCACCTTAGGGTCCGAAGAAGAGGTCCTGTTGGCCGTCTGCTTGGTCTTGCCGGTTTGGCTGCGGGTGGCCATGGATTTCGCTACGATATGAGTTTGGAAGATTGACAAGAAGAAAGGAGAAGGTTGCAGAAAAGGATATCAGAAAACAGAGAATGATCTAGAGTCTGAAGGAATGAAAACGTAAAAGACAAAATGAGGGAAGTGTTGTCCCTTATATAGACAAAATAAGGAGTAACCACCACAGATAGAATCGAAACGACGCAGGGGAATAATTGCACCTTTTTGGAAAAAATTGAAGCAATGTCAGAATTCTAAGAGACACCTCGGGGAGACAAACGGTCGGCCAGTGCAGAAAGCTGTCAGACTACCCTTGGGTTACAGAATATTAAATGACAGGTTTGCTTCAAGTGACTGTTCGACTTCTGGATGACTGTGCAGTTATTAAATGCTAAAGCCCACTAAGCAGACAAAGTGGTCGCCAGCGCACTAAATAAACCTTTTTAGGAAATTTTCTTTATAGGCAATGATCGCCTAACAAAGAAAGTTAGACCTTCACAAGCCTAGACTATCTCGAGTAATCGCCAAGAAGGGATAAAGTAATGGATATTCCTTCAGCCAGGGTGTTAAGCGACTGATCGCCAAAAGGTCATCAAGAGTTCATGAAGGTATATACCACGGAAAAAGACAAGAAAAAACAAATTTGAGTGTCACTATTGCAAACCCTACCAAGGAATCAAGCTCGATTGAAGAAACTTCAACCAAACTTGGGGGGCAAATGTTGGGTATTGATAGTGACAGACCAATAAAGAAAAGGCCTCGAAGGCCCAATAACCATGGAGGGGGTTAACCCAAATTATTCAAACAGGACCAGTCGAGGTCAAAGTCAATCTAGCCCACCATAGAGTGGCCCAGGATCAAGCCTAGGACAATATGGACGCCAAAGGCTCCCTAGCTGGTCGCCATTCTTCACCAAGTCACGACCTCCTACTGCTCGCCATGGGAGTGCTCGGCCCGAGGAGAGCCTTGCCTCTCTCCAATGGTCCCACCAACCGTTAACAAGGAAGTGGCCACGATATCCCACGTATCTCGGACACATATTCACAAAGGATTAGATATGGTAATTGCAATATCTCGTCGTAACTGCAATATCTACTATCCAAATCTTCAACAACACATTATTCACTAAGATATACGGTTACCTTATACGGTTTGGTCTCTCCTACTCTATAAATACATTTGCTTTACATACATTCATTAAGTTTTGAGCTATATACACACACATATACTCATTTAAGCATCGGAGAGGGACCCAGAGACACCCCCTCTGTTGCCATCCCCTACTTGCAGGTTCACCGGAGCTAAGGCGAAAGCGCTGTTCAACTGTCACCTGGCATTGAATTCACTGCCAGATCAGCAATCAGGAGTTTACGATCCAACAGTGTCGACTCAGAAGCAATGACAATGCCATTATTACGATATTATTCATTTACTTTTTCATTTACGATTGTTTATCTACCTCACCACGCTATAATAACTTGACATCACAGCAGAGGTATGGTGAATCCCCACATTGTTAAACCATTTCAAGCGTTTTAGAGGTATTTAGGGCAAGCAATGGTGCGGTGAAGAATCCATAACCTTGGTTATAACCGTTACTGTTTAATATGGTTAACCATACCATTATGGTACGGTACGGTTATGGTGAAAAATTTTCTACCCATAATGGTTATGGGTATGGTTATGGTATTTGAGTTATACTCATGGTTATAACTATGGTTATTATATAAATATACTAATGATTTATTATTAATAAACTACTATATACTTTTGGGATTTTCTTAAATTTACTTTATAATTATTTTACTTTGAAACATTTTTTTCATTAGTATTCAAGTTTTCATATATATATAATTATTTTAAATCATCATTAAAGGCTTCAGACGATGGCCATAAGCCGCCCTATAATCCATTTAAGCAACTGAAAAAGAACTCCTAAAAGTCGTCGTCTAACTAAACGGTATAAAACCTTAGGAAGCTCCAGCCAACCTAAGTACTAGAAAAACGAATCCTAAAAGTCATCTCCTAGCTAAAAGTTGTATAACCATAAAAGGCTCCGGAAGGCATGCCTTTAAATTGCCCTCTAATCCGATTAAGTAGCTGAATATCGACTTTTCAAAATGGTTGCCAACTAAAAGGTGTAATAGTTGTGAAAGCACTAGACAACGCCTTCAGGTTGCCTCCTATCTGAAAATGGCTCTAAAGCATAGGTGAAGGATGTTTCGACGGGTCACTTAAGATCGAGCGAAAGGCAAATTAGATTCGGGTTCTACCTGTTATTGCCCCTTCGATGACAAAGTAGTAGGATATTTTGGGAGAGACATAAATTATCTTGAAGTGTATAGATTACCTTTTAATGTACGTGAGATGTATTTATAGAAGAAAGTTTTAACCTAATCATGGAGTCATCTTGATACCACTGTTGACTCTACTTCCTGTCTGATTGATGAACCATGGTTACTTTTTATACTGACACAACCACCTAAAGTTGTACTAATGCTAGAGATACTCATTTCGTTCATTTAATTTCACATAACCTTTTTGTCCCATTGTCAGAGGAGTATGAATATGCGTCGTCGCCTATCACAAAATGAGCGACCGTTGTGCTCCCGAACCAGGGTAAAGTCATAGATATGGATAAGTTCGATTGATTCATTATGTCGACACCTAGTAACCATCATTTTGCCCATGAGAATAATGAGAGTGATGCACTCTTTAGGTTAAAAAGGTCGTATTTGGTTTGAAGTCGTCTAAGTTTTTTCTCGGGATTCAAGATGACCATTAATTGATTCGGCACACATTTTTATCTATAAAGGCAAACCGTTATTGACACTCTATCTTCTTCAAATATATGTTGGTGGTCATCGACATGCGCTGAGCGGTGTCGCTTTGCTGATAAAGGTGGGGCATTGATTGGTTATTTCCAAGCAAGATATCCTCAACCGATCCAACGGTGGGTATTTCGAATAATGAACTTTTAATTCAAAATTCAAAACTTGAACTTTTGGCAAAAAAATATTTTCATCTTTTTACCGTTGTGACTCAAAGATTGGTGATTTTAGAGACTTCGCATTCACGACAAGGATCAATGCCTTCCTTTTCCTACTCCCCTATACAGTCCATTTTCCCTTTACCTTTTAGAATCCCTCTTGCTCTAGTCTTTTAGCTCTTCCATTTTCTCCTAAACATAACATTTACATGCGCCGCCTTTCTCCTCGACAACCATTACTCGTGGTCTCCCCCGGTATACTGGACATTCCTCGATTGATATGACTTCCCGAATCTTCATCGTTCACTTCCCGAATGGTCTTTGCTCGTGTTGCAGGTGGAACCATGGCTGACTTTTGTTCAAAGTTTCCCACAGACGGCGCCAATGTGTTAGATCACATAAACCGTATTCTCCTTCCAGGTGTTTGCACAAAGGAAAGCCCGGGATGTCCCGTTGTTTCCCCTCCGATGACAAAGTAAGTCGGAGGTTCGTTTGTAATATGTGTATGGAATGCTCTGGTATCAGAGAATACTTACCCTCTAATGAAGGTTATATTGAACTATTTATAACATTTCATACCTGTAACCATAGTTGAGCCAAAGCATACTCTGGTTACCCTAGGTGTCCCTAAGGCGATCTGACCATAGTTACTTTACCGAATATTCTCTTGTAGTGGCTACTCCACTGTAGACTATCCTTTGGATTTGTTTAATCCTAGGCATTCTAAAAGCAACCGGCCTAATTAATAGGACTGCAGGCGCACCATCTGAGGTGGTCAGTGGATGCGGTGTCACGCACTGAAACTGAACAATTTTCCCTTTTCGTGCATCCCTTAAGGGCGACGCCTTTATGGGCTAAATGTAAAGGGCGACGCCCATATCTTCTTATCATGGGCGACGCCTCCATAGAATCGGGCTTTTACACAAGTGAAGTCCAAAGTACTTATTGGGCCAAATGTTAACCATAACCCAGTCCAATATTTATAACCCATCATCTGCCCCTGAAGTCTTAAATGAGCGACACTCATTTGAGAATTATTACTTTTCCTTATAAGTCACTTTCTCCTTTGGAATCAATTTATCTTCTATAGGGCGACGCCTAACTGCTTGAAAGAAATCCTTCCTTTATAGGCGTCGCCTAAATCCCTCCCTTCGTAACTGCCTTTCACGCGTCCATCATGCATGACAATTAATAAATCCCGCATTTATTGCTAATTCAAATTTTGAATTTTAAGCGGGATCTTCTAGAAGCTTCGGGAAATGAAGAGACACTTTCTGATTGGAGGGTAAAATCGTAATTTCATCTTTAATAACCGTTCGTCTTTTGTGCTTGTAGGGGTATATCTGTAATTTCCTAGCCTATGAAACCGTTCGACTTCCTTTAGAGCTCTATAAATACCCCTACCCCTCCTTCATTTAATACTTTTCCATCTTCTGAGCTTTCTCTCTCTAGAAAATTCTCTGCCTTCTCTCTAAAATTCCGGCCAAACTCCGATCGCCTTTTTCCATATTCTGATCGCCTTTTTATCATTGCTCGGTGTTTTCCCCTCGCCCATCACCTCCGCGCCATTCGATCATATAGAAGAATGGCGTCCGACTCTGATATTGGTAATCACATCTTCCTTCCCTCGCCTTTTGTTGATCTTAAACCCAACCTCCTTACTTTCTGCTCTTTTAAGTAATCGGTGGCTGAGGCTGGCCTGAGCGACGCTCAAGCCCCCAAGTATCCCATTCCTGATGATACGGATCCTGAAAACCCTCACCCCATATGTCATCCTAGATAAGGCGAGGAAATCATTTTCCCTCATCAAATTGAGGCGGGATTAAGATTTCCTTATTGCCCTCCCTTAGTCGAATTGTGTCGCCATTATGGAATTTCTCCCACCCAACTTTCTCCAAATGGTCTTCGCACCTGGATAGGTTTTCGAATCCTTTGTTTTCGTCGCGGGTGGGATTATTCTTTAAACCTCTTTCGTAGCTTTTATCGTCTTGAGGGCAATCGTTTAGGCATGCGCTTTTTTACAACTAGATTAACCCTTCCCTTTAAAGATTGGACTTGGGATTCTTCTCGTCCCTTAGTCACGGGTTTTCGATCCCGTAATTCGAATTGGAAGAACGCCAATTTCTGTTTCCAAGGAGGCGTTCCCTGGTGTCTGGTGTCGTCCCAGGCCAGCAAAGATCCTGTTCCAGGCGTCGAGGAACTTTCCTCAGCCGATATGAACGCCTTGGCGACCATCTATTTAGATCACCAAGGAGGGCGCGCACAAATATTATCCAAAGAGATCAGTGAGTCAGACTTAGAGGAAGTTGGCGTCTCTCTTGTAGATCGTCACCTTTTGCCCTTATTTCCGGTAAATAACTTTTATTTTATTTTTTTTCTTGCAGATAAGGATTTTGCCCTTTTTTCTCACCTTGTAACGCCTGTCCAGAAAAAGGCGTCGAAGGAGAAGAATATCAAGGAAAAGAAGATTAAGGAACCCAAAGGCGACGCTCCTGAAGGTTCCAAGAAGTGTAAGGGCCATCATTCCTCCAAAGGACAAAAAAAGGCGAAGCCTATGGAGGAATCTCTGGATCCTCTTAAGGCTCCAGCTGAACTTTTCAGCTATGCCACCAATGAAGACGTGGAGAGTTTCAAAGGTGCGATTCCTAAGTCTTACTGGATTAATAACAGCGTCACTAGTAATAGGAATAACATATTATTCACAAAAAAGTGGGGTCCACCAATCTTGGCCTATGGCGGCATCATGTGAACCTACACTGAATATCATAATGGCATCCTTAAGAAATGACCATTTGACCCTTCCTTTGATCCAATAGGAACGGCGCCTGCTGAAGCTTCCAAACCAAAAACACCAACCCCCACACGAACTACTCCCTTAGAGTCATAGGAAGTGATCGTGGTCGACAACCTTCCGCACTTGGATAGGATTTTACACAAGTGAAGTCCAAAAAAGGAAATGGAAATGGAAATGGCCGCTTAGAAGGAAATGGAAGCTGACCTTGTCAACAAGGAACAACTCGCCACTCAGCTGAAAGATGCTCAAAAAAGAGAGAACGCCTTGAAGGTCTCACTCCTGAAGACTCCAAAGGAACTCGCCCACTTCAAGGCTGGGGCGTCGACTTCCCAGGAGCTCGCCAAGGAAGCCAAAAAAGAAACTGAGCAAGCCCTGAAAGAGGCGTCACAGTCAAGAGGTTTAACTCCTCTAGACTGAACTCCCTAAGCGATTAGAGGAGGCAGTGGAGTCTTTCTGCTCCAATCCAGAGTTCGCCAAAGGTGTTGCTGAATGGAACCGTACTGGGGTGATAATCATTTTCAAGAAGGCGTCCAAAGACATTCATAAGGTCGACCCCTAACTTTCCTCTAGAAAAGTTGGATTTCTTGAAAGGTTATCTCGCCATGAAGGCTTAAGAAGAGGCTGGGGCGTTGATGGAAGCTGGGGAAGAGGAGTCTGAAGATGAAAGCGCTTCTTCTGAAGAATCCGCCCCTTTAGCGGCACCATCTGACCCTGTGCCTGCTGAGACAACTCTAGAAGTGCCTGCTGACGACGCCCCTTCAAGTCAACCACCCCCAGCCACTTCATAGACTTTTTATTTTCATAGTCTTAGTCTCTTTTGGTTTTGTAAGAACTTATTGCAACGCCTCGCCGTTGCTATTATGAATTTCTCTTTCCATATATGCCTATTTTTTCCATACTTAGCTTTATTTTAGACTAAGTATAAATATTACTTAGATTACCATACTTGTTGTTTTCAACAAGTCGCCTTATGTCTATAATTCATATCATCACCATTTTGTTCCATTAATGAAACTTATGCAAACGCCAATAAGTTTTAAGTCGATTTACAACATCATCACTAGCTAGTTATAAAATTTCATCTTTTAAGGAATCACCTATAATTCAACCTTAAGCAATCTCCAATAATTCAAAATTATCCAATCGCCATTAATTCAAACATAAGCAATCGCCATTATTCAAACTTAAACAATCGCCATTAATTCAAACTTAAGCAATCGCCATTATTCAAACTAAATCCATCGCCATTAATTCAAACATAAACCATCGCCATTATGGATAGAATTACTTCGACATTAATAGTCATTCATACAATCTACGCCACTTATTTAAGCATAATTTTTTTTCAAATGCTCTGCATTAAAAGTATTCTTCAATACTTTTCCCTCTTGGTCTTCTAGCACATATGCATTTGGATGAGGAATGGCCACTTTGGTGACAACTTATTTACTCTATCTTGGTGTGAGAATTCATGGCTTCGCCATACCCTCTCCCCCACAAAAAATTGGCGAGATGAAACTTTTCTATTATAGTATCTCGTCGTAGTTAAACGCATCCGCCCTTGAATTTCTTCTGAAGCTCATCGCTTTTCATCCACCATATCCAATTGCAAACGCCTTTGGTCCTCATTATTCACGGCCTCATAATGCTTTACCCTATGAGATTCGACTGCTATTTCTGTTGGAGCAACCGCCTCAGACCCATATACCAATCCAAAAGGCGTTTCTCCAGTCGCCTTTTTTGGCGTTGTAAGCAACGCCCATAAGACATTTTCAAATTCTTCTGTCCACTTTCCTTCCAAGGCGTCTAGTCTTTTATTTAAACCATTCAAAACTATTTTATTTGCCGCCTCCACCTGTCCATTGGCATGCGCATGTTTAACTGAAGCATGCCTATGGTCAATTTTCAACCCTTCACAAAACCATTTTAATTATTTTCCAGCGAATTGTGGACCATTGTCACTAATCAACACACTTGGGATTCCATATCGAGAAACAATTCTCGATTTAATGAACTTGATAACTTGAAACTCAGTAGTTGATGACAACGCCTTGGCTTCAATCCATTTTGAGAAATAATCAACCGCCACTATTATGTAGGTGCGTTGCTTGGATCTCGGTAAAGGTCCCACCAAGTCGATTCCCCACTGTGCAAATGGCCATGCTGCACATACACTAGTAAGGTTTGCTGGTGGACGCACTATTTTAGGACTATACTTTTGGCATGATTCACATTTCAAAACAAAGGCAGTCGCCTCTTGATTCATCGCAGGCCAATAATATCCTTGGTTTAGGATTTTTCTCACAATTGACCTCGCACCTTAAAATGGTAGTGGTTTCTGGATAAGCGACGCATCTAAGATAGGGCGTGGAGAAGCCCTTCTTATAAAGTAGACCATCAATTATTCGAAAGCTAGGAGCTAATCGATTAAGCTTTCTAGAATGAGCTTCATCTGTAGGGAGTTCTCCTGATTCCAAATATGCTCTAATAGGCGTCGCCCAATCAACAGTCACATTTATGTTCGCGCAATGAATATTGACACTCCCATGATTGGTTTCTATGAAATACACATGTTTGGGCATCGCTTGCCAAGCATATTTGCTTAAGGCATCAGCTTCTTGATTCTCTTCAAGAGGAATAGCTTCTATTTGAAATTATTTGAATCCTGCTACTAACGCCATAGCCTCTTTCCAATACAACTTCATTTTTTCATGTTTAGCCATAAACTCCCCTTTAATTTGGTTTACCACCAATTGTGAATCGCAATATACATGTAGAGAAGCAACGCCTAATCCCTTAGCTAACCTCAATCCTGTAACCAGAGCCTCGTACTCCGCCTCATTATTTGTAGCTTTAAAGGTGAGAACTAGAGCGTATCTCAATGGTGTTCCCCCATCTGGTGGCGTCAATACTAGTCCTGCCCCCGAGCCTTCAACTGATGAAAATCCATTCGTATGAAGTATCCAAGGATTTTCCTATTTTTCTTTAGGCATTGCTGGCTGAGCACATATGGATTCTACAATAAAATCTGCCAATGCTTGACCTTTAATGGCATTTCTAGGAGCAAATTTGGTTCGAAATTCGCTTAATTCGATAGCCCATTTGACCATTTGCAGGAAATGTTTTGACGGTTGGCCTTTTCCTACTTCTTTGACCAACACCAAACTTACAGCAACCGGTGTGATACTTAAATATAAAGAAAGTGCGTCGCCCTTGGAAGGCTTTGCCAATGGTGGAAGTGTCTTGAGATGCCTCTTTAAATCCTGAAAAGCCTGCTCGCATTCGAAAGTCCACTCGAACTTCTTATTGGCCCTCAACACCTAGGAGAAGGGGAGCGACTTGTCGCCTGCTTTTGCTAGGAAACGACTGAGCGTCGCTAGCCTTCCATTTAAGCTTTGCACTTCTTTGTGGCAAGTTGGGCTTCTCATAGCCTCAATTGCTTCCAATTTTTCAGGATTAACCTCTATTCCCTTTTTGCTTACCATGTATCCCAGAAATTTGCCTGACTGAACACTGAAAGCACATTTTGCTGGGTTCAAGCGTACTTGATGAAGGCGCATCCTTTCAAATGTTTTCCTCAGGTCAGCATGTGTTTGCCTGATCTACACTCTTTGTGGATTTCACCAGCATGTCATCCACATAGGCTTCCATGGTGACGCCTATCATGTTAGCAAAAAGCTTGTTGATCATCCTTTGATAAGTAGCTCCTGGATTCCACAAACCAAAGGGCATCACCGTGTAATAATATATATCACTATCCGCATAAAAAACTGTATGCTGAGCGTCACCATCCGCCATTTGTATATGGTTATAACCAGAGTACGCATCCATAAAGCTGAGCAACTCATGACCCGAAGTGGCGTCGACCAATTGATCTATCCTAGGTAAAGGATAGGAATCTTTTGGACACGCCTTATTTAAATCGCGATAGTCAATGTACATCCTCCACTTTCCATTATTTTTCTTAACCAACACCGGGTTGGCCACCCAGGTTTGAAACCTGATTTCCTTCACAAATTTTGCCTCTATCAGCTTTCCCACCTCTTGCCTGATTGCAATCGCCTTTTTTTCACCAATAGGGCGTCGCTTTTGGGCCTTCAAATCAAGATTGAGCTCATGGGCGATGACATCTTTTCTGATGCCTGGCATATCGCTAGGTTTCCAAGTGAATAACTCATTGAACTCTATGAGGAGCATCGAAAGAGCGGTAGCCTTTTTTTCTTTGAGCGTCGCTCCAAATTGTACTTCCTTTCCTATGCCATCGACTTCCACCTTCTTCAACCCCTCAACGGGCTGTGGACGACTTCTTTCTTCCCTAGGATCCTCCTCCATTTGAATCGACAAAGATTCCTTCTTCTTGACATGGTGATGCATCGCCTGGACATAACAACTTCGTGCCACATGTTGATCCCCCTTAACAATTCCTACACCATGTGGAGTTGGACACTTCAGCAATTGATGATATGTGGAATGTACCATTTTGTTTGGGTTTAATGTAGAGCGACCTAAAATGGCGTTGTAAGATGCAGGCGCATCCACAACGATGAAAGTGATCTCAAAGCTTAATGCCTTCCATGTTTCGCCCAAGCTAACTGGCAAAGTCACAACCCTTACTGGGTAGGTGGTATGCGAGGCAAATCCCATCAACAGAAAATTGACCTTTTTCAAGTCCTTTTCCTTTCTTCCCATTCTTTTATAAGCGTCCAGAAATAGGATATCGGTTGAACTCCCCGAGTCAACCAATACTCTCTTCATGTTGAACCTGTCGACGCCCATTGTAATCACCAAGGCGTCGTCATGCAGGGAAGTGACATGTCCCATTTCTTTTTCAGAAAAGGAAATGATTACTTCCTCTTCTTCCCTTAGGCACTTTCCTAGCTTGGAGGTTCCTGACATTTGAGAGAGCCCAGGATGTCCAGTTGTTTCCCCTCCAATGACAAATTGAGTCGGAGGTTCGTTTGTAAAATGTGTATGGAATGCTCTGGTATCAGAGAATACTTACCCTCTAATGAAGGTGATATTGAACTATTTATAACAATTCATACTTGTAACCATAGTTGAGTCAAAGCATAGTCTGGTTATCCTAGTTGTCCCTAAGGCGAGCTAACCATAGTTACTTTACCGAATATTCTCTTTTAGTGGCTACTCCACTGTACACTATCCTTTGGATTTGTTTAATCCTAAGCATGCTAAAAGCAACCGGCCTAATTCATACGAGTGCAGGCGCACCATCTGAGGTGGTCAGTGGATGAAGTGCCACGCACTGAAACTGAACCCCTTTTTGCACATCCTTTAAGGGTGACGCCTTTATGGGCTAAATGTCAAGGGTGACGCCCATATCTTCTTATCATGGGCGACGCCTCCATAGAATCAGGCTTTTACATAAGTGAAGTCCAAAGTACTTATTGTGCCAAATGTTAACCATAGCCCAGTCCAATATTTATAACCCATCAGAAAGGTCAGGCATGAGCAACACTCTATGTTCTAAATATCCCATCATTATCGTCTTAGAGTGAGGTGGCCCGCCCTCTGTGAACCCTCTTTGTGTCGCGGAGGATGTTATTTTTTCCGCACAAGTTGACGTCGGTCCTCCGTTTCCTTATAGCCTTGACCTCGTCAGCCTATGTCAGTACTCTGGGTTTGCATCAATCTAGTTATCTCTCAATGCATTGAACATGTGGGCCGGTTTCAAGGTGTATTACCATCTCCGAGGCCGACCTTACTCTCTAACTTTATTTCATTGCTTTTACCATCTCAAGGTGAACCCCTTCAATGTTTACCTCTTCAAAACACATTTTCCTCCTTTTAAGGGTTGGAACTATATTCCCAAACTCCTTTTGGTGAGTTGATTTAAATTCACCATCTCTAATTGGATAAATTAACTATTCTTCTTCAATGTTGGCGACGCCTGGTGTCTAGGAGCGCCAATGACGAGTCTCGACTCGACCCCTACCCTTGACAACATTTCTAAAGAAGATGTCCAGGCGTTGACCTAAATAAACCTCGAGCATAGTCAGGGATATCCCTCTTTGGGTCCAAAACTAATGATGATTCAGTCATGCTATCAACCGATTTCATAATAGTGTCACATTGTTTCCCTATTAACTGAGTATTTCTCTAACTCTCCTACTTTCTTCCTCTTTTGTAAGATTTCGATTATTTGAGAGTTATGATGTGCCATAGGAATGGACAGGCGTCGCTTCAAGCGAGGGAGCCCTCAAAGAAATGAAATAAATCCCATCGTTCCAACAAAGAGAAACGTCGCTCGACACTCAAAGAATCCCCAACAGTCGTATCTTCTCCCCGGGCTTCCCGGGAAAAAACTTAAGAAGCGATACGACAGCCCCCGGTGCATATGAGCGTTGCTTCCCCCAAAAGTTCATAGGGGAAAAACTTGATGTTCGGCGACATAAAACCTCGACGACATGTTCTGGGCCGCAAAACCAAGGAGGACTATGTAGGTCCTCGTTTCAATTTACGTAAGCAACTCGATAAGGCAGGTCTCCTTCAGAGCGTCACGAGCCCTACTAGTCATGACGTTGCTTAAGGGACTCCCCATTAGTGAAGAGCAACTCCCTTATAGACGGCGACCTGGGCTTCATCTAATGTAAGAGTCAATTCGAACTCACCTGCGCTGTGTCACTTTCGTAAGTCTACTTATGACATTGTTTATTGTATAGGTCCCTTCGTGGAAAATGTATCCTGATAATTCTTTTCTGTCACAGTTTCTCCCTCCTCAGCTCCGACAAACGTCGCTCACCTTAGACTGTCCAACAAGTCAGTCACCTTCAATCGCCAACTCTATGGCGAGAGGAAAAAGAATGCCCAGTTGAAGCGAAATACCGTGAAACTTAACAAAAAAATGACTATTCCCACCGCTTTTCAGAGCTTAACGTTGGTGGTTGTTGGTGTTCCTCTAGTCGCTGATTTAGCTCCTGGGCTTGTAAAATCGTTGACTTACTTTTGTTCGTTAATGACCTGCAATAAGAAAAACCCTGGTGTTGCACTCTATTTCCCCTCCGATAACTAAATCAGTAAGATGTTGTTTAAGAGTGGGTGTGAATATGCTAGGGAGTTGATTACCTGATACAAATGTAGGTGGGGCTGTAATTATTTTAAGAAGACATTGCATTGCTCATCCAGTTAAGGTTGTGCCCTAGTCAATCTTGTCATCTGATTGAGAATTAACGGGGGTTGATATTAGATCAGAGTGTCCAAAATATCAACGAATGGAAGTGTGCCTGGTACGCCAACGAAGTGTGCTAGGTATGCATGATATCTTCCTTAAATGCCCCCAGTCCCCTTTGTCAGGGTGTCAGTGGGTCCCCTTGGTGAATGAGAGGTGTCGCCTTATAGAAGCTACAAGCAACGCCTAGGTGTTATACAAAAACGACGCCTAGGTTCCATCATTTCCCCCCGCGCCTGAGTGGGGAAACGCCCTGCTTAGGCTCCCTTACATTAAGGCGACGCCTAAGTGGGGTGAAGCTGAAACGTTTTGGTGGGATTTATTTTGAATCTTTACCGTTGTGATCCAACCGTTGAGGATTTGCAACCGTTTGTATTCATTATCCATACTGTTTTTCCCATTATAATTCCCCCTATATAAACCCCTTATCATCCAGACTGCCTTCTCATTCTTACCTAATCCATCTCTCTCTCCTTATCTGCTTGTTCCTTTCTCTCTCTAGAGCTTCTATTCTTGTCGGCACTTCTTTTTTTGATCAAGACTTCCACACTTCGATAGAATCATGACCAACAATAGCAACCTAGGTGAGGTAAATGTGTTTTTCCTACTCAATTTTGCAGCCCAAAACCCAACACCTTATCCCCTTATCTCTTATAAGAAGTTGTGGCAATTCCGGGCATGAGCAACGCTCAGTGCCCCCATTACCCGGTGATGCCCAACCCTGATGGGAGAAATGCTCCCTATATCCAGAAACCATGTGTGCAGGAAGAGACCTTTTTCCCTTGCCAAAATAACACGGGGTTGTGCTTCCCTT
This sequence comes from Chamaenerion angustifolium, assembly GCA_946814005.1. NCBI lineage: Eukaryota > Viridiplantae > Streptophyta > Magnoliopsida > Myrtales > Onagraceae > Chamaenerion > Chamaenerion angustifolium. The sequence continues at coordinate 6,449,567 of OX328278.1, read as the reverse complement.
AAAGAATTGCCCATGTGGAGTTATGTCGGCACTTTCAAATTACGCCGACGCAACTTTCTCACAATGTCTTTCGTTTCTCGGTAGGGTTTAAAATCATTTGTTACCAACGTGGTTGAACCTACTCTCTTTCGCTATTTCTACCGTTTCAATGTAACCCCTTAAGGGGTTTTCACTTCCAAACCCATCTTCCCCCCTTTAAAGGTTGGCATTGAGTCGAAAAACACCTTTTGGTGTATGGTTTCAAAACTGTCAACTCTAACTTGAATACCCAATATGTTTTCTTAAAAGGAGGGGTCTCTTGATGCCTAGGTGCTGCGCGTGATGAAGTCGATCCTTCACCTGCCCTGGAGGACTTTTCGATTGAGGATCTCTAGATGATGAGGTTGATCAACATCAACTATAACAAAAACGTTCCCTCCTACTGGTCGAAAACGACCACCGATGAGTTGCTACTAGCGGTGGGGATGATAAAGTCACCCTGCGGCGGGGATGATAAAGTCACCCTACGGAGGGGATGATAAAGTCACCCTCCCACTCTCTTATTTGTTGGGTATTTCTCTAACTCTTTCCCTTTGTTTCTGTTTGGTAGGATTTTATTTGTTTAGGGAGGACTTTGTGCAGGAACGCACGGGCATCGCTCCCCCTGGTGAGGAGGTCTCTAGAAAGAGGAAGAAATCTCACCGGTCCAAGAAGGAGAAGTGCGCCACTACTCCCCTCGCGACGATGGAGGAGGTAGAGGCATCGCTCTTGATGTCGGGATCCTCTGAAAAAACCCTACTAAGGAGATGGTTTTGACCCGTGGGAGAGATGACTTCCTGATGACTCCTACACCCGATCAGGGGGTGTCCCATTCCCGAAGCGACAATACGACGGATCCTAAACCCTAAACCTTAAACCCTTCATCCTAGAGCGTCGTAGCTTCAAGTGGAGGCATGTCACGATCCACCCTGTTAGATTCGTCCCTTCCCAACTTGAGCATGCCCACCTGACCCTTCGCATATGCATGCAAATAGTATACTTTGCCAAGAAACTCAAGCAAGAGACGAAGAGCAAGGCATAGCTCGAGCAAGCCTTTCGACATCTGGAGAAGGCTCACAGGAGGGCTGAGATGGATAAACACGACTTCGCCTCTGAAGTCGAGGATTTGGGAAACTTTCTCTAGGAGTTGGAGAAAGTCCATCGTCGAGAGTTATCTGCTTGCGACGAGGCGGAGCATCGGGCCACGGTGGATTAGGAGAGGTTGATGCTCCTCGAGGAGAAACAACATCACCAGGCGGTGGAGGAGATCAAAGCGAGTCGGGACTTCAGCGTCGCTACTGAGAGGCTCCTATCTGATAAAATCCTCAAACTATATGAGGATTTATCGACCCAGATTCAGGTGGTCGACGTATAATTTCACCTGGAGCAGGTGGAGATCATGTCCAATTTCCTTCGATAGAAGAAAAGACAGACTGAGTGGAAGGCTCCCATGCCTGCTCCCGAGGATGAGTCTGGGTCAGGCGACGAATATGACAGGGTGGATCGTGACATGCCTTAACTTGAAGTTGCGAAGCTCTAGGACTTAGGTTTTTCTTGCATTTCCTTCCCTTACAATTATCCCATTTTTTCTCTTGTAAATACTTGTGGATAGTAATGAAATTTATATTTTGCCTGTCATTACCTATTGGAAAAGTCACTGACTTATTTCCTATGTCCTCTTTTTGAAATATAAGGGTTAATCCCATCATTGGTCATAGAAAATTGACGAATCACTCATCGATATTGAATGATCACCATCCTATAGGATATCGACGACTTTGATCGTGAACACTCATTCATAGAAAGTCGAGGACTCACTCATTCAACGTCTTATAGGATGTCAACGACTTTGACCATGAACACTAGACGAACCTCATCTTAAAGTTCCGAGAGTAATCCAAACGATGGATAAAATGTCAACGACCTTGAGACCAATGCATAGTTTAAACATAAAACTTGTCCATTACAAATAACTATCTTGATTCATATATTGACTTGAGTAATAATTTCGCCTGATACCAAATAAAAATAATCTTGTAAACCAGTCGACGACTTTGAGCGTGAATGACTTATAAAAAGGTCGACCACTTTTACACGTAGAATTTATTCAAGTGTTCAGCGTTGAACGTGTTTTTTAGTCATTTCCCCTGCATATCCTCGACTATATAGGCTTTTGGGTGAGCTATAGCGACGACTTAGTTAGGACTCGACAATTGTAGTATTGTACCATTGTTAGCCTCTAATGTCCAACGCTTTTCAACTATCATATCCAACTCAAGGCATCGCTAGCCATTGTTGGTTTCACTATTGAAGCATCACAGCCTGTGAGTTAATACTGCTATTTCAATTTGAACTATCGCTTCTAATTCATACACAAGGCAGAAAGGTGTCTCTCCGACAACTTTTTGGGTGTGGCTCGAATTGCCCATAACACATTTTCTAACTTGTCTGCTCAGTTACCTTCCATGACATAAACCATTTTCTTTAACCCATCCATCGCGACTTTATTGGCAGCCTCGACCTGTTTAGGAACGAGAATGGTGCGGTGAAAAACCCATAACAATGGTTATAACCGTTACTATTTAATATGGTTAACCGTACCATTATGGTTCAGTGCGGTTATGGTGATGAATTTTCTACCCATAATGGTTATGTTTATGGTATTTGAGTTATACCCATGGTTATAACTATGGGTATTATATAAATATAATAATTATTTATTATTAATAAACTAATATATAATAAATATAATTGAAGTTGTTGTTATTATTAGTATACTAATGGTGTTAATATTTCATAGGTGTTAATGTTGAATTTTAATGTTAAGTGGTGTGAATATTAATGTTGAATGATGTTTGTGTTATATATTTTTATTGTTGGTAATATAGATTTATATATTTTTTAAAATAAGATTTTCGGACTTTAATTGTAATACATGTGTGGAATGGATATGGGTATACGAGTAAAACCGTTGTTAATAACAACGGTTATTTTAATGGTTATGGTATTGAAAATTGTAGCCATAATGGTAATGGTATGTGGTTTAAAAATATGGTATGGTTATGGTATTTATCATACCTGTACCATACCCTAACAATCGACAACCTTAGACCTGTCCATTTATTTGCGCATGCCTCACTAATGCAAACTGATGCTCTATGTGAAGCACCTCAAGAAACCATTTGAGGTCTTTAGCCGCAAATTGCAGGCCATTATCGCTCACCAATACTTTGGGGACATCATATCTTGATATGACCCATGACTTCAAGAATTTTATTACTTGAAACTCCGTCGTCGAGGCCAGAGCCTTCGTCTCAACCCATTTAGAAAAGTAATTGATGGCTACAATGATCCATTTTTGCTGCCCCGTTGATCGTGGTAGAGATCTTACCAGGTCGATGCCCCACTTCACGAATGGCCACGCACCCGGGATCGACACCAACTATGAGGCGGGGGGGTCAGGGAAGTATTTATGACAATGATCACAGGTTTGTACAAACATGGTTTCCTGTTTTAGCATAGTCGGTCAGTAATAGCCTTGCCTTAATGCCTTCCTACCAACGAGCTAGCCCCTTCGTGGCAAGCTGCATAGTCCTCATGCAGTTCTCTAAGTATGCGATCATTGTCGGGGCTAACGACACATATGAGATAGGGTGTTGAGTATCCTTTCTTGTAGAGCAGCCCATTCATGATGAGATAATTTGACACGGCTCGTCTGATTCTTATGGTGTCGACCTCTGCACCTGGCAACTTTCCATCCTCCAAGAATGCCTTAATAGGCGTCATCCAGGTCATTACCTCCTCTGCACATTCCTATCTTTCAATGGTCGAAGGAGTACCTGTCTCGATACAGTGCACCTCCTGCCATAGCGATGCCCTAAAGGCACATGATAAATTTGTGTAGCCGGTAAATCATTTATTGTCCATAGGACGCATGCATGCATTCTGAAGTTACCCTTCTTTGAGGCATCATATATGTTAGAACCATTTTCCCATATGTCTAACAATTCATCTATATATTAATGGTTGTAAGTAAACATCAATATCATTGGTGAGTGCTTTCAGTCCGTGAATCAACAGAGATAACATGTAGTTTGTATATTTCAGACACAGATCATGTGGCACATTATAAGGAATCACCACAACAGACTACATGCTATACAATTGAGTTTTGTTACTGAAAGGATCAAATCCATCAGTTGCTAAACCAAGTCTGACATTTCGGGGTTCCTCAGCAAATGCTGGGTGTTTCTCATCAAGCTCTCTCCACAATAAACTATCGACGGAATTCCTAAGTACGCCATCCTTCGTGCGGCACTCGTCAAGCCACCTCATTGTTGTTGCAATCTTAGGTGACATGAACAATCGTTGAAGTCGGTTGGTTAGGAGGAAGTAACGTAACACTTTAACAGGGCTTTTCGTATTTGTACATTCGTTTGTTGAACGTTCCTCGCGCATTACTGTGTCGTTGGTATTGTTTCCATATGGGCTCATCACATTTAGGGAACATATTCGCAGTATGGTACTTCTTCCTAAATAAGATGTCGTCGTTCCTACATGCATGAATCTTTTCGTAGTCTAAAACCAAATCAGATATGAATTTATTTGCTTCATAATAAGACCATCGCACGGTATTATCTTCTGGTAGTACTGTGTGCAACATTTGAAGCAACTGATCTGTAAACATGTTGGACACCTTGTAAAGTGCCTTTAAATGAAGCAAATCTACATTAAACGACGTTTTCGAATGATAAAGACAACCGAGATATAACCTCTGCTCACAATTTTCTAACCTTCTGTAGAATGTCTTTGCATCATCATTAGGTTTCTCAGTAGTTTCCATATTAGCACCTCCAAACATGTTGTTAACCATGTAAACATTTCCTATCTACTACTAACGTATGGTCTATTGGTTACCACATGTTTGTACTCCTCTCCGTGATCGACCCATGTAGTAAATGTTTACAGTATTCCATATGTCTCTCGATGCATCTTTACATTGGTTCTAGACATTAATAAATAACCATTGCAACTTTGGCATGGGAAGTATATCTTTCCTCCCCAAGACGAATTAGTAAACGCAAAGTCCAGAAATGCAGTAACACCATCTCTATATTCACAGTTTTGTCGTGGTTTGTTCATCCAAGTCTTATCCATTGCTGCGTAATAAGAAATCGTTTAAACAATTTTAGTTATGTAAACGTGTTGAAGACAGTGTTAGTAAGCATTACAGACAAACTACAAGGCAGAGTGAAAATAATATAATGGTATACTTGTTAATTTGGGGTCATTACACGAATACATATGTGAGGTTCTCTGGTTATTCACTAAACGTAACCTTTAGTACAACAACAGTGAAAGTAGAGCACCAACAACATCCCATACTCATATGTGTGGGTTCCAATCAGCCAATACAAAGGCATCAACAGAGTCTACACCCAAAAATAAAAGGAAACTCAAGGAGTTAATCCTCTTATAGAAGCGACCGGTATCAACTGCATGGCGATATTATACAGTACGACAAATGTTATCTTCATGTCAGACAAAATTTTGACAAGTCATTGAAAACTTACGAGTGAAGTTTTGCCAGATGAAGCACGATTGAAAGTTGCTGCAAATCGCGCGACAGCAACACAGCGACAAGCGGTTGATAGAGGGAAATTATAGTCAAGACTTGGGCAATGTTCGATTCCATACCAAGAGATTGAGACGGAGGTTTTCCCAACATTGTACAGCTCCAAGAAATTGTTTTTGCTCCACATGACATTAAGCTGTAAAACCAATCAATTCAACCATGTTACGATCAATCTAGTGGGCGTGGAAGACTTCACGTACAATTGGTTCACCTTGAAATTTGCAATGCGTCAAAAGTGTTTTCTCGATTAACAGTGCGTCAAATTTGCAGCTCTGTCAAAATTCGCGGGCTTTCACGTTTCACTGACAACATGTCGTTGCTGTTATGGTTATTTAACAACAAAACATAGTCGAAGTTCAATATTCATATTTACCACAAAACAATTAACTGCCACTGATGCAGTTATTCAATCTCAAAAGTACGTTGTCAATAAAAATTCATACATCTCAAGCAAAAAGTGATGACATAACTTAACACAAAAATTATCTTATAATGGTGGAAAATACATTTTCACTAATAGCTAATAATAATAACAATTATTACTGTCGACACAATACACATATATTCAACTACAATTGTTAGCGTCAATAGAATGTCGCTGAAGCAGAAATTCCGATAGTGCAAATCAAGTAATCTATCTATCTATACCTATATAAAAATGAATTATGCAGATCAAAATAAGGATAGGATCCCGACTTCACTTTCTTCCCTCTTATATTCATGTCTTTCTCTCACCGTTCTTTTCACATTTGTTGTTTATCGTTAACTTAATTCTGCTAACTTAGCGATTCTAATTTATTTTTTTTGACCGTAATTAGCGATTCTAATTCAAGCGAGTATTTGCCAAGATATAATAACAACGATTGAAGCCCGTTTTTGTTATATATATATTTACTTTAAAATTGAACTTGTTTGTGTCTGAATTCTGATATCAATTAATAATTATTATTTTTATCGGTGGAGTACAGCTGTGTTGCTGTATAACTGAGAAAGATTTCTGAACATACGAGTCTCTCTTTAATTAAAGAATTATCCGCTCGACTTCATCCTCTTCGATCATTTAATGTTCATGTTTTTTCTCTTTTGCAGAGACAATACGAGCTACCTAGCTACTTTATCCTTGCTTAAGCAGATTTCTTTTGGCCGGTAATATATATTTATATGCTGTTTGAGTTGTTCATTTTAATTCATTGCTCTAATGTTGTGTTGTGCTCTTTATATATAGATCGAGCTATCCATCTCTGTATATATATGGCGGACAAAGAGACCAACGTAAATGATTTCCAGGAACTTGCTCGTCTTGCCCTTCCCAAAATGTACTACGACTTCTACGCCGGAGGTGCCGAGGACCAGTACACCCTCAAGGAAAATAGGGAAGCATTTCGAAGGATAAGGTAATATATATATACATATATATATGTATATGCTCTGTCTCATCCTCTCCTAACTGATCTATGAATCCTATAGTCTCAGACCCAGAGTTCTTGTGGATGTTCATCGAATTGAGTTATCCACAAGTATATTGGGTTATAAAGTTTCTGCTCCCATTTTAATCGCCCCAACTGCCATGCATAAGTTGGCTCATCCAGAAGGTCTAGTACTAGATCCTTCCTTGACACTAATGAATTGTAGATTGGATCACTACTTGCTAATCTAAGGTTGTTGAGATTTTGTTTTGGTTACAGGAGAGGTTGCCACTGCAAGAGCAGCTGCTGCTTGCAATACCATCATGGTATATATGATTACTGGGTGGATCATATTATTCTAAACATTCAGATGAATTGATGAAGGGTTTCTTTAGGTTTTGTCCTACTCATCTACATGCACTGTGGAGGAGGTTGCAGACAGCTGCGATGCCATACGTTTCATGCAGTTATATGTAGGGGAGTAGATATTGTGTTTGTTAATCTTTAATTTTAGTGAGTACATATATTTGTCAATTTTGATAAATAAATAAAATATAGATATAGGTATGTAGTGTGTTTGTGTTATCTATGTATTTAGTGATGATGATGATGGTGACGATGATTAGGTATATAAGAGACGAGATGTATCGGCTCAGCTGGTGATGCGAGCTGAACGGAGCGGGTACAAGGCTATTGTTCTAACGGTGGATACTCCCCGTCTTGGAAAAAGAGAGGCTGACATTAAGAACAAGTACCCACCTAACTACCTCCCGAACTACTACATGTCAACATCATCATCACATCTTTTCAATGAATTTATTATGATTTGTTGTTGCAGAATGATATCTCCTCCGCTTAAGAATTTTGAAGGTTTATTATCAACGGAAGCCTCCTCTGTGAGTGACTGAATATTATATTTTGTTGGCAGTAGTGCGTGTTTAGAACCATCTTATCTGTTATTTGTCAAAAATAGGATACAGGAGGATCGAATCTGCAGGCATTTGCTGATCGTACAATGGACGCCTCCTTCAGTTGGAAGGTACTAATTACTACCCCAGCATCCCATCTTCTTTCGAGTAGATCGCCTTACTAACATCTTCATTCCTTTCTACTACCAGGATATTGGATGGCTACGATCCATCACAACCCTGCCGATTCTCCTCAAGGGGGTGCTGACTCGAGAAGATGGTAAGACCCATGATCCAACATCAAATTATGGAGACGTTGCTGATGTTCTTCTTTTATATGTTGAGGTCAGCAATCCAAGCTGTGGAAGCGGGTGTTGATGGTATAATTGTATCAAACCATGGAGCTCGACAACTGGATTACACTCCCTCCACCATTTCTGTTCTTGAAGAGGTCTGATTCAACAAAACCCATTCATCCATTAATGGGTTTTAGATTGGTTCTTCCTTTTTTATAATTACATAATGTCAGGTGGTTGAGGCAGTGAATGGAAAGATCCCAGTATTGATGGATGGGGGAGTGAGGCGAGGAACCGATGTTTTCAAAGCCTTAGCACTCGGCGCCCAAGCTGTCCTTGTGAGTGATGAGGAGTTTGTTGCTTCCTTTTCCTCTCCTTTTCTCCGATTATCCTATATAACAGAAAGCATTTTTTGTGTTATTTTTTGGTTCAGGTTGGCAGACCTGTTATTTATGGATTAGCAGCGAAAGGGGAATTGGGGGTGCGGCGAGTCATGAAGATGCTACAAGATGAGTTGGAGCTCACAATGACACTCTCAGGATGCCCCACTCTTAAACACATTACAAGGACACATGTCAGGACAACACACCACTCCATGCTCTGAACGAACAATATATGATTCTCTCTACTCTCTAGAGAGTTTGTAGTGACTTCGTATAATTTAGAGACTTTCTACATCTAAAAATTTCTTTCAAGCACATCGCCTCATTCAATAAGTCAGTGACCAACAAATATATATAAGTAATTTCTCATTTAGAGTGTTAAAATTCAAATATTGACTTCTTACTTTATGGTTTATATACGTTCTTTGGTATTACTTTGTGATTTACACACATTCTTTGCCAAAAGTAATTGCTAATACATTATTTTACATGGTATCAAAGCTACTATTGTGGTGATGCACTACAAGTCAAATTCGACAATTTAAGGTCTCAATAAATATGGATGTTGTTGGATGTGTGATTATGATCTGGATAAGTTACTCACCCTGTCCAACATTTGAATCTAAAAATCTTGCATGTAGTCGTATATTTTTAACAAGAATGGCGCTGGAGTGATTGAAACAACAATGTTAGAAGAGACTCCTACAAATGATGAAGCGATTGACAGTTGGAAGCGTAGAATATCAATGTGAAATTTGTCTTGAAGATATTGATATCATCATAGGTGTGAGAATATCTCATGATTCAACTCGACCAAATCAATCTGAAAGACGCTATACCAACTGTATATTAAGAATGATAAGGCTAGACTACAAATGTTGAAAACCAATATTATAAACCCTAAACAAGGTCAAGGAGAACGATGTTAGAAAGAAAGATGATGGCATGTTGATTCCAATCAGAGAAATTTAAGTGTTACTGATGTGGGAAACCTAGACATTTGAAAAAGAACTGGAAAGTCAAATTAAAGATGGGTAATGTTGCGGAATCAAAGGTCTCAACATAAGATGATGGATGAAAATATGTTTTATCGCAGATACCTGAACAAAAGGATGACCTGGTTAATTTAGACTCAACACATATTTCACACTTATCTTTGAGTTCATTTTGAAATGTAGGGATGTAATTCATATTAATTAACCTTTGCAGAGTATAACATATCTTAATCTACAATGCAAAAGATTAGGTGACTTAATGAATTAAGCAGAAAAAAAAATAATTTCTTGTTCATTTTACGCTTAAGATACATTACATTGAGTTTGAACATTCCCCCAAATTCATACCCCTTACCCACACACATTCCATTCTTTATGAGTACAAATTTATCTGACTCAACCACAAGACGGAAGTCATGCTTGTTGTGGAGCAACCCTGACACCATGTTCTTGCAAATGTCTAACAGATACATTACATTCTTCAAGGTCAGCTTTTTCGGAACTTTTTTCGACAAAAATGTTTTTTCGTCAACAACTTATATTTTGGCTGACAAAATCGTTTTCGTCAGCATAGTCAAATTCATCAGCAAAGACATTTGTACCGACGAAAAATGTTTCGTCTGTAGATATCATTTGCCGACAAAACCACTTTAATCGTTACATATGTTATTTCGATGGAAAATAACCCTCGGTAAAAAACTTATTTAAAAAAAATACAAAAAAGTAAATTTACAAATAGCAGAACAACTTGCAAGCAATGATCTGTATCTTTCCTCACTGTAATTACTTCGTCAAAATCTGCAATCGACAACTCCAAACCTTCACATATATGACGAACAATACTTTAAACACAAAACAACTATATGTAACAAGCAGCAACTGCTGAATTACCTCAGGAGGTATTGCAAACAGAAAATCTAATGTACATTAAGATTGAAAATGCACCCCCAGTGTTAACAAACAAATCGTAACATAAATCTATGCTATGTACCAACAACCATCACTATGGAGAGAGAGAGGGAGAGAGAGAGAGAACGCACTCACCACCCAAATGGATTGTGATGAGCTATGAATATTGGACTGGGCTATTTCTAACATTTGACCCAATAACACTTCAGATTAAACTTATTAAAAGTCCAATTACATTTGGTCGTCGCCCTAGACTAATGGCCCTTAAAGGCGTCGCCTTTAAGGATGCGCCAAAGATGAGGAAACTCAGATTAAGTGTGTGACACCGCATCCATTGACCACCTCAGTTGGTGTATCTGTACACCTACGACTTAGGTCGGTTGCTTTTAGCACACCTAGGATTAAACAAACTAAAAGGATAGTCTACAGTGGAGTAGCCACTACTGAAGAATATTCTTTAAAGTAACCACGGGTGACTCGCCTCAGAGATAGCTCGGATAACCAGGGTATTATGTGACTCTACTATGGTAACAGGTATGGAAGGTTATAAATACTTCATTATCACTCTCAGTTCAGGGTAAGGATTCTATGATACTACAACATTTATACAATCTGAGTATTTCGTAAAACGAACCTCCGACTAACTTTGTCATCGAAGGGGAAACAACGGGAACACCCCAGACTTTCCTTCCTGCAGGTCAACGGACCGAACACTAGGAAGGAGAATCCAGTTTATGTGATCCAACACATTGGCGCCGTCTGTGAGAACCTTTGAACAAAATTCAGCCATGGTGCCACCTGCAACACGAGCAAAGACTATTCGCAAAGTCAACGACGACGATTCTCTCCCAAACCTGCAACAGTATTTGGGATAGACATCGTACATACTAGCTGAGATGGTGCTGCCCCAATCTGTTCCGGAAGTACCTGTCGTTGGGGCACCGTCGGTCCCTGAGGAAAAGAGATATGATCATGATACGCCAAGACACGCGCAGTCTCGCATAGACTCTTCTGCGGAAAGGGCGCCGCCTTATCGTGTAGAGGTAGCTCCGGAGATCATATTGATACCAGCGTTCATAGCGGCCTTTGACGAGCTTTTGGATAGGAGAAAGCAAAGAGATGCCTCCCGAGTAGCCCAGAGGGCAAACGCTCCAGCAACCCAAGAAGCCACCCGACCATGAGACTTTCCAAGAAACCAGCTGCAAGCGCCTTTTCCTACAAGTGCCGCCACGACGAGCACAGGTCTAACAACGGATCCTCCCCCTGGTACATTGACCAAGGAGGATGTCAAAGAGATCATTACACAAATGTTAAAGGAGCAAAAGGGTAGAGCCATGCCCCACCTTCGAGATAGGTCGTCGCATCCCTTTGCTCCTGAAATTATGTCGGCAACATTGCCAACCCATGTACAACCGACTTTCCGAATAGATACCTATGGTGGTGAAACTGATCCAGTTTTCCATACACAAAGGCATGAAGCCTCTTTGTTGGGAAGAACAAGTGACGATACGCAGTTCACACTCCTTTTTCCTGCCACCTTGGGAGTTGTCCCCGCTCATTGGCTTTTCAGTCTCCCTAAATCATCAATAAGATCATGGGGAGAATTGAAGGAAAAATTTATTATACAACATATGGGAGGGCGTCGACTCCTAAAAAGTGTGAGAACTCTGGATCACCTAACACAAAAGGATGATGAAAGCTTGAGCGACTTCTACACTAGATTCAATAAAGAACTAGTTGGAATCGATCAAGCCATTACTGGAGGGGAGACAATTAGCGCTTTTATACGTGGATTGGGACCAAGGGGTTCGACTTTGTATGTTAGTCTGAGTGTCATACCTATCACTACAGTAGAAGAAATGGCGGAGTGAGTCAAGTCTTACGTAGACTTGGAAATTGCAAGAGAAGGAAAAAAGATTAACAAGGAAGTATTTAAAAAAGATACTTCGGAGGGAAAGAGACCAGAGCAGCGTCCTTCTAAATTTGGGCATGATGATAAGCGACGCCAATTTGTACCTCACCCTCAAAGAGAGGTCTTTGAAAATTTTACACCCTTAAATAGGGAAATTTCCATTGTTTTGACAGATATGGAGAAGAAGAACTAGGCGACACCCCCACCACCACGAAAACCCGATACAGTCATGGGAAGCAATCCTAACCAATATTGTTGATACCATCGTTGTAAGGGACACCATACGGATGACTGTCATATCCTGAATAGGGATATTGAGAGGCTGATCCAACAGGGGCATCTTAAAAACCTTTTGGCCTGACGCTAGAGGAGTAGAAGTCCAAGGCGTGTGTCGCCTAAAAATATTCAAACGGGGGCTGGACCTAGTAGGTAAGAAGACATGAACATGATAAGTGGAGGTTTCACCTCAGGAGGATAAACATGTGTTGCTAGGGAGGTATACGCCTCTCAAATGTCAGGAACTTCCAAGTTAGGAAAGCGCCCTAGAGAAGAGGAGGAAGTGATTATTTCCTTTTCGGAAAAAGAAATGGGACATATCACTTCCCCACACGATGACGCCTTGGTTGTTACAATGGGGGAGGACATGTTTAACATCAAGAGGGTATTGGTGGATTCGGGGAGTTCAACAGATGTTCTATTATTCGATGCTTATAAAAGAATGGGACGCATGGAAAATGACTTGAAAAAGGTCAATTTTCCATTGCTGGGATTCACCTCACATACTACCTACCCAGTAGGAGCTGTGACTGTTCCAGTCAGCTTGGGCGAAGGATGGAAAGTGTTGGATTTGGAGATTGCCTCATTGTGGTGGATGCGCCTGCATCATACAATGCCATATTAGGGCGATCGAATTTAAATCCAAACAAAATGGTGCATTCCACGTATCACCAGTTATGGAAATTCCCAACGCCTCATGGCGTAGGAGTTGTTAAAGGGGACCAACCGGCAGCGCGCGGTTGATATGTCCAGGTGACGTGTCGTCATATAAAAAGAATGAATCTTAAATGATTCAAACCGAGGAGGATCCCAGGGAAGAGAAGAGTCGGCCCCAGTCAGAGGAATGATTGAAGAAGGTGGAGGTTGATGATCCAGGAAAAGAGGTGCAGATTGGAGCGACGCTCTAAGAAGAAAAAGCTAAAGCTCTATCGATGATTTTGATAGAGTTTAAAGAATTGTTCGCATGGAAGCCCAGCAACATGCCAAGCATCAGCAGGGATGTGATTTCACATGAACTCAACCTGGACCTAAATGTTAGGCCCATTGCCCAAAAGCGTCGCCCTGTAGGTGAAGAAAAGGCGACCACCATCAGACAAGAGGTGGGGAAATTGGTGGTGGCGAGATTTGTGAAGGAAATCAGGTTTCAAACCTAGGTGGCCAATCCAGGATTGGTCAAGAATAATAATGGGAAGTGGAGGATGTGCATTGACTATCGTGACTTAAATAAGGCATGTCCAAAAGATTCATATCCTTTGCCAAGGATAGATCAATTGGTCGATGCCACTTCAGGTCATGAATTGCTCAACTTTATGGATGTGTATTCTGGTTATAACCAGATACAAATGGCCGAGGGCGATGCTCAACATACAACCTTTTATGCGGATAGTGATATTTATCACTATACGGTGATGCCTGATGGTTTGTTAAATGCAGGAGCCACTTATCAAAGGATGGTCAATAAACTTTTTGCTGAAATGATAGGCATCACCATGGAAGCATATGTGGATGACATGTTAGTAAAATCCATTAAAAGTGTTGATCATGTTGAAGGGTATGAAGGGTATCACCATGGAAGCATCCGTAAATGACTACTCTTCTCAGAGAGGTACATGAAGGGTATGTGGCTTGTCATGAAGGAGCAAGGTCAATTGTGAGAAAAATCTTGAACCAAGGATATTATTGGCCTACAATGAACCAAGAGGCGATGACTTGGGTTATGAAATGTCAATCATGCCAAAAGTATAGTCCGAAAATAGTGCGTCCACCAGCAAATCTTACTAGTCTATGCGCAGCGTGGCCGTTTGCTTAGTGGGGAATCGACTTGGTAGGTCCTTTACCATGGTATAAGCAACACACCTATATAAAAGTGGCAGTTGATTATTTTTCGAAATGGATTGAAGCAAAGGCGTTGGCATCAACTACAGAGTTTCAAGTCATCAAATTTATTAAGTCGAGAATTATTTCTCGATATGGAATCCCATGCGTTCTAGTCAGTGACAATGGTCCACAGTTCGCCGGAAAGGAATTAAAATGGTTTTGTGAAGAGTTGAAAATTGACCATAGGCATGCTTCAGTTAAACATGCGCAGTCCAATGGATAAGTGGAACCGACGAATAAAACAATGTTGAATGGCCTACAGAAAAGCCTTGACGCCTTCGGAGACAAGTGGACAGAAGAATTAGAAAACGTCTTATGGGCATTGCGAACAACCCCAAAGGAGGTGACTGGAGAAACACCTTTTAGATTGGTGTATGGGTCTGAGGCTGTTGCTCCAACAGAGATAGCATTCGAATCCCACAGGGTAAAGCATTATGATGCCTTGAATAATGAAGACCAAAGGCGCCTAGAATTGGATATGGTGGATGAAAAGCTATGGGCCTCTAAAGAAATACAAGGGCGGATGCGTTTAGCTACTGCGAGATACTATAATAGGCGAGTATCCTCTCGCCAATTGTTTGTGGGGGAGAGGGTATGGCGAAGGCATGAATTCTCACATCAAGATAGAGTAAATAAGTTGTCTCCAAAATGGGAAGGACCTTACAACGTCATTGTCATTCCTCACCCAAACGCATATGTGTTGGAGGGATCAAGAAGGAAAAGTATTGAAGAATACTTTTAATGTAGAGCATTTGAAATAAATTTATGCTTAAAAGATGGCGTATGGTGTATGAATGTGTATTAGAAGGTCAAAGTGATTGTAAATCAATACTTATTGGTGATCGCTTGAGTTTGATTAATTGAATAATATGCGTTTAGGCGATGGTGTTGATTACAATTATTTATGGTGACTTGTTTGTTTATGATTCAGAACAACAAATATGATAAAACATACTTAGTCCAAATAAGGCTAAGTTCAAAACATTTTGGTGATGGCGTTTAATATAAATATTTGTTTGTTTGTGATTATGAAGAACAAGTATGATATCCATGCTTAGTCAAAATAAAGCTAAGTATGAAACAGTAATAAAGCAATGAAATTGGTGAATTCACAATTATGATATTACAACGGCGAGGCATTGTAAAAAGTTCTTACTAACCCAAAAAAGACTAAGGAAATAAAAGCATAAAAAAGAAAAACATTTATAAGCTAGGAGGGGCGGTTGGCTTGAAGGAGCATCAATAGCAGATGGCACTTCAGGAGTTGGCGCAGCAAGTTATGGGTCAATATGTGCTTCTGTAATTGGGGCGGATTCTCCAGAGGAAACACTTTCATCTTCAGATTCCTCTTCCTGAGCTTCCTTCGACGCCTCAGCTTCTTCATAAGCTTTAAGGGCGAGATAACTCTTCAAAAAGTTCAATTTTTCTAGAGGAAAGTTGGGGTCGACCTTATGGATATCTTTGGCCGCCTTCTTGATGATGTTTATCACTCCTGTGTGATTCCATTCTGCAGCAGATTGGGCAAATTCTGGGCTGGTATGAAAGGACTCCACTGCCTCTTCTAATCGCTTAGGGAGTTTAGTTTTAAGGAGTTCAACCTCTTGGGCTGACTGCGTTGAATCCTTCAACGCTTGCTCCGTTTCCCTTTTGGGTTCCTTGGCCTCTTTTGGGGATTCCTTGCCAATTTCCTGGGAAGTTGACGCCTCATTTTTAAAATGAGCGAGTACCCTTTGAAATTTATGGTGAGTCATAGCCAGGGCGTTCTCCCTTTTCTGGGTCGCCCGCAGATAGGTTATGAGTTGTTCCTTATAGACAAGCTCAACCTCCATCTCTTTTTGCGCCGCTTCAGAAATAAGGAGGCGACGACTCATCTTTTCCAACTCGAACTATGCCTTTTCTGCCTTGTGGATGACGAAGATGTTGCGTTTCCTATCCTCTGATAAACCCAGGAGAGTGGCGCCCATTTTCAGATGAGCAGGGATAATCTGAAAGATTATAAAAAAGTTAGAAAAATACAAGTATATAAGGAAGGAAAGGTAGAAAAGGTGTATACCTGACTTATTACCAAAGAAAGGGATTGGTGAATCATTCTCTCAACAACTTCTGTTTCTAGACTTAAAGGCCCCCTATCAGTAGGGGCATATGCCTGAAAGAAGGTGGAGACCCATGCTGGGGTCTTGGCAGGAGTTACCAGCTACTAAGGGTACTCTTCTTAGTTTGGCGCAAGGCTCCCAAGGTTGTTGGCGTTTGGGCGAGTCTACATTTTCCAGAAGCTCTCGCCTCATGTTGAAATGATGACCTGTGTAGGGGGAGGACCTTCATAGCATTGACGAACCAATGTTGAAGGAGGAGGAGGTGGCGCATCATATACATCAGGAAGATTGTCGACCAAGATTACTTCTTGGGACTCAGTAGGAGGAGTCTGCATGGGAGTAGGTGTCTTGGATTTTGAGGCTTCAACAGGAGCCGCTCCTGTTGGTTCAGATGAAGGGTCAAATGCTCCCTTCTTAAGGACGCCATTATGATATTCGGTGTAGGTCCGCATGATGCCTCCATAGGCTAAGACGGGGGGACCCCACTTTTAAGTGAATAATATATTATTCATATTACTAATGACGCTGTTATTAACCCTATGGAACTTAGGAATCACACCTTTGAAAGCCGTGACGGCTTCACTGGTGGCGTCGCTGAAAAGTTCGGCTAGGGCCTTAAGAGGATCCTGTGACTCCTCCATAGGCTTCGCCTTTTTCTTCCCTTTGGAGGAGTGATGTCTCTTACGTTTCTTGGAGCCTTTAGGGGCATCGCCTTTCGGTTCCTTCGACTTCTTCTCTTTAGTCTTCTTCTCCTTCGACACCTTTTTCTGAGGAGGCGCTACAAGGTGAGAAAACATAGCAAAATCCTTGGCTGCAAAAAATGAGAAGAAAAAGGTTATTTACCGGAATAAAAGGCAGAAGGTGACGATGTACAAGGGACACGCCAGCTTCCTCTAACTCAGACTCACTGATATCTTTGGATATTATCTGCGCGCGCCCAGCCTGATGATCTAAATAGATGGTCGCCAAGGAATTCATGTCGGCTGAGGATAGTTCCTCGACGCCTGGTGTAGGATCTTTGCTAGCCTTGGACGATACCAGACACCAGGGAATGCCTTCTTGGAAAAAGAAATAGGCGCCCTTCCAATTTGAATTACGGGTTTGAAAACCCATGACTAAGGGACGAGTAGAATTCCAAGTCCAATCTTTAAAAGGGGGACCCAATCGAGTTGTAAAAAGGTGCACGCCTAAACGATTGACATCCAAGCGATATAAACAGCGAAAAACGTTTAAAGAATATTCCCACCCACGACGAAAACAAAGGACACGGAAGCCTATCCAAGTGCGAAGACCATTTGGATAAAGTTGGGTGGGAGAAATGCCATAATGGCGACATAATTTGACTAAAGGAGGACAATAAGGAAACCTTAGTCCCGCATCAATTTCATGCGGGAATATGATTTCCTTGCCTGCTTTACGATGACATATAGGGTGAGGATTCTCAGGATCCGCATCATCAGGGATGGGATACCTGAGGGCATGAGCGACGCTAATGCAAGCCTCAACCACGGATTGTTCGAAAGTAGAGGGACAAATTGTATTGAGTTTAAGATCAAGAAAAGGCGTAGGGAGGAAAATATGATTACCGATGTCAGAGTCGGAAGCCGTTCTTATATATAAGCGAATGGCGCGGAGATGATGGGTGTTAATAGCGAGGGGAAACCACTGAGCAATGATGAATGGAGATCGGAGTTTTGACCAGAATTCTAGAGAGAATGCAGAGGATTTAGAGAGAGAAAGCTTCAAAAATTGGAAGAGGAAGTAAAAGTGATAAATGAAGGAGAGTGAGGGTATTTATAGAACCCTTTAGGGAAGTCGAGCTGTTTCGTAGGGGGGGAAATTCTGATTATACCCCCTTAAAGTAAAGAGTCGAATGGTTACAAATGAGGAAATTACGATTTTACCCTCCAATCAGAAAGTGTCTTCTCAGTTCCCGAAGCTTCTAGAAGATCCCGCCTAAAAATTTGAATTTGTAATAATGGCGGGACAGAGAAGGATCGTGCACGCCTGACGCGTGGAAGGCAGTTACAAAGGATGATATGATTTATGGCGATGCCTTTGTAAGAATAACTTATATGAGAAGAATGAATTAGGCATCGCTCTAGCGAAGATGAATAAACTTCGAAGGAGGAAACGACTTCTAAGAAAGACTATAATTCTGAAATAAGCGTTGTTGGATCGTGAAATCCTAGATGCTGATCTGGCAGTGAATTGAATGCCAGACAAGGTTGGGATGACGCTTCAGCTCCAACTCCGGTGAACCTGCAAGTAGGGGAGCACAACAGAGGGGGTGTCTCTGGGTCCCTCTCCGATGCTTAAATGAGTATATGTGTGTAAAAAACTCAAAACGTAAAGAACGTATGTAAAGCAAGGGTATTTATAGGGCAAGAAAGATAGAACTGTATAAGGCAGCTGAATATCTTAGTGTATATTGTATTGCTGAAGATTCGGATCGTGGGATATGGCAGTTACTGCGAGATATTGCAGTTACCAAATCTAATCTTTAGTGAATATGTTACCGAGATACGCGGGATATCATGGCCACCTCCTTATTAACGGTTTTGTGGGACCAGAGGAGAGAGGCAGGGCTATCTTCGGGGCGAGCACTCTCATGGCGAGCAGTGAGATGTCGTGGCCTTAATGAAGAATGGCGAGCACTCAAGGCATTCTCAGAGTCCTTGGGCTCGGTTCTGGGTCATTCAATGGAGGGTCGATTTTAGCTTGTACTTGGGCCAATCCGGTTCGGATGTCATGGGTTTTTCCCCTCTATAGTTATTGGGCCTTCGAGGCCTTTTCTTACTGGGCTGTCACTATCGATGCCCAACATTTGCCCCCGAAGCTTGATTGAAGTTTCTTCAGTCGAGCTTGATTTCCTGGTAGGGTTTTAGATAGTGACGTCTCTTGTAATGGTTCAGGACCTTCGAGACATTTCGAGCTCGTTTGGCGAGCAGTTTCTTCTCTGTTCAAAGCTGAAAGAATATCCTTCCTTTTATTCCCTTTTGGCGATCACTCGAGGTGACCTAGGCTTATGAAAGTCTTTCTTTCTTAGTTAGGCGATCATTACCTACCCGAGGTATTTCTGCTAAAGCCTTATTAGTGCGTAGGCGACCATCTTGTCTCCTTAGTGGACTTTTAGCATTTAATAACTGCTCAGTTGTCCAGAAATCGAACGGTCACCTTAGGCACGCCTGTCCTTTACTTTTCCGTAAACCTAGGGTAGTATGACAGCTGTCTGTACCAGCCAACCGTTTGTCTCTCCAAGGTGTCTCTTGGAATTTTGACATTGCTTCGGTTTTTTCCAAAAAGGTGCAATTATTCCTCTGCGTCGCTTCGATTTGCTCGTGGCGGTTACTCCCCTTTTGGTCTATATAAGAAACGTCAGTTTCTGCATTCTGTCTTTTACGCTTATCCACTCCCTTAGACTTTCAGAGCTTCGTTGCGAACCCTTCCTCCTCCTTTCTCAACCTTCTTAAGCCTTCTTCCACTATTTCCATGGCCCCCCGTAGTCAGAGAGTCAAGCACATGGCCCCCAAGGGCGCCAACAAAGCCAACGCTCCCAGGAATGCCAATGCCCCCTTGACCATCCGAGATGAGGTCGTGCCCCCCTCAGTGGAGGAACAGACTGATCTGGGAAGGTCTGCAACCGCTCCAGTAGTGGTGGATGGGCCTGAGCTGAACACGCCTATTTTTTCCCCAAAAGGTAAACTTTCGTCCTTTTACTGTTCTGTTTTGGCAATATCCTCTGTTTCCTTTGTTTTTTATACCTGCTGTGCTATACTTGAACCGTTCTGAGTAGATGTCAAGCCTAACGAATTGAAGCCAGCATATTTTAAGACCATGGTGGCGCTTGGTGGCTTCAGTGCAGAGTATGCTCGTAGGTATCCTGGCTTAGGTCTGCATTTACCTCACGACGGAGAGGTTTACATTTATGCGGCCCAGGTCGATGCTGGGTTGCGTTTTCCTCTCTGTGAGGATTTGCAGACATTGTGCCAGTTTCACGGGATTCATCCCACGCAGCTTGTTCCGAATGCCCTCAGGATGTGGGTCGGTTTCAAGTTCCTGTGCATACGCCAAAAATGGGAGTATTCACTGGCCTTGTTCCGATGTTTCTTTCGACTGGCAGCAGGGGCGAACCACCTCCACCATTTCCAAGCACGCTGGCCGAAGTTTTCCGAATGGGGAGGCCCTCAAGCATGAAGTTGGAATGCCCATGTCCGTCTGGTTGATGATTTCCGGGCCACCAACTCCAACTATAAGAAGTTCTACTTCTTTTACAAGGGGGGTGCCCTGGAAATTGTCGGCCCTGGAGAAGGATTTCCCTCCTTCTTTCGAGGAGCTGTCCGGGAGCGATCGGAACGCCATCGACGATCTGTACCGGTTGCATCGGTCATCCCAATTCAAGTCCATTCGCTCAGTGGCGGAGACTACTGAGAATATGCTTGAGATGGCGGGCATTCATCAGGCCACGCCAATCTTTGACGATTGGGTAATTTTCTAACCCTTTTCTTGTTTTATCATTTGTAGGCAAGGCCGTAGGTAAGAGCCAAAAACTAATAGGTCTCTTTGATGACCAGGGATCGGCAGGGTTATCCTCCGATCAGGCACTTCTGAGGTCTCCTCCTCCCCCCTCTAGACGTTCGTCCAAGAGGAAGTCCGAGGAGGTGATTCCTTCGGCTACCACTGGTCCTCGCCAACCAGGTATATCCCCTCGCTATTTGTGGAAGCAATATTTTCATACTCTGCAATTTTTTGGTTTCTGACTTACTGCCTTGTTGTTTTACAGGGAAGTCCTCAGCTGATGCGACCCGGGAGCCTCCTCCTCCTCCTTCTAAGAAGGTCAGGAGCGAGGAGCATCCTGAGTGTGAGTAAACTGAACTCAAGGTAGAGATGAAAGGAAAAGAAATGAAATGAAGAACTGAATGAGTAACTGAAATAACAGAAATTAAGAACTTTGAACTTTACTTCAGATTCAAGTTAAGTTTGAAGCTTACATCTATCCCTATTTATACTAATTTTACAATCAACAATCTATACAAACTAGAACACTCTACTATCTTCTAGCATACTCTAGCACATTCTTGAACCAATTGGCCTAATGCCTAACTCTTGAAGCAATCAACCATGCCTTACACTTGAAGTAATCGGCCATGACTTACACTTGAATCAATCGTTCTATACATGTATCCTAACATTCCCTTAAGAAGTTTTGATCTTCATCTCTAAATTTCGGCCTTGAGATTTTCATCTCTCAACATCCAGGTTGCTGAACTTCTGCTGTCAGTATTACTTTATCATATCAACCAGTTTTGCTTCCATCTATATCCACTGAATACCTGTATACACACTAACACTCTAGCATAGCATTAATCATTCTTATAGAGTGTTCATCACATCCATTCCTTTTTCTTGATTATCACTCTCTTTTCCAAGACAAAGCCATTAAAACAATCAATATGACCGCAACACAACTTTCAGAGAATCATCCATAAATCTATTCATCCATGTCAAAGACACACACATAACACAGATTAGAATAGAACATAGCTTTCACCTGATGATCTTCCTTTTCATTGAATCATTTCTAAATCAATTGAATATTTTTCTCTTATTTCATTTTTTATTTTTTTTTATTTTTATACTGACAGAGAGGTTTTCATTTGCCTCTATCTTACCAGTGAAGTTGGGAGGTTTTCATTTTCCTCCATCTTTACATCCTCAAACAACTTCTCAAAGTATCTTAACGTTTTCTCCAAGAAGTGTTATTTTTGGATTCAAACTTCACCCTATGCCAGTGAACAAACCAGGTGAAAACACAGTCTATTCATCACCAGTGATCAGAATCAATAGACACGAAGAACAATATGAGATTGATTCAAAGAAAGACAAGTAGCAGTACATACTGATAGCCAAGACTTCAAATCCGAAAAAAACCATAATCAAGAAGAGGAACATCAGAGTGAAAACATATAAGAATAAGAAATACCAACCAAAGAAACTAGATGTATACCGAATTCAAGAACATATAGAGCAAACTAAACCAGAAGATAAGAATAAAGCAACACTAAACAAGAAGAAGAAAACAATCCAAACGACGAGGAAGAAAATCACATAAAAACAATGAAGATGAGAACAAACCTTCTTATCAGCATCATCAGATCCATTCTCCATATCAGCATCATCCATGATATCTGCATAGCCAAACTCGGACAAACAGGTTAACTCTTTGAAAGACATCACCCCAAGTTTCCTTCTAAAAGGAACAAAACATTTTGCTGTGATAGGCTTCGTTAATATATCAGCGAGCTGATCAGTAGCAGGCACAAAATTCACAACTACTTGGCCATTCTGAACTTTTTCGCGAACAAAACATAAGTCTATCTCAACATGTTTCATTTTAGAGTGATGAATAGGATTCTCAGTTATCGCAACTGCACCCGTATTATCACTCCATATAATAGGCACAGATGTTAACTTTACCTCCAACTCTGATAGCAAAGAAGTAACCCACATTACCTCACATACTGCATTAGCAATGGCTCTGTATTCTGCTTCAGCAGAGGATCTGGAAATTACCGGTTGTTTCTTTGAGCTCCATACAATAGGATTACCATTAAGCAACAAGTAATGACCAGACACTGATTTTCGATCTACCAGATCACTGGCCCAATCAGCATCAGCATATGAAACAAGAGTAACATCTGATGAAGCAACACAGTTAGATCTAAACAAGAGACCATGATCAATAGTACCTTTAAGGTAGCGTAGTACGCGAAGAACAGCCTTCCAATGACACAACTTCGGTTGTTGCATGTACTGACTGAGTTTATTTACGGCAAAATGTATGTCAGGTCTTGTTATGCAAACATGTTGAAGAGCACCAACTATACTGCGATATAGATGTTCATCTGCAGATGGCGATTGTTCATGTAGCTCGGCAACTTTTGACAAAAAATTACCTGACATAGGAGTAGATAAAGGTACAGAGTTAGACAACCCAGTTTTATGAAGAAGCTCACAAACATATTTTCTTTGACTAAGGATCAAGCTATCATCATGAATCTGAACATCCATACCTAGAAAGTAGTTTAACGACCCAAGATCTTTCAATTTAAACTGATCATTCAAATCTCTAATAACAGTCTCTATACCACAAGCATCACTACCGGTAATGACAATGTCATCTACATATACAAGTAAGAAAACAGTACCTGAGCTTGTCTTCTTAATAAACAAACAACTGTCTGCAAGAGAAATAGTAAAGGACAAAGAAGTTAGAAGAAAACATTTTAACTTTTCAAACCAAGCTCTCGGAGCTTGCTTGAGCCCATACAATGCTTTGGTTAACTTGCAAACCAGAACATTGCCATTAGAATCAGTTCTTTCAAATCCGGGCGGTTGTACCATATACACATCTTCTGCCAACTCCCCATGCAGAAAGGCATTATTAACATCGACTTGCCTCAACTGCCATTTGTGTGTCAAAGAAAGTGTTAGAATAATTCGAACTGTAGGAGCTTTGACCACAGGACTGAATGTATCTTGGAAATCAAAACCCGGTTTTTGTGAAAACCCCTTTGCAACTAGTCTAGCCTTGTAACGAGCAATAGACCCATCTGAATTTTTCTTAATTTTAAAAAGCCACTTACAGCCAATGGGTATCCTTCCACCAGGTAACGGAACTAACTTCCAAGTATTGTTCTGAACAAGAGCTTGCAACTCCTCTCGCACAGCAGCAGACCACAGAGGAGACATCATAACAGCATGAATATCAGAAGGTTCACTTTGAGATAACTCTGATGTACCAACAACAGATGAAGTTAATGCTGCTAAAGATTTTGCTTTAGATCGCGTCTGCATATGATGAGTGTTAGGTCGAACAGGAGAAGTAGTAGATCTATTTGATGACACACAGATAGGAGGCTCAGTAGATTGGTGCGTTGATTCAGAAACAACATTGTCAGAACATAAAGGCACAAGAGCAGAGTCTTGAATGACATACCTGACAGGAAGCTGAGACTGAGTAGGTGTAGTAGTAGGAAGCTGGGTCTGAACAGGTGTAGGTGTAGTGGACTGATTCTGAGCCAGTGGAGATGCTGAATTATCAATTGGGACAGACATTGGCTCTCTATGAGCAGCATCTGGCACCAATGTACTTCTAGGAGAAGAAGAGACAGGATGAACTAAAGGCTCATTATCAATAGCCACCATGGGTTCCTGAGCTGATACTGTTGGACACACCGAAGTAACCGGTGAGCTGGTATCTGCAACAACAGAATTATGAGTAAACTCATATATATCAACAGGGGTGCATAATGAGGAATTAAATGGCAAGAAGAATGGTAAGGAAGTAGCTGTGTTCTTGGTGGCTCCTGACTGCATGAATGATCCAGACTTTTCAGCAAATGGAAAGACAGTTTCATTGAATCTAACATGTCGTGAAACATAAACTTTGCCTGATTCATCAAGACACTTATATCCATGTTGATTTGCACAGTATCCAATGAATACACACGCTGTAGACCTGAAATCTAACTTGTGTTTGTTAAATGGACGAATGTAAGGAAAACAAAGGCATCCAAACACCCTTAAGAAGTCATAATCAGGAACTTTAGAAAACAGTTTTTCATGAGGCGAGATATTGTTCAAAACTGATGATGGTAAGTAATTGATTAAAAACACCGCAGTAAAAAATGCATCACTCCAATACTGCATGGGTAAAGATGCTTGTTTTAATAATGTCAAACCCATCTCGACAATATGTCTGTGTTTCCGCTCAACTATACCATTTTGTTCAGATGTATAGGGACAGGTGTACCTATGATTAATCCCATGTTGCAGTAGATACGGTGCTAAGGCTTTGAACTCCCCTCCACCATCAGTTTGCACGGCCTTGATAGTAAACCAGAGTTGATTCTCTACTGCTTTTCGAAACTGTGGAAAAATGATTGAAACATCACTTTTATTTTTTAAGAAATAAATCCATGTATAACGTGTAAACACATCTACAATACTCAAGTAATATGCATTGCCATTAGAAACTAAGGGAGCAGGCCCCCATAGATCCATTTCAATCAATTCCAAAGGAAATTGGTAAACCGTGACAGATTCGGAAAAAGGTAGCTTGCAGCTCTTCCCGATAGAACAGGCCGAACACATAGGGATTTGAGCTGACAAATTCCAATTTTTCTGTTTGATGATAAAGGACAGAGTCTGCTTAGAAGGATGTCCTAGACGTTGATGCAAAACTGTAGGAGAGACTTTTATTTGAGCTGCACTACAAACAGCAAACTGAGTGTCATTAACCGAGGGTTTACAATCAACAGACAAACAGCTATCAAACTTATTAACCGATTGCATAACATGCTTATTCGAAAAGGAGCTAAAGTCTAGTTTATATAGTCCTCCTGATTGCGATCCACGTAGTAAAACCTGATGACTGCTCAAATCTTTAACCACGCAATATGTTGGATGGAATTCAAAGTACACATGGTTATCCTTGGTAAACTGCGAGACAGAAACCAAGTTTTTAGTTATCTGAGGTATACAAAGTAAATTTTGTAACACAAGAGGTTTAACTGAAGTATTAATAACAGATGTACCTATACCACTAATATCAAGAAAAGTACCATCTGCAATTTGGACCTTACCAGAAACAGAATATGATTGAGCACCTGGAGGCATGTTGGAGGAGAAATGATTTGTTGCACCTGAATCTGGATACCAGGCTTTGTCCGGAATGTTGGATCCAGATGGCATTGCAGATGATAGATTGGCCTGAACAGTATTGTCATTCAGACTAGTTGTCGAACCAGCTTGAGATGGGGCTGAAGGAATCGTGGACTGAAACTGAGACATATAAGCTCCAGGATGACCAGTTTGGAGTGGTGTAAACTGATAAGGAGTAGCTGCAGCTGATGGTGGGATGTATTGATTGACAAGCGGATGGAAGTAAGTTTATACAGGCATATACATTGGTGTGGCTGGGGAAAAACTGTGAGAAGGATTAACGGGGACAAACTGCATTCCGGTAGGCAATGATGTCATTGTAGCATTATTTGGCAAGTAGTTGGAGGAATAGCCTTTTGAGTGACCAGAAGTGGAGTATGACATAGCATCGTCATCAGACCAATGAGCTGTGGCAATATTCGCACTGATCTGATCCCCAGATTGAGCTGTAACTCCCTGAAAATGCACATCAAAACGTCGATAACACTTATGAACCAAGTGTCCAAACTTTCCACAAAGTTGGCACTGTGGTTTATTTCCTCTTCCCCTGCCCCTTCCCCGTCCATAGGCAGGTTGGTAATCAGGTGTTTGCATTTGAGCAACAACTGGACCAGAGTCGAATTGAGGCTTGGACTGTCCTGTACTTCCTGAAAGTGTGTTCTCTTGATCAGCTCCTTTGACCACCACATTTGCAGCAATGATAGAACCATCAAATAAAGAATCTCTTTGCCGAACTTCCGCATCAAGTAGCACAGACGAGACTGATGCTAGATCATATGGATTTCGGCTGGCGTGAATGACTGCAACCACACTATCGTATTGGCCTTTTACCCCATTCAATATGATCGAGATTTGTTGCATTTCCTCGATCGGATGTCCGCAACTCGCTAGACTATCACAGGTAAGCTGAATTTCCGTTAGATAATCGCGCATTGATTGATTGAGAAGTTTCCTTACCTTCAATCTATCGTACAAGCTCATTATTCGCGTGGTTGACGATGAAGAAAAGTTTTGGTGAAGTCTATTCCAAATGGAAGCTGAAGTCATGCAACCGACCAGGCCCTTGTTGATCGGAGATGCAATGGAAGCGAGTAACCACGAAGCAAGAGACGAGTCTTGTTGATTGAACTTAGCAAACTCAGGATTGAGTATCTTACTGCCTTCTTCATCATCAATGAACTTGCACCGTTCCAAACAAGTATCCTTCCAGATTTAGACCCCTAACTGCAAGCAACACTTGTTGTTTCCACGCTTGGAAATTATCATCGTCTGTCAATTGACAGACTCTTTTGTTGAAGAACGCAGGTATAACCTCATCCATGACTGATTTAGCCAATGTAGAGATCAGATCACAACACAGCTCACAATTGGATCAGCTAACAGATCAGCTAAAAGAGTAGATCAGTTAACAGATCAGATAACACAAGGATCAGCTAATCAGATCAGCATACAAGGCAGGTGGCAATTCAGACGCAAATCAGATAACAAATCATCTAATCAGATCAGGTAGCAACAAACCAGATACCAGCTAACAGATTAATGAGCTAGTAGTTCAATCAATGAAGCATATTGATCATGAACAGATCATCTAACTAACAGATGAATCAGCAGACCAGATTGATCAGAAACAGATAAACTAACAGTTCAATCAGCAAACCAGATTGATTATGAACGAATCAACTAACAGTTCAGTCAGCAAACAGCTTGATCACGAACAGATCAGCTAACAGCAGATTATTCAGCGAAACAAATTTGATCAAGAACAGATCATCTAACAGTTTAACCAACGAAACAAATTTGATCAAGAACAGATCAGCTAACAGTTCAGTCAGCAAGCCAGATTAATCATGAACAGATCAGCTAACTAACAGATTGAACAGAAGAGGGATGAAAATCAGGTAACAAAGCAGACTGATCATGAACAGATCAGCAGGTAGCAATAGATCAGATAGCAGCTAACAGGTAGGAGATCAGCTAACAGATTACACAGCAAACCAGATTGATAAGGAGTGATCAACTAACTGATCATCTAACAGAAATTAGAAACAGAAATAGAATCAGATTGACTATCAGTTGTTTTTTTTCCAGAAACAGAGCAGATTTGATCGCAAGTGATAGAAACAGAACAGAAGCAGAAAACATAGAACAGAGACAGAACCAGAGATTAAATCGTGAGTGATAGGAACAGGTAACAGAGACTTGAATCCCAGTACTGAACATAAACAGAATATCAGATCAACTAACTGATCATCTAACAGAGATTGAATCTTAAACAGGAACAGAGACTTGCATCGCAATACTGAACAGAAACAGATTGAATATCAGATTATCTAACTGATCATCTAACAGAGATTGAATCGTAAGTGATAGTAACAGGAAACAGAGACTTGAATCGCAATACTGAACAGAAATAGCTTGAATATCAGATCAACTAACTGATCATCTAACAGAAATAGCAGAGTAACAGAAAAACAGAGATAACAGGAACAGATTGAACCTGATTAAGTGATAGCAGAGTAACGAACAGAAGCAGGACGAATTTCTTCAGCAAGTTCACTACGCAGCAGGATGATCTTCTGAAGACAGACTGATCTTCAGATTGAAACGCAACAGAATTTCTTCAGTTTGAACCGCAGCAAGATGAGCTTTCTTCTGCAGGAACCGAGAAGACTTGCAGCAGGAGGAGGCACAGCAAGATGAAACTTATCCAAGAAGAAGTGAAGCGAGGGTAAGGATCAGATCAGCTCTGATACCATGTGAGTAAACTGAATTCAAGGTAGAGATGAAAGGAAAAGAAATGAAATGAAGAACTGAATGAGTAACTGAAATAACAGAAATTAAGAACTTTGAACTTTACTTCAGATTCAAGTTAAGTTTAAAGCTTACATCTATCCCTATTTATACTAATTTTACAATCAACAATCTATACAAACTAGAACACTCTACTATCTTCTAGCATACTCTAGCACATTCTTGAACCAATTGGCCTAATGCCTAACTCTTGAAGCAATCAACCATGCCTTACACTTGAAGTAATCGTCCATGACTTACACTTGAATCAATCGTTCTATACATGTATCCTAACACTGAGGTAGACCAGCGTCCTCCTCCTCCCCCTCTTAAGGGTCCTTCTACCAACAAGGGGAAGGGTACGGATGCGGTGCCCCTTTCTCCTTCTCCTCAGGGTCCTTCTACCACCAAGGAGAAGGTTCTGACCTTAGCGTCTCCTGCTCCCACTATGCCCACGGTTCTTCCCAAGGAGTGTGGGATCCAGAAGAAGGGTCCTGCTACCTCCATCTCCTCGAGGGCTCCTGCGGAGGAGTACTACTCGATGGCGAGCCTGTTCCAGCCTTTTAAGGCTGTGGACTCTAGGGGGCCTTGGGTCCCTTGCGGGGACCTTGCCAAGAAGGGGTACCCCGTTCAGAAGAGCCTCCGGGGTAGCCCGGATATGTGTATGCGGCTCCTTAACAGGATAATTCCCCCAAGGACCGTTCGATTGTCCCCACGGAGCTTCCTCAGATCGAGGGGTTCCTAAGGACCCACTTCGAACGAGTTGCCCTGGTATGATCTAGCCCTTCTTCCGTTCTTTCTTTCTTGTCATTCCTTTTTTGTTTTGATGACCTGACATTTTTCTTCATGTTTTTGTTGTCAGCTCGTTCGGGAAGAAGTGATCCTTGGTCGCGTCTTTGGTGAGCTCGCCGATAAGCACTCTGATCTGGTTGTCGAGCTAGAGCAGTACCGAAGCACGGGGGTCACTCCCGGGCAGATGGGGGCCATCAAGACGACTGCCGATGCGGCTATCACCTTGGTGGATGGCGTGCGAGAGGAGTACTTCAGGAAGGAGCAGTATCTCCTTGTTGATGTTAAAAAGAAGGAGGCTGATGCCGCCGCCTTCCTTCAAGAAGCTGAGGCCCTCCATCAGTGCTTGGATAAAGGGGAGGCGGTCTGAGATCGCCTCGAGGCCGAGCTGAAGGATGCCCATGCTCAGGTGGCCGAGTCGGACGCTATGCGGGTTGCCGCTGAGGCGCAGAGGGCTGCTGCTGACGCTCGGAGGGAGGCTACGGAGGAGGAGAGGGATCGGCTAGCTGAACAGTCGAGAGCTGTCCCTTCGCCCCAAAGCACAGTCGAGGCTTTCAAGTCCTCTGAAGATTTTGAGGACTGTGCTCTGAAGGTGATGAGGTCGGTGATAGCCAATTTTCTCCAAGTCTTGGTGGACGATGTCCAGGCAGTCGACCCCAACTTTCCCATTGGGGAAGTTGGGTCCTTGAGGAGCTTCCTCCGGAGTCGTACCTCTCAGTCTACCCCTGTTGCTGAATAGGTTGCCCCCGAGGGCGAGCCAAGCAATATTGCCCCCGAAGGCGAGCAAAGCGTCCCTGCTCCTGAAGGCGAGCAAAGTGCTTCTGCCCCCGAGGATCCCAAAGCCTGAAATCTTCCCCTCCTTTATCGACCATATTTGCCTTTTAGATAGCTGTTTTTCTTTGTATTTTTGTTTTCCTTGTAATTATTTATTTGATTTAAGACTTGGTTTCTTTTATTGAATGCCTTTATATTCATGAGCCTTTTATTCGACTTTGAACATGTTTGGCTATTCATCCAACGTCTTAATCATAATTACTCTTCGACTTTTTCTTGACTTGTAATGTCTTCGACTCTTGAAGTCCTTCTTTGAAGTTTAGACCTTCGAGGTCATCCTAAGGCTTTGTCATCCATAGTGATCGCC
Source organism: Chamaenerion angustifolium (assembly GCA_946814005.1). Classification (NCBI taxonomy): domain Eukaryota; kingdom Viridiplantae; phylum Streptophyta; class Magnoliopsida; order Myrtales; family Onagraceae; genus Chamaenerion; species Chamaenerion angustifolium. The sequence continues at coordinate 6,418,412 of OX328278.1, read as the reverse complement.
TAAAATTCCTTATTAGCAGATCCCTTTGTTTGGTTTTGGCGTCTACTTCTCATCTTGCCTAACTTTATTGCTAGGTCTTTTGGCCTGACTTTGGCGTCAGGGCTTTTTTGTTTTGCCTAACTTTATCGCTTGGTCTTTTGGGCCTGAATTTGGCGTCAGGACTTTTTGTGCCTGAGTTGCTTATTAGGTCTTCGCCTGACTCTTGGCGTCAGGTCTTTTGAGGCCTAACTTTGTTGTTAGGGCTTTTGTGGCCTAGTTTTGTTACTAGGGCTTTTTGGCCTAACTTTGTTGTTAGAGATTTTTTGGCCTAGCTTTGTTGCTAGGGATTTTTGTGGCCTAGTTTTGTTACTAGGGCTTTTTGGCCTAACTTTGTTGTTAGGGCTTTTTGGCCTAGCTTTGTTGCTAAGGCTTTTGGCCTGACTTTGGCGTCAGGGCTTTTTGGCTTCGGCTTGCTTCGAGTGGACATGCTTTATGAAGGAATGGCTTTCTTTTATTGACATAATTAGTTTGATTACAAGCTATGCATAAAATCTTCGTAAATGCTCAGAATTAAATGGACGGGGTAACCTCTCGCCTTCGGTGGTTTCAAAATAGTAGGATCCTGGTGCGGCGATCTCTATTACTTTGTACGGTCCTTTCCATTTGGCTGAAAGTTTGTTTTTACTATCCCGCCTTGTGAATTCATTCCTTCTCATAACCATCTCCCCCACGAAAAATTGGCGAGCGCTGACTTTTCTGTTGAAATACCGAGCGGTCGCCAATCGCATCTTTGCCTGTGTCTTTTACGAAAGCCATCTCTTTTCCTCTGCTAAGTCGAGGTAAGTTCTGCGCTCGATCTCATTTGCCTCCGCGTTAAATTGTAAGACTCTGTGGGTAGGCACTGCCAGTTCGGTTGGTGCTACTACTTCTGATCCGTACACTAAACTGAAAGGCGTTTCTCCTGTGGCCGCCTTAGGCGTTGTTCTGATTGCCCATAATACGTTTTCCAGTTCATCTGCCCAGTTCCCTTTGAATGCTCGAACCCATTTCTTGAGCCCTGCTAATACAACCTTGTTGGTTGCTTCAGCTTGCCCATTCGTTTGAGGATGATGTACTGAACTGAAACGATGGTCGACATGATATTCTTCACAGAGCCATTTCAACTCCTTTCCAACGAATTGCGGACCATTATCGCTGATGAGTATTTTGGGAATGCCAAACATGGAGAATATGTTGACCTGCAGGAACTTGATAACTTGGAATTCCGTTGTCGAAGCTAGAGCTTTCGCCTCTACCCACTTAGTGAAGTAGTCGATTGCCACTATAATGTGAGTACGCTGACCAGTGCTAATGGGAAAAGGACCCAATATATCGATTCCCCATTGAGCGAAAGGCCAGGCACCCGCCATTGGGGATAATAATGTCAATGGTCGACCCGATCGTGGTGCAAACTGCTGGCAAATCTCACACTTCTGTGTTAACTCGGCTGCATCCTTTCCCAAGGTCGGCCAGTAATATCCCAATCTGAATATTTTCCTGCTTAGTGATCGAGCACCTTCATGACATGCTGCCGCCCCTTCGTGAGCTTCTCGAAGAACCTTTTCTGTTTCAGGATGAGCAACACATCTCAAGTAAGGCGTCGAATAACCTTTTCTGTAGAGTTCTCCATCGATGATTAGATAACTGGCTGCGAGTCTTCTAATCCTCGTGGATTCGCCTTCGTCCTCCGGGAGGATTCCTTCTTTCAAATAATTCTGGAACGGGGTCATCCAGGTGACCTGCCCTTGAATGTTGAAGACCTCCGCTCTGTTTTCAAGGACTGAACATAGGGCCTTTTCCAGAAATTGCACATCTTGGATTGTCGCCCCTCCGAAAGCTAGCTTACTCAAAGAATCTGCCATCTGGTTTTCTTGGCGAGGAATAAACTCAATCGCGAAATTTGGGATCTCCGCGACCAGCTTTTTGGCAATGCCGAGATATTTCTTCATATTTTCTCCCTTTGCCTCGTAGGCGCCATTAACCTGATTGACAATAAGCTCTGAGTCACTTTTTACCTTAAGCGCAGTTATACCCATTCCTTTTGCTAGTCTGAGTCCAGTGATAAGAGCCTCATATTCTGCTTCATTATTGGTCGCTGGAAATATCAAGGCGATCGCGTACTTCAGAGGCTCGCCCTCAGGAGGAATAAGAATTAAACATGCCCCGAGCCTTCTTTTGATGAAGACTCATCCGTATAGAGTTCCCAGATTTGATTGTCGTCTGCTGACTGATTTGGCCTGTTTTCTGCTTCTGTTTGACCGTTACTCGTGCTTTCCACTATGAAATCAGCTAGTGCTTGACCTTTGATGGCCGTTTTTGGCGCAAATTTGATCTTGAACTCGCTGAGCTCGATCGCCCACTTGACCATTCTTCCTGAAGAATCTGGCTTCATCAGGAAGTTTTTGAGAGGTTGATCGCTGAGGACCGTGATGTCGTGCGCATGAAAGTAAGGTCTCAGCTTCCGAGCAGCAATAACTAAGGCATAGAGATTCTTCTCAATCTGGACATATTTTATTTATGCTGAGTTGAACATTTTGCTAATAAAATACACTGGACTCTGAACATTATTCTCCTCCCTTATTAAGACAGCACTGGCTGCCACATCGCTAATGCCTAGATAAAGGAAAAGCTGCTCGCCTGGAAAGGGCTTTGCTAGAGCTGGGAGTGTTTGGATATGACGCTTCAAGGATTGAAATGCTTCCTCGCAGTCCGGCGTCCACTCGAACTTGCGGTTGGCCCTCAAAGTCTTGAAAAACGGGAGGGACCTGTCGCTTGCTTTGAAGAGGAAGCGGTTAAGAGCAGCCAGGCGACCATTCAGGCACTGGACCTCCTTATGGCAGGTTGGCGACTTCATTTTTTCTATGGCCTTTAGCTTTTCTGGGTTTGCTTCAATGCCCCTTTCGCTGACCATAAAACCCAGGAACTTACCGGACTTGACTCCGAAGGCGCACTTTGCAGGGTTCAGGCGAACGATGTGTCTCCTCATGCATTCAAAAGCTTCACGGAGGTCAGTGCTATGAGGATTGCCTTTGATGGATTTGACGAGCATATCATCCACGTAGGCCTCCATGTTCCTTCCCAGCATGTACTGGAACAGTCGGTTTACCATCCGCTGATAAGTTGCCCCGTCATTGATGAGACCGAAGGGCATCACCTTGTAGCACAGAATGTCCCCATCAGCATAAAAAGCAGTGTGAGCCTCATCGTCTGGATGCATTCTGATCTGGTTGTAGCCTGAATAGGCGTCCATGAAGCTCAGCATCTCATGACCCGAGGTAGCATCGACCAGCTGATCTATCCTCGGAAGGGGATAGGAATCCTTGGGGCAAGCCTTGTTCAAGTCGCGGAAGTCGACGCACATCCTCTACTTGCCGTTTGATTTCCTGACCAAAACTGGGTTTGCGACCCAGCTCTGGAATCTTACTTCTCTGACGAAGTCAGCTTTAATCAATCTGCTGACTTCCTGCCTGATCGCCAAACGCTTATCCGTCCCGAATGATCTTCTCTTTTGGGCGATCGGCTTGATGGAGGGGTCTATCCTGAGCTCATGGGAGATAATATCTGTGCTGATTCCTGGCATGTCGCTCGGCTGCCAGGCGAAGAGCTCTTTGAATTCCTTGAGGAGGGAGGTCATAGCCTCCTTCTGATCCTTCTTCAAGGTGGTCCCAATGCGCACCTTTTTGTCTGGACCGTCGATCTCGACCTCCTCCAATTCCTCCATGGGTGCTGGCCAAGCCAAGTCCTCGCGGGGATCGGCCTCTGTTTCGATGGCGAGCGCCTCCCTTTGGTTCTTCCTGCGCAAGCAGTTCACATAACATTGTCGCGAGGAAGGCTGATCTCCGAGCACTTCTCCAATCCCGTTGGGAGTGGGGAACTTCATCTTCTGGTGGACAGTGGAGGCCACAATCTTATTTGGGTTGATCGTGGTCCTCCCTATGATGGTGTTGTAGGATGTAGGTGAATCGACCACCAGGAAAGTGACCGACACCTTGATGCTTTTCCACCCCTCGCCAAAAATCACTGGCATGGTTATAGCCCCCAGTGGATAAGTTGTTATTCCCGCAAACCCGATCAGCGGAAAGTCGACCCTCTTCAGGTCGCGTTTGGATTTGCCCATCTTCTCAAAGGCGTCCAGAAATAGGATGTCTGTCGAGCTGCCTCCGTCGACCAGAATCCTTGCAACATCACAGCTGTCAATATCTGCCGTAATGACCAGAGCATCGTTGTGGGGCGTGGTGACATCTGCCAAATCATCTTCAGAGAATGAGATGACAATGTTCTATTCAGGTCGAAGCCGCTTCCCTAACTGAACTGCTGTAGAAATTTGAGTGGCGTAGACCTCTCTGGCGCTTGACCTCTCGCCTCCTGCACCGAATCCTCCCGCAATCAGATTCACTCTCCTCTTGCTTCCAGAAGGCTCAGCTTGATCTGCAGGGGCTGGCGAACGATGCCTCCTGGGGGGCGTTCGACTTCGGTCTCGTCCTGCTACAAATTCTTTCAACATTCCCCCCTGAATCAGCCTCTCTATGTCCCGCTTCAAAATCTTGCAGTCATCTGTCTTATGGCCCTTGCACTTATGGTATCTGCAGTAGCTCTTGACATCCTTGCCCATGGGCAGCCCACCTCGACGAGGCATCGGTGGCCTCGCCAAGGATCTCCTCTCCATCTCGACTAGTACCGCTGAGATCTGCCTATTTAAAGGCGTGAAGTACTCAGGGACCTCTGGATGGCGAGGCGCTGGAAGAGACTCGACTCGGGGCTTGCTTTCCTTTCCCTTCTTCTCCTTCTTTACCTCCTTCTTATCATCGCGTCGGGGTTCATGGGCCACCCTTAGCGAGGTCGTCAGGAGGTTAGCCTCGATGTTTGCGCGCTCAAGGTCTATGAAACCTTTTGCTCTGGATGCCAGCTCCTCCAACGTCTCAATATCCTTCACATGATAGCTGTTTCGCAGCTTTCTCGAGGCCTTGTTGGCCACATCCAGACCTCTGTAGAAGGCTCAAATGATCTCCCCATCCGAGATTCGGCGATCAAATTCTGTGACGTTCTGATGAAAACGCCAGTAGAAGTTGGACAGCGACTCTCCCGGCTGCTGTTTAACTGAATCAAGGGCGACCACGCTCTTCAGCAACTGGCGCTCGCCCATATATCTCTCCAGGAACTTGCTTCTTAACTCTGCCTAAGTTTCGATTGATCCTGCAGGGAGGCCGAAGAACCAGGACGAAGTCGAGCCCGAAAGAGTAGATGGAAATAGTAAAGCCAAGTGATTGGGATCGTTTGACTTACCCAGAAGGGAGGCCTCGTGCTTGTTGACATGCACGGTGGGATCTCCTCCACCGCTATACTCAGGTATAGCCCGAGCAACCACATCCTTCGGGATTTTGATAGCGACGAGCCCGTTGGTAAAGGGATGAGAGGACTGCTCCTTGAAGGGAGCTACGACTGTCAACTGTCTTTCCTGGAGCCTTTTGTTGAGGAGGTCATCCATCTGATCCACAGCGCAGTACATGGGAGAGGCTCCTGGTGGAGGAGGACCGGAAGGATTGGCAGTATATGTGGCTGCTGGCTCCTTGGTGTGTGCCGGATGTAGGGACTGCTGACCTGACGTCATCTCCTGATCCTCCTGAGGCGCAGTGGGACCAGGATTTGCCGCTTCCGAAGGTGAGGGCCCTGTGGCAGCAGAGCGGTGGTTTTCCTTAGGAGCAGAGGGATTGTTTTCTTGAGGAGCAGGGGCTTGGCGGCGCCCCTGTCCTAGGATGGTTTCCAGCAGGGAGACCATCTCGGGGGTTAAATTAATATCCTGTCCCGCAATGTAAACGGTCTGCTGTGCCGGGGCTCTGTTTTGATCAGCAGCGGGGGTCGGTCTGGAATCACCGACATGCTCTCGAGGTGTCCGCAGAGGAACAACAGTAACTCCTGCTCGGCTGGCAGGTTCCTGTTGAAGCGGTGAAGCGGCGGCGGAATCAGAGCTATCTGAGGATCGCTCCCTGGTCTGGTTCCGACGGTTGCTTTGGGATCGAGTTCTCATGGCTGAATTGCTCGTTTCCCACATACGGCGCCAAATGTTGGATCGTGAAATCCTGGATGCTGATCTGGCAGTGAATTGAATGCCAGACAAGGTTGGGATGACGCTTCAGCTCCAACTCCGGTGAACCTGCAAGTAGGGGAGCGCAACAGAGGGGGTGTCTCTGGGTCCCTCTCCAATGCTTAAATGAGTATATGTGTGTAAAAAACTCAAAACGTAAAGAACGTATGTAAAGCAAGGGTATTTATAGGGCAAGAGAGATAGAACCGTATAAGGCACCTGAATATCTTAGTGTATATTGTATTGCTGAAGATTCAGATCGTGGGATATGGCAGTTACTGCGAGATATTGCAGTTACCAAATCTAATCTTTAGTGAATATGTGACCGAGATACGTGGGATATCATGGCCACCTCCTTATTAACAGTTTTGTGGGACCAGAGGAGAGAGGCAATGCTCTCTTCGGGGCGAGCACTCTCATGGCGAGCAGTTAGATGTCGTGGCCTTAATGAAGAATGGCGAGCAGTCAAGGCGTTCTCAGAGTCCTTGGGCTCGGTTCTGGGTCATTCTATGGAGGGTCGAGTTTAGCTTGTACTTGGGCCAATCCGGTTCGGATGTCATGGGTTTTCCCCCTCTATAGTTATTAGGCCTTCGAGGCCTTTTCTTACTGGGCTGTCACTATCGATGCCCAACAAGTGTCACTCATTTAAGGCTTCGGGGGTAGATGATCGGTTATGAATATTGGACTTGGCTATTTCTAACATTTGGCCCAATAACACTTCTGGTTAAACTTATTAAAAGTCCAATTACATTTGGGCGTCGCCCTGGACTGATGGCCCTTACAGGCGTCACCTTTAAGGATGCGCCAAGGATGATGAAACTCAGATTAAGTGCGTGACACCGCATCCATTGACCACCTCAGTTGGTGCGCCTACACACCTACGACTTAGGTCAGTTGCTTTTAGCACGCCTAGGATTAAACAAACTAAAAGGATAGTCTACAGTGGAGTAGCCACTACTGAAGAATATTCTTTAAACTAACCACGGTTGGCTCGCCTCAGAGACAGCTCGGATAACCAGAGTATGATCTGACTGTACTATGGTAACATGTATGAAAGGTTATAAATGCTTCATTATCACCCTCATTTCAGGGTAACGATTCTCTGATAATAGCACATTTATACAATCTGTGTATTTCATACAACGAACCTCCGACTAACATTGTCATCGGAGGGGAAACAACGGGAACACCCCGGACTTTCCTTCGTGCAGGTCAACGAAGCGAACGCTAGGAAGGAGAATCCGGTTTATGTGATCCAACAGATTGCTAGGCTGTTGCACCGTAATGATTCGTAGGGCATGTTCCAAACTCAGTAGTATCACCGAATGGATTATTCGAGGGGGGTCCCATTAGCATCAATTGTTGTTGTTGAGCTGCAGCAGCAACTGGTTGTTGAACTGCTGCTGCATAAGGGTCAAGAGTTTGCTGATAGTACATTTTTCTTGAAAGTATAGTAAAAAAATTGTTATTACTTCAAGAATTCAAAAATTGAAAGTATAGTACATTTTTGTTGAAAGTAATTCGGTCACCTCGTCTGAGACAACTTGGAGTGACCATGGTAAATACCCTCACCTACCCTTTTACATAAATTCAATTCTCAGCATTCAATACTTACAGCTACATTTACTTTCTCCCATAAACGAACCTCTGACTAACTTTATCATTGTTAGGGAAATAATGGGAAAATCTCGGGCTTTTATTTTGTGCAGGTCATCGGAGCATCTAGTGCAGCACCTAACTGAGGTCTATCCGATCCCCGTGATAAAATATCTGGCACCGTACGTGGCAAGCTTGAGCAAAACCAATCATGGTTCCCCCCACCCCCAACAGTATAGCAAAGGCAAACCATTATGAGGCTACCGAAGATGACTCGTCCTACAACCTCTAACAACATCCGGGCTTTCAGCTTTCATGCCACCACAGACAGTGTCACTAAACCACCAAGCTCCACGTGTAACCATCCAGGAGCCACCCATTAGACCTCAGTCTACCACACCTATTGAGCGAATCCCCATGCCCGAGCCTGAGGTCCTCCAACCGGCACACTCTCGTATAGCGCCTTCAGAAACAAGTGTCGCCCCGAGTGAAGATAACCCTATATATAGTCCATACGTCCACCTTTATGGCGGCGTTGGACGAACTCCTTGATGAGAGTTACCACTCTTGGCACTAGGACGACAATGAATCTTCCGCTTGGGCGATAACCGGGGAGGAAATCGAGGAGTTTGTCGCCCAAAGGTGAAAGAGCAAAAGGGCAGGGCCATGCCTCGCCTTCGCAATAGGGTGTCACACCTTTCGCCCCTGAAATACTGGTTGCCATGGTGCAACCACATGTTCAATCAGCCCAGATCGACTACTATAGAGGTGAAGGCGATCTAGTCGAGCATATTAAGAGGCGAAGATGATCTGATCAAGCATATTCAGTGGCACGAAACCTCGCTCTTGGGGTGAACAAACGATGGTAATCCTTTCGCTTTCCTCTTTCCCGCTACTCTATGAGGTGTCACCTCCCACTGGTTCTTTGGGTTGCCTAAGGCCCAGTCAGGTCTTAGGGAGGCCTGAAGGACATGTTCATTGTCCAATACATGGGAGGGCGACAACTCCTAAAGAGCATAGGTACATTGGATCATATCCAGCAAAGAAATGATGAGAACTTGGGTGATTTCTATACCAGGTTTAACAAAGAGCTGACAGGGATTGATCAAGTCGTCACTGAAGGCGAGATAATCCGCGACTTTGCAAGAGCGATCGGACCCAAGGGCGCGATCCTGTATAACAGCCTGAGCGTTATTCCGATTAACACTGTTGAAGAAATGGTTGCCCACATTAAGTCTTATATTGACCTAAAGATAGCAAAAGAACGAAGAAAGGCGCACAGAGAGACAAAGAAGGAGATCCAGGATAGGAAGAGTCACTCCCATAAGAGTCGCTTCCTAATACAGTACCCAAACCGAAAAGTCTATTAGACTTTTACTCACTTAAGCATGGAAATTTTAGTAGTCCTCACTGAAATGGAGAGAGGACTTGGCGATGCCCCCGGTACCACAAAAGAATGGCATGCCTGTAAGGCCTAACCTAGATCAATATTGGTGATACAACCACTGTTAAGTCCATAACACATATGACTGTAAAGATACCCAAGAAGGATACTGAGAACTTGATCTAGAAGGGGTTCTTGAAAAACTTTGTGCATGTAGAGAGCGGAGTAGAAGCTCCCATCGTGGGGGAAGATATGCGTTGCGCAGCAGAGGACCAGAAGGACTGAGGGCAAATAATGAACCCTCAGCGTTATTAGTGGTGATTTCGCCTCCGAAGGAGAGACTAGCGCTGACCGAGAAGTCTATGCCTCCCAAATATCGGGCACCGCTCAAGTAGGGAAGCGCCGTAGGGATGAAGGCGAGGTGGCCATATCCTTTTCAGAAGGAGAGATGAAGCATGTCACCTTCCTACATGAAGACGCCTTATGATTACTGCTGAGATTGTTGGGTAAGATGTGAAGAGGGTACTGATTGATTCAGGCAGTTCAACTAATGTTCTCTTCCTCTATGCCTTGAAGAAAATGGGGAAGAGTGAGAAAGATGTGAACAAGGTAAATTTCCCTTTGATAAGCTTTGCTTCTACCACAACTTACTCGATAGGGGCCATCACCCTATCAGTGTATTTGGGTAAGAGCTGAAAGTCCCTTACCATCAACATTACCTTTATCGTGGTCGAAGCCCAGCTTCCTACAAGGCTATCTTGGGGCGTTCTACCTTGAACCATCACAGAATGGTCCACTCCACCTACCATAAACTCATGCAATTCTCGACCCCTCACAGGATAGAAGCGGTAAGTGGCACCTTTATGTGCACTTAGTACGGCACCACATTTTAAAGAAGGAATTCTCTCAATCCAAACTGAGGAAGATCCTAAACAGGAAAGGATTCCCCTTCAGCCAGCGGAGGGGCTAAGTAAGGTAAAGATAGGAGAGTCGCTCACTGAATAAGCGAAGGTGCTCTCAATAGTCCTAGTGGAATTCAAGGAGATGTTCACCTAGAAACCAAGCGATATGCCAAGCATTAGCAAGGAAGTGTTCACTCATGAGCTCAATATCGACCCGAGCATCAAGTCGATGGCTCAAAAGCAACGCCCTGTAGGAGAGAAAAAGACCATCACCATCAAACGAGAAGTGGGAAAGTCAGTAGACGCTTATTTCATAAAATAAATTAGGTTCTATACATGGGTGACTAACCCAATACTATCAGAGAAACGGAAAAAGGAGAATGTGCATCAACTTTAGTGATTTAAATATGGCGTGCCCAAAGGACTCGTATCCCTTGCCAAGGATTGACCAACTGGTCGACGTCACCTCATGCCATGAACTCCTCAGCTTAATGGTCGCATATTCGGGCTACAATCAAATCCAAATGGCTGAGGGTGACACTGAACATACCCCCTTCACCCATCAAAGTATGGTCAACAAGTTGTTCGCAGGCATGATTGATGATACGGTGGAAGTTTCTATGGATGACATGCTGGTCAAGTCGGTTAAGGGCGTCGACCATGTGGAGGACTTGAGGAATACCTTTGAGTGCATGTGCCTCCACCAGGTGCGCATGAATCCTGCTAAATGCGCCTTTGGTGTGCAATTTGTTATATTCTTAGGATATATGGTCAGTCAAGGATGAATCGAGGTCAACCCTGAGAAGCTACAGGCGATTGAGATGATGAAGAGCCCTACCTACCATAGAGAATTTCAAAGCCTAAACGGAAGATTAGCGGCACTCAACTGTTTCTTGGCTAAATCTAGAGACAAACCCCTCCAATTCTTCCAAGTTTTGAGGGCCAACAAAAAGTTTGAATGAACTCCTAAGTGTGAAAAGGCGTTCCAAGACCTAAAACAACATCTTAGGATGCTCCCCTATTGGCCAAACCCTCCAAAGGCAACACACTTTCTCTTTACTTGAGTATCATGTAGTTCTAAGCTCAAACTTAGTAAAAGTGATAGCCAAGTGCCAAGTTCCCAAGTATTATGTATCCATGGTTTTCGCCAAAGCTGAAATGAATTAGCTGTAAGTTGAGAAGTATCTTTATGCGTTGGTTAGGAAGCTCCACCATTACTTTCATGAGCACGAAATCACATTCCTAACGAATCAACCATTAAAACACTTCCTGCAAAAAACCGACGCCTCAGAAAGGATGATGAAAGGGGTGATCAAATTAAGTGAATTTCAAACTATATTTGCTCCTAGAACAGCAATAAAAGGAAAACATTGGCTGACTTGATTGTCGAATCTACTGGCCCACAGAAAGCGCCACCCAAAGATAAGGAAGAAACTAAAAATCCTTGGACGTTTAACACAGATGGATCATTGTCAATTGATTGCTCGGTGGAAGGATTGGTACTAATACCACCTGATGGTGGCACACCTTTTAGATACGCCTTATTTCTTACTTACAAGGCAACAAACAATGAGGCAGAATATGAATCACTAATCACCAGAGTGTCGCAAAAGGTTTGGGAATTGCCTCCCTTGACGTTTATTGCGAATCCCAATTGGTGGTAAACCAAGTTAAAGGTGAGTACGTGACAAAAGGTGAAAAGATGAAAATATATCTAAAAGAGGCAAAGGCGCTGGTTAAAGGGTTTGAAAATTTCCAGATATGAGATATTCCTTGAGAATCGAATCAAGAAACAGATGCCTTTAGCATATACGCTTGTCAAAACAACGCTTTTACAAGTGCATTTCATAGAAAACATTCACAAAGAGACTGGCCAAGCTTGTGCAAATAATGATAAGGCAGTTGAATTGGCGACGCCGCCCATGCACAATTAGTTGGAATCCGGAGAATTGCCTGAGGATGAAATCGACGCTAAGCAGACCGTGCGTTTAGCCCCAAACTACAAATTAATCGATGGGACTCTCTACAAGAAGGGGTTCTCTACACCTTTCCTCAAATGTGTCGCTCAACTAGAAACGACAACCATCCTCCGAGAGGTTCATGAAGGATATGCTGCCTATCTTGAAGGAGAAACATCCATTGTGCAAAAAATCCTTAACCAAGGATACTATTGGCCTATGATGATCCAAGAGCTGACGAACTTGGTATTGAAATGCGACTCATGAAAAAAATTTAGTCCAAAAATAGTGTGCCCTGCAGCAAAATTGACAAGCATAGGTGTTACTTGGCCTTTTGTACAATGGGGAATTGATATCATGGGCCCATTGCCCAGGTCCAAGCAACACACTTATATCATAGTGACAATTGATTACTTTTCAAAATGAATTGAAGCAAAAGCGTTGACATCCACTAGAGAATTTCAAGTGATCAAATTCCTGAAGTCCAAAATTATTTCCAAATATGGAATCCCAAGCGTCCTGATCAGTGACAATGACCCTCAATTCACGGGAAGAGAGTTAAAATGGTTTTGCGAAGAGTTAAAAATTGAACATAGGCATGCATCAGTGAAACATGCGTTGACCAATGGACAAGTAGAAACGGCGAACAAAACAATCTTGAATGGTTTGATCAAAAGATGGGACGGCCTACATGGAAAGTGGACAGAGGAATTAGAAAATGTGTTTTGGGTTCTTCGAACAACGCCTAAAAAGGCAACTATATAGATGCCTTTTGGATGAGTGTATGATTCTGAACCAGTTTCCCCAAGCAAAATAGCGGTGGCGATCCATAGGGTCAAACAATTTGAGGCGACTACTCATGTTGATCAAAGGCAGCTTGAATTGGATTGGGGGACAAAAATAGATGAGCTTCAGAGCAAACACAATCACGGATGCGCCTCGCCATGGCAAGAAATTATAATGGGCGAGTATCCTCTCGCCAAGTTTTAGTGAAGGAATAAAGGGTATGAAGAAGAAATTAATTTGCGCATTAAGACAGGGTGAACAAGTTATCTACTAAAGGGGAAGTACCTTATAGGGTCATCACTATTCCCCATCCAAGCGCCTATGTCCTTGAAGATGGATAAGGAAAAAATTGAAGACCGCGTTCAATGCGGAGCATTTGAAAAAATTCCACAGTTAAAAGTGTTGCATAATTCATTGTTAAAGGGCGAAGTGAGATAAAAGGTGATCGAAAACACAACGTACTTAAGTGACAAAGGCGTTACTGATCGGATTCCTTATTACTTAATGACAAAAATATTAAGTATGAACCTTACGCTACAGCTCGTGCTTCAAGGCCTGCACCTTATCGAACTAGGCACCCGTCGCCGCCTTCTCCTCGCCCATACCTAGGACGGCGGCACCTAACTTCAAATGGATGAGGATAACCTAAAAGGAAAAGGAAAAGAACAAGGTAAATACCTAGGTCCGCACGGAAAGCCCCTGCTTGATAAAATCCTCCAAGCTCAGGGGCATTTTATCAGCGGGTGGGCAGGCGCCGACCAACAAATGGAGACCCAGGTTGGGGTCCATGACAGAGTTCCCTTTGACCAAGGGAACACCCTTCAACCTCGAGCAAGGCTCCCACAGCTGGTAGAGGTACCTTCGGAGGTCAAAATGTGGACCCCACATAGGGCATAACACGCCTATCCTAAGCGCGCCATCAATGGAGGAGATATGGGTGTCCTCTTCCGCTCATCCATAACGATGACTTTCTTGGAGGGCGGGGCCTCGGTCGCGGGAGTAGGAGTCTGAGCTAGGGTCTGCGCCCTGTGCCTTGAAGGTCTTGAAGGCGTTGCTCTAGGATAAGCTGAAGAAAGATCAAACACCCATTTAGTTGTGGTACCATTGCAGAACTCGGTGTAAGCCCATAACTGGAGACACCCTTTTCTTAGTGTGAACGTCTTATTTTGACCTAATATGGAATAAAATAAACATGACACATTATATTATATTATAATATTATATTATTGTATCCTAATATGATGAGAAAGGAAGTTTATGAAATAATATATGAGAATATATGAGCAAGCAAATATATGGGTGTTGACATGGAAGGAAATAAGAAATTATATATAATATATATTTGGGAAAGCTACGGCAATAAGGAAAAACGAAAGGCATGCTCATCAAAGGAAATATATAATATACAATATACATGGTGTATATATATATATATGCTTTATATGTAAGAGGAAGGAAGATGCACATGCCCCTATAAAACGAGATGGCATGCTCAACCAAGAAGGAGGCATCGAAGAAAAAATAAAAATATAGAGAAAATAAAAAAGTGATTTAAGAGAGTTTTTATAGGGAACCGGAGGATAATCTTGCAACTAGTAAAGGTATTGTACTAGTTTTGTTGTTTTTCAAAATCTTTGTATAAGGATGCATGATAATAATAACAATCCTATTCTTTTTTCAATTTAAGTTACAAAAGGATTTTTATGATATAATTAGGGCGTGAATTTTCTTTTATAACGTGACTATCTATTTTATTATTCGATTACTAACTAGAGTTTAATATTTCATTAATATAGCTAAAATTATACATAGCACGACAAAAGGGGCGAATAGAGTACCGAAAGGGAGAAATGTTATTTATTTCGTAATAGAATCTCCGAACCCGATCTCTAGACGTGGACCGTATTAAAAATCCTAGGTTATGTAAGTTAATTATTTTCCTAGGTAATCAAGGATTCTATTTAACCTTAATTAGCTAGTGGCGACTCAAAAAATGTTTTATACAAATTTCGCCTTTAGGTTGGATTTTTGGTCTGATACTTAGTAAAGAGAACATTCAATGTCCTAGAAGGGTGGTTGTCATTGGCATAAAAAGATAAAGGAACAATACCTTTAAAGGTGGCGACAAACTCGTTGGTGTTCGGGTTGAAGAGTTCAGATGGTGTGATGAGAGGATGAAGTGTATCCTCCACCCAGACGACTTTCTTCTCCCTCTTGAAAGAAGAGTACATCTTCCACTTCTTGGAGCCATTGCGGGTGTTGCCTTTCTTCTTCTCCCTTGGCGCCTTTTTTTGCGTGTCATCCTTATTATGGGCGAATGCATAAGCAAGGTGCGCAAAATCTCTATATGCAATTGTAAAGAAAAAAATATTAGCAGGGGAGATGGATAAGGTGATGGGGAACGACGCTCCAATAATGACACATCGACCGTGCGCAGCAGCGACTCGGTTGTATCCTTGGAAATATATGTGGTGACGCCTGCTTGGTGCTTTATGTGTATGAGAATAACTGACTTCATGTCATAGGAGGATAATTCCTCGACGGTGGGGCAAGGATCTCGACTCACCTTGACCGCCCCCAGACAGCAAGATACACCTCTTTTGAGGAAAAAATAGTTGTTTTTCCAATTGGAATTTCTAGTTTGAAAACCAATGATCAGTGGGCGAGAGGAATCCCAATTCTAGTCTTTAAAATGAGGGAGGCTATGAGTAGCAAAAAGGAAACCCCCAAAACAATTGTAATCGAGACGGTAAAAAATTCAAAAAATGATCAAAGAATAGTGTTTGTTGGGTATCGATAGTGACAACCCAGTGAGGAAAAGGCATCGAAGGCCCAATAACTATAGAGGGGGTAAACCCATGACATTCGAACCGGACCGGCCTCCATAGAATGGCCCAGAACCGAGCCCAAAGTCTCTGAGGACGCCCTGAGTGCTCGCCATTCTTCAACAGGCCGTGACCTCTCACTGCTCGCCATGAGAGTGCTCGCCCCGAAGAGAGCCCTGCCTCTCTCCTCTGGTCCCACTAAACCGTTAATAAGAGAGTGGTCATGATATCCCGCGTATCTCGGTCACATATTCACTAAAGATTAGATTTGGTAACTGCAATATCTCGCAGTAACTGCCATATCCCACGATCCGAATCTTCAGCAACACAATATACACTAAGATATTCAGTTACCTTATACGGTTTGATCTCTCCTACCCTATAAATACCCTTGCTTTACATACGTTTCTTACGTTTTTGAGTTTTATACACACTGTTTTACATTGTGACAACAAAGCTGTCATTCAAATTGCCAATAACCCTGTTTTCCATAAAAGAACTAAACATATTGAGATTGACTGTCACTATATTAGAGAAAAACTGTTGGATAACATTTTGGAGTTGAGGCATATTAAGACAGGTAATCAGTTGGCCGATATACTCACAAAAGCATTAGGGAGCCAGCAACACAATCATCTATCTGACAAGCTTGGTATATGGAACATATTTGGAAGACAGGGGGAGATGTCAGCCTGAGGGGGAGTGTTAAAATGGAGAGTTATCTACATATACAGGCTTCCATCTTATTGGGTTTATGTTATATTATTTCTGAAAACTGACCCATTTTAACTGTTGGCCCACTCGAGCAGTCCAGCAGCATCTTCAGTTGTCCAGCCCAACAGCCCAGCCGCGTCAGCCTTATTCCATAAGCTTCCGCGTCTCTTTGTTTCTTCTGTCTGTTCATTTCCTTTCATTGTATTCATTTGCATCTAGGGTTTAGGCAGTTTTCATTTACTGCATTCTTGACTCCGTTCATGGTTTGTTTTATTTCCGTCTTCTCTTCGTTTCGTTTCATATTTTGTATCAGACTTATAGATTTAGGTATTTAAGGGGGAGAAGTTTCCAAATGAAGGAATCAACTTCGATGAACCCCAAGTGCTGATTCCGTGTTTTCCAGTTTTCTGCTCTGTGAATCGATTTGTTTAGCATCATACCGTTCAGATTTTATCAATGCGGATTGGGTTGGATGCAACTTAACTCATAGGTCCACCACCGAATACTGTACATTTCTCAGAGTGAACTGTGTCTCTTGGAGTGACAAACGACAATCCACAGCTGCCCGATCTAGTACTGAAGTTGAATACCGAGCAATGGCATCTACATTAGCCGAACTCACTTGGACATTGCATCTTCTACAGGACATTGTAGTGGAGCATACACGGGTAGCTACACTATTCTGAGTAGCTACACTATTCTCTAATAATTTATCAGCATTGCACCTTTCAAAAATATCGTTTTTCATGCTCGGATAAGGCATATCGAGATCGACTACCACTTTATTTAAGAAAAGGTTGCCCGTGGTTCAATCATCACTAGTCATGTGTCCACTTACCAACAAATTAATGATATGTTCACTAAACCGCTCAGCCGAGACACATTTACTCGTCCTCGATCTAAACTCGGTGCTTGGCATAAGCCCGAGTCCAGTTTGTGTGAGGGTTTTAAACCAGATGATGAAAAGTCAAGTAAGAATGCAGTTGTTGGAGATAAGTGCGCAACCGTTGGAGATAAGCATGACGTGGTTGATTAATCTTGCTCCATCTTCCTTCGTCTATCTTTAAAAATCCTAGGTATCTCTATAAATAAAATAGTTGCACTTCTTTTGTCTATCTTTACAAATCCTAGGAATCTCTATAGATAAAATAGTTGCACCAAATGATATATGGTAGTGCACTCTTACTTGTATATATATATATTATGAAGAGTTTATGTAATCAGAAAATAAGGAATAAAACAATCAATAAAGCCTAGCTCATTCATTACTACGCTAACTTTTTGCTTTGTCAGACTAAACGACCTTGGAATTAACAGAGTCGGGGATAATATATATCTTGTCTAGTGTGACTCACTAAGGTAGTCCTTTGTTGTTGAAATATCTCATACTAGATAGTGACCTACACTTTGTACATAATATAAAAAATATTTAAGTTATCCTTATATAAATATAATTTAATATAAAACTTAAATTATAATATTAATTAACAAAAATAAATCAAATTAAATTATTTTTTAATTATATTATTATATTGATATGATTAACTCAACTTACAAAATGAAAATATTTTTACTTTTGTTATTAATATAATATTATTCAATTTAGTTTTCTGTATAACATTTATTATTTATAGTAAATTCATTTAGTAATTACACTATAAAATAATTATTTATAAACATTTCATTTAGTAATAGTTAATTATTTCTTATTTTTTAATTATTTGTTTGGTTAGTTAAAGATATGTGAATATTATATACACAAACATAACTTAATAAATTATATATGCATATACACTATTTAAAATGCAATTAGTTTTATTTTTTCTATGTATAAAAATTTACTTCAAATATAATAATTATTGAGTTATCGTTATATAAATATAGTTTAATATAAAATTTAAATTATTATATTAATTTAAAAATTCAAATTAATTTATTTTTTAATTATATTACTATATTGATATGATATAACTCAACTTACAAAATGAAAATATTTTTATTTTTGTTATTAATATAATATTGTTCAATTTTCTTTTATGTATAACGAGTATTATTTATAGTATATTAATTACAAACATGTTAAATTCATTTAGTAATAGAACTATAAATATATTTATTTATAAACATTTTATTTATTAATAGTTAATTGGTTCTTATTTTTATAATTATTTTTTAGTTAAAAATATGTGAAAATTATATACACAAACATAACTTAATAAATTATATATGCATATATACTATTTGGAATACTATTAGATTTATTTTTATATATAAAACAATTTACTTCAAATATAATAATTATTGCTAAATATCATCATTAAATAATTATTTTAATTTATTTTATGAAAAATATCATTTTAATTTAATTTTACAATTATAAATACATAAATGAAAATTTAACATGTGTATATATATACTTAATTTTAATAAATTTAATACTATTGTATTATAATTTTCTTTTCAAAAAACAATTCTCAACAAACATGATTGTATATACATTTAGAACTTTTGTTTAAATTTTTTTTTTTTTACCTTTTTTTTTGTATTTAGAAATGAAATAAAAAGTTATATATTTTAATTTTTGACGAAAAAAATATACAATTACTATTTATTTAGTTCAGTTTTTAATAAAGTTAGTTACTATTGTTTATAATTTTTTCCATTATAAATATTATGTACTTTGAACATTTAATTCAATTTTTAAGTTATTTAAGTTAAACTATAATTATAAATTAGGGTTAAATATATATAGTAAATATAATTTATATATCATAAGTCTTGTTTATCATTCATTTATTACAAATTAGTTTACAATTTTTTTAAAAATATTATATTTTTATTCTTATTTATTTATTTCACTCTTAATTTTTGTGTAATTCTCCAAAGTATATTGTTAGGTTTAAAACTTGCAATTTACTATTGTTTGAAGGCAAATTTAATCTTAAATACTTATAAATGTAACATCTTTTGAAATTGAATATGAAACTTTTGATTAATTTTAGAGTGTCCATGTGGATGTAAGAGAATGATGACATGGATGTAACTTCATTTTTATTACATGGACCAATCAAATTAAATTATTATGACACTATCATAAACACAAATTGGGTTAAAAGCTTACTTATCAAAATTATAGGAAACTTATAGATAGATATAGAATATAGATCCTTTTTATTTTCATTGGAATCTCCTAGAAGGGATAATAATACTAACATCTCCACGTGGAGAAGGAAAATTAAAGAGTACGTACATAGGGAAGTAAATAATTGGCATGGTAATGTTAGTTGAATTATACGTATCATTCATTCCATGCCTGCCTTAATATAGGTACGGTTGCTACAAATGCTTGAGTAGTGTTATTTATTAATTAAGAACCAACTTAGCAATGGCATGTCCTTGTGTCATTTGGAAGTGATCGGTCACTCCAAAATGCGCCATCATCATCCACACATGAGTCATAAGTTCACCCCCTCTTCTCAGCTGCCGAGAATGGATGTCTCCTCGGCATCTGTAAGCTGCACTGTACATTAGCACGAGCAAAGACCTGACGATGAGCAACCACTTATTGCTAGGATCTGTATGTTCGATCAATTCCTTTGCCAGGATGTATGCGTCAAACAAAACAGACTTACTCTTACCACCTTTGACCTTGTTCGGTGGTACTTCAGTGTTCACTTGGAGTAGCATTGTGTGAGCTAACTTACGGAGCTCTTGCCTGTTCTTCTTCTTAATCTTATTGGAGTGAAAGCAGAAAAGGAGACAGTGACAAGAGCAGCTTCTGCGATGTTGGTCGTCCGTGAAGAGTCCTCTCTCTTTGAAAAACTTGAGGGCCTCAGCTAGAGTGTCCCGAAGCCTTATCTGGCCGATCCCATTGGGCAACATGAACGGATACCTCTCCATAAGATAATACAAATAACGAGATAACAGCTTTGCTGATTTTCGGGCTTCCACCATATCTGGAGGGACTTGGAGATTTTGATGTTTGTATGAATAGTAGCACAGCTCCGTCGCAATGTGCCAAACCAAAATGGACTGATCAAACTCAAACGTAGTAGCCCACTTCAGTATTTTTGTACCTCTTAGGCCATATACGTGGGATTCTCCACCCAGTACGTGACTCAAAAGATCATTATGATTCTCAAATTTCTGATAAGGCGGGTATGGGATTCCCCTCCAGATTTCATGTTTGATGTAGTCGATTACTTTCTTTTGGCTCGTATAATACAACTTGTCAAGCTTCTTATCCAAAGAGAGTAACTTCAGGGTTCGGTAGCAGGGCAAGGGCTTGGCTTTTATGGAGAAGCTGAAAAAACTCAACTGACCAACACAGTTGGACCATCGAGGTTGTCTCAGATGTTTCTGAACAAAACCTACCACGTACCTGATGGTTTTGGAGCTAATCACGTCGTTGCACATCCATACACCAACCCAATCCGACGCCATGAGCTGAATCACAGAGTAGATCTCAATGAATATAATGGCAGATAGAAGTAGAAATGTGGCGGCTAGGTCGGCTTTCGGGTAGTGTGGCTTGTGTGAAATACCAAAGAGTATCACCACAATGCAAGACATGACCGATGTGATAATGCGACGGTAGACACCCCAATATGTAAACAACACAATTGCCTTGGTATGAAGTATGTCGTACATGAAACTGAGTTCGATCTCGACCACCTTGAAAGCTTTCTGCCATGTTAATCCCCCGCCAGTAAATATTGACTTAATGGCGTCTCGGTCATCAGAGCTGAGAATAAGGTCAACAAAGAGACGTTTGAAGATTTGAAAGAAACGATACGCCATCACCAACTCGTCCGCATCAGGGATCATAATAGTATGAGTCGGTGCAGGAGCTGAAAGATCAGGTGGTGGAACTTGAACCTCGAACACCTCATCTGCCGTTACGTGATATCCTTCCAATTGCTTCAGAGTGTACTTGTCCATGAATCTGGGATAGTTGGGACTTGGGTCTGCCTTATCCAACATCGAATCTTTCAGCTTGCCGTTGCTTGCTTGCCACAGAACCCAAACCCTCTCTCCGTACTTGATCAGCGCCGCAACTAACATGAGGATTGACAGAAGTGACAGGTAAGACACTGACCACGACAGGAAATAGATGTACCCAGCGGCAGTTGTCTGCACCACAAGACCGATCAAGTGACGCAGCCACAACTCATTGTCTTCCATAGAATAAGCCGTGATGCTGTCGGGGCCACCAAGGAGCAGAAGAAGGCACGGAGACCATAAAGAAAGGAGCCTGGTGTTATCGTCAAACGTGACCAAACCCAACTTGTTAGTATTGATTTTTCCGAGTTTGCTAGAGAGTATTCCCAGAGCAAGAATGGCAATGGAGTCAGCTGAAATGTATGCGAACCAGACAATGGCTCTGACCAAGAGGTTGGAAGTGAACTTGCGACGGGCACCGAGGAACATGAGCAGTATTTGCAGGGTTAATGTCAGCAAGACCATCAGTTTGAGATCCCAATCGTCGTAAATAGTTCGGACCTTGTTGATGAATTGCTCCATTTCCTTCGGACCTGGAATAATAAAAGATGAAATTACTATAGTTGTGCATAGCAAAAGGATCCACGTAAAACTAAGGTTCTCTATTTCTTAAAGAAACTACTTTGTTTACTACCAAACATAAATTATGGTAACAGTTAAAAACACAGATTATCATTCCATCATGTTCTCATACTTGGTCTTTACTGTGTAAACCTAAGAGAGATGAGAACAAGTTGGACAAAAATGTGAACAGAAAATGGCATCAAAACCTTAGAATTAATTATATGTTTTGGTTATTTGATTAAGATTAAATATTATTAGAGAGTCCGATAACTGTTTTTTATATTAAATATTAACTAAAAATACTATATAATATGTATGTATAACTTTTTTTTTAATTTATATAATAACAAATTAGGTATATTTATAAAGAATATTAATAACCCTATTAGTATTTTTTGTATAAGATAAATTATTCATTTGGTCAAAAAAAAGTATAAGATAAATTATTCCATTTGTTTCAATATTATAATTATATAATACAATATTAAAAAAAGACATTTTGTTGGAGTTGAGTCGAAGAAGGTATGGAGAGTCTCCAAAAAAATACATTTTGTTAGAGTTGAGTCGAGTGAGACTCAATATTAAGTTGATTCAAACTTGTTGTAGGCTAACTCATAGTATTTGATTGTTAGGTAACAACTATATTTTTTATGACTGAATAATATGAAAACATGAATGGGTATAGCCCATTCGATACTGGAATGGATTAAGATGAACACCTGAAGCATCTAAAAGTGGTATCTAATACTTAGGTAAACACTCATCTCTTTCCTTAGTTACTGAAGAAAGTAATCAGAAATTGTATCTAACAAATATCTTGTGTAAATGCTAACAGCTCTTATAATACAGTTTTTCAAACTTGCATAGACAGATTAATAACCTACTCGTATTTGTTTTACCATCAAATCTAAACAAAAACTAACGCAACAACATACTATGATGTAAAAAAGTATGTTGAAGTGACATATAAGCAACTTGTTAACTACTTGAATCGATTTTTAGGTCTGTGATGAAGTGATTTGTTTGTTGAAATTGACATCAAAACCTGAAGTAATCAATACAGACGGAGTGTGTATACTATACCTTTTTTTAGTGCATGAGGAAATGGAGTGTCTGGCGACGAAAACAGATTTGTCTCTGTAATTGTCTGGTAGCTAGTCCAAGATGTGCCTCTGGAGTTCCTCTGCAAGTTGATGAAATCCTAATCTGCTTGTGCAATGAATAAAGAGTAGATGAGATAATGAGATCTGGACAAGATTCCGTCCGGTACCCATTAATTTAATAATACCAACAACTTGGTCATTTTTACATATTATTGTATTGACCAAAGCTCGGTCATTGTAAATGATTATTTGAAACGTCAAGTTAGGTGATGCAACGGGGTTGGAAACGTGAAGTACATCTTCCCATTCAAAACTAACACCTGTCTGCCTCATCAGCTTTAAACGGACTCAACTGGTTTTATAAACACGTTACCGGGAGTCGCGGGTAGAATGATAGATGACAGTCCACCCGTGACTACCAGTCGCGGGTGGATGTTCTATAAATTTCAGACTATCATTCTCCATTGTTGTATTTTCCGCCAAATAAAGTCGGAATGAAATCGATCGTCCGCTTGATAAAGATCGTTCAGGTATTCCGTCACTCTTGTTTATTAAATACTAATGGTATTTGGTATAGTTTTTTTGGCCAAAAATAAAGAGTATTATCTAATTTTTTTCATATTAATTAGGTGTGAGGATTATTATAAAAATGGAGACCAGTCGCGGGTGGATGTTCTATAAATTTCAGACTATCATTCTCCATTGTTGTATTTTCCGCCAAATAAAGTCAGAATGAAATCGATCGTCCGCTTGATAAAGATCGTTCAGGTATTCCGTCACTCTTGTTTATTAAATACTAATGGTATTTGGTATAGTTTTTTTGGCCAAAAATAAAGAGTATTATCTAATTTTTTTCATATTAATTAGGTGTGAGGATTATTCTAAAAATGGAGACTATCGTCCTTCGTTTTGACGGTAGAATTACAGTAGACAGCGAAGTTGTAAATTATATTGACGGTAAGTCCGCAATTAGTTCTACAGAAACCACAACAACTGTTATCCACCTAAAAGAGCTTATTTATGTAGTATGTGGTTTTGGTCCTGAAGTAATTAATATTGAGCTCCTTTGAAAATCAGGTAATAACATGTATCCCATCACTGATGACGAATCACTTTATGAGATTTTTCAAGTATGTGGTGAATACATGAAATTATACGTAGTTACAAAAGTAGAAGTTTATGGTGAAGCTGATGATGAAGATGACCTATTTGAAGAAGAGGAAGGAGAAGATTCTTCTTTGGGGGATGACACAGATGTTGAATCTCCTGCAGATTTGGCTGATTGTGCGCTACCATTGTCCGATGATGACACAGGTGGTAATGCACAGTCTAGTCAACCAATGGCGTTCAAACAGTTCCCTCCAGAGTTTACTTGTGGAGATTGGCAACATGAGTTTGAATGTACCGATTGGATGGTCACGCACGGTGAATCATCTTCAGGTACAAATGATTTTCAAGTGGGGGTTGAATATGAGACTAAAGCTGCACTCCAACAACATGTTAAATTGTGTCACATTAATAATGCTCGTGAATGCGCCACTGCTAGATCTAATCCCACAGTAGTTTCATTCCAGTGTGCCACTAAAAGCAGCGGTATTTTCTCATGGTCATTTAGAGGAATGCAGAAGAAAATGGGCAACTGGAAGATCACTAAATTAGGTCCTCCACACTCCTGTAGAAATTCCACAACTATACAACTTCATAGACAACTTGATTGCAAATTAATTGTTGAATTGATATATCCATATGTGTATCACACCACGGGTATTAGATTGTGTGATTTGCAACAAGTAGTCAAAGATAAATACGCGCAAAGTGCCTCATACCAAAAAGTGAGGTACGCTAAACAACAAGTAATTGAGAGAATGTTTGGGACCCACAAAAGTGCATTTCAACGTCTCCCAAAGTTGATGGTTGGTTTATGTCATTCTAATCCTGGGTCCATATTTGACTACGAATGGAAAGGAGTTCCCACGGAGGAGGGTGTCATATTTGGTAAGTGGTTTGGGGCATATAAACATTCAATTGAAGGTTTCTCCCATTGTCGACCACTAATAAGCATTGATGCGACACATCTGTATGGAAAATACACCAGTAAATTATTATCCGCAATGGGATATGATGCTGATAATCAGATATTTCCATTGTGTTTTGCCTTTGTTGACTCTGAGACTGCTGCATCTTGGACATGGTTTTTAGAGCGTCTCCGATAACACATGAAGAAAAATGAAAGACCCGTATGTATAATATATGATAGTCATGGTGGAATTAAAGTGGGAGTTGCTAATGTTTTTCCAGCACCCTTAGGTGTTCACAGATACTGCGCTCGACCCCTAGCTAGCAACTTCAACAAAAATTTCAAAAATAGAGTTGAAAAAAAAAACTGAAATGGCGTGGACCCCATCTAAATTAAGTTTGGCCGATATTAGCACTATTTGACTACCATGAATGAAGGAAAATATTTGAGGTGGTTAACGAATTTAGGTGATTTCAGTCTATGGTCTCTAAAGTAGAACCCCAACTGTCTAGAGCAACTTTGTTCCCACTGGTGTTAGGGAATAAAAATGCTGCGAGCAGATGCAAAATGTATCCTCATGCTCTCATCATGGCTTCTTCTTCTGTGCCTGGAATCCACTCTGCATCACATTCTTTCTTCTCAAACACTCGCTTCAACCAGGCCAGAGAGACATCGTTTCTGTCGATCTCCTCTTGCTCACGTGAAGGGGCTACTCCTAGTAGTCTTGGGCATAAAGCCGACAAATCGACCATTATTTTTTGACCATCTCTCAACTGATACCCATCTAAGACGGGTGGGCCATTAACTCGTAAACCCAATAGCATTTGGACTTCTCTAAGGGTTACAGTCATTTTCCCATCTTAGGTGAAACTTATGCGTCTCGAATCGCCACCTCTCAACAAGTGCGTGCAATAAGCCCGCATCAATTTTAATACGTGAAATATCAGATGCCCATCCAAACCTAGCTATATCTACCCAATAACGCGACATGTGATGTAAAACCAAACATTTTCGAGCTCGCCAATATTTATCGTCTTTCTAGCGACTACTAACACTAACCTATAATTTAATCAACCAATTATAGGTAAATATTTAAACATAATTAACAATGTCAAAATAACATTTAATTTATTTGTAAAAGTAAATTTACGTATCTTGTACAATGTACTGTGACATGTGTTACAGTTGTGTATATAAAAGAGACGGATCAATCGACTCCTTCTGCGAAGAGAAGGATGACCGTGAAGAGCCGCCTTGGCCACGTTGCATGGTATGTACAAAACAATTCAATGTAAATAATTGTAATTTCTAAAAAAAACATTTAAACAGATACAACAATTATACATAATTATGCAATGTAAATACCAATTTTACCTACTTAAACAATTAAACAAAACACAATAAACAATTTCAACGCAATTATGCAATCTACATATAGAATTTCACCTAAAAATTTCTAATTAAACATTAAAAAAAAACAGTCGTTCGGTCGTTGGACTAACCTTTTTCGGCGAGGGAGGCGGTGGCGCGACAAGGGACGACTGGACGAAGGCGGAAGAAGAGGCGGCAGGTTGGATGCGGCAAAACAAAAACACAGCAGCTGCGGGGCTTGCTGTGTTTTTAAGCAACCCTACCCGTGACTGGGCGTCGCAGGTGGGATTTAATGCATAATCACCCTCGACTCCCAGACAATTAAAATATCAGTGGACAATCAACCCGTGAATGGGAGTCGCAGGTAGGTATAGTTTCGTTTTTTTTTAAACGGAGGACATTTTAGTAATTAATTAATTAATGAGGTATATTTACGTGAAAATATACCTCATTAAGTACATGAGTGGGATCAACGTCTCCTTGGATCACGTCTCATACTACATGAGTGGGAATACTTTTAGTGGGTACTAGGACACGCAACAAAAGGACAATGCTTAAGTTAATGTACCAATATTTTCCTATAACATTTCTCTTAAGCTAGATAAAAAAATATAATCTTCGTATCACGTTGTTCGCGGATTTGTCAAAGTGTTAGGTTCTGCATGGAGAATGTGTGAAAATGCCCCATCCTTTAAACGTAGAGCATTTAAAGAATTTTTATGTATCACCAATTAAAAAGGTTTGTGTTGAATTATTTATTACATGCGCTTTCTAAAACACTACCATACAAGTATACATGAGAGATAGAGCAGGGACGAAGCCAGGAATTTAGGCGAGTGGGGGCAATAATTAGTTTAAGGGTAAATATTGAAAGCAAAAAAACTTCAGAGGGGGCAAATGTAAAAATTTAAAGGGTTAAATTGAAAATAAATATATTTTTTAAGGTCTAACTGATACAAATCAAAAAATTGAGGGGGGGCAAGTCACACTGTGGCTTCGTGCCTGAGATAGAGGGTGATCATTACTCCTATAAACACTAGTGTAAGACTTATGCAAATGATCGAAAAGAGCCTAGTTGTTGCAAAGAGGTTCATCCAGGTCGGAAAAACTCATCGGGGGTGCACCAAATTCACCCGAATAGGCTCGTTGGCCGACTAGACTAAGAGCTCCTTGACCTTCAAAAAGGGACAGTAGAGGTTGCTCATCAAGATTCCTCTCTGATGCTTTAGTGAGTATTGAGTTCGGATCTATGTAATTCAGAATTTAGTCTTACTGTAAAGAAGTAAATGCAGTATTAGTCAGAAAGGAGAACAACTCTCAATTGCCACTTTACTACATAAGCAAGTTACTAGCCGCCGCCGAAACGAGATATATGGAAATTTAGAAGCACCACTACTACTTTTCTAGTCGAGGGCGAGAATAAAGTACTCACCTCATTGGATGAAGGTGTTAACCTTCACGCGCTTCGCTTAAGAGTTATGCACAAATGGTGTAATTTTTCTTTCTTTTGTTGCATATGCGAATGTGAGACTTTCTACATGTCCTCGCTTTAATCCCACGACTTGTGTCATATTTTGAATTGTTCTCTTACTTTCTATTACCTCTCGAGTTGTTTTTACCTGGACGTTCGTAGGTTTTATTGGGTGAACTTCATTCTATTGTCTTTGGTCTATTTTCACCTTATTTTTGTGGTGCCCTTCAAGTTTTAAGGATTTGTAGACTCAACTTTTGTCCTCCTTGAGGGAGGGTTCTTGTAGATGCTAAGTGTCGGACGTCGAATCCGACTTTCCCTACCCGTTTGGAAAAAAAATTTAATTTAATTTTGAAATGTCAGGTCTTGGCGAGCGACGGGTCCGGTCGAGAGGGGTCATCAACCGGACCGAAAAAATTGAAAGAGGCGTCACCGATTAATTAAAGGCTAATCGGAATCCTAAAATCACCTAGGGTACATGGAGTTAACATAATAGAGCTTAGAATGGTCTACGTCTAGAGAATCGAGTTCGAGGGTTTGATTACGTCGTAAAAGCTCGCGAGCTCATAATCTGCCCTTTCGGTACTTTAGTTTGCTTTTGAATGTTTTTCAATTTACCCTAATTGCCCGTTTTGATCATGCTTGACCCAAAAAGAATACATGCATATTTTTTTTTTTTGTTAATTTCAAATAAACAAGAGAAAACTAAAGTTAATCGTGCTTGCAAAAAATATGGTTTAACTCTTGAGCCATTTTAAACGTGTCACAACATGCACGAAAGATTTTTTGAAGATATTAAGCTCGTTGGACTAATTTGTCGCATTTTGAGAAGTTATGGGATGTCAAAAAAATATAGGGACCAAAATGCAATTTATTAAAATTTGAGCTGAATTGGACAAATATTTCGAAAATTACAGAAATGACTCTAAACTATTCTGCACTTATTTGTAATACTTGGTAAAGTTCTAAAATAACTCAAAATTTATTCTAGACTTATTTGTAACATTTTGAAAAGTCATGGAATGTCCAAAAAATTTGGGAATCAAAAATGTAATTTTCGAAAACATTATTGTTGGATCGTGAAATCTTGAATGCTGATCTGGCAGTGAATTGAATGCCAGACAAAGTTGGGATGACGCTTCAGCTCCAACTCCGGTGAACCTGCAAGTAAGGAAGCGCAACAGAGGGGGTGCCTCTGGGTCCCTCTCCGATGCTTAAATGAGTATGTGTGTGTATAAAACTCAAAAAACGTAAAGAACGTATGTAAAGCAAGGGTATTTATAGGGTAAGAGAGATAGAACCGTATATGGCAGCTGAATATCTTAGTGTATATTGTATTGCCGAAGATTCGGATCGTCAGTTACTGCGAGATATTGCAGTTACCAAATCTAATCCTTAGTGAATATGCAACCGAGATATGCGGGATATCGTGGCCACTTCCTTATTAACGGTTTTGTGGGACCAGAGGAGAGAGGCAAGGCTCTCTTCGGGGCGAGCACTCCCATGTCGAGCAGTGGAAGGTCGCGACCTGGTAGAGAATGGCGAGCAGTCCGAGAGCCTTTGGCGTCCCTATAGACTTTGGGCTCGATTCTGGATTACTCGATGGTGGGCCAAGTTTGGCTTGTACTTGGGCTGATCCGGTTCGGATGTCATGGGTTTACCCCCTCTATAGTTATTGGGCCTTCGAGGCCTTTTCTTACTGGGCTGTCACTATCGATACCCAACATTTGCCCCCGAAGCTTGATTGAAGTTCCTTCAGTCGAGCTTGATTTCCTGGTAGGGTTTTAGATAGTGACGTCTCTGGTAATGGTTCAGGACCTTTGAGACACTTCGAGCTCATTTGGCGAGCAGTTTCTTCTCTGTTCAAAGCTGAAAGAATATCCTTCCTTTTATTCCCTTTTGGCGATAACTCGAGGTGACCTAGGCTTATGGAAGTCTATCTTTCTTGGTTAGGCGATCATTGCCTTCCCAAGGTATTTTTGCTAAAGCCTTATTAGTGCGTAGGCGACCATCTTGTCTCCTTAGTGGACTTTTAGCATTTAATAACTGCACAGTTGTCCATAAATCGAACGGTCACTTGAGGCACGCCTGTCCTTTACTTTTCCGTAAACCCAGGGTAGTTTGGCAGCTGTCTGTACCAGCCAACCGTTTGTCTCTTGGAATTCTGACATTGCTTCGGTTTTCTCCAAAAGGGTGCAATTATTCCTCTGCGTCGCTTCGATTTGCTCGTGGCGGTTACTCCCCTTTTGGTCTATATAGGAAACGTCAGTTTCTGTATTCTGTCTTTTACGCTTATCCACTCTCTTGGATTTTCAGAGCTTCATTGCGATCCTTTCCATTTCTTTTCTCAACCTTCTTCAGCCTTCTTCCAATATTTCCATGGCTCCCCGCAATCAGAGAGTCAAGCACATGGCTCCCAAGGGCGCCAACAAAGCCAACACTCCCAGAAATGTTGATGTCCCTTTGACCATCAGGGATGAGGTCGTGCCCCCCTCAGTGGAGGAACAGACCGATTTGGGCAGGACTGCAACCACTCCTGTGGTGGTGGACGGGCCCGAGCTGAACACGCCCATCTTTTCTCTGAAAGGTAAACCTTCGCCCTTTTACTGCTCTGCTTTGGCAATATCCTCTGCTGTTCTTTGCTTTTTATGTTTATCATTGCAATATTTGAATTTGTTCGAGTAGACGTCAAGCCTAATGAATTGAAGCCGGCTTATTTTAAGACCGTGGTGGCGCTCGGTGGCTTCAGCGTGGAGGATGCTCCTAGGTATCCTGGCTTAGGTCTGCATTTTCCTCATGACGGAGAGGTTTACATTTATGCGGCCCAGATCGATGCTGGGTTGCGCTTTCCTTTCTGTGAGGATTTACAGACCTTGTGTCAGTTTTACGGGATTCACCCCACACAGCTTGTCCTGAATGCCCTCAGGATGTGGGTCGGTTTCAAGTTCCTGTGCTTACGCCAGGAATGGGTGTATTCACTGGCCCTGTTCCGGTGCTTCTTCCGACTGGCAGCAGGGGCAAACCACCTTCACCACTTCCAATCCCGCTGGCCGAAGTTTTCAGAGTGGGGAGGCCCTCAGGGATGGGTTTGGAACGTCCATGTCCGCTTGGTCGACGATTTTCGGACCACCAACTCCAATTATAAGAAGTGTTACTTCTTTTATAAGGGGGGGGGGGGGTGCCCTGGAAATTGTTGATCCCGGACAAGGATTTCCCTCCTTCCTTCGAGGAGCTATCAGAAAGTGATCGGAACGCCATCGATGACCTATACCGGTCGGTGATTGAAACTACTGAAAACATGCTTGAGATAGCAGGCATTCATCAAGCCACGCCAATCTTCGATGATTGGGTAACTTTCTAACCTTTTTCCTTGTTTTATCGTTTGTAGGCAAGGTCGTAGAAAAGAGCCAAAAACTGATAGGTCTCTTTGATGACCAGGAATCGACGGGACTGTCCTCCGACCAGGCATTGCTGAACTCTCTTCCTCCCCCCTCTAGGCGTTCGTCCAAGATGAAGTCTGAGGAGGTGCTTCCCTCGGCCACTGCTGACCCTCGCCAACCAGGTATGTTGCTTTGTTATTCGTAGATTTAACGTCTTCATACTTTGCGGTTTTTTGTTTTTGACATTTTGTCTTGTTGTTTTGCAGAGGAGTCCTCGACCGACATGGCCCGGGACCCTCCTCCTCCTCCTTCTAAGAAGGTCAGGAGTGAGGAGCACCCTGAGGTCGACCAACATCCTCCTCCTCCCCCTCCTAAGGGCCCTTCTGCCAGCAAAGGGAAGGGTTTGGACATGGCGCCTCCTTCTCCCTCTCTTCAGGGCCCTTCCGCCACTAAGGGGAAGGCCTTGTCTTTGGCGCCTCCAGCCTCTTCAGTGCCCACGGCTCCTCCTAAGGAGTCTGGGGCCCAGAAGAAGGGGCCTGCTGCTTCCAGCTCCTCGAGGGCTCCCGCCGAGGAGTACTGCTCCATGGCGAGCTTGTTCCAGCCTTTTAAGGCTGGGGACTCTCGGAGGCCTTGGGTCCCTTGTGGGGACCTTGCCAAGAAGGGGTACCCCGCCCAGAAGAGCCTACGGGGTAGCCCGGATATGTGCATGCGGCTCCTTGATGGGATAATTCCCCCCAAGGACCGTTCGATTGTCCCTACGAAGCTTCCTCAGATCGAGGGGTTCTTACGGACCCACTTCGAACGAGTTGCCCTGGTATGATCTCGCCTTCTTTCCATTATTTCTTCCTTGTCATTCCTTTTTATTTTGATGACTTGACATTTTTCCTTGTGCTTTTGTTGTCAGCTCGTTCGGGAAGAGGTGATCCTCAGCCGCGTTTTCGGCGAGCTTGCCGACAAGCACTCTGATCTGCTTGTCGAGCTGGAGCAATACCGAAGCACAGGGGTCACCCCAGGGCAGTTGGAGGCCATCAAGAAGACCGCTGACATGGCGATCACCTTGGTGGACGGCGCCCGGGAGGAGTATTTCAGGAAGGAGCAGCGCCTCCTTGCTGATGTCAAGAAGAGGGAGGCTGATGCTGCAGCCTTCCTTCATGAAGCTGAGGCCCTTCATCGGTGCCTTGATGAAGGGGAGGCGGTCCGTGCTCGCCTGGAGGCCGAGTTGAAGGAAGCTCGTGCCCAGGTGGTCGAGTCAGACGCTCTTAGGGTCGCCGCGGAGGCCTAGAGGGATGATGCCGAAGCTAGGGGGTCGCCCTAGAGGAGGAGAAGAACCGGCTAGCTGATCAGCTGAAGACGGTTCCTTCACCCCAAGCCGTGGTTGAGGAGTTCAAGGCCTCCGAGGACTTTGAAGACCAGGTCTTGAAGGTGATGAAGTCGACCATCGCCGATTTTCTCCAAGAACTGGTGGAGGAGGTCCAGGCGGTCGATCCCAACTTTCCTCTTGGGGAAGTTGCCTCCTTGAAGACCTTCCTGCGGAGTCGCCCTTCGCAGCCCTCTGTTGCTGGAGAGGCTACTCCTGAAGGCGAGCCCAGTACTTCTGCCCCCGAAGGCGAGCAGAGCGCCCTTGCCCCCGAGAACCCCAAAGCTTGAAGTCCCCAACTCCTTGGCGGACGTATTTATCTTTTTAGATAGCTATTTTTGTATTTTCCGTTTTTGGTTTGTAATTATTTATTGAAGACTTGGGTTTTTCTATTGAATGCCTTTATGTTCTTGAGCCTATAATCGACTTCGAACACATTTAGCTATCCAATATCTTAATCATAATTACTTTCCGCTTTTTCTTGCTTTGTAATGTCGTCGACCCTTAAAGCCTTAGACCAATCATAAGTTAAACTTTCTAAGGATAACACTTTTGACACTTAAAAGCGTAAACTTCTAAGTTCAAAGAGATATTACCTTCTTTGAAGTTTAAACCTTTGAGGTGTTGGCATAATAACAGGGGATTTGTAATTTGTCAGGCTTTATCACCAATAGTGATCGCCTAAACTTTCTTTGGCCTGACTTTGGCGTCAGGGCTTTTATTTTGCCTAACATTTTGATAGGTCTTTTGGCCTGGCTTTGTCGCCAGGGCTTTTGGCCTGACTTTGGCGTCAGGGCTTTGCCTGACTTTTGGCGTCAGGTTTTTTTAGGCCTAACTTTGTTGATAGGGCTTTTGTGGCCTAGTTTTGTTACTAGGGCTTTTTTGGCCTAACTTTGTTGTTAGGGCTTTTGGCCTGTCTTTGGCAACAGGGCTTTTTGGCCTAGCTTTGTTGCTAGGGCCTTTTGTGCCTGTTGGATCGTGAAATCCTGAATGCTGATCTGGTAGTGAATTGAATGCCAGACAAGGTTGGGATGACGCTTCAGCTCCGACTCCGGTAAACCTGCAAGTAGGGGAGCGCAATAGAGGGGGTGCCTCTGGGTACCTCTCCGATGCTTAAATGAGTATGTGTGTGTATAAAACTCAAAACGTAAAGAACGTATGTAAAGCAAGGGTATTTATAGGGTAAGAGAGATAGAACCGTATAAAGGCAACTGAATATCTTAATGTATATTGAGTTGCTGAAGATTCGGATCTTGGGATATGGCAGTTACTGTGAGATATTGCAGTTACCAAATCTAATCTTTAGTGAATATGTGACCGAGATATGCGGGATATATTGGCCACTCTGTTATTAACGGTTTAGTGGGACCAGAGGAGAGATGCAGGGCTCTCTTCGGGGCGAGCACTCTCATGGCGAGCAGTGAGAGGTCACGGCCTGGTAAAGAATGGAGAGCACTCATGGTGTCCTCAGAGGCTTTGGGCTCGGTTCTGGGCCATTCTATGGAGGCTGGTCCGGTTCGAATGTTATGGGTTTACCCCCTCTATAGTTATTGGGCCTTCGAAGCCTTTTTCCCTACTGGGCTGTCACTATCGATATCCAACATTTGCCCCCGAAGCTTGATTGAAGTCTCTTCAGTAGAGCTTTATTTCCTGGTAGGATTTTAGATAGTGACGTCTTAGATTCGGTTTTCTTCGTTTCTTGTACTGGTTCATGACCTTTTAGGCATTTTGAGCCTGTTTGGCGAGCAGTTTTTTCTTCGCTCAAAGCTGAAAAAATATCCTTTCTTTTATTCCCTTTTGGCGATCACTCGAGGTAATCTAGGTTTATGAAAGTCTATCTTTCTTGGCTAGGCGATCACTACCTGCCCGAGGTACTTCTATTAGTGCGCTGGCGACCCTCTTGTCTCCTTAGTGGACTTGTTAGCATTTAATAACTGCACAGTTGTCCAGAAATCGAACGGTCACTTGAGGCACCCCTAACATTTACTTTTCCGTAAACCTAGGGTAGTCTGACAGCTGTCTGCACCAGCCAACCATTTGTCTCCCCGAGGTGTCTCTTGGAATTCTGACATTGCTTTGGTTTTTTCCAAAAAGGTGCAATTATTCTCCGTGTCGCTTCGATTCGTCCGTGGCGGTTACTCCTTTTTGGGCTTATATAAGAAACGTCAATTTCTCTGTTTTGTTCTTTACGCTTATTCACTCTTCCAAATTTCCAGAGCTTCTTTGCGAATCCCTCTCCTTTCTCTTTCAATCCTCTTCAGTTCTCCTTTCGACCATTTCCATGGCCCTCAGAAGTCAGAGAGTCAAACACATGGCCATCAAGGGTGCTAACAAAGCCAGCGCCCCTCAGAATGTCAGTGTTCCCTTGACCATTAGGGATGAAGCTGTGCCCTCCTCAACGGGGAAACAGCCAGACGTGGGAAGGTCTGCGGCCACCCCAGTGGTGGTAGATGGGCCTGTGCTTCAAACGCCCATCTTTTCTCCGAAAGGTAAATCCATGTTCTTTCGACGCTCTGTTTTGGTGATATCCCCTTCTGTTCTTTGCTTTTTATGTTTATCATTGCAATATTTGAATTTGTTCGAGTAGACGTCAAGCCTAATGAATTGAAGCGGGCTTATTTTAAGACTGTGGTGGCGCTCGGTGGCTTCAGCGTGGAGGATGCTCCTAGGTATCCTGGCTTAGGTTTGCATTTTCCTCACGACGGAGAGGTTTACATTTATGCGGCCCAGATCGATGCTGGGTTGAGTTTTCCTCTCTGTGAGGATTTACAGACCTTGTGTCAGTTTTACGGGATTCACCCCACGCAGCTTGTTCCGAATGCCCTCAGGATGTGGGTCGGTTTCAAGTTCCTGTGCTTACGCCAAGAATGGGTGTATTCACTGGCCTTGTTCCGGTGTTTCTTCCGACTGGCAGCAGGGGCAAACCACCTCCACCACTTCCAATCCCGCTGGCCGAAGTTTTCAGAGTGGGGAGGCCCTCAGGGATGGGTTTGGAACGTCCATGTTCGCCTGGTCGATGATTTCCGGGCCACTAACTCCAACTACAAGAAGTGTTACTTCTTGTACAAGGGGGGTGACCAGAATGCCATCGACGACCTGTACCGGATGCATCGATCCTCCCAGTTCAAGTCCATCCGTTCAGTGGCAGAGACTACTGAGAATGCCCTTGAGATGGCGGGCATTCATCAAGCCACGCCAATCTTTGATGATTGGGTAATTCTCTAACTCTTATCTTGTCTTATCACTTGTAGGCAAGGTCGTAAGCAAGAGCCGAAAACTGATAGGTCTCTTTAATGACCAGGAATCGGCGGGGTTGTCCCCCGACCAGGTGCTGCTAAGCTCTCCTCCTCCCCCCTCTAGGCGATCGTCCAAGAGGAAACCAGAGGAGGCCCTTCCTTCGGCCCTTGTTGGCCCTTGCCAGCGAGGTATGTTATTTCACATTGCATTATTTCCATATTCCACCTTATGTCTAAATTTCCTGCGTTTGTTTGACGCGACTTTCTTCTTTTTGTTTCGCAGAAGAGTCCACGGTTGACGTGGTTCGAGACCCTTCTCCTCCACCTGCCAAGAAGGTCAGGAGTGAGGAGCAACCGGCTGTTGGACAGCATCCTCCTCCTCCTGAGGGTCCTTCCACTGGCAAAGGGAAGGCTCCTGCTTCGGCGGTCATCCCTCCTTCCCCCCAGGGGCCTGCGGCTGGCCAGGAGAAGGTTTTATCTTTGGCGCCCCCACCTCCTACGGCGTCCGCGGTCCCCCCGAAGGAGTCTGGGACCCATAAGAAGGGTTCCGATGCCCCCAGCTCCTCAAGGGTTCCTGGGGAGGAGTATTGCTCCATGGCGAGCTTGTTCCAGCCGCTCAAGGCTGCGAACTCTCGGGGTGCTTGGTTCCCTTGTGGGGACCTTTCGAAGAAAGGGGTACCCTGCCCAGAAGAGCCTCCGGGGTAGCCGAGACATGTGCATGCGGCTCCTTGATGGGATAATTCCTCCCAAGGACCGTTCGTCCGTCCCCACGGAGCTTCCTCAGATCGAGGGGTTCCTTCAGTCTCACTACGAACGAGTCGCTCTGGTAAGGCCTCGTTTCTTTTTCCTCTTTCCATAGTCGTTCCCTTTTGTTCGTGTCCTGACAATTCTCATTTTTCTTTTGTTGTCAGCTCGTTCGGGAAGAGGTGATGATCGGCCGTGTCTTCGGCGAGCTCGCCGGCAAGCATTCAGACCTGCTTGTCGAGCTGGAGCAATACCGGAGCACGGGGATCTCCCCTGGGCAGCTGGAGGCTATCAAGACGACTGCTGACGCGGCGATCGCCTTGGTAGACAATGCCCGGTCAGAGTATTTCAGCAAGGAGCAGCGCCTCCTTGCTGATATCAAGCGGAGGGAGACCGATATGGCGGCTGCCCTTCAGGATTTTGAAGCCCTTCATCGGTGCCTTGATGAAGGAGAGGCGGTCCGGGCTCGCTTAGAGGCTGAGTTGAAGGAGGTTCGCGCTCAGCTGGCCGAGTCGGATGCTCTTCGGGTCGCCGCTGAGGCGCAAAGGGCCGCTGCTGACGCCCAAAGGGATGCTGCTGAAGCCAGGGGGATCGCCCTGGAGGAGGAAAAGAACCGGCTGGTTGATCAGCTGAAGGCAGTTCCTTCACCCCAAGCCGTGATTGAGGAGTTCAAGGCCTCCGAAGACTTTGAGGACCAGGCCTTGAAGGTGATGAAGTCGGCGATTGCCGATTTTCTTCAAGACCTGGTGGGGGAGGTCCAGGCGGTCGACCCCAACTTTCCCCTTGGGGAAGTTGCCTCCTTGAAGAGCTTCTTGCGGGGTCGCCCTTCTCGGACCGCTGTTGCTGAAGAGGCTGCTCCTGGAGGCGAGCCCAGTACTCCTGCCCCCGAAGGCGAGCAGAGCACCCTTGCCCCTGAGGATCCCAAAGCTTGAAGCCTCCAACTCTTTGGCGACCGTATTTATTTTTATCTTTTTTTTAGATAGATGTCTTTGTAATTTTCGTTTTGGTTCGTAAT
Organism: Chamaenerion angustifolium; assembly: GCA_946814005.1. Taxonomy (NCBI): domain Eukaryota; kingdom Viridiplantae; phylum Streptophyta; class Magnoliopsida; order Myrtales; family Onagraceae; genus Chamaenerion; species Chamaenerion angustifolium. Next base: position 6,380,888 of record OX328278.1, on the reverse strand, counting down.
TACTTTCTTAAGACTTGGGTTTTTTATTGAATGCCTTTTATATTCATGAGCCTTTTTGAACATGTTTGGCTATTCATACAATGTCTTAATCATAATTACTTTCCACTTTTTCTTGCTTTGTAATGTCGTCGACCCTTGAAACCTTAGACCAAGCATAAGTCGAACTTTCTAAATATAATACTTCTGACACTTAAAAGCATAAACTTCTAAGTTCAAAGAGATATTACATTTTTTGAAGTTTTAACCTTTGAGGTGTTTGGCATAATAACAGGGAACTTGTAATTTTTCAGGCTTTATCACCCATAGTGATCGCCTAAATTTTCTTTGGCCTGACTTTGGCGTCAGGGCTTTCATTTTGCCTAACGTTTTGCTAGGTCTTTTGGCCTGACTTTGGCGTCAGGGCTTTTTGTTTTGCCTAACTTTATTGATAGGTCTTTTGGCCTGACTTTAGTGTCACGGCTTTTGGCCTAGCCTTGTTACTAGGGCTTTTGGCCTAGCTTTGTTGCTAGGGCTTTTGGCCTGACTTTGGCGTCAGGGCGTTTGGCCTAGCCTTGTTACTAGGGCTTTTGGCCTAGCTTTGTTGCTAGGGCTTTTGGCCTGACTTTGGCGTCAGGGCTTTTTGGCCTAGCTTTGTTGCTGGGGCTTTTGGCCTGACTTTGGCGTCAGGGCTTTTGGCCTAGCCTTGTTACTAGGGCTTTTGGCCTAGCTTTGTTGCTAGGGCTTTTGGCCTGACTTTGGCGTCAGGGCTTTTGGCCTGACTTTGGCGTCAGGGCTTTTTGGCCTAGCTTTGTTGCTAGGGCTTTTTTGGCCTAACTTTGTTGTTAGGGCTTTTTGGCCTAGCTTTGTTGCTAGGGCTTTTTTGGCCTGACTTTGGCGTCAGGGCTTTTGGCCTATCCTTGGCGATAGGGCTTTTTGGCCTAGCTTTGTTGCTAGGGATTTTGGCCTGACTTTGGCGTCAGGGCTTTTGGCTTCGGCTTGCTTCGAGTAGACACGCTTTATGAAGGAATGGCTTTCTTTTATTGACATAACAGTTCGATTACAAGCTATGCATAAAATCTTCTTAAATGCTCAGAATTAAATGGACGGGGTAACCTCTCGCCTTCGATGGTTTCCAAATAGTAGGATCCTGGTGCGGCGATCTCTACTACTTTGTACGGTCCTTCCCATTTGGCTGAAAGTTTGTTTTTACTGTCCAGCCTTGTGAATTTATTCCTTCTCATAACCATCTCCCCCACGAAAAATTGGCGAGCGCTGACTTTTCTGTTGAAATACCGAGCGGTCGCCAAGCGCATCTTTGCCTGTGTCTTTTCCGAGAGCCATCTCTTTTCCTCTGCTAAGTCAAGGTCAGTTCTGCGCTCGATCTCATTTGCCTCTGCGTTAAAGTGTAAGACTCTGTGGGTAGGCACTGCTAATTCGGCTGGTGCTACTGCTTCTGATCCGTACACTAAACTGAAAGCGTTTCTCCTGTGGCCGCCTTAGGCGTTGTTCTGATTGCCCATAATACGTTTTCCAGTTCATCTGCCCAGTTCCCTTTGAATGCTCGAACCCTTTTCTTGAGTCCTGCTAAGACAACCTTATTGGCTGCTTCAGCTTGCCCATTCGTTTGAGGATGATGTACTGAGCTGAAACGATGGTCCACATGATATTCTTCACAGAGCCATTTCAGCTCCTTTCCAACAAATTGCGGACCATTATCACTGATGAGTACCTTAGGAATGCCAAACCTGGAGAATATGTTGACCTGCAGGAACTTGATGACTTGGAATTCTGTCGTCGAAGCTAGAGCTTTCGCCTCTACCCACTTAGTGAAGTAGTCGATTGCCACTATAATGTGAGTACGCTGACCGGTGCTAATGGGAAAAGGACCCAATATATCGATTCCCCATCGAGCGAAAGGCCAGGCACCCGCCATTAGGGATAATAATGTCGATGGTCGACCCGATCGTGGTGCAAACTGCTGGCAAATTTCACACTTCTGTGTTAACTCGGCTGCGTCTTTTCCCAAGGTCGACCAGTAATATCCCAATCTGAATATTTTCCTGCTTAGTGATCGAGCACCTTCATGGCATGCTGCTGCCCCTTCGTGAGCTTCTCGAAGAACCTTTTCCGTTTCAGGATGAGCGACACACCTCAAGTAAGGCGTCGAGTAGCCTCTTCTGTAGAGTTCTCCATCGATGATTAGATAGCTTGCTGCGAGCCTTCTAATCCTCGTGGATTCTCCTTCGTCCTCCGGGAAGATTCCTTCTTTTAAATAACTCTGGAACGGGGTCATCCATGTGACTTATCCTTGGATGTTGAAGACCTCTGCTCTGCTTTCCAGGACTGAACATAGAGCTTTCTCCAGAAATTGTACATCCTGGACTGTCGCCCCTCCGAAGGCTAGTTTACTCAAAGAATCCGCCATCTGGTTTTCTTGGCGAGGAATGAATTCAATCGCAAAATTTGGGATTTCTGCGACCAGCTTTTTGGCAATGCCGAGATATTTCTTCATCTTTTCTCCCTTTGCCTCGTATGCGCCATTAACCTGATTGACAATGAGCTCTGAGTCGCTTTTTACTTTAAGCGCAGCTATACCCATTCCTTTTGCTAGTCTGAGTCCAGTGATAAGATCCTCGTATTCTGCTTCGTTATTGGTCGCCGGGAATGTAAAGGCGATCGCGTATTTCAGAGGCTCGCCCTCAGGAGGAATAAGAATTAAACCTGCCCCCGAGCCTTCTTTTGATGAAGACCCATCCGTATAGAGTTCCCATATTTGATTGTCGTCTGCTGACTGACTTGGCCTGTTCTCTGCTTCTGTTTGACCGTTACTCGTGCTTTCCACTATGAAATCAGCTAGTGCTTGACCTTTGATGGCCGTTTTTGGCGCAAATTTGATCCTGAACTCGCTGAGCTCGATCGCCCACTTGACCATTCTTCCTGAAGAATCTGGCTTCATCAGGAAGTTTTTGAGAGGTTGATTGGTGAGGACCGTGATGTTGTGCGCATGAAAGTAAGGTCTCAGCTTCCGAGCAGCAATAACTAAGGCATAGAGATACTTCTCAATCTGGACATATTTTATTTCTGCTGATTTGAACATTTTGCTAATAAAATACACTGGACTTTGAACATTATTCTCCTCCCTTATTAAGAAAGACAGCACTGGCTGCCACATCGCTAATGCCTAAATAGAGGAAAAGCTGCTCGCCTGGAACGGGTTTTGCCAGAGCTGGGAGTGTTTGAATATGCCTTTTCAAGGACTGGAATGCTTCCTCGCAGTCTGGCGGCCACTCGAACTTGCGGTTGGCCCTCAAGGTTTTGAAGAACGGGAGGGACCTGTCGCTTGCTTTGGAAAGGAAGCGGTTAAGAGCAGCTAGTCGGCCGTTCATGCACTGGACTTCCTTATGGCAGGTTGGCGACTTCATTTCTTCTATGGCCTTTAGCTTTTCCGGGTTTGCTTCGATGCCCCTTTCGCTGACCATAAAACCCAGGAACTTCCCGGACTTGACTCCAAAGGCGCACTTTGCTGGGTTCAGGCGAACGTTGTGTCTCCTCATGCATTCAAAAGCTTTACGGAGGTCGGTGGTATGAGGATTGCCTTTGATGGATTTGACGAGCATATCATCTACGTAGGCCTCCATGTTCCTTCCCAGCATGTCCTGGAACAGTCGGTTCACCATCCGCTGATAAGTTGCCCCGGCATTGATGAGACCAAAGGGCATCACCTTGTAGCATAGAATGTCGTCGTCAGCATAGAAAGCAGTGTGGGCCTCGTCTTCTGGATGCATTCTGATCTGGTTGTAGCCTGAATAGGCGTCCATGAAGCTCAGCATCTCGTGACCCGAGGTAGCATCGACCAGCTGATCAATTCTCGGAAGGGGATATGAATCTTTGGGGCAAGCCTTGTTTAAGTCGCGGAAGTCGACGCACATCCTCCACTTGCCGTTAGATTTCCTAACCAAAACTGGGTTGGCGACCCAGCTCTGGAAAATGTTACTTCTCTGACGAAGTCAGCTTCAATCAACCTGCCGACTTCCTGCCTGATCGCCAAACGCTTATCAGTCCCGAATGATCTTTTCTTTTGGGCGATCGGCTTGATGGAGGGGTCTATCCTGAGCTCATGAGAGATAATATCTGTGCTGATTCCTGGCATGTCGCTCGGCTGCCAGGCGAAGAGCTCTTTGAATTCCTTGAGGAGGGCGGTCATGGCCTCCTTCTGATCCTCTTTCAAGGTGGTCCAAATGCGCACCTTTTTGTCTGGACCATCGATCTCGACCTCCTCCAATTCCTCAATGGGTGCTGTCCGAGCCAAGTCCTCGCGGGGATCGGCCTCTGTCTCGATGGCGAGCGCCTCACTTTGGTTCTTCCTGCGTAAATAGTTCACATAGCATTGTCGCGAGGACGGCTAATCTCCGAGCACTTCTCCAATCCCATTGGGAGTGGGGAACTTCATCTTCTAGTGGACAGTGGAGGCCACAATCTTATTTGGGTTGATCGTGGTCCTCCCTATGATGGCGTTGTAGGATGTAGGTGAATCGACCACCAGGAAAGTGACCGACACCTAGATGCTTTTCCACCCCTCGCCAAAAATCACTGGCATGGTTATAGCCCCCAGTGGATAAGTTGTTCTTCCCGCAAACCCGATCAGCGGAAAGTCGACCCTCTTCAGGTCGCGTTTGGATTTACCCATCTTTTCAAAGGCGTCCAGAAACAAGATGTCTGTCGAGCTGCCTCCGTCGACCAGAATCCTTGCAACATCACAGCCGTCAATATCTGCCGTAATGACCAGAGCATCGTTGTGGGGCGTGGTGACATGTGCCAAATCATCTTCAGAGAATGAGATGACAATGTTTTCTTCAGGTTGGGGCCGCTTCCCCAACTGAACTGCCGTAGAGATCTGAGTGGCGTAGACCTCTCTTTTCAAAGGCCTCCAGAAACAAGATGTCTGTCGAGCTGCCTCCGTCGACCAGAATCCTTGCAACATCACAGCCGTCAATATCTGCCGTAATGACCAGAGCATCGTTGTGGGGCGTGGTGACATGTGCCAAATCATCTTCAGAGAATGAGATGACAATGTTTTCTTCAGGTCGGGGCCGCTTCCCCAACTGAACTGCCGTAGAGATCTGAGTGGCGTAGACCTCTCTGGCGTTTGACCTCTCGCCGCCTGCGCCGAATCCTCCCGCAATCAGATTCACTCTCCTCTTGCTTCCAGAAGGCTCAGCTTGATCTGCAGGGGCTGGTGAACGATGTCTCCTGGGGGGCGTTCGACTACGGTCTTGCCCTGCCACAAATTCCTTCAACATTCCCCCCTGAATCAGCTTCTCTATATCTCGCTTCAGAATCTTGCAATCGTCTGTCTTATGGCCCTTGCACTTATGGTATCTGCAATAGCTCTCGACATCCTTGCCCATGGGTATCCCACCTCGACGAGGCATCGGTGGCCTCGCCAAGGATCTCCTCTCCATCTCGACTAGTACCGCTGAGATCTGCCTATTTAAAGGCGTGAAGTACTCAGGGACCTCTGGATGGCGAGGCGCTGGAAGAGACTCGACTCGGGGCTTACTTTCTTTTCCCTTCTTCTCCTTCATTACCTCCTTCTTACCATCGCGTCAGGAGGTTAGCCTCGATGTTTGCGCGTTCAAGGTCTATGAAACCTTTTGCCCTGGACGCCAACTCCTCCAATGTCTCTATCTCCTTCACATGGTAGCTGTTTCGCAGCTTTCGCGAGGCCTTGTTGGCCACATCCAGACCTCTGTAGAATGCTCGAATGATCTCCCCATCCGAGATTCGGCGATCTAATTCTGTGACGTTTTGATGAAAACGCCCGTAGAAGTTGGACAGCGACTCTCCAGGCTGCTGTTTGACCGAGTCAAGGGCGACCACGCTCTTTAGCAACTGGCGCTCGCCCATATATCTCTCCAGGAACTTGCTTCTCAACTCTGCCCAAGTTCCGATTGATCCTGCAGGGAGGCCGAAGAACCAGGACGAAGCCGAACCCGAAAGAGTAGATGGAAATAGCAAAGTCAAATGATTGGGATCGTTTGACTTACCCAGAAGGGAGGCCTCATGCTTGTTGACATGTACGGTGGGATCTCCTCCACCGCTATACTCAGGTATGGCCCGAGCAACCACATCCTTCGGGATTTTGATAGCGACGAGCGCGTCGGTGAAAGGATGAGAGGACTGCTCCTTGAAGGGAGCTATGACTGTCAACTGTCTTTCTTGGAGCCTTTTGTTGAGGAGGTCATCCATCTGATCCACAGTGCAGTACATGGGAGAGGCTCCGGGTGGAGGCGGACCGGAAGGATTGGCAGTATATGCGGCTGCTGGCTCCTTGGTGTGTGCTGGAGGTAGTGAATGTTGACCTGACGTCATCTCCTGATCCTCCTGAGGCGTAGTGGGACCAGGATCTGCCGCTTCTGAAGGTGAAGGCCCTGTGGCAGCAGGGCGGTGGTTTTCCTTAGGAGCAGAGGCTTGGCGGCGCGCCTGTCCTAGGATGGCTTCCAGCAAGGAGACCATCTCGGGGGTTAAATTAATATCATGCCCCGCAATGTGGACTGTCTGCGGTGCAGGGGCTCCGTTTTGATCAGCAGCTGGGGTCGGTCTTGAATCACCGACATGTTCTCGAGCTGTCCGCAGAGGAACAGCGTTAACTCCTGCTCGGCTGGCAGGTTCCTGTTGAAGCGGTGAAGCGGCGGCGGAATCAGAGCTATCTGAGGATCGCTCCCTGGTCTGGTTCCGACGGTTGCTTTGGGATCGAGTTCTCATGGCTGAATTGCTCGCTTCCCACAGACGTCGCCAAATGTTGGATCGTGAAATCTTGAATGCTGATCTGGCAGTGAATTGAATGTCAGACAAAGTTGGGATGACGCTTCAGTTCCAACTCCGGTGAACCTGCAAGTAAGGGAGCGCAACAGAGGGGGTGCCTATGGGTCCCTCTCTGATGCTTAAATGAGTATGTGTGTGTATAAAACTCAAAAAACGTAAAGAACGTATGTAAAGCAAGGGTATTTATAGGGTAAGAGAGATAGAACCGTATATGGCAGCTGAATATCTTAGTGTATATTGTATTGCCGAAGATTCGGATCGTCAGTTACTGCGAGATATTGCAGTTACCAAATCTTATCCTTAGTGAATATGCAACCGAGATATGCGGGATATCGTGGCCACTTCCTTATTAACGATTTTGTGGGACCAGAGGAGAGAGGCAAGGCTCTCTTCGGGGCGAGCACTCCCATGTCGAGCAGTGGAAGGTCGCGACCTGGTAGAGAATGGCGAGCAGTCCGAGAGCCTTTGACGTCCCTATAGACTTTGGACTCGATTCTGGATTACTCGATGGTGGGCCAAGTTTGGCTTGTACTTGGGCCGATCCGGTTCGGATGTCATGGGATTACCCCCTCTATAGTTATTGGGCCTTCGAGGTCTTTTCTTACTGGGCTGTCACTATCGATACCCAACAATTATAACTGAACTAAATTTTTTTAAAATTACAGAATTGACCCTAAACAATTCTAGATTTATTTGTAACACTTGGTAAATTTCCAAAAATAACCCGAAACTTATTCTAGACATATTTGTAACATTTTGAGAAATCATGGAATGTCTAGAAAAGTTTAAAAATCAAAATGTAAATGTTTTAAAACATGAGTTGAATTAAGAAAAAAAATTCAAAAAATTGCACAACTGGCCCAAAACTTTTCCGGTTTGGTTTATACCACTCGATAACGTCCGAGAAATGACCCGAGAGTCCAAGGACCGAGTTGTAGACTTCATCAAAGTTTGGGAAAGACCTAAGTCATTTTTTTTATACATATAGATAGATAGATAACATATACATAACATATACATAATATATATATATATATATATATATATATATATACATATATATTATACATATACATAGATAGTATTACATAGATATAATATAAATATATATTATACATATACATAAATAGATAACATATACGTAATATATATATTATACATATAAATATCTATTGTATTACATATACATAATATAAATATATATTAACAAGTATATTATACATAAATATATAATATATGTATATAAACTCTCAATTTTATTTCACATTTAGAAAATACAAATATGATATTGAATAGGGAAAAGTATGAAAATAGTCCATCATGTTTGCACAAAATGGTTTTCGGTGCAACTTGTTTTTTTGTGATGGTTAATGGTTAAATACGTTTGAAAATGATAGTAATTGGTACCTCCGTTACTTTTCTGTTAAAACATTCCGTTAAATATTTTTTATATTTACAAAATTAATCAAATATTTTTTCTAAATGCAACAATTACACCGTACAAACTTACACTAATGTTTCAAACAAGTCCCGACTCGATTCGAGCCACACCGGGGGTCCCCTAGCCAGGGTCTGAACCCCGACATGTCACCCAACCCTTGGGACCTGGTCTGGGCTAGGACCCAGACCAGGTCGCCCAACCATAGTTACATGGTCAGGGTTCGTACCCAGACCATAGCACCCCTGATTGAGCTCAATTGGAGCCCCAATCGGGGGTCCTATGGTCTGGGTACGAACCCAGACCAGGTCGCCCAACCATGGGTACTGTTGGATCGTGAAATCCTGAATGCTGATCTGGTAGTGAATTGAATGCCAGACAAGGTTGGGATGACGCTTCAGCTCCGACTCCGGTGAACCTGCAAGTAGGGGAGCGCAACAGAGGGGGTGCATCTGGGTCCCTCTCCGATGCTTAAATGAGTATGTGTGTGTATAAAACTCAAAACGTAAAGAACGTATGTAAAGCAAGGGTATTTATAGGGTAAGAGAGATAGAACCGTATAAAGGCAACTGAATATCTTAATGTATATTGAGTTGCTGAAGATTCGGATCGTGGGATATGGCAGTTACTGCGAGATATTGCAGTTACCAAATCTAATCTTTAGTGAATATGTGACCGAGATATGCGGGATATCTTGGCCACTCTGTTATTAACGGTTTAGTGGGACCAGAGGAGAGATGCAGGGCTCTCTTCGGGGCGAGCACTCTCATGGCGAGCAGTGAGAGGTCACGGCCTGGTAAAGAATGGAGAGCACTCATGGTGTCCTCAGAGGCTTTGGGCTCGGTTCTGGGCCATTCTATGGAGGCCGGTCCGGTTCGAATGTTATGGGTTTACCCCCTCTATAGTTATTGGGCCTTCGAAGCCTTTTTCCCTACTGGGCTGTCACTATCGATATCCAACATTTGCCCCCGAAGCTTGATTGAAGTCTCTCCAGTCGAGCTTTATTTCCTGGTAGGATTTTAGATAGTGACGTCTTAGATTCGGTTTTCTTCGTTTCTTGTACTGGTTCATGACCTTTGAGGCATTTTGAGCCTGTTTGGCGAGCAGTTTTTTCTTCGCTCAAAGCTGAAAAAATATCCTTTCTTTTATTCCCCTTTGGCGATCACTCGAGGTAATCTAGGTTTATGAAAGTCTATCTTTCTTGGCTAGGCGATCACTACCTGCCCGAGGTACTTCTAATAGCGCTTATTAGTGCGCTGGCGACCCTCTTGTCTCCTTAGTGGACTTGTTAGCATTTAATAACTGCACAGTTGTCCAGAAATCGAACGGTCACTTGAGGCACGCCTGACATTTACTTTTCCGTAAACCTAGGGTAGTCTGACAGCTGTCTGCACCAGCCAACCGTTTGTCTCCCCGAGGTGTCTCTTGGAATTCTGACATTGCTTTGGTTTTTTCCAAAAAGGTGCAATTATTCTCCGTGTCGCTTCGATTCGTCCGTGGCGGTTACTCCTTTTTGGGCTTATATAAGAAACGTCAATTTCTCTGTTTTGTTCTTTACGCTTATTCACTCTTCCAAATTTCCAGAGCTTCTTTGCGAATCCCTCTCCTTTCTCTTTCAATCCTCTTCAGTTCTCCTTTCGACCATTTCCATGGCCCTCAGAAGTCAGAGAGTCAAACACATGGCCATCAAGGGTGCTAACAAAGCCAGCGCCCCTCAGAATGTCAGTGTTCCCTTGACCATTAGGGATGAAGCTGTGCCCTCCTCAGCGGGGAAACAGCCTGACGTGGGAAGGTCTGCGGCCACCCCAGTGGTGGTAGATGGGCATGTGCTTCAAACGCCCATCTTTTATCCGAAAGGTAAATCCATGTTCTTTCGACGCTCTGTTTAGGTGATATCCCCTTCTGTTCTTTGCTTTTTATGTTTATCATTGCAATATTTGAATTTGTTCGAGTAGACGTCAAGCCTAATGAATTGAAGCCGGCTTATTTTAAGACCGTGGTGGCGCTCGGTGGCTTCAGCGTGGAGGATGCTCCTTGATATCCTGGCTTAGGTCTGCATTTTCCTCACGACAGAGAGGTTTACATTTATGCGGCCCAGATCGATGCTGGGTTGCGTTTTCCTCTCTGTGAGGATTTACAGACCTTGTGTCAGTTTTACGGGATTCACCCCACGCAGCTTGTTCCGAATGCCTTCAGGATGTGGGTCGGTTTCAAGTTCCTGTGCTTACGCCAAGAATGGGTGTATTCACTGGCCTTGTTCCGGTGTTTCTTCCGACTGGCAGCAGGGGCAAACCACTTCCACCACTTCCAATCCCGCTGGCCGAAGTTTTCAGAGTGGGGAGGCCCTCAGGGATGGGTTTGGAACGTCCATGTTCGCCTGGTCGATGATTTCCGGGCCACTAACTCCAACTACAAGAAGTTTTACTTCTTGTACAAGGGGGGTGTACCCTGGAAATGCCATCGACGACCTGTACCGGATGCATCGATCCTCCCAGTTCAAGTCCATCCGTTCAGTGGCAGAGACTACTGAGAATGCCCTTGAGATGGCGGGCATTCATCAAGCCACGCCAATATTTGATGATTGGGTAATTCTCTAACTCTTATCTTGTCTTATCACTTGTAGGCAAGGTCGTAAGCAAGAGCCGAAAACTGATAGGTCTCTTTGATGACCAGGAATCGGCGGGGTTGTCCCCCGACCAGGTGCTGCTGAGCTCTCCTCCTCCCCCCTCTAGGCGATCGTCCAAGAGGAAACCAGAGGAGGCCCTTCCTTCGGCCCCTGCTGGCCCTTGCTAGCGAGGTATGTTATTTCACATTGCATTATTTCCATATTCCACCTTGTTTCTAAATTTCCTGCGTTTGTTTGACGCGACTTTCTTCTTTTTGTTTCGCAGAAGAGTCCACGGTTGACGTGGTTCGAGACCCTTCTCCTCCACCTGCCAAGAAGGTCAGGAGTGAGGAGCAACCTGCTGTTTGCCGCTGAGGCGCAAAGGGCCGCTGCTGACGCCCAGAGGGATGCTGCTGAAGCCAGGGGGATCGCCCTGGAGGAGGAAAAGAACCGGCTGGCTGATCAGCTGAAGGCGGTTCCTTCACCCCAAGCCGTGATTGAGGAGTTCAAGGCCTCCGAAGACTTTGAGGACCAGGCCTTGAAGGTGATGAAGTCGGCGATTGCCGATTTTCTTTAAGACCTGGTGGGGGAGGTCCAGGCGGTCGACCCCAACTTTCCCCTTGGGGAAGTTGCTTCCTTGAAGAGCTTCTTGCGGGGTCGCCCTTCTCGGCCCGCTGTTGCTGAAGAGGCTGCTCCTGGAGGCGAGCCCAGTACTCCTGCCCCCGAAGGCGAGCAGAGCACCCTTGCCCCTGAGGATCCCAAAGCTTGAAGCCTCCAACTCTTTGGCGACCGTATTTATTTTTATCTTTTTTTTAGATAAATGTCTTTGTAATTTTCGTTTTGGTTTGTAATTACTTTCTTAAGACTTGGGTTTTTGTATTGAATGCCTTTTATATTCATGAGCCTTTTTGAACATGTTTGGCTATTCATCCATTGTCTTAATCATAATTACTTTCCACTTTTTCTTGCTTTGTAATGTCGTCGACCCTTGAAACCTTAGACCAAGCATAAGTCGAACTTTCTAAAGATAATACTTCTGACACTTAAAAGCATAAACTTCTAAGTTCAAAGAGATATTACATTTTTTGAAGTTTTAACCTTTGAGGTGTTTGGCATAATAACAGGGAACTTGTAATTTTTCAGGCTTTATCATCCATAGTGATCGCCTAATTTTCTTTGGCCTGACTTTGGCGTCAGGGCTTTTATTTTGCCTAACGTTTTGCTAGGTCTTTTGGCCTGACTTTGGCGTCAGGGCTTTTTGTTTTGCCTAACTTTATTGATAGGTCTTTTGGCCTGACTTTAGCGTCAGGGCTTTTGGCCTAGCGTTGTTACTAGGGCTTTTGGCCTAGCTTTGTTGCTAGGGCTTTTGGCCTGACTTTGGCGTCAGGGCTTTTGGCCTAGCCTTGTTACTAGAGCTTTTGGCCTAGCTTTGTTGCTAGGGCTTTTGGCCTGACTTTGGCGTCAGGGCTTTTTGGCCTAGCTTTGTTGCTGGGGCTTTTGGCCTGACTTTGGCGTCAGGGCTTTTTGGCCTAGCTTTGTTGCTAGGGCTTTTTTGGCCTAACTTTGTTGTTTGGGCTTTTTGGCCTAGCTTTATTGCTAGGGCTTTTTTGGCCTGACTTTGGCGTCAGGGCTTTTGGCCTATCCTTGGCGATAGGGCTTTTTGGCCTAGCTTTGTTCCTAGGGCTTTTGGCCTGACTTTGGCGTCAGGGCTTCGGCTTGCTTCGAGTAGACACGCTTTATGAAGGAATGGCTTTCTTTTATTGACATAACAGTTCGATTACAAGCTATGCATAAAATCTTCTTAAATGCTCAGAATTAAATGGACGGGGCAACCTCTCGCCTTCGATGGTTTCCAAATAGTAGGATCCTGGTGCGGCGATCTCTACTACTTTGTACGGTCCTTCCCATTTGGCTGAAAGTTTGTTTTTACTGTCCAGCCTTGTGAATTCATTCCTTCTCATAACCATCTCCCCCACGAAAAATTGGTGAGCGCTGACTTTTCTGTTGAAATACCGAGCGGTCGCCAAGCGCATCTTTGCCTGTGTCTTTTCCGAGAGCCATCTCTTTTCCTCTGCTAAGTCAAGGTCAGTTCTGCGCTCGATCTCATTTGCCTCTGCGTTAAAGTGTAAGACTCTGTGGGTAGGCACTGCTAATTCGGCTGGTTCTACTGCTTCTGATCCGTACACTAAACTGAAAGGCGTTTCTCCTGTGGCCGCCTTAGGCGTTGTTCTGATTGCCCATAATACGTTTTCCAGTTCATCTGCCCAGTTCCCTTTGAATGCTCGAACCCTTTTCTTGAGTCCTGCTAAGACAACCTTATTGGCTGCTTCAGCTTGCCCATTCGTTTGAGGATGATGTACTGAGCTGAAACGATGGTCCACATGATATTCTTCACAGAGCCATTTCAGCTCCTTTCCAACAAATTGCGGACCATTATCACTGATGAGTACCTTAGGAATGCCAAACCTGGAGAATATGTTGACCTGCAGGAACTTGATGACTTGGAATTCTATCGTCGAAGCTAGAGCTTTCGCCTCTACCCACTTAGTGAAGTAGTCGATTGCCACTATAATGTGAGTACGCTGACCGGTGCTAATGGGAAAAAGACCCAATATATCGATTCCCCATCGAGCGAAAGGCCAGGCACCCGCCATTGGGCATAATAATGTCGATGGTCGACCCGATCGTGGTGAATACTGCTGGCAAATTTCACACTTCTGTGTTAACTCGGCTGCGTCTTTTCCCAAGGTCGGCCAGTAATATTCCAATCTAAATATTTTCCTGCTTAGTGATCGAGCACCTTCATGGCATGCTGTTGCCCCTTCGTGAGCTTCTCGAAGAACCTTTTCCGTTTCAGGATGAGCGACACACCTCAAGTAAGGTATCGAGTAGCCTCTTCTGTAGAGTTCTCCATCGATGATTAGATAGCTTGCTGCGAGCCTTCTAATCCTCGTGGTTTCTCCTTCGTCCTCCGGGAGGATTCCTTCTTTTAAATAACTCTGGAACGGGGTCATCCATGTGACTTGTCCTTGGATGTTGAAGACCTCTGATCTGCTTTCCAGGACTGAACATAGAGATTTCTCCAAAAATGGTACATCCTGGACTGTCGCCCCTCTGAAGGCTAGTTTACTCAAAGAATCTGCCATCTGGTTTTCTTGGCGAGGAATAAACTCAATCGCGATATTTGGGATTTCCGCGACCAGCTTTTTGGCAATGCCGAGATATTTCTTCATCTCTTCTCCCTTTGCCTCGTAGGCGCCATTAACCTGATTGACAATAAGCTCTGAGTCACTTTTTACCTTAAGCGCGGTTATACCCATTCCATTTACCAGTCTGAGTCCTTTGATAAGAGCCTCATATTCTTCTTCATTATTGGTCGCTGGAAATGTCAAGGCGATCGCGTACTTCAGAGGCTCGCCCTCAGGAGGAATAAGAATTAAACCTGCCCCCGAGCCTTCTTTTGATGAAGACCCATCCGTATAGAGTTCCCATATTTGATTGTCGTCTGCTGACTGACTTGGCTTGTTCTCTGCTTCTGTTTGACCGTTACTCGTGCTTTCCACTATGAAATCAGCTAGTGCTTGACCTTTGATAGCCGTCTTTGGCGCAAATTTGATCCTGAACTCGCTGAGCTCGATCGCCCACTTGACCATTCTTCCTGAAGAATCTGGCTTCCGAGCAGCAATAACTAAGATTGGTGAGGACCGTGATGTCGTGTGCATGAAAGTAAGATCTCAGCTTCCGAGCAGCAATAACTAAGGCATAGAGATACTTCTCAATCTAGACATATTTTATTTCTGCTGAGTTGAACATTTTGCTAATAAAATACACTGGACTCTGAACATTATTCTCCTCCCTTATTAAGACAGCACTGGCTGCCACATCGCTAATGCCTAAATAGAGGAAAAGCTGCTCGCCTGGAACGGGCTTTGCCAGAGCTGGGAGTGTTTGGATATGCCTTTTCAAGGACTGGAATGCTTCCTCGCAGTCTGGCGTCCACTCGAACCTGCGGTTGGCCCTCAAGGTTTTGAAGAACGGGAGGGACCTGTCGCTTGCTTTGGAGAGGAAGCGGTTAAGAGCAGCTAGTCGGCCGTTCAGGCATTGGACTTCCTTATGGCAGGTTGGCGACTTCATTTCTTCTATGGCCTTTAGCTTTTCCGGGTTTGCTTCAATGCCCCTTTCGTTGACCATAAAACCCAGGAACTTCCCGGACTTGACTCCAAAGGCGCATTTTGCCGAGTTCAGGCGAACGCTGTGTCTCGTCATGCATTCAAAAGCTTCACGGAGGTCGGTGGTATAAGGATTGCCTTTGATGGATTTGACGAGCATATCATCTACGTAGGCCTCCATGTTCCTTCCCAGCATGTCCTGGAACAGTTGGTTCACCATTCGCTGATAAGTTGCCCCGGCATTGATGACACTAAAGGGCATCACCTTGTAGCATAGAATGTCCCCGTCAGCATAGAAAGCAGTGTGGGCCTCGTCTTCTGGATGCATTCTGATCTGGTTGTAGCCTGAATAGGCGTCCATGAAGCTTAGCATCTCATGACCCGAGGTAGCATCGACCAGCTGATCAATTCTCGGAAGGGGATATGAATCTTTGGGGCAAGCCTTGTTTAAGTCGCGGAAGTCGACGCACATCCTCCACTTGCCGTTAGATTTCCTGACCAAAACTGGGTTGGCGACCCAGCTCTGGAATCTTACTTCTCTGACGAAGTCAGCTTCAATCAACCTGCCGACTTCCTGCCTGATCGCCAAACGCTTATCAGTCCCGAATGATCTTCTCTTTTGGGTGATCGGCTTGATGGAGGGGTCTATCCTGAGCTCATGAGAGATAATATCTGTGCTGATTCCTGGCATGTCGCTCGGCTGCCAGGCGAAGAGCTCTTTGAATTCCTTGAGGAGGGCGGTCATGGCCTCCTTCTGATCCTCTTTCAAGGTGGTCCCAATGCGCACCTTTTTGTCTGGACCATCGATCTCGACCTTATCCAATTCCTCCATGGGTGCTGGCCGAGCCAAGTCCTCGCGGGGATCGGCCTCTGTCTCGATGGCGAGCGCCTCCCTTTGGTTCTTCCTGCGTAAATAGTTCACATAGCATTGCCGCGAGGAAGGCTGATCTCCTAGCACTTCTCCAATCCCGTTCGGAGTGGGGAACTTCATCTTCTGGTGGACAGTGGAGGCCACAATCTTATTTGGGTTGATCGTGGTCCTCCCTATGATGGCGTTGTAGGATGTAGGTGAATCAACCACCAGGAAAGTGACCGACACCTTGATGCTTTTCCACCCCTTGCCAAAAATCACTAGCATGGTTATAGCCCCCAGTGGGTAAGGTGTTCTTCCCGCAAATCCGATCAGCAGAAAGTCGACCCTTTTCAGGTCGCGTTTGGATTTGCCCATCTTTTCAAAGGCGTCCAGAAACAAGATGTCTGTCGAGCTGCCTCCGTTGACCAGAATCCTTGCAACATCACAGCCGTCAATATCTGCCGTAATGACCAGAGCATCGTTGTGGGGCGTGGTGACATGTGCCAAATCATCTTCAGAGAATGAGATGACAATGTTTTCTTCAGGTCGGGGCCGCTTCCCCAACTGAACTGCCGTAGAGATCTGAGTGGCGTAGACCTCTCTGGCGTTTGACCTCTCGCCGCCTGCGCCGAATCCTCCCGCAATCAGATTCACTCTCCTCTTGCTTCCAGAAGGATCAGCTTGATCTGCAGGGGCTGGTGAACGATGTCTCCTGGGGGGCGTTCGACTTCGGTCTCGCCCTGCCACAAATTCCTTCAACATTCCCCCCTGAATTAGCCTCTCTATATCTCGCTTCAGAATCTTGCAATCGTCTGTCTTATGGCCCTTGCACTTATGGTATCTGCAATAGCTCTCGACATCCTTGCCCATGGGTAACCCACATCGGCGAGGCATCGGTGGCCTAGCCAAGGATCTCCTCTCCATCTCGACTAGTACCGCTGAGATCTGCCTATTTAAAGGCGTGAAGTACTCAGGGACCTCTAGATGGCGAGGCGCTGGAAGAGACTCGACTCGGGGCTTACTTTCTTTTCCCTTCTTCTCCTTCTTTACCTCCTTCTTACCATCGCGTCGGGGTTCATGGGTTATCCTTAGCGAGGTCTTTAGGAGGTTAGCCTCGATGTTTGCGCGTTCAAGGTCTATGAAACCTTTTGCCCTGGACGCCAACTCCTCCAATGTCTCTATCTCCTTCACATGGTAGCTGTTTCGCAGCTTTCGCGAGGCCTTGTTGGCCACATTCAGACCTCTGTAGAATGCTCGAATGATCTTCCCATCCGAGATTCGGCGATCTAATTCTGTGACGTTTTGATGAAAACGCCCGTAGAAGTTGGACAGCGACTCTCCAGGCTGCTGTTTGACCGAGTCAAGGGCGACCACGCTCTTCAGCAACTGGCATTCGCCCATATCTCTCTCCAGGAACTTGCTTCTCAACTCTGCCCAAGTTCCGATTGATCCTGCAGGGAGGCCGAAGAACCAGGACGAAGCCGAACCCGAAAGAGTAGATGGAAATAGCAAAGCCAAATGATTGGTATCGTTTGACTTACCTAGAAGGGAGGCCTCATGCTTGTTGACATGTACGGTGGGATCTCCTCCACCGCTATACTCAGGTATGGCCCGAGCAACCACATCCTTCGGGATTTTGATAGCGACGAGCGCGTCGGTGAAAGGATGAGAGGACTGCTCCTTGAAGGGAGCTATGACTGTCAACTGTCTTTCCTGGAGCCTTTTGTTGAGGAGGTCATCCATCTGATCCACAGTGCAGTACATGGGAGAGGCTCCGGGTGGAGGCGGACCGGAAGGATTGGCAGTATATGCGTCTGCTGGCTCCTTGGTGTGTGCTGGAGGTAGGGACTGCTGACCTGACGTCATCTCCTGATCCTCCTGAGGCGCAGCAGGACCAGGATTGGCCGCTTCTGAAGGTGAAGGCCCTGTGGCAGCAGGGCGGTGGTTTTCCTTAGGAGCAGAGGCTTGGCGGCGCGCCTGTCCTAGGATGGCTTCCAGCAAGGAGACCATCTCGGGGGTTAAATTAATATCCTGCCCCGCAATGTGGACTGTCTACGGTGCAGGGGCTCCGTTTTGATCAGCAGCTGGGGTCGGTCTTGAATCACCGACATGTTCTCGAGCTGTCCGCAAAGGAACAGCGTTAACTCCTGCTCGGCTGGCAGGTTCCTGTTGAAGCGGTGAAGCGGCGGCGGAATCAGAGCTATCTGAGGATCGCTCCCTGGTCTGGTTCCGACGGTTGCTTTGGGATCGAGTTCTCATGGTTGAATTGCTCGCTTCCCACAGACGGCGCCAAATGTTGGATCGTGAAATCTTGAATGCTGATCTGGCAGTGAATTGAATGCTAGACAAAGTTGGGATGACGCTTCAGTTCCAACTCCGGTGAACCTGCAAGTAAGGGAGCGCAACAGAGGGGGTGCCTCTGGGTCCCTCTCTGATGCTTAAATGAGTATGTGTGTGTATAAAACTCAAAAAACGTAAAGAACGTATGTAAAGCAAGGGTATTTATAGGGTAAGAAAGATAGAACCGTATATGGCAGCTGAATATCTTAGTGTATATTGTATTGCCGAAGATTCGGATCGTCAGTTACTGCGAGATATTGCAGTTACCAAATCTAATCCTTAGTGAATATGCAACCGAGATATGCGGGATATCGTGGCCACTTCCTTATTAACGGTTTTGTGGGACCAGAGGATAGAGGCAAGGCTCTCTTCGGGGCGAGCACTCCCATGTCGAGCAGTGGAAGGTCGCGACCTGGTAGAGAATGGCGAGCAGTCCGAGAGCCTTTGACGTCCCTATAGACTTTGGACTCGATTCTGGATTACTCGATGGTGGGCCAAGTTTGGCTTGTACTTGGGCCGATCCGGTTCGGATGTCATGGGATTACCCCCTCTATAGTTATTGGGCCTTCGAGGCCTTTTCTTACTGGGCTGTCACTATCGATACCCAACAGGTACCTGGTGTGGGTTCAGACCCAGGCCATAGGACCCCCGATTGGGGCTCAAGTGAAGCCCCAATCGGTTTGGACCAAACCTGGCTGGATTCGGTTCAAATGATTGGGCCTCCAATTGAGCCCCAATAGGGGGTCCTATGGTATGGGTCTGAACCCAGACCAGGTCACCCAACCATGGGTACATGATCAGGGTTCGGACATAGGACATAGGAACCCCCCGATTGGGGCTCAATTGAAGCCCCAATCGGTTTGGACCGAACCTGGCTGAGTTCGGTTCAAATGATTGGGGCTCCAATTGAGCCCCAATCAAGGGTCCTATGATCTGGGTCCGAACCCAGACCAGGTCGCCCAACCACGGGTACATGGTCAGGGTTCGGACCCAGGCCATAGGACCCCCGATTAGGCTCCAATTGAGCCCCAATCGGGGTCCTATGGTCTGGGTCTGAGCCCAAACCAGGTCCCCAGGGTTGGGTGACCTGGTCGGGGTTCAGACCAGTGGCTAGGGGACCCCCCGGTGTGGCTCGAATCCAGTCGGGACTTGTTTGAAACATTAGTGTAAGTTTGTAGGGTGTAATTGTAACATTTAGAAAAATATTTGGTTAATTTTGTAAATATGAAAAATATTTAACGGAATTTTTTAACAGAAAGTAACGGATGTACCAATTACCATCATTTTCAAACAGGTTGTACCAAAATCAATCGGTTAGGTTGGAAAACCATATTTGTCAAACATGTTGTACCATTTTCATACTTTTCCCTGTTGAATATGAGAGAAATATACCTAACTCATTGGGGGTTAAAATACCGTACGCGAGGAACCGAGACTGATAATCACCGATATTTTTACACTCTTTTTTTCTATTGTTTTTTTCTCATTCTCTCACTGAAGCTCACCATAGCTTCCTTTTTTCAATCCTTCACCATTTTTCTTCAATTTATAGAAGAATGAAATCTTATTTTATTAATTGTTTTTTAATAATTAAAAAAAACGTGTTTTTTAATAATAAAATATAAAAACGGTGAAAAAGAGGAAATTTCCACTGTTGAATTTTTTTAATTTTTTTTAGTTTTCAAATAATATATACATATTTTTCCAATCTCGATTTCTCTTGGCTCGATTATTCGCATACAGTATTTTCATCTTGAGCCAAAATGAAGTGTTTACAGTTGCCCCTCTTTGAGCACGCGTTCATGGAAGTGATCTCATGAGTGTGTGTTCAAAGACAAACAAGTGATTTTGGCTTCTCTCGCTTCATTATTAACATACTAGACAAACATTATCGCGGAACTTTCGGAAGTGAGATATCTACAAGTCTCGATTGTTGGCGATGATTTGCGGAGACTGAGCGCCTAAACGTTCCTCAGCTTGTGATTCCCAGAAGTTGGACACGTACAGATCCTAGTTGTCGAGGATGCCTTGCGGAGGCTGAACACCTAAAGGCTCCGCTCATCAGCTTGTGACTTGTTGGGGATGACTTGCGGAGGCTGAACACCTAAAGGCTCCGTTTGTCGGCTTGTGACTCCCAAAAGCTGGATAACTACAGGTCATGGTCGTTGAGGATGGCTTGCGGAAGCTAAACACCTAAAGGATCCACTCGTTGAATTTGTGATTCCCAGAATCTGGATAACTACAGGTCCTGGTCGTTGAGGATGACTTGCGAAGGTTGAACACCTAAAGGCTCCGCTCGTATTATTTTTTATATTTTTTTTTGCCATCAACGAGCTAGAAGTTGAGAAATTTTCTGGCCAGAAGCATCGTTGATGATGATTTGCAGGGGTTGAGCACCTCAAATCCCCGTTCGTCGGCCTGTAACTTTCAGAATCTGGATAACTACAGATCCTGATCGTCGAGGATGACTTGCGAAGGTTGAACACGTAAAGGCTCCGCTCGTTTATTTTTTTATTTGTTTTTTGCCATCAACGAGATAGAAGTTGAGAAATTTTCTGGCCAGAAGCATCGTTGATGATGATTTGCAGGGGTTGAGCACCTCAAAGCCACGTTCGTCGGCCTGTAACTTTCAGAAACTGGACATCTACAGGTTCTGATCGTTGGAGATGGCTTGCGGGGGCTTAACACCTAAAGGCTCCGCTTGTCGGCTTGTAAATTTCAGAAGTTAGACATCTACAGGTTCTGATCGTTGGGGATGAATTGCGGAGGTTGAGCACCTAAAGACTCCACTTGTTGGCTTGTGTCTCCCAGAAGTTGGATAACTACATGTCCTAGTCGTCGAGAATGACTTGCGGAGGTTGAACACCGAAATACTCCGCTCATCAGCTTGTATTTCACTTTGGAGGTAAAAAACCTTCTCGAGATGTCTGACTGCTTGGGCGGACTTCTCGGCTTGTTTTCTCATTAATCGGCTTTGGAGTCCTTCTTGATGGAGTTTCCTAAAGTCATTCATGCTATGTTCACAAGGTGTATCCATGAAATTTGTCGATGCAACTCAAATTAATGTCGATGACAACTTTTTTTTATTGCTAATGTGGGAAACACTGTCGTCCACTTTTGAGCATTTTTTTTTATTATTTTTTTATCTCTTGATTTTCTTTCCTTTTGCTACGGTATTTTTTCTTTTTACCGCACCTCTCAGTTCCCTTATTTTTTGCCTAGCTTTCCCTTTTGGGGTTTCCACTTAGCAGGGATTTGACTCCTTTCCTTTTGCCATGATCGCCCTTTTTAGGGATTTTTAATCATGCCCTTCTTCCCTAAATTTTGCCTAAACTGCCCTTTCGGGTTTTTGATTTAGCGGGAATTTCTCTCATTTTTTTAGGCCCGCTTTCTAATTAGGAGTTTAGATTGATTGGATTGGGTAGTTTTCTGTTGTCCATGTCAGTGATGATCATGACTCCCCCACTGAAAATCTCTTTGATGACATAAATCTCTTCATATTTAGGTAGATGTGGCAATTTGGGTCAACCCGTCGGGTTCGACCCAACCCAACCCGCAACACTATGCGGGTCAACCCGAACCCGACCCGCGGTACTGTGCGGGTCAGGTTTCATGACCCGAACCCGACCTGGCAGGTGGGTCGATCCTCCTGAGGAAAAACAGCTTTACAATGAAAGGAATGTCAGCCGAAGTGCCGAATCGAATGCACGGGCTGTATCTGTGTGTGAGGCATGAATCAGTGCTTGAGGCTTGAGCAGGTCAAGCACCAAAGCACCGAAGCAGCTGAGCACTTGAGCAGAGGTACCGAAGCACCGAAGCAGGTCAAGCAGCTGAGCACTTGAGGCTTGAGCAGAGGCTAGCTGGATGTCCACACCGGGACACAACACATGATAATTGATCAAGGCATTCCATTTTCAAGGCATTCCATTTTCAAGACGTCCACACCAGGCCACTAAAATTCTGTATACCAAATTACCAATTGATCAAGGCATTCCATTTTCACACATATTCAATGTTCAATTGAGCTCATTTTCGAGTCATCAATCATCATCCACAAACAGACCTAGCACCTGGCGAAGGAAGACGGAAAGAGGCGGCGAGCATTGGAGGTTGAGAAGGAGACAAGACGGCGAGCACTGGAGGCTGGACGATGAGCACTGGAGGCTGAGAAGGAGGCGAGACGGCGAGCACTGGAGGCCGGACGGCGAGCACTGGAGGCTGAATGCCTATGAAGGAGGCGAGACAGCGATTGGGAGATGCAGAGGAGTGGTGGAGCCGGACGCATAGGAGAGGAGTGGTGGAGCCGAACGCGATTAGGAGAAGGACCTGGACGGCCAGACGGCGAGAGCCGAGACGCAGAGGAGTGGTGGTCTGGTGGAGCACCGAGCGACGACTGGCGAGCACGGAGCACTGGAGACTGGGGCTGGTTTCTCTTCGACTTCAACAAGTGGAGCTAGGACTGGGAGCTCAGAGCACTAGTACTCTGGAAGAGACTGAATCGAAGACTAGAGCTGTTAATAGAGCACTCTAATAACTGACTTAGTAAAAACAAATTTAACACGGATCAGTTTCGGGTCAGACGGGTCAGCCCAGACCCGATGTTTTTACGGCGGGTTAGACGGGTCAACCCGAAAATGACCCGTAGCTCCTTTTTCCTGACCCGAACACGGGTCGATTTCAGGTCATTTTCGGGTCGGGTTGAAAATTGACACCTCTATATTTAGGTACAAACTTGCCCCGAGAGTCTAGATTGACTTGAAGGTTATTTATTTTTAAATCTCTCGCTTTTCTATCTTTTTGCTACGGTTTTTTTTTTACCGCACCTCTCGTTTCCTTTAATTTTTGCCTAAGTTTCCCTTTCGGGTTTTCAACCTAGCAGGGATTTGATTCATGTCATTTTGCCATGATTGTCCTTTGGGAAATTTTCAATCATACCCATCTTCCCTAAATTTTGCCTAAACCGCCCTTTCAGGTTTTCGATTTAGTGGGAATTTCTCTCATTTTTGTATGCTCGCTTTCTGATTACGAGCGTTTTTTTTACTGCGATCCACATTGATTGGATTGGGGAGTTTTCTGTTGTCCATGTCAACGATGATCATGGTTCCTCCACTGAAAATCTCTTTGGCAAAATAAGGTCCTTCATATTTCGGCACTAACTTGCTCCGAGAGTCTGGATTAACTTGAAGGATTGTTTTTTCTTTTGAGAATTTGATTGCCTGCTTGCAATTATCTCGGGCGCATCTTCTTGTTAAATGCACGAGTCATGTGTTTCTGGTACAATTGCTCGTGGCACAGGACAATGTCTGCATCTAGCCCACTCTGACTCGTCAATTTCTGCCTCAACGAGGATCCTGGCTGACGGAATTTTTTTCTTCAAGTGAAAACACGACTCCGGCCTCGTAAACAAAGGAGGATGGGGTTGCCCCTGTTGGTGCCTGTATTGAGGTCATGTATGCCATGAGTAGGGGTGAGCAAAAAATACTGGTTGGACCGAGACCGGCCCGACTAAGATCGAGACCGACTAGGACCGAGACCGAGCGGGCGGGTTTTTTCCTCTAAAGTCGGGATTGGGCTCGGGTTCGGGATTTTTCCCAAAGCAGTTTATCATGTTAGTCCTTTAATTGCTGTTTCCACTATGTCATTCATCTGTGAGCGATATGGAGATGAATATTTATGCTTGATCACAACTCATCGACCAATTTAGATTTCTCGCATTGCCGGTGATGATTGACTTCGGCATCCCATGACACATGATGATGTCCTCGCTGATGAAAAATTCAATGGCCTTTGTCCTTATTGATGCAAGGGTAATAACCTATATCTCCTTGTGAAATAATCGATTGCAATCAATATGAATCAATGACCGTTGAACGCCTTTGGGAACATCATGTTGCTTACATTGATGCCCCACATTGAGAAAGACCATGAGAAAATCATGGGATGTGCAGTTGCGCGTGGATTTGGTCCGCGTACACTTGACAGAGGTGATATTGTTGGACATGTTTTATACAGTCAACCGTCATGGTGAACCAAAAGTACCTAAGTCTCGTACGTTCATGCGTGGGCATCAACAACCTTCATGAATTTCTTTCATTAGAGACTCAGCTTCTTTAGCATTCACGATCTCAAATGGGTATAGTCGAGTCACTGGGAAATTAATAGGAAGTCATTCCTCGCATGACCATTCAGACATTTTCTTGTTGCGTTCTCCGGGAACTCCGTACGCCAGGTATCTTTTTATATCAGTGAGTCATGGTTGACCGTCTGATTCTTCGATTATACAACAATAGGCTGAAACTTCTTTGATTTTGATCTCCATTGGCAATTTTTGTTTCACAGAGAAATTTTACTCATGGGTGCGAGCGTTGCCAATTTTTTTTAACGCAAGGACGCAAATAAGAACACAAGGTGATCGTTGGTCTGCTTCTCTTCTTCGCAGCTTCCATCCCCGTGGTGACGACGTTGTTGGCATCAATGTTGTTGTCCCTCGATGGGTTTCTCCGCCCTTCAGGGAATCCGATCAGTTGGAAGTACTCCGCCTTGCTGTGACGAAACGTTCCGTAGTGTCTATAGTTCAAGTCTTTTCGATCGACGCTTCCAACAATAACATCTCTCTGCATTGACAACGATGTCTCCCCTATTGTCAACAACAATGGCATCTCCTCTGCAGGAGTCAACAACCTGCGTGTGTCCCGTGTCAACAATGGTGACTCTTATGCAAGAGTCAACAACTACGTCTTCCGCGTGTCAACAATGGTGACTTTTCTGCAGGGGTCAACAACGGCGTCTGTCCCGTGTCAACAATGACATCTTGATGGCGTATCCCCTATGTTAACAACGGCGTCACTTCAGCTCTATTTAAGTAGCCGCTGCTATAGCTCGATCAAACGATAGGGAGTTGTTTTTCTAATCTTCTTTACTCTGTAAAACAACCTTCCATTTTCCTGTGGTCGAATGTGGTCTGGTGGCGTGGGTCGGTTTGACTATGATTGCCACTTTCTCTAAGCGAGGTGTAACATAGAAGACAGACTCAATTCTGATGATGGGAACCTCGGTGTCCCTCCTTGCTGCCGTACCCATTACTTATCTCTGGTCCTTTCCTTGATCAGATAGTTGTATAAGACGATTCTACCTCAGGTAATGGGTTTCTCGTAGTAAATCATCTTTTTATTGATTATACTTATCGCTCACTGCATTTAGGAATTGATACAATTAGGTATCTGCTTGATTTTGTGTTTCAAATTGCAATGTCGTCTGGGTCAACGGATCCTTCTATGTAATGTATAAAGTCAGATTCGACAAGGGTCTCCCACTAGCGATTAGACGAACAAAAAGGCTTGAGGGAACTTCATCAAGCAGAGCTCCAATGGTGATACCAGTTGAAAATAAGCATGACAAGCCCTCGTGAGCATCAATGTCATCGAGTTGGATCACTAGTGATGGGCCTGGGAATGAAACGGCGAGGAGAGGAAACAACAATGTACCTGAACTTTCGGCTAAATGTTTCCTCTAGGCGACTTCATAATCTTTGAAAATAGGGCGAAAACCCAATCACGCCTGTCTGGAGCTCATAAGAGCCAAAATTCGTTCGACCTAGGAGGTCATGCCAACGATTGACTGAATTGTGCAGGAACTCATGACGTGCATGGTCTGTTCTAGTTGGATGATTCTCTCCTCATGTTCTTGAGGTGTTGGAGTCTTCGAATGTCGCATGGATCCCTGAAAACCTAAATCCAATATACTATAGTAAGAAGGATGAATACACCATTGATCATGCATGATTGATTTCAAAAATTCTGCATGTTTCATTCATTCCATTCGTAGACTTTGATTGCATGTATGGCAAAAGTTTTTTTCAAAAATACTTTATAAGGATATGGCCAATCGATGTCTAGTTCTTAAGATGTTTCACACAACGACGTAGCTCATTGAGTGCATTTGTTGCTTGTTCATTGGTTCGAACGAAGGTCGAGGACATGTATTTTGAAATTTTTTTATTTGCCTCGTTCTTCGTATGAACTGTTCAAGAGTGTCATTCAACTTATCTACGTTGCCCCCACATTTTTCCAAGGTTCTCCCACATTGCTAGAATGACGGTGGTTGCTCGGATCTATCTCTGATAATCTCATCCGGGTTAAAAGACGGACTTGCTGGTGTCGAATGGAACTTGCGAACGTTTTCCATATTCCATAATTCAGACAAGGCGTTAAGGAGAATCCAATTGACTTTGTAGTTTACGAGCTCGTGAACCTCGTCAATCTTCTTGTTCACGTATTTCTGATTCTATTTTGTCATGGCTTTCCATATTCGGACAATTTCGAGCGTAAGGGGCTGTATGACCTTAATGTGAGGGCAATGTCTTTTTTTCATCCTTACCAGAGATGGTGCGTGAAACGTCTTAAGGATACAAGATTGAATGAACGGAACTTACATTTTTTTTTGGAAAAATGCAATGCAAGTGCAAGATTGTAAACTTCATTAGTAAGACTCGTATTACATTTACAACAGTCTCGAATATATAATACAAAATGTCAATCCTATACATGTCATGATCTAAGGCCAAAACAACACATTTACATCAATGGGGCAAACTTCTTCATGGGTCAAATTTCTTCATGGGCCAAAATTATTCATGGGCCAAACATCTTTTATAGAGTTATTGGGCTGATTTCTAATTCCCAACTGTTGGGCCGAATCTTCTTCATGAATTGTGGGTCAATCTCGTATCCAAATACTTGGGTTGAATTCCCATTTACAAAAGTTGAGCCCAAAAATGGAAATACACACAAAACTGGTAAAGGTTAAACACGGTGTGGAGCTTTTGCTCTAAATGGATGTAATTTCTAGGTCCTCTGAACCAGTGGAACCTCACCCCCTTAAGAGGATCACGAGCTCATTCCGATCAACGAGTCGAGTTGTTTGAGTGCGTGTCGGTGGTCCAAACCGCTCCTGGCGCATTCCCCTACTAAATACCCTAAGCTCTTACTGTGCTCCAAGTCCGAGCAGGTAATGGTAACCAACGTGGTGTGTGCAAAAAAAGAATTTAAATTTTTTTTATTACAATTACATCGCCTTTTTTGACAAAAATTGAAACTGCAACCACGAGCAAACTGTCAAAACGGATATGGCAAAATATAATATGGCAAAGCAAACATGACAATGCCTAAACCCTCTAAAAGACATCCCCAGCAGAGTTGCCAAATTGTCGGACGTCGAATCCGAATTTCTCGACCCGTTTGGAAAATATTTTTAATTTCCTTTTGAAATGTCGGGACTTGGCGAGCGGGGTCATCAACCAGACCGAAAAAATTGAAAGAATCGTCACCAAAGGCTAATCGGAATCCTAAAATCGCCTAGGGTACATGGAGTTAACATCCAAGGGGTTATAAAGGTCTACGTCCAGAAAATCGAGTTAAGGGGTTTGATTACGTCGTAAAAGCTCGCGAGCTCATAATCCGCCCTTTCGGTACTTTAGTTCGCTTTTGAATGTTTTTCAATTTACCTGAATTGCCCGTTTTGATCATGCTTGACCCAAAAAGAATACATGCATTTTCTTTAAATTAAATAAACCATGTACAAACAATTTTTTGTTGAGTTAATTTCAAATAAACAAGAGAGAACTACAGTTAATCGTGCTCAAAAAAAAAAATGGTTTAACTCTTGAGCCATTTTAAACATGTCAAAACATGCAAGAATGATTTTTTGAAGATATTAAGCTCGTTGGACTAATTTGTCCCATTTTTGAGAAGTTATAAGATGTCAAAAAATGATAGGGACCAAAATGCAATTTATTAAAATTTGAGCTGAATTGGACAAGTATTTCGAAAAATATATAAATGACCCTAAACTATTCTGGACTTATTTGTAATACTTGGTAAAGTTCTAAAATAACCTGAAAATTTTTTAGACTTATTTGTATCATTTTGAAAATTCATGAAATATCCAGAAAAATTTAGGAATCAAAAATGTATTTTTCGAAAAAAAATTATAACTGAATTGAATTTTTTTTATATTACATAATTGACCCTAAACAATTCTAGATATATTTGTAACACTTGGTAAATTCCCAAAAATAACCCGAAAATTATTCTAGACTTATTTGTAACATTTTGAGAAATCATGGAATGTCTAGAAAAGTTTAAAAATCAAAATGTAAATTTTTTAAAAAACGAGCTGAATTAAGAAAAAAATTTAAAAATTTTCACAAATGGCCCAAAACTTTTATATATGGCACAAATGGTTTATAACACTCGATAACGTCCTAGAAATGACCCAGAGTCCAAGGACCGAGTTGTAATCTTCATCAAAGTTTGGGAAAGACCTAAGTCATTTTTTTATTTGAAAATACCTTTTTCACATATACATAATATACATATACATAATATATATATATATATATATTATACATATAGAGAGATAGATAACATATACATAATATATATATATATATATATATATTATACATATACATATATATTATACATATACATATATAGTATTACATAGACATAATATAAATATATATTATACATATATATTAACAAGTATATTATACATAAATATATAATATATGTATATAAACTCTCAATTTTATTTCACATTTAGAAAATACAAATATGATATTGAATATGAGAGAAATATACCTAACTCATTGGACGTTAAAATACTGTATGCGAGGAACTGAGACTTATAATCGCCAATATGTTTTCACTTTTCTATTATTTTTTTCTCAGTCTCTCATTGAAGCTCACCGTAGCTTCCTTATTTCAATTCTTCACCATTCTTCTTCAATTTATAGAAGAATGAAATCTTATTTTATTAATAAAAAATACGTTTTTTTAATAATAAAAACGGTGGAAAAGAGGAAATTTTCCACCGTTAATTTTTTTTTAGTTTTCAAATATAGATATGTATATATATATACTATATATATTTTTCCAATCTTGATTCCTCTTGGCTCGATTATTCGCATACGGTATTTTGATCCCGAGCCAAAATCAGGTGTTTACACTAAGTGCTGCAAGGAATGAAGCCATGTTGAGGACCACTGTCTGAGCGAAGCCTATTTTAGGTGACGAGTGAGTGTAGTCTCGATCTAGGCTACATCCTGGGAACTCTTACCAACTAGTTTATGTCTTGAATCCATAGAGACGAGGGTGATGAAGTTTTTTGTGGTTCTTTTTGCAGTTGGGTTCCTTTTATAATGGAAGGCGTTTGTCATAGCAGTATGCTTATGATCCCTGTTTTTGGGGATTCCTTTATTCTTTTTCTACGTGTAGGATTTCTATTGTCGATTCCCTTCTTTGGTCAGGCGCGTGTCAGTGAGGAACTGATCACGTCTCTCTAGGGGCTTTTTGGCAGGAATGTCTCTTTGTATTCCATCGTCTCCTAATTTGATATTTTCTAGTGAAACCATAATTACATTTTTGAATCTTCTTCGATACTCTTTATATTTCTCTCTAACTTTGAATGTAGTTTACCATTTCTGTTCTCTTCTGAAGTCCTTCTTGCACTTTAAAACTTTTATGGATTTACTTTGAAAACTTCTCCCTTTTTGTGCCTTCTCCACTCTTCCTAACCATTAAGCTTTTCTGTAGAAAAAAACGGAAGCAGTCCTCATACGATGCCAGGGGTTCGTCCCGAGGGAACTTTTGCAACCTTGAGTTTTCTCTCGCAGGTGATTTTATTGTTTCTTTTTTCTTTTTCTATTTTTGTGCCTTTTCTTCCTATAATTCTCTACGTACTAGAGATTACGTTTTGTCCCCTATTATTTATATGTTATGGTTTACAAGCTGAGGCCAGAGTAGTTTAGTGTTGCTGTAGCCTTTGGTGGTCTGGGAGAGATCCACGCTCCAAGGTACCCATGTTTGGGTTGTTGAAGAAAGGCAATCTGATAGGAATACATACACTGAAGTAATTAAAGAAGAGGAAGATTGATTATTGTTTTCTGTTTGTTTCTCCATTAAATGTTTAGGGATCATTTTGTTAGTTGTGCAAAGTTGAGAGTTTGTTTGTTATTTATTTTAATTGTTTAACAGTTTTAACTGTTCACCGAGTGCAAGAATCAGAAAGATCTACACTATATATTATCCTGTAGTCTGTAATCCTTTTCATCAATGAATCAGAGATATTTTCGTTTCTACTGAGTTGTTCATTCTTATCCATTTTCATCATGGTATCAGAGCTGGTAAAATAGATCTGATTTTTTTTCCCTTTGATCCCGTTTATTTCTTTTCTCCGATCTTCTCCCCCAACCCTTCGCGCTTTCTTCCTTCTGATTCAAGAATCCTATTGCTGCGTCTTTTCATCGAACACAATGGAAGCAAAACCTGCAACTGTAATCGATTCCGATCATCCCTTGTATCTGCACCCTTCCGATACTACAGGTCTCTCCTTGGTATCTATTCAGCTAACTGGAACGGAGAATTACTCGATTTGGAGCAGAGGAGTGCTCATTGCCCTATTGGCGAAGAACAAGCTAGGGTTTATCAATGGAACCTGCAAGAAGGAAGATCTTGAAGCTTCCTTACATCACCAATGGGATCGCTGTAACGCTTATGTGTTTGCGTGGCTGATGAACTCGGTTTCTCGAGATCTTCTGAGCACTATCATATACTCAACAAGTGCTCATCTTGTGTGGCTTGATCTTAAAGAAAGATTCGACAAAGTGAATGGGTCGAGGATCTACCAGCTCCACAGAGAGATATGCGTGACCAACCAAGGTATGGATTCAATTTCAGTTTACTACAACAGATTGAAGCTGTTATGGGACGAATACTCTGCTATCTGTACAATTCCTTCCTGCACCTGTGATCACCTGAAAGCAAAGATCACTCATGAGAACAATATCAAGCTTTTCCAGTTTCTCATGGGTCTGAAAGAAAACTACGCAAATGCAAGATCTAATCTTCTAATGAGAGTTCCCCTACCTAGCTTGAACGAAGCATACTCAGTTCTTATACAAGAGGAAAGCCAACGTGAATTCAGCAACCATTCTAATTCTGTAAACATGCTGGGAACAACAAATTCAGGGGAAACTTCTGGATTCTACTCGGGGAATTCTACATCAAGATTTAGTGGTAACAACAGTAATCGAGCAAACAAGAAGATCTTCACTTGTCAGCATTGCCATAAAAGAGGACACACGATGAATTTCTGCTGGATCTTGCACCCGCACCTAAAGAACAAAAAGAAACCAGGTTCTTTTTCATCTGGATCTCAAAGTGCTTATAACACATTTGCCACTGAACCATGCGACACGCCATCTGCGACTCCTTCACACAAGAATTCCAATGCTGGATCCACAAATAATTCAGTCTCGGCATCATCTGGAATTAACGGCTTATCAAAGGAGCAATATGAACAGGTTCTTAGCATGCTGGGAAGCAATGATAATGCCTCTACATCTGAAGCAAGAGCAAACATGACAGGTATAAATTCTTCCCATCCTTCTTTAGGCACAAGAACAATAGAATGGATTCTTGACACCGGGGCTACCAACCACATGACATCACGATTAGATAGCCTCATTAATGTGAAGAAAATCAAGAATTCAAAAGTTTATTTACCAAATGGAACTTTTTCATATGTTACACACATCGGTGATCACTTTCTGACAGAAACAATAATTCTGAAAAACGTATTATACATACCTGATTTTAAGTTCAGCTTGTTATCTGTCCCGAAAATTTCACGTGATCTCCAATGTTGTGTTATGTTTTACCCTCAATTTGTGATTCTTCAGGACCTTTGCAATGGGAAGGTAATCCGGATTGGTAGAGAGATCAATGGCTTGTACATTTGTGCTTCTAAACCCATAACTGATGTTGCATTCAATGTTTTTGATAACTCTGTAAAGTCTGGTGATTTGTGGCACAAAAGATTAGGCCATGTATCTGAAACAATTTTTTTGAAGATTCCCTTTTTGAAAAATATGAAGGATCGCTCTGTTGATTTTAAAAATAGTTGTATTGTTTGTCCTCAAGCTAGACAACATAGAGATCCCTTTCCTGCTAGTATTTCTCAGACCACTCGATCTTTTGAATTGATTCATATCGATACTTGGGGCCCTTTTCATTGTCAGACATATGATAACAAACGATATTTCATTACTATCGTCGATGATTATACTAGGACGACATGGACTTATTTGATTGAATTTAAAACTGATGCTTTTCTGATTATCAAAGATTTTGTGATGTTAGTAGAAAATCAGTTCAAATCTTCTATTGGTATCATACGCACTGACAATGGTGGTGAGTTTGTGAATCAGTATACTGCAAGTTTCTTTGCTAGTAAAGGTATTCTTCACCAGAAAACCTGCCCATACACGCCTCAACAGAACGGTGTCGTTGAGAGGAAGCACCGACACTTACTTGAGGTGGCTAGAGCCTTGAAAATTCAAAGCTCTTTGCCCGATTTATACTGGGGTGATGCTATTCTAACATCTTGTTATTTAATCAATCTATTACCTTCTTCTGTTTTGTCTTTTATTTCCCCTTTTGAGAAGCTTCATGGGAAAGCTCCAGATCTTTCCCATCTTCGCACCTTTGGATGCTTTTGTTTTGGAAAAAATCTGACCCCCAAAAACAAGTTTGTCTCCAGGTCGATTCAAAGCGTGTTTATGGGGTATTCTTCCAGTCAAAAGGGGTATAAATTACTCAATTTACAGACAGGAGGTATGTTTATAAGTA
The DNA here is from genome assembly GCA_946814005.1 of Chamaenerion angustifolium. NCBI lineage: Eukaryota > Viridiplantae > Streptophyta > Magnoliopsida > Myrtales > Onagraceae > Chamaenerion > Chamaenerion angustifolium. The sequence continues at coordinate 6,347,986 of OX328278.1, read as the reverse complement.
AAGATGTTATTTTTTTCGAAAATATTTTTCCTTTTGCTTTACGAAATAAGAATCCCTCAGCTTTGTTTCCTGAACATGTTATTGATACTCATGATCAACCTATACATTCTCATGAGCATTCCGATCCTGTTAATGATGTTCCTGAACCTGTTGATGATAGTGCTCCTATTTCAGCTGATAATGAAAATAGGAATCGCAGAAGCACTAGACTTACTAGACCTCCGGTTTGGCATGAAGATTTCATTATGTCCAATCGTATATCTACTGCTCACCCTATGTCAGATTTTTTGACCTATAAACATCTCAAAAATGATTACAAGGTTTTTGATTCATCTGTTTCTAAAATTTCTGAACCGAGATCTTTTCAAGAAGCTGTTCAAAATCCTGTTTGGGTTTCTGCCATGCAAAATGAAATTTTATCTTTGGAAGAAAACAAGACCTGGTCTATTATTCCACTTCCTGCAAATAAAAAACCGATCGCCTGTCGTTGGATTTTCAAAATTAAATATAAATCTGATGGTACCATTGATAAGTACAAAGCTCGTCTCGTTGCAAAGGGGTACAATCAACAACAAGGTATAGATTACACAGAAACTTTCAGTCCTGTTGCTAAAATGGTGACAGTACGCATTATTCTTGCCTTGGCCTCTGTTTTTTCTTGGCCTTTGTACCATCTAGATGTTGTCACTGCCTTTTTACAGGGAGACCTACACGAAGAAGTTTACATGGAGATTCCTGAGGGATTTGGTACTCACGGGGGGAATAAGGTTTGTCGACTACACAAATCCCTCTATGGCCTTAAGCAATCGTCTCGACAGTGGAACCAGAAACTGACTCAGGCTTTAATTTCAAATGGTTATACTCAGAGTAAGTACGACTATTCCTTGTTTACTAAGAAACGAAATCGAGAAATTGCTGTTTTACTTGTATATGTTGACGATCTATTGATCACTGGAAACTCGAACAGCATAATTGAGGAACTCAAGCTGTTTTTAAATCAAACGTTTAAAATGTAAGATCTCGGGAGTTTGAGGTATTTTTTAGGTGTTGAAGTGGCTAGAACAGGTAAAGGATTGGTGTTGAATCAGCATAAGTATGCTCTGGAACTGGTTACAGAGGCAGGACTGGCCGGCTCCAGACCAAGCAAAACTCCAATGGAAACCAACCAGAAACTCACTTCAGCCGACTATGATCTTCACACAGGGAAGAACCAACATGATGAGGTATTACTTGACTCTACTCCATATAAAAGACTTATTGGAAAGCTGCTTTACTTGACTGTGACTAGGCCTGACATATCATTTAGTGTCCAGCAATTAAGTCAGTATATACACATGCCAAAACAGTCTCATATGGATGCTGCCATTAGGATTGTTAAGTACATTAAAAATCAGCCAGGGATAGGATTGTTTTTTCCTGCAGATTCTGATCTACAACTAAGGGCGTATTGCGATTCTGACTGGGCAAGTTGCCAAGAAACCAGGAAGTCAATAACAGGTTTCTGTATTAAATTTGGGGAATCTCTAATCTCTTGGAAAGTTAAAAAACAAAATACGGTTTCTAGATCATCTGCAGAATCTGAGTATAGAAGTATTGGCATGACAGTTTCTGAAATCATCTGGATAAAAGGTTTATTTGGTGAATTGAATGTTTATCATACAAAACCTGTTATTGTTTACTGTGATAATAAAGCTGCATTGCATATTACTTCTAATCCTATGTATCACGAAAGAACCAAACACATTGAAATTGATTGCCATTTTGTTAGAGAAAAATTGCTGGCTGGTTTGATTTCTATGCAGTACATCGGAACCAAGGAACAAATCGCGGACATATTCACTAAGGCCTTGGGACAAAGCCAACATTACTATTTAGCTGGAATGCTTGGGCTTCGTGATATTTTCAGACCTATCAGATTGAGAGGGGGTGTTGAAGAAAGGCAATCTGATAGGAATACATACACCGAAGTAGTTAAAGAAGAGGAAGATTGATTATTGTTTTCTGTTTGTTTCTCCATTAAATGTTTAGGGATCATTTTGTTAGTTGTGCAAAGTTGAGAGTTTGTTTGTTATTTATTTTAATTGTTTAACAGTTTTAACTGTTCACCGAGTGCAAGAATCGGAAAGATCTGCACTATATATTATCCTGTAGTCTGTAATCCTTTTCATCAATGAATCAGAGATATTTTCGTTTCTACTGAGTTTTTCATTCTTATCCCTTTTCATCATGGGTGTTGATTTTCCACGATCGTGGGAGTCCTATGTTTTCCCCACCATGGTGGATGCTGACATGTGTTTTCCCCGTAGTGAGGATTTGAAAGATTTGTTTCGGTATTACTGCATTGCTCTTACCCAATTGATGCTTAATGCCATCAGGATGTGGACTAACTTCAAGATCGTGTTTGTTTGTTGTGGATGAACGTACTCATTTGCTCTGTTTCGGTTCTTTCATAGTCTCGTCGCATGTGTCATCCATTTTTCAAGCGCGCTAGCTTAAGTTTCAGAAAGTGTGGAACAGGGGTGCTCGCTTTAGGTTTATGGACAACCTTGAAGCGGTTGGAAGTCACTACTAAAGGTTTTACTTCTTTTATCAAGGGGTGTACCCTGGAGGCTTTTCACCCTCTAGAAAGATGTTGTGCCTGTGTTAGGTGTTTTGTTATGGCGCGATAGGCATGCTATTGATGATTTTTATTATCTTCATCGTCGCTCAAATTTTCAGTCGTTTCGGTATGTCAACGAGATCTTGGAGGTGACCTTGTTAGTAAAAGGTTTTTAGCAGGTTGTTCCTGCTTCTGTTGATGGGGTAAATTTTGATCTCTTTATTTTTTGTTTCCTTTTTGTAGGTACTCGGAGCCTTAAGATCCTTAAGTCTTTTCTAAAAAAATTGGACTTCGTCTTTCAGCTTAGGAGGATGATCTTAAAAAAAATCATTCCCTCATCTAAAAAAAGGAAGGATGGTGGTTCCGCACCTGCTGAGGTGCCTCCTAAGAGGAACTCCTAAGAGGGGGAGGACCCCAGGGATTCATATCTCTGACACTCCTTGCCCCATGATAACGAATCAGACATTAGTGGTTCAAGGTTTCTATCCCCTGTATTTTATTGTCGTTTTATGTTAAAGTGGTATTGATCATTCTCTTTTCTTTCTTGTTTAGTTTTTCACATGTTCCTCCCACCGCTCCGAAGATGAGGATGAAGACCCTGGCCGAAAGCTGAAGAACCCCCTCGTGATTGCCTTAGTCCTAAAAGAAAAGGCGTGGACATCATGGTTGCGTTCGGGCAGGACAAGTACCCTTGTGGAAAGGGAACTCGACGGTCTAAGGTACTATTTCTTGATGAGTACTTTAGATTATTTGGTATTCACAATCTTGTTTGATTGAGTGCTCACGGGCTTTGGGCCCCTTGTGAGACTTTGAGGAGTACTAGGATCCCTGACAACATTAGGCTCGAGGACATTCCCGACCTTTTTTTATACACGTTGGATGGGATCATCCCTCCGAAGGGTCGGGAGATGCGTGTGGAGATTGTTGAAGGCGTGCAGGCTCTTAGGTCACACCTTACTCGTGTGGCCTTGGTAATTCACTTTTGCCTACCTAAACCTTGCTTGTGAGTCTTTATATGTTGCGTATGTACTGTTGATGTTCCTTCCATTGTGAAGCTTTTCCGCAAGGAGACAATTCCTGCCCGTATTGTTCGGTACTTGGCTCATATCCAATCCAATCTATACACCATGTTATAGGCTTACTGGAGCTACGAATTTGTTCCCTAGGAGATTAGGGATCTAATGGGGAAAGTCGAGGAGCTAGAGGAATATGTGAAGTGTCTCAAGAGGGACTTGGATCAGCACAAGGAGATGATACTGGACTCGGAGAAGGGGAAGGCAAGAGTAGAGAATAAGGCATGAAAGGTCTGTTAGAGTCTCGTCCAGGCGGAGATGACCCATCATATTGTTGTGCTGCAGACAACCCATGCTAACCGGGATGAGATGCACACTCATCAGGACCTCTTGGTGGTTAAGAGGGAGAAATTTTGGGTTGAATAAGCTAGCTAACATTCTATTAATGAATATTGCAGAAATATTGGTGGACAAGAATCTGCACACTAACTGCTTCCTGCTCTTTCCAAAAACTCTGGATATTGCGAATTCCGAATACGGTGATAAATATTGGAGATGGGAATCTGTGACCGAGACAAGGTTAGAAGCGATGTTACGGTAAAAGAGGTTTCGTATTATGATGATGCCAATCTAATCCTTAAGTAATTAATTAATGAGATGATATGTGCATGCATGCAGGAATGGAGGTTGTGCTCAGATTGCAATCCTGAAGGAGGTTTGCTTTTTAAGGATTATTGGTAGTTTCAATACGATGTTTCTATCTCCATGAGTTGTGTACGAGGTTATGTTTGTGATTAAGATGGAGAAAGATAATTTTGGTTGGAGTCGTCTGCCACTCTGCCAGTGAATTTAGAAGTCAATCTTGCCGACGGGAGGAAACTGGAAACCAAACGGAGTCTGAATGAAATTACAACCGAGCAGTGGATAGACATCTCCGCCGGAGAGTTCATGATGTCAACAGACACCCTCGGGATGATGAACTGTTGTCTTTACGAACACAGTGGACACTGGCAAGGCGGACTTGTTCTCAAAGGTGTTGCCATTAAGACAAAAATAAAAGTAATCAAGACTTAGTCGATTCATGAATCTATCTATGGTTGATTCATATCTTTGTCATGCACTTGCAATTCTAATCGATTATTTATCTCTACTAGTTACAAATATTTCTTCACTTTTATTAAGAATTCTCTCGGTGAAACTACATTTTACATGAGTTCACATGTCCTTATGAATGCCAACAAAAAATATTATTGTTGGACAAAATAATAAATATTTTGTTGATATTATTGCACATTGTTATATCACTTAAGTATGAAAGTTTGCCATTTAATACCTTGTTATTTGATCAATAGTCCATTATTATTCCTCTCTCAATAATCAAGTCCCGTACTCTATCTTGTTTCTTCTATTGTTTCACATGAACCCTTGAGTCTTTAGACGTACCTAGTTTGTTCACGGTCTTACTCCAGGACTCGACAAATTTTTGGGACGCGTCATCAAGTACTTTATATATAAACACTCCAAATCGCAAGAAGGATACCAATGTTATTTTCTCATCAGGAATGGATATTATACATCTATGAATGCCACATTTTTTGAAGACACGCCATATTTTTCTCCTTTATCCTTTGAGTCCACCACGATACATGATGTGTTATCACTTTAAACTCTTAGTCCACCAACATTTGTAATCCAAACTGCACCACCACTTCAGATTCTCTCGATGATGTCTCAAACTTCACCTTTAAGTATGCAGATTGCAAGGAGACTCATGACTCTGAGATGAGATTAGTGAAAAGTACTAAACGAAAGGATCTAGATATTCTTGATGTTAAGTCTCGAGCACTCATGTCTTCGTCTGAGTTGTTATAGGTGCTCTTCGTTAGGGCAACAATTCTATGTGAGGGGTTTTGAGTATGGCAATATGAATCTATCGGGACAAGTGTATAGCACGAGACTGTCGCCTAATATCCAAAACTTGCCCGCAAAGCTCAAGATAAATTATTTTTTGGTCGAGTTTTACCTTCAATTGTCTTAAGCAACCATGATCTCTAAGAGTCTTCATTAGGCAAGCTATTCTAAAGCATGCCTTTTATGGTAGGTGGATTTTTGGGCACCTTTCATATGAGTTTTTTTCCTAGGGAAGTCCACAAGGTTGCTACTTATTAGCATGAATGAAGCATCTTGCATGACTGTTTGCCCAATCGAACGTTGTCATGGCGAGGTTGGGTGCAGTCATGGTCCAGGCATCATTCTTTGGAACCGTTGACATTGATGTTTAGATTGATTGTCTTAAAGCATGTTTTGTTGCCAAGTGCTATACTCAAATTTATGTTATTAGTTATGGTAATACTTTTTCTCTAGTAGCTATGTTTCACTTTGTGCGTCTACTTTTCATTATTGCGGTTATCAAGCACTCACTCTTATTTAAGTTAGATATAAAAATGTTTTCTGCATGCAAAGTTTGAATACAGAATTTATATGGAATAACCTTCTGGGTTTGTTGCTTTGAGGAATGACAATGTATTTATAAATTGTATCATGCTTAATATGAACTTAAGCGATCACCACGCGTTCCTAATATAAAAAAAAAAATTCAACTCGATTATTCAGGAATTTGGAATGATTCGAAACAAAGTTCAACTTTTTTATTACTACTCACGTTATTCTAGTGATCTATGCATGTATTTGATAAAAACTTTCTACATCTATTTTTACATAAAACAGAAAAACATAAATTATGGCACTATGAGAAAACGTATAGCTTTTTTATTCTCCTATGTTAAAAAAACAACATATTAGACTAATCAATAAGATTAATCAAATATATTTATAAGTATTAAAATAATATATTATTCCAATAAGGTAATAACAAATATGTTTTTGTAAACATTATAATATAATTATATTAAATATCGTGGCTTAATCTGATTTATTTTAATCTAATTTTACACTATAAAAAGAATACCAATTTTTTCACATGTTGTCGGGGTCAATAGTTATTGGTTAAGTGAAATATATATATATATATATATATATATATATATATAATCAAGAGGCCAGAAGGTGAAATAAGAGTACCAAGTAGTGAGTAGTGCTACTAACAACGGTGTTTTTCTACCAAAAAAACAAACAAAAAAAAACAACGGTGTTGACTTTTCAATTGGTTTTCCACCACAAACATCCGACAAATACATGTTCGTTCCTTTGTGATTAAAGGAATCTAAGATATAATTTAACTTTAGGGTTAATAATTATATCACTATCATAGTTTTGAACTCTTTATAAATTATTATTCAAATTTTGTTTCATCAAATTTTGTTATTCATACTTTCCGAATATGGATAAATTGCTACATCCGTTAAATTTTTCGTTAATTAGATATGATGTGGCAATCCATGATTGATCTATAACTTAAGAAACTAAATGATATTTTAAAAATAAAAAAAAAAATAGATTTTTGTTCAAAAAAACTGAAAAATTAAAAAGGAAAGTAAGAGTACAATATTTTTATAAAAAATATGAAACAAAATTAAAAAAAAAACTAAATATTTATTATCATTTTTTATTTCATAGGATTAATAAAAAATATTATATTAAAAAATCATATTTTTCCTATTAATTTTTCAGGTTTTTTATAAAATATTTCTAGTATTTTTTAAAAAAGTAATATAATTTTCTAAATCATGGACCAAACATGTGGTGCTATGTTATTTTTCGATCATATTTAATGAAAAACTTAACCGAGGTAGCAATTTGCGTCAAAGTTTAAGTAATACTTTTTAAAAGAGTAAAGTAAGTGTCCATAGTTAATGTAGTAATTTGGTTATTAAACCTTAAGTTTATTCTCTTCTATGTTTGAAATTTATTTGCTCACTTATTTCCCTGTTAATCCACACTTATTAATTTTACGTGACAATATAAATATTCTACACAGATGATAATTTTACCACTTTTGGTTAGTCTTCTTTTTCCAAAACCGTTTCTTATATTCTTTTATTATTATTATTATTACAAGTTGCAGAATACAACCGTAAAACTCGTTGAAAGTTAATCTAAGCATATGCAAAAAGGAATAATTATTTTTTTTATTTTTAAGGTCTAACTCTCATACTAGATTAGTATAGAAAATGTGTAATAGTAATAAGGCATGTTCATCGTCTAATGAGTAAAAACGTTTTGAGAATACATACTAACAAATTTTAATGTTAGGATTAACGCTCGGTGTAATTACTATATCAGTGTTGTAGTGCATCTGGTCTCATATAAAGATATAAAACAAGGTTTTATCACTTTATGACAAGGTGCGTGTTTATGAATAATAACTTCACCTTTAAGTATGCAGATTGCAAGGAAACTCATGACTCTGAGATGAGATTTGTGAAATGTACTAAATGAAAGGATCTAGATATTCTTGATGTTACGTCTCGAGCGCTCATGTCATCGTCTGAGTTGTTAGATGCTCGTCATTAGGGTAACAATTCTATGTGAGGGGGTTTGAGTATGGCGATCTAAATCTCTCGGGACAAGTGTATAGCACAAGATTGTCGCCTAATATCCAAAACTTGCCCGCAAAGCTCAAGAGAAATTATTTTTTGATAGAGTCTTACCTTCAACTGTCTTAAGCAACCATGATCTCTAAGAGTGAGCTATTCTAAAGCGTGCCTTTTTATGGTAGGTGGATTTTTGGGCACCTTTCATATGAGTTTTTTTCCTAGGGAAGTCCGCAAGGTTGCTACTTATTACCATGAATGAAGCATCTGGCATGACTGTTTGCCCAATCGAACATTGTCATGGCGAGGTTGGGTGCAGTCATGGTCCAGGCATCATTCTTTGGAATTGTTGGCATTGATGGTTAGATTGATTGTCTTAAAGCATGTTTTGTTGCCAAGTGCTATACTCAAATTTATGTTATTAATTATGGTAATACTTTTTCTCTAGTAGCTATGTTTCACTTTGTGTGTCTACTTCTCATTATTGCAGTTATCAAGCACCAACTTTTATTTAAGTTAGATATCAAAATTGTTTTATGCATGCTTAGTTTGAATACAAGATTTATATGGCATAACCTTCTGGTTTTGTTGCTATGAGGAATGACAACGTATTTATAAATTGCATCATGCTTGATATGAACTTAAGCAATCACCGCGTGCCTAATATTAAAAAAAAAAAGGCCAACTCGATTATTCAGGAATTTGGAATGATTCGAAACAAAGTTGAACTATTTTATTACTACTCACATTCTTCTTCTGATCTATGCATGTGATATCACATATAAAAACTTTCTACATCTATTTTTACATAAGATAGAAAAACATAAATTATGGCATCATGTGAAAACGTATAACTTTTTTATTCTCCTATGTTCAAAAAAAATATTAGACTAATCAATAAAATTAATCCAATATATTTATAAGTATTAAAATAATATATTATTCCAATAAGGTAATAACAAATATTTTTTTGTAAACATTAACATAATATAATTATATTAAATATCGTGGCTTAATCTGATTTATTTTAAAATTTGGAGTTATTTGTTGATGATACAACAAATAACTCCAAATTTTCATCATGAAATAATATTAATTTAACCTTAAAACTTTCGGATTAATTTTACACTATAAAAAGAATACCAATTTTTTTACATGTTGTTGTCGGGGTCGATAGTTTTTTTTTTTTTGGGCATCAGGGTCAATAGTTATTGGTTAAGTGAAATATATACATATATATAATCAAGAGGCCAGTAGATCTGGTCTTGGGAATCCATTGGTTAAGTGAAATATATATATATATATATAATCAAGAGTCCAGTAGATCTGGTCTTGGGAATACAATTAAGAGGTACCAATTGGAAAGTAGTGCTAACAACCGTGTTACTTTTCAATTGGTTTTCCACCACATACATCCGACAAATACATGTTCGTTACTTTATGATTAAAGAAATCTAAGAGATTTAAGTTTATTCTCTTCTATGTTTGAAAATTATTTGCCATCACTATTTTGATAATTTTGAGAAGTATCGTTAGGGGTTAGTTAAGGTATTGATAGTAACAACACAATAAGGAAAATGCCCCAGAGCCCCAATACCTATTGAGGGGTGAAACTCAGGTTATTCGAACCAGACTGACTCATGCTAAAGTCGATCTGGCCCTCGATAGAGTGACCCAGTATCGAGCCCAAGCTAAAGTGGACGCCAAATGCTCCATCGCTAAACGTCATTAAACACCAAGTTGTGGACTCCTACTGCTCGCCATAGGAGTGCTCGCCCAAAGAGAGCTCTATCTCTCTTCTCTGGTCCCACCAACCGTCACTAAATATATGACCACGATATCCTGCATATCTCGGGCACATATTCTCTAAATATTACACATGGTAACTACAATATTACGTCATAACCGTAATATATGTTATCATAATCTTCACCAATACAATATTCACTAAGATATTCTGTTGCCTTTTACAGTTTGGTCTCCTTACTATATAAATGCTTTTACTTTACATACATTCAATTACGTTTTTGAGTTCATATACACACATATACTCATTTAAGTATCGGAGAGGGACCCATAGAAACCCCCTCTGTTGCGATCCCCTTCCTGCAGGTTCACCGGAGCTAAGGCGAGAGCAATCCTCATCCTTCCATTGGCATTCAATTCACTGCCAAGTCAGCATTCAGGAAATCAAGATCCAACATTTGGTGTCGTCTGTGGGAAACGAGTAAACAGTCATGCAAACTCGATTTCAAAAGCAATCGTCGGAACCAGACCAATGAGCAGCCCTCTGACAGCTCTGATTTCGCAGCAGCTTCGCCACTCCATCAAGAACCTGCTAGCCAAGCAGTCCCTAATGTCGTCCCCCCGAGTCCGGCCCGAGAACATGTAGGCAATTCCAGACCGGCTCCTGTTCCCAACGCCGCGGAGACTCCAGCACCGCAACCGTCCACATCGCTGGGGAAAAACATCCAGTTAACCCCAGAGATGATATCACTTCTGGAGGCAATCTTAGGATAGGCTCGCCGACAAGCCCCTGCTCCTCAGGAAAACTCTCGCCCCGCAGCCGCTGGGCCCAGGCCGACAGAAACTGGAAATCCGGGCACCACAGCCCCCCCCCCCCCCCCCAAGAGAATCAGGAGATGACATCAGGACATCAGTCCCTACACCCGAACATCAGTCCCTACACCCGACGTCCACTGAGCCGCCAGCAGCCACCTATTCCGCCAATCCATCTAGTCCTATACTGAATGGAGGGGCGCCAAACTAGTGCACTATGGACCAAGTGGACGAGCTTATCCACAAAAGGCTCCAGGAAAGGCGAACGACAGTCGCAGCTCCCTTCAGAGAGCAATCAGCTCATCCCTTCGCCGACAACCTCGTCGCCATCAAAATCCCAAAGGATGTCGTCGTCAGGGCCATCCCCGAATACAGTGGTGGATGCGATCCCCCTATCCATATCAACAAGCATGAGGCCTCTCTGTTGGGTAAGTCAAATGATCCAAATCACTTGGATTTATTATTTCCGTCGACCCTTTCGGGTTCGGCGTCATCCTGGTTCTTCGGCCTCCCTGCAGGATCAATAGGGACTTGGTCAGAGCTGAGAAGCAAGTTATTGGAAAGATACATGGGCGAGCGCCAATGGATGAAAATCATGGTCGCCTTAGATGCGGTCAAGCAACATCCTGGAGAGTCACTGACCGACTTTTACGGACTTTTTCATCAAAAGTTCAAAGAGATAGATCGTCGAGTCTCAGACGGGGAGATTATCTGAGCCTTCTATCGAGGGTTGGATGTGGCAAACAAGGCCTCGAGAAAGCTGTGCAACAGTTACCATGTGCAGGAGATTGAAACGATAGAGGAACTGGCAGCGAGGGTGAAAGGTTTCATTGACCTCGAAAAGGCGAACGCCGAGGCTAATTTCCTAACGACCTCGCTAAGGGTGGTTCCTGAGCCCCGACGCGATGGTAAGAAGGATAAGAAGGAACGAGATAGCAAGCCCCGAATAGAGATCCAGAGGTCTAGAAATCCAGCGGTCCCCGAGTATTTTACGCCCTTAAACAGGCAGATCTCTGCGGTACTAGTCGAGATGGAAAGAAGGTCTCTAGCAAGGCCACCAATGCCTCGAAGGTGTGGTCATCCCATGGGGAAGAACACTGAGAGTTATTGCAGATATCATAAGTGCAAGGGCCATAAGAATGATGATTGTCGTATTCTTAAGAGGGACATTGAGAAGTTGATTCAGAGGGGAATGCTGAAAGAGTTTGTGGCAGGACGAGATAGGAGTCGAACGCCACCACATCGAAACCACTCGTCAGCTCCGCCTGAGCAATCCGGACCATCCCAGAGCAGGAGGGTAGTTAACCTGATTGTTAAAGGGTTTGGTGCCGGAGGCGAGGGGTCACAAGAAAGGGAGGTCTATGCGACTCAAATTTTTACAGCGGTCCAACTGGGAAAATGACCTCAACCTGAAGAAGACATTGTCATTTCATTCTCCGAAGATGACTTGGCACATGTCACCACCCCTCAGAATGATGCCCTAGTCATCACAGTCGATCTCGACGGGTGTGATGTGAAAAGAATTTTGATTGATAGAGGAAGCTCGACAGATATCCTGTTTCTGGATGCCTTTGAGAAGATGGGCAAGTCCAAGCGTGACCTGAAGAGGATCGACTTTCCGTTGATCGGTTTTGCTGGGAGAACGACTTATCTGTTGGGGGCAATAACCCTGCTAGTAATCTTGGGCGAAGGATGGAAGAGCATCAAGGTATCGGTCACCTTCCTGGTGATCGACTCACCTACATCATAGAACGCCATCCTGGGGAGGACCACGATCAATTGCAATAAGATTGTGGCCTCCACGGTCCATCAAAAGATGAAGTTTCCCACACCCAACGGGATTGGAGAAGTGCTTGTCGGTCAGCATTCCTCGCGACAATGCTACGTGAACTGCTTGCGAAGGAAAAATCAAAGGGAAGCCCTCGCCATCGAAACAGACGCTGGCCCTCGTGAGGATTTGGCTCGACCGACGCCTATGGAAGAGTTAGTGGAGGTTTATACTGACGGTCCAGATAAGAAGGTGCGCATTGGGACCACCTTGAACGACGACCAAAAGTAGGCCATGACTTCCTTCCTAAAGGAATTCAAAGAGCTTTTTGCCTGGAAGCCGAGTGACATGCCGGGTATTAACACTGACATCATCTCTCACGATCTGAATATAGATCCCTCCATCAAACCGATCACTCATAAAAGGGAGTCATTTGGGTCGGACAAGCGTTTGGTGATCAGACAAGAAGTGGGCAGGTTGATCGAAGCCGATTTCGTCAGAGAAGTGAGATTTCAGAGCTGGGTTACCAACCGAGTGCTGGTCAAAAAATCAAACGGCAAGTGGAGGATGTGTGTCGACTTCCGCGACCTGAACAGAGCTTGCCCCAAGGATTCCTACTTTCTTCCCAGAATTGATCAGTTGGTCGATGCAACCTCTGGTCATGAGATGCTGAGCTTCATGGATGCCTATTCAGGCTACAACTAGATCCGGATGCACTCAGACGACGAGGTTCATACAGATTTTTATGCAGACTGGGACATTCTTTACTACAAAGTGATGCCCTTTGGTCTAATCAATGCCGGGGCAAACTAGCAGCGGATGGTGAACCGCCTGTTCCAAGACATGCTGGGGTGAAATATGGAGGCTTATGTGGACGACATGCTTGTCAAAACAATCAAGAGGAGTCCTCACACAGTGGACCTTCGAGAAGCTTTCGAATGCATGAGGAGGCACAGTGTTCGCATGAATCCAGCAAAGTGTGCGTTTGGAGTTAAGTCTGGTAAATTCCTTGGATTCATGGTAAGTGAGCGCGGTATCGAGGCGAACCCGGAAAAACTAAAGGCCATTGAAGATATGAAGTTGCCGACATGCCATAAGGAGGTCCAATGTTTGAATAGTCGCCTAGCTGCGCTCAACCGCTTCCTCTCCAGGGCGAGCGACAGGTTATTACCATTCTTCAAAACGCTAAGGGCCAACCATAAGTTCGAGTGGACGCCAGATTGCGAGGATGCCTTCCAATCCCTGAAGCAACATATTCAAACACTCCCCACTTTGGCGAAACCTATTCCTGGCGAGCAGCTCTTCCTTTACTTAAGCATCAGTGACATAGCAGCCAGTGCCATCTTAATAAGGGAAGAAGAAAATGTCCAGAGTCCAGTGTATTTTGTTAGCAAGATGTTTAATTCTGCAGAAATAAAATATGTCCAGATTCAGAAGTCTCTCTATGCCTTAGTTATTGATGCTAGAAAGCTAAGACCTTATTTTCACGCGCGGGACATTACAGTTCTCACCAATCAGACTCTCAAAAACTTCCTGCTGAAACCAGATTCTTCATGAAGAATGGTCAAGTGGGCGATCGAGCTCATCGAGTTCAAGATCAAATTTGCGCCGAAAACGGCCATCAAATGTCAAGCATTGGCTGATTTTATAGTAGAAAGTACAAGCAATGGTCCGGTAGAAGCAGAAAGCAGGCCAAGTTCATCAGCAAACACCAGCCAAATCTGGAAACTTTATACAGATGGATCTTCTTCAAGGGAAGGCTCGGGGGCAGGTCTATTTCGCATCCCTCCCGAGGGCGAGCCTTTGAAGTATGTGATCGCCCTACCGTTTCAAGCTACCAATAACGAAGCAGAATACGAGACTCTTATTACTGGACTCATACTTGCAAAAGGAATGGGCATATCAACACTTAGGGTAAAAAGCGATTCTGAGCTAATTGGCAACCAGGTCAATGGCACTTACGAGGCAAGGGGAAAAGATGAAGAAGTACCTCGACATCGCTAAGAAACGCGTCGTTGAAATCCCAAATTTTGCGATTGAATCTATTCCTTGCCAAGAGAACCAGATGGCAGACTCTTTAAGAAGGCTAGCGTTTTGAGGGACAAGAATTCAAGATGTACAGTTCCTGGAAAAAGCCTTATGTTCAGTTCTCGACAACCAAGTAGAGGTCTTCAACATTCAAGGACAGGTAATATGGATGACTCCATTCCAGAACTTCTTGAAATAGGGAATTCTCCCAGAAGATGAAGGTGAATCCACAAGAATAAGACGCCTTTCAGCCAGTTACTTGATCATAGACGGAGAACTCTATAGGCGAGGCTACTCGACCCCTTATCTAAGGTGCATCTCTCATCCCGAAACAGATAGGGTTCTTCGTGAAGCTCATGAAGGAGTTGCAGCATGCCATGAAGGTGCACGTTCATTGACACGAAAGATCTTCAGACTGGGATATTACTAGCCAACCTTGGGAAAAGATGCGGCTGAATTAACACAGAAGTGTGCGACTTGTCAACAGTTCGCACCACGATCCGGTCGACCGCCAACACCACTGTCCCCAATGGCAGGCGCCTGGCCTTTTTCTCAATGGGGAATGGATATATTGGGTCCTTTTCCCATTAGTACTAGGCAGCGTACTCACATCATAGTGGCGATCGAGTACTTCACCAAGTGGATAGAGGTGAAGGCTTTGGCCTCTTCAACGGAGTTTCAAGTGATCAAGTTCGTAAAGATCAACATATTTTCTAGATTTGGCGTTCCCAAGATACTCATCAGCGATAATGGTCCGCAATTCGTAAGAAAAGAACTTAAATGGCTCTGCAAAGAATACCATATCGATCACAGGTTCAGCTCAGTGCATCATCCTCAAACGAATGGACAAGCTGAAGCAGCCAACAAATTTGTTTTAGCAGGACTCAAGAAAAGGGTTCAAGCATTCAAAGGAAATTAGGCAGAGGAGCTGGAAAACGTAGTATGGGTTATCCGAACAACGCCTAAAGAAGTCACTGGAGAAACACCTTTCAGTTTAGTGTATGGATCAGAAGTAGTAGCACCCGCCGAAAAAGCGGTGCCTACCCATAGAATCCTACATTTTAACACTGAAGCAAACGAAATCGAGCGCAGGACAGACCTCGACTTGGCAGAAGAAAAAAGGTGGCAATCCGAAGAAACACAAGCTAAAATGCGACTGGTGACCGCTCGTTACTTCAACAGAAAAGTCAGTGCTCGCCAATTTTTCGTCGGGGAGATGGTTATGATAAGGAATGAATTTACAAGACTGACAGCCAGAACAAACTTTCAGCTAAGTGGGAAGGACTATACAAGGTAGTAGAGATCGGCGCCCCAAGATATTACTATTTGGAAACCACCAAAGGCGAAAGGTTACCCCGTCCATTCAACTCTAAACATTTAAGGAGATTTTACACATAGCTTGTAATCAAAATGTTATGTCAATAAAAGCAAGTCATTCCATCATAAAGCATGACTACTCGAAGCAAATCGAAGAAAAAAGACCCAATAACAAAATTGGGTGAAAGACCTGACGCCAAAAGTCAAGCGAAAGACCTGATGACCGAATCAGGCATCAAAGACCTAACGCCAAAGTCAGGCAAAAGACCTAGCAAAAAATTTAGGTAAAACAAAAGACCCAATAACAAAATTGGGCGAAAGACCTGACGCCAAAAGTCAGGTGAAAGACCTGATGACCGAATCAGGCGAAAGACCTAGCAACAAAGTTAGGCAAAACAAAAGACCCAATAACAAAATTGGGCGAAAGACCTGACACCAAAAGTCAGGCGAAAGACCTGATGACCGAATTAGGCGAAAGACCTAGCAACAAAGTTAGGTAAAACAAAAGACCCAATAACAAAATTGGGCGAAAGAGCTTACGCCAAAAGTCAGGCGAAAGACCTGATGACCGAATCAGGCGAAAGACCTGATGCTAAAAGTCAAGCGAAAGACCTGACGCCAAAAGTCAGGCGAAAAACCTGATGACCGAATGAGGCGAAAGACCAAGCAACAAAATTAGGAAAAGCAAAATACCTGACGCCAAAAGTTAGGGAAAAAGACCTAGCAGCAAAGTTAGGCAAAATGAAAGACCTAAAGTCAAAATTAGGCGAAAGACCTAACATCAAGGTTAAGCAAAAGATCTGACACAAAAGTCAGGCACAAAATTGTTCTCTTATAAGTTGGGCAAAGTTCAAGAAAGTTAATAAGGAACTTAAAAGCGATCACTATAGGTGAAGAAGCTTTGAGAAACGGATTTGTCGAGATTAGGCGAACACTCCAAAAGGTCTAAACCTTAACAAGGTAATACATCTTCTCAAAAGATGACTGTCTTTCTTAAAAGGTTTACACTTGGTGAGGGAAATATATAATTCTATAAAGATTTATCATTTTAAGACTAGAGAAAAGTCCAAGACCTTAAGGGTCGAAACCATCATAAAGTGAAGAAAAATCGAAGGTAATTATGACTAAGACCTCAGAAGAATCGCCAACACATTCAAAGTCAAATAAAGATAAAGGCTTATGAATATAAAAGACATTCAATATTATAAAAAATAACCGAGTCTGAAATCGAAAAATAATTACAAGGCATTCCCAAAATACAAGGGAGGATAAAGAAAAAACTAGGAGTGAAAGTAAAAGATATGATCGACGGGGGAGTAGGAGACTTCAAGTCTTGGGCTCTTCAGGAATGGAGGCACCCTACTCGCCCTCGGGGGAAACTTCCTCGACAGCAGCAGCATGAAGAGTCTCCTTGGAAAATGCGCTCTTGAGGAAAGGCTTAAGGGACTCGACTACCTGAAGAGGAAAGTTGGGGTCGACCGTCTGGATATCCTTGACCAGGACTTGGAGATAGGAAGTCACCTCAGCCTTCATCACCCTCAAAGCACAGTCGGTAAATTTATCGGACCTTTTAAAATCATCGACTACACTTTGAGGGGATGGAACAGACTTCAGCTGCATGGCGAGTTGTTCTTTCTCCTTCTCCAGGGCGTTTGCCTTGGACTCAACAGCGACCCTATGAGCTTCCGCGGCAGCCCTCTGAGTCTCTGCGGTAACTCTTTGAGTCTCAGCAGCAGCCCTCCGAGTTTCAGGCTCCTTTATCTCCGCTTTCAGGCGAGCATTGACAGCCTCTACCTCTGTTGGGTTCTTGTTGGCCGCCTCGGACTTCTGGAAGGCGACCGCTGCCTCTCTTTCCTTCCTCTTAACGAAGGCAAGGAGCTTATCTTCCTTCCGGAAATACTCCTCTCGTGTGTGTTCCACCAAGAAAACCGCTGAGTCATTCGTTGACTTCATGCTTTCCATCTGGCCAGGGGAGAACCCCCAGACTTCTGTACTGCTCCAGCTCGATAAGCAGGTCAGTCTGCTTATCAGCGAGCTCCCCGACGACCCGACCGATCGCCAGCTCCTCTCGAATGACCTGACAATAGGGAAAAAATGGGTAAAGTACTGTTAGTCTAAGGAAAATTAAACAGGTGATATGAAGATAAACAAAGATGCAAAATTTTACCAAGGCGATCTGTTCGAAATGCGACCTCATCATCCTCTCGATGGCGGACAACTCCGAAGAAACCAAAGCTCGGTCCTTGGTAGGAACAATACCCTCGAGGAGATGCATGCATAAGTCTAGGTTGCCCCGGAGATTCTTCTAATCAGAAACCCCCGCTTTCGAGAGGTTTCCACAAGGGACCCAGACGCCCCTAGAGTTCGCAGCCTTGGGCGGCTAGAATAAGCCCACTAGGGGCAGTACTCCCTAGAGGGAGCCTTCAAAAGGCCTGGGGTGGCTGGCCCCTTCTTCTGAGCCTCGGTCTCCTTTGAAGGAATGGGGGTCGGTCGATCGGAAGGAGAAGGGGTCACTGTGACCACAGCCAGAGCCTTCTCCTTAGGGGCAACATGACCATTACGAGTAGTAGGGCTCTTGGAAAGAGCAGGGCGCTCTTCGCCTGAACTCCTGACCTTCTTGGCAGGAGTGGGGTCAAGAGTCACCTCAGCAGCAGGCTTCTCTGCAAAAAAATAACAAAGGTAATATAAACCTAAATTTAAGGCAGAGGAAAAAGAAGTAAACAGAACAGTTATGTACCTGGCTGGCGAGAGCCAGGAGTGACTGAGGGACGATCCTCCTCAGGCTTTCGTTTGGAGGAACGCCTTGAAGGAGGAGGAGGAAGGTTCAGCGACGCCTGGTCTGAAGACATCCCCGCCTTACCCTGGTCATCAAAGAGACACATGAGTTTGTGGCCCCGAGCGCCTACAACCAATAAAAGAAAAGGTTAGAAAATTACCCAATCAATAAGAATTGGTGAGGCCTGATGAATGCCCGCCATCTCGAGCATCAACTCAGTGGTTTCCGCTACTGAATGGATCGAACAGAAATTCGATTGTTTATGCAATCGGAAGAAGTCGTTGATGGCGTTCCGGTCACTCCCATAAAATTCGCCAAAGACGGGGGTGAGTATCCCTTTCCGGTTGAGACAACTCCCAAGTCACGCCCCCCCTTACAGAAGAAGTAGAACTTCTTATAGTTGGAGTTGGTGACACGGAAGTCATCAACCAACCGAAAGTGGGCGTTCCAGCTCCACGTATGGCCTCTCCATTCTTCAAACTTGGGCCACCGGGTCTGGAAATGGTGGAGATGGTTTGCTCCGGCAGCCAATCGATAGAAACAGTGGAACAAAGCCAGTTAATACGTCCATTCTTGACGTAAACACATGAACTTGAACCCTATCCACATCCTAATGGCGTTAGGGACTAACTGCGTAGGAACTATCCCATAATAACAGCATAGTTCCTGCAAATCCTCGTAGAGAGGAAAACGCAACCCAACATCGATCTGGGCCGCATAGACGTAAACCTCTCCGTCGCAAGGATAATGCAGCCCTAAGCCTGGATACCTGGGGTCATCAGCTTCACTCAGGCCACTTATGGCGACCACCATCTTGAATTGAACAGGCTTCAACTCGTTGGGCTTAATATCTACTTGGAAAATTAAGGTATAGAAAAACAATATAAAAACAACAATATGCAGGAGCCATTATCGGAAAAGTGGGGGACAGAAAGCATTAGTGTTTACCTTTTGGAGAAAAAAGGGGCACGTTGGTTTCTAGCCCGTCCACCACAACAGGTGTGGCCGCCGATCGACCAGAAGTCTGTTCAGAAGTAGGGTTCCTTTGGCTAGAAGCCAGAGAGGAACCGTCCCTGATTTTTAGGGGAGCATTAACAGCCTTTGCAGGTACCTTCAGATTTGAAGCGGAGGGCCTGTTGGCTGTTGCCTTGGTCTTGCCTGTAGACTGATTCGTAGAAGCCATTGATGTCTGGTTTGGAGTTTTTGGAAATCGAAAGAGGGAAGAAGATGATTGGAAAAACAGAGCCCTGGAAAACCAATGAGGCACAGAACTCTCGAGAATTTGGATGACTGGGACGCGTAAAAGACAAAGGAGTAAAAGTTATGTTCCTTATATAGACAAAATAGGAGTAACCGTCACAGACAGAATCGAAACGACACAGCGAATGATTACACCTTTTGGGGAAAAATCGAAGCAATGTCAGAATTCTAAGAGACACCTCAGGGAGACAAACGGTCGGCCAGTACAGAAACTGTCAGACTACCCTTGGGTTACGGACAAATAAACGACAGGCGTGCCTCATATGTCCGTTCGACTTCTGGATGACTGTGCAGACATTAAATGCTAAAGTCTACTATACAGATAAAGTGATCGTCAGCGCGTTGCTAAGCCTTTCTGGAAAACCCTTTCAAAGGCAGTGATCGCCAAATAGTGAAGGATAAACATCCATAAACCTAGACAGCTTCGAGTGGTCGCCAAGAAGGAATAAAAGACCGAATATTCCACAAATTATGGGCAACCGAACGATAGATCGCCAAAGAAGCATAAAGTATTCATAAGGGTACAAATAGCAAAAAAAGACAAAGAAGACCCAAT
The DNA here is from genome assembly GCA_946814005.1 of Chamaenerion angustifolium. NCBI lineage: Eukaryota > Viridiplantae > Streptophyta > Magnoliopsida > Myrtales > Onagraceae > Chamaenerion > Chamaenerion angustifolium. Next base: position 6,327,617 of record OX328278.1, on the reverse strand, counting down.
TCAAGTGTCACTATCTCAAACCCTATCAAAGAATCAAGCTCGACCGAAGAAACTTCACTCAAGCTTCGGGGGAAAATGTTGGGTATTGATAGTGATAGCCCAATAAGGAAAAGGCCCCAGAGTCCCAATAATCATGGAGGGGGTGAAACCCAGGTTATTCGAACCGGACCGGCCCATGCTAAAGTCGATCTGGCCCTTGATAGAGTGGCCCAGTATCGAGCCCAAGCTAAAGTGGACACCAAAGGCTCCATCACTGGTCACCATTAAACACCAAGTTGCGGACTCCTACTGCTTGCCATAGGAGTACTCACTCAAAGAGAGCCCTATCTATCTTCTCTAGTCCCACCAACCGTCACTAAAGATATGACCACGATATCCCGCATATATCGGGCACATATTCTCTAAAGATTACACATGGTAACTGCAATATTACGTCATAACTGTAATATCTGCTATCCTAATCTTCACCAATACAATATTCACTAAGATATTCTCTTTCCTTTTACGGTTTGGTCTCCTTACTCTATAAATGTCTTTGCTTTACATACATTCAGTTACGTTTTTTAGTTCATATACACACATATACTCATTTAAGTATCGGAGAGGGACCCAGAGACACCCCCTCTGTTGCGATCCCCTTCCTGCAGGTTCACCGGAGCTTAGGCGAGAGCAATCCTCATCCTTCCATTGACATTCAATTCACTGCCAAGTAAGCATTCAGGAAATTAAGATCCAACAGTTATTGTTGGATCGTGAAATCCTGAATGCTGATCTGACAGTGAATTGAATGCCAGACAAGGTTGGGATGACGCTTCAGCTTCAACTCCTGTGAACCTGCAAGTAGGGGAGCGCAACAGAGGGGGTGCCTCTGGGTCCCTCTCCGATGCTTAAATGAGTATGTGTGTGTATAAAACTCCAAAACGTCAAGAACGTATGTAAAGCAAGGGTATTTATAGGGTAAGAGAGATAGAACCGTATAAAGGCAACTGAATATCTTAATGTATATTGAGTTGCTGAAGATTCGGATCGTGGGATATGGCAGTTACTGCGAGATATTGCAGTTACCAAATCTAATCTTTAGTGAATATGTGACCGAGATATGCGGGATATCTTGGCCACTCTGTTATTAACGGTTTAGTGGGACCAGAGGAGAGATGCAGGGCTCTCTTCGGGGCGAGCACTCTCATGGCGAGCAGCGAGAGGTCACGGCCTGGTAAAGAATGGCGAGCACTCATGGTGTCCTCAGAGGCTTTAGGCTCGGTTCTGGGCCATTCTATGGAGGCCGGTCCGGTTCGAATGTTATGGGTTTACCCCCTCTATAGTTATTGGGCCTTCGAAGCCTTTTTCCCTACTGGGCTGTCACTATCGATATCCAACATTTGCCCCCGAAGCTTGATTGAAGTCTCTTCAGTCGAGCTTTATTTCCTGGTAGGATTTTAGATAGTGACGTCTTAGATTCGGTTTTCTTCGTTTCTTGTACTGGTTCATGACCTTTGAGGCATTTTGAGCCTGTTTGGCGAGCAATTTTTTCTTCGCTCAAAGTTGAAAAAATATCCTTTCTTTTATTCCCCTTTGGCGATCACTCGAGGTAATCTAGGTTTATGAAAGTCTATCTTTCTTGGCTAGGCGATCACTACCTGCCCGAGGTACTTCTAATAGCGCTTATTAGTGCGCTGGCGACCCTCTTGTCTCCTTAGTGGACTTGTTAGCATTTAATAACTGCACAGTTGTCCAGAAATCGAACGGTCACTTGAGGCACGCCTGACATTTACTTTTCCGTAAACCTAGGGTAGTCTGACAGCTGTCTGCACCAACCAACCGTTTGTCTCCCCGAGGTGTCTCTTGGAATTCTGACATTGCTTTGGTTTTTTCCAAAAAGGCGCAATTATTCTCCGTGTCGCTTCGATTCGTCCGTGGCGGTTACTCCTTTTTGGGCTTATATAAGAAACGTCAATTTCTCTGTTTTGTTCTTTACGCTTATTCACTCTTCCAAATTTCCAGAGCCTCTTTGCGAATCCCTCTCCTTTCTCTTTCAATCCTCCTCAGTTCTCCTTTCGACCATTTCCATGGCCCCCAGAACTCAGAGAGTCAAACACATGGCCATCAAGGGTGCTAACAAAGCCAGCGCCCCTCAGAATGTCAGTGTTCCCTTGACCATTAGGGATGAAGCTGTGCCCTCCTCGGCGGGGAAACAGCCTGACGTGGGAAGGTCTGCGGCCACCCCAGTGGTGGTAGATGGGTCTGTGCTTCAAACGCCCATCTTTTCTCCGAAAGGTAAATCCATGTTCTTTCGACGCTCTGTTTTGGTGATATCCCCTGCTGTTCTTTGCTTTTTATGTTTATCATTGCAATATTTGAATTTGTTCGAGTAGACGTCAAGCCTAATGAATTGAAGCCGGCTTATTTTAAGACCGTGGTGGCGCTCGGTGGCTTCAGCGTGGAGGATGCTCCTAGGTATCCTGGCTTAGGTCTGCATTTTCCTCACGACGGAGAGGTTTACATTTATGCGGCCCAGATCGATGCTGGGTTGCGTTTTCCTCTCTGTGATGATTTACAGACCTTGTGTCAGTTTTACGGGATTCACCCCCCGCAGCTTGTTCCGAATGCCCTCAGGATGTGGGTCGGTTTCAAGTTCCTGTGCTTACGCCAAGAATGGGTGTATTCACTGGCCTTGTTCCGGTGTTTCTTCCGACTAGCAGCAGGGGCAAACCACCTCCACCACTTCCAATCCCGCTGGCCGAAGTTTTCAGAGTGGGGAGGCCCTCAGGGATGGGTTTGGAACGTCCATGTTCGCCTGGTCGATGATTTCCGGGCCACTAACTCCAACTACAAGAAGTTTTACTTCTTGTACAAGGGGGGTGTACCCTGGAAATTGTTTGCTCCGGACAAGGATTTTCCTCCCTCCTTTGAAGAATTGTCAGGGAGTGACCGGAATGCCATCGACGACCTGTACCGGCTGCATCGATCATCATAGTTCAAGTCTATCCGTTCAGTGGCAGAGACTACTGAGAATGCCCTTGAGATGGCGGGCATTCATCAAGCCACGCCAATCTTTGATGATTGGGTAATTCTCTAACTCTTATCTTGTCTTATCACTTGTAGGCAAGGTCGTAAGCAAGAGCCGAAAACTGATAGGTCTCTTTGATGACCAGGAATCGGCGGGGTTGTCCCCCGACCAGGTGCTGCTGAGCTCTCCTCCTCCCCCCTCTAGGCGATCGTCCAAGAGGAAACCAGAGGAGGCCCTTCCTTCGGCCCCTGCTGGCCCTTGCCAGCGAGGTATGTTATTTCATATTGCATTATTTCCATATTCCACCTTGTTTCTAAATTCCCTGCGTTTGTTTGACGCGACTTTCTTCTTTTTGTTTCGCAGAAGAGTCCACGGTTGACGTGGTTCGAGACCCTTCTCCTCCACCTGCCAAGAAGGTCAGGAGTGAGGAGCAACCGGCTGTTGGACAGCATCCTCCTCCTCCTGAGGGTCCTTCCACTGGCAAAGGGAAGGCTCCTGCTTCGGCGGTCATCCCTCCTTCCCCCCAGGGGCCTACGGCTGGCCAGGAGAAGGTTTTATCTTTGGCGCCCCCACCTCCTACGGCGTCCGCGGTCCCCCCGAAGGAGTCTGGGACCCATAAGAAGGGTTCCGATGCCCCCAGCTCCTCAAGGGTTCCCGGGGAGGAGTATTGCTCCATGGCGAGCTTGTTCCAGCCGCTCAAGGCTGCGAACTCTCGGGGTGCTTGGTTCCCTTGCGGGGACCTTTCGAAGAAGGGGTGCCCTGCCCAGAAGAGCCTCCGGGGTAGCCCAGACTTGTGTATGCGGCTCCTTGATGGGATAATTCCTCCCAAGGACCGTTCGTCCGTCCCCACGGAGCTTCCTCAGATCGAGGGGTTCCTTCGGTCTCACTACGAACGAGTCGCTCTGGTAAGGCCTCGTTTCTTTTTCCTCTTTCCATAGTCGTTCCCTTTTGTTCGTGTCCTGACAATTCTCATTTTTCTTTTCTTGTCAGCTCATTCGGGAAGAGGTGATGATCGGCCGTGTCTTCGGCGAGCTCGCCGGCAAGCATTCAGACCTGCTTGTCGAGCTGGAGCAATACCGGAGCACGGGGATCTCCCCTGGGCAGCTGGAGGCTATCAAGACGACTGCTGACGCGGCGATCGCCTTGGTAGACAATGCCCGGTCAGAGTATTTCAGCAAGGAGCAGCGCCTCCTTGCTGATATCAAGCGGAGGGAGGCCGATGTGGCGGCTGCCCTTCAGGATTTTGAAGCCCTTCATCGGTGCCTTGATGAAGGAGAAGCGGTCCGGGCTCGCCTAGAGGCTGAGTTAAAGGAGGTTCGCGCTCAGCTGGCCGAGTCGGACGCTCTTCGGGTCGCCGCTGAGGCGCAAAGGGCCGCTGCTGACGCCCAGAGGGATGCTGCTGAAGCCAGGGGGATCGTCCTGGAGGAGGAAAAGAACCGGCTGGCTGATCAGCTGAAGGCGGTTCCTTCACCCCAAGCCGTGATTGAGGAGTTCAAGGCCTCCGAAGACTTTGAGGACCAGGCCTTGAAGGTGATGAAGTCGGCGATTGCCGAATTTCTTCAAGACCTGGTGGAGGAGGTCCAGGCGGTCGACCCCAACTTTCCTCTTGGGGGAGTTGCCTCCTTGAAGACCTTCCTGCGAAGTCGTCCTTCGCAGCCCTCTATTGTTGGAGAGGCTGCTCCTGAAGGCGAGCCCAGTACTTCTGCCCCCGAAGGCGAGCAGAGCACCCTTGCCCCCGAGAACCCCGACGCTTGAAGTCCCCAACTCCTTGGCGACCGTATTTATCTTTTTTAGATAGCCATTTTTGTATTTTCTGTTTTTGGTTTGTAATTATTTGTCGAAGACTTGGATTTTTCTATTGAATGCTTTTATATTCTTGAGCCTTAATCGACTTCGAACATATTTAGCTATCCAATATCTTACTCATAATTACTTTCCACTTTTTTCTTGCTTTGTAATGTCGTCGACCCTTAAAGCCGTAGACCAATCATAAGTTAAACTTTCTAAGGATAATACTTTTGACACTTAAAAGCGTAAACTTCTAAGTTCAAAGAGATATTACCTTCTTTGAGGTTTAAACCTTTGAGGTGTTGGCCTAATAACAGGGGATTTGTAATTTGTCAGGCTTTATCATCGATAGTGATCGCCTAAACTTTCTTTGGCCTGACTTTGGCGTCAGGGCTTTCATTTTGCCTAACATTTTGCTAGGTCTTTTGGCCTGACTTTGGCGTCAGGGCTTTGCCTGACTCTTGGCGTCAGGTTTTTTGAGGCCTAACTTTGTTGTTAGGGCTTTTGTGGCCTAGTTTTGTTACTAAGGCTTTTTTGGCCTGTCTTTGTTGTTAGGGCTTTTGGCCTGTCTTTGGCGACAGGGCTTTTTGGCCTAGCTTTGTTGCTAGGGCTTTTGGCCTAGCTTTGTTGCTAGGGCTTTTTGGCCTAACTTTGTTGCTAGGGCTTTTGGCCTGTCTTTGGCGACGGGGCTTTTTGGCCTAGCTTTGTTGCTAGGGCTTTTGGCCTAACTTTGTTGCTAGGGCTTTTGGCCTAGCTTTGTTGCTAGGGCTTTTGAGGCCTGACTTTGGCGTCAGGGCTTTTGGCCTGACTTTGGCGTTAGGGCTTTTGGCCTGTCTTTGGCGACAGGGCTTTTTGGCCTAGCTTTGTTGCTAGGGCTTTTGGCCTAGCTTTGTTGCTAGGGCTTTTTGGCCTAACTTTGTTGCTAGGGCTTTTGGCCTGTCTTTGGCGACAGGGCTTTTTGGCCTAGCTTTGTTGCTAGGGCTTTTGAGGCCTGACTTTGGCGTCAGGGCTTTTGGCCTGACTTTGGCGTCAGGGCTTTTGGCCTGTCTTTGGCGACAGGGCTTTTTGGCCTAGCTTTGTTGCTAGGGCTTTTGGCCTAGCTTTGTTGCTAGGGCTTTTGAGGCCTGACTTTGGCGTCAGGGCTTTTGGCCTGACTTTGGCGTCAGGGCTTTTGGCCTGTCTTTGGCGACAGGGCTTTTTGGCCTAGCTTTGTTGCTAGGGCTTTTGGCCTAGCTTTGTTGCTAGGGCTTTTGAGGCCTGACTTTGGCGTCAGGGCTTTTTGGCTTCAGCTTGCTTCGAGTGGACGCGCTTTATGAAGGAATGGCTTTCTTTTGTTGACATAATCAGTTTGATTACAAACTAGGCATAAAATCTTCTTAAATGCTCAGAATTAAATGGACGGGGTAACCTCTCGCCTTCGATGGTTTCCAAATAGTAGGATCCTGGTGCGGCGATCTCTACTACTTTGTATGGTCCTTCCCATTTGGCTGAAAGTTTGTTTTTACTGTCCAGCCTTGTGAATTCATTCCTTCTCATAACCATCTCCCCCACGAAAAATTGGCGAGCGCTAACTTTTCTGTTGAAATACCGAGCGGTCGCCAAGCGCATCTTTGCCTGTGTTTTTTCCGAGAGCCATCTCTTTTCCTCTGCTAAGTCGAGGTCAGTTCTGCGCTCGATCTCATTTGCCTCCGTGTTAAAGTGTAGGACTCTGTGGGTAGGCACTGCTAATTCAGCTGGTGCTACTGCTTCTGATCCGTACACTAAACTGAAAGGCGTTTCTCCTGTGGCCGCCTTAGGCGTTGTTCTGATTGCCCATAATACGTTTTCCAGTTCGTCTGCCCAGTTCCCTTTGAATGCTCGAACCCTTTTCTTGAGTCCTGCTAAGACAACCTTGTTGGCTGCTTCAGCTTGCCCATTCGTTTGAGGGTGATGTACTGAACTGAAACGATGGTCGATATGATACTCTTCACAGAGCCATTTTAACTCCTTTCCAACGAATTGTGGACCATTATCGCTGATGAGTATTTTGGGAATACCAAACCTGGAGAATATGTTGACTTGCAGGAACTTGATAACTTGGAATTCCGTTGTCGAAGCTAGAGCTTTCGCCTCTACCCACTTAGTGAAGTAGTCGATTGCCACTATAATGTGAGTACGCTGACCAGTGCTAATGGGAAAAGGACCTAATATATCGATTCCCCATTGAGCGAAGGGCCAGGAACCCGCCATTGGGGATAATAATGTCGATGGTCGACCCGATCGTGGTGCAAACTGCTGGCAAATTTCACACTTCTGTGTTAATTCGGCCGCGTCTTTTCCCAAGGTCGGCCAGTAATATCCCAATCTGAATATTTTTCTGCTTAGCGATCGAGCGCCTTCATGACATGCTGCTGCCCCTTCATGAGCTTCTCGAAGAACTTTTTCTGTTTCGGGCAGAGCAACACATCTCAAGTAAGGCGTCGAATAACCTCTTCTGTAGAGTTCTCCATCGATGATTAGATAACTGGCTGCGAGTCTTCTAATCCTAGTGGATTCGCCTTCGTCCTCTGGGAGGATGCCTTCTTTCAAATAATTCTGGAACGGGGTCATCCAGGTGACCTATTCTTGAATGTTGAAGATCTCCGCTCTGTTTTCAAGGACTGAATATAGGGCCCTTTCCAGAAATTGCACATCCTGGATTGTCGCCCCTCCGAAGGCTAGCTTACTCAAAGAATCTGCCATCTGGTTTTCTTGGCGAGGAATGAATTCAATCGCGAAATTTGGGATTTCTGCGACCAGCTTTTTGGCAATGCCGAGATATTTCTTCATCTTTTCTCTCTTTGCCTCGTATGTGCCATTAACCTGATTGACAATGAGCTCTGAGTCGCTTTTTACTCTAAGCGCAGCTATACCCATTCCTTTTGCTAGTCTGAGTCCAGTGATAAGAGCCTCGTATTCTGCTTCGTTATTGGTCGCCGGGAATGTCAAGGCGATCGCGTATTTCAGAGGCTCGCCCTCAGGAGGAATAAGAATTAAACCTGCCCCCGAGCCTTCTTTTGATGAAGACCCATCCGTATAGAGTTCCCAGATTTGATTGTCGTTTGCTGACTGACTTGGCCTGTTTTCTGCCTCCGCTTGACCGTTACTCGTGCTTTCCACTATGAAATCAGCTAGTGCTTGACCTTTGATGGCCGTTTTTGGCGCAAATTTGATCCTGAACTCGCTGAGCTCGATCGCCCACTTGACCATTCTTCCTGAAGTATCTGGCTTCATCAGGAAGTTTTTGAGAGGTTGATTGGTGAGGACCGTGATGTCGTGCGCATGAAAGTAAGGTCTCAGCTTCCGAGCAGCAATAACTAAGGCATAGAGATACTTCTCAATCTGGACATATTTTATTTCTGCTGAGTTGAACATTTTACTAATAAAATACACTGGACTCTGAACATTATTCTCCTCCCTTATTAAGACAGCACTGGCTGCCACATCGCTAATGCCTAAATAGAGGAAAAGCTGATCGCCTGGAACGGGTTTTGCCAGAGCTGGGAGTGTTTGAATATGCCTTTTTAAGGACTGGAATGCTTCCTCGCAGTCTGGCGTCCACTCGAACTTGCGGTTGGCCCTCAAGGTTTTGAAGAACGGGAGGGACCTGTCGCTTGCTTTGGAAAGGAAGCGGTTAAGAGCAGCTAGTCGGCCGTTCAGGCACTGGACTTCCTTATGGCAGGTTGGCGACTTCATTTCTTCTATGGCCTTTAGCTTTTCCGGGTTTGCTTCTATGCCCCTTTCGCTGACCATAAAACCCAGGAACTTCCCGGACTTGACTCCAAAGGCGCACTTTGCTGGGTTCAGGCGAACGTTGTGTCTCCTCATGCATTCAAAAGCTTCACGGAGGTCGGTGGTATGAGGATTGCCTTTGATGGATTTAACGAGCATATCATCCACGTAGGCCTCCATGTTCCTTCCCAGCATGTCGTGGAACAGTCGGTTCACCATCCGCTGATAAGTTGCCCCGGCATTGATGAGACCAAAGGGCATCACCTTGTAGCATAGAATGTCCCCGTCAGCATAGAAAGCAGTGTGCGCCTCGTCATCTGGATGCATTCTGATCTGGTTGTAGCCTGAATAGGCGTCCATGAAGCTCAGCATCTCATGACCCGAGGTAGCGTCGACCAGCTAATCAATTCTCGGAAGGGGATATGAATCTTTGGGGCAAGCCTTGTTTAAATCGCGGAAGTCGACGCACATCCTCCACTTGCCGTTTGATTTCTTGACCAAAACCGGGTTGGCGACCCAACTCTGGAATCTTACTTCTCTGACGAAGTCAGCTTCAATCAGCCTACCGACTTCCTGCCTGATCGCCAAACGCTTATCAGTCCCGAATGATCTTCTTTTTTGGGCGATCGGCTTGATGGAGGGGTCTATCCTGAGCTCATGAGAGATAATATCTGTGCTGATTCCTGGCATGTCGCTCGGCTGCCAGGCGAAGAGCTCTTTGAATTCCTTGAGGAGGGCGGTCATGGCCTCCTTCTGATCCTCTTTCAAGGTGGTCCCAATGCGCACCTTTTTGTCTGGACCATTGATCTCGACCTCCTCCAATTCCTCCATGGGTGCTGGTCGAGCCAGGTCCTCGCGGGGATCGGCCTCTGTCTCGATGGCGAGCGCCTCCCTTTGGTTCTTCCTGCGTAAACAGTTCACATAACATTGCCGCGAGGAAGGCTGATCTCCGAGCACTTCTCCAATCCCGTTCGGAGTAGGGAACTTCATCTTCTGGTGGACAGTGGAGGCCACAATCTTATTTGGGTTGATCGTGGTCCTCCCTATGATGGCGTTGTAGGATGTAGGTGAATCGACCACCAGGAAAGTGACCGACACCTTGATGCTTTTCCACCCCTCGCCAAAAATCACTGGCATGGTTATAGCCCCCAGTGGATAAGTTGTCCTTCCCGCAAATCCGATCAGCGGAAAGTCGACCCTCTTCAGGTCGCGTTTTGATTTGCCCATCTTTTCGAAGGCGTCCAGAAACAGGATGTCTGTCGAGCTGCCTCCGTCGACCAGAATCCTTGCAACATCACAGCCGTCAATATCTGCCGTAATGACCAGAGCATCGTTGTGGGGCATGGTGACATGTGCCAAATCATCTTCAGAGAATGAGATGACAATGTTTTCTTCAGGTCTTGGCCGCTTCCCCAACTGAACTGCCGTAGAGATCTGAGTGGCGTAGACCTCTCTGGCGCTTGACCTCTCGCCGCCTGCGCCGAATCCTCCCGCAATCAGATTCACTCTCCTCTTACTTCCAGAAGGCTCAGCTTGATCTGCAGGGGCTGGTGAACGATGTCTCCTGGGGGCGTTCGACTTCGGTCTCGCCCTGCCACAAATTCCTTCAACATTCCCCCCTGAATCAGCCTCTCTATATCTCGCTTCAGAATCTTGCAATCGTCTGTCTTATGGCCCTTGCACTTATGGTATCTGCAATAGCTCTCGACATCCTTGCCCATGGGTAACCCACCTCGGCGAGGCATCGGTGGCCTCGCCAAGGATCTCCTCTCCATCTCGACTAGTACCGCTGAGATCTGCCTATTTAAAGGCGTGAAGTACTCATGGACCTCTGGATGGCGAGGTGCTGGAAGAGACTCGACTCGGGGCTTACTTTCTTTTCCCTTCTTCTCCTTCTTTATCTCATTCTTACCATCGCGTCGGGGTTCATGGGTTACCCTTAGCGAGGTCGTCAGGAGATTATCCTCGATGTTTGCGCGTTCAAGGTCTATGAAACCTTTTGCTCTGGACGCCAACTCCTCCAATGTCTCTATCTCCTTCACGTGATAGCTGTTTCGCAGCTTTCTCGAGGCCTTGTTGGCCACATCCAGACCTCTGTAGAATGCTCGAATGATTTCCCCATCCGAGATTCGACGATCTAATTCTGTGACGTTTTGATGAAAACGCCAGTAGAAGTTGGACAGCGACTCTCCAGGCTGCTGTTTGACCGAGTCAAGGGCGACCACGCTCTTCAGCAATTGGCGCTCGCCCATATATCTCTCCAGGAACTTGCTTCTTAACTCTGCCCAAGTTCCGATTGATCCTGCAGGGAGGCCGAAGAACCAGGACGAAGCCGAGCCCGAAAGAGTAGATGGAAATAGCAAAGCCAAATGATTGGGATCGTTTGACTTACCCAGAAGGGAGGCCTCATGCTTGTTGACATGTACGGTGGGATCTCCTCCACCGCTATACTCAGGTATGGCCCGAGCGACCACATCCTTCGGGATTTTGATAGCGACGAGCGCGTCGGTGAATGGATGAGAGGACTGCTCCTTGAAGGGAGCTATGACTGTCAACTGTCTTTCCTGGAGCCTTTTGTTGAGGAGGTCATCCATCTGATCCACAGTGCAGTACATGGGAGAGGCTCCGGGTGGAGGCGGACCGGAAGGATTGGCAGTATATGCGGCTGCTGGCTCCTTGGTGTGTGTTGGAGGTAGGGACTGCTGACCTGACGTCATCTCCTGATCCTCCTGAGGCGCAACAGGACCAGGATTGGCCGCTTCTGAAGGTGAAGGCCCTGTGGCAGCAGGGCGGTGGTTTTCTTTAGGAGCAGAGGGATTGTTTTCCTGAGGAGCAGGGGCTTGGCGGCGCGCCTGTCCTAGGATGGCTTCCAGCAGGGAGACCATCTCGGGGGTTAAATTAATATCCTGCCCCGCAATGTGGACTGTCTGCAGTGCAGGGGCTCCGTTTTGATCAGCAGCTGGGGTCGGTCTTGAATCACCGACATGTTCTCGAGCCGTCCGCAGAGGAACAGCATTAACTCCTGCTCAGCTGGCAGGTTCTTGTTGAAGCGGTGAAGCGGCGGCGGAATCAGAGCTATCTGAGGATCGCTCCCTAGTCTGATTCCGACGGTTGCTTTGGGATCGAGTTCTCATGGCTAAATTGATCGTTCCCACAGACGGCGCCAAATGTTGGATCGTGAAATCCTGAATGCTGATCTGACAGTGAATTGAATGCCAGACAAGGTTGGGATGACGCTTCAGCTTCAACTCCTGTGAACCTGCAAGTAGGGGAGCGCAACAGAGGGGGTGCCTCTGGGTCCCTCTCCGATGCTTAAATGAGTATGTGTGTGTATAAAACTCCAAAACGTCAAGAACGTATGTAAAGCAAGGGTATTTATAGGGTAAGAGAGATAGAACCGTATAAAGGCAACTGAATATCTTAATGTATATTGAGTTGCTGAAGATTCGGATCGTGGGATATGGCAGTTACTGCGAGATATTGCAGTTACCAAATCTAATCTTTAGTGAATATGTGACCGAGATATGCGGGATATCTTGGCCACTCTGTTATTAACGGTTTAGTGGGACCAGAGGAGAGATGCAGGGCTCTCTTCGGGGCGAGCACTCTCATGGCGAGCAGCGAGAGGTCACGGCCTGGTAAAGAATGTCGAGCACTCATGGTGTCCTCAGAGGCTTTGGGCTCGGTTCTGGGCCATTCTATGGAGGCCGGTCCGGTTCGAATGTTATGGGTTTACCCCCTCTATAGTTATTGGGCCTTCGAAGCCTTTTTCCCTACTGGGCTGTCACTATCGATATCCAACAGTTATCATTTCAAGAAAGCTTTATTATTATTTCCACTCTTAAGACATTACAGTCAAATGTATGATTAAGTTGAGTGAATTGATAATCAAATTCTTCCCTAAAACTTTCATCGAATGACAACTCTCGGTAATTTCAATGTTGAGACCGTCGAAAACTGTCTTGCTAAAGAGATGAGAAAATATAAAAAGGTTGAATCAAAAGCATGAGGATTTTATATGGATGTTTCCTCCTTTAAGGACTGTTCTAGAGAAGGTTTAGCATTAACGTCACATTTTGAGTCACCAACAATGAAGCAGTGTATGAAGGCCTCGTCACAAGTTTGTAATTGGTGAGAGAATGGAAGTCTCAACCGTAAATGTAAAATGCAATTCCCAATTGGTGGTCAACCAAATCAAAGGCAAATATATGGAAAAAGGCATGAATATGAAGAAACAGTTGGCAATCGCTCAAGTCCTAATGAAGAGGATCAACAACTTCTTGGTAGAAACTATCACATGGAGGCCAACCAATTGATATTTACTCTGAGTAAGCTCTCTTGGGGAGGTACACATCCAAAGGAGTTTCATCTTCTAGAGAAAGACCTTTACTTAGTAAGGGAGAAAATGAGATAAGTATTCAACACAAAAGGATAACACTAATTTATGGCTTGGGGAGAACTTGGGGGGACAAACTAGACAACGTACTCTGGGCAATTAGAAAAACTCAAAGAGCAGGAGAAACACATTTCAAACATATGTACAAATCAAAAACAATTGTCTCGACAATGATTGTTGTGGATTTTTATAGAGCTAAGTAATTTAAAGACAATGCCAACAATTAAGAGAGAAGGTTGGATCTATACCTTGCTGACGAGAAATTGATGGGCGTTAGCGAAGGAGCAAGGAAAAAGGAAATTGGTGAATGCGTGCTATTCAAATCGTCAAGTAAGCGTTTGACAATTTATTGTGGGGGATAGGGTATGCAGGTGAAAGGAGTTTATAAATTTGGAGTGTGGGAATAATATATAGATCAAATGGGAGAGAGCATACAAGTTCGCCAAGATAGCCACCCTAGACTCTTATTACTTCGAAGACTACCAATATGTGAGACTAGCTCACCCCTTACCAAGGTGTGAGACTAGCTCGCTCCTTCATTTTCTCGCCTTTGACTGCGTATTAACCTTTAACCTAGTTGACAACCAACTCAGAGTCGCATTATACCCCATCAGAGCTTATGCCCATACCTCTAACCATACACATCTCAGTGACTAAGGCTTCATACTCAATCTCATTATTGGTCGCATGGAAGGTAATAACCATAGCTACCGTAAGGGCTCACCCTCTGGAGGGTATTAAGACAAGGCTTGCCCTAGATCCCTCTTTAGATGAGGATTCGTCGTTGTAGAGTTCTCAGAGTGGTGGTGTATCCTTAGACATGGCCTCTGTTGGATCGTGAAATCCTGAATGCTGATCTGGCAGTGAATTGAATACCAGACAAGGTTGGGATGACGCTTCAGCTCCAACTCCGGTGAACCTGCAAGTAGGGGAGCGCAACAGAGGGGGTGCCTCTGGGTCCCTCTCCGATGCTTAAATGAGTATATGTGTGTATAAAACTCAAAACGTAAAGTACGTATGTAAAGCAAGGATATTTATAGGGTAAGAGAGATAGAACCGTATACAGGCAACTGAATATCTTAATGTATATTGAGTTGCTGAAGATTCGGATCGTGGGATATGGCAGTTACTGCGAGATATTGCAGTTACCAAATCTAATCTTTAGTGAATATGTGACCGGGATATGCGGGATATCTTGGCCACTCTGTTATTAACGGTTTAGTGGGACCAGAGGAGAGAGGCAAGGCTCTCTTCGGGGCGAGCACTCCCATGTCGAGCAGTGGAAGGTCGCGACTTGGTAGAGAATGGTGAGCAGTCTGAGAGCCTTTGGCGTCTCTATAGACTTTGGGCTCGATTCTGGATTACTCGATGGTGGGCCAAGTTTGGCTTGTACTTGGGCCGATCCGGTTCGGATGTCATGGGTTTACCCCCTCTATAGTTATTGGGCCTTCGAGGCCTTTTCTTACTGGGCCGTCACTATCGATACCCAACATTTGCCCCCGAAGCTTGATTGAAGTTCCTTCAGTCGAGCTTGATTTCCTGGTAGGGTTTTAGATAGTGACGTCTTTGGTAATGGTTCAGTGCCTTTGAGACACTTCGAGCTCATTTGGCGAGCGATTCCTTCTCTGTTCAAAGCCGAAAGAATATCCTTCCTTTTATCCCCTTTTGGCGATCACTCGAGGTGACTCAGGCTTATGGAAGTCTATCTTTCTTAGTTAGGCGATCATTATCTACCCGAGGTATTCCTGCTAAAGCTTTATTAGTGCGTTGGCGACCCTCTTGTCTCCTTAGTGGACTTGTTAGCATTTAATAACTGCACGGTTGTCCAGAAATCGAACGGTCACTTGAGGCACGCCTGACATTTACTTTTCCGTAAACCCAGGGTAGCTTGACAGCTGTCTGTACCCGCCAACCGTTGTCTCTTGGAATTCTGACATTGCTTCGGTTTTTTCCAAAAGGGTGCAATTATTCCTCTGCGTCGCTTCGATTTGCTCGTGGCGGTTACTCCCCTTTTGGTCTATATAGGAAACGTCAGTTTCTGCATTTTGTTTTTTTACGCTTATCCACTCCTTCAGATTTTCAGAACTTCGCTGCAAACCTTCCCTTTCTCTTTCAATCCTCTTCAGTTCTCATTTCGACCATTTCCATGGCCCCCAGAAGTCAGCGAATAAAACACATGGCCATCAAGGGTGCTAACAAAGCCAGCGCCCCTCAGAATGTCGGTGTTCCCTTGACCATTAGGGATGAAGTTGTGCCCTCCTCAGCGGGGAAACAGCCTGACGTGGGAAGGTCTGCGGCCACCCCAGTGGTGGTAGATGGCCCTGAGCTGAACACGCCTATTTTTTCCCCAAAAGGTAAACTTTCGCCCTTTTATTGCTCTATTTTGGCAATATCCTCTGTTTTCCTTTGTTTTTATACTTGCTGTGCCATACTTGAATCATTCTGAGTAGATATCAAGCCTAACGAACTGAAGCCGGCTTACTTTAAGACCATGGTGGCGCTTGGTGGCTTCAGTGCGGAGGATGCTCCTAGGTATCCTGGCCTAGGTCTGCATTTTCCTCACGATGGAGAGGTTTACATTTATGCGGCCCAGATCGATGCTGGGTTGCGTTTTCCTCTCTGTGAGGATTTACAGACCTTGTGTCAGTTTTACGGGATTCACCCCACACAGCTTGTCCCGAATGCCCTCAGAATGTGGGTCGGCTTCAAGTTCCTATGCTTACGCCAGGAATGGGTATATTCACTGGCCCTGTTCCGGTGCTTCTTCCGGCTGGCAGCAGGGGCTAACCACTTTCACCACTTCCAATCCCGCTGGCCGAAGTTTTCGGAGTGGGGAGGCCCTCAAGGATGGGCTTGGAACGTCCATGTCCGCCTGATCGATGATTTCCGGGCCACTAACTCCAATTACAAGAAGTTTTACTTCTTGTATAAGGGGGGCGTACCTTGGAAATTGTTTGCTCCGGACAAGGATTTTCCTCCCTCCTTCGAAGAATTGTCCGGAAGTGATCGGAATGCCATCGACGATTTATATCGGCTGCATCGGTCATCTCAGTTCAAGTCCATCCGCTCAGTGGCGGAGACTACCGAGAATGCCCTTGAGATGGCGGGCATTCATCAAGCTACACCAATCTTTGATGATTGGGTAATTTTCTAACCCTTCCCTTGTTTTATTACTTGTAGGGAAGGTTGTAAGCAAGAGCAAAAAACTGATAGGTCTCTTTGATGGCCAGGGATCGGCGGGATTGTCCTCCGACCAGGTGCTGCTAAGCTCTCCCCCTCCTCCTTCTAGGCGTTCGACCAAGAGGAAGCCCGAGGAGACGCTTCCTTCGGCCACTACTGGCCCTCGCCAACCAGGTACTACCTCGCCTTTTGTTGATTTAATGTTTTTACATTCTGCGGTTCTCTGACTCCTGACTTATTGTCTTGTTGCTTTGCAGTGGAGTCCTTGGCGGACGTGGCCCGGGACCCTCCTCCTCCTCCTTCTAAGAAGGTCAGGAGTGAAGAGCACCCTGATGTCGACCAACATCCTTCTCCTTCCCCTCCTAAGGACCTTTCTGCCAGCAAAGGGAAGGGTTTGGACACGGCGTCTCCTTCTCCCTCTCTTCAGGGCCCTTCCGCCGCTAAGGAGAAGGCCTTGTCTTTGGCGCCTCCCGCCTCTTCAGTGCCCACGGCTCCTACTAAGGAGTCTGGGGCCCAAAAGAAGGGGCCTGCTGCTTCCAGCTCCTCGAGGGCTCCCGCCGAGGAGTACTGCTCCATGGCGAGCTTGTTCCAGCCTTTTAAGGTTGGGGACTCTCGGAGGCCTTGGGTCCCTTGTGGGGACCTTGCCAAGAAGGGGTACCCCGCCCAGAAGAGCCTACGGGGTAGCCCGGATATGTGCATGCGGCTCCTTGATGGGATAATTCCTCCCAAGGACCGTTCGATTGTCCCTACGGAGCTTCCTCAGATCGAGGGGTTCTTACGGACCCACTTCGAACGAGTTGCCCTGGTATGATTTCGCCCTCTTTCCATTATTTATTCCTTGTCATTCCTTTTCATTTTGATGACTTGACATTTTCCTTGTGCTTTTGTTGTCAGCTCGTTCGGGAAGAGGTGATCCTCGGCCGCGTTTTCGGCGAGCTCGCCGACAAGCACTCTGAACTGCTTGTCGAGCTGGAGCAATACCGAAGCACAGGGGTCACCCCCGGGCAGTTGGAGGCCATCAAGAAGACTGCTGACATGGCAATCACCTTGGTGGACGGCGCCCGGGAGGAGTATTTCAGGAAGGAGCAGCGCCTCCTTGCTGATGTCAAGAAGAGGGAGGCTGATGCTGCAGCCTTCCTTCATGAAGCTGAGGCCCTTCATCAGTGCCTTGATGAAGGGGAGGCGGTCCGTGCTCGCCTGGAGGCCGAGTTGAAGGAAGCTCGTGCCCAGTTGGTCGAGTCAGACGCTCTTAGGGTCGCCGCGGAGGCCCAGAGGAATGCTGCCGAAGCTAGGGGGGTCGCCCTAGAGGAGGAAAAGAACCGACTGGCTGATCAGCTGAAAGCGGTTCCTTCACCCCATGCCGTGATTGAGGAGTTCAAGGCCTCCGAAGACTTTGAGGACCAGGCCTTGAAGGTGATGAAGTCGGCGATTGCCGAATTTCTTCAAGGCCTGGTGGAGGAGGTCCAGGCGGTCGATCCCCACTTTCCTCTTGGGGAAGTTGCCTCCTTGAAGACCTTCCTGCGGAGTCAGCCTTCGCAGCCCTCTGTTGCTGGGGAGGCTGCTCCTGAAGGCGAGCCCGATACTTCTGCCCCCGAAGGCGAGCAGAGCGTCTTTGCCCCCGAGAACCCCAAAGCTTGAAGTACCTAACTCCTTGGCGACCGTATTTTTCTTTTTTAGATAGCCATTTTTGTATTTTCTGTTTCTGGTTTGTAATTATCTGTCGAAGACTTGGATTTTTCTATTGAATGCTTTTATATTCTTGAGCCTTTAATCGACTTCGAACATATTTAGCTATCCAATATCTTACTCATAATTACTTTCCACTTTTTTCTTGCTTTGTAATGTCGTCGACCCTTAAAGCCGTAGACCCATCATAAGCTAAACTTTCTAAGGATAATACTTTTGACACTTAAAAGCGTAAACTTCTAAGTTCAAAGAGATATTACCTTCTTTGAAGTTTAAACCTTTGAGGTGTTGGCCTAATAACAAGGGATTTGTAATTTGTCAGGCTTTATCATCGATAGTGATCGCCTAAACTTTCTTTGGCCTGACTTTGGCGTCAGGGCTTTCATTTTGCCTAACATTTTGCTAGGTCTTTTGGCCTGACTTTGGCGTCAGGGCTTTGCCTGACTCTTGGCGTCAGGTTTTTTGAGGCCTAACTTTGTTGTTAGGGCTTTTGTGGCCTAGTTTTGTTACTAAGGCTTTTTTGGCCTAACTTTGTTGTTAGGGCTTTTGGCCTGTCTTTGGCGACAGGGCTTTTTGGCCTAGCTTTGTTGCTAGGGCTTTTGGCCTAACTTTGTTGTTAGGGCTTTTGGCCTGTCTTTGGCGACAGGGCTTTTTGGCCTAGCTTTGTTGCTAGGGCTTTTGGCCTAACTTTGTTGTTAGGGCTTTTGGCCTGTCTTTGGCGACAGGGCTTTTTGGCCTAGCTTTGTTGCTAGGGCTTTTGGCCTAACTTTGTTGTTAGGGCTTTTGGCCTAACTTTGTTGTTAGGGCTTTTTGGCCTAGCTTTGTTGCTAGGGCTTTTGAGGCCTGACTTTGGCGTCAGGGCTTTTGGCCTAGCTTGGTTGCTAGGGCTTTTGGCCTAGCTTTGTTGCTAGGGCTTTTTGAGGCCTGACTTTGGCGTCAGGGCTTTTGGCCTAGCTTTGGTGCTAGGGCTTTTGGCCTAGCTTTGTTGCTAGGGCTTTTTGAGGCCTGACTTTGGCGTCAGGGCTTTTTGGCTTCAGCTTGCTTCGAGTGGACACGCTTTGTGAAGGAATGGCTTTCTTTTATTGACATAATCCGTTTGATTACAAGCTATGCATAAAATCTTCTTAAATGCTCTGAATTAAATGGACGAGGTAACCTCTCGCCTTCGGTGGTTTCCAAATAGTAGGATCCTGGTGCGGCGATCTCTACTACTTTGTATGGTCCTTCCCATTTGGCTGAAAGTTTGTTTTTACTGTCCAGCCTTGTAAATTCATTCCTTCTCATAACCATCTCCCCCACGAAAAATTGGCGAG
Source organism: Chamaenerion angustifolium (assembly GCA_946814005.1). NCBI lineage: Eukaryota > Viridiplantae > Streptophyta > Magnoliopsida > Myrtales > Onagraceae > Chamaenerion > Chamaenerion angustifolium. Next base: position 6,308,497 of record OX328278.1, on the reverse strand, counting down.
CGCTAACTTTTCTATTGAAATACCGAGCGGTCGCCAAGCGCATTTTTGCCTGTGTTTTTTCCGAGAGCCATCTCTTTTCCTCTGCCAAGTCGAGGTCAGTTCTGCGCTCGATCTCATTTGCCTCCGCGTTAAAGTGTAGGACTCTGTGGGTAGGCACTGCTAATTCAGTTGGTGCTACTGCTTCTGATCCGTACACTAAACTGAAAGGCGTTTCTCCTGTGGCCGCCTTAGGCGTTGTTCTGATGGCCCATAATACGTTTTCCAGTTCGTCTGCCCAGTTCCCTTTGAATGCTCGAACCCTTTTCTTGAGTCCTGCTAAGACAACCTTGTTGGCTGCTTCAGCTTGCCCATTCGTTTGAGGGTGATGTACTGAACTGAAGCGATGGTCGATGTGATACTCTTCACAGAGCCATTTCAATTCCTTTCCAACGAATTGCGGACCATTATCGCTGATGAGTATTTTGGGAATACCAAACCTGGAGAATATGTTGACCTGCATGAACTTGATAACTTGGAATTCCGTTGTCGAAGCTAGAGCTTTCGCCTCTACCCACTTAGTGAAGTAGTCGATCGCCACTATAATGTGAGTACGCTGACCAGTGCTAATGGGAAAAGGACCCAATATATCGATTCCCCATTGAGCGAAGGGCCAGGCACCCGCCATTGGGGATAATAATGTCGATGGTCGACCCGATCGTGGTGCAAACTGCTGGCAAATTTCACACTTCTGTGTTAATTCGGCTGCGTCTTTTCCCAAGGTCGGCCAGTAATATCCCAGTCTGAATATTTTCCTGCTTAGTGAACGAGCACCTTCATGACATGCCGCTGCCCCTTCATGAGCTTCTCGAAGAACTTTTTCTGTTTCGGGTAGAGCAACACATCTCAAGTAAGGCGTCGAATAACCTCTTCTATAGAGTTCTCCATCGATGATTAGATAACTGGCTGCGAGTCTTCTAATCCTAGTGGATTCGCCTTCGTCCTCTGGGAGGATGCCTTCTTTCAAATAATTCTGGAACGGGGTCATCCAGGTGACCTGTTCTTGAATGTTGAAGACCTCCGCTCTGTTTTCAAGGACTGAACATAGGGCCTTTTCCAGAAATTGCACATCCTGGATTGTCGCCCCTCCGAAGGCTAGCTTACTCAAAGAATCTGCCATCTGGTTTTCTTGGCGAGGAATAAACTCAATCGCGAAATTTGGGATTTCCACAACTAGTTTTTTGGCGATGCCGAGATATTTCTTCATCTTTTCTCCCTTTGCCTCGTAGGCGCCATTAACCTGATTGACAATAAGTTCTGAATCACTTTTTACTTTAAGCGCTGTTATACCCATTCCTTTTGCCAGTCTGAGTCCAGTGATAAGAGCCTCATATTCTGCTTCGTTATTGGTCGCCGGGAATGTCAAGGCGATCGCGTATTTCAGAGGCTCGCCCTCAGGAGGAATAAGAATTAAACCTGCCCCCGAGCCTTCTTTTGATGAAGACCCATCCGTATAGAGTTCCCAGATTTGATTGTCGTTTGCTGACTGACTTGGCCTGTTTTCTGCCTCCGCTTGACCGTTACTCGTGCTTTCCACTATGAAATCAGCTAGTGCTTGACCTTTGATGGCCGTTTTTGGCGCAAATTTGATCCTGAACTCGCTGAGCTCGATCGCCCACTTGACCATTCTTCCTGAAGAATCTGGCTTCATCAGGAAGTTTTTGAGAGGTTGATTGGTGAGGACCGTGATGTTGTGCGCATGAAAGTATGGTCTCAGCTTCCGAGCAGCAATAACTAAGGCATAGAGATACTTCTCAATCTGGACATATTTTATTTCTGCTGAGTTGAACATTTTGCTAATGAAATACACTGGACTCTGAACATTATTCTCCTCCCTTATTAAAACAGCACTGGCTGCCACATCGCTAATGCCTAAATAGAGGAAAAGCTGCTCGCCTGGAACGGGTTTTGCCAGAGCTGGGAGTGTTTGAATATGCCTTTTCAAGGACTGGAATGCTTCCTCGCAGTCTGGCGTCCATTCGAACTTACGGTTGGCCCTCAAGGTTTTGAAGAACGGGAGGGACTTGTCGCTTGCTTTGGAGAGGAAGCGGTTAAGAGCAGCTAGTCGGCCGTTCAGGCATTGGACTTCCTTATGGCAGGTTGGTGACTTCATTTCTTCTATGGCCTTTAGCTTTTCCGGGTTTGCTTCAATGCCCCTTTCGCTGACCATAAAACCCAGGAACTTCCCGGACTTGACTCCAAAGGCGCACTTTGCTGGGTTCAGGCGAACGCTGTGTCTCCTCATGCATTCAAAAGCTTCACGGAGGTCGGTGGTATGAGGATTGCCTTTGATGGATTTAACGAGCATATCATCCACGTAGGCCTCCATGTTCCTTCCCAGCATGTCCTGGAACAGTCGGTTCACCATCCGCTGATAAGTTGCCCCGGCATTGATGAGGCCAAAGGGCATCACCTTGTAGCATAGAATGTCCCCGTCAGCATAGAAAGCAGTGTGGGCCTCGTCGTCTGGATGCATTCTGATCTGGTTGTAGCCTGAATAGGCGTCCATGAAGCTCAGCATCTCATGACCCGAGGTAGCATCAACTAGCTGATCAATTCTTGGAAGGGGATATGAATCTTTGGGGCAAGCCTTGTTTAAGTCGCGGAAGTCGACGCACATCCTCCACTTGCCATTAGATTTCCTGACCAAAACTGGGTTGGCTACCCAGCTCTGGAATCTTACCTCTCTGACGAAGTCAGCTTCAATCAACCTGCCGACTTCCTGCCTGATCGCCAAACGTTTATCAGTCCCGAACGATCTTCTCTTTTGGGCGATCGGCTTGATGGAGGGGTCTATCCTGAGCTCATGCGAGATAATATCTGTGCTGATTCCTGGCATGTCGCTCGGCTGCCAGGCAAAGAGCTCTTTGAATTCCTTGAGGAGAGCGGTCATGGCCTCCTTCTGATCCTCTTTCAAGGTGGTCCCAATGCGCACCTTTTTGTCCGGACCATCGATCTCGACCTCCTCCAATTCCTCCATGGGTGCTGGTCGAGCCAAGTCCTCGCGGGGATCGGCCTCTGTCTCGATGGCGAGCGCCTCCCTTTGGTTCTTCCTGCGTAAACAGTTCACATAACATTGCCGCGAGGAAGGCTGATCTCCGAGCACTTCTCCAATCCCGTTCGGAGTAGGGAACTTCATCTTCTGGTGGACAGTGGAGGCCACAATCTTATTTGGGTTGATCGTGGTTCTCCCTATAATGGCGTTGTAGGATGTAGGTGAATCGACCACCAGGAAAGTGACCGACACCTTGATGCTTTTCCACCCCTCGCCAAAAATCACTGGCATGGTTATAGCCCCCAGTGGATAAGTTGTCCTTCCCGCAAATCCGATCAGCGGAAAGTCGACCCTCTTCAGGTCGCGTTTTGATTTGCCCATCTTTTCGAAGGCGTCCAGAAACAGGATGTCTGTCGAGCTGCCTCCGTCGACCAGAATCCTTGCAACATCACAGCCGTCTATATCTGCCGTAATGACCAGAGCATCGTTGTGGGGCGTAGTGACATGTGCCAAATCATCTTCAGAGAATGAGATGACAATGTTTTCTTCAGGTCGGGGTCGCTTCCCCAACTGAACTGCCGTAGAGATCTGAGTGGCGTAGACCTCTCTGGAGTTTGACCTCTCGCCGCCTGCGCCGAATCCTCCTGCAATCAGATTCACTCTCCTCTTGCTTCCAGAAGGCTCAGCTTGATCTGCAGGGGCTGGTGAACGATGTCTCCTGGGGGGCGTTCGACTTCGGTCTCGCCCTGCCACAAATTCCTTCAACATTCCCCCCTGAATCAGCCTCTCTATATCTCGTTTCAGAATCTTGCAATCGTCTGTCTTATGGCCCTTGCACTTGTGGTATCTGCAATAGCTCTCGACATCCTTGCCCATGGGTAACCCACCTCGGCGAGGCATCGGTGGCCTCGCCAAGGATCTCCTCTCCATCTCGACTAGTACCGCTGAGATCTGCCTATTTAAAGGCGTGAAGTACTCAGGGACCTCTGGATGGCGAGGCGCTGGAAGAGACTCGACTCGCGGCTTACTTTCTTTTCCCTTTTTCTCCTTCTTGACCTCCTTCTTACCATCGCGTCGGGGTTCAGGGGTTACCCTTAGCGAGGTCGTCAGGAGGTTAGCCTCGATGTTTGCGCGCTCAAGGTCTATGAAACCTTTCGCTCTGGATGCCAACTCCTCCAATGTCTCTATCTCCTTTACGTGATAGCTGTTTCGCAGCTTTCTCGAGGCCTTGTTGGCCACATCCAGACCTCTGTAGAATGCTCGAATGATCTCCCCATCCGAGATTCGGCGATCTAATTCTGTGACGTTTTGATGAAAACGCCCGTAGAAGTTGGACAGCGACTCTCCAGGCTGCTGTTTGACCGAGTCAAGGGCGACCACGCTCTTCAGCAACTGGCGCTCGCCCATGTATCTCTCCAGGAACTTGCTTCTTAACTCTGCCCAAGTTCCGATTGATCCTGCAGGGAGGCCGAAGAACCAGGACGAAGCCGAACCCGAAAGAGTAGATGGAAATAGCAAAGCCAAATGATTGGGATCGTTTGACTTACCCAGAAGGGAGGCCTCATGCTTGTTGACATGTACGGTGGGATCTCCTCCACCGCTATACTCAGGTATGGCCCGAGCAACCACATCCTTCGGGATTTTGATAGCGACGAGCGCGTCGGTGAATGGATGAGAGGACTGCTCCTTGAAGGGAGCTATGACTGTCAACTGTCTTTCCTGGAGCCTTTTGCTGAGGAGGTCATCCATCTGCTCCACAGTGCAGTACATGGGAGAGGCTCCGGGTGGAGGCGGACCGGAAGGATTGGCAGTATATGCGGCTGCTGGCTCCTTGGTGTGCGCTGGAGGTAGGGACTGCTGACCTGACGTCATCTCCTGATCCTCCTGATGCGCAGCAGGACTAGGATTGGCCGCTTCTGAAGGTGAAGGCCCTGTGGCAGCAGGGCGGTGATTTTCCTTAGGAGCAGAGGGATTGTTTTCCTGAGGAGCAGGGGCCTGGCGGCGCGCCTGTCCTAGGATGGCTTCCAGCAAGGAGACCATCTCGGGGGTTAAATTAATATTCTGCCCCGCAATGGGGACTGTCTGCGGCGCAGGGGCTCCGTTTTGATCAGCAGCTGGGGTCGGTCTTGAATCACCGACATGTTCTCGGGCTGTCCGCAGAGGAACAGTGTTAACTCCTGCTCGGCTGGCAGGTTCCTGTTGAAGCGGTGAAGCGGCGGCGGAATCAGAGCTATCTGAGGATCGCTCCCTAGTCTGATTCCGACGGTTGCTTTGGGATCGAGTTCTCATGGCTGAATTGCTCGTTTCCCACAGACGGCGCCAAATGTTGGATCGTGAAATCCTGAATGCTGATCTGGCAGTGAATTGAATACCAGACAAGGTTGGGATGACGCTTCAGCTCCAACTCCGGTGAACCTGCAAGTAGGGGAGCGCAACAGAGGGGGTGCCTCTGGGTCCCTCTCCGATGCTTAAATGAGTATATGTGTGTATAAAACTCAAAACGTAAAGTACGTATGTAAAGCAAGGATATTTATAGGGTAAGAGAGATAGAACCGTATACAGGCAACTGAATATCTTAATGTATATTGAGTTGCTGAAGATTCGGATCGTGGGATATGGCAGTTACTGCGAGATATTGCAGTTACCAAATCTAATCTTTAGTGAATATGTGACCGGGATATGCGGGATATCTTGGCCACTCTGTTATTAACGGTTTAGTGGGACCAGAGGAGAGAGGCAAGGCTCTCTTCGGGGCGAGCACTCCCATGTCGAGCAGTGGAAGGTCGCGACTTGGTAGAGAATGGTGAGCAGTCTGAGAGCCTTTGGCGTCTCTATAGACTTTGGGCTCGATTCTGGATTACTCGATGGTGGGCCAAGTTTGGCTTGTACTTGGGCCGATCCGGTTCGGATGTCATGGGTTTACCCCCTCTATAGTTATTGGGCCTTCGAGGCCTTTTCTTACTGGGCCGTCACTATCGATACCCAACAGCCTCCACTTGCGTTTCTGTTTTGTCGACAACACTATTACCCGTATCTACTATGAATTCAGTTAATGCTTGTCTTTTGATTACTGTTTTTGCGCAAACTGGATCTTGAATTCACTAATCTCGATTGACCACTTAACCATCTTTCCCGATGAGTCACGTTTTTGTAAGAAGTGTCTAATAGGTTTGTTGGTCAACACCATAATCGAAGGAGCGTGAAAGTAGGGTTCCATGCTGTAACAATTAGGGCGTAGTGGTGCTTCTAAATTTCCATATATCTCGTTTCGGCGGCACCTAGTAACTTGCTTATGTAAAGTAGCAATTGAAAGGTGTTCTCCTTTCTGACCAATACTACACTTACTCCTTTACAGTAAGACTAACAGTGTGTTTAGTTGGTGGAATACGGAATATGAATAGGGAGTAAGAGATAATAATATGATGTTGTTTGAGTGGTGGAATGAAATAGAATTGAATAAGGAATTTCAATGTTTGTTTGGTGGAATGATATATGGAAATGGAATGGAATATGGTAAAATGACATATATGCCCTTACTTTATTATGTATAATATATAATACAATTAACTTGCATTAATTAATTTCGAAAATTAAGAATAATAAAACTTATAATATATTTAATTAATAATTGTAAAATACTTTTAAATTAATAGATTACAGAATATATTTTATTAAAAGCTTTAATTAATTAAAAATTATATTAATTAATTAAATTTTAATAATAATTAAATTAAATTTTAATTAATTAAAATAAAATGTAAATAATTAATTTAATTTAATTAAAATATAAAAAATAATTAAATTTAATTAAAATATAAAAAGAATTCATTTTAATTAAAATATAGATAAATAAATAATTAAAATAAATTTAATTTAATTTAATTAAAATATGAATATATGATTTAATTAATTAAAAATTAATGTAATTAAAATATAAATAAATAATTAAAATTAATTAAAATATAAATAATTAATTAAATTAAATTAAAAATAATTAATTAATTAACCGTGGGTGATATTTTGGTCTTTTTACGTCCTATTCCGTATTTCGGGAGAGCTAGGAATACACAATCCGAGTTTTTTGAACGGAAACCATATTACCATTTCTCTAGTAATCCGTATTCTGAATTTTTCCAATTCCGCGAAACAAACAATTTCATATGGAATCTGTATTCCCTATTCCAATTTTATTCCCCAAACCAAACACCCCATAAATTCTAAATTACATACATCCGAACCCAATACTCACTAAAGCATCGGAGATGAACTTGATGAGCAACCTCTACTATCCCTTTTTGAAGGTCAAGGAGTTCCTAGTCTTGTCGGCGAACGAGCCTATTCAGGTGAATTTTGTGCACTCCCAATGAGTTTTTCCGACCTGGATGAACCTCTTGCAACAACTAGTCTCTTTTCGAGTCTTTGCATAAGTCTTATACTAGTGTTTATAGGAGTATTGATCACCCTCTCTCTTATGTGTACTTGTACGGTAGTGTTTTAGAGAGCTCATGTACTAATTAGTTCAACACAAACTTTTTTAATTGGTGATGCATGCAATTTCTTTAAATGCTCTACGTTTAAAGGACGGGACATTTTCATACAATCTCCATGCAGAACCTAACACTTTGACAAACCCGCGAACAACGTAAAACGAAGAATATATATATATATATATATATATATATATATATATATTTATCTAGCTTAAGAGAAATGTTATAGGAAAATATCGGTTCATTACCTTAAGCATTGCCCTTTTGTTGCGTGTCCTAGTACCAACTAAAAGCATTCCCACTCATGTATGAGACGGGATCCAAGGAGACGATGATTCCCCAAGTACAGCCTTAATGGGGCGTTTCTTTCATGGAATTCGGAATAAGGAATACGGAATAGGGAATAGGGAATAAGGAATAGGAGATAAGAATATGAAGTTGTTTCTTTGGTGGTATGAAATGGAATGGAATAAGGAATTCTGTTGTTTATTTGGTGGAATTGTATATGGAAAGGGAATGGAATGTGGTAAAATGACATATTTGCCCCTCCTTGTATATATATAGTATATAATATATATAATTTGTATTAATTAATTTTAAAATTAAGAATAATAAAAACTTATAATATAATTAATTAATAATTAAAAAAATAAAATAACTTATTTAATTAATTATTAATTAAGATAAAATTGTTGAATTAATATAAATTTTAAAGTAAGGGCATTTCGGTCATTTCGCCTCCTATTCCTCATTCCTAGCGCACCCGACTTAAGAATTCCGAGCTTTTCACACGGAATGTCTAAGCCTACCCCGCCCGGAATCCGTAAGCCAAATTTTTGCAATTCCGCGAAAAGAACAACTTCTTACGGAATCCGTAAGCCGGATTTTTTTTCCAATTCAGTGAAAAGAACATGCTATAAGAGTTGTATCTAGCTTTGAATGGGAAGCTGTACTTCACGTTTCCAACCCCGTTGCATCACCTAACTTGACGTTTCAAATAATCATTAACAAAGACCGAGCTTTGGTCAATACAATAATATGTAAAAATGACCAAAGCCTAGTCGTTGGTATTATTAAATTAATGGGTACCGGACGGAATCTTGTCCAGATCTCATTATCTCATCTACTCTTTATTCATTGCACAAGCAGATTAAGATTTCATGAACTTGCAGAGGAACTCCAGAGGCACATCTTGGACTAGCTACCAGACAATTACAGAGACAAATCTGTTTTCGTCGCCAGACACTCCATTTCCTCATGCACTAAAAAAAGGTATAGTATACACACTCCGTCTGTATTGATTACTTCAGGTTTTGATGTCAATTTCAACAAACAAATCACTTCATCACAGACCTAAATATCGATTCAAGTAGTTAACAAGTTGCTGATATGTCACTTCAGCATAATTTTTTACATCATAATATGTTGCGTTAGTTTTTGTTTAGATTTGATGGTAAAACAAATACGAGTAGGTTATTACTCTGTCTATGCAAGTTTGAAAAACTGTGTTATAAGAGCGGTTAGCATTTACACAAGATATTTGTTAGATACAATTTCTGACTACTCTCTTCAGTAACTAAGGAAAGAGATGAGTGTTTACCTAAGTATTAGATACCACTTTTAGATGCTTCAGGTGTTCATCTTAATCCATTCCAGTATGGAATGGGCTATACCCATTCATGTTTTCATATTATTCAGTCATAAAAAATATAGTTGTTACCTAACAATCAAATACTATGAGTTAGCCTACAACAAGTTTGAATCAACTTAATATTGAGTCTCACTCGACTCAACTCCAAAAACATGTATTTTTTTGGAGACTCTCTCCATACTTTCTTCTACAAAACTATTTAGACCCACAGAACAGACCTAACATGAATTCTTCTTACCACAAACAACAAACAAAGCTTACAACCAATGAAAAACACATCAAATACACAAACTCAACTTGTTATACAAATATATATACACACAAAAAGCAAAGGTCACAGACCCAACATGAATAATAGGGATAGAAGAAATATAAAAAAGTGTTTTCGTGATTAGATCAATTCAACCGACCTACATGTATAGGTGGTGCAAACGTAAGCAATCACTAGAATAAGTGAATACAACCAAATATCCTCGTCGTCTCAAGTTCTAGGAATCGACTACCCGACTCCACTCACTTTGCGCTCACCTAGTCTTTGTAAATCATCTAGTCCTATTTTTCTTTTTATTCAATTCTCAACACATGTATGCAAATCCCAACACGCAACATCTATTTATTGAGGATTATTTATAAAAACGTTACCCAAACTTTAGTCAATTTACTAAGAACTACTTGAAATTTGATTTCTAAATTTTTTGTATATGCAATTTAAGTGGTGTGGCAATAAGCCACCTTTCTTTGTTTTTCCATCAATTCTATCAAACTATCATTTTTTTTTCCTAAACCATCATTGTTTTTCCACTATAGTGTTTCTGCAAAAAGTGACACCACCATAGGATAAGCCCATTTATGCCTCTAAAATGCACTCTACACAATTCGTTACTCCGGTGTTGACCCTTGTCTATTGAGCATCAGAGCTACATCTCTTTCTCAGTAGGCATGCATTATGTCGATTCTAACCCTGATGGGGCTTGCATTGATCTGTCAGACTTTGAGGAAGGTCTATTTACACTTTATGCTTCATTTAAATCATTATATTACCAAATGAGTAAGTATGTATCAATCATGACCGGGTCAATTGAACCCCAAGAGTAACAAACAAGGCGTACTAGTCTAATCTAGTTTTTTTCTTTTTTTTTTTTTCTTTAAAAATAAATTTATAAATAATAAGTTTGCTCAAAGTAGTGTTTCTAATTTTTAACAATTATACTAACTTTGACCAAATTTTATGGTTGATAGAAAAATAAAAACTCTACTTTGGTCATCAATCATAAAACTTTTCCATCAATCATAAAATTTGATCAATGTTAGTAAAATTGTCAAAAATTAGCAATACTACTTTGACCAAATTTTATGATCAATGTGAAAATTGAAACTTAACATCATATGTGTCGTTAGAGTTCTAATTTAATTATCTACATACTATAGTTTTTCTGATATTTTTAGAGATGGTTGAAAAAAATATTTTCAAAATGAGTATTCGGGTATCCTATAAATACTAAACTTAGAATATTACTTATTTTTCAACTATTTTAAAGAATTAATATAATAGATACATAAATAAATTAAAACATTAATTAAACAAACGGCGCTGAATAAATGTTAATTAATAAAGAACACTAATGAATAAAAATGAGATATTTAATATAATAATTAGACTATAATTTGGTAACTACGAAAATATGGAGTCGATTTGATAATTACTTTCCTTAAAATTAGTAAGGACAAATATGTAAAAAGCTCATGATATTTTAGTCTTTCAGTAAAAGTGGTCTGTATAAAGTAATAAATGACCTGCGAATAGAATTTAAAAAAATCTTTTACGTAGCTGGAATTTTGCCCTTTTACAAATAGGTATCTAAAATTTTATTTAACTTTTAGGTATCTCTCATTCGCTCGTTATAATATCTTTTAGGTAGTGTTTGATTAAAGTATTAACTATGTATTAGTATTAGTTAATACATGTATTAACTAATACCATGTTTGATTAGAAATAATAGGTGGTACTAATTAATACCTATGTATTAGCTAATACACATTTTTAGTGTTAATTGTGTATTAACTAATACATTTTATAACCATTGTATTATTTAATACATAATAAAAAAATCTCTAATTACCATCAATTAACCCACACAATTCCTATCTATAACTCAATTACTTGATTGTTTTTTACGATTTTTTTTTAAACCACATAACTTTTCGAATTCTATGCAACCCATTGTCGTAAGGCGATTTGCCCCACTAATTTATTCTAAAAACACTGTTTTACATCTTAATTCCCCGATTTTTTTATCAACCTCCATCTCTTCAAATATTTCTCACAATTATTCATCACTTTTTTAACAATTTGTCTCAATTTCTGTCATGGCACCGCTATTCTTGGTCCTCACGCACCATTAAGCTACTCGATTTTGATCGGGACTCCATCGGTAACCGAATACCGCATTTTCGGGTCCCGACAAGCATGCTCACACTCGAACCCGACAGGCGTTGAAGCACGCCGAGCGGCGCGCGCTGCCTACCACAATCGTAGCGACGACGTTTTCGCGAGTGTATCAAAGGCTCGGGCTTGGGCCGCCGCCGCAATCTGCATCGGTCCACGCCCCAAATCGATCGGTGGACCGGCTCATCACCGTTCCACATCCGACCTGGGCGCATCGTCGACCCCCATTCGCTTCCCTCCCGACAATTTCAAGCACTTTTTGACTCTCTTTTCAAAGTCATTTTCATCTTTCCCTCGCGGTACTTGTTTGCTATCGGTCTCTCACCCGTATTTAGCCTTGGACAGAATTTACCGCCCAATTGGGGCTGCATTCTTAAACAACCTGACTCATCGACAGCGCCTCGTGGTGCGACAGGGTCCGAACACGACGGGGCTCTCACCCTCTATGGCGTCCCTTTCCAGGGGACCTGTTATGGTCAATGATCCTCGTGTTTATTGTTGTCATATGAATCTTATCGAATGCCACTTATAATCTGTCATGGTCTTGTATGACTCCACTTGAGTGATTCTGGTGTTCATTTGCACATATTAAATCAATTTATGTGTACACAATTTTAATATTAAAAAAAATAAATTTAAGGGTATTAATGTATTATTGTCATTTTACGAATAATTTTATATTGAATCAAACACTGTATTAAGTTATACACGTATAAGTATATCTTAATACATGTTCCATTCAAACATAGTATTAACTAATACGTGTATTAATTAATACGTGTATTAACTAATTCACTTATTAACTAATACATGTATTAACTAGTACATCCAATCAAACACTACCTTAGTTCTTTGTATTAAATATTTCACTTTTATTTGTTGTTGCAATTTAATGACTGGCTTATTTTACTGTGGCACCTTTTTTTACTGTTAATAGCCTTGAGTAACAAAAGTGTCTTACTACTAGATTGCGGAACTTTTTTAAAAAGTATTTATTTTAGAAAAAAATTTGAAAAAGTATATATGTAAATAAAGTATTTAGCAAAATGTGCATCTGCGCATGTTGAGGTAGCAATTTTCAAAAATCGCTACTGATAGTAGCGTTTTTCGTTTTTTTTTTTAAAAAAAAAAATCAAAAAAATCTTTAAATTTTTTTAAAATTTACAGTAAGTAAATATTTGAATTTCGATTCAAATGATGCAAAAAATATTAAATTTGGACTTATAGATTGACTGTTGGCTCTGCCGTAAGTTGAGATATGAAAATTTGACTTAAAAAAATATAACTCATACCCTGTAAGTCCAAACTGACCACGGTGAACGTCATTTATGTCGTAATTAAAATATCTACTCACTTTATTTTTTTTGAGTAAGTACATAATTAAATTTCTCACCTAATGCATTTGATTATTTCGGTCAAATTTTAAGACAAGCAATGTTAGGTTACAAAATCATTGTATTTCTAATCAAAAAAATTACTCTAGGTAGATAATTGAATTACGACATAAATGACATTCACCGTGGTCAGTTTGGACTTACAGGGTATGAGTTATATTTTTGTAAGTCAAATTTTCATATCTCAACTTACGGCAGAGTCTACTGTCAATCCGTAAGTTCAAATTTAATATTTTTTGCATCATTTGAATCGAAATTCAAATATCTACTTACTGTAATTTAAAAAAAAAAAATAAGATTTGTTTGATTTTTTTTCAAAAAAAAAAAAACGAAAAACGCTACTACCCTACCTGCGCAGATGCACATTTTGCTAAATATTTTTTTTATATATATACTTTTTCAAAAATAAATTATGACATGGTTACTTATTGAAAAACATCTAGATTGCGACATAAAACAAAAGTAAGCTACCTAATACAAACCTCAAAAAAATATTGCAACAAGCAGCAAATATTAGGTATTTGAAAGTAAAAATAAAAAATAAATCATATAAGTTAAAACGTGAAATCTACTCTACCTAAAATAAGGAAAATATATTTGCATATCATCGATTACTTTATACTGACATCGTATTTACCAAACCATAGTCTAAAATGGTTAAAAATACATACTTTTAGTAAGTTTTGAACCAAAAATCTCATATTTGATTATTAAGGGCTTTACCACTATGCTACTAATTCTAATTGATTTTTTTTATATTTTAAATATAGATATTGAAGCAACACTCTCAGATTATTATATTAAACATCTCATGTTTATTTATTGATACTCTTTAGTAATTAACTTTTGTTCAACGTCATTTATTTAGATATAGTTTTAACTTAATTATGTATCTATTGTACTTTTTTAAATGGTTGAAAAATAAGTAATGTTCTAAATTTAATATCTATAGTTTACCAAAATACTCATTTTGAAAATATTTATTTTTCAATTATCTCTAAAAAATCAGAAAAACTATAGTATGTTGATAAATAAATTAGAACTCTAACGACACATATGGTGTTAGGTTTCGATTTTTACATCGATTATAAAATTTGGTCAATGTAGGGTTGCTAATTTTTTTTGACAATTTTATTAAGTTTGACCGAATTTTATGGTTGATAGAAAAATAAAAACTCAACATTGTATGTCTCTTTAGAGTTTTAATTCAAATATATACCTACTATAATGTTTTATATCTTTTTGAAATGGTTGAAAAATAAGTATTGTCCTAAATTTAGTGTTTAAAGCTACCTTACCACTCATTTTGAGAATATCTTTTTTAACCATCTTTAAAAAAACTAATAAGAATATACTATGTAGATAATTAAATTAGAACTCTAACGAAATATATGATGTTTAGTTTTGATTATTCCATAAACTCTAAAATCTAGTAAAAATTGCAAAAAAATAATCAAAACTTAGCAATGCAACTTTTACTCAAATATTTTGTGCTCGATGTGAAAATCAAAACTCAATACCGTATGTATCGTTAGAGATCTAATTTAATGAAGTTCATACTAAAAATATTATTATTTATTTTAAGATGAAAGGAAAAAAATATTATTAAAATTAGTATTTCGGTAGCCTATAAATACTAAATTAAGAACATTACTTATTTTCAACCGCTTTTTTTAATTTTTTTTATAGTAAATAGATAATTAAATTAGAACTATAAATAAGCAAATAATGTCGAACTAAATTTAACTATTAGATAATGACAATAAATAAAAATGAGATGCTTAATACAATAATTTGAGAGTTGTTGGAATAAGTATATTTGAGGTGCATAAAAAGATATTTGAAATTAGTAGTGTAGTGATAAAATGTTTCATTATTATGGCAGATGGTTAAGGTTCAATTCCTGTTGTAAGCATGATTTTTTCACCATTGTCTCATTCATGGATAAATATGTAAAACGTTACATTTTAGTCTTTTAACAAAAGTGATTTGTATAAAGTAATTGATGGTTTGTAATAGAATTTTCCGAAAAATAATTTTGTCACCTGAACATGTTATTACAACACTTTGTTTGTCCTTTGATCCAATTCCATGAATTTTTCTATCAGACTCTCATTTTGAACTATTTTTCCATGTTTGATAAAAAAAAAAAACTATTTTTCCATGTGATAGTAGAGGGGGGAAGTTTTTAATGACACGTGATACAGATTGGTTATCACACTTTCAAATTACTACATTTTTTCAAATATATTATTATTATATTATAAAATATTTGGCTATTTACCGTAGCAGAATGTTCCATATCCTAACATCTATTTAACACATATGAGAGAGATAATGTAAAAAAAATTGTTAAAGTTATAAAAAAATCTAGCAAATTAATATATAAACTAATTTGATAAAAAAAATATTAATATATAAACTAAAAAGTTGGATTGCATTTTTCGTAATATGTATTTTTTTTTAATTTAAGTCCATTAAAATTATTTCCATGGTTCTACTAAAGTAAATTTAATTATTTATTGCAAATAAATATAAATAGAAAAGAAAATATAAAGTAGATGGATCATTATAGCAAAAAAATGGCCAAAAATCATTATAGTAGTAATTCAAAATAAATTGTTTAAATACAAACATTTTTTTATTAGATTTATTTATTTACTATTATATTAAATCAAATAACCAATACATTAATAGGTTCTTTCAAACGATATCCGGTTAAGATTCTGTGTTAATGCAATTAATGATGATCCTAGGAAATACGAAATTAATAAATAGAGATACTTATGATGAAAAATATAAAAGTTTCAAAATTTAACAGGTTGATGTCGAATAATATCTGAAATCAACTATGATCATAACTAATTCTCTAATAGGATCCTATGAGAAAAATAACTAAAGACACAAAGTTCAAAAAGTTAATGTAGAATGATATATGAAATTGATGATGATTAGAAAAAATTATGTGATGGAAGTACCTATGATTAAAGAACCACTACGGGACAAGGGGCCAATAATGTCTGGAAAATGTATTTTTAACGGCTGAAAAATCCAGTCGTGATATGATGTGTCGGGGGAATTATCACGGCTCAATATATGATGAGCCATGATAATTCCCGACCCAAATCAAAAGTGCCGCCAAAATAATTATAGCGGCACTTTTGGTTGAGCCGTGAAAAATATTTTTTATTTTTATTTTTAACGGCTCATTTTGTTTGAGCCGCCAAATTTTATTTTATTTTTTTTAAAAAAATGGTGGCTCAATAGTGTTTGAGTCGTGAATAATCAAATAAATAAATTATTCACGACTCAATAGTATTTGAGTCTACCTTCTCCCTAGGGGCGGGCATAAAAAATCGGTTCGGACGAACCGAACCATACCTTTTGTGAATCGTACCAGTTTTGAATCGGTTCGGTCGAACCTGTTCACAAACCAAACAGTTTGTTTCAAAAATATGGAGTGGTTCAGAAGAGGTACAAAAAACTGGTTCACAAACAGTAAACCGTACCACTTCTTGTACCGATTTTAATATTATATTATATTTAATTATTAAAACATCTACTCTAAACCATTAGAGCAAAGTTGGTTCGGTGATGATTTACAATCTACATTAGTAGAATGGATTATGTATTATGTATTATGGTTTATGGATTATGTATTATGTATTATTATAGTTTTTTTTTAATATATATAAAGTGTTTTGACCGAACCGGTTCTGAATAGGTACGGTAAATCGGGCAAAAACTGGAGCGGTAAACCGTACCTCTTTAAAATGTGGTAAAGGTACGGTTCATGCCCACCCCTACTTCTCCCGTAGTGAACAAAATGAAAAAAAAATAACATATTTACGATCGTTACATAAAGAAGAGAAATTTTAACATATTTTTTCAGAATAATAATAAGATAGATATTTGTCTTATGGATCCAATTCTATGCATTTTTCTATCACTCTCATTTTGAACTATTTTTCCATGTGATAGTAGATGGATCATTATAGCAAAAGAATGGCCAAATATCATTATAGTAATAATTCATAATAAATTGTTTAAATACAAACTGTTTTTTTTATTAGATTTAATTTATTTACTGTTATATTAAATCAAATAACCTATACAATAATAGGTTCTTTCAAACGACATTAGGTTAAAATTGAGTGCTAATGCAATTAATGATGATCATATGCAAATATGAAATTATTAAATTGAGACACCTATGATAAAAAAATATAAAAGTTACAAAATTTAACATATGAATGTCGAATAATATCTGAAATTGACGATAATCATAAGTAATTCTCTAACAGAGGATCCTATGAGAAAATAACTAAACACAAAAAGTTTAACAAGTTAATGTAGAATGGTATCATAAATTGATGATGATCGGAAAAAAAATATCTGATGGAAGTATCTACGATTAAAGAACAAAATAAAAAAATAATATGTTTACGATCCTTACATAAAAAAAAAAAACTTTAACATATTTTTTCAGATAGATAATAATAATTATGTATATATATATATATATATATATATAAAAGAAGTAACACTATTAGTACATAGAGGAATATAACTTTTTAATTACGTCAACTTATACTTTTGACAAAAACAAAAATTGCTTAGATAAGTCGGTACCATTTTTTATTTTTTCGATTTAGTACCTCCAAAGAAGTAGAACTTTCTCTTTATTTTTAAATTGGTGGGTCCCACTAGACATAGTACAAAAATTCTAGTTTTTAGAAGAGACTAAATCGGAAAAAATGGTACGGTACTTAGTTTTTTTTTGGGCCAATGTACGGTACGTACTTGATTAAAAGTTTTTATTTTTTTGTCAAAATATAAGTAGACTTAATTGAAGGGTTCTATTTATCTATGTTCTAATAGTTTTACACCTTTATATTTAATATATATATGTAAGTAATTATTATTATTCCGAAGAAAAACAATATGTTAATCATATGTAAACATGTTTTTTTTTTTTTCCGTTTTGTTCTTTAATCATAGGTACTTTCATCATATCATTTTTTTTTATCATCATCAATTTCAGATATCATTTTACGCTAGCTTGTTAAACTTTGTGTTTTTAGTTATTTCCTCATAGGAGCCCTCCATTAAATAATTACTTTGATCATTGTCAATTTCAAATATCAATTGTTATCAACCTGTTAAATTTTAAAACTTTTATATTTTTCATCATAGGTGTCTCCGTTTGATAATTTCTTATTTGCTTATGATTATCATTAATTACATTATCAATGAATCTTAAGTCGGTCATTTGAAAGAACCTATTAGTGTATTGGTTATAATTTAATATAACAATAAAAATATTTAATGAAAACATATATAACAATTTATTTTCAATTACTATAATGATTTTTGACGAATTTATTTTTTATAATGATCCATCTACTTTATGTTTCCTTTTTCCATTTATATTTTTTGCAATAAATAATTAAATTTTTTACTTTTAAATTTTCAAACAAACGCAATCCAACCTTTTTGTTTATATAGTAATCTGCTAGATTTTCTATAACTTTGATAATTTCTTTTTACATTACTTGTCTCTCGTATATGCGTTTGACTATGGAACACTCTACTACGGTACGTATTCAAATATTTAATAATCTAATTAGAAAAGTATAGCAATTTAGAAGTTGAGTAGCCAATCACGTGATATTCTATATTTGTAATTTACTTGCTTTATTGTAATAAATTAACGCTTAATTATAAAAAAATGTTACTTGCACTTTGACTAAATTATAAAGTTTAACCTAAACTTTAAATTTTTAAATTTTGCTATATTTATTAGTTAGGGGCGAAAGTCTATCTTCGTTTATTTTTTAATTAAATGTAGACAAAAATTGGCATTACAACACTAATTGATCCATAGTGGAAAAACTATACTATTTTAAAAAATTACAAAAGAATGGAAAAAGTTGATACTGAGATTAGGCCATCTCATTTGGAGTTGAGAAATACATGGCTAGTTCTAATGTTATTCCATTGAAGAGAATGTGATTCATTCAAATATGTTAAATAGATATCTGGCCTGCGCAAAAAGGCAGTCAGTAGTATATTTTATTTATATATATATATAATATAAGTTATTTTTTTAAAGTATAATGTATAATAGTTATTTAAATTATTTTTAAATGAATATAGACTACTCACTATAATACGTAAAACAATAAAATAAGTTTAGTGTTATAATGTTATTTTTTAAGTGAATACAAACTATAATAATTTTTAAAAAAGTATATTGTTATAAGTTTTAATTGATTACAATAAAATATTAAAATTTGAAAATGCATGAAATAATTGACTATATAGATAAGTTATTATAATTTATATTATGAAAAATAAAATTATAAATTATATTAAGTGTATTTGCTCATAACATTAGTTACAAATGCATGAGTCAATAATAAAAATTAATATTAATAATAATATAATAATTAATACTTTTAAGTTAAATATTTTTATATTAATGCATGTGTTTACAAAAGACTATTAAAATATTAATAATATTTTTTTTTCTATTTTAGAAAAATTAATAATAAATTATTTTTTATAAGTAGTATTTTATTAATTCAAAAATTTGAAGTATAACTATAAAAAAAAATATACTATTTTTCATAAAGATATAATATATATGTGTGTGCCCATATAATACTCTTAATTTTTATGGTTATTACTTCTATCAATGTGCATCTAAAAATATTAGTATTTTTCTAACAATAATAACAATCTAATGTTTTAGTATACATATTATATTTTATCTATTTTGTTAATTGTAAATTATATTGAGTTTATAAATATATAACATTTAATTTCGTGACATTGTTAAAATTTATTGTGATATTATTGTAATTAATTAGGTAATGTTGATATGTCGGAAAAATCATAATTATAATGTGAAATAAAGAGAAATGATATAATTTTTGTAACTTATCTTGAGAATGAATGAGAGACTTTGGAGGATTTTAAAGTGATTTACATGACATGCCACATAGGAATGAGAAATTTATGTTTGACATTGACTAATTAGAAGATGTTAATTTAACATTAGAAATAAAAAAATATAATAAAAAACTTATTTGTCAACATTCTATGTGATTTAGTCAAATTAATATATATATAGAGAGGTGTGACACATTGAATAATTCAACTTAGAATTTTGATGTAAAAATTATAAAATATGACATCATTATTAAATAGCAGGTAGACTGATTGAACTGAGTTTTTCGATCCGCTGTTCAATTCAGAACTATAAAGATTCGAAAATCCGTGCGGTGCGTATCATTATATAATTTAATTTATTAGGATTACAGTTTATAAGATACTAGATTACGACACGCGTTATGCGCATGCGCGTTATTTTCGTTGGTCGCGTATAAGATGTTACGAAGGCATGATCGTCCTAACTCTTAAAATAATACGAAAATTAAACATTTAATTAAAATATTACTGATGGAAAAATAAACATAATTATTTTCGATATACACTTAAGATATCTTAATAGTTAACACGCTCAATATTATGTTTATGAAATAACAAGTATTACAAATCTACCGTGGTAACGTTGAGAAAATTTCAGTGATATTTTTTAAAAATAAAAATAAATTTAGATATTTAATTAACTTATTCGTCATTTTTTTACTTTGATATTTTTAAAGTTACAGTGAGTTAAGCATTATTTAAATTTTAATTTCAAATATATTTGAAAACTATACAATTTATTATTTGTTTTGAGTATTGATGTGCATATTCCTATAATGTGTATTATAGAGATTTATTAAGTTCAAATTTTAGGGTTAAATAATAAAATAGCCATACACTCTAAATTTGATCAACTTTAAAAAAATCATCAAAGTCTGGAAAGATAATAAATTACAAACTCTAAAAAATTAATTTACTTCACTTCTTGATACCCATGAAAAAATGTTCATACCAACTAATTAATACTAAATTATAAAATAAATAATATTAAAAAAAAAAGAGGCTACAAATGAGTTAATCATAACATTTGGGTGAATTTGTCTAGTTTTATTATCTAACCTAGTTAAGTTTAGCTTTATGTCTCAATAAATATTTCTAATCAAGTATTTAATTATCTAATATAATTTTAATTAGTTCTCTTACACAATCAAACATGTATGTTTTTTCAAATACTTCAAAAATTAAATTGTTAAAAAACTTAGTGTTGATTGGTAAATTTCAGTAATAGGTAGATGATTAATCCAACAAATCATTGAAATTATTTTAATTTAATAATCAAATAATTTATTACTTTTTTCATCATCTAATACATAAATTTTTCGATGATATTTGTTTTAAGTAATAATATTAAAAAATTTAGACAACAAATTACTAAAAAAACTAACAAAGATATTTTACTATCAAATTAAAATAACTTTGTCAAAGTGTTGAATTAATCATCTATGTATTAATATTAATAACATAATAATTCTATAAGTTTTTTGGGCTTTTTATTTATCTTATTATTTGAAAAATATTTGTTGTATGATCAACCACTTACCTTGTAGAAGACTTATGTTGACAACATAATATGTAATTATCATTATATAAAATTGTAAAGTTACATAAATCAACATAACAAATATACGTCAATTTTGATCGATCTTAATTCAATTTAAATTCTCTAAATTGATTGATAAGATGAGATATTTATAATTACGATGATCTAAGATTTTAATTTCACTATTTTCTAAGTTTTGTATGGGAAGGGGGGACAGGAAAGAAAAATATTATAGAGGAGGAACGATGTAAGTAGAGGAGTAGCAACATGAAATGATATTATTTAATGATTGATTACGAAGAATAATGAAGATTTTGAAAGAAAAAAAGTTTTTTATATAATTGTAGAGAGACAAAAAAGTAACAGTATACACAACGACTCCAAAAAGTTGATGTCTCTAAAATAGAGGGTTTAAGGTACCTGAATAAATTTTTTGAATTATAATTTAGGTACGTAAAAAAATATATACATAATTAATAATATAATGATAAAGCATTGTATTATTATAGCATAGTCACAATTTTAAATTTTGATTGGGACAATTTTATGTTATTTTTGTTTTTTTAAAAAGATTTCTACTTGAGTAGTTAGAGTAATAAAGATAAATTAAGTGTATTAAAAAATAAGTGGAAGAATATGTTATTATAATAGTAAAAGGTTTTGAGTTCGAAACTTTGTTGTGGTCTTTTTTTTAAGGGGTTTCATATTTGTAAATTGCATTCAAGAAAATGGTGAAAATAAAAAATATAAATGACCAAAACAGTCCTAATAAGTTTAAATTAACTAGATTATTAAGGGGTATTTGTGTAATTTTATAAATGGAGAATACAAAACCACTTCATAATATAATATAAATATAGATATAGATATGCTGTATAGAAGTATATCTATATATACAATTAAATAAGGTTAAAATTGAGGTAGTGACGTCATTACATTTGGAGGTATTTTTTTTCTTTTCAAATTTGATGTATTTAAAAATTACCACTGTATTTATAAGTAGAGCAAATATTTTGTTTTTTGTAAAAGCCTTTTTTCCCCTCCAAATAGCATCGTTTGATTTTTGGACGGCAAGCTACTCGTAAATTTACGCTGATTGTAGTCTTAGGTTAATATGATTATTATTAGGGGTGAAAGAAAAAATTAATATTATTATTATTAGGGGTGAAAGGAAAATTTGTGTGGTCTGAAAATTTAGAGAAAATCGAATTGGACCGGATTAAAAAAATCGGTCTGGAAATGTACGGTTCAGTTTAAGATCAATTTGTTTTTTAGTTTGGTTTGAATTTTTAGACTGTTCGGTCTACGAATCTAAAAGACCCTGGGCTCCGATTGTTAATACACATATAATTTTATATATTATATGAATTAGTATTAATTAATGAATATAAATTAACTAATAATAATTTAGTTATTCAACAGTTATTTTAGTTGTTTAATCGGTTTAGTATAAAATTATGTAAACATTGTTAAATCGAGTTATTTTGTTGTTTAATTTGATTTTGAATACTTATTTTGATTTTGGATGTGAATTTTTTATTTTTCGGTTTAAGCTGAAAAATTGGTCCGAAAATCCTAAATCCGAATGAACGGTTTATTTTTTCTTATTCGATCTTTTGGTTAGATTTTTCTTTAAATAATTCCGGTTCGAAAAGATAGGTACCCAATCAAAATAGTAAAAAAAATTGGTTCGACTGAACCAATTTCACCCCTAATCATTATTCACCTAAAGTGTGTTTATACTCCCTTAGCTTAATGTGCCTTGCTTTATTGTTGCTGTAACTTTTTTTTTTTAAATGTGCAGGAAAGTTGATGAAAAGTATCCAACTTTGAGTGTAGCAATGGTTGTTGAAGTGTCTACATTCCTTGTGACCGCAAAACTCCAGCATCTACTTACTCGTGATGAGTTTGTAGTTGTTGGATTGAAACGCAAACTCGAATATGCGCTGGAAAAGATTCAACAACTCTATGTTTTCTTAGAATGTTCGGACCTCTCCCACGGGAACAATGATAATGTTTTCAAGGTGGTGACAGACATATATCAGGTAGAGGCTGCAATTGACATGTACCTCAGAACGAGAGTTCACAGTAGACAAAAACTTTTCGCGAAAGCTTCGTCTTCACTGCAGTACTTAAGGTTAAAACCCCTATGGAGTCAAATGGAACTGAGCAAGGGAATCAAAAAATTTATGAACAATGTTCAGAAGATCATCTGCAACCCTGAGAGTAGAACCAGATCTGATTCTAGCTTAATGAAAGATGATGCTCAGATTGATTCATGGGAAAATATACATCAATCCTTAGACACAGAATCAAGTATGACTGTTAAACAGACAGAACATGTAAGAAGCTTAGTTTCGAAGTTAACGATGAAACAAGAATGTGACTTGCATGCACTCTCGATGGTGGACTCCGGAGGATCTGGGAAGACAGAAGTGGTGAGACATGTCTACAACAGAGCTGAAGTGAAGAATCATTTTGATCTACGAGCTTGGGTGTGGCTATCGAAAGATTCTACACACCGAGATATTTTGGTTGGGTTAATACTTCAGGCAACAATGACAAGATCGATTGACTTAGACCACAAGAAAGAGGAAGAGTTGGAGGAAATGCTCTTCAAGTTGTTGATGGATAAGAGGTATTTGATTGTGCTCGATAATTACAATGCGTTTGAGTCATGGCACGCATTGACTATTGCACTTCCTGACTTCAGAAATGGTAGTAGAGTTGTGATCACAGCTCGGCGCACTGAAATCCCACAATTTGTTGATCCCTTGAATCCTCCATTGGAGCTCTACCCTTTGACTATGGAAGAAAGCTGGAAATTATTGTTGAAGCATGTAAGTAAATCCATTCATGACGGGGTTGACAAAAGGGATGACGAAACTGTATCTAAACTCAAGAAGCAGGTCTTGATAAAGAGCCGTGGTTCAGCAGTAGCAATTTGTCTTTTGGGTGGGATTCTATACAATGAAGAATCCAGTGGATGGGAACAAGTGATTGATCAGATTCCAGACTCGGTTGACAGTCAATCAACACCATTCAACATCATGTCTTTGAGCTTTCGTACGTTACCACCTATTCTAAAATCATGTTTTGTCTGCTTGTCTGTCTTTCCCAAGTCATTCGAAATTCCAGTCCGTAGGCTGCTTCATCTATGGCTTGCAGAAGGTTTTTTGTACGTCAGGTCACTACCAATCGGTTCTTCAATGGCGCATGAAGATCTTGCTGACCTATGCTTGAAGGTACTGATCAACAGAAAACTTGTTGAGGTAACTAGATGGAAGTTACATGGAAACCCTAAAACATGTCGGATGCCAAGCATTGTTCATGAGTGCTTCCAACCCAAGACAGTTCAAATGAGGTTTTTCAGTGTCTATCCAGAGTCATTACAACAGCCGACTCCCGTTGAATCTGTAATGCCATTCAGCAGCTCGCAACGAGTAGCACATTATTCAGGCAGTAAGGATAACAGCAGGTCAGGTTCTTGCACTAACCACCTTTATTCCTTCTTCTCTTTTGACACAAGTGTTAGAGGCACCCCCAACACTGAGATTGGCCATATCTTCAAAAATCCGATTGATACAAAATGCTTTGCTTTGCTGAAGTTGCTTGATCTCGAAGGCGTCTATAAGCCAATATTGCCTGATGCAATGGGAAAGATGTTACTTCTCAAGTTCTTGGGGTTGAGATCGACAGTATTGGATTCGATCCCTTCTTGGATTGGTAATTTGCCTCTGCTAGAAACATTGGATTTGAAGCATACTAATGTCACTACTTTGCCAACATCTATTTGGAAGTCTAAGACACTTCTCCATTTGTATGTTGAAGAAGTTCGTCTGGATGGATCTCACGGAGAAGAGGTCACGGGAAGCTCTTTGAGTAGCCTTCAAGTCTTAGTGGGACTTCTCATAGTTAATAAGAAAGCTGTGAGAAATATTCTGAAGAGGTTACTGAACCTGAGAGAAGTTGGAATCACATGCCAAAAGGAATCGATGGAAGCGGTAACGGAGTGGATCTCTCAACAGACTCATCTTGAATCCTTAAAGCTTACATCCATTGATAAGTTTGGAAAACCATCAAATCTTGCTGTGACATCCTTATCCACAAATCACAGACTCTACAACTTGTATTTACTGGGCAAATTAGTCAATCCACTACCTAATTTGCTACCACAGTGCATCAAGAAACTTACGTTGTCAATGTCAGAGATGAAAGATGATCCCATGGAAGTACTTGGGGAGCTTCCTCAACTGATTGTGCTGAGACTTTTTGCCAATTCATACAAAGGAAAAGTTATGACTTGCTCCAATGGGAAGTTTTTGAAGCTTCGATCACTCAAGGTATGGATGCTCCAAACACTGGAGAAATGGACTATTAATGAAGGTACCATGCCATGCCTCCAAGAGTTGGAACTTCGGAGGTGTGAGCAATTGACAGAGGTCAGTGGATTAGAATACCTAACCAGTTTGAAGGAGTTCTATTTAACAAACATGAATGTTGAGTTTGTGAAAGAGATGAAGAAGAGACGCGCAGAGAGGAATATACATGTTTGTGTGAATGACTGGAAGTTTGGCTACAATCAATAATCACAGGTTAAGGAGACTTTGAAATTGTTTTCTGTATTCGATGGAGACTTCATTTATTGCTTTGTTTTAATCGGGTTGTTGAGGATACGAAAATTCAATATGGATTTACTATTTGTGGGTGTACGCTGACCCGTTATTATCAAGCATGAAGTTTAAATTTATCTGCTAGAAACACAAAATAAAAAATTATATTGATTAATTAATTTTGGAAGTTACAAATAGTTAAGTGATATTCTACTGACATTCCCCCTTTTACCTACGGAAAAATAATTTTGTCGGTAAATATAATTTTTTATCGAATTTTGTAAATATTGTCGGTAAAAGTATTTTTATAAAGGATAACATTACATGATATCATTGCTAAGAATACATATTTTTGAGCAACGATATTTACATTAAATCGGCAATTGGGGTGAAAGCGGTCTAGTCGAACCGTTTTATTTACTATTTCGATCGAGTACCTATATTTTCGAACTGGATTTTCTTCACAAGAAAATCTGAGCAAAACACAATATATGAAAATAACCCGTTCAAACCTTAAGATCCTTTTTTTGTCTGATTCGGCAAAATTTTCACCGGATTTCGGACCACCCAGATTTTCTTTCACATAGTCGGCAAATTAAAAAATTATTACTGTTCAGTAAAGTATATTTTAACAACAAAAACTTGTCCTCCTCCTCCTCCTCCCTTGTCTGAATGGCAAATGTGGTCTCTTCCTATTGGCCCTCTAGGAATCAAATCCTGATGCAACACTTGAATCTGATCTTGGTCCATCACCATAACTTTCGGGGCTAACAGATTGAACCGTTTTATTTACTATTTCGATCGAGTACCTATATTTTCGAACTGGATTTTCTTCACAAGAAAATCTGAGCAAAACGCAATATATGAAAATAACCCATTCAAACCTTATATTTTTAGATCCTTTTTTTTGTCGGATTCAGCACAATTTTCACCGGATTTCGAACCACCCAGATTTTCTTTCACATAGTCGGCAAATTAAAAAATTATTACTGTTCAGTAAAATATATTTTAACAACAGTAACTTGTCCTCCTCCTCCTCCCTTGTCTGAATGGTGAATATGGTCTCTTCAGCCCTGTGGGACTCGAATCCTGATGCAACACTTGAATCTGATCTTGGTCCATCACCATAACTTTCGGGGCTAACAGATTGGCTCGTAGAATTGGTCATATTATCCCACCACAGGGCCACTACTACTTTCAGTTCTTGTACCAAAAGTGGCATCTAAGCTTCCAAAAGTCAAGTCAATTTTAAATGCTAGTTGACCAAAGAAAAATAAATGCTTCATAGATTTGAAAGTGGTTAGGAAAGGTGACGTGTTGATCATGTTGAAGCTCCAGAAAACACATGGTCATATTGTTGATACTTGCAAATGAATCGAACCTAAAAAAACACATCACGATTTGGTGGTAGACCAACGAGGGTGGGGGTGGAGGGGCCTTAACTGGAGGTAGTTGCAACTTGCAACTGAGGGTTGTAGATTACATCTCTCTCATTCTTTTTTATCGAACACCTTGTGGCACACCTCTCGATAATTTCGTCGAACACCTTGCGGGTACTTCCCAAGCTTCCGGATTTCATATATATATATATATATATATATATATTAACGAGTTCCCCACGTGTAATTCATGTTCAAATTTACCAACCACGGGGTTTGATTCCACTAGGCGCTTGAGGCCTTCAATGTTACAAGCCAATTGGAAGAGCTCAACCCAATAAACTTGTCTCTTAGGTGAGAGAACCCATTTAGCTTATAAACACCACAATGGTTGACCATACAACCAATGTAGTACAAGTATCATACCTTGCAATGGATATAGACCATACCATTTGGTCACGGTCACGTTCACGGTCACATTGGTCACGACTAACTTTTCTAGGCCACCACTCCGTGAGCCACCACTCTGAGCCCTTGTTGGTCACGACTAATTTTTCCAGGCCACCACTTCGTGAGCCACCACTCCAAGGTGTGGCTCTGACACCAATTGTTACAAACCAAATGGAAGAGCCCAACCCAATAAACTAGTCTATTAGGTGGGAGAACCCATTTAGCTTATAAACACCACAATGGTTACCCATACAACCAATGTGGTACAAGTCACATACCTAGCAATGGATATAAACCATAACATTCAACAAGATTGGGCACCTTGCATCGTACAACAACACGAAAGGTAAGGGAGAAAGAGAATTCCATGTTTCGAATCGGGTGAGCACTGTTTACCTTCTCGTTGGTCAGGTTGCGGACGATCTCGATACACTCGTTGGAGATGACCGAGAGGATGCTGGTCTGGATGTCCTCGACCTGGATAGAGGTCTGAATGCCCTTTGAGAAGTGGGAGAGGTCAACACACCAAATTGCTCCTAGTTCAATTATCATCGACTTCAATTCTTCAAAGGACTCTTGGACAGTAAAATCTGGTGACTCTTGAGTGCGGTTGCTGGCATGTTGGACACGGTTGTTGGTGGCCACAATCTGTTTCGAAGGTTCAGATAACGGTAGTCAGTGTTTCTGCAGATGGGTGACTATCCCGTACCACCAAGCACCCCGATCGGGTTTCTCTTATGGTGTGAGATTTTTCGTAAAACACCAAGCATCCAATTTTGGACGGTTCTCATTGCCGGTATCCATCAATTGCGGATTAAAGCTACGATCAGCAGTAATGGTGGCTCCGATACCAATGTTACAACCTAGTATTCAGAAGGTGGTGAAGAAGATACACTACGTAGCAGAAATGGAAGAAATGCAAGAACATATAGAGATGAGGGAGAGAGAGTCAGAAAGAGAGAGAGCAGAAGAAAATGCATTTTTCATTCATGCTGTAGAAGTTCTCCATGCCCTTTCTATATAAGGTTAATTACATGGGACCTAATTATCTGATCCGACACTAGACCCGACTGACTATACTAATTATTTGGCTTGTAATAGAAAGTCGAGTTAGGTTGAGTTGTAGGTTCGTTCATACTCTGAAGATCGAGTTATTGATTCGGTCGAATCTAGAAAGTCGAGTTTTAGGTCCTGTTGAACCCAGAAAATCGAGTTTTGGGTTGCATAATGTCTGTATTTGGTTGGTGTTTGTGAAAGGCATGTGGTAGAAGAAAGGCCACCAGCCAACTGGTTTATCCTAAGATTGGTGATTTTGGGTTGGCGAAGCTATTCCCTAACAATGTCACATACCTTAGCACTCGAGTTGTAGGAACAATTTACGTATGGTGTTTCTTTTACCTTCGTTTGTAGATCAAACTTTGTTTATTCTGTAGAAGTGGGTATTGAAATGCCTAAGGTTGCACTCTGGTTGTTGTGACATTATTAGGATAGAGTCGAAAACCGATTTAACTTGTCGACTAGAGTTACCTGACCAAAAAGTAAAATTTCCCGATCTCTTTCCTTGTCTATTTTCAAAGTCTTGCAATACTTGTTTATTACAAAATAAAAAAAAAAGTTTATTTTGGACCCTATATGGGGAGAGGCAACAACAATAAAGAATAATCTTGAATTTGAATAAGGATTTCTTCCACACCACCACACAGAAGAAGGGTTGTTTGTACATATGATAGGTGGTGATTTCATTAGATATTATGGATTTTATTGTTTAGTGAATCGTGAATGTTTGCATTTCGAAGTGAGTATCTTGTCATCTTATTTGTATATATCATAGAATAGATAAGTAAGTAGTCAATATAATTATAAAAATGCAACATTATTTACTTTATAAATTATGGAATCTGATTGTGTTGGTTGAATGGGTACTACAACCACTCCCTTTGAACTTTTCCGTTGGTTATTATTTATGGATAGTGAAAGAAATCTCTTGACTTGTTATGTGAATGAAATCTCTCGACTTGTTGATAGCTAAGCAAGGTAGTATAGACCTGTTATTGGGGATTTCTTCAAAGTAAAAATACGGAACTGTAATGGTTCATCTCTTTCAGGTCATCCTGAAAGTGAGCCCATTGAATGTAGGTCGTCACCCTACATTGTAGTGGCCTATTTTGATCAACGTCTTTCTAATTGTAGTGATCAATTTATTGTGTGTCAATATTAGTTTCTAGTTGCACTGATCCTTTTATTTTGTTTAGTGAATTTTTACACTTAGAAGTTGACATCTTTATAATCTAATTAACTATCTTTTTTTTCTTTTTTGCAAATACCTAGTCGATAATTGCTAAAATTATTACATCATAGAAGACAACATTACTCTAAGCCATTCAATGTGGAATTTTGGATCCATACCAAAACAAACGAGAAAAGGTGTTGTTTGTAAAAAAAGCATAATGTGCGCCTTTCCATAGCTCATCCCGTGCAACTTCATTGAATAGGAATTAGGAACCGCCAGGGTACAACAAAGTGTCTGGAATCGTAATCATTACTCTAGAATTCTGGACGCTTCCTCCCTTAGCATTGACGAGACTACTGTATCAAGAGAACGTCAAAATCAGTCATTTATCACCGACATTAACTATTGGCTTCTTCATACGAACAACAGTCTTCATCACCATCAAATAAGCATCTTTCAATGACATTTCTCTACACTTTCAATGACTTGGATTCCATGATCACTGGAGCAAAATAGGATGCATCATTAGAGATGTATCTAGAATTTGATCATATACTTTCTTGTGATGATCATGAGTTTGATTGAATCCTGCCTGGAGTAGTGGCATACAGTTCCAACTCGAAAGATGTCATGTTTTTTTTTTCCTTACTTCATAAAAATTGATATACTTCAGAGTCCATTTGACATACATCCGAGTCTTCTTA
The DNA here is from genome assembly GCA_946814005.1 of Chamaenerion angustifolium. Lineage (NCBI taxonomy): Eukaryota > Viridiplantae > Streptophyta > Magnoliopsida > Myrtales > Onagraceae > Chamaenerion > Chamaenerion angustifolium. The sequence goes on along the minus strand of OX328278.1, from coordinate 6,277,573 downwards.
CCTAATAGTAATAACATCACATAATATTATATACCAGAAACACTACTCATCATCCATATATTTGCATTGCTCGACCAAACTACAAATCAAGATCATCAATTTATCAGATACATATATGCAACTAAGCGTTGATCAAGAAATTTACCATAAAACAGTTATTTGGGGGTAATCACCATGTAGTATGCACCAACTCATCACACACCATAACCTAGATTAAACTAATTAACAAAATCCATAACTGGAACAGAAAGGAGCAGGTAGAATGATCAAATACAATCACAGCATGTTAAGGATGCTGACAGGAACCAAGCGCATCTAGTTCATACAAATATGATAAGAATATCAGTTCCCAAAGTATTTTTACTGTAAGAAGATAGGGTTTTATCATTAAAATTGAAAATACATGAAGGGAATCACAACGTTTCTCCCCTTAGGATACTTTGTGCAAACAAATTCCTAGTATCACTTATGGTTGGCCCCGACGCGGGGCACCAAGTGTTAGATATTTTAGTGTAATTGGATTGACTAGTTGACTAATATCATCATAGTATTTCATTAAATAAGCCAGGAGGGTGCGGCGTGCACACTTGTTTAAGTATATTATGAATCACTGTATTTGAACTTCATCAGTTGCTTAGGGACGAGCAATGGGGGTCAAAAGGGACAACGCCCCCTTTGCAAGGTCCAGGGGCAGCGCCCCTGGTGGGGTCCAAGGAGCAGAGCCCCTGGCTGGGCTCGAGCTGTTGATTTTTTTTTTATTTTTGATAAAGTTACTATTCTTAAAATTCATTATTAATTTGAATTTTTTGAATTAATGACTTAATATTTTAACTCAAAATTCCCAGTTTTTGGACACTTGCTTTGGAGCCAAGTTTCAACCAAAATTGTGCAATGACTTTGGCGCCAAGTCATATTCCCAAGGGTCCCTTTGCTTTGGAGCCAAATTTTGAAATGAATAACTACAACCGAAGGGTGGTAACTTGGGCGACAATCCAAAGCCAAAGAGTATGGTGTCTCTTCCAAATGGTGTGGCAAACACTATGAATTGGTTATGGGGGAGGTCTGAAATATTTATCACAAAAACACATATTCCTTCTCAAGTTCTAGTTCATACAGATTCTAATTTTATCCGATTGAAAAAAATTTGGGTTAACCATCAAATAGTTTCAATCTGAAAGTGTGGTCACGACTTTAGATCAATCCAAGAAACCCCATCGAAAGTTCAACACCAAGTTGACACAGGTTTAGAGGAAGACTCCTAGCCACTCGATAATCTCCCCAAAATAGTTCGGGTAGTGCACAAGCTCGAACACCTATTTTTCGGAATCCTATACCCTTTACCTTAGTCCTTTATCCTCAATAGCATCGCGACGGAGCTCACATTGATCGTCATTCTGTGGGGATAGATTGCCATTCCGACTAGAAACAATTGTCATTGTTGTAATCATTGTAATGAGACACCCATTGGGACTGCAGGTACGCCTTAAGGAGGTTGAAGCCAAATGCCATGAGCGCGACGGTCACCGGGAAACTGGAGCCACCGACCTTGCAGCTGAAATGGAGAGGGTAGATAACGGTGTTGTTGGAAGTAGTGGAAGAGAAATTGGTAGATGAGAACGAGGGATCAGGAGTTAGAGGAATGCAACCAAACGGGAAGAGAAGGATGGTAAGCCAAAGAGTGGGCCATTCCATGAGGAACCAGGCGAGGGAAGCAAGTATGGTTGTGCCCCATCCAGGGTGGTTGTGCTTGCCATAGGGGACGTAGAGGAATCAGGAGGGCAAAGGCGGTCGGTGTCCCAATGAGGAAGATCACAAGAAGGTTATTATGGAAGAACGATGCATCCGATGACAGTGAAGGGGCCATGTCTGTCCGCTCTGTCAAGACGGGGAGAGGAATATTTTTTTTTGCCATCCAAATAATCTTGGACATACCGAGAATTGACTTAGGTATTTCTGTAATTAGTTAGTAAGATTGAGATAAATTTAATATTTTCTCTTATTTTGTATTCTAGGACTAGCCAGAATAGCAAATCTGAACCCAAAGCAAAGAATAATTTATCTTAGTTCTCAAGGAAACCGAATTTCAACCTTCATCAATTCCGCGAAATAAACTTGGAAATACGAATCCCTATTTTAACACCAATTCTAGAAACCAAACATACTATTAGTATTTTAAAAATTGCTTATATAAGAGTGGTTTAAAACTCTTCATTACATTAAACTAGCTGTACCGCTGCGCTGTTGAAAAGAAAGGAGTTACCATGAAAGCATGTTAAACAAATTATATTATAAATATTTACCTTTTTTCCAACCAATGATATATTATATTGAAAACCAATAGGTTTAAGAAGGATGATTGTTGTAGTTCATCATTACTATTAGTGTGCAATAAAAGTTCACCCCTCACATCAGCAAGTAACCTACTTCTTGGAATGCTTCTTGGGCATGCTAGTTCTTTTTCCTAGGTGAATTACAAAACTATTACAATCTATATATTCCCTCAAAAATAATTTTCAGATTGACTTCCTTGGTGTCTGAGTTATGCCGTATACTATTTATGTACTAAGCATAAAAACGTTTTACTCACCGGTTGAAAAATTGGGAGGTCTAGAGTATTTATAATTCATCTCTTAGCCAAGTCACCCTTGGTACTTAGGCAAAGTATCCTTAATGGTTTTGAGGTAGACAATGCCTAGAAGTAGAGAAACGATCATATACCGTAACCCTTCAAAATTCTCCCCCCTTCAATGTGCAGATCAAATACCAAATTTGTTGATCGTAACACGCTGTGAAATTTCTTGTAACTATTTCATTATATTGATTAAGAAAACAGCTTATCAATGAACCTCACTAAGGCACTATAATCCCCACTTCTATATAAAGTTTTCGACCCCTCCTTATTTCATTTCTCCCCAACTTCATCTCTCTAGAATTCCACATTTTTCCTTTCTCTCTCTAAGTCCCGGTTTTTCAAGATTGGTGGTTGTCTTTCCCTTCTCCTTCGCTGAGCCTTAACCGGACGCCATCTCTTACTCATGAACAACGAAAACTCGGGTGAGGAAGCTATTTTACTTCCTCCTCCGCTCAAAGACTCGAAACCCAATATTCTATCTCCCTAACCTTTTGTAAAAGTTGTAACCGTCGTGAGGATGAGCAACACTCATTTTCCACGATATCCTTTGTCCCTTAATTTAAAACGCGACGCTCCAATTCCCATTTGTGTCCCCCTCGATGGGGATGTAGCGATCTATTTTTCCCAAGTCGACGTTGGTCTTTCGTTTCCCATATTGTTGGGACCTCATCGACTTGTGAAATTCGAGGGCATCGCCTACTCAACTCACCCCCAACGTTCTGTGTATGTGGGTGGCCTGTGCAATTCTACCTTCACGGTTGACTCTATTCCTTAAACCTTTTTTCATTTTTTATTGTTTTCAAGTGAGTTCCTTTAACCTTGAGCTTTTCCAAACCCGATTTCCTAGTTTTAAAACCTCTTGTTGGGACCGTAAAGACCTTGGTTAGTGGTTTCAAGTTCAACAACTAGAATTTGAAGAACCAATATTTTTTCTTCAAAAGGGGTGTCGCTTGGTGTCTAGGGGCATCGCCTAGAGATCCAACTCCTTCTCTTTAGGAGTTGTCAGAGGAGGATATGAAGGTGTTGGACCCAATCTACCTCGACAACTCTAAGGGATACACTCCTTACTGCTCAAAGTCCACAACAGATTCCTTACTCACCTATGTTGGAATTAGTATAGCATCACCTCATTCACTTGTGCAAAACGAGACAAAACCCGATGTCCCATTATTCACTAATTTTTCGACCATCTTATTAAAATTTCCAAAAATTACAGTAGGTAGAAAGTTGAGTTATGAGTCTTGTTTGCTAGAATAAATATAAAGATATCTTTCATTAGAATTCTGCACCTTTCTATATTACAGATCCTCTAATTTATAGAATTGTACAACTCTAAACATGGTAAGAAGACATTACATGAATATAACATAATTAATATTTTCCTAATCATCTTTCTTTCCTTTATTGGATGCCTGATTATTCTCACACACCCTCTTAAGTTGAGTAGTGGGATCCACAATACCCAACTTGCTGAGGACTTCCTGTAGTACTTTCCCAATGACTGCTTTGGTCAATATATTTGCCAATTGGTTCTCTGGCCTGACAAATGGAAACTCAACTAGTCTTTCATCTATATTCTCTTTAATGAAGTGACGATTCACTTTTACATGTTTTGTCCTATCATGTTGCACAGTTTTTTTAGATATATAGATTGCAACCTTATTATCACACAACAATTTGCATGCATGTTTAACTGAAAATCCTAACTCTTCCAGAAGTTTCCTCAACCATAGGATTTCAGTTATCCCTTTTGCTATCCCTCGAAACTGTGCTTCTGCGCTTGAAAGGGCTAACACTATCTGTTTTTTACTTCTTTGGGTTACTGAGTTTCCACCAACCAGAGTGAAGTACCCTGAGGTAGATCTCCGGTTTACTGGATTGCCAGCCCAGTCTGCATATGTATACCCCTGAACATCGAGATGTCCATTTTTCTTAAATAGAATTCCTCTACCTGGAGGACTTTTCAGATATCTAACAATTCGTAATGCAGTTTCCATGTGATCCTCTTGGGGGTTATGCATGAATTGGCTTAGTACTCCCACTACATATGCAATGTCAAGTCCTATTTGAGATAGGTAGATAAGCTTACCAACTAGTCTATGATAACTTTCTGGTTTGTGAGTCTAGCTCCATCAAATATTTTCAAGCCTTGATTTGGAACCATAGAGGTTTCTGTTGGTTTGCAATCCATTAGTCCCACCTCAACCAGAAGATCATGTATATATTTCCTTTGAGAAATATATAATCCCTTCCTTGATCTCAAAACTTCGATTCCTACAAATACTTGAGATTTCTTAGATCTTTCATTTTGAAATCTGCGAACAAAGTTCCTTCGGAGTTGACTCATCTCTTCTCTGTCCCTCCTAGTAATTATCATGTCATCCACATAAATAATTAGACATGTAATCAAATTGCCTTTGCGCTTAAGGAACAATGTGTGACTTGCATTACTTTGTTTGTATCCATATTTTTTCATGGAAACAGAAAATCTCCCAACCCAGACTCTAGGTGACTGCTTGAGCCCACATAGGGCCTTTTTCTGTTTGCATACTTCGTTCGTCTGGAAATTGAACTCAAAACCTGGTAGAGCTATCGTATATACTTCTTCATTGAGGTCTCCATGCAAAAATGAATTCTTCACATCAAATAAATAAAGAGACCAATCTTGATTTGCCGCTACAGAAAAGAGAACTCAGATTGTATTAATTTTAGCCACATGTGAGAATGTATGAGAGTAATCAATTTTGTTTGTCTGTGTGTACCGTACCCTTTCACCACCAATCATGCTTTGTATCTCTCTATTTTCCCATCCACTATGTGTTTGATTGTGAATACCCATCTACTCAGATTGTATTAATTTTAGCCACAGGTGAGAATGTCTGAGAGTAATCAATTTTGTATGTCTGTGTGTACCCTTTCACCACCAATCATGCTTTGTATCTCTCTATTTTCCCATCCACTATGTGTTTGATTGTGAATACCCATCTACACCCAACCATTTTTTTTCCTGCGGGTAACTTGCATTGCTCTCACGTTTGGTTCTTCATGATTGCATCCATCTCAACTTGCATTTATTGACGCCACTAGGTGTCACCTTGGGTTTCTTCTACAGTTTTTGGGGAGTTTTCATTGTAGATCATGACTCTGAAAGCTCTGGATGTAGCAGACAGACTCCATATATCTTTATCATCTATAGGGTATCGTGGTCTGCTTGATTTATGATCTGGCGAGTATCTTTTAGGAAGTACTACCCTGGTTGACCGTGGAGGTAATATGTATCTCCCAGAGTTCTCTTGTACTTGTGTTACTTGTTCAGGTCTATCATCACCATCAACTTCTAAAATGGAAACTTGATGATCTATTATATTGGGAGATGTACATACCTCAGGATTTCTGAAGTTCAGAGATTCTTGGGACGTATTGCTAAGTTCGATGGAATGTCCTTGTGTTTCTGAAGTTACATCGTCAGGCTGATATATGGTTCTTTTGGGGAAACATTAGACAGGTTCTGGTCAAGCATATTAATCCAACTTAAACGGTCATGATTATTAATATTGTTCGCCCCCTGACTGTAAAGTTGAGGTGTGTAGTAGTATTCAGTTTCTATAAAATTACAATCCAATGTATTATAAAGACGGCGTGTAACTGGATTATAACACCTATACCCCTTTTGATGTGGTCTATACAAACAAAAACACATTTGACAGCACAAGGTTCGAATTTGGTTCTTTTAGATTTCGGGATGTCGACAAATACAGAGCACCCCCAAATTGTTGGTGTTAGAGTGAAAGTTGGGGAAGTCTTAGTTTGCTGAGATAACATTTGGAAAGGAGTGCGAAAATGAAGAATTTTGTTTGGTAGTCGGTTAATAAGGCATGTGGTTGTGGCTACGGCTTCTGGCCAAAAGTATTGAGGCACGTGAGATTTTGGCATGAGGGCCCGAGTCATTTTTAGGATAATACGATTTTTACGTTCAACGACTCTATTTTGTTGTGGAGAATTTGGACATGTATTTTGGTAAACAAGGCCTTTTATGAAAAAATTGGGCAAGAATTTGATTAACATATTGTCCCCCATTGTCTGATTGAAGAATCCTAATATGTTTTTGATATTGTGTATGGACAAGGTTATAAAATGATATAAATTTATCTATCACTTCAGATTTATGTTTCAATAAATATACCCAAGTCATTCTAGAATAATCATCAATAAATAGCAAAAAATACCAAAAATGACTATTTATTGAATTTGGAGCAGGACCCCAGACATCTAAGTGAATTAATTTAAAGGTTGAATTGACACAAGTATTATTTGCTGGAAAGGTAGTCGTATGGCTTTTAGCATAAATGTATGTCTCATATTGTTTATTCTTAAAGCTAGGAAATAAAATACTGAGTTAAGTAGGAGATGGATGTCGTAACCGACGATGCCATAACCATAACAGTCTATCTGTCGTACCGTGAGGCAGTAGCGCAGTCCTCTGTTGAGCCACGTCAGCCACATAGTAATGTCCATCTCGCTTAGTTCCACGCCTAATTATCTCCTTCACCATTGTATAGTTCAATTCTTTGGTCGCGTGATTAACATATAATAGTTTATGTGAAAGCGACGACAAATAGAGACAATTAGACACTTTTAAAGTTGGAGAAACTTTTATCGTGCTGGCACCCATTGCGGGTGTAGTACTTCTGTTAGCTATCTCGATGCTTCATTTGTGTGGAGTTATCCAAGAAATGATGTCCTGATCATCATAGGTCATCGTATATATTGCTCCACAATAAAAAATGCACTCTGAATTTTTCTTGGGACTGAATTCCTGTAAATAACAAACTATAGGGTTAAATTTGCAGTTTCGGTAGAGTTTTTCATTCTTCCGTCTTCCTTCAAATTGTGTGCCGCAGCAACCAGAGCTTCCGTCTTCTCTATCCTGATATTCTTTGTTCCGATCCTCCCTGGTCTACTTCTATGCAAGTCACGAGCTGCAGCCGATGTTCCTTCTCCTCTTTCTGCTCTACTGCGAGAACCTCTCCTGCGGTTGATGTTGGCCGCGAGGTTTCCCACAGCAGTGGTTGGGTTTCCCTGTCCGATGGTATTCCCGTGTTCGTCTTCCCACCACTCCGGGTATACCACGAGCTTGAAGATCATTTTCTTCATGTGGCGGCTCATTCCATAGTGAGAGCACTGAAGTTTGTTTCGCTCCTCCGATTGCTTCGTTCGATATTCTCGGGACTGTGGTTTGGAGGTTTTTCCGACATGTTTTAACCAGTATCCTCCCCCTCTTATTTATGTGTATGCTTTCCCTACTTCTGAAGCAGCGGTCCTGGCTTTGGCTAAGAGACCACAGTCGATCAGAATTTCTTAGACGGATGATTGGTTGAGGATGCCAGCTCTGGCTGCCTCCCGTCGGACCTCTGCGTATGCTCGTTCGACTGAAGGTAGCTATTCTTCCTTGAGTATTTCACGTCCGACTGATTCATACCAGGAAAATATGCATAAGTCGCGTTCTTCCTACTCTGGGTATGTTGGTTCCGTTGGGGACGGTGGCGGTGGCACCCCTGTAATATGGTTGAGTCATTGTCGCCCCCCAATTACAGCTTTCATTACAATTTCCTATAGTGGATAGTTTGACTTGTTTAACTTAACTGTTGCTGTCATGGTTTCTGATGAGTTTTGATTTGGATGACTTGTGGTTGTTGTTGCTGAATTTTCCAGGCCACTTTTGAGAAGGTTGAGTAGTGTTGTGTCCAGATCGTCTGACCCTTCTATAGTCCCAGATTTTCTTGTTTTCGGTGTGGATGACTTGGTAGATTTGAACTGCTTCAGTGATGAATTTTCTTCTCAGAAGCCTTCGACTGAGGGGGGTAACTAGTCCTGATATATGAAAATTTATATATGATAATGCAGTAATAAGTCGATCAGGTCCGTCACTGCTTTGATACCATGTTCGCTAGAATAAACATAAGGAATTCTTTCATTAGAATTATGCATCTTTCTGTATTACAAATCCTCTAGTTTATAGAATTGTACAACTTTAAACCTGGTAAGAAGATATTACATGAATATTACATAATTGATATATTCCTAATCCTCATTCTTTCCTTGATTGGATGTTTGATTATTCTCACAAGTCTAACTCTTTAAACTGCATTGTGTTTCGACATTGGGGTGACCCACACGCGTCGTTCAAAGTTGCCCGGACGGCGGACGTGGTCAACTCCGTCTTAAACCTAGGGACAGATTCTTTAGATTACATAGGCATCTTTGAGAGCTTCGTTCTCTCTCGTTTGAGCTCCGTTTTGGGTGTTTTTGGTGTCTATGGAAAGGCCTTACAATGAAATACAACTTTGCTGATTCATTTTTGTGAAATAACCATTACAAACGTAACTTTTGGAGCCTCAAAGTATCGGTTTACAATGTGTTCAGAATTCTCCAAACTTGATATGTAATAAACGACTAAACCAAATTCGATTTCGTTACTTGTTTAGGTTACTTAGAACACTTAGAACCTAACCATGGTCCGAAGCAATAATAAAAACTACCACATCAAAATCAACCATTAATGATATTTGAAGCTTTCTCTCTATAATATTATTCATTCATTGAGGAGGAAACTAAGCGTAGCTATGAAATCTTACCATAGTCTTGATATGTGCATCTATTGGTAGCTTTTGGATGCTCAGTTTCGTCCGTTTCCATGGTCGTTTAGTCGGATATCAAATGTTTGTCGATTTCCTCTCTAGACTTCGTTTTTTCTTTTCTAGATCTCTAGGGTTTGCTAGGGCTATGAAATTAGCATGCCATCAACCCTAAACTGGCGCAACATAACAGAAAATGACTCCACCGATCCTTAGTGATTTACCGTTGCTAAAAATTTGTCAAGTGAAAAGCTAGTTTTATCCTTATACTTTAATATTAATTGTCATTAAAATTTGTATTTCTTGACTTGCAAAGTTTGGTCCTTTGAATTATAGCTAATGTTACAAGATATGTCCCGATAGAAGTTCAAGGAAGGTCTCCGAGTTTTGCTACTTGTCAACCTTGTGATTTTGTTGTATCCTCAGAAAATATTGTTGATAACCTGTTAACAAAACACGTTTACGATAAGGGGCAAATATTATCTTTCGAAAAGCGTTTACCTTAATTTGTTTTGCCGCTTCAGTGTTTCTTTGCCGCTTCAGCACTTCTTTGCAGCTTCAGTGAGCTGCAGCTGCTATCCATTCCACTTCCCTACTGAGCTGCTTTCCACTCCAATTCGGACGACTTCGACTCCAGCTGCCCAGCCTCCCGTTGTGCTCTTCACCTGCTCTGTCTCTATTCTCCACTTCCCAATCAAGGTATACATCTCTTTTGACTATTCTTTGTGGTATATACATTTTAAAACAAGTTTCCTTCGCCTAAGGGGCTTGTTCTATAATGCACGTATGGCATTTCGCTCTAAGAAATGGGATTTAGGGTTTGAGTAAAGTCATGAAGTGATTGTTGTAGCCATGACTGCCATTAATGTAAAGCTAGGGCTTATCTTCTGATGCTTAGCTGGTTCTGACAAATGGAAGAGGAAGGTATTGGGGTAATTAAGCAATTACAGAGGAAAATATCATTTGAACATGTTAAGAAATCCTCTAAATGTTCCCGTAATTAGAGGACGATAGAAATTGAATGGTTCAGAATGCCTTCCTTCCCTCATGCATTGACCGACCTCTCACTCATATCTTTTTATCTCTGATCTTTTTTGTATGCAACTTATTTGCAATCTTGATTTGTTGTTACAGAAGAACTATCAAACCGTGTTGCAAAGGAACCAAAGGAGACCAAAAGGATTGAAAAAGAAAACTTGACTTATTATTTTGTCTTCATAGTGCAACACTATTTATACAAATAGAAGATTATGGCCGAATAAAAAGATTAATAACTAATCTATCTATAACTAACAACTAACCTATCTAAATTTAAAGATAACATAATATATATATTACCCCCTTCAAGCTGGGGCCGAGTAAATATTAAGGAGGCCCTCATAATATTGAATTGAGGTTGATGTAAAAGTTTTGTAAATATGTCCGCCAGTTGGTGGTGAGTCCGAACGTGAAATAATCGAAGAAATCCCTCTCGTAATTTGGTGCGTACGAAATGACAGTCAACTTTTATGTGTTTTGTTCGTTCATGAAAAATAGGATTTTTCGCAATGTGTACTTCTGCTTCATTGTCACAATATAGTGAGGTGTGTACTGGTTGTTGGAAGCTTCGGAGAAGTGATGCGATTCAAGGGGGTTCAATGGTGGCTAGTGCCATGGCACGATATTCTGCGTTGGTGGATGAGCGACTGACTGTAGCTTGCTTCTTTGACTTCCACAAGATTAAGGAGCTTCCAAGGAAAATGCAAAATCCAGAGACTGGACGACATGACTCTGGACATGCATCATAATCAGAGTCGACGAAGTCACTTACTTGTGGTGGAAGGAAAGAAAAACTCAAGTATAGGTGCTTGCTTTAGATAGCCAAGCAAATGTCTGGCAGCTTGGAGATGTGGAACACATGAAGTGGAGACAAATTGACTTAAATAGTGCACATCATATACAATGTCAGGTCTGGTGTGAGTAAGGTAGATGAGGTGTCCAATGATTCTTTTGTTTTGTTGGGGATCAGCGAGCAGTTCTTCTTTTGTGGTCGTGAGTTTTGTTGAATATATGGGCAAAGCAGAGGGTTTAATGTTGAGGCATCCATAATCATTCAACAATTGGAGAGTGTATTGACGTTGATTCACAGTGATTCCTGATTGGTTCCGGGCGACTTCAAAACCTAAAAAAATCTCAAATGACCAAGGTCCTTAAAATGGAAATGTCATTGGAAGTGGCTCATCCCGTAGTTGATCTCATTGATGTCGTTTCCTGCAAGTATGATGTCATCAACATATACAAGTAATGCCATGAAGGAGGTGACCTTTCCTTTCGTGAAGAGGGCATGATCTGTAGGACTTTGTATAAAATCGATTTGAAGAATGACATTAGAGATTGCCTTATACCATTCTTGAGATACTTGACGAAGACCATACAGTGATCTATGCAATTTACATACCACGTCTGTTGTTGTGGGTAACCTGGAGGCAACTCCATGTACACTTCTTCATTTAGATTCCATTTAGGAAGGCATTATTTCCGTCCAATTGTATCATATGCCAATTGTGCATTGCTGCTAGTGAGAATAGAACCCTAAAGGAAACTAACTTTGCAACGGGTGAAAAGGTATCGATGAAATCAACGCCTTCGACTTGAGTTAATCCCTTTGCGAGCAAACATGCCTTTAATCGTTCTATGCTCCCATATGGTTGGTATTAAATGCGATAAACCCATTTGCAAGCAATCTGGCGTTTCCCGGTGGGAAGGGGAATGACTGTCCATGTATTTTGAGTTTCCAATGCAATAAGTTCTTCTTCCATGGCCTTGCACCATTCAGGATATCTTGCTGGTTGGTGATAAACTGTGGCTCATATGTGGAAGATATTGCAGCAATGCATTGATAGTAATTGGGGGAAAGAAGATGGGTAGAGACGTAGATTTGGATGGGGTATCGGCATGTAGATGCAGAGGTTAAGTAATCCTGTAGATGAGTCGGTGGTCGAGTGATTCGAGTGGGAACTGCTGGAGGCGCTGGAGGGCCTGGTGAAGGCGATGGAGGGCTTGGTGTCGTTATAGGTTCGACTTGCAAATGTTCGTGACCAGGTTGAGGAAATGCAATGTGCAGAAAAAAATCCACAATGTCGGTTAAAGTGGTTGCGGTAAGAAAAAGGAATATATTCTCATGGAAGATGACATCTAGAGATATAAAGAAGGATCGTGTTTGAATTTTGTACAACCGGTATCCTTTGACTCCGAAAGAGTATCCTAGGAACACTGCAGGAATAGCTCGTGGATAGAATTTGTCTCTATTGCTCTTTAACATTAAGGCGAAACAAAGACATCCAAAGGTCTTCAAATGATCATATGATGGGAGTTTGCCAAATAGTAATTCCAACAAACTCTTATTGTCGAGAGTGACAGATGGCAATCTATTTATGAGGTAAGTGGCAGTGAGAACACATTCACCCCAAAATGAAGGGGGAAACTTGTGATTGGAAATAAAGGGCTCATGCAACATTTAATAAGTTGATGCTTTCGTTCGACGACAAAATTCTTCTGCGGTGTTTCAACACATGAGAATTGATCAAGTATGCTCATTCTTTGAAATAGTTGTTCAAACATTAGCTCATTAGCATTATCGGAACGAACCATTTTGATTGTAGAGTTGAACTGATTTTTCACCACGTCTAGGAATTGAGGAAAAATTGTGCTCACATTAGGCTTATGTTGTAGTAAATAGGTCCAAGTACATCGGGAAAAACATCCACGAATGTCAGGAAGTATGATTGTTTTGAGTGCGTCACTTTACGAAATGGTCCCCAAATATCGCAATGTATGAGCTCAAAAGACCGTGTAAATAGATCCACTACTTTTATTAAACGACAGTCTTCTCTGTTTGGCAAGTGGACCTATATTGCAATTATTAGTAATATTTCAAGGTTTCAATGAGGGAATAACATGGCTAAGTAGCTTCATAACACCACGACTTGGGTGTCCAAGTATATTTTGCCAAAGATTTGAAGATGCATTAGTGACAACATTTACGTTGTTCCTATCAGTCCTGGAAGGTTCTGAAGTGTCGTTCCACGGGCATTTGAGAAAGTAGATTCCTTGATGAATATCACTCTTCCCAATGACGCCTCGTGGGTCCTGAATAACACATTGTGTTTTGGAGAAAAGTACAGTTAGATCTTAATTCTGTAGTAAACAACCGACATAAATTAGGTTAAATCACAAGATGGGAATGAAAAGCACATTGTGCAGCTCCAACTCAGGGGTAACATCACTGATCCTGCAAATGCAACTTCTATTTGAGATTGGTTTGGTAAATAAACGGATACGTTACTGACGGCGTGCATATGTGTAAATAAACTTTGCTCAAAAGAAATGTGACGGGATGCTTCTAAGTCAACAATCCAATAACTTGAATTTACATTCTTGAGACCAGAAATGTAGGCAAGCAGTTTACCATGCATAGCTGAAACGACGGTGTTGTTGGAGGAAAGAGATTGCATATGTGTGATCAAACGGTGAGAAGCTACGCAGGTCTGGAGTCGTGAACGAAACAGCTGGCCGATGAATAGAGTTGGGAGGAAAACGTCTTTTGATCGGTGGCCGCGAAGGAATGGTGGTCGACGAACGAACTGTGGTTGACGAGCAAACGAACGGTGGCCGATGTAAGAGATCCCAAACTTGAGGGACGTCTTTTGATTGTTGAACAAAGAAGACGATCTTGCGAACAAACTGTGGAGGAATAGTGCGCAGGAAGGAGAGCAGATGTTGGTTTAACCGAGAGAAGCTTCTCTCATTATCGACAAAATTTGCTCTAATACCATGTTATATAAGAACTATGAAACCATGTTGCAAAGGAACCGAAGGAGACCAAAAGGGTTGAAGAAGAAAACTTGAATTATTATTCTGCCTTCAAAGTGCAGCATATTCATACAAATAGAAGATAATGGCCGAATAAAAAGACTAATAACTAATCTATCTATAACTAACAACTAACCTATCTAAATCTAAAGATAACATAATATCTATAATTCACAAATTATTTGGATTATATCATGTAGTAACATATGAACTCTTATCAAGTATTAGGTATATATATATGGGTAAAATTCTCGTCGTCTAATTTATATAATAATGAAAGGTTTTCTATAATAATTAATATTTTCTTTAATCTTTTTTAAACTAACCGGAACTGGAACCGTTTAAGACAAAATAAAAAACGGTTCCTAACAGGGTGCCCAGAACCGTTTGTACAAACAGGTTACAGGTAGGTTTAGGTTACAGGTACCGTTTGAATGTTTAGGTTAGTCCAAGTTTATTTTACCTTAACAAAATTTTGTTTGCTTCTAGTGTCAATTATAAAGTGGTATCCCTTTTTCCTTTCTAGGGGGTGGTGGTGAAAACGGTTCTGGGTTAACCAATTTGTCCCGAATTTGAGTGAGATGTTCGCTCTTATTTTCATGTTTGTATAAGAAAAAATGAGTTAAACTATATTATTTCATCTATTCCATTATTTAGATTTGTGTTATTTAGATATATGGTTGCCTCTTTATATATAAACCTTGAATTTTTAAATTATAAAATTAGTTTATAATATATATATATATATATATATATATAAGTGTCTCATTACATATCGGTGATGTTAACTTTGATTATGGGTGTATATATATAACAATATACTAGTCAGTTTGTTAGTGATTTCCGTAGATACGTCTAGTTTCCCTAGGTAATTTATTGAACAAAAATTCTCACAAAATTCCTAAGTAAATTTGAGGAAATTGATTCTGAATGGTTTGCTAGAAATTTTGCAATAAAAATCTGCTCACGATCTTGCAATTTTTTTTCTCTCTTTTAAATTGCTTTTTTATTGTGAACATTTTTGTTAAGGCTACTCCGTTGGAAAATGATATTTTTAAAGGATTCTTAATATTTCCTTACAAACTCATCCCTCACCACACACATTTCTCGTAGTGAACCAGCCAAAATGAGAGTGAACGTTGATTTATTAAAGACTAACACCAAGATGATATATGTCACTGGATTCGAAAAGTTATTTGACCTCACTCATCAGATCATTTTTATTACTTCACTTCCAACAATTTCTAATGTCAACGTCACTTCGGTCGTTGGATTATCTTGTGGTTGTAACGCGATGACAAAAGCATTGTTAAAGATTTTAAAAGTCAATACTTCAAAGCATACGTGCATGAATACAGTCCCTAAGCCCCAATCGCTACATGTGAAATGTTGAAAGGTGTCTGTTGGGTATTGATAGTGACAACCCAATAAAGAAAATGCCTCGAAAATCCAATAACCATGGAGGGGGTAAACCCAAATTATTCAAACAGGACCAGCCTAGGTCAAAATCAATCTGACCCACCATAGAGTGGTCCAGGATGATATGGACGCCAAATGCTCCCTAACTGGTCGCCATTCTTCACCAAGTCACGACCTCCTATTGCTCGCCATGATAGTGCTATCCCCGAAGAGAGCCTTGCCTCTCTCCTCTAGTCCCACCAACCGTTAACAAGGGAGTGGCCACGATATCCCGCGTATCTCGGACACATATTCACTAAGGATTAGGTATGGTAACTGCAATATCTCGCCATAACTGCAATATCTACTATCCAAATCTTCAACAGCACAATATTCACTAAGATATACGGTTACCTTATACGGTTTGGTCTCTCCTACTCTATAAATACCTTTGCTTTACATACATTCATTCTTTTTGAGCTATATACACACACATATACTCATTTATGCATCGGAGAGGGACCCAGAGACACCCCTCTGTTGCGATCCCCTATTTGCAGGTTCACCGGATCTAAGGCGAAAGCGCTGTTCAACCGTCACCTGGCATTCAATTCACTACCAGATCAGCAATCAGGAGTTTAAGATCCAACATTTGGCGCTGTCTGTGGGAATCAAGTAATACAGCCATGAGAACTCGATCACAAAACAACCGCCGGAACCAGACTCACGAGCAACCCTCAGACAGCTCTGATTCCGCCGCCGCTTCGCCGCTCCCGCAAGAGCCTGCCAGCCAGGCAGCATCCGATGCCGTTCTCCTAAGGATGGCCCGAGAACATGTCGGTAATTCCAGGCCGACCCCTACTCCCAACCATACCGAGACTCCAGCACCGCAAACCGTCCACATCGCCGGGGAAAACATCCAGTTAACCCCGGAGAATATATCATTGCTGGAAGCCATCCTAGGACAGGCTCGCCGACAAGCTCCTGCTCCCCAAGGAAACACTCACCCCGCTGCCACAGGGCCCTTACCGACTGAAACCGCGAATCCTGGCACCACAGCTTCCAGGAGGATCAGGAAATGACACCGGGGCACCAGTCCCTACCTCCGGCATCCACCGAACCGCCGGCGGCTACCTACTCCACCAATCCTTCTGGTCTCTTGCCGAACGGGACTTCTCCAAAAAATTGCACCCTGGACCAGGTGGACGACCTCATCAATAGAAGGCTCCAGGAAAGGCGCCTGACAGTCGCACCTCCCTTCAAGGAGCGATCTGCTCAATCGTTCTCCGACGACCTCATCGCCATCAAAATCACGAAAGACGTAGTCACCCGGGCTATACCTGAATACAGTGGTGGAGGAGACCCCGGGCCAATCACTTGGCTTTATTATTTCCATCCACTCTTTCGGGTTCGGCTTTGTCCTGGTTCTTCGGCTTCCCTGCAGGATCTATAGGGACTTGGGCAGAGTTAAGGAGCAAATTTCTGGAGAGGTATATGGGCGAGCACCAACTAATGAAAAGCGTGGTCGCTCTGGATGTGGTCAATCAGCAACCTTCTATCGAGGATTGGATATGACCAATAAGGCCTCGAGAAAGCTGCGCAACAGCTATCATGTGAAGGAGATTGAGACGTTGGAGGAACTGGCGTCCAGGGCAAAAGTTTTCATAGACCTTGAGAGAGCGAACACCGAGGCTAACTTCCTGACGACCTCGCTAAGCGTGGTTCCCGAGCCCCGACACGATGGTAAGAAGGAGAAGAAGGGAAGAGACAGCAGGCCCCGGGTCGAGCCTAACCCGGCGTGCAGAAATCCAGAGGTCTCTGAGCACTTTACACCTTTAAACAGGCAGATCTCAACGGTACCAGTCGAGATGGAAAGGAGATCTTTGGCGAGGCCACCGATGCCTTGTAGGGCGGGTCAGCCCATGGGGAAGGATTTCGAGAGCTACTGCAGATACCACAAGTGCAAGGGCCACAAGACTGATGATTGCCGCATTTTAAAGCGGGACATCGAGCAACTGATTCAGGGGGAATGCTGAAAGAATTTGTGGTGGGACGAGATAGAAGTCGAACGCCACCTAGGAGACATCGTTTGCCAGCCCTTTCTGAACAAACTGATCCATCTGCAAGAAAGAGAAGGGTAAATTTGATTGCGGGGGGATTTGGTGCAAGAGGCGAGGGGTCACGCGCAATGGAAGTCTATGAGACTCAGAAGTACTTGGTGACCAGCCTTCCTCGCGACAATGCTATGTGAACTGCCTGCGCAGAAAGAACTAAGGGGAAGCCCTCGCCATCGAAACAGAGTCTGACCCTCGCGAGGATTTGTCTCGACCGGCGCCTATGGAAGAGTTAGAAGAAGTAGAGGTCGATGGCCTAGATAAGAAGGTGCGCATTGGGACCACCTTGAATGATGATCAGAAGCAGGCCATGACTGCCCTCCTCAAGGAATTCAAGGAGCTCTTCGCCTGGCAGCTGAGCGACATGCCAGGTATGAGTACAGACATCATCTCTCATGAGCTCATGATAGACCCTTCTATCAAGCCGATCGCTCAGAAAAGAGGATCGTTCGGGACAGACAAGCGCCTGGCGATCATACAGGAAGTTGGCAGGCTGATTGAAGCTGACTTTGTCAGAGAGGTGAGATTCCAGAGCTGGGTCGCCAACCCAGTTTTTGTCAAGAAATCAAACGGCAAGTGGAGGATGTGCGTCGACTTCCGCGACCTGAACAAAGCTTCCCAGGAGTGATCAGTTGGTCGATACTACCTCTGGTCACGAGATGCTGAGTTTCATGGATGCCTATTCAGACTACAACCAGATACGGATGCACCCAGATGATGAGGCGCATACCGCTTTTTATGCAGACGGGGACATTCTTTGTTACAAGGTGATGCCCTTCGGTCTAATCAATGCCGGGGCGACTTATCAGCGGATGGTGAACCGCCTGTTCCAAGACATGCTGGGGAGAAACATGGAGGCTTATGTGGACGACATGCTCGTCAAAACCATCAAGGGCAATCCTCACACAACAGACCTCCGCGAAGCTTTCGAGTGCATGAGGAGACACAACGTTCGCCTAAAACCTACAAAGTGCGCCTTCGAAGTTAAGTCTGGTAAATTCCTAGGTTTCATGGTCAGCGAACGAGGTATCGAGGCGAACCCGGAAAAGATCAAGGCCATAGAAGAGATGAAGTCGCCAAAATGCCATAAGGAGGTTCAATGCCTAAATGGTCGCCTAGCTGCTCTCAATCGCTTCCTCTCCAGGGCGAGCGACAGGTCCCTTCCGTTCTTCAAAACTCTAAGGGCCAACCGCAAGTTCGAGTGGACGCCAGACTGTGAGGAGGCATTCCAATCCTTGAAGAAGCACAAGAAATCACAGTCCTCACCAATCAACCTCTCAAAAACTTCCTGATCAAACCAGATTCTTCAGGAAGAATGGTCAAGTGGGCGATCGAGCTCAGCGAGTTCAAGATCAAATTTGCGCCAAAAAAGGCCATCAAAGGTCAAGCACTAGCTGATTTCATTGTGGAAAGAACAAGTAATGGTCAAATAGAAGCAGATAATAGGCCAAATCCATCAGCAGACAATAATCAGATCTGGGACCTTTATACAGATGGATCTTCATCAAGAAAAGGCTCGGGGGAAGGTTTAATTCTCATTCCTTCTGAGGGCGAGCCTTTGAAGTATGCGATCTCCCTAACATTTTAGGCGACCAATAATGAAGGAGAATATGAAGCTCTCATTACTGGAATCAGACTGGCAAAAGGAATGGGCATATCTGCGCTTAAGGTAAAAAGCAACTCAGAACTTATTGTCAATCAGGTCAATGGCACTTACGAGGCAAGGGGAAAAAATGAAGAAGTACCTTAACATC
Source organism: Chamaenerion angustifolium (assembly GCA_946814005.1). Lineage (NCBI taxonomy): Eukaryota > Viridiplantae > Streptophyta > Magnoliopsida > Myrtales > Onagraceae > Chamaenerion > Chamaenerion angustifolium. The sequence goes on along the minus strand of OX328278.1, from coordinate 6,258,189 downwards.
GCCAAGAAACTAGTCGCAGAATTTCCAAATTTTGCGATTGAGTCTCTATTCCTCGCCAAGAGAACCAGATGGCAGACTCCTTAAGTAAGCTGGCATTTGGAGGAACGACAATTTAAGACGTACAATTCCTGGAAAAGGCCTTATGTTCAGTTCTTGATAACAGAGCAGAAGTCTTCAACATTCAAGGACATGTCACATGGATGACTCCGTTCCAGAATTTCTTAAAAGAAGGGATCCTCCCAGAAGACGAAGGCGAATCTACGAGGATAAGACGACTTTCAGCCAATTACCTGATTATAGATAGAGAACTCTACAAGCGAGGCTACTGGATTCCTTACCTAAGGTGTGTTGCTCATCCAGAATCAGAAAGAGTTCTTCGAGAAGCTCATGAAGGGGTAGCAGCATGCCACGAAGGTGCACAATCATTAACAAGAAAGATCTTCAAGCTGGGATACTACTGGCCAACCTTGGGAAAAGATGCGGCTGAATTAACGTAGAGGTGCGAGACTTGCCAGCAATTTGCACCACGATCAGGTCGATTGCCAACACTATTGTCCCCAATGGCAGGTGCCTGGCCTTTTGCTCAATGGGGATGGATATATTGAGTCCTTTTCCTATTAGTACTGGTCAGCGCACTCACATCATAGTGGCAATCGACTACTTCACTAAGTGGATAGAGGCGAAAACTTTTGCTTCTACAACGGAATTTCAAGTCATCAAGTTCCTAAGGATCAACATATTTTCCAGGTTTGGCATTCCTAAAATACTTATCAGTGATAATGGTCTGCAATTCATAGGAAAGGAGCTCAAATGGCTCTGTGAAGAATACCATGTCGACCATCGTTTCAGCTCAGTGCATCATCCTCAAACGAATGAGCAAGCTGAAGCAGCCAACAAGGTTGTTTTAGCATGATTCAAGAAAAGGGTTCGAGCATTTAAAGGAAATTGGGCAGAAGAATTGGAAAACGTATTATGGGCTATCAGGACAACGCCTAAGACAGCCACTGGAGAAACACCCTTCAGTTTAGTGTACGGATTAGAAGCAGTGGCACCCGCCGAAATAGCAGTGCCTACCCATAGAATCCTACACTTTAACACTGAGGCAAACGAAGTCGAACGCAGGACTGACCTCGACCTGGCAGAGGAAAAGAGGTGGCAATCAGAAAAGACACAAGCAAAGATGCGTCTAGCGACCACTCGATACTTCAACAGAAAAGTCAGCGCTCGCCAATTTTTCGTGGGGGAGATGGTTATGAGAAGGAACGAATTTACAAGACTGGACAATTAGAATAAGTTTTCAGCTAAGTGGGAAGGACCATACAAAGTAGTAGAGATCGCCGCCCCAGGATCTTACTATTTGGAAACCACTGAAGAAGAAAGGTTACCTCGTCTATTCAATTCTGAACATTTAAGGAGATTTCATACATAGCTTGTAAATCAAAATGTTATGTCAATAAAAGCAAGTCATTCCTTCATAAAGCATGACCAATCGAAGAAAAAGACCCGACGCCAAGAGTCAAGCGAAAACCTGATGACCGAATCAGGCATTAAAAGACCCGATATCAAAATCGGGCAAAAGCCCTGACGCCAAAGTCAGGCCAAAAGCCTGGACGCCAAAGTCAGGCCAAAAGACCTAACAACAAGAGTTAGGCAAAACCAAAAGCCCTGACACCAAAGTCAGGCCAAAAGACCTAACAACAAGAGTTAGGCAAAACCAAAAGCCCTGACGCCAAAGTCAGGCCAAAAGACCTAACAACAAGAGTTAGGCAAAACCAAAAGCCTTGATGCCAAAGTCAGGCCAAAAGACCTAACAACAAGAGATAGGCAAAACCAAAAGCCCTGTCGCCAAAGTCAGGCCAAAAGACCTAACAACAAGAGTTAGGCAAAACCAAAAGCCCTGACGCCAAAGTCAGGCCAAAAGACCTAACAACAAGAGTTAGGCAAAGCAAAAGCCCTGACGCCAAAGTCAGGTCAAAAGACCTAGAAATAGAGTTAGGCAAACGAAAGACCTGACACCAAAGTCAGGTAGAAGACCTATTACCAAAGTCAGGTAGAAGACCTATTACCAAAATCAGGTAGGAGTCCTAACGACGAAGATAATCAACCCATTAAGGAAGTTATCCTATCATACGTTGGACAAGTTTCAGAGAAAGTTATCTACTAAGGATGATGATTCCTTTGTAAAGTGAGTTATGGAGGATGGTTAAGCAGTCCTAGGCGAGCACTATGGATGATGAAGCCTTAATTAACAAGTTCCTTAGGCGAACACCCCAAAGGTTTAAATTTCAAAAAGGTGATATATCTTTGAGCTTAGAAGTCTATACTTTTAAGTCTTAAAGTATTGTCCTTAAAAAGTTTATACTTAACAAGGGGAATAGATAAGTCTATAGGGACTTATCCTTTCAATCCTAAAAGAAGGGTCCAAGGCTTTAAGAGTCAAGACCATTATAAAGCAAAGAAAAGTTGAGGGTAATTATGATTAAGATATCGGAGAAATAGCCAACACATTCAAAGTCAAGCAAAGGCTTATGAATATAAAGGCATTCAATATAAAATAACCGAGTCTTCAATCAAAAAATAATTACAAATTAATCCTAAAATACAAAGGAAAGATAAGAAAATCCAGAATCTAAAGAGGATGATCGCCGGAGAGGTCAAGCTTCAGGCCTTGGGGTCCTCAGGAGCAGGAATACTTGGTTCGCCTTCGGGTGAAACCTCCTCGACAGCAGCAGCTGGGTCGACCTCTTCAGCAGTAGCTGCAGGGGTTTCCTGAGGAAGGGCTTAAGGGACTCGACTTCCCGAACAGGGAAGTTGGGATCAACCGCCTGGACATCCTTGACCAGGACTTGGAGGAAGTCAGCAATCTCCGACTTCATCATGTCCAAAGCACAGGTAACGAACTCTTCAGAGGCCTTGAAGTCGTTGACCACACTTTGGGGGGGAAGGAACAGACTTCAGCTGCGCAGCCAGCTGTTCCTTATCCTCCTCCAGGGCGATCCCCATGGCTTCAGCAGCAGCCTTTTGGGCCTCAGCAGCCACCCTTTGAGCCTTAGTAGATTCCTTCTGAGCCTCAGTAGCTTCCTTCCGGGACTCAGTGGCGACCCGTTGAGCTTCTGCTTCTGCCCTTTGGGCTCGGGCCTCCTTAAGCTCAGCTTCCAGGCGAGCCCTAACAACCTCCCCTTCATCTAATCACCGATGAAGGGCTTCAGACTCTTGAAGGGCGATCGATGCATCAGCTTCCTTCCTCTTCACATCAGCAAAGAGCCTTTCCTCCTTCCTGAAGTACTCTTCACGCGCATTCTCCACCAGGGAAACTACCGCGTCGGTAGTCGAATTCATGGCCTCCATCTGCCCAGGGGAGAACCCCGTGCTCCGGTACTGCTCCAACTCAACAAGCAGGTTAGTCTGCTTGTTGGCGAGCTCTCCGACGACTCGACCAATCGCCACCTCTTCTCGAACGAGCTGGCAACAAATAATGAAAAAGATGTTAGGCTATGAAAAAGAGTAAATAATATGAAAACACAACAAAGAGTTGAAGTCTCACCAGAGCAAGTCATTCGAAATGGGTCCTCATAAACCCCTCAACGTGGTGCAACTCGGACGGAACCGCGGAGCGTCCCTCAAGGAGTCGCATGCATAAATTCGGGTTGCCCCGGAGAATCTTCTTGTCGGAGACCCCCGTCTTCGAGAAGTCTCCGTTGGGGAACCAAATGACGCGAGAATTGGCAACCTTGAGCGGCTGGAACATGCTCGCCAAGGAGCAGTACTCCTCAAGTGGAATCCCAGCGCATCAGACCCCTTCTTCTGAGTCTCAGACCCCTTTTTCTGAGTCCCGAATCCCTTGGGAGGAATAGGAACCGAGGACTCGGGAAGGGAAGGGGCCCCCAAGGTCAAAGCCTTCTCCCCGGGGGCAGTGGAGTCATTAGGAGGAGGAGGACTCTTGGGAAGAACCGGGTGGTCCTCGCCTAAACCCCCGACCTTCTTGGCAGGGGGGAGGAGGAGGGTCCCAGGCCACGTCAGCGGTGGGCTTCTCTGCAAAAAATAAACAGATATGTCAAATCCCAGAAACCTAAGGCGTGGGAACAAAGAAAAGATGAAGAAGAAGACAAGGTACCTGGTTGGCGATGGCCAACGATGGCGAGGGGAGGTTCCTCCTCAGGATTCCTCTTAGAGGAACGCCTGGAAGGAGGAGGAGGAGGATTCAGCGACGCCTGGTCTGCGGACAGCCCCGCCTTTCCCTGGTCATCAAAGAGACCTATGAGTTTTCGGCCATTGCCTACAACCAATAAACAGAAAAAAAAGGTTAGCCCCAACAACCAATCGAAAAAAGCACCGGAATAGGTCCAGTGAATACGTCCATTCTTGACGTATACACAACAACTTGAATCCGGCCCATATCCTAATGGCGTTGGGTACGAGCTGAGTGGAATGTATCCTGTAAAACTGGCACAACGCCTGCAAATCCTCGCAGAGAGGAAAACGCAACCCAGCATCAATCTGGGCCGCATAAATGTAGACCTCTCCGTTCCGAGGGTAATGCAGACCCAGGAATGCGTATCTAGGGGCATCCACTTCACCAAAACCACCGAGCGCCACCACCGTCTTAAAATAGGCAGGCTTCAGTTCGTTGGGCTTGGCATCTACTTAAGCAATTCAGATATGGCCAGAACAAATATGAAAATAAGGAAAACAGGGGATACTCTCAGAATAGAGCAATAAAACAGAGTATTTACCTTTTGGAGAAAAGATGGGCATGTGGATTTCTGGCTCATCCACTACCACAGGCGTGGCTGCGGACCTTCCAAGGTCCGTTTGCCTCTCAGTCGAGGCTGGTGTAGAGCCGTCCCTAATGGTCAGTGGGGCATTGGCATTCTTCGGCACCTTAGGGGCCGAAGAAGAGGTCCTGTTGGCCGTCTGCTTGGTCTTGCCAGTTTGGCTGCGGGTGGCCATGGATTTCGCTAGGATATGAGTTTGGAAGATTGACAAGAAGAAAGGAGAAGGTTTCAGAAAAGGATATCAGAAAACAGAGAATGATCTAGAGTATGAAGGAATGAAAACGTAAAAGACAAAATGAGGGAAGTGCTGTCCCTTATATAGACAAAATAAGGAGTAACCACCACAGATAGAATCGAAACGACGCAGGGGAATAATTGCACCTTTTTGGAAAAAATCGAAGCAATGTCAGAATTCTAAGAGACACCTCTGGGAGACAAACGATCGGCCAGTGCATAAAGCTGTCAGACTACCCTTGGGTTACAGAATATTAAATGACAGGCTTGCTTCAAGTGACCGTTCGACTTCTGGATGACTGTGCAGTTATTAAATGCTAAAGCCCACTAAGCAGACAAAGTGGTTGTCAGCGCACTAAATAAACCTTTTAAGGAAAGTTAGACCTTCACAAGCCTAGACTATCTCGAGTAATCGCCAAGAAGGGATAAAGTAATGGATATTCCTTCAGCCAGGGACAATTAAGCGACTGATCGCCAAAAGGTCATCAAGAGTTCATGAAGGTATATACCACGGAAAAAGACAAGAAAAAACAAATCAGAGTGTCACTATTGCAAACCCTACCAAGGAATCAAGTTCGATTGAAGAAACTTCAAACAAGCTTGGGGGGCAAATGTTGGGTATTGATAGTGAAAGCCCAATAAAGAAAAGGCCTCGAAGGCCCAATAACCATGGAGGGGGTAAACCCAAATTATTCGAACAGGACCAGCCGAGGTCAAAGTCAATCTAGCCCACCATAGAGTGGCCCATGATCGAGCCCAGGACGATATGGACGCCAAAGGCTCCCTAGCTGGTCGCCATTCTTCACCAAGTCACGACCTCCTACTGATCGCCATGGGAGTGCTCGGCCCGAGGAGAGCCTTGCCTCTCTCCAATGGTCCCACCAACCGATAACAAGGAAGTGGCCACGATATCCCACCTATCTCGGACACATATTCACTAAGGATTAGATATAGTAATTGCAATATCTCGTCGTAACTGCAATATCTACTATCCAAATCTTCAACAACACAATATTCACTAAGATATACGGTTACCTTATACGGTTTGGTCTCTCCTACTCTATAAATACCTTTGCTTTACATACATTCATTACGTTTTGAGCTATATACACACACATATACTCATTTAAGCATCGGAGAGGGACCCAGAGACAACCCCTCTGTTGCCATACCCTACTTGCAGGTTCACCGGAGCTAAGGCAAAAGCGCTGTTCAACTGTCACCTGACATTGAATTCACTGCCAGATCAGTAATCAGGAGTTTACGATCCAACAGTGTCGACTCAGAATGATACATGACAGAAGCAATGACAATGCCATTATTACGATATTATTCATTTACTTTTTCATTTACGATTGTTTATCTACCTCACCACGCTATAATAACTTGAGCATCACAGCGGAGGTATGGTGAATCCCCACATTGTCAAACCATTTCAAGCGTTTTAGAGGTATTTAGGGTCGGCAATGGTGCGGTGAAGAATCCATAACCTTGGTTATAACCGTTACTGTTTAATATGGTTAACCATACCATTATGCTACGGTACGGTTATGGTGATAAATTTTCTACCCATAATAGTTATGGGTATGGTTATGCTATTTGAGTTATACTCATGGTTATAACTATGGTTATTATATAAATATAATAATTATTTATTATTAATAAACTACTATATACTTTTGGGATTTGCTTAAATTTACTTTATAATTATTTTACTTTGAAACATTTTTTTCATTAGTATTCAAGTTTTCATATATATATATATATATATATATATAATTATTTTAAAACATCATTAAAGGCTTCAGACGATGGCCATAAGCCGCCCTATAATCCATTTAAGCAACTGAAAAAGAACTCCTAAAAGTCTTTGTCTAACTAAACGGTATAAAACCTTAGGAAGCTCCAGCCAACCTAAGTACTAGAAAACGAATCCTAAAAGTCATCTCCTAGCTAAAAGTTGTATAACCTTAAAAGGCTCCTGAAGGCATGCCTTTAAATTGCCCTCAAATCCGATTAAGTAGCTGAATATAGACTTTTGAAAATGGTTGCCAACTAAAAGGTGTAATAGTTGTGAAAGCACTAGACAACGCTTTCAGGTTGCCTCCTATTTGAAAATGGCTCTAAAGCATAGGTGAAGGATGTTTCGACGGGTCACTTAAGATCGAGCGAAAGGCAAATTAGATTCGGGTTCTACCCGTTATTGCCCCTTCGATGACAAAGTAGTAGGATATTTTGGGAGAGCCATTAATTATCTTGAAGTGTATAGATTACCTTTTAATGTACGTGAGATGTATTTATAGAAGAAAGTTTTAACCTAATCATGGAGTCATCTTGATACCACTGTTGACTCTACTTCCTGTCTGATTGATGAACCATGGTTACTTTTTATACTGACACAACCACCTAAAGTTGTACTAATGCTAGAGATACTCATTTCGTTTATTTAATTTCACATCTCCTTTTTGTCCCATTGTCAGAGGAGTATGAATATGCGTCATCGCCTATCACAAAATGAGCGACCGTTGTGCTCCCGAACCAGGGTGAAGTCATAGATATGGATAAGTTCGATTGATTCATTATGTCGACACCTGGTAACCATCATTTTGCCCATGAGAATAATGAGAGTGATGCACTCTTTAGGTTAAAAAGGTCGTATTTGGTTTGAAGTCGTCTCAGTTTTTTCTCGGGATTCAAGATGACCATTAATTGATTCGGCACACATTTTTATCTATAAAGGCAAACCGTTATTGACACTCTATCTTCTTCAAATATATGTTGGTGGTCATCGACATGCGCTGAGCGGTGTCGCTTTCCTGATAAAGGTGGGGCATTGATTGGTTATTTCCAAGCAAGATATCCTCAATCGATCCAACGGAGGGTATTTCGAATAATGAACTTTTAATTCAAAATTCAAAACTTGAACTTTTGGCAAAAAAATATTTTCATCTTTTTACCGTTGTGACTCAAAGATTGGTGATTTTTGAGACTTCGCATTCACGACAAGGATCAATGCCTTCCTTTTCCTACTCCCCTATACAGTCCATTTTCCCTTTACCTTTTAGAATCCCTCTTGCTCTAGTCTTTTAGCTCTTCCTTTTTCTCCTAAACATAACATTTACATGCGCCGCCTTTCTCCTTGACAACCATTACATGTGGTCTCCCCCGGTATACTGGACATTCCTCGATTGATATGAATTCCCGAATCTTCATCGTTCACTTCCCGAATGGTCTTTGCTCGTGTTGCAGGTGGAACCATGGCTGACTTTTGTTCAAAGTTTCCCACAGACGGCGCCAATGTGTTAGATCACATAAACCGTATTCTCCTTCCAGGTGTTTGCACAAAGGAAAGCCCGGGATGTCCCGTTGTTTCACCTCCGATGACAAAGTAAGTCGGAGGTTCGTTTGTAATATGTGTATGGAATGCTCTGGTATCAGAGAATACTTACCCTCTAATGAAGGTTATATTGAACTATTTATAACATTTCATACCTGTAACCATAGTTGAGCCAAAGCATACTGTTGGATCGTGAAATCCTGGATGCTGATCTAGCAGTGAATTGAATGCCATACAAGGTTGGGATGACGCTTCAGCTCCAACTCCGGTGAACTTGCAAGTAGGGGAGCGCAACAGAGGAGGTGTCTCTGGGTCCCTCTCCGATGCTTAAATGAGTATATGTGTGTATAAAACTCAAAACGTAAAGAACGTATGTAAAGCAAGGGTATTTATAGGGTAAGAGAGATAGAACCGTATAAAGGCAACTGGATATCTTAGTGTATATTGAGTTGCTGAAGATTCGGATCGTGGGATATGGCAGTTACTGCGAGATATTGCAGTTACCAAATCTTAATCTTTAGTGAATATGTGACCGAGATACGCGGGATATCCTGGCCACTCTGTTATTAATGGTTTAGTGGGACCAGAGGAGAGAGGCAAGTCTCTCTTCGGGGCGAGCACTCTCATGGCGAGCAGTGAGAGGTCACGGCCTGGTAAAGAATGACGAGCACTCATGGTGTCGTCAGAGGCTTTGGGGTCGGTTCTGGGCCATTCTATGGAGGCTGGTCCGGTTCGAATGTTATGGGTTTACCCCCTCTATAGTTATTGGGCCTTCGAGGCCTTTTTCCCTACTGGGCTGTCACTATTGATATCCAACATTTGCCCCCGAAGCTTGATTGAAGTCTCTTCAGTCGAGCTTTATTTCCTGGTAGGATTTTAGATAGTGACGTCTTAGATTCAGTTTTCTTCTTTTCTTGTACTGGTTCATGACCTTTGAGGTATTTTGAGCCTGTTTGGCGAGCATTTTTTTCTTCGCTCAAAAGCTGAAAAAATATCCTTTCTTTTATTCCCCTTTGGCGATCACTCGAGGTAATCTAGGTTCATGAAAGTCTATTTTTCTCGATTTGGGCGATCACTACTCTCCTGAGGCATTTCTGGTAAAGTCTCTTAGTGCGTTGGCTACCACCTTGTCTCCTTAGTGGACTTTTAGCATTTAATAACTGCACAGTTGTCTAGAAATCGAACGGTCACTTGAGGCACGCCTGACATTTACTTTTCCGTAAACCTAGGGTAGTCTGACAGCTGTCCATGTCAGCCAACCGTCTGTCTCCCCAAGGTGTCTCTTGGAATTCTGACATTGCTTCGTTTTTTTCCAAAAAGGTGCAATTATTCCTCTGTGTCGCTTCGATTTGCTCGTGGCGGTTACTCCCTTCTTGGTCTATATAAGAAACGTCAGTTTCTACATTTTGTTTTTACGTTCATCCACTCCCTCAGATTTCCAGAGCTTCGTTGCGAACCTTTCTTCTTTCTCTTTCAACCTTCTTCAGCCTTCTTCATCCATTTCCATGGCTCCCCGAAGTCAGAGAGTCAAGCATATGGCCTCCAAGGGCACTAGCAAAGCCAACGCTCCTAGGAATGCCAATGCCCCCTTGACCATCCGGGATGCCGCCGTGCCCTCCTCAGTGAGGGAACCGACTGATCTGGGAAGGTCTGCAACCGCTCCCGTAGTGGTGGACGGTCCTGAGCTGAACACGCCTCTTTATTCCCCAAAAGGTAAACTTTCGCCCTTTTACTGCTCTGTTTTGGCAATATCCTCTGTTTTCCTTTGTTTTTTATACTTGCTGTGCCATACTTGAACCGTTCTGAGTAGATGTCAAGCCTAACGAATTGAAGCCAGCTTACTTTAAGACCATGGTGGCGCTTGGTGGCTTCAGTGCGGAGGATGCTCCTAGGTATCCTGGCTTAGGTCTGCATTTTCCTCACGATGGAGAGGTTTACATTTATGCGGCCCAGATCGATGCTGGGTTGCGTTTTCCTCTCTGCGAGGATTTATAGACCTTATGTCAGTTTTACGGGATTCACCCCACGCAGCTTGTTCCGAATGCCCTCAGGATGTGGGTCGGTTTCAAGTTCCTGTGCATACGCCAGGAATGGGTGTATTAATTGGCCCTGTTCCGGTGTTTCTTCCGACTGGCAGCAGGTCCCAACTACCTCCACCACTTCCAATCCCGCTGGCCGAAGTTTTCAGAGTGGGGAGGCCCTTAAGGATGGGCTTGGAACGTCCATGTCCGCCTAGTCGATGATTTCCGGGCCACTAACTCCAACTACAAGAAGTTTTACTTCTTGTACAAGGGGGGTGTACCCTAGAAATTGTTTGCTCCGGACAAGGATTTTCCTCCCTCCTTTGAAGAATTGTCAGGAAGTGATCGGAATGCCATCGACGATCTGTACCGGCTGCATCGGTCATCTCAGTTCAAGTCCATCCGCTCAGTGGAGAAGACTACCGAGAATGCCCTTGAGATGGCGGGCATTCATCAAGCCACGCCAATCTTTGATGATTGGGTAATTTTCTAACTCTTATCTTGTTTTATTACTTGTAGGCAAGGTCGTAAGCAAGAGTCGAAAACTGATAGGTCTCTTTGATGACCAGGGATCGGCTGGATTGTCCTCCGACCAGGCACTGCTAAGCTCTCCCCCTCCTCCCTCTAGGCGTTCGTCCAAGAGGAAGCCCGAGGAGATGCTTCCTTCGGCTATTACTGGCTCTCGCCAACCAGGTATATTACCTCGCCTTTTGTGAATTTCATGTTTTCACATTCTGCGGTTTTTTGACTTCTGACTTATTGTCTTGTTGTTTTGCAGAGGAGTCCTTGGCTGACGTGGCCCGGGACCCTCCTCCTCCTCCTTCTAAGAAGGTCAGGAGTGAGGAGCACCCTGAGGTCGACCAGCATCCTCCTCATCCCCCTCCTAAGGGCCCTTCTGCCAGCAAAGGTAAGGGTTTGGACACGGCGCCTCCTTCTCCCTCTCCTCAGGGCCGTTCCGCCACTAAGGAGAAGGCCTTGTCTTTGGCACCTCCCGCCCCTTCAGTGCCCACGGCTCCTCCTAAGGAGTCTGGGGCCCAGAAGAAGGGGCCTGCTGCTTCCAGCTCCTCGAGGACTCCCGCCGAGGAGTACTGCTCTATGGCGAGCTTGTTCCAGCCTTTTAAGGTTGTGGACTCTCGGAGGCCTTGGGTCCCTTGTGGGGACTTTGCCAAGAAAGGGTAACCCGCCCAGAAGAGCCTACGGGGTAGCCCGTATATGTGCATGCGACTCCTTGATGGGATAATTCCCCCAAGGACCGTTCAATTGTCCCTACGGAGCTTCCTCAGATCGAGGGGTTCTTACGAACCCACTTCGAACGAGTTGCCCTGGTATGATCTCGCCTTCTTTCCATTATTTCTTCCTTGTCATTCCTTTTTATTTTGATGACTTGACATTTTTCCTTGTGTTTTTGTTGTCAGCTCGTTCGGGAAGAGGTGATCCTCGGCCGCGTTTTTGGCGAGCTCGCCGACAAGCACTCTGATCTGCTTGTCGAGCTGGAGCAATACCGAAGCACGGGGGTCACTCCTGGGAAGTTGGAGGCCATCAAGAAGACCGCTGATATGGCGATCACCTTGGTGGACGGCGCACGGGAGGAGTACTTCAGGAATGAGCAGTGCCTCCTTGCTGATGTCAAGAAGAGGGAGGCTGATGCTGCAGCCTTCCTTCAAGAAGCTGAGGCCCTTCATCGGTGCCTTGATTAAGGGGAGGCGGTCCGTGCTCGCCTGGAGGCCGAGTTGAAGGAAGCTCGTGCCCAGGTGGTCGAGTCGGACGCTCTTAGGGTTGCCGCGGAGGCCCAGAGGGATGCTGCCGAAGCTAGGGGGGTCGCCCTAGAGGAGGAGAAGAACCAGCTGGCTGATCAGCTGAAGGCGGTTCCTTCACCCCAAGCTGTGGTTGAGGAGTTCAAGGCCTCCGAGGACTTTGAAGACCAGGCCTTGAAGGTGATGACGTCGACCATCGCCGATTTTCTCCAAGAACTGGTGGAGGAGGTCCAGGCGTTTGATCCCAACTTTCCTCTTGGGGAAGTTGCATCCTTGAAGACCTTCCTGCGGAGTCACCCTTCGCATCCCTCTGTTGCTGGAGAGGCTGCTCCTGAAGACGAGCCCAGTACTTCTGCCCCCGAAGGCGAGCAGAGGACCCTTGCCCCCGAGAACCCCAAAGCTTGAAGTCCCCAACTCCTTGGCGACCGTATTTATCTTTTTTAGATAGCTATTTTTGTATTTTCTGTTTTTGGTTTGTAATTATTTATTTAAGACTTGGATTTTCTATTGAATGCCTTTATATTCTTGAGCCTTTAATCGACTTCGAACATAATTGGCTATCCAATATCTTAATCATAATTACTTTTCGCTTTTTCTTGCTTTGTAATGTCGTCGACCCTTAAAGCCTTAGACCAATCATAAGTCAAATTTTCTAAGGATAATACTTTTGACACTTAAAAGCGTAAACTTCTAAGTTCAAAGAGATATTACCTTCTTTAGAGTTTAAACCTTTGAGGTGTTGGCATAATAACAGGGGGTTTGTAATTTTCCAGGCTTTATCTTCAATAGTGATCGCCTAAACTTTCTTTGGCCTGACTTTGGCGTCAGGGCTTTTATTTTGCCTAACATTTTGCTAGGTCTTTTGGCCTAGCCTTGTTCCTAGGGCTTTTTGTTTTGCCTAACTTTATTGCTAGGTCTTTTAGCCTGACTTTGGCGTCAGAACTTTTGGCCTAACTTTGTTGCTAGGGCTCTTGGCCTAGCTTTGTTGCTAGGGCTTTTGGCCTGACTTTGGCGTCAGAGCTTTTGACCTAACTTTGTTGTTACGGCTTTTGGCCTGACTTTGGCGTCAGAACTTTTGGCCTGACTTTGGCGTCAGGGCTTTTGGCCTAGCTTTGTTGCTAGGGCTTTTGGCCTGACTTTGGCGCCAGGGCTTTTGGCCTAGCTTTGTTGCTAGGGCTTTTTGGCCTGACTTTGGCGTCAGGGCTTTTGGCCTATCCTTGGCGATAGGGATTTTTGGCATAGCTTTGTTGCTGGGGCTTTTAGCCTGACTTTGGCGTCAGGGCTTTTGGCTTCGACTTGCTTCGAGTGGAAACACTTTATGAAGGAATGACTTTCTTTTATTGACATAACAGTTTGATTACAAGCTATGCATAAAATCTTCTTAAATGCTCAGAATTAAATGGTCGGGGTAACCTCTCGCCTTCGGTGGTTTCCAAATAGTAGGATCCTCGTTCGGCGATCTCTACTACTTTGTACGGTCCTTCCCATTTGTCTGAAAGTTTGTTTTTACTGTCCAGCCTTGTGAATTCATTCCTTCTCATAACCACCTCCCCCACGAAAAATTGGCGAGCGCTGACTTTTCTGTTGAAATATCGAGCGGTCGCCAAGCGCATCTTTGCCTGTGTCTTTTCTGAGAGCTATCTCTTTTCCTCTGCTAAGTCGAGGTAAGTTCTGCGCTCGATCTCATTTGCCTCTGCGTTAAAGTGTAAGACTCTGTGGGTAGGCACTGCTAATTCGGCTGGTGCTACTACTTCTACCCGTACACTAAACTGAAAGGCGTTTCTCCTATGGCCGCCTTAGGCGTTGTTCTGATTGCCCATAATACGTTTTCCAGTTCATCTGCCCAGTTCCCTTTGAATGCTCGAACCCTTTTCTTGAGTCCTGCTAAGACAACCTTATTGGCTGATTCAGCTTGCCCATTCGTTTGAGGATGATGTACTGAGCTGAAACGATGGTCCATGTGATATTCTTCACATAGCCATTTCAGCTCCTTTCCAACAAATTGCGGACCATTATCACTGATGTGTACCTTAGGAATGCCAAACCTGGAGAATATGTTGACCTGCAGGAACTTGATGACCTGAAATTCTATTATCGAAGCTAGAGCTTTCGCCTCTACCCAGTTAGTGAAGTAGTCGATTGCCACTATAATGTGAGTACGCTGACCAGTGCTAATGGGAAAATGACCCAATATATCGATTCCCCATTGAGCGAAAGGCCAGGCACCTGCCATTGGGGATAATAATGTCGATGGTCGACCCGATCGTGGTGCAAACTGCTGGCAAATCTCACACTTCTGTGTTAACTCGGCTGCTTCTTTTCCCAATGTCGGCCAGTAATATCCCAATCTGAATATTGTCCTGCTTAGTGATCGAGCACCCTCATGGCATGCTGCTGCCCCTTCGTGAGCTTCTCGAAGAACCTTTTCCGTTTCAGGATGAGCAACACACCTCAAGTAAGGTGTCGAGTAGCCTCTTCTGTAGAGTTCTCCATCGATGATTAGTTAACTTGCTGCGAGTCTTCTAATCCTCGTGGATTCTCCTTCGTCCTCCGGGAGGATTCCTTCTTTTAAATAACTCTGGAACGGGGTCATCCATGTGACTTGTCCTTGGATGTTGAAGACCTCTGCTCTGCTTTCCAGGACTGAACATAGAGCTTTCTCCAGAAATTGTACATCCTGGACTGTCGCCCCTCCGAAGGCTAGTTTACTCAAAGAATCTACAATATGGTTTTCTTGGCGAGGAATAAACTCAATCGCGAAATTTGGGATTTCCGCGACCAGCTTTTTGGCAATGCCGAGATATTTCTTCATCTTTTCTCCCTTTGCCTCGATGTTTGCGCGTTCAAGGTCTATGAAACCTTTTGCTCTGGATGCCAGCTCCTCCAACGTCTCAATCTCCTTCACGTGATAGCTGTTTCGCAGCTTTCTCGAGGCCTTGTTGGCCACATCCAGACCTCTGTAGAAGGCTCGAATGATCTCCCCATCCGAGATTCGGCGATCTAATTCTGTGACGTTCTGATGAAAACGCCCGTAGAAATTGGACAGCGACTCTCCCGGCTGCTGTTTGACTGAGTCAAGGGCGACCACGCTCTTCAACAACTGGCGCTCGCCCATATATCTCTCCAGAAACTTGCTTCTTAACTCTTCCCAAGTTTCGATTGACCCTGCAGGGAGGCCGAAGAACCAGGACGAAGCCGAACCCGAAAGAGTAGATGGAAATAGCAAAGCCAAATGATTGGGATCGTTTGACTTACCCAGAAGGGAAGCCTCATGTTTGTTGACATGTACGGTGGGATCTCCTCCACCGCTATACTCAGGTATGGCCCGAGCAACCACATCCTTCGGGATTTTGAAAGCGACGAGCCCGTCGGTAAAAGGATGAGAGGACTGCTCCTTGAAGGGAGCTACGACTGTCAACTGTCTTTCCTGGAGCCTTTTGTTGAGGAGGTCATCCATCTGATCCACGGTGAAGTACATAGGCGAGATTCCAGGTGGACGAGGACCGGAAGGATTGGCCGTACAAGCGGCTGCTGGCTCCTTGGTGTGTGCCGGAGGTAGGGACTGCTGACCTGACGTCATCTCCTGATCCTCCTGAGGCGCAGCGGGACCAGGATTTGTCGCTTCCGAAGGTGAGGGCCCTGTGGCAGCAGGGCGGTGGTTTTCCTTAGGCGCAGAGGGATTGTTTTCTTGAGGAGCAGGGGCTTGGCGGCGCGCCTGTCCTAGGATGGCTTCCAGCAGGGAGACCATCTCGGGGGTTAAATTAATGTCCTGCCCCGCAATGTGGACTGTCTACGGTGCCGGGGCTCCGTTTTGATCAGCAGCGGGGGTTGGTCTTGAATCACCGACATGTTCTCGAGCTGTCCGCAGAGGAACATCATTAACTCCTGCTCGGCTGGCAGGTTCCTGTTGAAGCGGTGAAGCGGCGGCGGAATCAGATCTATCTGAGGATTGCTACCTGGTCTGGTTTCGACGGTTGCTTTGGGATCGAGTTCTCATGGCTGAATTGCTCGTTCCCACAGACGGCGCCAAATGTTGGATCGTGAAATCCTGGATGCTGATCTGGCAGTGAATTGAATGCCAGACAAGGTTGGGATGACGCTTTAGCTCCAACTCCGGTGAACCTGCAAGTAGGGGAGCGTAATAGAGGAGGTGTCTCTAGGTCCCTCTCCGATGCTTAAATGAGTATATGTGTGTATAAAACTCAAAACTTAAAGAACGTATGTAAAGCAAGGGTATTTATAGGGTAAGAGAGATAGAACCGTATAAAGGCAACTGAATATCTTAGTGTATATTGAGTTGCTGAAGATTCGGATCGTGGGATATGGCAGTTACTGCGAGATATTGCAGTTACCAAATCTTAATCTTTAGTGAATATGTGACCGAGATACGCGGAATATCCTGGCCACTCTGTTATTAATGGTTTAGTGGGACCAGAGGAGAGAGGCAGGTCTCTCTTCGGGGCGAGCACTCTCATGGCGAGCAGTGAGAGGTCACGGCCTGGTAAAGAACGGCGAGCGCTCATGGTGTCCTCAGAGGCTTTGGGGTCGGTTCTGGGCCATTCTATGGAGGCCGGTCCGGTTCGAATGTTATGGGTTTACCCCCTCTATAGTTATTGGGCCTTCGAGGCCTTTTTCCCTACTGGGTTGTCACTATCGATATCCAACACATACTCTGGTTACCCTAGGTGTCCCTAAGGCGATCTTACCATAGTTACTTTACCGAATATTCTCTTGTAGTGGCTACTCCAGTGTAGACTATCCTTTGGATTTGTTTAATCCTAGGTATGCTAAAAGCAACCAGCCTAATTAATAGGAATGCAGGGGCACCATCTGAGGTGGTCACAGGATGCGGTGTCATGCACTGAAACTGAACAGTTTTCCCTTTTCGTGCATCCCTTAAGGGCGACGCCTTTATGGGCTAAATGTCAAGGGCGACGCCCATATCTTCTTATCATAGGCGACGCCTCCATAGAATCGAGCTTTTACACAAGTGAAGTCCAAAGTACGTATTGGGCCAAATGTTAACCATAACCCAGTCCAATATTTATAACCCATCATCTGCCCCTGAAGTCTTAAATGAGCGACACTCATTTGAGAATTATTACTTTTCCTTATAAGTCACTTTCTCCTTTGGAATCAATTTAACTTCTATAGGGCGACGCCTAACTGCTTGAAAGAAATCCTTCCTTTATAGGCGTCGCCTAAATCCCTCCCTTCGTAACTGCCTTCCACGCATCCATCATGCATGACAATTAATAAATCCCGCATTTATTGCTAATTCAAATTTTGAATTTTAAGCGGGATCTTCTAGAAGCTTCGAGAAATGAAGAGACACTTTCTGATTGGAGGGTAAAATCGTAATTTCATCTTTAATAACCGTTCGCCTTTTGTGCTTATAGGGGTATATCTGTAATTTCCTAGCCTATGAAACCGTTCGACTTCCTTTAGAGCTCTATAAATAAGGCGAGGAAATCATTTTCCCCCATCAAATTGAGGCGAGATTAAGATTTCCGTATTGCCCTCCCTTAGTCGAATTGTGTCGCCATTATGGAATTTCTCCCACCCAACTTTCTCCAAATGGTCTTCGCACCTGGATAGGTTTTCGAGTCCTTTGTTTTCATCGCGGGTGGAATTATTCTTTAAACCTCTTTCGTAGCTTTTATCGTCTTGAGGGCAATCGTTTAGGCATGCGCCTTTTTACAACTAGATTAACCCCTCCCTTTAAAGATTGGACTTGGGATTCTTCTCGTCCCTTAGTCACGGGTTTTCGATCCCGTAATTCGAATTGGAAGAACGCCAATTTCGTTTTCCAAGGAGGCGTTCCCTGGTGTCTGGTGTCGTCCCAGGCCAGCAAAGATCCTGTTCCAGGCGTCGAGGAACTTTCCTCAGCCGATATGAATGCCTTGGCGACCATCTATTTAGATCACCAAGGAGGGCGCGCACAAATAATATACAAAGAGATCAGTGAGTCTGACTTAGAGGAAGTTGGCGTCTCTCTTGTAGATCGTCACCTTTTGCCCTTATTTCTGGTAAATAACTTTTATTTTATTTTTTTTCTTGCAGATAAGGATTTTGCCCTTTTTTCTCACCTTGTAACGCCTGTCCAGAAAAAGGCGTCGAAGGAGAAGAATATCAAGGAAAAGAATATTAAGGAACCCAAAGGCGACACTCCTGAAGGTTCCAAGAAGCGTAAGGGCTATCATTCCTCCAAAGGACAAAAAAAGGCGAAGCCTATGGAGGAATCTCTGGATCTTCTTAAGGCTCCAGCTGAACTTTTCAGCGATGCCACCAATGAAGCCGTGAAGAGTTTCAAAGGTGCAATTCCTAAGTCTTACTGGATTAATAACAGCGTCACTAGTAATAGGAATAACATATTATTCACAAAAAAGTGGGGTCCCCCAATCTTGGCCTATGGCGGCATCATGTGGACCTACACCGAATATCATAATGGCGTCCTTAAGAAAGGACCATTTGACCCTTCCTTTGATCCAATAGGAGCGGCGCCTGCTGAAGCTTCCAAACCAAAAACACCAACCCCCACACGAACTACTCCCTTAGAGTCATAGGAAGTGATCTTGGTCGACATCCTTCGGCACTTGGATGGGCTTTTACACAAGTGAAGTCCAAAAAAGGAAATGGAAATGGAAATGGCCGCTCAGAAGGAAATGGAAGCTGACCTTATCAACAAGAAACAACTCGCCACTCAGCTGAGAGATGCTCAAAAAAGAGAGAACGCCTTGAAGGTCTCACTCCTGAAGACTCCAAAGGAACTCGCCCACTTCAAGGCTGAGGTGTCGACTTCCCAGGAGCTCGCCAAGGAAGCCAAAAAAGAAACTGAGCAAGCCCTGAAAGAGGCGTCACAGTCATCTCAAGAGGTTGAACTCCTCTAGACTGAACTCCCTAAGCGATTAGAGGAGGCAGTGGAGTCTTTCTGCTCCAATCCAGAGTTCGCCAAAGGTGCTGCTGAATGGAACCGTACTGGGGTGATAATCATTTTCAAGAAGGCGGCCAAAGACATTCATAAGGTCAACCCCAACTTTCCTCTAGAAAAGTTGGATTTCTTGAAAGGTTATCTCGCCATGAAGGCTTAAGAAGAGGCTGAGGCGTTGATGGAAGCTGGGGAAGAGGAGTCTGAAGATGAAAGCACTTTTTCTGAAGAATCCGCCCCTTTAGCGGCGCCTTCTGACCCTGTGCCTGCTGAGACAACTCTAGAAGTGCTTGCTGACGACGCCCCTTCAAGTCAACCACCCCCAGCCGCTTCATAGACTTTTTATTTTCATAGTCTTAGTCTCTTTTGGTTTTGTTAGAACTTATTGCAACGCCTCGCCGTTGCTATTATGAATTTCTCTTTCCATATATATGCCTATTTTTTCCATACTTAGCTTTATTTTAGACTAAGTATAAATATTACTTAGATTACCATACTTGTTGTTTTCAACAAGTCGCCTTATGGCTATAATCCATATCATCACCATTTTGTTCCATTAATGAAACTTAAGCAAACACCAATAAGTTTTAAGTCGATTTACAACATCATCACTAGCTAGTTATAAAATTTCATCTTTTAAGGAATCACCAATAATTCAACCTTAAGCAATCTCCAATAATTCAAACATAAGCAATCGCCATTATTCAAACTTAAACAATCGTCATTAATTCAAACTTAAGCAATCGCCATTATTCAAACTAAAGCCATCGCCATTAATTCAAACATAAACCATCGCCATTATGGATAGAATTACTTCGACATTAATAGTCATTCATACAATCTACGCCACTTATTTAAGCATAAATTTTTTTCAAATGCTCTGCATTAAAAGTATTCTTCAATACTTTTCCCTCTTGGTCTTCTAGCACATATGCATTTGGATGAGGAATGGCAATGACCTTATAAGGTCCTTCCACTTTGGTGACAACTTATTTACTCTATCTTGGTGTGAGAATTCATGGCTTCGCCATACCCTCTCCCCCACAAAAAATTGGCGAGATGAAACTTTTCTATTATAGTATCTCGTCGTAGTTAAACGCATCCGCCCTTGAATTTCTTCTGAAGCTCATCGCTTTTCATCCACCATATCCAATTGCAAACGCCTTTGGTCCTCATTATTCACGGCCTCATAATGCTTTACCCTATGAGATTCGACTTCTATTTCTGTTGGAGCAACCGCCTCAGACCCATATACCAATCCAAAAGGCGTTTCTCCTGTCGCCTTTTTTGGCGTTGTTCGCAACGCCCATAAGACATTTTCAAATTCTTCTGTCCACTTTCCTCCCAAGGCGTCTAGTCTTTTATTTAAACCATTCAAAACTGTTTTATTCGCCGCCTCCACCTGTCCATTGGCATGCGCATGTTTAACTGAAGCATGCCTATGGTCAATTTTCAACCCTTCACAAAACCATTTTAATTATTTTCCAGCGAATTGTGGACCATTGTCACTAACCAACACGCTTGGGATTCCATATCGAGAAACAATTCTCGATTTAATGAACTTGATAACTTGAAACTCAGTAGTTAATGACAACGCCTTGGCTTCAATCCATTTTGAGAAATAATCAACTTCCACTATTATGTAGGTGCGTTGCTTGGATCTCGGTAAAGGTCCCACCAAGTCGATTCCCCACTGTGCAAATGGCCATGCTGCACATACACTAGTAAGGTTTGCTGGTGGACGCACTATTTTAGGACTATACTTTTGGCGTGATTCACATTTCAAAACAAAGGCAGTAGCCTCTTGATTTATTGCAGGCCAATAATATCCTTGGTTTAGGATTTTTCTCACAATTGACCTCGCACCTTCATGACAAGCTGCATACCCTTCATGTACCTCCCTTAAAATGGTAGTGGTTTCTGGATAAGCGACGCATCTAAGATAGGGTGTGGAGAAGCCCTTCTTATAAAGTAGACCATCAATTATTCGAAAGCTAGGAGCTAATCGATTAAGCTTTCTAGAATGAGCTTCATCTGTAGGGAGTTCTCCTGATTCCAAATATACTCTAATAGGCGTCGCCCAATCAACAGTCACATTTATGTTCGCGCAATGAATATTGACACTCCCATGATTGGTTTCTATGAAATGCACATGTTTGGGCATCGCTTGCCAATCATATTTGCTTAAGGCATCAGCTTCTTGATTCTCTTCAAGAGGAATAGCTTCTATTTGAAATTATTTGAATCCTGCTACT
This sequence comes from Chamaenerion angustifolium, assembly GCA_946814005.1. NCBI lineage: Eukaryota > Viridiplantae > Streptophyta > Magnoliopsida > Myrtales > Onagraceae > Chamaenerion > Chamaenerion angustifolium. The sequence continues at coordinate 6,236,885 of OX328278.1, read as the reverse complement.
AACGCCATAGCCTCTTTCCAATACAACTTCATTTTTTCATGTTTAGCCATATACTCCCCTTTAATTTGGTTTACCACCAGTTGTGAATCGCAATATACATGTAGAAAAGCAACGCCTAATCCCTTAGCTAACCTCAATCCTGTAACCAGAGCCTCGTACTCCGCCTCATTATTTGTAGCTTTAAAGGTGAGAACTAGAGCGTATCTCAATGCTGTTCCCCCACCTGGTGGCGTCAACACTAGTCGTGCCCCCGAGCCTTCAACTGATGAAGATCCATTCGTATGAAGTATCCAAGGATTTTCCTATTTTTCTTTAGGCATTGCTGGCTGAGCACATATGGATTCTACAATAAAATCTGCCAATGCTTGACCTTTAATGGCATTTGTAGGAGCAAATTTGGTTCGAATTTCGCTTAATTCGATAGCCCATTTGACCATTCGATAGCCCATTTGACCATTTGCAGGAAATGTTTTAACGGTTGGAATTTTCCTACTTCTTTGACCAACACCAAACTTACAGCAACCGGTGTGATACTTAAATATAAAGAAAGTGCGTCGCCATTGGAAGGCTTTGCCAATGGTGGAAGTGTCTTGAGATGCCTCTTTAAATCCTGAAAAGCCTGCTCGCATTCGAAAGTCCACTCGAACTTCTTATTGGCCCTCAACACCTAGGAGAAGGGGAGCGACTTGTCGCCTGCTTTTGCTAGGAAACGACTGAGCGCCGCTAGCCTTCCATTTAAGCTTTGCACTTCTTTGTGGCAAGTTGGGCTTCTCATAGCCTAAATTGCTTCCAATTTTTCAGGATTAACCTCTATTCCCCTTTTGCTCACCATGTATCCCAGAAATTTGCTTGACTGAACACCAAAAGCACATTTTGCTGGGTTCAAGCGTACTTGATGAAGGCTCATCCTTTCAAATGTTTTCCTCAGGTCAGCATGTATTTGCCTGATCTGCACTCTTTGTGGACTTCACCAGCATGTCATCCACATAGGTTTCCATGGTGACGCCTATCATGTCAGCAAAAAGCTTGTTGATCATCCTTTGATAAGTAGCTCCTGGATTCCACAAACCAAAGGGCATCACCGTGTAGTAATATATATCACTATCCGCATAAAAAACTGTATGCTGAGCGTCACCATCTGCCATTTGTATATGGTTATAACCAAAGTACGCATCCATAAAGCTGAGCAACTCATGACCCGAAGTGGCGTCGACCAATTGATCTATCCTAGGTAAAGGATAGGAATCTTTTGGACACGCCTTATTTAAATCACGATAGTCAATGAACATCCTCCACTTTCCATTGTTTTTCTTAACCAACACCGGGTTGGCCACCCAGGTTTGAAACCTGATTTCCTTCACAAATTTTGCCTCTATCAGCTTTCCCACCTCTTGCCTGATTGCAATCGCCTTTTCTTCACCAACAGGGCGTCGCTTTTGGGCCTTCAAATCAAGATTGAGCTCATGGGCGATGACATCTTTTCTGATGCCTGGCATATCGCTAGGTTTCCAAGTGAATAACTCATTGAACTCTATGAGGAGCATCGAAAGAGCGGTAGCCTTTTTTTCTTTGAGCGTCGCTCCAAATTGTACTTCCTTTCCTATGCCATCGACTTCCACCTTCTTCAACCCCTCAACGGGCTGTGGACGACTTCTTTCTTCCCTAGGATCCTCCTCCGTTTGAATCGACAAAGATTCCTTCTTCTTGACATGGCGACGCATCGCCTGGACATAACAACTTCGTGCCGCATGTTGATCCCCCTTAACAATTCCTACACCATGTGGCGTTGGAAACTTTAGCAATTGATGATATGTGGAATGTACCATTTTGTTTGGGTTTAATGTAGAGCGCCCTAAAATGGCGTTGTAAGATGCAGGCGCATCCACAACGATGAAAGTGATCTCAAAGCTTAATGCCTTCCATGTTTCGCCCAAGCTAACTGGCAAAGTCACAACCCTTACTAGGTAGGTGGTATGCGAGGCAAATCCCATCAACAGAAAATTGACCTTTTTCAAGTCCTTTTCCTTTCTTCCCATTCTTTTATAAGCGTCCAGAAATAGGATATAGGTTGAACTCCCCGAGTCTACCAATACTCTCTTCATGTTGAACCTGTCGACGCCCATTGTAATCACCAAGGCGTCGTCATGCAGGGAAGTGACATGTCCCATTTCTTTTTCAGAAAAGGAAATGATTACTTCCTCTTCTTCCCTTAGGCGCTTTCCTAGCTTGGAGGTTCCTGACATTTGAGAGAGCCCAGGATGTCCAGTTGTTTCCCCTCCGATGACAAATTGAGTCGGAGGTTCGTTTGTAAAATGTGTATGGAATGGTCTGGTATCAGAGAATACTTACCCTCTAATGAAGGTGATATTGAACTATTTATAACAATTCATACCTGTAACCATAGTTGAGTCAAAGCATAGTCTGGTTATCCTAGTTGTCCCTAAGGCGAGCTGACCATAGTTACTTTACCGAATATTCTCTTTTAGTGGCTACTCCACTGTACAGTATCCTTTGGATTTGTTTAATCCTAAGCATGCTAAAAGAAACCGGCCTAAGTCATACGAGTGCAGGCCTTCATCTGAGGTGGTCAGTGGATGAAGTGTCACGCACTGAAACTGAACCATTTCCCTTTTTACGCATCCCTTAAGGGTGACGCCTTTATGGGCTAAATGTCAAGGGTGACGCCCATATCTTCTTATCATGGGCGACGCCTCCATAGAATCAGGCTTTTACACAAGTGAAGTCCAAAATACTTATTGGGCCAAATGTTAACCATAGCCCAGTCCAATATTTATAACCCATCAGAAAGGTCAGGCATGAGCAACACTCTATGTTCTAAATATCCCATCATTATCGTCTTAGAGTGCGGTGGTCCGCCCTCTGCGAACCCTCTTTGTGTCGCGGAGGACGTTATTTTTTCCGTACAAGTTGACGTCGGTCCTCCGTTTCCTTATAGCCTTGACCTCGTCAGCCTGTGTCAGTACTCTGGGTTTGCATCAATCTAGTTATCTCTCAATACATTGAACATTTGGGCCGGTTTCAAGGTGTATTACCATCTCCGAGGCCGACCTTACTCTCTAACTTTATTTCATTGCTTTTACCATCTCAAGGTGAACCCCTTCAACGTTTACCTCTTCAAAACACATTTTCCTCCTTTTAAGGGTTGGAACTATATTCCCAAACTCCTTTTGGTGAGTTGATTTAAATTCACCATCTCTAATTGGATAAATTAACTATTCTTCTTCAAAGTTGGTGACGCCTGGTGTCTAGGAGCGCCAATGACGAGTCTCGACTCGACCCCTACCCTTGACAACATTTCTAAAGAAGATGTTCAGGCGTTGACCTTAATAAACCTCGAGGATAGTCAGGGATATCCCTCTTTGGGTCCAAAACTAATGATGATTCGGCGTTGCTATCAACCGATGTCATAATAGTGTCACATCGTTTCCCTATTAACTGAGTATTTCTCTAACTCTCCTACTTTCTTCCTCTTTTGTAAGATTTCAATTATTTGAGAGTTATGATGTGCCATAGGAATGGGCAGGCGTCGCTTCGAGCGAGGGAGCCCTTAAAGAAATGAAATAAATCCCATCGTTCCAACAAAGAGAAACGTCGCGCGACACTCAAAGAATCCCCAAAAGTCGTATCTTCTCCCCGGGCTTCCCGGGAAAAAAATTAAGAAGCGATACGACAGCCCCCGGTGCATATGAGCGTTGCTTCCCCCAAAAGTTCATAGGGGAAAAACTTGATGTTCGTCGACATAAAACCTCGACGACATGTTCTGGGCCGCAAAACCTAAGAGGACTATGTAGGTCCTCGTTTCAATATACGTAAGCAACTCGATAAGGCAGGTCTCCTTCAGAGCGTCACGAGCCCTACTAGTCATGACGTTGCTTAAGGGACTCCCCATTAGTGAAGAGCAACTCCCTTATAGACGGCGACCTGGGCTTCATCTAATGTAAGAGTCAATTCGAACTCACCTGCGCTGTGTCACTTTCGTAAGTCTACTTATGACATTGTTTATTGTATAGGTCCCTACGTGGAAAATGTATCCTGATAATTCTTTTCTGTCACAGTTTCTCCCTCCCCAGCTCCGACAAACGCCGCTCACCTTAGACTGTCCAACAAGTCAGTCAACTTCACTCGCCAACTCTATGGCGAGAGGAAAAAGAATGCCCAGTTGGAGCGAAATACCGTGAAACTTAACAAAAAAATGACTATTCCCACCGCTTTTCAGAGCTTAACGTTGGTGGTTGTTGGTGTTCCTCTAGTCGCTAATTTAGCTCCCGGGCTTGTAAAATCATTGACTTACTTTTGTTCGTTAATGACCTGCAATAAGAAAAACCCTGGTGTTGCACTCTATTTCCCCTCCAATAACTAAATCAGTAAGATGTTGTTTAAGAGTGGGTGTGAATATGCAAGAGAGTTGATTACCTGATACAAATGTAGGTGGGGCTGTAATTATTTTAAGAAGACATTGCATTGTTCATCCAGTTAAGGTTGTACCCTAGTCAATCTTGTCATCTGATTGAGAATTAACGGGGGTTGATATTAGGTCAGAGGGTCTGATTGAGAATTGTCGTCTGATTTCCATGTCTAGCATATACCTGAGTATCGCCTGTCATGTGCGCATTTCTCTCTTCTCTGATCATAAGCCTTGCATTTGTGCATCACTGAATATATCTCTGAAAAAAAAATAAACAAAACTGCTGCATTAACCATGGCATAGGGTATGGCTTGAGTCCAAAAATAGAGTGAAATCCAAAATAAAATGACAAAGTCATACTGAGGTTTTCACTCTTGAGGATGAAAAGATCAAGGCTCAAACCTTGCAGTCATACTGGTAAGATAGGAGCTCAAACTCCTCTGTCATGTTATGAATCTCTCAATTTTTCAAGACATTCCAAATGAATGAATAAAGCAGCAGTTAAAATGATTATATTAGTATGTCTGATGCACTTTGGCAACAGTTTACTGATCTGGAATAGAGAGAATCATGCATATGATTGTGAATACTTGGTACTGTTTTTCGTGTTTTTTCAGACTTGTTCATGATCGCCCTATGATCAGAGTTCCGATTACCCATACTAAAGACAGCACAGATGCTAAAAATTGCATACTGCATCTCAGCTAGGAGAACCCAGCCATACTACGTATTCTGCTCAAATGTGTCAATTAGGAACATGCAAGTACTTCGTTCCAGAGAATGGATTTACTGCAAACTGTCAAATTTCAGGGAAAATCAAGTTTCGGATCAGCTCACATCACTCATACTTTGAAGATTTGGCGACCACGAGTACAGTTGGCGACCACAATGACAAGATTTAGTTCATTTGGCGACCAAATGTTCATTTGGCGACCACAATAACAATATCAAGTTCAGTTGGCGACCACGAGTGCTTTTGGCGACCAAAGATCAAGTTTCAAAGACAAGATCAAGCATAGGGAATGTTAGGATATAAGTGTGTCTAACACTTATGTTTAGGATCAATATGTAAATATTGTTGCTTGAGGCCCAAGCATCAATTAGTTTAATATTAGGGACTTAGTTGCAATTCTCGGTCGGTACTGTTTTGTCTGTTCTCGCCTACTTTACCTTATATCTGTTGCACTGTTGAACGATTCTAAAAATTAAGTTATCATCTTTGATTCAGAGAGCATTCGTCATCTTCTTCCTCGCCTTACCTTTCTTCTTATCAAACCAGGATCTGGGAGCCTGTTTAAGACCATATAAAGCTTTTTGAAGTTTGCAAACCAGGTTAGGAGTATTAGAGTGAACCTCAAAACCAGGAGGTTGTGTCATGTAGACCTCCTCTTGGAGGTCACCATGAAGAAAAGCATTGTTAATATCCACCTGTCTGATACACCATTTATGAGTGAGAGCTAAGGACAGAACAATACGAACAGTGGCAGATTTAATGACAGGACTGAAGGTTTCCTGAAAATCAAAGCCTGGTTTTTGGGAGAACCTTTGGCAACAAGACGGGCCTTGTATCTGACAACAGCCCCATCTGCATTTCTTTTGATTTTAAAGATCCATTTACAACCTATAGGTATACGACCTGTAGGTAGGGAAACAAGAGTCCAGGTGTTGTTGGCAGTAAGAGCTGTAAGCTCTTCCTGCACAGCCTTAAACCAATGAGGTGACTGAAGAGCTTCGTGAATGCTACGAGGCTCAGAGTTAGTCAGGTCTGTGGATAGGGCAAGTGAAGTGGACATCACATGAAGGGAAGATTTAGACTTGGTCTGCATAGGATGAACATTGGTGGAAGATTTGGGGCGAGAGGGTCGAGAGGATGAGGGTGGATGCGCTTGTGGGGAGGTGGGGAAGGACTGATCAGAGTGAGCTGGTGGTGGTGGTGCAGAGGAAACCGGGTCAGACATGGGAACAAGGGTAGAACCAGAAGGGACATATCTACAGGCCTCCGTAGGGGAGCTAAGGTCAGGAGAAGGAACAGGTGCAGAAGGAGGCTGAGTAGAAGTGATGTTTTGGGAGGGTGTGGTGGAGGGTAAGCTGGACTCCCCCGACGTGTGGGCATGCACAGGAGGTCCTGAGGAATGAGTGATAGTAGAGGGAACAGAGGTGGGTTGTTGGAAGAATGGGTCACAGGGTATGAAAAATGGTTTGGAAGGAGTGGAGGCTTTTGGTGTGTTTGAAGCATAGAAAAGTCATGTGGTGTCACTGAAAGGAAATGTTGTCTCATGAAAGACAACATTTCGTGACACATAAACTCTTCCTGATGAAGAGAGACACTTATAGAGATGGTGGTCAGAATAGAACCCAATGAATACACAAGGTTCTGATCTGAAGGACAGCTTGTGAGACCTGTAAGGTCTCAGGTGGGGAAAGCATAAACAGCCAAAGACTCTCATAAAGGAGTAGTCAGGCTTGGTATTGAAAATAAGCTCATGAGGAGAACAGTTCTCCAGAGTCTTGGAAGGCAAGCGATTAATTAGGAAAACAGCAGTGGAAAAGGCATTCGTCCAGTAGTGAAGAGGGACGGATGACTGTGCAAGCAATGTCAGACCCAATTCAACAATATGGCGGTGCTCCACCATGCCATTTTGTTGGCTTGAATATGGGCAGGTGATCCTATGAACTATGCCATACTGAGCTAAGTATGTAGTAAGAAAGTGGAACTCACCTCCTCCATCAGATTGCACCGCCTTGAACTTCATGCCAAGCTGCTTTTCTGCTAAGAGATGAAACTCACAGAAGGCTTTAGTAGCATCAGACTTACGGTTCAGAAAGTAAATCCAAGTAAATCTAGAAAAGGCATCAACAATACTAAGATAGTAATTGCAGTTACTAGAGGAGAAAGGGGCAGGACCCCAGAGATCTACCTGAACCATTTCGAGTGGACAAGAGTAGACAGTTTCTGAAGGTTGATAAGGGAGGGTCTTACTCTTACCCACTGCACAGGCAGCACACTCAGAGGATATGTGTTTAGTGGGCAGATTTTGTAATCTCAAGAAGTTAACAAGAATATTCCTAGATGGGTGGCCTAACCTCATGTGCCATAGGTGAGAAGGATCAGATGTTTTCAAAGAGCTGAGAAAGCAGCTTATTTCAAAATCAGGTAATGCATTAGAGGATGCACTATTAAAACAGGTGACAGCAGAAGAATCATCAGAAACATCATCATTATAAGCAGGAAGAGAAACAGAGGTACCATGATAAACATCACATGCAGCAGAATTGTCATTACGAATAACCGGAAAGGCAGAGTTTTGAGCAGATAGAACTGCATTATTACAAAAGGACTGAAATTCAGTAGAAAGGTTCAAACACTGATCTGGACTAACAGTAGCAGACTCGACTAAATTATTAGACTTAGACCTAAAACTAGAGAAGTCTAAACGATAAAGACCCCCAGACTCATAACCCTTGAGCAACACCTTATTGGAGAGTGAATCCTTGATCAGGCAATGCGATGGGTGAAATTCAAAATAAACCTGACTATCCTTTGAAAACTGAGATACAGAAAGCAGGTTTTTAGTGACAGCAGGAGTGTAAAGTAAGTTATTTAAGAGTAATGGTTTTCCAGTGGAAGGTAAAGTAGAAGAACCAATAGGAGAAATATCAAGAGTAGAGCCATTTCCCACTAAGACCTTACCTGGTCCAGAATAAGGAGAAGTCATGTTCTGGAAAGGCTGAGCATTCGTCAGGTGGTTCGTGGCTCCTGAATCTGGGAACCAGCTGCCATCAGAGGTGGCTGGGTTATGGCTGCTGGATAACAGGTGATTGGCTTGAGGGGGTTGAGCTGATGCTGATTGAGTAGGGATGGGGTTCAGTTGAGGCTGAGGATTTGGAAAAACTTGATATGGCTGAGGTGGGTAACATGGGGGGGCCATCATGTATGGGTAGATAGGTGGTAAGGGTGATGGATAGGGTGAGTACTGCAAGACAGAGTGTGTTTGGGTGTTAGGAGGATGGATGGTTGTGGTCTGGGGTGGTTGAGATTGATTCTGAACTTTGTGCAGCTGAGGTGGAGGGTAGGGTTGGTTCAGTAGTTGATGTTGGTAAGGGTCAGGCTCAGTGTCATAAGCAGCCAGGTTTGCTGAAGGTGCAGGAGAGTTGGACTGAGGATCAGTTACACTAGTAAATTGTATATTAAACCTGTGGAAACATCTGTGCACCAAATGCCCAAATTTTCCACACAGCTGGCATTGGAGTCTGCTATTTCCAAAGCCCCTACCACGCCCCCTACCCCTCCCAGATTGTTGATTACCAAATGGTGGGGGACCATAGGAAAATGACTGAGCATTTTGGTTTGTGGGTTGGGGTGAGGGGAGGAGACCAGACATGCTACCAGAGTTGTTTTTAGCATACGACACAGGGGGCTTACTGGGGTTGGGAACCTTAGCAGAAGCTATGTTGACACTAGCACTAGCATCAAATAAGAGGTCCGACTGCCTAGACTCAGCATCTAATAACACAGAACTCACAGAAGCGATAGTGTAAGGATTTTGGCTAGCATGAATGACAGCAATGACATTATCATATTGACCCTTTACCCCATTCAAAATAATTGAGATTTGTTGCATCTCTTCTATAGGGTGACCACAGCTAGCTAAACTATCACATGTGGTTTGTATTTCAGTGAGGTAGTCTCTCATAGGTTGATGCACATGCTTCCTAACCTTAAGTCTATCATATAAATGCATGATTCTGGTGGTGGACGATGATGAAAAATCTCTATGAAGCTTTTGCCAAATGGCAGAAGCTGACATACACCCTATAAGACCCCTACTGACCTGAGAGGAGACAGAGGCAAGAAGCCAAGACGCGAGGGAGCTGTCCTGCTGGAGGAACTTCGTGTATGCAGGATTTGGGACAGCAGCCCCAGTTTCATCTTCCAGAAACCGAGGTACGTTAGCTCCATGGATATGGCTTTCCAGGTTATACCCTCTTACAGAGAGTAGAACCTGCTGTTTCCATTGCTGGAAATTCTCCTCACCAAGTAGCTGAGCTACTTTCTTGTTGGCGAAGGCAGGGCTAGATTCTTCCATGAATCAAGAAGGAAGGTTGAAAAGAGAAGATTTCAGGCTCGATCGAGCTCTCTGAATTTAGGGTTTAGGGTTTGAGAAGAAGAAAGGTAAGGCGAGGAAGAAGATGAAGAATGCTCTCTGAATCAAAGATGATAACTTAATTTTTAGAATCGTTCAACAGTGCAACAGATATAAGGTAAAGTAGGCGAGAACAGACAAAACAGTACCAACCGAGAATTGCAACTAAGTCCCTAATACTAAACTAATTGATGCTTGGGCCTCAAGCAACAATATTTACATATTGATCCTAAACATAAGTGTTAGACACACTTATATCATAACATTCCCTATGCTTGATCTTGTCTTTGAAACTTGATCTTTGGTCGCCAAAAGCACTCGTGGTCGCCAACTGAACTTGATATTGTTATTGTGGTCGCCAAATGAACATTTGGTCGCCAAATGAACTAAATCTTGTCATTGTGGTCGCCAACTGTACTCGTGGTCGCCAAATCTTCAAAGTATGAGTGATGTGAGCTGATCCGAAACTTGATTTTCCCTGAAATTTGACAGTTTGCAGTAAATCCATTCTCTGGAACGAAGTACTTGCATGTTCCTAATTGACACATTTGAGCAGAATACGTAGTATGGCTGGGTTCTCCTAGCTGAGATGCAGTATGCAATTTTTAGCATCTGTGCTGTCTTTAGTATGGGTAATCAGAACTCTGATCATAGGGCGATTAATGTCTGTAATCTAAGATCATGAATAAGTCTGAAAAAACACGAAAAACAGTACCAAGTATTCACAATCATATGCATGATTCTCTCTATTCCAGATCAGTAAACTGTTGCCAAAGTGCATCAGACATACTAATATAATCATTTTAACTGCTGCTTTATTCATTCATTTGGAATGTCTTGAAAAATTGAGAGATTCATAACATGACAGAGGAGTTTGAGCTCCTATCTTACCAGTATGACTGCAAGGTTTGAGCCTTGATCTTTTCATCCTCAAGAGTGAAAACCTCAGTATGACTTTGTCATTTTATTTTGGATTTCACTCTGTTTTTGGACTCAAGCCATACCCTATGCCATGGTTAATGCAGCAGTTTTGTTTATTTTTTTTTCAGAGATATATTCAGTGATGCACAAAGGCAAGGCTTATGATAAGAGAAGAGAGAAATGCGCACATGACAGGCGATACTCAGGTATATGCTAGACATGGAAATCAGACGAGAACATAGCAAGATTACAAGCACTAATTGAAACAAGATAGAGTTGATCAGTCATGCATAAGGACAGACAGAGGTTTAAAAAATTACAAAGGTGCAGTCAATAGGAAAACTCAGATAACAAACATATGGCTGTCCCGAAGCTCATAGGACAAGGCAAGTTACTAAGTAAACAGAGAAAGAATAAACGTACAGACTGTGTGGGAAGTTCATTGAGCAGTGGAACCAAGCTGAAGGAATGGGGAGACACCACGATCCTCCAGTTCCTCCAGGGAGAAGACTCCAAGTTTTTTTCTGCAGGGAATGAAAATTTTTTCTGTCAGAGGCTTGGTCAAGATATCAGCTGTCTGTTCTGAAGCTGGAATAAAGTTGACTAAGACATCCCCATTTTGAAGTTTCTCTCTAATGAAGAAGAGATCAATCTCTACATGTTTCATCTTGGAGTGATGGATGGGGTTCTCAGACAAAGCTACAGCACTTGTGTTGTCTGTCCAGATGACAGGTGCAGTGGGTGTGTGAAGTCCAATTTCCTTGAGAAGGGATTGGACCCACATGATCTCACACATGGCATTGGCAATGGCCCTAAATTCAGCCTCTGCACTCGACCTAGAGACCACTGTCTGTTTCTTAGAGCTCCATGTTATGGGATTACCATTCAGGAGAAGGTAATGCCCTGAGATGGAGTGGCGATCAGTTTGATCACCACCCCAGTCAGCATCAGAGAAGGAGGTAAGAGTGATGTCTATGACAGGCGAGGGTGTTGGTCTGAACAACAGACCATGATTGAGAGTGCTTTTGAGGTATCTCAGCACATGAATAACAGCCTTCCAGTTGCTGTTATTTGGTGCCTGCATAAACTGACTCAGTTTGTTCACTGAAAAGTGAATGTCTGGTCGAGTGACACAGACATGTTGCAGAGCACCTATTGTGCTCCTATATAGAGTTTCATCATGAAAGAGATCAGAACAGGAAGACATACCTGACTTAGACAAACAAGTACCTATCATTGGAGTGGGAAATTCAGATTCATCTTTCAGACCTACCTTATCCAGGATTTCCTGAATGTACTTTTTATGATTTAACAGAATAAAGTCATCACCTGAAACTACTTCCATGCCAAGGAAGTACTTCAGGTTTCCCAAATCTTTCAGCTGAAACTGAGCATTTATAGAGTCAACAATTTTAGAAACAAGATTAACAGAAGTGCCAGTTATAACAATGTCATCCACATAAACAAGAAGTAACACGAAAGAATCAGAGGCAGATTTGATAAAGAGGCAACTATCTGAGGTTGAAACATGAAATCCAAGGGAGTTCAGGAGAAAAAACTTCAGTTTTTCAAACCAGGCTCTGGGAGCCTGTTTAAGACCATATAAAGCTTTTTGAAGTTTGCAAACCAGGTTAGGAGTATTAGAGTGAACCTCAAAACCAGGAGGTTGTGTCATGTAGACCTCCTCTTGGAGGTCACCATGAAGAAAAGCATTGTTAATATCCACCTGTCTGATACACCATTTATGAGTGAGAGCTAAGGACAGAACAATACGAACAGTGGCAGATTTAATGACAGGACTGAAGGTTTCCTGAAAATCAAAGCCTGGTTTTTGGGAGAAACCTTTGGCAACAAGACGAGCCTTGTATCTGACAACAACCCCATCTGCATTTCTTTTGATTTTAAAGATCCATTTACAACCTATAGGTGTACGACCTGTAGGTAGGGAAACAAGAGTCCAGGTGTTGTTGGCAGTAAGAGCTGTAAGCTCTTCCTGCACAGCCTTAAACCAATGAGGTGACTGAAGATCTTCGTTAATGCTACGAGGCTCAGAGTTAGTCAGGTCTGTAGATAGGGCAAGTGAAGTGGACATCACATGAAGGGAAGATTTAGACCTGGTCTGCATAGGATGAACATTGGTGGAAGATTTGGGGCGAGAGGGTCGAGAGGATGAGGGTGGATGCGCTTGTGGGGAGGTGGGGAAGGACTGATCAGAGTGAGATGGTGGTGGTGGTGCAGAGGAAACCGGGTCAGACATGGGAACAAGGGTAGAACCAGAAGGGACATATCTACAGGCCTCCGTAGGGGAGCTAAGGTCAGGAGAAGGAACAGGTGCAGAGGGAGGCTGAGTAGAAGTGATGTTTTGGGAGGGTGTGGTGGAGGGTAAGCTGGACTCCCCCGACGTGTGGGCATGCACAGGAGGTCCTGAGGAATGAGTGATAGTAGAGGGAACAGAGGTGGGTTGTTGGAAGAAGGGGTCACAAGGTATGAAAAATGGTTTGGAAGGAGTGGAGGCTTTTGGTGTGTTTGAAGCATAGAAAGGTCATGTGGTGTCACTGAAAGGAAATGTTGTCTCATGAAAGACAACATTTCGTTACACATAAACTCTTCCTGATGAAGAGAGACACTTATAGCCATGGTGGTCAGAATAGAACCCAATGAATACACAAGGTTCTGATCTGAAGGACAGCTTGTGAGACCTGTAAGGTCTCAGGTGGGGAAAGCATAAACAGCCAAAGACTCTCAGAAAGGAGTAGTCAGGCTTGGTATTGAAAATAAGCTCATGAGGAGAACAGTTCTCCAGAGTCTTCGAAGGCAAGCGATTAATTAGGAAAACAGCAGTGGAGAAGGCATCCGTCCAGTAGGTAAGAGGGACGGATGACTGTGCAAGTAGTGTCAGACCCAATTCAACAATATGGCGGTGCTTACGCTCCACCATGCCATTTTGTTGGCTTGAATATGGGCAGGTGATCCTATGAACTATGCCATACTGAGCTAAGTATGTAGTAAGAAAGTGGAACTCACCTCCTCCATCAGATTGCACTGCCTTGAGCTTCATGCCAAGCTGCTTTTCTGCTAAGAGATGAAACTCACAGAAGGCTTTAGTAGCATCAGACTTACGGTTCAGAAAGTAAATCCAAGTAAATCTAGAAAAGGCATCAACAATACTAAGATAGTAATTGCAGTTACTAGAGGAGAAAGGGGCAGGACCCCAGAGATCTACCTGAACCATTTCGAGTGGACGAGAGTAGACAGTTTCTGAAGGTTGATAAGGGAGGGTATTACTCTTACCCACTGCACAAGCAGCACACTCAAAGGATATGTGTTTAGTGGGCAGATTTTGTAATCTCAAGAAGTTAACAACAATATTCCTAGATGGGTGGCCTAACCTCATGTGCCATAGGTGAGAAGGATCAGATGTTTTCAAAGAGCTGAGAAAGAAGCTTATTTCAAAATCAGGTAATGCATTAGAGGATGCACTATTAAAACAGGTGACAGCAGAAGAATCATCAGAAACATCATCATTATAAGCAGGAAGAGAAACAGAGGTACCATGATAAACATCACATGCAGCAGAATTGTCATTACTAATAACCGGAAAGGCAGAGTTTTGAGCAGATAGAACTGCATTATTACAAAAGGACTGAAATTCAGTAGAAAGGTTCAAACACTGATCTGGACTAACAGTAGCAGACTCGACTAAATTATTAGACTTAGACCTAAAACTAGAGAAGTCTAAACGATAAAGACCCCCAGACTCATAACCCTTGAGCAGCACCTTGTTGGAGAGTGAATCCTTGATCAGGCAATGCGATGGGTGAAATTCAAAATAAACCTGACTATCCTTTGAAAACTGAGATACAGAAAGCAGGTTTTTAGTGACAGCAGGAGTGTAAAGTAAGTTATTTAAGAGTAATGGTTTTTCAGTGGAAGGTAAAGTAGAAGAACCAATAGGACAAATATCAAGAGTAGAGCCATTTCCCACTAAGACCTTACCTGGTCCAGAATAAGGAGAAGTCATGTTCTGGAAAGGCTGAGCATTCGTCAGGTGGTTCGTGGCTCCTGAATCTGGGAACCAGCTGCCATCAGAGGTGGCTGGGTTATGGCTGCTGGATAACAGGTGATTGGCTTGAGGGGGTTGAGCTGATGCTGATTGAGTAGGGATGGGGTTCAGTTGAGGCTGAGGATTTGGAAAAACTTGATATGGCTGAGGTGGGTAACATGGGGGGGCCATCATGTAGGGGTAGATAGGTGGTAAGGGTGATGGATAGGGTGAGTACTGCAAGACAGAGTGTGTTTGGGTGTTAGGAGGATGGATGGTTGTGGTCTGGGGTGGTTGAGATTGATTCTGAACTTTGTGCAGCTGAGGTGGAGGGTAGGGTTGGTTCAGTAGTTGATGTTGGTAAGGGTCAGGCTCAGTGTCATAAGCAGCCAGGTTTGCTGAAGGTGCAGGAGAGTTGGACTGAGGATCAGTTACACTAGTAAATTGTACATTAAACCTGTGGAAACATCTGTGCACCAAATGCCCAAATTTTCCAAACAGCTGGCATTGGAGTCTGCTATTTCCAAAGCCCCTACCACGCCCCCTACCCCTCCCAGATTGTTGATTACCAAATGGTGGGGGACCATAGGAAAATGACTGAGCATTTTGGTTTGTGGGTTGGGGTGAGGGGAGGAGACCAGACATGCTACCAGAGTTGTTTTCAGCATACGACACAGGGGGCTTACTGGGGTTGGGAACCTTAGCAGAAGCTATGTTGACACTAGCACTAGCATCAAATAAGAGGTCAGACTGCCTAGACTCAGCATCTAATAACACAGAACTCACAGAAGCGATAGTGTAAGGATTTTGGCTAGCATGAATGACAGCAATGACATTATCATATTGACCCTTTACCCCATTCAAAATAATTGAGATTTGTTGCATCTCTTCTATAGGGTGACCACAGCTAGCTAAACTATCACATGTGGTTTGTATTTCAGTGAGGTAGTCTCTCATAGGTTGATGCACATGCTTCCTAACCTTAAGTCTATCATATAAATGCATGATTCTGGTGGTGGACGATGATGACAAATCTCTATGAAGCTTTTGCCAAATGGCAGCAGCTGACATACACCGTATAAGACCCCTACTGACCTGAGAGGAGACATAGGCAAGAAGCCAAGACGCGAGGGAGCTGTCCTGCTGGAGGAACTTCGTGTATGCAGGATTTGGGACAGCAGCCCCAGTTTCATCTTCCAGAAACCGAGGTACGTTAGCTCCATGGAGATGGCTTTCCAGGTTATACCCTCTTACAGAGAGTAGAACCTGCTGTTTCCATTGCTGGAAATTCTCCTCACCAAGTAGCTGAGCTACTTTCTTGTTGGCGAAGGCAGGGCTAGATTCTTCCATGAATCAAGAAGGAAGGTTGAAAAGAAAAGATTTTAGGCTCGATCGAGCTCTGATACCATGTTTGGATTTAGGGTTTGAGAAGAAGAAAGGTAAGGCGAGGAAGAAGATGAAGAATGCTCTCTGAATCAAAGATGATAACTTAATTTTTAGAATCGTTCAACAGTGCAACAGATATAAGGTAAAGTAAGCGAGAACAGACAAAACAGTACCGACCAAGAATTGTAACTAAGTCCCTAATACTAAACTAATTGATGCTTGGGCCTCAAGCAACAATATTTACATATTGATCCTAAACATAAGTGTTAGACACACTTATATCCTAACAGATATTAGGTCAGAGGGTCCAAAATATCAACGAATTGAAGTGTGCCTGGTACGCCAACGAAGTGTGCTAGGTACGCATGATATCTTCCTTAAATGCCCCCAGTCCCTTTTGTCAGGGTGTCAGTGGGTCCCCTTGGTGAATGAGAGGGGTCGCCTTATAGAAGCTACAAGCAACGCCTAGGTGTTATACAAAAACGACGATAGGTTCCATCATTTCCCCCCGTGCCTGAGTAGGGCAACACCCTGCTTAGGCTCCCCTTACATTAAGGCTACGCCTATGTGGGGTAAAGCTGAAACGTTTTGGTGGGATTTATTTTGAATCTTTACCGTTGTGATCCAACCGTTGAGGATTTGCAACCGTTTGTATTCATTATCCATACTGTTTTTCCCATTATAATTCCCCCTATATAAACCCCTTATCATCCAGACTGCCTTATCATTCTTACCTAATCCATCTCTATCTCCTTATCTGCTTGTTCCTTTCTCTCTCTAGAGCTTCTATTCTTGTCGGCACTTCCTTTTTTGATCAAGACTTCCACACTTCGATAGAATCATGACCAACAATAGCAACCTAGGTGAGGAAAATGTGTTTTTCCTACTCAATTTTGCAGCCCAAAACCCAACACCTTATCCCCTTATCTCTTATAAGAAGTTGTGGCAATGTCGGGCATGAGCAACGCTCAGTGCCCCCATTACCCGGTGATGCCCAACCCTGATGGGAGAAACGCTCCCTATATCCAGAAACCATGTGTGCAGGAAGACACCTTTTTCCCTTGCCAAATTAACACGGGGTTTGTGCTTCCCTTAAAGAATTGCCCATGTGGAGTTATGTCGGCACTTTCAAATTACGCTGACGCAACTTTCTCACAATGTCTTTCGTTTCTCGGTAGGGTTTAAAATCATTTGTTACCAACGCGGTTGAACCTACTCTCTTTCGCTATTTCTACCGTTTCAATGTAACCCCTTGAGGGGTTTTCACTTCCAAACCCATCTTCCCCCCTTTAAAGGTTGGCATTGAGTCGAAAAACACCTTTTGGTGTATGGTTTCAAAACTGTCAACTCTAACTTGAATACCCAATATGTTTTCTTAAAAGGAGGGGTCCCTTTATGCCTAGGTGCCGCGCGTGATGAAGTCGATCCTTCACCTGCCCTGGAGGACTTTTCGATTGAGGATCTCCAGATGATGAGGTTGATCAACATCAACTATAACAAAAACGTTCCCTCCTACTGGTCGAAAACGACCAACGATGAGTTGCTACTAGCGGTGGGGATGATAAGTCACCCTGCGGCGGGGATGATAAAGTCACCCTACGGAGGGGATGATAAAGTCACCCTGCCACTCTCTTATTTGTTGGGTATTTCTCTAACTCTTTCCCTTTGTTTCTGTTTGGTAGGATTTTATTTGTTTAGGGAGGACTTTGTGCAGGAACGCACGGGCATCGCTCCCCCTAGTGAGGAGGTCTCTAGGAAGAGGAAGAGATCTCACCGGTCCAAGAAGGAGAAGTGCGCCACTACTCCCCTCGCGACGATGGAGGAGGTAGAGGCATCGCTCGACGACCTTGATGTCGGGATCCTCTGAAAAAACTCTACTAAGGAGATGGTTTTGACCCGTGGGCGAGATGACTTCCTGATGACTCCTACACCCGATCAGGGGGTGTCCCATTCCCGAGGCGATGATACGACTGATCCTAAACCCTAAACCTTAAACCCTTCATCCTAGAGCGTCGCAGCTTCAAGTGAAGGCATGTCACGATCCACCCTGTTAGATTCGTCCCTTCCCAACTTGAGCATGCCCACCTGACCCTTCGCATATGCATGCTAATAGTATACTTTGCCAAGAAACTCAAGCTAGAGGCGAAGAGCAAGGCATAGCTCGATCAAGCCTTTCGACATCTGGAGAAGGCTCACAGGAGGGCTGAGATGGATAAACACGACTTCGCCTCTGAAATCGAGGATTTGGGAAACTTTCTCTAGGAGTTGGAGAAAGTCCATCGTCGAGAGTTATCTGCTTGCGACGAGGCGGATCATCGGGCCACGGTGGATGAGGAGAGGTTGATGCTCCTCGAGGAGAAACAGCATCACCAGGCGGTGGAGGAGATCAAAGCGAGCCGGGACTTCAGCGTCGCTACTGAGAGGCTCCTATCTGATAAAATCCTCAAACTATATGAGGATTTATCGACCCAGATTCAGGTAGTCGACGTATAATTTCCCCTAGAGCAGGTGGAGATCATGTCCAATTTCCTTTGATAGAAGAAAAGACAGACTGAGTGGAAGGCTCCCATGCCTTCTCCCGAGGATGAGTCTGGGTCAGGCGACGAATATGACAGGGTGGATCGTGACATGCCTTAACTTGAAGCTGCGACGCTCTAGGACTTTGGTTTTTCTTGCATTTCCTTCCCTTACAATTATCCCATTTTTTCTCTTGTAAATACTTGTGGATAGTAATGAAATTTATATTTTGCCTGTCATTACCTATTGGAAAAGTCACTGACTTATTTCCTATGTCCTCTTTTTGAAATATAAGGGTTATTCCCATCATTGGTCATAGAAAATTGACGAATCACTCATCGATATTGAATGATCACCATCCTATAGGATATCGACGACTTTGCTCGTGAACACTCATTCATAGAAAGTCGAGGACTCACTCATTCAACGTCTTATAGAATATCAACGACTTTGACCACGAACACTAGACGAACCTCATCTTTAAGTTCCGAGAGTAATCCAAACGATGGATAAAATGTCAACGACCTTGAGACCAATGCATAGTTTAAACATAAAACTTGTCCATCACAAATAACTATCTTGATTCATATATTGACTTGAGTAATAATTTCGCCTGATACAAAAAAAAAATAATCTTGTAAACCAGTCGATGACTTTGAGCGTGAATGACTTATAAAAAGGTCGACCACTTTTACACGTAGAATTTATTCAAGTGTTCCGCGTTGAACGTGTTTTTTAGTCATTTCCCCTGCATATCCTCGACTATATAGGCTTTTGGGTGAGCTATAGCGACGACTTAGTTAGGACTCGACAATTGTAGTATCGTACCATTGTTAGCCTCTAATGTCCAACGCTTTTCAACTATCATATCCAACTCAAGGCATCGCTAGACATTGTTGGTTTCACTATTGAAGCATCACGGCCTGTGAGTTAATACTGCTATTTCAATTTGAACTATCGCTTCTAATTCATACACAAGGCAGAAAGGTGTCTCTCCCGACAACATTTTGGGTGTGGCTCGAATTGCCCATAACACATTTTCTAACTTGTCTGCTCAGTTACCTTCCATGACATAAACCATTTTCTTTAACCCATCCATCGCGACTTTATTGGCAGCCTCGACCTGTTTAGGAACGAGAATGGTGCGGTGAAATACCCATAAGAATGGTTATAACCGTTACTATTTAATATGGTTAACCGTACCATTATGGTTAAGTGCGGTTATGGTGATGAATTTTCTACCCATAATGGTTATTTGAGTTATACCCATGGTTATAACTATGGGTATTATATAAATATAATAATTATTTATTATTAATAAACTAATATATAATAAATATAATTGAATTTGTTGTTATTATTAATATACTAATGGTGTTAATATTTCATAGGTGTTAATGTTAAATTTTAATGTTAAGTGGTGTGAATATTAATGTTGAATGATGTTTGTGTTATATATTTTTATTGTTGGTAATATAGATTTATATATTTTTAAAAATAAGATTTTCGGACTTTAATTGTAATACATGCGTGGAATGGATATGGGTATACGGGTAAAACCGTTGTTAATAACAACAGTTATTTTAATGGTTATGGTATTGAAAATTGTAGCCATAATGGTAATGGTATGTGGTTTAAAAATATGGTATGGTTATGGTATTTATCATACCTGTACCATACCCTAACAATCGACAACCTTAGACCTGTCCATTTATTTGCGCATGCCTCACTAATGCAAACTGATGCTCTATGTGAAGCTCCTCAAGAAACCATTTGAGGTCTTTAGCCACAAATTGCAGGCCATTATCGCTCACCAATACTTTGGGGACATCATATCTTGATATGACCCATGACTTCAAGAATTTTATTACTTGAAACTCCGTCGTCGAGGCCAGAGCCTTCGTCTCAACCCAATTTAGAAAAGTAATTGATGGCTACAATGATCCATTTTTGCTGCCCCGTTGATCGTGGTAGAGATCTTACCAGGTCGATGCCCCACTTCACGAATGGCCACGCACCAGGGATCGACACCAATTATGAGGCGGGGGGGGGGGGGGGGGGTCAGGGAAGTATTTATGACAATGATCACAGGTTTGTACAAACATGGTTGCCTGTTTTAGCATAGTCGGTCAGTAATAGCCTTGCCTTAATGCCTTCCTACCAACGAGCTAGCCCCTTCGTGGCAAGCTGCATAGTCCTCATGCAGTTCTCTAAGTATGCGATCATTGTCGGGGCTAACGACGCATATGAGATAGGGTGTTGAGTATCCTTTCTTGTAGAGCAGCCCATTCATGATGAGATAATTTGACACGACCCGTCTGATTCTTATGGTGTCAACCTCTGCACCTGGCAACTTTCCATCCTCCAAGAATGCCTTAATAGGCGTCATCCAGGTCATTACCTCCTCTGCACATTCCTATCTTTCAATGGTCGAAGGAGTACCTGTCTCGATACAGTGCACCTCCTGCCATAGCGATGCCCTAAAGACACATGATAAATTTTTGTAGCCGGTAAATCATTTATTGTCCATAGGACGCATGCATGCATTCTGAAGTTACCCTTCTTTGAGGCATCATATATGTTAGAACCATTCTCCCATAGGTGTAACAATTCATCTATATATTAATGGTTGTAAGTAAACATCAATATCATTGGTGAGTGCTTTCGGTCCGTGAATCAACAGAGATAACATGTAGTTTGTATATTTCAGACACAGATCATGTGGCACATTATAAGGAATCACCACAACAGACTACATGCTATACAATTGACCTTTGTCACTAAAAGGATCAAATCCATCAGTTGCTAAACCAAGTCTGACATTTCGGGGTTCCTCAGCAAATGCTGGTTGTTTCTCATCAAGCTCTCTCCACAATAAACTATCGACGGAATTCCTAAGTACGCCATCCTTCGTGCGGCACTCGTCAAGCCACCTCATTGTTGCTGCAGTCTTAGGTGACATGAACAACCGTTGAAGTCGGTTGGTTAGGGGGAAGTAACGTAACACTTTAACAGGGCTTTTCGTATTTGTACATTCGTTTGTTGAACGTTCCTCGCGCATTAATGTGTCGTTGGTTTTGTTTCCATATGGGCTCATCACATTTAGGGAACATATTCGCAGTATGGTACTTCTTCCTAAATAAGATGCCGTCGTTCCTACATGCATGAATCTTTTCGTAGTCTAAAACCAAATCAGATATGAATTTATTTGCTTCATAATAAGACCATCGCACGGTATTATCTTTTGGTAGTACTGTGTGCAACATTTGAAGCAACTGATCTGTAAACATGTTGGACACCTTGTAAAGTGCCTTTAAATGAAGCAAATCTACATTAAACGACGTTTTCGAATGATAAAGACAACCGGGATATAACCTCTGCTCACAATTTTCTAACCTTCTGTAGAATGTCTTTGCATCATCATTAGGTTTCTCAGTAGTTTCCATATTAGCACCTCCAAACATGTTGTTAACCATGTAAACATTTCCTATCTACTACTAACGTATGGTCTATTGGTTACCACATGTTTGTACTCCTCTTCGTGATCGACCCATGTAGTCAATGTTTACAGTATTCCATATGTCTCTCGATGCATCTTTACATTGGTTCTAGACATTAATAAATAACCATTGCAACTTTGGCATGGACAGTATATCTTTCCTCCCCAAGACGAATTAGTAAACGCAAAGTCCAGAAATGCAGTAACACCATCTCTATATTCACAGTTTTGTCGTGGTTTGTTCATCCAAGTCTTATCCATTGCTGCGTAATAAGAAAACGTTTAAACAATTTTAGTTATGTAAACGTGTTGAAGACAGTGTTAGTAAGCATTACAGACAAAGTACAAGGCAGAGTGAAAATAATATAATGGTATACTTGTTAATTTGGGGTCATTAAACGAATACATATGTGAGGTTCTCTGGTTATTCACTAAACGTAACCTTTAGTACAACAACAGTGAAAGTAGAGCACCAACAACATCCCATACTCATATGTGTGGGTTCCAATCAGCCAATACAAAGGCATCAACAGAGTCTACACCCAAAAATAAAAAGAAACTCAAGGAGTTAATCCTCTTATGGAAGCGACCGGTATCAACTGCATGGCGATATTATACAGTACGACAAATGTTATCTTCATGTCAGACAAAATTTTGACAGGTCATTGGAAACTTACGAGTGAAGTTTTGCCAGATGAAGCACGATTGAAAGTTGCTGCAAATCCCGCGACAGCAACACAGCGACAAGCGGTTGATAGAGGGAAATTATAGTCAAGACTTGGGCAATGTTCGATTCCTTACCAAGAGATTGAGACGGAGGTTTTCCCGACATTGTACAGCTCCAAGAAATTGTTTTTGCCCCACATGACATTAAGCTGTAAAACCAATCAATTCAACCATGTTACGATCAATCTAGTGGGTGTGGAAGACTTCACGTACAATTGGTTCACCTTGAAATTTGTAGTGCGTCAAAAGTGTTTTCTCGATTAACAGTGCGTCAAATTTGCAGCTCTGTCAAAATTCGCGGGCTTTCACGTTTCACTGACAACAAAGACATTAGTTACGACAACATGTCGTTGCTGTTATGGTTATTTAACAACAAAACATAGTCGAAGTTCAATATTCATATTTACCACAAAACAATTAACTGCCACTGATGCAGTTATTCAATCTCAAAAGTACGTTGTCAATAAAAATTCATACATCTCAAGCAAAAAGTGATGACATAACTTAACACAAAAATTATCTTATAATAACAATTATTACTGTCGACACAATACACATATATTCAACTACAATTGTTAGCGTCAATAGAATGTCGCTGAAGCAGAAATTCCGATAGTGCAAATCAAGTAATCTATCTATCTATATCTATATAAAAATGAATTATGCAGATCAAAATAAGGATAGGATCCCGACTTCACTTTCTTCGCTCTTATATTCATGTCTCTCTCTCACCGTTCTTTTCACATTTGTTGTTTATCGTTAACTTAATTCTGCTAACTTAGCGATTCTAATTTTTTTTTTTACCGTAATTAGCGATTCTAATTCAAGCGAGTATTTACCAAGATAAAATAACAACGATTGAAGCCCATTTTTGTTATATATATATATTTACTTTAAAATTAAGTTATCATCTTTGATTCAGAGAGCATTCTTCATCTTCTTCCTCGCCTTAGTTTGAGAAGAAGAAAGGTAAGGCGAGGAAGAAGATGAAGAATGCTCTCTGAATCAAAGATGATAACTTAATTTTTAGAATCGTTCAACAGTGCAACACATATAAGGTAAAGTAGGCGAGAACAGACAAAACAGTACCGACCAAGAATTGCAACTAAGTCCCTAATACTAAACTAATTGATGCTTGGGCCTCAAGCAACAATATTTACATATTGATCATAAACATAAGTGTTAGACACACTTATATCCTAACAGATATTAGGTCAGAGGGTCCAAAATATCAACGAATTGAAGTGTGCCTGGTACGCCAACGAAGTGTGCTAGGTACGCATGATATCTTCCTTAAATGCCCCCAGTCCCTTTTGTCAGGGTGTCAGTGGGTCCCCTTGGTGAATGAGAGGTGTCGCCTTATAGAAGCTACAAGCAACGCCTAGGTGTTATACAAAAACGACGATAGGTTCCATCATTTACCCCCGCGCCTGAGTGGGGCAACACCCTGCTTAGGCTCCCCTTACATTAAGGCGACGCCTATGTGGGGTGAAGCTGAAACGTTTTGGTGGGATTTATTTTGAATCTTTACCGTTGTGATCCAACCGTTGAGGATTTGCAACCGTTTGTATTCATTATCCATACTGTTTTTCCCATTATAATTCCCCTTATATTAACCCCTTATCATCCAGACTGCCTTCTCATTCTTACCTAATCCATCTCTATCTCCTTATATGCTTGTTCCTTTCTCTCTCTAGAACTTCTATTCTTGTCGGCACTTCCTTTTTTGATCAAGACTTCCACACTTCGATAGAATCATGACCAACAATAGCAACCTAGGTGAGGAAAATGTGTTTTTCCTACTCAATTTTGCAGCCCAAAACCCAACACCTTATCCCCTTATCTCTTATAAGAAGTTGTGGCAATGCCGGGCATGAGCAACGCTCAGTGCCCCCATTACCCGGTGATGCCCAACCCTGATGGGAGAAACGCTCCCTATATCCAGAAACCATGTGTGCAGGAAGAGACCTTTTTCCCTTGCCAAATTGACACGGGGTTGTGCTTCCCTTAAAGAATTGCCCATGTGGAGTTATGTCGGCACTTTCAAATTACGCCGACGCAACTTTCTCACAATGTCTTTCGTTTCTCGGTAGGGTTTAAAATCATTTGTTACCAACGCGGTTGAACCTACTCTCTTTCGCTATTTCTACCGTTTCAATGTAACCCCTTGAGGGGTTTTCACTTCCAAACCCATCTTCCCCTCTTTAAAGGTTGGCATTGAGTCGAAAAACACCTTTTGGTGTATGGTTTCAAAACTGTCAACTCTAACTTGAATACCCAATATGTTTTCTTAAAAGGAGGGGTCCCTTGATGCCTAGGTGTCGCGCGTGATGAAGTCGATCCTTCACCTGCCCTGGAGGACTTTTCGATTGAGGATCTCTAGATGATGAGGTTGATCAACATCAACTATAACAAAAACGTTCCCTCCTACTGGTCGAAAACGACCACCGATGAGTTGCTACTAGCGGTGGGGATGATAAAGTCACCCTGCGGCGGGGATGATAAAGTCACCCTACGGAGGGGATGATAAAGTCACCCTGCCACTCTCTTATTTGTTGGGTATTTCTCTAACTCTTTCCCTTTGTTTCTGTTTGGTAGGATTTTATTTGTTTAGGGAGGACTTTGTGCAGGAACGCACGGGCATCGCTCCCCCTTGTGAGGAGGTCTCTAGGAAGAGGAAGAGATCTCACCAGTCCAAGAAGGAGAAGTGCGCCACTACTCCCCTCGCGACGATGGAGGAGGTAGAGGCATCGCTCGACGACCTTGATGTCGGGATCCTCTGAAAAAACTCTACTAAGGAGATGGTTTTGACCCGTGGGCGAGATGACTTCCTGATGACTCCTACACCCGATCAGGGGGTGTCCCATTCCCGAGGCGATGATACGACTGATCCTAAACCCTAAACCTTAAACCCTTCATCCTAGAGCTTCAAGTGAAGGCATGTCACGATCCACCCTGTTAGATTCGTCCCTTCCCAACTTGAGCATGCCCACCTGACCCTTCGAATATGCATGTAAATAGTATACTTTGCCAAGAAACTCAAGCAAGAGGCGAAGAGCAAGGCATAGCTCGAGCAAGCCTTTCGACATCTGGAGAAGGCTCACAGGAGGGCTGAGATGGATAAACACGACTTCGCCTCTGAAGTCGAGGATTTGGGAAACTTTCTCTAGGAGTTGGAGAAAGCCCATCGTCGAGAGTTATCTGCTTGCGACGAGGCGGAGCATCGGGCCACGGTGGATGAGGAGAGGTTGATGCTCCTCGAGCAGAAACAGCATCACCAGGCAGTGGAGGAGATCAAAGCGAGCCGGGACTTCAGCGTCGCTACTGAGAGGCTCCTATCTGATAAAATCCTCAAACTATATGAGGATTTATCGACCCAGATTCAGGTAGTCGACGTATAATTTCCCCTAGAGCAGGTGGAGATCATGTCCAATTTCCTTTGATAGAAGAAAAGACAGACTGAGTGGAAGGCTCCCATGCCTTCTCCCGAGGATGAGTCTGGGTCAGGCGACGAATATGACAGGGTGGATCGTGACATGCCTTAACTTGAAGCTGCGACGCTCTAGGACTTTGGTTTTTCTTGCATTTCCTTCCCTTACAATTATCCCATTTTTTCTCTTGTAAATACTTGTGGATAGTAATGAAATTTATATTTTGCCTGTCATTATCTATTGGAAAAGTCACTGACTTATTTCCTATGTCCTCTTTTTGAAATATAAGGGTTATTCCCATCATTGGTCATAGAAAATTGACGAATCACTCATCGATATTGAATGATCACCATCCTATAGGATATCGACGACTTTTCTCGTGAACACTCATTCATAGAAAGTCGAGGACTCACTCATTCAACGTCTTATAGAATATCAACGACTTTGACCACGAACACTAGACGAACCTCATCTTAAAGTTCCGAGAGTAATCCAAACGATGGATAAAATGTCAACGACCTTGAGACCAATGCATAGTTTAAACATAAAACTTGTCCATCACAAATAACTATCTTGATTCATATATTGACTTGAGTAATAATTTCGCCTGATACAAAAAAAAAAATAATCTTGTAAACCAGTCGATGACTTTGAGCGTGAATGACTTATAAAAAGGTCGACCACTTTTACACGTAGAATTTATTCAAGTGTTCCGCGTTGAACGTGTTTTTTAGTCATTTCCCCTGCATATCCTCGACTATATAGGCTTTTGGGTGAGCTATAGCGACGACTTAGTTAGGACTCGACAATTGTAGTATCGTACCATTGTTAGCCTCTAATGTCCAACGCTTTTCAACTATCATATCCAACTCAAGGCATCGCTAGACATTGTTGGTTTCACTATTGAAGCA
This sequence comes from Chamaenerion angustifolium, assembly GCA_946814005.1. Taxonomy (NCBI): domain Eukaryota; kingdom Viridiplantae; phylum Streptophyta; class Magnoliopsida; order Myrtales; family Onagraceae; genus Chamaenerion; species Chamaenerion angustifolium. The sequence goes on along the minus strand of OX328278.1, from coordinate 6,209,882 downwards.
TCACAGCCTGTGAGTTAATACTGCTATTTCAATTTGAACTATCGCTTCTAATTCATACACAAGGCAGAAAGGTGTCTCTCCCGACAACATTTTGGGTGTGGCTCGAATTGCCCATAACACATTTTCTAACTTGTCTGCTCAGTTACCTTCCATGACATAAACCATTTTCTTTAACCCATCCATCGCGACTTTATTGGCAGCCTCGACCTGTTTAGGAACGAGAATGGTGCGGTGAAATACCCATAAGCATGGTTATAACCGTTACTATTTAATATGGTTAACCGTACCATTATGGTTCAGTGCGGTTATGGTGATGAATTTTCTACCCATAATGGTTATTTGAGTTATACCCATGGTTATAACTATGGGTATTATATAAATATAATAATTATTTATGAGATAGGGTGTTGAGTATCCTTTCTTGTAGAGCAGCCCATTCATGATGAGATAATTTGACACGACCTGTCTGATTCTTATGGTGTCAACCTCTGCACCTGGCAACTTTCCATCCTCCAAGAATGCCTTAATAGGCGTCATCCAGGTCATTACCTCCTCTGCACATTCCTATCTTTCAATGGTCGAAGGAGTACCTGTCTCGATACAGTGCACCTCTTGCCATAGCGATGCCCTAAAGACACATGATAAATTTTTGTAGCCGGTAAATCATTTATTGTCCATAGGACGCATGCATGCATTCTGAAGTTACCCTTCTTTGAGGCATCATATATGTTAGAACCATTCTCCCATAGGTCTAACAATTCATCTATGTATTAATGGTTGTAAGTAAACATCAATATCATTGGTGAGTGCTTTCGGTCCGTGAATCAACAGAGATAACATGTAGTTTGTATATTTCAGACACAGATCATGTGGCACATTATAAGGAATCACCACAACAGACTACATGCTATACAATTGACCTTTGTCACTAAAAGGATCAAATCCATCAGTTGCTAAACCAAGTCTGACATTTCGGGGTTCCTCAGCAAATGCTGGTTGTTTCTCATCAAGCTCTCTCCACAATAAACTATCGACGGAATTCCTAAGTACGCCATCCTTCGTGCGGCACTCGTCAAGCCACCTCATTGTTGCTGCAGTCTTAGGTGACATGAACAACCGTTGAAGTCGGTTGGTTAGGGGGAAGTAACGTAACACTTTAACAGGGCTTTTCGTATTTGTACATTCGTTTGTTGAACGTTCCTCGCGCATTAATGTGTCGTTGGTTTTGTTTCCATATGGGCTCATCACATTTAGGGAACATATTCGCAGTATGGTACTTCTTCCTAAATAAGATGCCGTCGTTCCTACATGCATGAATCTTTTCGTAGTCTAAAACCAAATCAGATATGAATTTATTTGCTTCATAATAAGACCATCGCACGGTATTATCTTTTGGTAGTACTGTGTGCAACATTTGAAGCAACTGATCTGTAAACATGTTGGACACCTTGTAAAGTGCCTTTAAATGAAGCAAATCTACATTAAACGACGTTTTCGAATGATAAAGACAACCGGGATATAACCTCTGCTCACAATTTTCTAACCTTCTGTAGAATGTCTTTGCATCATCATTAGGTTTCTCAGTAGTTTCCATATTAGCACCTCCAAACATGTTGTTAACCATGTAAACATTTCCTATCTACTACTAACGTATGGTCTATTGGTTACCACATGTTTGTACTCCTCTTCGTGATCGACCCATGTAGTCAATGTTTACAGTATTCCATATGTCTCTCGATGCATCTTTACATTGGTTCTAGACATTAATAAATAACCATTGCAACTTTGGCATGGACAGTATATCTTTCCTCCCCAAGACGAATTAGTAAACGCAAAGTCCAGAAATGCAGTAACACGATCTCTATATTCACAGTTTTGTCGTGGTTTGTTCATCCAAGTCTTATCCATTGCTGCGTAATAAGAAAACGTTTAAACAATTTTAGTTATGTAAACGTGTTGAAGACAGTGTTAGTAAGCATTACAGACAAAGTACAAGGCAGAGTGAAAATAATATAATGGTATACTTGTTAATTTGGGGTCATTAAACGAATACATATGTGAGGTTCTCTGGTTATTCACTAAACGTAACCTTTAGTACAACAACAGTGAAAGTAGAGCACCAACAACATCCCATACTCATATGTGTGGGTTCCAATCAGCCAATACAAAGGCATCAACAGAGTCTACACCCAAAAATAAAAAGAAACTCAAGGAGTTAATCCTCTTATGGAAGCGACCGGTATCAACTGCATGGCGATATTATACAGTACGACAAATGTTATCTTCATGTCAGACAAAATTTTGACAGGTCATTGGAAACTTACGAGTGAAGTTTTGCCAGATGAAGCACGATTGAAAGTTGCTGCAAATCCCGCGACAGCAACACAGCGACAAGCGGTTGATAGAGGGAAATTATAGTCAAGACTTGGGCAATGTTCGATTCCTTACCAAGAGATTGAGACGGAGGTTTTCCCGACATTGTACAGCTCCAAGAAATTGTTTTTGCTCCACATGACATTAAGCTGTAAAACCAATCAATTCAACCATGTTACGATCAATCTAGTGGGTGTGGAAGACTTCACGTACAATTGGTTCACCTTGAAATTTGTAGTGCGTCAAAAGTGTTTTCTCGATTAACAGTGCGTCAAATTTGCAGCTCTGTCAAAATTCGCGGGCTTTCACGTTTCACTGACAACAAAGACATTAGTTACGACAACATGTCGTTGCTGTTATGGTTATTTAACAACAAAACATAGTCGAAGTTCAATATTCATATTTACCACAAAACAATTAACTGCCACTGATGCAGTTATTCAATCTCAAAAGTACGTTGTCAATAAAAATTCATACATCTCAAGCAAAAAGTGATGACATAACTTAACACAAAAATTATCTTATAATAACAATTATTACTGTCGACACAATACACATATATTCAACTACAATTGTTAGCGTCAATAGAATGTCGCTGAAGCAGAAATTCCGATAGTGCAAATCAAGTAATCTATCTATCTATATCTATATAAAAATGAATTATGCAGATCAAAATAAGGATAGGATCCCGACTTCACTTTCTTCGCTCTTATATTCATGTCTTTCTCTCACCGTTCTTTTCACATTTGTTGTTTATCGTTAACTTAATTCTACTAACTTAGCGATTCTAATTTTTTTTTTTTTTACCGTAATTAGCGATTCTAATTCAAGCGAGTATTTACCAAGATAAAATAACAACGATTGAAGCCCGTTTTTGTTATATATATATATTTACTTTAAAATTAAGTTATCATCTTTGATTCAGAGAGCATTCTTCATCTTCTTCCTCGCCTTAGTTTGAGAAGAAGAAAGGTAAGGCGAGGAAGAAGATGAAGAATGCTCTCTGAATCAAAGATGATAACTTAATTTTTAGAATCGTTCAACAGTGCAACACATATAAGGTAAAGTAGGCGAGAACAGACAAAACAGTACCGACCAAGAATTGCAACTAAGTCCCTAATACTAAACTAATTGATGCTTGGGCCTCAAGCAACAAAATTTACATATTGATCCTAAACATAAGTGTTAGACACACTTATATCCTAACAGATATTAGGTCAGAGGGTCCAAAATATCAACGAATTGAAGTGTGCCTGGTACGCCAACGAAGTGTGCTAGGTACGCATGATATCTTCCTTAAATGCCCCCAGTCCCTTTTGTCAGGGTGTCAGTGGGTCCCCTTGGTGAATGAGAGGTGTCGCCTTATAGAAGCTACAAGCAACGCCTAGGTGTTATACAAAAACGACGATAGGTTCCATCATTTCCCCCCGCGCCTGAGTGGGGCAACACCCTGCTTAGGTTTTATATTTATATATATTTATATGCTGTTTGAGTTGTTCATTTTAATTCATTGCTCTAATGTTGTGTTGTGCTCTTTATATATAGATCGAGCTATCCATCTCTGTATATATATGGCGGACAAAGAGACCAACGTAAATGATTTCCAGGAACTTGCTCGTCTTGCCCTTCCCAAAATGTACTACGACTTCTACGCCGGAGGTGCCGAGGACTAGTACACCCTCAAGGAAAATAGGGAAGCATTTCGAAGGATAAGGTAATATATATATACATATATATTTATGTATATGCTCTGTCTCATCCTCTCCTAACTGATCTATGAATCCTGTAGTCTCAGACCCAGAGTTCTTGTGGATGTTCATGGAATTGAGTTATCCACAAGTATATTGGGTTATAAAGTTTCTGCTCCCATTTTAATCGCCCCAACTTCCATGCATAAGTTGGCTCATCCAGAAGGTCTAGTACTAGATCCTTCCTTGACACTAATGAATTGTAGATTGGATCACTACTTGCTAATCTAAGGTTGTTGAGATTTTGTTTTGGTTACAGGAGAGGTTGCCACTGCAAGAGCAGCTGCTGCTTGCAATACCATCATGGTATATATGATTACTGGGTGGATCATATTATTCTAAACATTCAGATGAATTGATGAAGGGTTTCTTTAGGTTTTGTCCTACTCATCTACATGCACTGTGGAGGAGGTTGCAGACAGCTGCGATGCCATACGTTTCATGCAGTTATATGTAGGGGAGTAGATATTGTGTTTGTTAATCTTTAATTTTAGTGAGTACATATATTTGTCAATTTTGATAAATAAATAAAATTTAGATATAGGTATGTAGTGTGTTTGTGTTATCTATGTATTTAGTGATGATGATGATGATGATGGTGACGATGATTAGGTATATAAGAGACGAGATGTATCGGCTCAGCTGGTGATGCGAGCTGAACGGAGCGGGTACAAGGCTATTGTTCTAACGGTGGATACTCCCCGTCTTGGAAAAAGAGAGGCTGACATTAAGAACAAGTACCCACCTAACTACCTCCCGAACTACTACATGTCAACATCATCATCACATCTTTTCAATGAATTTATTATGATTTGTTGTTGCAGAATGATATCTCCTCCGCTTAAGAATTTTGAAGGTTTATTATCAACGGAAGCCTCCTCTGTGAGTGACTGCATATTATATTTTGTTGGCAGTAGTGCGTGTTTAGAACCATCTTATCTGTTATTTGTCAAAAATAGGATACAGGAGGATCGAATCTGCAGGCATTTGCTGATCGTACAATGGACGCCTCCTTCAGTTGGAAGGTACTAATTACTACCCCAGCATCCCATCTTCTTTCGAGTAGATCGCCTTACTAACATCTTCATTCCTTTCTACTACCAGGATATTGGATGGTTACGATCCATCACAACCCTGCCGATTCTCCTCAAGGGGGTGCTGACTCGAGAAGATGGTAAGACCCATCATCCAACATCCAATTATGGAGACGTTGCTGATGTTCTTCTTTTATATGTTGAGGTCAGCAATCCAAGCTGTGGAAGCGGGAGTTGATGGTATACTTGTATCAAACCATGGAGCTCGACAACTGGATTACACTCCCTCCACCATTTCTGTTCTTGAAGAGGTCTCATTCAACAAAACCCATTCATCCATTAATGGGTTTTAGATTGGTTCTTGGAGCTCACAATGACACTCTCAGGATGCCCTACTCTTAAACACATTACAAGGACACATGTCAGGACAACACACCACTCCATGCTCTGAACGAACAATATATGATTCTCTCTAGAGAGTTTGTAGTGACTTCGTATAATCTAGAGACTTTCTACATCTAAAAATTTCTTTCAACCACATCGCCTCATTCAATAAGTCAGTGACAAACCAACAAATATATATTTAGAGTGTTAAAATTCAAATATTGACTTCTTACTTTATGGTTTATATACGTTCTTTGGCATTACATTGTGATTTACACACATTCTTTGCCAAAAGTAATTGCTAATACATTATTTTACATGGTATCAAAGCTACTATTGTGGTGATGCACAACAAGTCAAAATCGACAATTTAATGTCTCAATAAATATGGATGTTGTCGGCTGTGTGATTGGAATCTGGATAAGTTACTCAACCTGTCCAACATTTGAATCTAAAAATCTTGCATGGAGTCGTATATTTTTAACAAGAATGTCGCCGAAGTGATTGAAACAACAATGTCTGCTACAAATGATGAAGCGAGTTGGAAGCGTAGAATATCAATGTGAAATTTGTCTTGAAGATATTGATATCATCATAGGTGTGAGAATATCTCATGATTCAACTCGACCAATTCAATCTGAAAGACGCTAGACCAACTGTATATTAAGAATTATAAGGCTAGACTACAAATGTTGAACACCAATATTATAAACACGAAACAAGGTCAAGGAGAACGATGTTCGAAAGAAAGATGATGGCATGTTGATTCCAATCAGAGAAATTTAAGTGTTACTGATGTTGGAAACCTAGACATTTGAAAAAGAACTCGAAAGTCAAATTAAAGAACGGTAATGTTGCGGAATCAAAGGTCTCAACATTAGATGATGGATGAAAATATGTTTTATCGCAGAGACCTGAATAAAAGGATGACATGGTTAATTTAGTATCAACACATATTTCACACTTATCTTTGAGTTCATTTTGAAATGTAGGGATGTAATTCATATTAATTAACCTTTGGAGAGTATCATAATTAACATATCTTAATCTACAATGCCAAAGATTAGGTGACTTAATGAATTAAGCAGAAAAAAAAAACACTTTTATTCTTGTTCATTTTACGCTTAATAGATATTACATTGAGTTTGAACATTCCCCCACATTCATACGGACCCACACACATTCCATTCTTTGTGAGTACAAATTTATCTAACTCAACCACAAGACGGAATTCATGCTTGTTGTGGAGCAACCCTAACACCATGTTCTTGCAAATGTTTGACAGATACATTACATTCTTCAAGGTCAGCTCTTTTTCAGAAATTTTTTCAACAAAAATAATTTTTCGTCAACAACTTATATTTTTGCTGACAAAATCGTTTCCGTCGGCATAGTCAAATTCATCAGCAAAGACATTTGTACCGACGAAAAATGTTTCGTCTGTAGATATCATTTGCCGACAAAACCACTTTAATCGTTACATATGTTATGCCGATGGAAAATTACCCTTAGTAAAAAAATGATTTAAAAAAAATACAAAAAATTAAATTTACAAATAGAAGAACAACTTGCAAGCAATGATCTGTATCTTTCCTCACTGTAATTACTTCGTCAAAATCCGCAATCGACAACTCCAAACCTTCACATATATGACGAACAATACTTTAAACACAAAACAACTATATGTAACAAGCAGCAACTGCTGAATTACCTCAGGAGGTAATGCAAACGGAAAATCTAATGTATATTAAGATGGAAAATGCACCCCCCCCCCCAGTGTTGTTGTTCTGTTGAATCAATGAGTACTTATTGCTAAACATATATTAAGAAGTATCTCAACAACTAAATACCAAGAGAATAGTGATCTTCTTGAAGCAAAACATAGACTCATGACAAATTTTCTAAAACAAACAAATGGAAACATAAATCTATGTTATGTACCAACAACCATCATCACAGAGAGAGAGAGAGAGAGAGAGAGAGAGAGAGAGAGAGAGAGAGAGAGAGAGAGAGAGAGAGAGAGAGAGAGAGAGAGAGAGAGAGAGAGAGAGAGAGAGAGAGAGAGAGAGAGAGAGAGAGAGAGAGAGAGAGAGAGATTAAACTTATTAAAAGACCAATTACATTTGGGCGTCGCCCTGGACTGATGGCCCTTAAAGGAGTCACTTTTAAGGATGCGCCAAAGATGAGGAAACTCAGATTAAGTGTGTGACACCGCATCCATTGCCCACCTCGGTTGGTGCGCCTGCACACCTACGACTTAGGCCGGTTTCTTTTAGCATGCCAAAGATGAGGAAACCCAGATTAAGTGTGTGACACCACATCCATTGACCACTTCAGTTGGTGCGCCTGCACACCTACGACTTAGGCCGGTTTCTTTTAGCACGCCTACGATTCAACAAACAAAAAAGATAGTCTACAGTGGAGTAGACAGTACTGAAGAATATTCGTTAAAGTAACCACGGTTGGCTCGCCTCAGAGATAGCTCGGATAACCAGGGTATGATCTGACTCTACTATGGTAACATGTATGGAAGGTTATAAATATTTCATTATCACCCTCAGTTCAGGGTAAGGATTCTCTGATACTACAACATTGATACAATCTGAGTATTTCATACAATAAACCTCCGACTAACTTTATCATCAGAGGGGAAACAACGGGAACACCCCAGACTTTCCTTCATGCAGGTCAACGGAGCGAACGCTAGGAAGGAAATCCGGTTTATGTGATCCAACACATTGGCGCCGTCTGTGGGAACCATTGAACAAAATTCAGTCATGGTTCCACCTGCAACACGAGCAAAGACTATTCACGAAGTCAACGACTACGATTCGCTCCAAAACCTGCAACAGCATTTGGGACAGACATCGTACATACCAGTTAATATGGTGCCGCCCCAATCTGTTCCGGAAGTACCTGCCCCTGGGGCACTATCGGTCCCTGAGGAATAGAGATATATCATGATACACCAAGACCCGCGCAGTCTCGCATAGACTCTTCGCGTAGAGGTAGCTCCAGATATCATATTTACACCAACGTTCATAGCGGCCCTTGACGAGCTTTTGGATAAGAGAAAGCAACGAGATGTTGCCCGAGAAGCCCAGAGGGAAAACGCTCTGGCAGCCCAAGAACCCACTTCCTGACCACGAGACTTGCCAAGAAACCAGCTGCAAGCGCCTTTTCCTACAAGTGTCGCCACGACGGGCACAGATCTGACAACGGCACCTTCCCCTGGTACATTGACCAGGGAGGATGTCAAAGAGCTCATCACACACACGTTAAAGGATCAAAAGGGTAGAACCATGCCCAAACTTCGAGATAGGTCGTGGCATCCATTTGCTCCACAAATTATGTCGGCAACATTGTCGACCCATGTACAACCGACTTTCCGAATAGATAATTATGGTGGTGAAACTGATCGAGTTTTCCATATACAAAGGCATGAAGCCTCTTTTTTGGGAAGAACAAGTGACGATACGCATTTCACACTCCTTTTTCCTGCCACCTTGGGAGATGTCCCCGCGCATTGGTTTTCCAGTCTCCCTAAATCATCTATAAGATCATGGGGAGAATTGAAGGAAAAATTTATTATATAGTATATGGGAGGGTGTCGACTCCTAAAAAGTGTGAGAACTATGGATCACCTAAGCCAAAAGGGTGATGAAATCTTGAGCGACTTCTACACTAGATTCAATAAATAACTAGCTTGAATCGATAAATCCATTACTGAAGGGGAGCCAAGTCACGCTTTTATACGTGGATTGGGACTAAGGGGTTTGAATTTGTATGATAGTCTGAGTGTCATACCTATCACTACAGTAGATGAAATGGCGGAGCGAGTCAAGTCTTACGTACACTGGGAAATTGCAAGAGAAGGAATGAGGGTTAACAAGGAAGTATTTAAAAAAGATACTTCGGAGGGAAAGAGACCAGAGAAGGGTCCTTCTAAATCTGGGCATGATGATAAGCGACTCCAATTTGTACCTCGCCTTTTACACCCTTAAATAGGGAAATTTCCATTGTTTTAATAGATATGGAGAAGAAAAATTGGACCCCACCCCACCACCACCATGGGAAGCAATCCTAACCAATATTGTCGATACCATCATTGTAAGGGACACCATACGGATGACTGTCATATCCTGAAGAGGGATATTGAGAGGCTGATCCAACAGGGGCATCTTAAAAACCTTTTGGCCCAACGCCAGAAGAGTAGAAGTCCAAGGCGTGCGTTGCCTAAAAATGTTCAAACAGGGGCTGGACCTAGTAGGCACGAAGACATGAACATGATAAGTGGAGGTTTCACCTCAGGAGGAGAAACATGTGTTGCTAGGGAGGTATACGCCTCTCAAATGTCAGGAACTTCCAAGTTAGGAAAACGCCCTAAAGAAGGGGAGGAAGTGATTATTTCCTTTTCGGAAAAAGAAATGTGATATGTCACTTCCCCACATGATGACGCCTTGGTGATTACAATGGGGGTGAACAAGTTTAACATGAAGAGGGTATTGGTGGATTCAGGGAGTTCAACAGATGTTCAATTCTTGGATGCTTATAAAAGAATAGGACGCAAGGAAAAAGACTTGAACAAGGTCAATTTTCCATTGATGGAATTCGCCTCGCATACTACCTACCCAGTAGGAGCTGTGACTCTTCCAGTCAGCTTGGCCGAAGGATGGAAAGCGTTGGATTTGGAGATCACCTTCATTGTAGTGGATGCGCCTGCATCATACAATGCCATATTAGGGCGATCGACTTTAAATCCAAACAAAATGGTACATTCTACATATCACCAGCTGTTGAAATTCCCAACGCCTCATGGCGTACGAGTTTTTAAAGGGGACCAACCGGCAGCGCGCAATTGCTATGTCCACGCAACGCGTCATCATATAAAAAGAATGAATCTTTAATTATTCAAACCGAGGAGGATCCCAAGGAAGAGAAGAGTCATCCCCAACGAGTGGAAGGATTGAAGAAGGTGGAGGTTGATGGTCCAGGAAAAGAGGTGCAGATTGGAGCGACGCTCCAAAAAGAAGAAGCTATATCTCTATCGATGCTTTTGATAGAGTTTAAAGAATTGTTCGCATGGAAGCCCAGCGACATGCCAGGCATCGACAGGGAAGTGATTTCACATGATCTCATCCTGGACCTAAATGTTAGGCCCATTGCCCAAAAGCGTCGCCCTGTAGGCGATCGCCATCAGGCAAGAGGTGGGGAAATTGGCGGAGGAGAGAAATGTGAAGGAAATCAGGTTTCAAACCTGGGTGGCCAATCCAGTATTGGTCAAGAAGAATAATGGAAAGTGGAGGATGTGCATTGACTATCGTGACTTAAATAAAGCATGTCCAAAAGATTCATATCCTTTGCCAAGGATAGATCAATTGGTCGATGCCACTTCAGGTCATGAATTGTTCAGCTTTATAGATGTGTATTCTGGTTATAACCATATACAAATGGATGAGGGAGATGCTCAACATACATCCTTTTATGCGGATAGTGATATTTATCATTATACGGTGATGCTTGTTGGTTTGTTAAATGCAGGAGCCACTTATCAAAGTATGGTCAATAAACTTTTTGCTGAAATGATAGGCATCACCATGGAAGCATATGTGGATGACATGCTAGTAAAATCCATTAAAAGTGGTGATCATGTTGAAGACTTGAGCAAAACTTTCGAGAGGATGCGCCTTCACCAAGTGCGTCTAAACCCAACGAAATGTGCCTTTGGCGTTCAGTCAGGCAAGTTTCTGGGATACATGGTTAGCTAGAGAGGAATAGAAGTTAACCCTAATAAGCTGGAAGTGATTGAGGCTATGAGGAGCCCCACCTGCCACGAAGAAGTACAAAGTTTGAATGGAAGGCTAGCGACGCTAAACCGTTTTCTAGCAAAGCCGGGGGATAAATCGCTCCCTTTCTTCCAGGTGTTGAGGGCTAATAAGAAGTTCGAATGGACTTCTGAATTTGAGCAGGATTTTCAAGACATAAAGAAACATCTCAAGACTCTCCCACCCTTTCTTTATATTTAAGTGTCACACCGGTTGCAGTAAGTTCAGTGTTGGTAAAACAAGTAGGAAGAGGCCAACTGCACGTGTATTATGTATCCAAAGTGCTCGCCAAATCTGAAATGAATTATCTGGAAGTTGAGAAGTATCTTTATGTGTTGGTATTGTCTGCCAAGAAGCTACACCTCTATTTTCATGAACATGAAATTACTGTTTTAACAAATCAACCGTTAAAACATTTCCTGCAAAAGCCAGACGCTTATGGGAGAATGGTAAAATGGGCTATTGAATTTAGCGAATTTTGAATTAAGTTTGCTCCTAGAAATCCCATCAAATGGCAGGCCTTGGAGGATTTCATTGTAGAATCCACATGTTCTCAGCGAGCGACACCTAAAGAAAAAGAAAAGGAGGAAGATCCTTGGATACTTCATACGGATGGTTCCTCATCAGTCGAAGGCTCGGGGGAAGGATTAGTGTTGATCCCACCAGATGGTGGAACACCGTTGCGATATGCCTTGGTGCTCACCTTTAAGGCTACCATTAATGAGGCGGAATACGAAGCGCTTGTTACTTGACTAAGGTTGGCCAAAGGTTTAGGCGTTGCTTCTCTCCATGTATACTGCGATTCACAATTGGTGGTAAACCAAATTAAAAGCGAGTATATGGCGAAAGATGAAAAATGAAGTTATATTGGAGGGAGGCTATGACGTTAGTAGCAGCATTCAAACTATTTCACATAGAAGCCATTCCCCGATAAGCGAATCATGAAGTTGGTGCCTTAAGCAAATATGCTTGGCAAGCGACGCCCAAACAAGTGCATTTCATAGAAATTAATCATGGGTGTACAAATATAATTTGTGCAAATATAAATGTAATTGTGGATTGGGCGACGCCTCAAGTATATTTGGAATCAGGAGAACTTCCTACGGATGAAGCCAATGCTAAGAAGATTATTCGATTAGCTATTAGCTTCCGAATAATTGATGGTTTACTTTATAAGAAGGGTTTTCTATGCCCTATCTTAGATGCGTCGCTCATCCAGAAACGACTACTATTCTAAGAGAGGTACATGAAGGGTATGTGGCTTGTCAGGAAGGAGCAAGGTCAATTGTGAGAAAAATCTTGAACCAAGGATATTATTGGCCTACGATGAACCAATAGGCGATGACTTTGGTTATGAAATGTCAATCATGCCAAAAGTATAGTCCGAAAATAGTACGTCCACCAGCAAATCTTACTAGTATATGTGCAGCGTGGCCGTTTGCTCAGTGGGGAATCGACTTGGTAGGTCCTTTACCAAGGTATAAGCAACGCACCTATATAATAGTGGCAGTTGATTATTTTTCAAAATGGATTGAAGCAAAGGCGTTGGCATCAACTACAGAGTTTCAAGTCATCAAATTTATTAAGTCGAGAATTATTTCTCGATATGGAATCCCAAGCGTTCTAGTCAGTGACAATGGTCCACAGTTTTCCGGAAATGAATTAAAATGGTTTTGTGAAGAGTTGAAAATTAACCATAGGCATGCTTCAGTTAAACATGCGCAGGCCAATGGACAAGTGGAGATGGCGAATAAAACAGTGTTGAATGGCCTAAATAAAAGACTTGATGCCTTGGGAGACAAGTGGACAGAAGAATTAGAAAACGTCTTATGGGCGTTACGAACAACCCCAAAGGAGGCGACTGGAGAAACACCTTTTGGATTGGTGTATGGGTCTGGGGCTGTTGCTCCAACAGAGATACCAGTCGAATCCCACAGGTTAAAGCATTATGATGCCTTGAATAATGAGGACCAAAGGCATCTGGAATTGGATATGGTGGATGAAAAGAGATGGGCCTCTGAAGAAATCGAAGGGCAGATGCGTTTAGCTACGGCGAGATACTATAATAGGCGAGTATCCTCTCGCCAATTTTTTGTGGGGGAGAGGGTATGGCGAAGGCATAAATTCTCGCATCAAGATAAGGTAAATAACTTGTCTCCAAAATGGGAAGGACCTTACAAGGTCATTGCCATTCCTCACCCAAACACATATGTGCTGGAGGGATCAAGAAGGGAAAGTATTGAAGAATACTTTTAATGCAGAGCATTTGAAAAATATTTATGCTTAAAAATGGCGAATGGTGGATGAATGTGTATTAGAAGGTCAAAGTGATTGTAAATCAATACTTATTGGTGATCGCTTGAGTTTGATTAATTGAATAATATGCGTTTAGGCCATGGTATTGATTACAATTATTTATGGTGATTTGTTTGTTTATGATTAAGAACAACAAGTATGATAAAATATACTTAGTCCAAATAAGGCTAAGTTCAAAACATTTTGGTGATGGCGTTCATTATAAATATTTGTTTGTTTGTGATTATGAAGAACAAGTATGATATCCATGCTTAGTCAAAATAAAGCTAAGTATGAAACAGTTATAAAGCAAGGAAATTGGCGAATTCACAATTATGATATGACAACGGCGAGGCATTGTAATCAGTTCTTACAAACCCAAAAAAGACTAAGGAAATAAAAGCATAAAATAGAAAAAAAAAAAAAAAAGTAAGCTAGGAGGGTGCGGTTGGCTTGAAGGAGCATCAGTAGCAGTTGACACTTCAGGAGTTGCCCAGCAGGTTCTGGGTCAAAAAGCGCTTCTGTAATTGGGGCAGATTCTCCAGAGGAAACACTTTCATCTTTAGATTCCTCTTCCTCGACTTCCTTCGACGCCTCAGCTTCTTCATAAGCTTTAAGGGCGAGATAACTCTTCCAAAAATCCAATTTTTCCAGAAGAAAGTTGGGGTCGACCTTATGGATATCTTTGGCCGCCTTCTTGAAGATGGTTATCACTCCTGTGCGATTCCATTCCACAGCAGCTTGGGTGAATTCTGGGCTGGTAATCGCTTAGGGATTAAAGAACTCCACTGCCTCCTCTAATCGGTTAGGGAGTTCAATTTTTAGGAGTTCGACCTCTTGGGCTGACTTCGTTGCCTCCTTCAGCGCTTTCTCCGATTCTTTTTTGGCTTCCTTGGCCTCTTTTTGGGCTTCCTTGGCAATTTCCTAGAAAGTTGACGCCTCATTTTTAAAATGAGCGAGTTCCCTTTGAACTTTCTGGAGAGTCACAGCCAGGGCGTTCTCCCTTTTCTAGGCCTCCCACATATTGGTGACGAGTTGGTCCTCCAGACAAGCTCAGCCTCCAGCTCTTTTTGCGCTGCTTCATAAATGAGGAAGCGACAACTCATGTTCTCCAACTCGAACTCCGCCTATTCTACCTTGCGGATGACGAAGATGTTGTGTTTCCTCTCCTTTGATAAACCCAGAAGAGTGGCGTCCATTTTCAGATGAGCGGAGAAAATCTGAAAGATTGTAAAAAAGTTAGAAAAATAAAAGTATATAAGGAAGGAAAGGTAGAAAAGGTGTATACCTGATTCATTACCAAAGAAAGGGATTGGCGAATCTGTCTCTCAACAACTTCTGTTTCTAGACTTAAAGGCCATCTATCAGTAGGGGCATACGCCTGAAAGAAGGTGGAGACCCAGGCAGGGGTCTTGGCAGGAGTTACCAGCTACTAAGGGTACTCCCCTTAGTTTGGCGCAAGGTTCCCATGGTTGTTGGGGATTGGGCGAGTCTACATTTTCCAGAAGCTCTCGCCTCAGGTCGAAATGAGGACCTGTGTAGGGGGGAGGACCTTCATAGCGTTGGCGAACCAATGTTGAAGAAGGAGGAGGTGGCGCATCCTCGACATTAAAAAGATTTTCGACCAATATTACTCCTTGGGACTCAGTAGGAGGAGTCCACATGGGAGTAGGTGTCTTGGATTTTGAGGCTTCAGCAGGCGCCGCTCCTGTCGGATCCAAGGAAGGGTCAAATGCTCCCTTCTTAAGGACGCCATTATGATATTCGGTGTAGGTCCACATGATGCCGCCATAGGCCAAGACAGGGGACCTCACTTTTTAGTGAATAATACATTATTCCTATTACTAATGACAGTGTTATTAACCCAATGGGACTTAAGAATCGCACCTTTGAAAGCCGTGACGGCTTCGTTGGTGGTGTCGATGAAGAGTTCGGCTAGGACCTTAAGAGGATCCAGTGACTCCTCCATAGGCTTCGCCTTTTTCTGCCCTTTGGAAGAGTGATGACTCTTACGTTTTTTGGAGCCTTCGGGGGAATTGCCTTTGGGTTCCTTTGACTTCTTCTCTTTCGTCTTCTTTTCCTTCGACGCCTTTTTCTGAGGAGGCACTACAAGGTGAGAAAACATAGCAAAATCCTTGTCTGCAAAAAATGAGAAGAAAAAGGTTATTTACCGGAATAAAAGGCAGAAGGTGACGATCTACAAGGGACACGCCAGCTTCCTCTAAATCAGACTCACTGATCTCTTTGGAGATTATTTGGGCGCGCCCAGCCTTATGATCTTAATAGATGGTCGCCAAGGAATTCATGTCGTCTGAGGATAGTTCCTCGACGCATGGGGTAGGATCTTTGATAGCCTTGGACGATACCAGACACCATGGAACGCCTCCTTGGAAAAATAAATAGGTTCACTTCCAATTTTAATTACGGGTTCGAAACCCCGTGACTAAGGGACGAGTAGAATCCCTAGTCCAATCTTTTAAAGGCGGACCCAATCGAGTTGTAAAAAGGTGCACGACTAAACGATTGACATCCAGGCGGTAGAAACAGAGAAACACGTTTAAAGAATATTCCCACCCACGACGAAAACAAAGGACACGGAAGCCTATCCAAGTGCGAAGACCATTTGGATAAAGTTGGGTGGGAGAAATGTCATAATGGCGACATAATTCGGCTAAAGGAGGACAATAAGGAAACCTTAGTCCCACATTAATTTGATGTGGGAATATGATTTCCTCGCCTGCTTTAGAATGACATATGGGCTGAGGATTCTCTGGATCCGCATCACCAGGGATGGGATACCTGGGGGCATGAGCGTTGCTCATGCCAGCCTCAGCCACCGATTGTTCGAAATTAGAGGGGCAAATTGTATTGGGTTTAAGATCAATAAAAGGCGTAGGGAGGAAAATATGATTACCAATGTCAGAGTCAGGGGCCATTCTTCTATATGGGTGAATGACGCGGAGAAGATGGGTGTTAAGAGCGAGGGGAAAACACCGAGCAATGATGAATGGCAATCAGAGTTTTGGCCGAAATTCTAGAGAAAATGCAGAGGATTTTAGAGAGAGAAAAATCCGAAAATTGGAAGAGGAAGTAAAAGTGATAAATGAAGGAGGGTTGGGGTATTTATAGAACCCCCTAGGGAAGTCGAACGGTTTCGTAGGGGGGAATTACGATTATACCCCCTTAAAGTAAAGAGTCGAACGGTTACAAAGGAGGAAATTACGATTTTACCATCCAATCAGAAAGTGTCTTCTCAGTTCCCGAAATTTCTAGAAGATCCCGCCTAAAAATTTGAGTTTGAATTTGTAATAATGGCGGGACAAAGAAGGATCGTGCATGCCTGACGCGTGGAAGACAGTTACAAAGGATGGAATAATTTATGGCGACGCCTTTGTAAGAATAACTTACATGAGAAGAATGATTTAGGCGGCGCTCTAGCAAAGATAAATTAACTTCGAAGGAGGAAACGACTTCTAAGAATGACTATAATTCTGAAATGAGCGTCGCTCATTTAAGGCTTCGGGGGTAGATGATGGGTTATGAATATTGGACTGGGCTATTTCTACATTTGGCCCAATAACACTTCAGATTAGACTTATTAAAAGCCCAGTTACATTTGGGTGTCGCCCTGTACTGATGGCCCTTAAAGGCGTCGCCTTTAAGGATGCGCCAAAGATGAGGAAACTCAGATTAAGTGTGTGACACCGCATCAATTGACCACCTCAGTTGGTGCGCCTTCACAACTACGACTTAGGCCAGTTGCTTTTAGCACGCCTATGATTAAACAAACTAAAAAGATAGTCTACGGTGGAGTAGCCACCACTGAAGAAAATTCTTTAAACTAACCACGGTTGGCTCGCCTCAGAGACAGCTCGGATAATTAGAGTATGATCTGACTCTACTATGGTAACATGTATGGAAGGTTATAAATACTTCATTATCACCCTCAATTCAAGGTAATGATTCTCTGATACTAGCACATTTATACAATCTGAGTATTTCATACAACGAACCTCCGACTAACTTTGTCATCAGAGGGGAAACAACGGGAACACCCCGAACTTTCCTTCGTGCAGGCCAACGGAGCGAACGCTAGGAAGGAGAATCCGATTTATGTGATCCAACAGATTGCTAGAGTGTTGCACCCCTCCACAGTGATTCGTAGGGAATGTTCCAAACTCAGTAGTATCACCGAATGGATTATTCGAGGGGGTCCCATTAGCCTCAATTGTTGTTGTTGAGCTGCAGCAGCAGCTGGATGTTGAGCTGCTGCTGCATAAGGGTCAAGGGGTTGCTGATAGTACAATTTTGTTGAAAGTATAGTAAAAAATTGTTATTACTTCAAGAAGTAAAAATTTAAGAAAAATAAGAACAGAGGTACCTTCTGCGTAGATACTCCATTAATCCAAAGAGCATAAAGTGTTGATGGATACTGAGTCATGCAGAGCCAACAGTTAAGCCATGTTCGTAGGTTGTTGATGGTCTCCTGTCTCTCCTTTAACTTAGAACAGTCTCCAGAAGGTTATCTTATCCTGCACATAAAATTTAATTCCAAAAAATAGATTTTACTCTTCTTTTTTTGGCCAAAAAAAAAAATAGATTTTACTCATGTATCATAACATGCCAAAAGAAGCAAAAATGTGAGCAGCACGATCATAAAATGTGTCATAACAGAGACATAAAAATAAGATTTTAGTATATGGTAAAACACTCACATATTATCTCTATTATATTCATCAGTAAATTTTTGTTTAAAGTCGTGATATGTTTAGCATTATGTGTCTTTCTACAGACCACTTTGTAAGGTACAACCTCCAACATTTGGAACTGCAACATAATTCAAAATTCATATGGTTGTAACAAATATATAAAAACCAAAGTTGCTCCGTATCATATCTGATGGGGAAGAAAAATAATGCAGATATGTGCTCACTGTGTACAAATAGTTCTTGACACGGTCACCCCTACGAACCATGCCCAAATTCACTGCATTTGTTGACAATCTTGGGTAACTCGCAGTAACTCAGGAAGTAGTGATCATATTGTAGTTGCATCTTCGTAAACAATAAACATAAAAAATCAAATCCCGAAGAGCACTACATAAACATTACTCATGAGTGACATCAAAAGTGAAAACACAATGTAAACAATAAAAATAGACTTCATGTCAACATCTTTAGTAGCATTTCATAGTGGATAAACAAGAAGGTCCCACTATCATTACATTCCTACATTACCCCGTTATCTTCGGTGCTGACCACACAATGTGATATCATCTATTATGTAATTATCTACACTCAATTATGGATGTACAATCATTCAATCGTCTCTAGCGGTAATCAAATCACCAAAAACATCTACAGACATTGTTAAGTAGTATGTTTAAATATTTCAACAAATGCAATTGTAAAAATAATATAGAGAGGTCTCCAAAAATTCAAAATAAAATGTGAAATAAGTAATAAATAACAAAATAAAATGTATTAAGTAATTTAAATAGTGAAAGGAAACTAAATCAATATTAATTAGCTCGTATTTATGAGAAAAAAATCAAAATAAAATTGTGAGATAAATTAAAATATAAATGCACTAAGTAGGAATAAATTAAATATATTGGAAAT
The DNA here is from genome assembly GCA_946814005.1 of Chamaenerion angustifolium. Taxonomy (NCBI): domain Eukaryota; kingdom Viridiplantae; phylum Streptophyta; class Magnoliopsida; order Myrtales; family Onagraceae; genus Chamaenerion; species Chamaenerion angustifolium. The sequence continues at coordinate 6,190,602 of OX328278.1, read as the reverse complement.
AAAATCAATATTAATTAGCTCACATTTATGAATTTTTAAAAACAATATGATATCAGATTTTAAAAAAACAATTAGGCAGAATTTATATTTAATACTTTTCACATTAATTAACAATAAATTGAGTCATAAATAATTGAATCCACTATACTACTTTTTTACATTTGTATCAAATGACTTGTCCCTTTAAGTATTTTCTTTGGGGACGAAAATGGAATATATTTAACTATGTAAAAGTGTATGATGTCTGCAGCATTGATAATATTATAAATTTCTTGCTCTTCAGATTATATTAAAAAAAAGTTAGATCATCTATGTCCTTGATCTGTACTCAATGATGCTGTACGATCATGTAGTCCTCAATAGGGTAATCAAATCACCGATTAAATTTATGATGTTTAAATACATTATAAATGGTCAAAGTGCCCTCTAAAGTTTAACCGAAATTTAATAATCCCCCTTAAAGTATAAAATGCCCCTTAATGTTTGAAAATGATGAAAAATCCCCCCTTGTCATATGCTCTTTTAGGGGGAATTTTTCATCATTTCTTAACATTAGGGGGGATTTTAAACTTTAAGGAGGATTCTTAAATTTCGGCCAAATTTTAGGGGGCACTTTCACCATTAACCCTACATTCAATAAATACAATTGTAAAACTAATATATAGAAGTTACTAAAAAAAATCAAAATTAAAATGTGAAATAACTAATAAATAACAATACTAATGCACATAACAATTTGTGAAATGAAACTTGATGGGTTATGGGCCTTGGGCTCGGGTATCTTTGTGCTCGACACAAGTCCAGATTAAATCTGACTCAGACTGGGTAACGCGACGCTTACTAGGAGGTGCCGCTTTTACGAGTTTTAGAGCGACGCCCCTCACCTTTGGGATTTGTCCGACTTTATTTCGATCACCCTAAATCTCCTCACACATGATTGTTCACTTTTGACGGAACGCCCAACGCTCTTCGCTGTCTTAAGACACAGGGGATAGAAAAGTACTAGGTACAAAGAGGTGTTAGAGGACGAATGAGTACCCTAGCCTCTAATACGGCGCCCCTACGACCTATTACGACCATTTATAGCTTGGTTCCCCCCCCCCCCCCCCCCCCCCCCCCCCCGCAAACAGTATAGCAAAAACAAACCATTGTGAAGCTACCGAAGATGATTCATCCTACAGCCTCTAACAAGATCTCGGCTTTCAACTTTCATGCCACCACAGATAGTGCCGCTTAACCACCAAGCTTCACGTGTAACCGTCCAGGAGGCACCCATTAGACCTCAGTCTACAACACCTATTGAGCGAATCCCCAGGCCCGAGCCTGAGGTCCTCCGACCGGCACACTCTGGTATAGCATCTTCAGAAACAAGTGTCACCCTGAGTGAAGTTAACCCCATTAATAGTCCATACGTCCACTTTTATGGCGGCGTTGGATGAGCTCCTTGATCGAAGAGAGCGAAGAGCGGCTGCCCGAGCAACCTACCCAGCAGACACCTTCTATATGTAGGAAGCCATCTCAAAGTTCCAATATCAGCAAGTCCCGCTCCCGGCGTTGCAATTAGGTACGCTCTCTTGGCACTAGGACGACAATGACTCTTCCCCTTGGGCGATAATTGGGGAGGAAATCGAGGAGCTTGTCGCCCAAAAGGTGAAAGAGCAAAAGGGCAGGGCCATGCCTCGTCTTCGCGATAGGGCGTCACACCCTTTCGCCCCTGAAATACTGGTTGCCATGGTGCGACCACATATTCAATCACCCCAGATCGACTACTATAGAGGCGAAGACGATCTAGTCGAGCATATTAAGAGGCGAAGAAAATCCGATCAAGCATATTTAGTGGCACGAAACCTTGATCTTGGGGTAAACAAACGATGGTAATCATTTCACTCTCATCTTCCCCGCTACTACGAGGTGTCACCTCTCACTGGTTCTTAGGGTTGCCTAAGGCCCAATCAGGTCTTAAGGAGGCCTGAAGGACATGTTCATTGTCCAATACATGGGAGGGCGATAACTCCTAAAGAGCGTAGGTACATTGGATCATATCAAGCAAAGAAAGGATGAGAGCTTGGGTGACTTCTATACTAGGTTTAATAAAGAGCTGACACGGATTGATCAAGTCATCACTGAAGGCGAGATAATCTGCGACTTTGTAAGAGCGCTCGGACCCAGGTGCACGATCCTGTATAACAGCCTGAGCGTCATTCTGGTTAACACTGTTGAAGAAATGGTTGCCCACATTAAGTCTTATATTGACCTAGAGATATCAAAAGAAGGGAGAAAGGCGCACAGAGAGACAAAGAAAGAGATCCAGGAAAGGAAAAGGCTAGAGAAACATCCCCCAAAGGCGGGGCATGGCGACCATAAGAGTCGCTCCCTAATATAGTACCCAAACCGAAAAGTCTATGAGACTTTCACTCACTAAAGCAAGGAAATTTCAGTAGTCCTCACTGAAATGGAGAGGAAGGACTTGGCGACGCCCCCGGTACCACAAAAGAATGGCATGCCTATGAGGCCTAACCTAGATCAATATTGGTGATACAACCATTATAAAGTCCATAACACAGATGATTGTAAGATACCCAAGAAGGATATTGAGAACCTGATCTAGAAGGGGTTCTTGAATAACTTTGTTCATGTAGAGAGCGGAGTAGAAGCTGCCTTCGTGGGGGTAGACATGCATTGCCCATCAGTGGATAAGAAAGACGGAGGGCAAAGAAGGAACCCTCAACGTTATCAGTGGTGATTTCGCCTCCAAAGGAGAGACTAGCACTGCCCGAGAAGTCTATGCCTTCCAAATATCGGGCACCGCTCGAGTAGGGAAGCGTCGTAGGGAGGAAGGCGAGGTGGCCATATCCTTTTCAAAAGGATAGATGAAGCATGTCACCTTCCTACATGAGGACGCCTTGTGATTACTGCTGAGATTGTTGGGTACGATGTGAAGAGGGTACTAATTGATTCAGGCAGTTCAACTAATGTTCTCTTCCTCTATGCCTTGAAGAAAACGGGGAAGAGTGAGAAATACATATACAAGGTAAATTTCCTTTTGATAATCTTTGCTTCTACCACAACTTACTCGATGGGGGCCATCACCCTACCAGTGTATTTGTGTAAGAGCTTAAAGTCCCTTACCATCAACATTACCTTTATCGTTGTCGAAGCCCCAGCTTCCTACAAGGCCATCTTGGGGCGTTCTACCTTGAACCCTCACAGAATGGTCCACTCCACCTACCATCAACTCATGCAATTCTCGACCCCTCACAAGATAGGAGCGGTAAGTGGTGACCAACCTGCGGCGCGAAACTGTTATGTGCACTTAGTACGGCGCCACATTTTAAAGAAGGAAAGTCTCTCAATCCAAATTGAGGAAGATCCTAAACAGGAAATGATTCACCCTCAGCCAGCGGAGGGGCTAAGTAAGGTGAAGATGGACAGTCCAGAGAAGATGGTGCAGACATGAGAGTCGCTCACTAAAGAAGCGAAAGCGCTCTCAGTAGTCCTAGTGGAATTCAAGGAGATGTTCACCTAGAAACCAAGCGATATGCCAAGAATTAGCAAGAAAGTGGTCACTCATGAGCTCAATATCGACCCGAACATCAGGTCGATGGCTCAAAAGCAACACCCTGTACGAGAGTAAAGACCATCGCCATCAAACAAGAAGTGGGAAAGTCTGTAGGCGCTTAATTCATAAAATAAATTAGGTTCTAGACATGGGTGACTAACCCAATACTGTCAGAGAAACGGAAAATGGAGAATGTGCATCGAATTTAGAGATTTAAACATGGCGTGCCCGAAGGACTCATATCCCTTGCCAAGGATTGACCAACTAGTCGACGTCACCTCATACCATGAACTCCTTAGCTTAATGGTCACATATTCGGGCTACAATAAAATCCAAATGGTTGAGGGCGACGCTGAGCATACCGCCTTCTATGCTGATATTGACATCTATCACTACACAGTGATGTTCTTTGGATTGATCAATGGAGGCGTCACCCATCAAAGTATGGTCAACAAGTTGTTCACAGGCATGATTGATGATACGATGGAAGTTTATATGGATGACTTGTTGGTCAAGTCGGTTAAGGGCGTCGACCATGTGGAGGACTTGAGGAAGACCTTTGAGTGCATGTGCCTCCACCAGGTGCGCCCGAATCCCGCTAAATACGCCTTTGGTGTGTAATTTGTTAAATTCTTAGGCTATATGGTCAGTCAAATATGAATCGAGGTTAACCCTGAGAAGCTACGGGCGATTGAGAGGATGAAGAGCCCTACCTACCATAGAGAAGTTCAAAGCCTAAACAGAAGATTAGCGACGCTCAACTGTTTCTTGGCAAAATTTGGAGACAAACCCCTCCAATTCTTCCAAGTTTTGAGGTCCAACAAGAAGTTTGAATGGACTTCTAAGTGTGAAAAGGCATTGCAAGACCTAAAACAACATCTCAGGACGCTCCCCTTATTGGCCAAACCCTCCAAAGGCAACACACTTTCTCTTTACTTGAGTATCAGTCATGTAGTTCTAAGCTCAATCTTAGTAAAAGTGATAGCCAAGTGCCAAGTTCCCAAGTATTATGTATCCATGGTTTTCGCCAAAGCTGAAATGAATTAGCTGGAAGTTGAGAAGTATCTTTATGCGTTGGTCATCTTGGCTAGGACGCTCCACCATTACTTTCATTAGCACGAAATCACATTCCTAACGAATCAACCATTAAAACACTTCCTGCAAAAACCCGACGCCTCAGAAAGGATGATCAAATGGGTGATCAAATTAAGTGAATTTTGAATTATATTTTCTCTTAGAACAACAATAAAAGGAAAGCATTGGCTGGCTTGATTGTCGAATCTACTTGCCCACCGAAAGCGCCACCCAAAGATAAGGAAGAAACTAAAAATCCTTGGACGCTTCACACAGATGGATCATCATCAATTGATTGCTCGGTGGAAGGGTTGGTACTAATACCACCTGATGGCGGCGTGCCTTTTAGATACGCCTTATTTCTTACTTGCAAGACAACAAACAATGAGGCAGAATATGAATCACTAATCACTATCTTAAGTCTCGCAAAAGGTTTGGGCATTGCCTCCCTTGACGTTTATTGCGACTCCCAATTGGTGGTAAACCAAGTTAAAGGTGAGTACGTGACAAAAGGTGAAAAGATGAAAATATATCTAAAAGAGACAAAGGCGCTGGCTAATGGGTCTGAAAATTACCAGATAGGAGATATTCCCTGAGAATCGAATCAAGAAACAGATGCCTTGAGGAAATACGCTTGGCAAAACAATGCCTTTACAAGTGCATTTCATAAGAAACATTCACAAAGAGACGGGCCAAGCTTGATCAAATATTGATAAGGGAGTAGAATTGGCGGTGACGCCCATACACAATTAGTTGGAATCCGGAGAATGGCCTGAGGATGAAGTCGACACTAAGTAGATTATGCGTTTAGCCCCAAACTACAAATTAATCGATGGGACGCTCTACAAGAAGGGGTTCTCCACACGTTTCCTCAAATGTGTCGTTCAACTAGAAACGACAACCATCCTCCAAGAGGTTCATGAAGGACATGCTGCCTATCTTGAAGGAGGAACATCCATTGTGCAAAAACTTATTAACCAAAGATACTATTGGCCTATGATGAGCCAAGAGGTGACGAACATGGTATTGAAATGCGACTCATCACAAAACTTTAGTCCAAAAATTGTGTGCCCTGCATAATTGACAAGAATAGGTGTTACTTGGGCTTTTGTACAATGGGGAATTGATCTCGTGGGCCCATTGCCCAGGTCCAAGCAACACACTTATATCATAGTGACAATTGATTACTTTTCAAAATGAATTGAAGCAAAAGCGTTGGCATCCACTAGAGAATTTCAAGTGATCAAATTCCTGAAGTCCAAAATTATTTCCAAATATGGAATCCCAAGCGTCCTGATCAGTGACAATGACCCTCAATTCACGGGAAGAGAGTTAAAATGGTTTTGCGAAGAGTTAAAAATTGAACATACACATGCATCAGTGAAACATGCGTTGACCAATGGACAAGTAGAAACGACAAACAAAACAATCTTGAATGGTTTGAAGAAGAGATGGGATGCTGTAAACATCTGATTTTGGCTTGAGGTCCAAATACCGTACGCAAGGAATCGAGCCAAGAGAAATCGATATAAAAAGAAATTAAAAAAATATCTAAAAATATCTACAAAATATCTACAAATATTTTGTATAAATAAGGGAAGTGTCGTAGGTTGATGGAGGATTGAAGAAGTGAAGAAAAAAAAAATAGAAAAGGAGTGGAAAAAAATAGTGGAAAAAAATATCGATAATTATCGGTCTCGGTTTCTCGTACGGTATTAAACCTCCAATGAGTTAGGTATATTTCTCTCATATTCAATATCATATTTGTATTTTCTAAATGTGAAATAAAATTGAGAGTTTATATACATATATTATATATTTATGTATAATATACTTGTGAATATATATATATATATATATAATATATATTTATATTATGTTTATGTAATACTATATTTATCTATATGTATAATATATATTTATATTATGTTTATGTATTACTATATATATCTATATGTATAATATATATTTATATTATGTTTATGTAATACTATTATATCTATATGTATAATATATGTTTATATTATGTTTATGTATTACTATATATATCTATATGTATAATATATATGTATATTATGTTTATGTATTACTATATATATCTATATGTATAATATATATTTATATTATGTCTTTGTAGTACTATATATATATATATATATATATATATATATATTATGTATATTATGTATATGGAAAAAAACAATATTTTCAAAAATGACTTAGGTCATTCCCAAACTTTGATAAATGTTAAAATTCGATCCTTGGACTCTCGGGTCATTCTGGGACTTTATCGAGTGTTATAAACCTAACCGGAAAAGTTCTGGGTCATTTGTGCAATTTTGAGTTTTTTTTATTACTTAGTTCTTTTTTTAAAAAAATTACATTTTTATTTCTAAACTTTTCTAGACATTCCATGATTTCTCAAAATGTTACAAATAAGTCTAGAATAACTTTTGTGTTATTTTTGGAATTTTTCCAAGTGTTACAAATAAATCTAGAATAGTTTAGGGTCAATTCTGTAATTAAAAAAAAATTCAGTTCAGTTATAATATTTTCGAAAATTACATTTTTGATTCCTAAATTTTTCTAGACATTCCATGACTTCTCCAAATGTTACAAATAAGTCTATAATAAATTTTGGGATATTTTTGGAACTTTACCAAATGTTACAAATAAGTCCAGGATAGTTTAGGGCTAATTCTGTCACTTTTTAAAATATATTCCCAATTCAGCCAGAATTTTCAAATAATTGCGTTTTGGTCCCTAAACGTTTTTGGTCATCTCGTGACTTGTCAAAGTATTACAAATTGGTCCAACGTGCTTAATATTTTCAAAATCATTCATGTATTTTTGACACGTTTAAAATGACTCTTTTTTGACCAAAATGGCTCCAAAGTTAAATCACTCATTTTTCGAGCATGATTAATTTTTTTCTCTCTTGTTTTCTATTTGAAAAAAAAATAAAAAAAAAAATTTGTACATGGTTTGTTTAATTTAAAGAAAATGCATGTAGTCTTTTTGGGCCAAGCATGATCAAAATGAGCAATTCGGGTAAAATAAAAAAAATTTCAAAAGCAAAACTAAAGTACCGAAAGGGCGGATTATGAGCTCGCGAGCTTTTAAGACGTAATCAAACCCCCGAACTTGATTCTTTGGACGTAGACATTTCTAAGCCCTAGGATGTTAACTCGATGTATCCTATGCAAAATTTTAGGATTCCGATTAACCTTCAATTAATCGGTGGCGACTCTTTCAATTTTTTTCAGTCTGGTTGATGACCCCGCTCGACCGGACCCGTCGCTCGCCAAGACCCGACATTTCAAAAACGAAAAAAAAATATTTTCCAAACGGGTCGGGAAAGTCGGATCCGACGTCCGACAGACACCCTACAGGGAAAGTGGACAGAAGAATTAGAAAATGTGTTTGGGGTACATCGAACAACGCCTAAAAAGGCAACTAGAGAGATGCCTTTTGGATGAGTTTATGATTCTGAACCAGTTTCCCCAACAAAAATAGTGGGGGCGATCCATAGGGTCAAACAATTTGAGGCGACGACTCATGTTGATCAAAGGCATCTAGAATTGGATTGGGTGGACAAAAAAGAATGAGCTTCAGAGCAAACACAATCACGGAATACACGGTTATCTTCTCGCCAAGTTTTTGTGGGGGAGTACAGGGTATGAAGAAGAAATTTATTTGCGCATTAAGACTGGGTGAACAAGTTATCTCCCAAAGGGGAAGGACCTTATAGGGTCGTCATTATTCCCCATCCAAGCGCCTATGTCCTTGAAGATGAATAAGGAAAAAACTAAAGACCACGTTCAATGTGGAGTATTTGAGAAAATTCCACGGTTAAAAGCGTCACGTAGTTCATTGTTAAAGGGCGAAGTGAGATAAAAGGTGATAAAAAACACAAGGTACTTAAGTGACAAAGGCGTTAAACGTTACTAATCAGATTCCTTATTACTTAATGACAAAAATATTAAGTATGACCTTTACACTACAGCTCGTGCCCCTTGATACCTCGGGAGAAGGCTACGATTTACCGATGTTAATGAGGCACACTTTTTCTCAATGTATATTTGTGTGGCAATAAAGTTTACTATATACTTCAATGTTGAAGAGTTATACCAGTACTATAATATCAATCTGGTGCTGCTAACACCTAACGATATCAAAATGTAGGTAGATTTTAAGATACTCTGTAGTATATGACGAGCTTAGGTACTGGCTTTACCTCGAAAAAAGAAAACACCCGTATACGACCCCAAAGTTGACCACCTTTGGGGGAAGACAAATCAAGCGGCTCATATGTGATGATATCTAATTATCCTCAACTATGAAAGTTAACACATTCATCCAACGAGTGAAGTACTTTATCCTCACCCTAGACAAAGATAGGAGTGTACAGGACTAACGAGGGTTGACCCAATTACCGCAAATTAAGCCGACCACCCTATGCTTGCCCTCACCAAACAAACACCTAGGTAAAAACCTAAGTTTACAGGACATGACTCTGCAATGACTATGCTCGCCTAGACTCGGCCCATAAACCAAATATGATAGTTACACTGAAAGTTAGCATACACCAACATTTAAAGATATTAGTAAACATGGACACGATCCTCAGTGAAATCTAAAGTACTAAATCTTTAACCAGCAGGTAAATAGGCAGTCAAATATCGTCCCAGGTATAAAGACATTGTTACACTCTTTATAAAGGAAGAATGAATTTAGAATTATACACATTCTAACTTGATACTCACTTAAGCATCAGAAAGAGATCCGATGGCACACCCTTCACTATTCCTTTTTGTCGATCAAGAAGTTCTCGGTCCTGTCTTTCAAATAGCCTTCTCGGGTAAATTTAGCACACATACTGATACTTCCGATGAATGTTTTCGATAGGGTTAAATCTCGTCCCAGCACTAGCGATGTCTATGAGAACCCGATCAAAAAGACGTGAAATATGTAGACACATCCGACCACGCACCAGGAGGAATCCATGGCGAGTGAGATTGTAACGCATCGTCGATATGAATAGGTGTTGGCCTATATCCGCATCGTCGATGCACATGTCACATGTCGAGCAACGCCTGTATGAAGAGGCCTATGCCCCAAAGCCTCGGTTGGCCCACAAATACGGATAATTTAAATTGAGTTGTTGCTTTTAAGCTTGATATTCATTATCGGTCCTTGAGCCTAAAGAGAGTGATGTTCTCTTTAGGTTCTAAAAGTCGTATCTCTAGTTGAAGGTGTCGCGAGTTTCACCTTGATACTTAATGACTCTTAATTGAGACAACGCCTGTCTTTTTCTCCAAAGGTAAGGCGTTATTGATGTCCTACCTTCTCGTGAGATATTTCGTTGATCATTGACATTCATTGAGCAATGTCACTTCGCTTGACAAAGGTAAGGCCTCAGTTAGTTATATCAAATAGAACTTTTTCTGTTGTTAGATGGGTATTTAGAATTCAAATCCAAGATTTTGCAAACATTCTTTTTGTATTTTTACCATTATCATCCAACAATTGGCAGGTCATGATACTTCACATTTATGGTATGGATCAATGCATTTTCTTTCGCACTTCCCTAGATAAACCCCTTCTTCCATTCATTTCACCTTTAATTTTTTGGATCGCCTCTTTCTAGTTTTTCAACTATTCATTTCTCTTTCTCTAAACGCAACTTTTGTAGGTGTCGCCTTTCTTCTCTATCAGTAATTGCTCGCTCCTTTCCCCTCCCACCCGGAATACATAAACGTTCCTTGATTGATATGCTTGGTGTAAAGTCAGTTGCGGACAATTTGTGTTTCCCAACACCTTTTTGCAACTTAAAACCTAATTCCCTAACTCCTAAAATTTTCATGGAGAAGGTAGAAAGGTCAGGCATGGGCAATGCTCAATGTCCTAGGTATCCGGTCATCCTCAACCTATAGCATAACAGCACGCCATCTGTGAACCTTCCATGTGTTGGGGAAGACGTTATTATCCCCATACAGGTCGACATCAGACTTCGCTTTTCTTATAACCCTAACCTTATCGATCTGTATCGGCACTCTTGGATCGCACCGACCAGTAATCTCCCAATGCCCTACACATGTGGGCCAGTTTCAAGGTGCAATGTCGATATTGACCGTACTCCCTGCCTTCGGTAGTTACCTCTTACAATGATATTCTCATCCATTAAAGGTCTAGAACTATAATCAAACCACCTTTTGGTGAGTGGATTTAAATCCACCAACTCCAATTAGAAAACCAATATACATAAACGTTCCTCGATTGATATGTTTGGTGTAAAGTCAGTTGAGGAAAATATGTGTTTCCCAACACCTTTTTGCAACTTAAAACCTAATTCCCTAACTCCTCAAATTTTCATGGAGAAGGTAGAAAGGTCAGGCATGGGCAATGCTCAATGTCGTAGGTATCCGATCATCCTCAAGCTAGAGCATAACAGCACACCATTTGTGAACCTTCCATGTGTGGGGGAAGACGTTATTATCCCCATACAGGTCGACACCAGACTTCGCTTTTCTTATAACCCTAACCTTATCGATTTGTATCGGCACTCTTGGATCGCACCGACCAGTAATCTCCCAATGCCCTACACATGTGGGCCAGTTTCAAGGTGCAATGTCATATCCGATATTGACTGTACTCCCTGCCTTCGGTAGTTACCTCTTACAATGATATTCTCATCCTTTAAAGGTCTAGAACTATAATCAAACCACCTTTTGGTGAGTGGATTTAAATCCACCAACTCCAATTAGAAAACCAATATTTTTTTTTCAAAGGTGGTGTTGCTTTGTGTCTGGGCGTCGATAAGGATCCCCTACTCGATCCCTACCCTCGACGATATATTCAAATAATATGTGCATGTATTGTGAAAATATGAAAAAGATGTAATATATTTTCCGAAATTGGTGATTGATGAACCTTGTTTTGCACTATCAATTTTTGTGGTAACATGTTTGATTTTGAAGGTTTTATATGAAAACATTTATTTTTCCGTTTGTTGTCCCGTTAAAAACCCTCATGTGTCACGCATGTAACATATTTTTTGAATGATTAAAGAAAATGTTTTGGAAATGTCGAAGTTACCCCTAGCTCTATTTTCCTCCATATGCCAGAGTGAGTCTCCACATCTTCCATCCATATGCAGACATTTTTCTTCCTACTTCAGGATGACCTAATTTCGGGGATTTAACTTTGATTCCTCCATTCTTCAGAGCCATTGAAGTACCAGATTCTTCAAGTTTGTGTTTAAGAAGAATTGTCCTGAAAGGATTCGTTTTTATCAGTTTATGAGAAGATTGCTTGGTATCAACTTTTCTCTCGAAGATGACCCGAGCCATGCTTTGTTTGTCTTCTGAATTTGGAAATTCGATTCCCTTCAGCTCCCCAAGTTTTCTGAGCTCAGTTTCTGTTGGATCCTGATTTCCTGAATGTTGATCTGGTAGTGAATTGAATGCCAATGGATGGTTGAAAGATGCTCTCGCCTTAGCTCCGGTGAACCTGCAGGAAGGGGATCGCAACAGAGGGGGTGTCTCTGGGTCCCTCTCCGAGGCTTAAATGAGTATGTGTGCATACAGCTCAAAACGTCCTGAATGTACAGAAAAGCAAGAGTATTTATAGAGTAGGGATACCAAACCGTAGAAGGAAACAGTATATCTTAGTAAATATTGTGTTAGTGAAGAATAGGATAGCAAATATTACAGTTATGGCGTAATATTGCAGTTACCATATGTAATCTTTAGAGAATATGTGCCCGAGATATGCGGGATATCGTGACCATATCTTTAGGAACGGTTGGTGGGACCAGAGGAGAAAGGTAGGGCTCTCTTCAGGGTGAGCACTCCTATGGCGAGCAGTAGGAGTCTGCGACTTGTTGATGAATGGCGATCAGCGATGGAGCTTTTGGCGTCCATTTTAGCTTGGGCTCGACTTTGGGTCACTTTATGGAGGGCCAGATTGACTTTAGCATGGGTCGGTCCGGTTCGAATAACCTGGGTTCACCCCCTCCATGGTTTTTGGGCCTCTGAGGCATTTTCCTTATTGGGTTGTCACTATCAATACCCAACAGTTTCCATGGTTTCTTTTGTAGGCAGAGAGCTACGCTTATCGAACATCAAGAAAAGGGGAGTCCCAATTGTTGGTATTTTCCTTTTTCGAACCGATTCTTCAGGCAAAATAGAGGATTCTTGTGCTTTCCTCTATTCTGCTTCTGCTATTTATTCTTTACGTTTCCTTTTCCTTTTCTTATTTGGTGCAGCCATGGCTGAAACGACTTCACCATTCAAATCTGGAACTTTGATCGCTAGTTCGATCTGTTCTTCAATATGGGATGCAACCTGAGAGACACCACGCGGGAGGACCAAATGCGAGATTTTCAGTTCCACATTACTGTCAATCTGGGTTGCTCCTTCAACACGTGTTTTAATATGGGAATCAACTTCAAACGATTTTCCATAGAGCTGGGTTGCTACTGTAGTTTTTCAAAATAATTTCCATCTCGGTTGCTGCTATTCTTAGCAAAAGCTATAGAGTTGTTTAAATTTGTCTTGCCTTCTTTATTAGTGAGTGATTCCGTCTTCTCCAAGTTTATGTATGGATAAGACAAATACTTGCTTCAATTCAGACCCTTCAACATTATTGCTTCTACTTTCATCAACAAAGTCCAGATTCCTCTTCTTCTTCTTCTTCTTCCTTGATTTTGAATCTCTCCCCTTCAAGGGTGATTTCATCAATTCAGCTTCAGCATCAACAAGAACATTCACAGACAGATTCAGATGACCAATTGAACGATATAACAAAGATAGGTAATTCATCACAATGGAGAGATTGAGGGCGGCAGTGGGCACATCACCAACCGAGAACAAGCAATCCTAAACACTTTCTTCTTTAATTGTTCCTTAGCCGACAACCTCAGACTCATCATCCACATTTCGAAAATACCTTCGTTGTTTCGACTCTATAAGATTATCTTCACCTTGTTTATTGTATAGACTTTAAAAAGTGTATCCTGATAATTTTGTTGCGTTTTAAATCCTTCATTTTCATCAAGGACAAACGTCATTCATCATGCAACTATTGAACCAGGTCATAACCTTTGCTCACCATCTCTCCGACGAGAGGAAGAAAAGCACCCACTTGGAGCGAAAGGCCGTTGAGTTGGAAGAAGAAAAAGTCAACTATAGTCACCATTTTTTCAAGCTTAACGTGGTAGCCAAAGAGCTCGAACTTTCACAGAACCATTATACATAAGTAGCTAAGGTGGCACAACATAAGGCGATGCAAGTTGAGCACAGGAATAAGGAAGTAGAGCGTAAGGCTACGCTCCTAGAGGAGAAGTCCCCCCGCTAGGATGTGTAGGAGTTCAAGGCGAGTGGGGAATTTTGAATTGTCTTCGGAACGTACCTGTCAAGCAAAATAGTAACCCCATTTGAAAATTATCTACCCCACGTAAAATTGGTCGATGCCCAATTTCGCCTCAACCAACTTCCCACCATGGTTAACTTCCTGGGCAAGAACGAGAGGCAGGCAGCCAAGGCCCAAGCTCAACAGGTTAAAACTTTAGAGGAATCTAACGACGATTCCATGGAAGAGATTCAGGACATGCCATCCTTAGATTATGCAATGTCGGAGAGTTTAGATATAGTTACTCTATGGCTTTTTGCCCTATTTTGTAGAGTCGAATCCTGTAAGCATGCCTACCGTTTATTAATATGATCATCATTTTTGTACGTGTTTTCATTACGTTGCCTTGTGTATATTTGTCGTCGCCTCTATTGTCTTGACTTCTTTTATATTATTCCCTAACTATAGTTATGTCGTTAAGTAATTAACATTGTTGAGGTTTTATTGCACCTAGGAGAATGAAACGAGGCGATGTATAAACTGATGTACTAATTAGAGTTTCTATTTACTTAAGCTCATAACTAATCACAGTGCGGATGTACAGTTAAGTATAGTTGATGTGTTAATCATGTTGAGTCACTAAATCCTTAAGTTCATAACCTAAACCATTAAGGGTTACATTTAAAGGGTTGCCTTGTATGTATAAAATTTGTTCAAATACTCCACATTGAACGTATTTTTGAGCCTTTTTCCTGGCATATCCTCAAGCACATAGGCGTTATAAGGTCCTTCCCATTTAGGAGACACTACGGGAGAAACTTTAGTTAAGGGCTCAAGCAAGATTGAGCCGTGATTTTGTTTTTACAATTATTTACGGCTCAATGTAAGTTGAGCCGTCAATTATTTCATTACCGGCTCAACTTATAAAGCCGTCATCTTTATTTGCGCGACTCAATATTAAATGAGCCACTAAAACTATTTTTTTAAATCAAAATTCTTTTTGACGGCTCAATAATGTGAGGCCGTCATTAATTTATTTATTTTTTAAATCAAAAATAATTTGCACGGCTCAACAGTATTGAGCTGTCATTTAAAAATAAGTTATTTTAATCAGAAGTAATTTTGACGACCCAATATTGTTGAGCCGTCCTTATTTTTAAAGAATTAATATTTGTATTTTCGCTATTTTTCACGGCACAATCACTATTGAGCCGTAAAAAAAATATATTTTTGACAACTCATTTTGTTTGAGCCGTCCTTCAAATTCAAACTTTTTAGTTCCCGCACTATATCCCTCGCATGTAAAATATTCAATCCGCACTATTAAAGCCTGTAGTATTAAATAGTCGCTCTCATCCTATCCTATTCATCTTCCAACCTTTTGCTTACGTACAGAAGAGATTCATCTAAAACCATTTCTCCCAGTCTTTGTTGTTCACATCTTCCAACCATTTCACCCAAGCTTCAACCATTTCATCTCCGAACGGAAGAGCTCGAAGAAGAGAAGGTGATCGAACGGAAGAGGAGGAGGAGATCGAACGGAGGAGGAGGAGGCCGAATGAAATGGAAGAGGAGGAGGTGTTCGGCGAGCTCTTCTTCGAACCTCCGATGAGAACGAGCCTCCGACGAGAACGATCCTCCGACGAGAACGATCCTCCGACGAGAACGATCCTCCGACGAGAACGAGCCTACGACGAGAACGAGCCTCCGACGAGAACGAACCTCCGACGAGAACGAGCCTCCGACGAGAACGAACCTCCGAAGAGAACTAACCTCCGACGAGAGAGAACGAGCCTTCGACGAGAATGACCTCCGATGAGAACGAGCCTCCGACCAGAACGAACCTCTGACGAGAACGAACCTCCGACGAGAACGAACTTCTGACAAGAACGAGACTTCCGACAAAAGGCTTATGACAAACCAAATTTTTTTTTTTTAAATAATCATATTTTTGACGGCTTGATATGTTGAGCCGTGAAAAATAAAAAAATAAAAGTTTTTTTTCCGGTTCTTTCTTGTTGGGTCGTGCTTTTGACGACTCATAATTTTGAGCCGTTCTTTTTGCGGCACACTCCTCATTGAGCCGTCATATATATGAGCCGTCATTTTGTATTGAGCCGTCTAAAATTAACGGCTCATTATTTGAGCAATTAACTATTTTAATTTGAGTCGTTATTCACCTACTCTCCCGTAGTGAGATAGCTTGTCAATTTTGTCTTGATGTGCAAACTTATTTCTTCTCCATACAATTTCCCCAACAAAAATTGGCGAGCGAGGATTCATAGTTGTAGTAACGGGTTATCACAATGCGCATTTTGCCTTGTGTTTCCTCTTACGGCTAGTGCCTTTCGTCGGCATATCCTGAAGCACATAGGCGTTATAAAGGACCTTCCCATTTAGGAGATAGCTTGTCAATTCTGTCTTGATGGGCAAATTTATTTCCTTTCCACACAATTTCTCCCGCAAAAAATTGATGGGGGAGGACTCATTGTTGTAGTAATGGGTTGTGACAATGTGCATTTTGTCTTGTGTTTCCTCTGACGTCTAGTGCCTTTCGTCAGCCAAGTCCAGCCCTAGGCGTCGGTTAGCATTGTTCTTTACCTCACTAACTACCTGATTATATGTGTCACAACAACCATTTCTACGGGGGGCCACCAACACAGATTCGTAGACCAGGCTAAAAGATGTTTTGGTTGTTGACTTATTGATGTAGTTCTAATGGTCCACGAGACATTCTCCAACTCATCCACCCATTTTCCTCCTAAATCTTCCACCCACGTTTTCAATCCTTCTATCTCTACTTGTTTTGTCACATCTACTTGTTCTTTTGTCTGTGCATGGTTTACAGATGTGAATCAATGCTTGATATTGAGTACCTATAAGAACCACTTGATATCTTGCCATGTGAATTGTGGACAGTTGTCGCTGACCAATATGGGGGGGGGGGGGGGGGGGGAAGGGCTCCGTACCTTGATATGATTCTGGCTTTGAGAAATTTCGTGACTTGAAAAGTAGTCTATAGAGATGATTATCCATTTTTACAGACCTGCTGATTGTGGCAGATCAATACCCTATTGTTCAAAGGGCCCATCATTTAGGGTGGTAACCAATTCAGCAGGCGAGCGCCTAATCCTTGGGGAATACTTTTGAGAGGCCTTAAATTATTGTACCATCGTCGATGCCTCATTTTTCATTGTTGACCAATAGTATCCTTGCTGAAATACCTTTCGTATTATAGACTTGGCTCCTTCATGACATGTTTCACAACGGTCATGCAGCTCCCTTGGGATGCGTTCGTTATTAGGCATGGTGACTCATCATAAGTATGGTGTGGAGTATCCATTTTTATATAAGACTTCCTCTATTCTCATGTAATTTATGGCGATGCGCCATACCTTCGTTGCCTCGGCTTCACCATTGGGTACGTCCCCTTTTTTAAGAAATCAGTCGATGGGTATCATCCATGAATCTGTTTCTTCGATAGACGTTGCATTGTTACCGATTTGAGAGAAAATGCATCTTTCTACGCAATGTACATCTTACAGAGGGGGTACCCCTAAAGAATACTTACTAAGAGTGTCGACTTCTTGATTTTCGTCCCTTGGGATGGATAAAATTTGGAAATCAGTGATTCCACGGATTAGAGCTTCAACTTTACTCAAATACTTCTTCATTTTTTCTCCCTTTGTTACATAGTCCCCTTGATCTAGTTACCGCAAATTGAGAGTGACATTTCACTCTAAAAGAGATGGAACCTACTCCCCGAGTGATATGTAGTCTTGTTATAAGAGACTAGTATTTGGATTCATGGTTTGTTGCCTTAAAGGTCGGGGCAAGGGCATGCCGTAAGGATTTTGCACCATTGGGTGGAGTTAACATCAATATTTCCCCTGAATCTTCTATATATGAGGACCCATCCATTTAGAGATCCCAAGTTACTTTGAGAAAATCCTCGTTTTGCTTCTCAACTGAAGGTGCCTTCTTTTAAGCTACTTGTACTATGGATTCCACGATGAAGTTGACTGGTGCTTGGCCTTTTATGTTTCTGCGAGGAGATAACTTGATTCTAAATTCGCTCAATTTGACTACCCATTTAATCATTCACTCTAAGATGTCGAGTTTTTGTAAAGAAAATGTGTCAAAGTTTGATTTGTAAGAATTATGATGTCGTGCGCGTGATAATATGTTCAAAGCTTCATGGACGAGACAACCAATGCATAAAGATACTTTTCAATATCGAGATATTTCATTTTAACCTTTATGAAATCCTTACTTAAATAATATATAGGGACTTGGACCTTATCCTATTCCATTACTAACACCGAGCTTACATGGACAGGGCTCATGCTCAAATAAATATAATGGGTGTCTCCAGCTATTGGCTTAGCCAGAGAGGACAAGGTCTTAAAGTGATTCTTCAGCAGTAGGAAAGCCTCCCTACATTCAGGTGTCTATTTAAAATTTTTATTTACTCGAAGAATTTGAAAGAAATGCAACGACTTTTCAACGAACATGTACATGAACCATGAGTCCATTTAAACACTGCACCTCATTGGTCGGTGACTTCATTTACTCTATCGCATTGAGCTATTCCAAGTTGACTCTCAATTCCCCTACCACCATGAAGCCCAATAAATTTCCCGAGTTGACACCAAACACATATTTTTAAGGATCGAGTCAAACATTTTGCAGCTTCATTCTTGCGAAGGTATGCTCCAAGTCCCTTTGATGGTCGACAATTACTTCACTTTCCACCAACATCTCATAGACATAGGCTTCCATCGTATCCCCAATCATATCTAAAAATAGCTTGTTGACCATTCTTTGGCCAATGGCACCTGCGTGGATGAGTCTGAAAAGCATTACCGTGTACTGATATATGTAGTTGTCTACATAAAATGGTGTATGGCTTGCATCCATTTCCTCTATCTTGATTTGGTTGTAGCCCGAACATGCGTTCGTAAAAATGAGGAGCCCATGGCCAGAAGTTGTGTCGACGAGTTGATAAATTTGTGGAAGGGGGTAGCAATCCTTGGGGCATGCTTTGTTTAGATCTCTGAAGTCGACACACACACAACATTTTCCTATCGACGTTTTCACCAGGAATGGGTTAGCGATCCAAATGTGCAACCTTATCATCTTAATGAAGTTGGCGTCGACCAACATCCCCACTTCGACCCATATGGCCTAATTTTTTCTCGTTTCCCATTGCTCTTTATTTTTGGGCTATGGGTTTGGCAATGGAGTCAATATTTAGCTCATGGGTAATGACTGAAGTGGCAATGTCTGGCATTTTGCCTGGGCTCAAGGAGAAAACTTCCTGAACCGCACTAGATTTTCAATTAATGCATTGGCTTGATCCTTTGGAAATGTTGCTCCAACCCTGATGACCATTTGTGGCCCATCAATTTCCATGTCGATGAGCTCCTCCACTAGGTATGGGTGACACCTATCCTCCCTTGGATATTTGTACGTTTAGATGGTCAATGTCTCCCTTTAATTGCGATGAGTAAGCACGTTCACATAGCATCATCTAGAGGTGGGTTGGTTGCTTTTGACTTCATCAATCCATAGGGAGTTAGGAACTTCAAATTTTAATGGCATGTAGAGTCGATGATTCTATTAGGATTCAGGTTGGTTCGCCTCAAAGTGGCGTTGTAAGACTTCAGAGCATCGACTACTGAAAGTAATCTTCATCCTTATCGCTTTCAATCCTTCGCCTAGAACTACCATTAGGTGTATCACTCCAAGAGTACAGGTGGTTCTTCCCATGAAGGTTATGGGGTTCTTCCCATAGCCTACCATTAGGTGTATCACTCCACCTTTTTTGGCCAAACTTCCCCATATAGTAAGAGGTCAAGGACAAATTCATATGATGAGCTCCCAGAGTCAACCAAGACTCTCCTCACATCGAAACCACTAATCTCACTAGTGATAACCAAAGCATCATCACGAGAAAAGGTAACACGTTTCGTATCTTTATCATGAGGATATGACAAAACCTTTGCCAAACATGACCTTTTCCCCAATATTACTTCTCTCGCAATGTTGTTCGCATAAACTTAACGTGCATCGTCTGATTCTCCTTCATAGGCGAATTCTCCACTAATAACATTTAGGGTTAATAGGTCCAATGGTACCATATGTTTGGGTCATATGATCGGATGGTACCGTATAATTTTTGATGTGGTCAAATGGTCCATTATGTTTGAAGGATGTTGTCCTACGGTATTTTGTTAGTCAACCGCTATATTTTTCTGCTAAATGGTCCATGTCAGCACCACGACAGCGCCACATAGATTTATAATATAATATTTAATTTTAAAAATCAAAATGTATAGAAATTTTTAAAAAATATGCAATAAAACGGAAAATTTATAAAAAATATATTTTAAAACTTTAGGTATTAATACAAATTTTTTTTATTTTTAAATTTATTAAAAATATGGAAAACTGGGAAAAAAAACTAGGGATCGACCCTTGGGGTCCAATTAACCCAGCGTGGGTCGAACCTAGGGCTGGGTCCGACCCTAAGCTGGGTCAATTGGTCCCTAGGGTCGAACCCTAGTTTGTTTTTGTCAGTTTTCAATTTTTTTTATAAAATATCAATTTATAATAAATATTTAAAGTTTTAATTTTTTGTTAATAATTTTTCGATTTTTTGCATATTTTTTCTATTCATTTGTATTTTTCATCTGCCACATCAGTGCCACATCAGCGCCACATCAGTATTCCGTTAGTTAAACTTGACGGCAAATGTAATTTGGACTTAATAACAACATTCTGAAAACATAAGGTACCAAGAATCCACATAGGGGGTATCATCTGATCACATGATCCAAACATATGGTACCATTATACCTATTAACCCTAACATTTATTGTGCCCCTTTTTGCGTAAGAGGCAACTCTTGGAGGTGGAGGATATAAGTGTCTCGCTTATCTTACGTCAAGACTCCGCGTCTTATCCCTCTTGAATGCCACGAAATTCTTCAAAAGGCCCTTCTGGATCAATGCCTCGATGCCATTTTTGAGGATGTATCAGTCATCCATATGATGCATCTAGCCCTATGGTAGAGACAATAGACATTGACGTCCTTTCCTATGGGGGCATCGCTAAAAGTTTACGTTCCATCTCCCTCAAGACGTCAAATATTTACTTTGTCAAGGGAGTGTAAGCTTCAAACACCTTCCTACCAGAGCGTCGCTTCCGGTCTTTTCCATATCCCTTTAGATGGAGTTGCTCTTGTATTTTCCTTTCCCATGTTTCTTTCTTTGGAGGGTGTAAATCTTCTATATAATCCCCCTCACCTTTCCGCCTTGTCCTGCACCTTTGACCGTTCTATGTTAATATAAGCTTTGACCCTCTCAGCCAACTCCTACAGGTTATATATGCGCATAACCTAGTGGTTGCCCTTTACATCGTTGCCTATAGGCTCCAAACCTTTCATGAAGGCCACGACCACCCATTCTGAAATGACATTACATATGTTGGCCAGGTTGTTGTTAAATCGACTGTAGTAGGTCACCAACAATTCTTTACTTCACTAGCATATAAATTCTGGGAGGCCACAATTTTAAAGAGTTTACGCTCTCGCATGTAGTGTTTAATGAAACTTGTCTTCAGGTTGGGTAAGAAGGTGATTGACACCTATGGTACGTTAAAAAAAGTATAAGGAACTGCTTGTAAGCATCATTGGAAACAGGTGGGAGAAATGGTTTCCATCGCTTGTCATGCCCAGGAGTAAAGATCCATTCTTCTAGATGTGTTGGATTGGGTATTCCTCTTCATAGTAGGCAGGGATAGCTCAATTCGTTACGTCTTGATGGACGATAATTGACACCATCTCTGGCGTGAAAGGGTGGGATGCCTTATCATGCAGTGTTGGAATTATTGTGTCATTTTTCAGTTTGAGCTTTTTGTTTATTAGATCCTCCACCTAACTCATTGTGAGTGACGCTGGTGGGGGAGGTGGTTGTATGTAGGCTTAGCTTAGGCCACAAGGGTTCGCACTAGCTAACAACGTCTATGCATTATAATGCGGCATCGTGCATTGATGAGGAGGGTTGGCCAGAGTAACTCTTTGATGGTTGTAAGGGTTAATGTGGCCTCCTACTCATGGGTGTTCGTGTGGTACGAGGGTGTCACTGATGTAGGATGATAGGTGTGGCCCGTAAAGTGTCACTCCCTTCTACCAAGGAGCTCCTATCGGATACCAACGAGCATGGTCGTAAAAAAGATAGACTTTAGGAGCGGCGCATCATGGGGCTCTGGAATGAACCTTGGGTGTACCGTTTGTACTCATTTTCTTCGCCAGGGCTCCTCTTGGGTGGCGCCTGAGTCGGATGGTCATTTAGGATGAAGTCTCCCATCTTAAATCTGGATGACCCTGCATGGAGGGTTGAGGGGTTACCACCCCTTGTGGCAATATGCCCTGGGAAGTACCTGTGTACAGTTATCGGAAATGGTTTATGTGACTGGTTTATGTGACTGGTTTATTGCATGTATTTGCTCATGTGGGTGGGGGTGACATGACTTTATCGTCAATTTCCCACAGATAGCTCCAATGTTGCATCTTTTAAATCGGATTGTCATATTCGGTGCAACTCTAGGCGTGTACGAATAAGTTCGGGTTTCGCTCGTTGTTTACCCCCTCAAATGGCAAAGTCAATAGGAGGTTCTTGAAGATGAGTTATATCCATTCAAGTGTATTGGTTATCATTTAATGTTTGTAGGTGGAGTATATTTATAGCATAAGGTTTTAACTTGACCATTGAGTTAGCTTGATACCACGGTTGTCTTTACCTCCTGTCTGAGTGATGAACCATGGTTGCTTTTCATCTTGACACATCCGCCAATGGCCACACTGATACTAGAGCTATTGATTTCATACATTTAGTGCCCTTTGTACATTTTATCCTCTTGTGAGAGGAACATGAATAGGAGTCGCTCTATATTCGCATCGTCGATGCCCATGTTACACGTCGAGCGATGTCTATATGATAGAATTGTGTCAGTGATGGATATCTAGTGTCGACATAATAACTCAACGAAAAGAGTAAAGATGGGGTTGTAAGTACCTCTGTTAAAAGAATATATATATATATATATATTGATTACATGTTGATCGAATGAAAGATATATCTAATATATTTTTTTAGAAATCTTTACTTAATTTTGAATTTAAGCTAAAAGACATTTCTGCGGCTAATAAATACTTTTGGATTAATATTTCCAGCAATACACATGCAAGTGTCACAGTCCGGGAAATTCCCCCTCATAAACTCCAGACTCTTGTATTTGTTCCACCGATGGCACAAAATACTCTACCGAATACATATGGTTGACCACTCATAAGGGTGATACAATTATTAAAAAAATTAGCAATTTGAATTTTGAATACATCTTTCACAAGCGACATTTTAAGAAATCTCGCAGAGAGTGCGAGTGTTGTGTGTGTTAAAAGTATCTCTATATATTAATTTGACTAAATCACATAGTGCTAATAAATATATTTTTTTGCTATATTTTGTCACTCGTAAAGTTAAATTAACATCTTCTTATTGATATGTGTTAATCATAAAATTCTCATTCGTAGGTGGCATATCATGTAAATCACCATAAAATCCTTCAAAGTTTGTTAAATCATTCCTAAGATGAATTACAAAACATATACCATTTTTCTTTATTTCACAATATAATTATGATTTTTTATTAATAAGATAAATAGAATATAATATGTATACTAAAACATTAGATATTATTACTATTGTTAGAAAAATACTAATGTGTTTGTATGTACATTGATAGAAGTAATAAATCATAAACGTTAGGTTAAGAGTATTATATGAACATTAACATATTTTTTTATTACAGTTTTATGAAAATTATTTATGTACATTTATCAACTTTTTTTACTAATGATTTTAATAATATTTTGTAATCATATGCACTAATATAAGTTACATAACTATATAGAAATAATTAACTTAAAATTATTAATAATTATTTTATCATTAATTGCTAATATTAATTTTTAAGTATTGACTCATTTATTTTTAACTAATTTTATGCACAAATACACTTAATATAATTTTTGTATTTCATAATATAATTTATAATAACTTATCTATATAATTTATTATTTCATGCATTTTTTAATTTTAATATTTTTATTGTAAACAATTCAGACTTATAACAATGAACTTTTCGAAAAATTATTATAGTGTATATTCACTTAATAAAATAACTTTATAACAGTATACTTATAAAACAAAATAAAAAATTATTTTAATCTATACTGATTTAAAAATATTTTAAATAAGTGGTATAATGTGTACTATAAAAAGAATAACTTATATTATATATAAAATATTAAGAAAGCAAACATATTACTGTGCGAATCACAAACTATGCGCGAATCACAAACTAGATATGTAGTTTCTTTCAAAACTATACATACGTAAGAGAGCGTTAGTGCAGGAGATCATTTTTTTTACCAACCTCCATTGATTCCTTTCAGTGAAGCTTCATTGATAGAATCACCTAAATTTCTATTCTTTATTTTATCTCTACTTTTGTTGATGGTATTCGATTCATTTCTCTTTTCCTAATAATAATTTATCATAAGCATATGATATCTTAAACATGTTACCTATATTATGACATATTTAAGTAAATCAACTATAATTAGTTACGTAAGAACACAATGGTAAGGCCCGAGATATTGAAGAAACGTCTAACAGTAGAATATAAAGATCGACTACTAAAGATCCAAAGTGTGTAAGACTTGGAGTTAAAAAGAAGCAAGAGGAAGAGGAAAGGTTGGTGAGATTCTCACTACAAGAAAGTAGCACTATAGTCGCGGCGTAAAATCGTTGCTAAGTTGGGTTTTGCCGCTGCTAATATGACATGCCGATGCTAAGGGTCGTGCCTGAAAGCCCTGATGCTAAAGATATCCGCACGGACAAAATGCCGATGCTAAATGTCTGCCGCTGCTGGAATGAACAGTTGGTCATACCTTTAGCATCAATATATTGTCAATGGTGTTCATGCGTAATTAGTGTCGGTCCTAATTGGATGCTATATAGGTGACTCAGATACAATATGCATTGATGATAAAATGGAGCTATCGGCTACAACATATATGTGTTGTTGTTTCATGGTTTTTGTGTCTACCATATGTGGATACAGTAAGGTGATATTAACGTCAAAAAGATTTAGAAACTAATTATACATAAATAGCGTTCCATAAAGTTTAATGCAAGAAAATGTTAATACAGTCTAAGTTTGTGGTCGATGCAAGTCACAAGTGCGACCTAAATTGCACTGTTTGATTGGTGTTGAGGTTATTGTCTACGTGTAGCCGCAGTAATTGTCGTTGTCTACGTGACGACTTTTGTTACAGTTAAAAGGTAATTGCATCGGGTTTTTTATGACTGTATTTGGCGTATGTATTGGTAATTAAATTTTCGATGCTAATACAGCTATACCAGTTTCATAATAAATGTTTCGGATTTTCACCAGCTAGACATTACATATAATGCATACCACCCAGAACCAACCATTCATACATTTCCATATACAAAGTGTCCGACCTGAGCATAAACAGAGCACATATATAGCAGACAATAAATTTCAGCGTGTACATGTGGTCCAAAGGGACCAAAACACAAAACAAACAAAGACAAAATACTGTTAAGATGTTCCATCATTACAAAATGGCACATTTTCTGTTTCAAGACAGATACTATTCTAGGCCTAACCCAACTGGACATCAAGCAAGTGAAAAATGATTACCTAAAGCAAGTGTTGCGTCATATGTCAAACATTTTGACCTGCAAGCACACCAATAGGTTGAATTAGAACAACCTCAGATTAACATGCCTAAAAAACAGAGTACCATCACTCAAACAAAGACTTATTTACTGTACCTTATGCATCTGAATCATCGAGCAATGAACCATTGGCTTGTAGTGCCCTTCTCATGAAGGCCGTATATCTTTGGACTGTCGTCATGCTTTCTTGGAACTTCATTAGAGTTAATGCCGCTTCCTCTGCCTTCCTTGAACTCTCGTCCACCTTCTTTGAGCTCTCCTCCGCTAACCTCTTCAGTTTTGCAGTTTCAGCTCTAGCTAGAAACACTTCTTCCCTCTCTTTCTTCAACTGCTGACTCTCCATCATCCGTGCAATTTTGGATACACGAGACCGGCGACGGTCAAGCTTACGAATTTAATCATAAAGTACATCCTTGTCAACGGGAACGTCCTCTTCAGCTTGCAGTTCAGCAACCCTTTGTTCAACTGCAGTCTACAACCAGTACAATCCAATCTCATGTGTTAGGTGTGAAACATTTTAAAAATTAAGAAGGAATAGGAGGTCTTATCGCTTATCAGGATTGCTTGACTTTTCAGATCTCGAGGAACCCCCTTCTTGTCCTCATAGGTCTTCCGAAACATATGGTATTCACCCGGATGCACCCCATGATTTTTCATAATCTGCATTTTTAAAAACAAGAACTATAACTGAGTGGTTACTAGATTCTGAAGAGTGTGGGTGTATGGGTTCATTACCTCTTCCTGTTTCATCGTGGCAAAGCTGCATGTCCCTGCAGTGTGCCTGATCACTTGGTGAGCTTTGTTTGCTTTGTTACGCTCGCTCCTCACCTTCAATTCAAGTATGAGGACACAAATAGTCGTATGGTTAATAAGATATAAAAACTTGCTATAAACTGTAGTAAAACATAAAGAACAAGATTTCCACAGTTTAACCACCTTAACCTCCTCTGAACTGAACCAATTCACTAGCCACGACCAATGTTCTTTCACCATGTCCGGGGGATGTTCTGTATCCTTTCTTCATCGGTAAGGTATCTGTCATAATACCTTCTTTTGAGGTTGACCCTGTAATTCCTGTACTTCTCTATCAGTGTGCATACAATCAGTTGCTTCAATTTATCATCTTTAGGGATAACAAACTTTTCCTGCGAAGCAACAATAGTTGATTAACGTTTAAAATCGTAATGTTGGCAAACATACATATTCTGTCCTATTGAAAAATGGTCGTTAAGAAAGAGCATGTAAGTGTACTTACTCAAACGAGCATTAGCATTTTGGCCTCGTAGTCAATGGGTTCCTTTGGGATCTCCTTCCAGTCTTTCACCATCAATGGTGCATTCATTCGTTTCCGTACGATGCACCCACACCATGAGGCAAACAACGATGCATTCTTCGAGCAGACCATTTCTTGAGCATTAAACTGTAACTCTTCTTTTTCATTTATTCCATTTCTGGATAGCTTAATACACCTGGTCCGCCCCCTCCGTAGCTTCTCAGTTGGTGGCCTTACACATTCCTCTTGCACACTTACACCTTCATCTTCCACTCTTACACCTTCATCTTCCATCCTTACACCTTCATCTTCCACTTCTAAACCTTCATTTGTACTTAATATGAAACAGATGACCATCAATTAAAGGATTCAATAACTTCCAATAGTTGTTGGTTGTTTTGGTTTACACAAAGACTTACCCCGTTCGGTCGCATGCTTAGTAACCAAAGGAGTAACATGTTGTGTTTCCTGTGGTTGAATTTGTTCAACTGGAGGGGGGGCAAAGTGATCGGTGCTGTACGGTTCTTCACCAAGGTGTCAACAACTGATGAACCTGAAAGTATAAAGTTAAACAAGGAAGTAAACCTATATGGCTACAGGATACACCTCTCCCATGTCCTGTAAGCCACAAAGGTTTGGAGAAAGTAAACCTACTTGGTCCTGCGGGGGACAGTTTCCGGGGTGACTTCCGAGTTGGGATTGGCTTAATTGGGGGTGTTACGTTGGTACTATTCATTCTCATTCTTCTAGTTCCCACCATGCTGACGACTATGTTCAACACTAACAAGACATATTATTGTGACAGCCGATCGAAGAAACCCTAACAAGACATGCCTCTTCCAAACTGTGGCTAATCATGATTTCAAAAGGTTTGACATTGTAAAGTTTCATTTTTTAACGGACTATCGTGGAGTAAAATGTAAGAACAACACAGATTGTGCATAACTAAATTAAGTCTGACCTGAGTACAAGAAGTTTCTTCAAACCGGAGAGAAATAGCACTGATGTTCCTAAGAACAGCACAGCACAGCGTTTGCAAAACCTAAAACCGAAACCTACAAGTTTCTTCAAAGACAAGTAAGCAGATGGTTCTGCAGGAACATGAACCGTACCTTTGGTGCTAGATCTGCAGAACTTCTTGAAGATGAACCGTCCCTTTGAATCGCCGGAGGAGAGGAAGAGAGGAACTAATTTCGGTGAGAAATGGAGAAGACAATCCAAGAACGATGGGAGAAGACAATCCAAGAACAGAGGAATTGGAAAAGCTGCAGAAATGGTGGGACTGCCAGTCATGTCATCTCGAATTTCGAATGACATTTGCTTCGAATAGGGGTAATGTGCTGATGCAAAAGGTTTTGCCTGCTTGGACACCGGGTGGGCTTCAACCGAAGAGTTGTTTGGGCTTCGGTCCGATTATGCTTGATGACTAAATTACCAACAGGGCTTCGGTCCGATTATAAAATGGATGAAGTGGACAGCATGAATGAACAAGTTCAGGCCTATGCATGCAATAATTTGTCAATAATTTATTTTATCCAATTATTTACGAATCAAGTATGGGTCGTGTTTTTGTTAGTTTTTTTGGCGCATGGATCATTTGGGTCGTAGGTTGGGCTCTTAATTTATACCACATATACAATTAAAAGAATACAGCGGTGAGTATGTATTTTTTTCATTTCTTTATATAATTCATGTACATGAGAGTCTCAAAGCACTTCACTAATACTGAGTAAGTAGCATTTTATTAGTTTTATAAACATTTAGTCAAGTCTTCTGCTGTGAATCCTAGGTAATACATAAACCATATGAACGCAAACCCTAAACCATTATGTCGTTGGACAAATTTGAGCAATATTATGAACGCAAACTTATCAATAATGATAATTCCAATCCTAACCCATAGATACATAATCCATATGCCATAGGTCCGTAATACATAATCCATTATATTAGTGTATATTGTAAATCATCACCGAACCAACTAAGTTGGTGTAATGGTTTAGAGTAGATTGAATAATAATTAAACATAATATTATATTAAAATTGGTACAAGAAGTGCTACGAAACTTGTATATACTGTATATAATACAAAATTGTACATATAATACAAAATTGTATATATTGTATATACAAACTAGTAATGTTGTATATACAAACTTGCATGTAAGTGTATATATTGTTTATACAAACTTGTATATATTGTATATGCAAACTTATAATACAAACTTGTATATATTGTATATACAAACATATCATACAAACTTGTACATATAATACAGTATTATATGTAGTTATGTTATTTTTCTAATACAGTATTATATACAGTCATATTCCCCACTGGGATTAACTTATTTAGTAATAACGTTAAGTTATAACAATTAAACTAGGGCTGATCATGGGCGGTCCGGTACGGTCCTGAAGGCAAGACCGAGACCGAAATTTCGGTCTTGCCTTATGGAGGACCGAGACCGAGACCGACCTCGGTCAAAAAGGCCCGCCCGAGTCGGTCTTTCTTGACTCGGGCCGGTCTCGGTCCTGGACCGAATCTACAACAAAAAATAAAAAAACTATGAGTTCACAGTATTCTTTAGTAAAAGGCGAAGGAATAGGTCACCTCTCAAAGAAACACTATGAACTCTCTATATTCTTTAGTAAATTTGTCAAGATGCACCTTTTATAGAGATAGAAAACCCCCAAAATCCCGATTATTTTCGGTGTGGTATTATGAAAATCTCAAATACACATACATTCGGTGTGGGTCGGTCCTAAACGGGCTTTCGGGAAAAAAGCCCGAGACCGACCTTGAAGGAAAAAAACCGCCCGTTCGGTCTCGGTCCTAGTCGAGCCGGTCTCGGTCCGGTCTTGTCGGGTATTCGGTCCTACAGTCTTTTTTTATCACCCCTACCTTAAACCGTCAGAACCATTTCTAAACCACTATTAACTAGAACACAAGTTTGAACACAATGTAACCCTCAACCTACAGTACAAACCGAACATACAATAGCAACAGTTGTAGGTGTTTAACTTAAAGTCTTTGTCATTCATCTATCGGGTCATCATTGGATGAAGACCCTGAGTCTTGCTCGGAGTCGTACAAGTCTTCCTTTAATTTTGAGTCGGTCCCACCAGAAGAAGAATAGTCGCTATCTTCCACGCCAACAGATGTTGTGTCCTCTTCTTCAAGAATGTCTAGTCCTTCGTGATTGTCATTGTTTCACATGATATCACTAACGACATCAGTTTCTACCTATACTGCATCAATGTCGTTCCAACACCAATCGAGCTCCTCGTCGACCTGATCGGCATGCGGGACATTAGCAACCACTGCAACAGAGGTTTCCTTGTACGGCTCAACAGATTCTCCAGACATTTGTCCGCCAAGGATGTTGCCTTTTGGCCTCTGTAGTCAAAACAGTGCTCCAATCTTTATTATTATTGTCAATCAAGTAGAAAACCTGTGTTGCTTTAGATGCTGTTGGGTATCAATAGTGACATCCCAGTAAAGAAAAGGCCTCGAAGGCCCAATAGCCATAGAGGGGGGGAAACCCATGATATTCAGACCGGATCGGTCTAAGTACGAGTCAAACTTGGCCCACCATCGAGTGGCCTAGAACCGAGCCCAAAGTCTCTAGGGACGCTAAAGGCTCCCAGACTGCTCGCCATTCTTCACCAGACCGCGACCTCTCACTGCTCGCCATGAGAGTGCTCGCCCCGAAGAGAGTCTTGCCTCTCTCCTCTGGTCCTACTAAACCGTCAATAAGGAAGTGGCCACGATATCCCGCGTATCTCGGTCACATATTCACTAAAGATTGGATATGGTAACTGCAATATCTCGCAGTAACTGCCATATCCCACGATCCGAATCTTCAGCAACACAATATACACTAAGATATTCAGCTGCCTTATACGGTTTGATCTCTCCTATCCTATAAATACCCTTGCTTTACATACGTTCCTTACGTTTTAAGATATACACCAACATATACTCATTTAAGCATCGGAGAGGGACCCAGAGACACCCCCTCTGTTGCGCTCCCTACTTGCAGTTCACCGGAGTTGAAGCAGAAGCATCTTTCCATCCTTGTCTGGCATTTAATTCATTGCCAGATCAGCATCCAGGATTTCACGATCCAACATTTGGCGCCGTCTGTGGGAAACGAGCGATTCAGCCATGAGAACTCGATCCCAAAACAACCGTCGGAACCAGACTCGCGAGCAATCCTCAGATAGCTCTGATTCCGCCGCCGCTTTACCGCTTCAACAAGAACCTGCCAGTCAGGCAGCCCCCAATGTCGTTCCTCCGAGGACGGCCCGAGAGCATGTCGGTGATTCTAGACCGACCCCTCCCGCTAATCAAAACGGAGCTCCAGCACTGCAGTCCGTTCACATCGCCGGGGAGGACATCCATTTAACCTCGGAGATGATATCATTGCTGGAGGCCATCCTAGGACAGGCGCGCCGTCAAGCCCCTGCTCCTCAAGAAAACAACCGCCCTGCTGCCACAGGGCCCTTGCCTTCTAAAGCCGCGAATCCTGGCACTACCGCACCTTAGGAGGATCAGGAGATGACATCAGGACAACAGTCCATACCTTCAGCATACACCAAGGAGCCAGCAACTGCGTACACTGCCAACCCTTCTGGTCCTCCTCCATCCGGGACCTCGCCCAGGTACTGCACTGTGGACCAGATGGACGATCTTCTCAACAAGAGGCTCCAGGAAAGACGCCTGACAGTCGTGGCTCACTTCAAGGAGAAATCTTCTCACCCCTTTTCCGACGAGCTCGTCTCTATCAAGATCCCCAAAGACGTGGTTGCTCGGGCCATACACGTCAACAAGCACGAGGCTTCTCTCCTGGGTAAGTCAAATGATCCCAATCACTTGGATTTACTATTTCCATCCACTCTTTCGGGTTCGACTTCGTCCTGGTTCTTCGGCTTCCCTGCAGGATCTATTGGAACTTGGGCAGAATTAAGGAGCAAGTTCCTAGAGAGGTATATGGGCGAACGCCAATTGATGAAGAGCGTGGTCGCCCTGGATGCGGTCAAACAGCAGCCTGGAGAGTCGCTGGCCAACTTTTACGGGCGTTTCCATCAGAACGTCACGGAGATAGATCGCTGAATCTCGGATGGGGAGATCATTCAAGCATTCTACAGGGGTCTGGATGTGGCCAACAAGCCCTCGAGGAAGCTGCAAAATAGCTACCATGTGAAGGAGATCGAAACGTTGGAGGAGTTGGCGTCCAGGGCAAAAGGTTTCATAAACCTTGAAAGGGCGAACACAGAGGCTAACTTCCTGTCAACGTCGCTAAGGGTGGTTCCTGAACCCCGACGCGATGGTAAGAAAGAGGTGAAGAAGGAGAAGAAGGGAAAAGGCAGCAGGCCCCGAGTCGAGTCTAATCCGGCGCCTCGCCATCTAGAGGTCCGTGAGTTCTTCACGCCTTTAAATAGGCAGATCTCAACGGTACTAGTGTAAATGGAGAGGAGATCCTTGGCGAGGCCACCGATGCCTCGTCGAGGTGGTCAGCCCATGGGGAAGGATGTCGAGAGCTATTGTAGATACCACAAGTGCAAGGGCCACAAGACATATGACTGCCGCATTCTGAAGCGAGATATAGAGAAGGTGATTCAGGGGGGATGCTGAAGGAATTCGTGCCAGGTGAGACAGGAGTTGAACGCCCCCTAGGAAACATCGTTCGCCAGCCCCTGCTGAGCAAACTGATCCGTCGAGAAGCAAGAGGAGAGTAAATCTGATTGCAGGAGGATTCGGTGCAGGCGGCGAGGGGTCGCACGCCAGGGAGGTCTACGCTACTCAGATCTCCACAGCAGTTCAATTGGGAAAGCGACCCCGACCTGAGGAGAACATTGTCATCTCATTCTCTTAAGATGATTTGGCACATGTCACCCCCCCCCCCCCACACACAACGATGCTTTGGTTATCATAGCAAATATTGATTGCTGTGACGTTGCAAGGATTCTGGTCGACGGAGGCAGCTCGACAGACATCCTATTTCTAGACGCTTTCGAGAAGATGGGCAAGTCCAAGCGTGACCTGAAGAGGGTCGACTTTCCGCAGATTGGGTTTGTGGGAAGGACAACTTATCCGCTGGGGGCTGTAACCATGCCAGTGATTTTTGGCGAGGGATGGAAGAGCATCAAGGTATCGATCACTTTCCTAGTGGTTGATTCACCTACATCCTACAACGCCATCATAGGGAGGACCACGATCAATCCGAAAATGATTATGGCCTCCACAGTCCACTAGAAGATGAATTTCCCCACTCCCAACGGGATTGGAGAAGTGCTCGGCGACCAGCCTTCCTCGCGCCAATGCTATGTGAACTGTTTGCGCAAGAAGAACCAATGGGAGGCCCTCGCCATTGAAACAGAGGCCGACCCTCGCGAGGACTTGGCTCGGCCAGCACCTATGGAGGAATTGGAAGAGGTCGAGGTCGATGGGCCGGACAAGAAGGTGCGCATTGGGACCACCTTAAAAGAAGATCAGAAGGAGGCCATGACCGCCCTCCTCAAAGAATTTAAGGAGTTCTTCGCCTGGCAGCCAAGCGATATGCTGGGGATCAGCACATATATCATCTCCCACGAGCTCAGAATAGACCCTTCCATCAAGCCAATCACCCAAAAAAGAAGGTCGTTCGGGACGGCAAGCGTTTGGCGATCAGGCAGGAGGTCGACAGATTGATTGAGTCTGACTTCGTCAGAGAGGTGAGATTCCAGAGCTGGGTCGCCAACCCAGTTTTGGTCAAAAAATCGAACGGCAAGTGGAGGATGTGCGTCGACTTCCGCAACTTGAACAAGGTTTGCCCCAAGGACTCATATCCCCTGCACAGGATTGATCAGTTGGTCGACGCTACCTCTGGTCACGAGATGCTGAGCTTCATGGACGCCTATTCAGGCTATAACCAGATCAGGATGCATCCAGACGACGAGGGTCACACAGGTTTCTATGCAGACGGGGAAATTTTGTGCTACA
The DNA here is from genome assembly GCA_946814005.1 of Chamaenerion angustifolium. Lineage (NCBI taxonomy): Eukaryota > Viridiplantae > Streptophyta > Magnoliopsida > Myrtales > Onagraceae > Chamaenerion > Chamaenerion angustifolium. The sequence continues at coordinate 6,156,517 of OX328278.1, read as the reverse complement.
AGGTGATGCCTTTTGGTCTCATCAATGCCGGGGCAACTTATCAGCGGATGGTGAACCGCCTGTTCCAGGACATGCTAGGAAGAAACATGGAGGCTTATGTTGATGATATGCTGGTCAAAACTATCAAAGGAAATCCGCACACAACAGACCTCCGCGAGGCTTTTGAATGCATGAGAAGACACAGCGTTCGCCTGAACCCTGCCAAGTGCGCCTTTGGAGTCATGTCCGGTAAATTTCTGGGTTTCATGGTCAGCGAAAGGGGAATCGAAGCAAACCCAGAAAAGCTAAAGGCCATAGAAGAAATGAAGTCGCCAACCTGCCACAAGGAGGTCCAATGCCTGAATGGACGCCTAGCCACTATCAACCGCTTCCTCTCCAAAGCGAGCGACAGGTCCCTCCCATTTTTCAAAACGCTGAGGGCCAACCGCAAGTTCGAGTGGACGCCAGACTGCGAGGAAGCGTTCCAATCCTTGAAGAGGCATATCCAAACACTTCTAGCTCTGGCAAAGCCCGTTCCAGGCGAGCAGCTCTTCCTTTATTTAGGCATTAGCGAGGTGGCAGCCAGTGCTGTCTTAATAAGGGAGGAAAATAATATTCAGAATCTAGTGTATTTCATTAGCAAAATGTTCAACTCAGCTGAAATAAACTATGTCCAGATTGAGAAGTATGTTTATGCCTTAGGTATTGCTGCTCGGAAGCTAAGACCTTACTTTCATGAGCACGACATCACGGTCCTCACTAATCAACCACTCAAAAACTTCCTGATCAAGCCAGACTCTTCAGGAAGAATGGTCAAGTGGGCGATCGAGCTCAGCGAGTTCAGGATCAAATTTGCGCCAAAAACGGCCATCAAAGGTCAAGCACTAGCTGATTTCATTGTGGAAAGCACAAGTAACGGTCAAACAGAAGTAGAAAACAGGCCAAGTCAGTCAGCAGACAACAATCAGATCTGGGAACTCTACATAGATGGGTCTTCATCGAAAGAAGGCTTGGGGGCAGGTTTAATTCTTATTCCTCCTGAAGGCGAGCCTTTAAAATACGCGATCGCCCTAACATTCCCGGCGACCAATAATGAAGCAGAGTATGAGGCCCTTATCACTGGACTCAGACTAGCAAAAGGAATGGGTATAACTGCGCTTAAGGTAAAAAGTGACTCAGAACTTATTGTCAATCAGGCTAATGGCACCTACGAGGCAAGAGGAGAGAAGATGAAAAAATACCTCAGCATCGCCAAGAAGCTCATTGCGGAAATCCCAAATTTCGCGATTGAGTCTATTCCTCGCCAAGAAAACCAGATGGCAGACTCCTTGAGCAAACTAGCTTTCGGAGGGACAACAATCCAGGATGTGCAATTTCTGGAAAAGGCCCTATGTTCAGTCCTTGAAAGCAGAGCCGAGATCTTCAATATTCAAGGATAGGTCACACGGATGACTCTGTTTCATAATTATTTAAAAGAAGGGATCCTCCCGGATAATGAAGGCGAATCCACAAGGATAAGTAAGACGACTTGCGGCCAGTTATCTGATTATAGATGGAGAACTCTACAAAAGAGGTTACTTGACTCCTTACTTAAGATGTGTTGCTCATCCCGAAACAGAAAGGGTTCTTCGAGAAGCTCATGAAGGGGCGGAAGCATGTCACGAAGGTACTCGATCGTTGACAAGAAAAAACTTCAGGGTGGGATAATATTGGCCAACCCTAGGAAAGGATGCGGCTGAATTAACGCAGAAGTGTGAGACTTGCCAGCAGTTTGCACCACGATCAGGTCGACCATCAACACTATTATCCCCAATGGCGGGTGCTTGGACTTTCACTCAATGGGGGATCGATATATTAGGTCTTTTCCCTATTAGCACTGGTCAACGCACCCACATTATAGTGGCGATCGACTACTTCACCAAGTGGATAGAGGCGAAAGCTTTAGCTTCTACGACGGAATTTCAGGTCATCAAATTCCTAAAGATCAACATATTCTCCAGGTTTGGAATTCCCAAGATACTCATCAGTGATAATGGTCCGCAATTCATTGGAAAGGAGCTAAAATGGCTCTGTGAAGAATATCATGTCGACCATCGTTTCAGCTCGGTGCATCATCCTCAAACGAATGGGCAAGCTGAAGCAGCCAACAAGGTTGTTTTAGCGGGACTCAAGAAAAGGGTTTGAGCACTCAAAGGGAATTGGGCAGAAGAGCTGGAAAACGTATTATGGACCATCAGAACAATGCCTAAGTCAGCCACAGGAGAAACACCTTTCAGCTTAGTGTACGGATCAGAAGCAGTAGCACCGGCCAAAATAGCAGTGCCTACCCATTGAATCTTACATTGTAACGCTGAGGCAAACTAGGTCGAGCGCAGAACTGACCTCGACTTGGCAGAAGAAAAGAGATGGTTATCAGAAAAAGCACAAGCAAAATGCGCCTGGCGACCGCTCGATATTTCAACAGAAACGTTAGCGCTCGCTAATTTTTTGTGGGGGAGATGGCTATGAGAAGGAATGAATTCACAAGGCTGGACAGTAAAAATAAAATTTCAGCCAAATGGGAAGGACCGTACAAGGTAGTAGAGATCGCCGCACCGGGATCCTACTATTTGGAAACCACCGAAGGCGAAAGGTTACCCCGTCCATTCAATTCTGAGCATCTAAGGAGATTTCATACATAGCTTGTAATCAAACTGTTATGTTAATAAAAGAAAGCCATTCCTTCATAAAGCATGTCCACTCGAAGCAAGTCGAAGAAGAAAGACCTGACGCCAAAAGTCAGGCGAAGACCTGATAACCGAATCAGGCACAAAAGCCCTGACGCCAAAGTCAGGCCAAAAATCCCTGACGCCAAAGTCAGGCCAAAAAGCCCTAATAATAAAGTTAGGCCAAAAGCCCTGACGCCAAAGTCAGGCCAAAAGCCCTAGCAACAAAGTTAGGCCAAAAGCCATAACAACAAAGTTAGGCCAAAAGCCCTAGCAACAAAGTTAGGCCAAAAGCCCTGACGCCAAAGTCAGGCCAAAAGCCCTAGCAACAAAGTTAGGCCAAAAGCCCTGACGCCAAAGTCAGGCCAAAAGCCCTATCGCTAAAGATAGGCCAAAAAGCCCTGACGCCAAATTCAGGCCAAAAGACCTAGCAATAAAGTTAGGCAAAATGAAAGCCCTGACGCCAAAGTCAGGCCAAAAAGTCCTAACAATAGAATTAGGCAAAAACGGAAGAGCAGACGCCAAAGCCAGACAAAGAGATCTGCTATCAACCCATTAAACAGCGGATAAGGAATTTAGGCGATCATTATGGATGATAAAGCCTGAAGTTAACAAATTCCCTGTTATTACGCAAACACCTCAAAGGTTTAAGCTTCGAAAAGGTAATATCTCTTTGAACTTAGAAGTTTATGCTTTTAAGTGTTAGAGTATTGTCCTTAGAAAGTTCGTATAGACTTATGCTTGGTCCAAGACTTTAAGAGTCGAAGCCATTACAAAGAAAGAAAAGTCGAGAGTAATTATGATTAAGATATTGGATGAATAGCCAAACACATTCAAAGTCGAGTAACGGCTCATGAATATAAAGGCATTCAATATAAGAAAACCAAGTCTTGACTCAAATAAATAATTACAAAGTGAACAAAAATTACGAAGGAAAAAGAGCTATATGGTCGATAAGGGAGGCGGAGACTTTGAGCTTTTGGATCCTCGGGGGCTAGGGTGCTTTGATCGCCTTCGGGGGCAGGAGTACTCGGCTCGCCTCCAGGGGCAATCTCTTCAGCAGCAACAGCGGGCCGAGGAAGGTGACTCCGCAAGAAGCCCTTAAGGGATTCAACTTCCCCAATGGGAAAGTTGGGATCGACCACCAGAACGTCATCGACCAGGTTTTGAAGAAAATCAGCAATCGCCGACTTCATCATCTTCAAAGCGTGGTCCTCAAAGTCCTCAGAGGCCTTGAACTCCTCGACCACGGTTTGGGGCGAAGGGACAGCCTTTAGCTAATCAGCCAGCTGTTTCTTCTCCTCATCCAAGGCGATCCCCCTGGCTTCAGCAATAGCCCTCTGAGCCTCAGCAGCTTCCTTCTAGGTCTCAGCAGCAACCCGAAGAGGGTCCGACTCCGCAAGTTGGGCCCGAGCCTCCTTCAACTCGGCCTCTAACCGAGCCCGGACATCTTCTCCTTCATCTAGGCACTGATGAAGGGCCTCAGCTTCATGAAGGAAAGCTGCAGCATCAGCCTCTCTCTTCTTAACATCAGCAAGCAGACGCTGCTCCTTCCTGAATTAATCCTCCCGAGCACCGTCCACCAAGGCGATCGCCGCATCAGCGGTCGTCTTGATGGTCCCCAATTGCCCGGGGGTGACCCCCGTACTTCGGTACTGCTCCAGCTCGACAAGCATGTCAGAATGCTTGTCGGCGAGCTCTCCGAAGACGCGGCCAAGCACCACCTCTTCCCGAACGAGCTGGCAACAAAAATAGAATGAAAGTGGGTCCTACCAGGCGAGATCCTACCAGAGCGACTCGTTCGAAGTGGGTCCGCAGGAACCCCTCGATCTGAGGTAGCTCCGTGGGAACAATCGAGCGGTCCTTAGAGGGAATTATCCCGTCAAGAAGCCGCATGCACATGTCCGGGCTACCCCGGAGGCTCTTCTGTGCGGGGAACCCCTTCTTCGAAAGATCCCCGCAAGGGATCCAATCCCTCCGAGGGTTCGCAGCCTTAAGTGGCTGGAACAAGCTCGCCATGGAGCAGTACTCCTCCGCAGGAGCCATCGAGGAGCTGGAAGTATCGGGCCCCCTCTTCTGGGTCCCAGACTCCTTGGGAGGAACCGTGAGCGCAGTAGGAGGAGGAGGATGCTGGTCGAATTCCGGGTGCTCCTCACTCCTGACCTTCTTGGAGGGAGGAGGAGGAGGGTCCCAGGCCACTTCAGCCGAGGACTTCTCTGCAAAATAACAAGGCAAGATGTCAGAACCCAAAAACTGCAAAGTATGAAAACGTCAAATCCAAAAATGGCGAGGCAACATACCCGGTTGGCGAGGGCCAGCAGTGGTCGAGGGAAGCACCTCCTCAGACTTCCTCTTGGACGAACGCCTAGAGGAGGGAGGAGGAGAGTTCAGCAGTGCCTGGTCAGTGGACAACCCTGCCTTTTCCTGGTCATCAAAGAGACCTATAAGTTTTCGCGCCTTGCCTACAAACAGTAAACAAGAAAAGGGTTAGAAAGTTACCCAATCATCAAAGATTGGCGTGGCCTGATGAATGCCCGCCATCTCAAGCATATTCTCAGTAGTCTCCGTCACTGAGTGGATGGACTTGAAGCGAGACGATCGATGCAACCGGAAAAGGTCGTCGATGGCGTTCCGATCACTCCCTGACAGCTCTTCGAAGGAAGGAGGAAAATCCTTGTCCGGGGTAAACAATTTCCAGGATACACCCCCCTTGTAAAAGAAGTAAAACTTCTTATAATTCGAGTTGGTAGCCCGGAAATTGTCTACCAACCGATCGTGGACATTCCAATCCCACGATTGAAGGCCTCTCCACTCTGCAAACTTCGGCCAGCGTGGTTGGAAGTGATGGAGGTGGTTCGCCCCAACTGCCAGTCGGAAAAAACACCGAAACAAGGCCAGTGAATACGTCTATTCCTAACGTATACACAGGAACTTGAAACCGGCCCACATTGCTGACGAGTTGCGTAGGGTGGATTCCATAGAACTGGCACAACGTCTGCAAATCCTCGCAAAGAGGAAAACGCAACCCATCATCAATCTGGACCGCATTGATGTAAACCTCTCCATCGTGAGGATAGTGCAGACCTAGGCCGGGATATCTAGGAGCATCCTCCACACCGAGGCCACCAAGCGCCACCATTATCTTAAAGTAAGCCGGCTTCAACTCATTAGGCTTGACATATACTCAAACAGTTCAGATATGGCAATGGCAAGCATAAAAACAAGGAACAGCAGGGAATATTACCAAAACAGAGCAATGAAAGAACGAAAGTTTACCTTTCGGAGAAAAGATGGGCGTATGAAGCTCAGGCCCATCCACCACCACCGGGGTGGCTGCGGACCTCCCCACGTCAGTTTGTTCCCCCGTTGAAGGGGGCACAACACCTTCCCTAATGGTTAAGGGGGCATTCACGTTCCTGGACGCATTGGCGTTCTTGGATGCCTTAGTGGCTGCGTGTTTGATCCTCTGACCACGGGTAGCCATGGAAGCAGTTGGGAGGAAAAGTTGAAGAAGATTGAAAAAGAAAGAAGAAGGATTCGCAAAAGAATCTCTGGAAATCTGAAGGAGTGAATGAGCGTAAAAAACAAAACAGAGAAACTAACGTCTCTTATATAGGCCAAAAAGGAGTAACCGCCATGGACGAATCGAAGCGACACAGGAGAATAATTGCACCTTTTTGGAAAAACCGAAGCAATGTCAGAATTCCAAGAGACACCTCGGGGAGACAAACGGTCGGCCAGTACAGACAGTTGTCAGACTTCCCTTGGTTTACGAAATAATAACTGACAGGCGTGCCCCAAGCGACCGTTCGATTTCCGGATGACTGTGTAGTCATCAAATGCTAAAGTTCACTGAGCAGACAAAGTGATCGCCAGCGCATTAATAAGCTTTATCAGAAATACTTTTGGTAGGTAATGATCGCCTAGCAAGGAAAGATAAAATTTATCAAAGCCTAGGTTACCTCGAGTGATCGCCAAGAGGGAATAAAAGGACTAATATTCCTTCAGCTTTGAACAGTGAAAGGACTGCTTGCTAAACGAGCCTGAAGTGCCCCGAAGATCATGAACCATTGCAAGAGATAAAGAAAACCGACATCAAGGCGTCACTATCTAAAACCCTACCAAGAAATCAAGCTCGACTGAAGAAACTTCAATCAAGCTTCGCGGGCAAATGTTGGGTATCTATAGTGACAGCCCAGTAAAGAAAAGGCCTCGAAGGCCCAATAGCCATAGAGGGGGGAAACCCATGATATTCAGACCAGATCGGTCTAAGTACGAGTCAAACTTGGCCCACCATCGAGTGGCCCAGAACCGAGCCCAAAGTCTCTAGGGACGCCAAAGGCTCCCAGACTGCTTGCCATTCTTCACCAGGCCGCGACCTCTCACTACTTGCCATGAGAGTGCTCGCCCCGAAGAGAGCCTTGCCTCTCTCCTCTGGTCCCACTAAACCGTCAATAAGGAAGTGGCCACTATATCCCGCGTATCTCGGTCACATATTCACTAAAGATTAGATCTGGTAACTATAATATCTCGCAGTAACTGCCATATCCCACGATCTGAATCTTCAGCAACACAATATACAGTAAGATATTCAGCTGCCTTATATGGTTTGATCTCTCCTACCCTATAAATACCCTTTCTTTACATACGTTCCTTACGTTTTGAGATATACACCAACATATACTCATTTAAGCATCGGAGAGGGACCCAGAGACACCCCCTCTGTTGCACTCCCCTACTTACAGGAGTTGAAGCAGAAGCATCTTTCTGTCCTTGTCTGGCATTTAATTCATTGCCAGATCAGCATCCAGGATTTCACGATCCAACAGATGCCAGTACATATGGTTCATCCGTTGACAAATAGTTTGTTGTGTTAACACAAACAACCCCGTTCTCATCCAAATTCATGCCATTGGATGATGACAGTACGTTGTACCAGTCACATTTGAACAGAACAATGCTGAGATCTCCAAGATATTGAAGCTCCACTACTTCCCTTAACACTCTGTAATAATCAATCACCCCTTCAAGGAGGTTGTTGTCGGAGGAACTATCACAGCACGTTTTATCATCTTTGCATAAGAAACCACTGTGGTCAAAGGTCATCATCTTTGACCGCTCCTTCGTGTGGAAAATGAACCCATTAGCTTTATATCCAGTATATGTCTTCATGCCATATAAAGGACCCCGACACAATGCATTAAGTTGACGAAATTTTTCATTCTCATGAGGACCAGACATTCAATTAGCCTGATGCAATAAACAATTCAATGTACACATCATTACCTTTATCATAAGTCGAAACAGGGGTAAGGATTTCATACCCTTCCTTCTAACCACTGGATGAATGTTATATTATGCAGCACATTGATATCCCGTCTATTAACCCTAGCTCCAATGAGCTGCCGCTTGTGTTCCCTTTTTAAAAAAAAGTCCAAATGGAACGAGTTAGATATAATTGAGTTACACTACTTTGTTCTGAACGAAATCATACATTGAAACACTTACTCAATGAAGGGTTTGACCTCTTCACATTGATTGATAACGTAGCGTTGACACTGTCCTCATTCTTCGTTCGTTAGTTCGCGAACTACTGAACTCCCAATGGGTGCTCCAGCCGGACGAAAGATGCCTAACCCACTTGTCGTCAACCTAAGAACCTGATCTTGAGGAAAAGCGTGATTGTGTCGGCTAAATTTAGTCTCAATGTCATGTAAATATCTGGAACAAAATGACAAACACTCTGGGGCAATATAACCCTTAACTATTGAGCCCTGCGGCCGATTTCTATTGTGAACGGATGACTTCATTATCCCCATTATCCTATCACAGTAGCATGTCATCAGCTTATAAACCCATATTAAAACTCATTTAAAAACTTGGTATAGTAGTACTGACCTTTCAATTGAATACATCCATCGATATTGAACTGGCCCTGCTACTCTTGCGTCCTCTACAAGGAGAGTTATCAAATGTACGGTGATGTTGAAGAATGATGGTGGAAATATTCTCCCTAGGTTGCACATTGTGGTTGGTAACTGCGTCTCCATTTTCATTAGCTCTTCCATGTGCAACTCCTTGGAGGATAGCACTCTTAAGGTGTTGCTCATGTCTATAAGTGCCTTGCATACATCCTTGGGCAGTAATCCCTTAATTACATCACTCAGTATGCGTTGCATTAGGACATGGTAGTCATTACTTTTCAGACCGACCAATTTCATGTCTTTCAACTTTACACAACGAGATATGTTTGACGAACAACCACTTGGCTATCGCAAAATTTTTAGGAACTCACATAACTTCATCTTCTGTTGTTTCGATGGGGTGTAGCAGGCAGGCGGTAACACCAAATTCGTTCCCCTACGGACGGGATGCAAAGATGTTCTTATGCCTAACACCTGCAAGTCCAGTCTGGCATTGAGATTGTCATTTGTTTTTCCAGAAACACCTAGTAACATTCCAATCAGGTTATCACATACATTTTTTCAATGTGCATAACATCCAAGTTATGGGGCACCCAAAGTTCTACCCAGTAAGGTAAGCGGAAGAATATGCTTTTTTCTTTCCAATTTCCAGTGACTAAGTCTACTCTAACTTTTGTGGGGGGCTGCGTTTTACCAAAGGTAATTGGTTGAAGGCACTATAACTGTTTCAACACCTCATCCCCGGAACGTCTTTGTGGGGCACTCTTTACCTCAACAGTTCCATCAAACACTCTTTTGTTTCTCCTCCATGGGTGATCGGACGGTAGGAATCGTCTATGGACCATAAAGGAACTTTTCCTCCCATGCTTTAATCTGTCGTAATGTGTGTCCATTTGACATACTGGACATGCCAGGTTACCATAAGTAGCCCAACCGGACAAGTTTGCATAAGCAGGGAGATCATTTATTGTCCAAAGTACAACATCGTGCATTTGGAAGTTCTCTTTACGGTGTGCATCATTTGTTAATGCACCATTCAACCATAACTCGTTGTGATCATCTATCAATGGCTCCAGATACACATCAATATCATTTGTTGCGGGTTTTAGACCACGAATCAACATTGACAATATGTAATTGGTATCTTGCAGGAAGGTCTCCGGTGATATGTTGTATGGAATCAACACAACTGGCCACATGCTGAATGGGTGACTCTTGTCACTGTAAGGATCGAACCCATCTGTAGCTAATCCAAGACTTACGTTGCGTGGCTCTGCCTGAATGGCATGATTCACGTTATCAAGTTTTCTCCATGCCTCTGTATCCGCAGGATGTCGTAGTACTCCATCTTTTATTCGGTCTGTAGAGTGCCAGGTCATAGATCCTGCTATTTTAGGAGACATGAATAGTCTTTGCAGCCTAGAAGTGAAAGTATTCGAGTACTTTAACGGGAAGTTTCCAACCCTTTTGCTTAGATTTCTCCGGGTTCATTCCTACTGCACTTTCATGACCTTGAAACCATCGTGACTCACCACATATTGGACATGCATTGAGATGCACGCATTCATTTCTAAATAGAATACATACATTTACACAAGCATGTATCTTCTGATAGTCCAAACCTAATCCAGATATAAATTTCTTTGCCTCATAGTACGACTTAGGTACTGTATTCTCAGGTGGAAGTACTTTAATCAGCATACAAAGCAACTCATCTGCGAACTTGTTAGAAACCTTGTACAGAGCCTTTAGATGTAGCAGTTCCACTAAGAAGGACATCTTGCTATAGGATACACACCCTGGGTATAAGCCTTTCTCACAATCTTCTAAAAACTTATAAAATGTCCTAGCCTCTGCATTGGATTCCTTACCTTCATCACGACTCATACCACACAATCCATTGGTTATCATATCTTCCATTTCTTCACGAGACGTGGCTGTCCTCCTGTTAGTAATGCTTTCTTCGAATTCTTCTCCATGGTCCACGCATGTAGTGTAACTTTGTAGTATTCCATATCTTTCCAGATGCAACTTCACCGTACTTCTCCCCAATAAAGACATACCAACACAATTATGGCATGGACAGTAGATTCTCCCATCCCATGACGCACACAAATAGGCAAAGTCCAAGAAAGAGGTAACACCTGCCTTATATTCCTGACTTTGTCCATGTTTGGTCATCCAGCTTTTATCCATCCTTAATGAGCCTCTGTTTATAAATGAGAAAATATTAAAACCAATATCACAACGTATCATGTAAGTAGACACTACTGTTTTCCACCCACCAAGTGTTTTACAACTGCTTTGTCTAGAAAATTGAATTATCAATTCTGTTACAAAACTGAGATCCTATGCATAGTCTTTGTTTAAAAGCAGTTATTAACTGCTGTATAATTATGTTGATAGAAGCTTTACTCGAACCCATGATAATTAACCAACTTTCTTCAACGACAAATTCTGTTAATTCTATTACTGTAATAGAGCAACAATCGTACAGTGTGTATACACTTAACCAAAAAATCAAACAGACGATTTTTAGTGAAACGCAACAGAAATTGGGAGAAACAGACACATTTTGTTATATCTACAGTCGGAAATCGCCTTCGTACGAATCAGATAAGCTGATTAAATAAGCTGATTAGATAAGCTGTTATGTCGAAACGGACACAGAGTCACTCAATTTGTTAACCGATTAGATAAGCTGATTTTTACGTGATGTACATTGAATGAAATACATTGACAACACAGCAGCTGGGTGAATTTCATTTTCTTATCTCAAACAATTAGACGTCAATTCATAATTTGAGGAGGAAACCGTACCTTTTTGTAATGCTGCAGGAAAAAAAGATGACGATGCAGGGAAGTTAAGTGAAGGTTGTCTCGGGGTGAAGGTTGGGAAGATTGGGTAGATCAGTTGTGAAGTGAAGTGAAGGCTGTCGTAAATAAGGTATGCAAAGCAACTTCGATCGATTTGTTCTGGTGTAATTACAGTGAGATTGGTTATGGAATCACTTTGAAGTGAAGGTGTCGTGGTGATTCAGAAGTCTAGGCTGAGGAAACGACTACGTAGGTCATCTGCTTCAGTTGCTGGTAAAATCCAAATTGTTATGTTAATTTGACAGGTCGGTATCCGAATTAGTAACGGCTAACTAAGTTTTAAATACGCACTTACTGCGACGCTGTTAACATATATATTACATCAACAAATATTAACAGTAAAACAATGAATCACAAATAGCATTAATCCATGATGTTGTTGTTGTATATTACCCTTAGATACGTATTTGTCAAGAATGTTTTAGGGACTGACACAACTAGTCGCGGTAAAAGTACACACTAAAGCATTGTTTCAGCTACGACAGAACGTCTGACTCTAAAACAACTCTATTCCCTCGAAAAATAGTGTTAACACAAATCATGCTTATTAACAACGACTACCTAGCGACAACACAATATTTTCGTGGCTGTTGAGGCAGATTCTTATAGTGTCTAATCAAAACTATTAAGTTTAGAGATATAACGGTATGGTCTCCATCCGACTTTCTTCCAAAAGTTTTGAAACTGTACGGGTAATTCTATGACTGCCGCTATTCAGGAGGTTTTTGAAAAATGAATTATTCTTACGAGTTGGAACAAAACATGTATGTGCCTGATTCCAAAATGTAGTAACCCTGTGTTTGTATCTCTATTTAGACTGATCAGTCTTTTTAATTCCATTTACAAGGTGATATAAAAAGTTCTAGTTAACAGAATTAGACATTGCCTGAAAAATCTCATTTCTCATTTTCAAACTAGTTTTGTCCCAGGGAGAAGGGGATCTGACAATGTGGTCCTACTAAGAGGTCCTCCATTATTCGAAGCATAAACAGGGGAAAAAAGTATGCATGATCATTAAAATTGACCTTGAAAAAGCTTATGACAGAATTGGATGAGATTTCATTAGAAGTACTCTTGAATTTTTTAAATTTCTTGTTAAAATCATTAGGTTGATCATGAATTGTATTTGCACTTCTTCGATTGAAATTTTATTTAATGGGTTTAGACAAGGTGAAATTTTATCCCCATATATATTCATCATGTACATCGAATATCAGGCTTTTCTTATCACGTTTTGGACAGCTTTTGTGCAATTTCGGGCCAAAGTCGTCAACTAGAGTAAGTCGACAGTTTTTTTCTCCAAAAACGTTTCAGATACTAAAAGAAACGATTTGTTAAAAGCTTTATCATTCAAAATGGTGGAAAATTTTGGGTCTTATCTGGGTTTCCCCCTTAATTTGTCCAATTCTAAAGTTAATTCCTTCAACTTTATCATGGGTAAAGTAAGGAGCAAACTTCCGGGTTGGAGGGCTAATCTCTTATCAATGGCAGGTAGAGTCACCTTGGTGAAGTTGGTTTTGTGTAGTATTCCATCATACTATATTCAATGTACAATGCTTCCTATTTCCGTTTATAAAGAAATTGACAGGAAAAACAAGAATTTTGTATGGGGATCCACATACCAGAAGAGGAAAAATCACCTTATTAGTTGGGAAGAAATTACAAAAACGAAAATGCTTGGGGGACTAGGAATTCAATCGACAACAATTCGAAATAAAGCTTTGTTGGGTAGCTTTGTTTGGAGACTGAAAAAGGAAACGAGCCCGTGGACCACGATTCTTAGACAAAGAATTTTGAGGCACAATGGCTCGATATTGACTTCTTCGAGCAAAACTCCTTGTAATTGGAAAGCTTTTAACGAAGGTATGAATACTCTTAAACTAGGAGTTGGGTGGCTGGTTGAAAATGGTAGGGACATTCAATTTTGGCATGATGTTTGGGTGGGTGATAAAAATTTGCGTTATGCTATCTATGGTCCACTTTCGCATGAGGAAGACAATCTAATGGTAGGGGATGTCTTTCCTAATGCCGAGTGGAACCTCGATAGAACTACTTTTGAATTTCCTAAAATCATGTTGGATTAGTTGCTTAGCATTCCGGGTGACCGGACAAATGAATATTTGGATTGACAAATTTGGAATTGCTCTAGGTCACGTAACTTTACAACTGCTTCTCCATATTCTCTTTTAGTGGGTCATGATGTTAATAGTCAGGTTCAGGATAATTGGGATTGGATCTGAAGAACTAAAACAATTATGAAAATGCATTATTTCATTTGGATGTGTCTCAAAAACAAATTAGCTACTTGCAAATTGTCGAATCATAGGGGTTGCAATATTAGCGATATATGCAGAATCTGTCAAAAAGAAGTGGAGGACATCGATCACATTTTGTGTGGGTGTGAGCATGCAAAACAAAATGTGGAACTCATTTATTTTGCCATCAAAAGTGGCTCAAGCAGCTCAACTACATTTGAACGATTGGATCAAGCTTGGTTGTTAGGTAGCAGGTACTCCTATTCAAGGAATTAAATGGGCCATGTTCATTCCTTATGCTATTTGGAATATTTGGAAAAACAGAAACTCTCTCATTTTTAAAGATAAAACTTTAAATAATTCCATTTTCGAAATTTCCTTATCTGAGGCCAGGTTTCATCAAACTGCTATTCAATTGATTGAGAACTTTAAGCCTTCAATATATATTGATGTTAGATGGCTCCGTTCAGAGCAAAGGTGGGTGAAAATCAACCAGATGGAGCATCTACGGGTAATATGAACCATGTGGGTTTAAAGAAATTCACTTAGAAACAGATGCCCAATCAGCCCCTAAGCTCATCTCTGATGAAAATTATTCAAATCTTAAACTAATGCCCATCATTATGGATTGTAGGAAACTCATGCTGCAATTCGACTGAATGAAGTTCTGACATATCTATTGAGAAACAAATGCGGTTCTTGACATCATGGTAGCTATGGGGATTAACCAGCGACAAATATACGTTATCCATGAAACTCCACCTACGGAAACAACAAATGTTATCTAAAAGGAAACTGTGGGTTTTGTCTACCCGAGGACAATAAAGTTTAGTTAATTATTATGTTGTATTAAGGATTAGGGTGTGAGATTCTCGTTACCCAGCTTGTTTTAAGTTTACCTAATTTATAAAAAAAAACGGTATTTCTGTATGTATATTAATGATGGATCAAAGTTAAAGGCTCAACGGGATGGCTCAAACACTATTGAGCCTTGAATAATTTATTTATCTGATTATTCACGAATAGTTGAGTCGTCCTATAATTTATTTTTCACTTTTATTTTGTCTTTTCCGCGGCTCAATCTTGGATGGATTGCCACTATATTTTATTAAATAAAAGAATTCTCCGCTCAACTGTCAGTGACGCGAAATAATAAAAACATCACGGCTAATTTTTTTCATTCGTGAAAAAAAATCAACTTTTCAATTTCCTGTTTCATCTTCCTATTCTTCGTCCCTCTTCTTTCCAACTTATTCTTCCCTCTTCATGTCAGAGAACTCTTCTTTATCCCTCTTCATCTTCCTCCTTTTCATCTTACCGCAGGCATAATGTCCGACCAGGAGCTCAAGTGGACGGTGGATGGAGCGGTTGGGGCTGAAGAAGACTCGTCGTCCCTTTGGTTGCAGTGGTGGGGATGGAGGTTCAGCAAATGGATTTGGTGGAGCTGGAGCTGTGACGATGGATGGAGATGGAGAATCGACGAACAATGGAGAAAGACTCGTCGTCCAGGTGAAGAAGACTTGAGTGAGACCGACCACCAGCAAAGAACCTCCGTCGGTAGAAGAAGACTCGACTGAAGAACCTCCGATGGCAAAATGAGGAGTGTCAGAGGAAAAAGGTCGACGGAGGTGGCCCGACCACCAGCAAAGATGTATATATATATTTTAAATATACATATTTTTGGTGGCTCATTTAATGAGTCGTCAAAGATAATGAATAAAAAAATAAAAGTATTTTCCATGGCTCATTTATTTGAGTAGTTAATTGTCACAGCTCTACCAAATTCAAGTCGTGATAAATCTCGCGACACTTCCCATAGCAGCTCCATTTCTGTTGAGCCTTTAAAAATTGTTTTTCCAGCTGTTAACTAAGAGGTCTTCTGTAGTGAGGGTTAATTACTTATTTGATCACGTATAATTGGTTATATAATTATTTTCTTCAAACTTAATTACCTATTTGGTCATGTACGTATATTTAATTATATGACAATTTGGTTCAAACTTTTCTTTTTGTTTTTGTCTTTTTCTTTTTCCAAACCCAAAAATGAGATTGTGAGTTTGTTTTTAAGATTTAGGGTTGTAATTTACTCTCAATTCTATTTATCCACTTAAATCGTATGTGACATTATATTTTTGCATATGTAGACACTTTAAAATTGTTCAAAAGCAACTCATTCAATCTTATAAAACGTTTCATTGTATCATTGATTTCTTTTCGCTTTTCTCACAAACCAATTTGTATATTTGGTTTTAATTTTCCTACAAAATTATTATCTAATATTTTATTTATTAAAATATCTCTAATAATAATTTTTAATTTTATTATAAAGTGTAAATATATTGTACATATATTATGAATTGAATGTATACTTTGAAAGTAATTATCTATTTGAAGGTATACTTTATCATAATTTATGACACTTTTAAAATATAATTTCTTTGTATATTTGTTAATGGTTTAATATATTAAAGAACTAATATATGATAAAAAAAATTATTTTAACTAATATATGAAATAAATCATATATGGTTCAAAATTCGAATCAATTTTTGTAATGTTATAGTAAGTAATATATGCTTTTGTAGAAAATTTTATTTAACTTATAGTCAAATACATTTGCGGCAATATACATAAAACAGAATACTATTAAATCACAATTTAAATTCAAAATCTATTTACACCTATATTTTCAAACGAACAAAAAAAAACAAATTCTAGTTTTGATTAATGATTCTTTCCATAGTTCATCACAACAACCTTAAGGATCTCATCCTCAATATTCTTCCATACACCTTAAGCGTCGGTACAATTTCATGGCTCAATTGAAAATGAGCTGTGATAATTCCCGGCCCAAATTCAGAAGTGCCGCCAAAATAATTATGGCGGCACTTTTGAGTTGAGCCGCCATAATTAATCATTTTTTTTAAACATATATTTTTAATTGAGCCGTGAAAAATATTTTCATTTTAAAAAAATGATGTTATAATAGTAACTGTTTGAACTGCTTTAACCAGAGCACAACTTGCTTTCTCAGGAACAGAACCCGATCCGTTGCAGATTTCGGTCTTCTAGCAGCAGTCTTGCTTAGATTTGTTTTGTTCAGTTATGTTATCTCTTAAAATTGATACGTTCTTCAGTGGATGAAGAAATCTATATGAATACACATTGAAATCATTCTATGTCTCTGTTTCGAAATAAAAATTCGCCGCCCCAGCCTTCCGCCTCACCTGCCTTCCGTCTCGCCAGCCTTCCAGCTCCAGCTCCGAAGCTCCACCGTCCACTTGAGCTCGGTGGTCGGAGGTCACGGTACTTCCAGCTTGGCGTTCCCGTCGACCATGATGAGGAGATCTGCAGGGTGGCTCTGTTAGAAAGTACGAACCTGAGTGCAACGATGTCCTTCCAGGCTCCATCCGCGTCGACCGTGTGTCCCTCATCAACAAGAATGGTGTCTATGGAAACACACGAAGAAGACACATGAAGAAGACATGAAGAATAAAAAATGAAGAACACATGGTGAACGCCAATGATGGAGCTCCGTCGTGAAGTGGGAAGAATTGAGCGTCGAATGGTGAACGACTCTTATTTAATTTCCAATGCTGGACACTTTAATGCTGGAGCTCTCCAATGCTGGACACTTTAATGCTGGAGCTCTGTAAATTTGTGAAGAAGACAAAGGCAGAAGAAGACAAAGCGGGAATTTTTTTAAAAGAAGCAGCGGAAATGGTCGAAGAAGCGGAAATTATTTGTTTGAAAATTTGAATTTCACGGCTCAAATCAAATGAGCCGTTAAAAATGGTTTTCTGAAAAATAATTAATAATTTAATAAAGGACGACTCAAAGTATAATTTAATAAGGGACGGTTGAGCCGTGGAAATTGATTTTGATTTAAAAAATAAATAATTTCCACGGCTTAAAGTATAAACAGTCGTTAAAATATTAATTTAATAAGAGACGGCTAAATACATTGAGTCGTGAAAATTAATTTTGATTTAAAAATAAACAATGTTCACAGCTCAAAGGATAATGGGCCGTGAATATTTAGCTAAAATTGTTTTCCACGGCTCAATAATGTTTGAGCCGTAATGTTGATTCGTAAATTGATAACTCTTCCGTAGTGAGTATCGACTAAAATTTGTAGATGGAGATTGTCGAAGCTGATGCAGGATTGCGCTCAAGAAATTAGAGTATCAGTATCGAAGCAAAATTGTCGAATAAGCCAGGTAGATTTGGCAAAAGGAGGAAAGGAAGGTAGACACTGCGGATGAAGCTAGACAATGCGGATGCAAGGGAGTCCAACCGTTAAAAGGGTTGTTCGTGGAGATATAGGAATCAAGAAATTCTGCATTAGACCTAGATCTGAAATGTCATCCTAAATCCATTATTTCATCCTAAAAGATGACTATAATCCAGATGGAGCATACCCAATCGAATATCCAGTAGAAGTATAAATTTGCGTAGCCTAATTGACAAAACCCTAAGTAAAGACAAAGAATAATGTATCCGTTCTTTCACTACTTTTTCTTCTTCTTCAACTTGTATTTACATTATGTGTAACAAACTGTCTCTCGGCTATGAGGCATAAACTGAATTTATGATTTCAATTGAACCCGGAAAATCAATTTAAAACCCTAAAATTAAGTTTCTGGGTTCGATTTACAAAGAAGAACAAGATTTCGAAGAAAACTAGCATGGATGAATAAATGAAGAAGATGAAGAAAGTGTATTTTTTGTCATTTTATCGAATAATAATTATTGTAACCAAATTGTATATGACCAAAATACGTAGTCATTGTGCTAATTAACCCTCAAAATAATATAATACTATTTAATGATGTTGATTTTTCTAGCGTAGTTTAAAGTTCAGAATTACATATTGTATCACGTGCCTATATTTGAGAGATTAGAATCTTCAATATTAATTTTAAACCTAGGAATCAATCGTGTTGACATATGTTATTGTCTGACTTATTCGAGTAGAGTGTAGACATACATTTCACTAATAATTATTGACTCACTGTTAGCGCAAGAAATTCTTTACAAATCGATATATTAAAAAATAAATGCACCTTAATCTTAATTAATGTGATAATAAATTTACATAAGTTAAAAATATATTATATGATATGTCATTCGAATGTTGTTCACCTATATTTTCACATTTACAATAATAGTTCATAAATTAAAGTATCGTACAAAAAGAATATATAATTTTTTATTATGATATTTAAAATGATACAAACTATATCAATAAAAATAATGAAATATACATATGAGCATTAAAATTATATATACTATTAAATAATGTGTATTTTTATAGTATTTATACAGATTCGGTGAGTCTGGCGCTTGTAAAAATAATAGCTATTTAGAGTTCGAGTTAGTGTTATCAGAACCGGACCGACCTTCGAACCAGCGAGGGAGCCGGTTCATGGTTCGGTAGGTTCAATTTGGTCCAATCTGGTTTGGCGTACGGTTTATTGTTCATAAGGGAAAAAAAATGAAAACTGTAGGTGAGATAGAGACGTGAGATTCTTGCCAAGGCAGACAGTCCAGATAACAGCAAGTCTGCTTACCAGAACTCAGACCTTACCAACTTACCAGATGTATCATCATCATTGTATCCAACAAGGTCATATTCAGTTACCAAACACAATCGAGTTGTCGTTAAATGAAACTCGGTTATCCTTAGGAGGTTGTACTATGGTCAGCTTCGAGGAGGGTCCATTTATCTGACTACTGTAAAAATCGCCTTTCTTTACCTCCACATAGTAATATTGTTGAACAACCTGCATCCAAATGAACAACTCAATATGAAATACTTACTCATAATAAGTTAATAACAATGTGAAATGTAAATCAGATATACAAATATTATAAATGATATTGATGTTTTTCTCACTTACCATCCACTAAGCGGAAGCAAGAAGCCCTCTTGGTCGGATCGATTTCACATAAGCATATGCAAACTCAAGAGTCATCTCCATGTGTTTTGTTGGATCTTGATTTCCTGAATACTGATTTGGCGGTGAATTGAATGCCAATGGAAGGATGAAGATTGCTCTCGCCTTAGCTCCGGTGAACCTGCAGGAAGGGGATCGCAACAGAGGGGGTGTCTCTGGATCCCTCCTCAATGCTTAAATGAGTATATGTGTGTATATGAACTCAAAACGTAACTTAATGTATGTAAAGAAAAGGTATTTATAGAGTAAGGAGACCAAACCGTAAAAGGCAACAACATATCTTAATGAATATTGTGCTGGTGAAGATTAGGATAGCAGATATTACGGTTATGGTGTAATATTGCAGTTACCATATGTAATATTTACAGAATATGTGCCCGATATATGCACGATAACCTGGCCATATCTTTAGTGACGGTTCGTGGGACCAGAGAAGAGAGGTAGGGCTCTCTTTGGGGAGAATACTCCTATGGCGAGCAGTAGGAGTCCGCGACTTGGGGTTAATGGCAACCAGTGATAGAGCCTTTGGCGTCCACTTTAGCTTGGCCTCGATACTGGGCCACTATCGAGGGTTAGATCGACCTTAACATGGGCCGGTTCGGTTCGAATTACATGGGTTTCACCCCCTTCAAAGTTATAGGGCCTTTGAGGCCTTTTTCTTATTGGGTTGTCACTATCAATACCCAACATTTTCCCCCGAAGCTTGAGTGAAGTTTCTTCGGTCGAGCTTGATTCTTCGATAGGGTTTGAGATAGTGACACTTGAATTCGATCTTCCTTGTCCTTTTCTGCTATTTGTACTCCTTTGAACATTTTATGCTCTTTGCCGACCAATCGTTTGGTTTCCTAGAGTTTATGGAATATTCGATCATTTATTCCTTATTGGCGAGCACTTGGTGCTGCGAGGGTTTATGGATGTTTATCCTTCACTCTTTGGCGAGCACTGTATTTGAAAGGGTTTTCCAAAAGGGCTTAGCAACGCATTGCCGATCACTTTATCTGAATAGTGGACTTGAGCATTTAATGACTGCACAGTCATCCAGAAGTCGAACGGGCATTTGAGGCATGCTTGTCATTTATTCTTCCGTAACCCAAAGGTAGTCTGACAGTTTCTGTACTGGACGGCCGTTTGTCTCCCCGGGGTGTCTCTTAGAATTCTGACATTGCTTCGATTTTTATCCAAAAGATACAATTAATCTCTGAGCCGTTTCGATTCTGTCTATGACGATACTCCTATTTTGTCTATATAAGGAACATAACCTCTACTCGTTTGTCTTTTACGCGTTCTAATCATTCCAATTCTAGAGAGTTCTGTGCTTCCCTGCTTTTCCCAGCACTCTGTTTTTCAAACCTCTTTTTCCCCTCTTTCAATTTCCGAAACTTCAAACATGCATCAATGGCTTCCAGGAATCAGTCCGCAGAAAAGACCAAGGCCACAGCCAACATGCCTTCTTCTTCAAACCCCAAGGTGCCCGCGAAGGCCGCCAATGCTCCCCTGAAAATCAGGGACGGTTCTTCTCTGGCTTCTACCCAAAGGAACCCTACTTCTGAGCTGATTCCTGGTCGATCGGCGGCCACACCTGCGCTGGTGGACGGAACAGAAACCAACGTGCCCCTCTTTTCTCCAAAAGGTAAACACACATGTTTTCTGTTCACTGCTTTTCTGATAATGGCTCCTGTTTTTTGTCTTGTTTTCATATTGTTCTTGCCGTATATTGATATTCTAAGTAAATATCAAGCCCAACGAGTTGAATCCGGCTCAATTCAAGATGATGGGCACCACAGGTGGCCTGAGTGAAACTAATGCCCCCAGGTATCTAGGCTTAGAGTTGCATTATCCTCGTGATGGAGAGGTTTACGTCTATGCGGACCAGATCGATGGTGCATTGCGTTTTCCTCTCTGCGAAGATTTGCAAGAACTATGCATCTATTACGGGATAGGTCCCACGCAGCTAGTACCCAACGCCATTAGGATGTGGGTTGGATTCAAGTTCATGTGTTTACGTCAAGAATAGACGTATTCGCTGGCCTTGTTCCGATGCTTTTTCCGACTGGCCGCCGGAGCGAACCACCTCCATCATTCCCAGTCCCGATGGCCTAAATTTGAAGAATGGCGAAGCCAGGCGTGGAACTGGAATGTCCATTTTCGGTTGGTGGATGACTTCCGTGCCACCAACTCTAACTATAATAAGTTTTACTTCTTTTGTAAGGGGAACGTGACTTGGGAGTTGTCTCAGCCGGAAAGGGATACTCCCCCTGTCTTTGGCAAATTGTCTGGGAGCGACCAGAACGCCATCGACGATTTCTTACGATTGCATAAACAATCGAACTTTTGTTCGATCCGTTCGGTAGCTGAAACCACTGAGTGGATGCTTGAGATGGCGGGCATCCATCAGGTCTCGCCAATTTCTATTGATTGGGTCATTTTATAACCTTTTCTTTAATTGATTGTAGGCGCTCGGAGCCACAAACTCATGGGTCTCTTTGATGACCAGGGTAAGGTGGGGCTATCTCTGGACCAGGCATCGCTGAGCCTTCCTCCTCCTACTTCTAGGCGTTCCTCGAAACGAAAGCCTGAGGAGGATCGTCCCTCAGTTACTCCTGGCTCTCGCCAGCCAGGTATATAACTATCTTAATTATTTATTTTTCCTCTGTCTTTACTTTCGGTTTCTAACGCCTTTGTTAATCGTTTGCAGAGAAGACCGCTGCTGATGTGGTTCCTAACCCCACTCCTGCTAAGAAGGCTAGGAGTTCGGGGGAAGATTGCCCAGCTCTTCCTAAGGGTCCTGATGCCCCCAAGGAGAAGGCGCTGGCGGTGGTCGCGGCGACGCATCCTCCGTCCAATCGTCCTGCCCCCATTCCTCCTAAGGAGACCGGGGTTCGCAAGAAGAGGCCAGTCGGCCAAGGCCCCTCAAAGGCTTCCCCTGGGGAGTATTGCCCCATTGTGGGCTTGTTCCAGCCGCCCAGGGCTGCGAACTCTAGGGGCCTCTGGGTCCCTTGTGGAAATCTCCTTGTGGAACTCTAGGGGCCTCTGGGTCCAAAAGGCGGAGATTTCTGACCAGAAGATTCTCCAGGGTAACCCAGACTTATGCACGCAGCACCTCGAGGGGATTGTTCCTCCCAAGGACCGGTCCTTGGTTCCCTCGTAACTTCCCGCCATCGAGGGGATGATGAGGTCACACTTCAAATGGATCGCCCTGGTAAGATCTCTCATCTTTGTTTATCTTCATATCGTCTGTTTAATTTTCCTTAGAGTAACAGTACTTTGCCCCATTTTTTCTTATTGTCAGCTCGTTCGAGAGGAGCTGGCGATTGGTCGGGTCGTCGGGGAGCTTGCCAATAAGCAGACTAACCTGCTTATCGAGCTCGAGCAGTACAGAAGTCTGGGGTTCAACCCCGACCAGATGGAAGGCTTGAATGAGACGGCCGACTCAGCGGTTTTCTTGGTGGAACACGCACTAAGAGGAATATTTCCGGAAGGAGGAGAGGATCCTTGCCTTCGTCAAGAGGAAGGAGGAGAGGCTCCTTGCCTTCGTCAAGAGGAAGGAGGAGAGGCTCCTTGCCTTCGTCAAGAGGAAGGAGGAAAAGGCGGCCCTTGCCATTAACAAGCGGGCGAGCACTGAGCTCCAGCTTAAGGTGTCTGACAAGTACTCTACCTAGGTGGAGGCTGTCAATTCTCGCTTGAATGCGGAGCTAAAGGAGGCTGAAGCCCAGAGAGCTGCTGCTGAGGCTCAAAGGGTTGCTGTAGAGGCCAGGGGGAACACCCTGGAGAAGGAGAAGGAACAACTTGCCATGCAGCTAATGTCTGTTCCATCCCCCCAAAGTGTAGTCGAGGACTTTAAAAGGTCCAAGGAATTTACCGATTGCGCTTTGGAGGTGTTGAAGGCTGAGGTGGCCTCCTATCTCCAACTCCTGGTCGAGGACATCCAGGTGGTCGACCCCAACTTTCCTCTTTGGGAAGTTGATTCCCTTAAGCCTTTCCTCCAGAGCACCCTTCCCAATTAGACTCCTCTTGCTGTTGCTGAGGAAGTTGCCCCCCGAGTGCCTCCACTCCTGGAGAGCCTAAAACCTGAAGTCTCCAACTTATCCGGCGATCATATTTCTTCTTTATTTTTGCATTTAGATAATAGTTTTTCATCTTCTCTTGTATTTTGGGAATGTCTTGTAATTATTTTTGGATTTTAGACTATTTTTTATAATATTGAATGCCTTTTATATTCATAAGCCTCTATTTATTCGACTTTGAATGTGTTTGGCGATTCCTCTGATGTCTTAATCAAAATTACCTTGGACTCTTCTTTGTTGTATAAGGGTCTCGACCCTTAGGGACTTGGACCTTTTTTTAGGCCTGAAATGATAAGTCTTTGTAAACTTATCCATTCTCCTTGCCAAGTAATAACATTTGAAAGAAAACGATCATCAATTTGAAGATGTGTTACCTTGTCGAAGTTTAAACCTTTGGGAGTGTTCGCCTAATCCTGAGGAACTTGTTACTCAAAGTTTCTTCATCTACAGTGATCGCTTAAAGCTCTTTCCCAATCTTCTAGAATTCGTTTCACAAAGGAACTATTATGGATTGCTCGCTTTGGATATAACTTCTTCGAAATTTGCCCACCTTAGAAGAGAATGGCTTCCTTGACGGATTCCTTGTCTTTGGCTTTAAGACTTCTGCCTGATTTTGATAACAGGTCTTACGCCTAACTTTGGTGTGAGGTCTTTTATTTTGCCTAACTTTGTTGCTAGGCCTTTTTCCTGACTTTGCCGTCAAGTCTTTCGTTTTGCCTAATCTTGGCGTTAGGTCTTTTGCATGACTTTGGCGTCAGGTCTTTTTCTTTGCCTAACCTTGGCGTTAGGTCTTTTGTTTTGCCTAACCTTGGCGTCAGGTCTTTCGCCCAATTTTGATATCGGGTCTTTTGTTTTCCCTAACTTTGTTGTTAGGTCTTTTACCTGACTTTGGCGTCAGGTCTTTCGCCCAATTTTTATATCGGGTCTTTTGTTTTGCCTAACTTTGTTGCTAGGTCTTTTTCTTGACTTTGGCGTTAGGTCTTTCGCCCAATTTTTATATCGGGTCTTTTGTTTTGCCTAACTTTGTTGCTAGGTATTTGGCCTAACTTTGGCGTCAGGTCTTTCGCCCAATTTTGATATCGGGTCTTTTGTTTTGCCTAACTTTGTTGCTAGGTCTTTCGCCTGACTTTGGCGTCAGGTCTTTCGCCCAATTTTGATATCGGGTCTTTTGTTTTGCCTAACTTTGTTGTTAGGTCTTTCGCCTGAATCGGTCATCAAGTCTTTTGCCTTATTCGGTCATCAGGTCTTTCGCCTGACTTTGGCGTCAGGTCTTTTTTCTTCGATGCCTGATTCGGTCATCAGGTCTTTTGCCTGACATTTGGCGTCAGTTCTCTCGCCTGATTCAGTCATCAGGTCTTTCGCCTGACTTTTGGCGTCGGGTCTTTTTTCTTCGATTTGATTCGAGTAGTCACGCTTTATGAAGGAATGACTTGCTTTTATTGACATAACATTTTGATTACAAGCTATGTATAAAACCTTCTTAAATGTTCAGAGTTGAATGGACGGGGTAACCTTTCGCCTTCTGTGGTTTCCAAATAGTAAGATCCTGGGGCGGCGATCTCTACTACCTTGTATGGTCCTTCCCACTTAGCTGAAAGTTTGTTCTGACTATCCAGTCTTGTAAATTCATTCATTCTCATAACCATATCCCCCACGAAAAATTGGCGAGCGCTGACTTTCCTGTTGAAGTACCGAGCAGTTGCCAGTCGCCTTTTAGCTTGTGTTTTTCTGATTGCCACCTCTTTTCTTCTGTCAAGTCGAGGTCTGTCCTGCGCTCGATTTCGTTTGCCTCAGTGTTAAAATGTAGGATACTCTGGGTGGGCACCGCTATTTTGGCGGGTGCTACTGTTTCTGTTTCATATACTAAACTGAAAGGTGTTTCTCCAGTGTCTGCTTTAGGCGTTGTTCGGATAGCCCATAGTACGTTTTCCAGCTCCTCTGCCCAGTTTCCTTTGAATTCTTGAACCCTTTTCTTGAGTCCTGCTAAAATGACTTTGTTGGCTGCTTCAGCCTATCCATTTGTTTGAGGATGATGCACTGAGCCGAACCTGTGATCGATATGGTATTCTTCGCAGAGCCATTTAAGTTCTTTTTCTACAAATTGTGGACCATTATCACTGATGAGTATCTTGGGAACGCCAAATCGGGAAAATATGTTGATCTGCAAGAACTTGATCACTTGAAATTCTGTTGTAGAGGCCAAAGCTTTCGCCTCTATCCACTTGGTGAAGTTGTCGATCGCCACTATGATGTGAGTACTTTGCCCAGTACTGATGGGAAAAGGACCCAATATATCTATTCCCCATTGAGCAAAAGGCCAGGCGCCTACCATTGAGGATAGTAGTGTTGGCGGTCGACCGGATTGTGGTGCGAACTGTTGACAAGTCGCGCACTTCTGTGTTAGTTCAGCCGCATCTTTTCCCAAGGTTGGCAAGTAATAGCCTAGTTTGAAGATCTTTCGTGACAATGAACGTGCACCTTCATGGAATGCTGCAACTCTTTCATGGACTTCACGAAGAACCCTATCTGTTTCGGGATGAAAGATGCACCTTAGATAAGGGGTTGAGTAGCCTTGCCTATAGAGTTATCCATCTATGATCAAGTAACTGGCTGAAAGGCATCTTATCCTTGTGGATTCACCTTCGTCTTCTAGGAGAATTCCCTCTTTCAAGAAGTTCTGGAATGGAGTCATCCATGTTACCTGTCTTTGAATGTTAAAGACCTCTGCTAGGTTGTCGAGAAATGAACATAAGGCTTTTTCCAGGAACTGTACGTCTTGAATTCTTGTTCCTCCAAACGCAAGCTTCCTCAAAGAGTCTGCCATCTGGTACTCTTGGTGAGGAATAGACTGAATCGCAAAATTTGGGATTTCGGCGACGAGATTCTTGGCGATATCGAGGTACTTCTTCATCTTTTCCCCTTGCTTCGTAAGTTCCATTGACCTGGTTGACAATTAGCTCAGAGTCGCTTTTCACCCTGAGTGCGGATATACCTATTCCTTTTGCAAGTCTGAGTCCAGTAATAAGAGCCTCGTATTCTGCTTCGTTATTGGTCGCCTGAAATGTTAGGCCGATCGCATACTTCAAAGGCTCTCCCTTAAGGGGGATGAGAATTAGACCTTACCACGAGCCTTCTCTTGACGAAGATCCATCTGTATAAAGTTCCCAGATTTGGCTTGTGTCTGCTGATGAACTTGGTCTCCTTTCTACTTCTGCCAGACCATTGCTTGTACTTTCCACTATAAAATCAGCCAATGCTTGACCGTTGATGGCCGTTTTTGGCACAAATTTGATCATGAACTCGCTGAGCTCGATCGCCCACTTGACCATTCTTCCTGAAAAATCTGGTTTCAGCAGGAAGTTTTTGAGAGGCTGATTGGTAAGACCTGTAATGTCGTGCGCGTGAAAATAAGATCTTAGCTTTCGAGCAGCAATAACTAAGGCATATAGATACTTCTCAATCTGGACATATTTTATTTATGCAGAATTAAACATCTTGCTAACAAAATACACTGGACTCTAGAAATTTTCTTCTTCCCTTATTAAGACGACGCTGGCTGCTACGTCGCTGATGCTTAAGTAAAGGAAGAGTTTCTCTCCAGGAATAGGTTTCGCCAAAGCCGGAAGTGTTTGAATATGTTTCTTAAGGGATTGGAATGCATCTTCGCAGTCTGGCGTCCACTCGAACTTGCGGTTGGCTCTTAGAGTTTTGAAGAATGACCTGTCGCTCGCCCTGGAAAGGAAGCAGTTGATTGCAGCTAGGCGGCCATTCAGACATTGGACCTCCTTATGGCAAGGAGGCGACTTCATCTCTTCAATATCCTTAAGCTTTTCTGGGTTCGCCTCAATTCCTCGCTCACCTACCATGAATCCCAGAAATTTACCAGACTTGATACCAAACGCACACTTTGCTGGGTTCAGGCGAACACTGTGCCTCCTCATGCATTCGAAAGCTTCTCGAAGATCCGCTGTTTGAGGACTGCCCTTTATTGTTTTGACAAGCATGTCGTCCACATATGCCTCCATATTTCGCCCCAGCATGTCTTGGAACAGGCGGTTCACCATCCGCTGATTGGTCGCCCCGGCATTGATTATACCAATGGGCATTACTTTTGTAGCAACGAATGTCCCCGTCTGCATAGAAAGTTGTATGGGCCTCGTCGTCTGGGTGCATCCGGATCTGATTATAGCCTGAGTAGGCATCCATGAAGTTCAGCATCTCGTGACCAAAGGTTGCATACTGATCAATTCTAGGAAGACGATAGGAGTCCTTCGAGCAAGCTATGTTCAGGTCGCGGAAGTCTACACACATCCTCCGCTTGCCATTTGATTTTTTTGACAAGAACTGGGTTGGCGACCCAGCTCTGTAATCTCACTTCTCTGACGAAATCGGCCTCGATCAGCCTGCCAACATCCTGCCTGATCGCTAAACGCTTGTCTGGCTCGAATGATCTCCTTTTCTGAGCAATTGGCTTGATGGAGGGATTTATCCTCAGCTCGTAAGAGATGATGTCAGTGCTAATACCCGGCATGTCACTCGGTTTCCATGCAAAAAACTTCTTGAATTCCTTGAGGAGGGCTGTCATAGCCTGCTTCTGGTCGTCGTTCAAGGTGGTCCCAATGCGCACCTTCTTGTCTGGACCATCGATTTCAACCTCCATTAACTACTCCATGGGTGCCGGTCGAGCCAAATCCTCACGAGGGTCAGCCTCTGTCTCGATAGCGAGGGCTTCCCTTTGATTTTTCCTGCGTAGGCAGTTCACGTAGCATTGTCGCGAGGAAGGCTGATCACCAAGTACTTCTCCAATCCGGTTGGGTGTCAGGAACTTCATTTTTTGATGGACCGTGGAGGCCACAATCTTGTTGGGATTGATCGTGGTCCTCCCCAGGATGGCGTTGTATGACATAGGTGAGTCGACCACCAGGAAGGTGACTGACACCTTGATGCTCTTCCATCCTTCGCCCGTAATCACTGGCAGGGTTATTGCCCCCAACGGATAAGATGTTCTCCCCGCGAAACCGATCAATGGAAAATCGACCCTCTTCAGGTCACGCTTGGACTTTCCCATCTTCTCAAAAGCGTCCAAGAACAGAATATCTGTCGAGCTCACTCCATCGATCAAAATTCTCTTCACATTACAATCGTCGACATCAGCTGTGATAACCAGGGCATCGTTGTGAGGGGTGGTGACATGTGCAAAGCCATCTGGAGAATGAAATGACAATGTCCTCTTCAGGTCGAGGTCGTTTTCCCAGCTGGACCGCTGTAAAAATCTGAGTCGCATAGACCTCCCTTGCATGTGACCCCTTGCCTCCAGCACCAAACCCTCCAGCAATCAGGTTGACTACCTTCTTCCTCTGGGATGGGCCGGATTGCTCAGGCGGAGCTGGCGAGTGGTTCCGACGTGGTGGCGTTCGACTCCTATCTTGTCCCATCACAAACTCTTTCAGCATTCCCCTTTGAATAAACTTCTCGATGTCGCGCTTGAGGATACGACAGTCATCAGTCTTGTGCCCCTTGCACTTGTGATATTTGCAATAGCTCTTAGTGTCCTTCCCCATGGGCTGACCACTCCTTCTAGGCATTGGTGGCCTTGCCAGAGACCTTCTTGTTGGAGGTTATGATGTTGTCATTATACTTTAGGGTCTGTTTAAAACTAGTCTGAATGTGTATGGATGTCTTTGTAAATATAGAAAGGTTAAGTTTCTTCTATAAATAGTTAGAAGGACTAGTTTGTGGGAAAGAAATTGTTTATGGTTCAATAACATATTTCTCATTCTATTTCTGTTATTTTCGTTATGTTCTCCATTTTCCAGTTTATTCATAAATTATAAGGTTTGCCTTCTTCAATTCAATCTGAGGAGTTCATCATTTTGGTTTGAGATTTTCAACATGGTATCAGAGCCTGCCGATCGAGAATTTTGTGAGTATTGATTTGAGATATTGCTATTGTTTACTTGTGAATTGAAAGATTTTGTGATTCTACTTGTAGTCATCTGCGGTGTTGAGATTAGCTGTTGTCTTGACAATGGATGAATCATTTCCTGTTTTTTCGAATAAGAAGATTTGTCAGCTAGTAGGAGATGAGAATTTTCCGTCTTGGAAGCAACAAGTGTCGCTAACTGTTCATGGATTTGATTTAGAGTCGCATCTTGTTACTCCATGTACGATTCCACATATGTTGTTGACAGAAAATGGTATGAATATAGTCAATCCTGAGTTTACGAAGTTCAAGCAACGTGACAGTGCTCTGGCGTCGTGGTTACTGACTTCAATATGCTTGCAAGTAAACAAAGGATTGATTGGTTGCATGACATCTTTTTCTATTTGGAGCAAACTTCATCAGGTGTTTTCATCCTCGTCAACAACTCGGATCATGAGCCTTTATGATCGATTGAAGGTGCGTAAACTTCCTCACCAGTCAATGAGAGATTACTTAGATGAGATTCATGTTGTGATTTCCATCTCGTCTAGTACCGCCGAGATCTGCCTATTTAAGGGCGTAAAATACCCGGGGACCTCTGTTTGAGTCTTGTTGTCTCGGCCCTTCTTTTCCATCTTACCGTCTCAGTGGACGCCGGGGGTAGGGACTGGTGTCCCGATGCCATCTCCTGATCCTCTTGGGGGGCTTTGGTGCCAAGATTTCCAGTTTCTGCTGATCTGGGCCCAGCGGCTGCGGGGCGAGAATTTTCCAGAGGAGCAGGGCTTCTCTACGAGCTTGTCCTAAGATGGCCTCCAGAAGGGATATCATCTCCGGGGTTAACTGGATGTTTTCCCCAGCGAAGTGGACGGTTTGCGGAGCGGGAGTCTCGGAATTGCCGACGTGTTCTCGGGCCGGCCTCGGGGGGACGGCATTGGGAACTGCTTGGCTATCATGTTCTTGATGGAGCGGTGAAGCTGCTGTGGAATCAGAGTAGTCAGAGGGTTGCTCATTGGTCTGTTTCCGGCAATTGCTTTTGGATCGAGTTTGCATGGCTGTATCACTCGATTCCCATAGACGGCGCCAAATGTTGGTTCTTGATTTTCTGAATGCTGACTTGGCAGTGAATTGAATTCCAATGGAAGGATGAAGATTGCTCTCGCCTTAGCTCCGGTGAACCTGCAGGAAGGGGATCACAACATAGTGGGTGTCTCTGGGTCCCTATCGAATGCTTAAATGAGTATATGTGTGTATATGAACTCAAAACGTAACTGAATGTTTGTAAAGAAAAGGTATTTATAGAGTAAGGAGACCAAACTGTAAAAGGCAACAACATATGTTAATGAATATTGTGTTGGCGAAGATTAGGATAGCAAATATTACGGTTATGGTGTAATATTGCAGTTACCATATGTAATCTTTAGAGAATATGTACCCGAGATATGCTGGATATCGTGGCCATATCTTTAGTGACGGTTGGTGGAACCAGAGAAGAGAGGTAGGGTTCTCTTTGAGGCGAACACTCCTATGGAGAGCAGTAGGAGTCCGCGACTTGGGGTTAATGGCGGCCAGTGATAGAGCCTTTGGCGTCCACTTTAGCTTGGGCTCGATACTAGGCCACTATCGAGGGCCAGATCGAACTTAACATGGGTCGGTTCGGTTCGAATGAAATGGGTTTCACACCCTTCAAAGTTATTGGGCCTCTGAGGCATTTTCCTTGTTGGGCTGTCACTATCAATACCCAACATGTTTCACCTACCAATAGGAAAAAGAAGGATTTGAATAACTCAGTGAGACATAACTATGGAGGAAAGGGAAGACCAAAAACTTTTGCTATTGGGAAACATACTAGGTAACATATCCATGAAACAATGAACTCTCATAATAGAAAAAAGAGCAAGCAACGAATCAAGCATTGATACTATTCTCTCATACCTCTCTAAAAGAATAGCTCTTTGCTTTTACAACATTTAGTTTTGGAAACATCTAACACTTTTCTCTCACATTAAACAATCTAATCAAAATTACATGTCAAACTTACATATATTACAGACATCCACCAATAAGTTAGATATGCAAGACACTTACTCTGCAAAAATTCTACAGCTTGGCATATATCACCCAGGGATGGATGATGGTGGTATCTCACGTCTAACCTAACCTGGAACGTGAGTCTTGCTGCGTGAGTCCGCCTGCTACGTGAGTCCTGCTAGGGCTATCCTATTGCGTGAAGGAGTCCTACCGCCGGCTGTCCTGTTGCGTGAGTCTGGCTGCCTCCTGCCTCCTGCATGAAGGGATGCGGTTGTGATGTGTCCTGCCTCAGAAAACTGACTGAGCAAAGTGTTGAACAAACAATTAACCTAGTAGTGAAATCGATAGATTTCACAATGCATAAAACCAATCGGTTTCTGCAAAACAAAACCAATCGGTTTAAACCGAAAAACCGATTGGTCTGTAAAAACTATCAGTCTAAAAAGTGAACCAGAAACCAATCGTTTTTTTAAAAAACCGTCCGGTTTTCCAAAACCACCCGGTTCAAACAATGTCTAATTTGTAAAACGGTCTTTTAACTTAACCAAACCGAACAGGGGTCCGGTTCCCGATCGGACCATCAGTCCGGTACGGTTCTGATAACACTGGTTCGAAGCTCTATTTTTTAAAAACCTCTAAATAAACAGTTTCCACGTGTGTCACTACTCAATGTCTTCTCATAATTTTTTTGATGTTATATAATCTTTGATCTACAATAGCTTCCGTTACTACTTGCTTCTTCATTCCTTATTGATATCTTTCAACTTCTATTACTTCATTTTTTATCGATATATTTCTACTCCTATTTCTTGATTCATTGTCAATATCTTTCAACTCCGTTCGACTTCTACTTCTTGATATCCTATTGATATCTTTTGAGTTCTACTTTCTGATTCCTTGTCGATGACTTTTAACTCTTGCTTCCCTATCTGATATATTTTTATGATTGTTCATTCTTATCTTCACTGTACCAGGTACATTTCCGTTTATTCATTTTTCTCTTCTCTCCTCTGATTTTTTTCCCTGTGTGGATAGGTCATAGGTGTGGAGCCTTGAGATGGTGTCAACAAATAAGAAGAAGGAAAAGGAACAAGAAAACAGAAATTAAGATGAATGTTAAAGTCTATAAAATTTAGATATTATCATTCTATTAGTTTTTATCCTTTAGTTTATCTATATTAATTAGTTTATCCTCTTATAGAGATTAAATGCATTCAGGTACCTCAGAAGTTGAGTTTTTACATCCAGGTACCCCACAAAAAAATTTACTTTAAGGTACCCCAAAAGTTGTAAGTGTAGCTACTTTATTTGGACATCCAAAATGAATGCAAAACGTGAAACGTGTCAGTCACGTGACTCACTTAATGTTGCTATCATCTAGCTTTTGTTTGTAAAATGTTGTTTTAAGGTATCTCTTGTTTGTAAAATACTGCTCTCATATATATCATCTTTCTTCACGTGACTGACACGACCAACGTTTTCCATCTAGTTTGGATGTCGACATAAAGTAGCTACACTTACAACTTCTGGGGTACTTAAAAGTAATAAATTTTTTATGAAGTACCTGAATGTAAAACCCCAACTTCTGGGGTACCTAAATGCCTTTAATCATTCCCTTTATATTTAGTTTATTTTTTTCAATTATATATATAGTTAGATATATAGTATGAGTATATTTATAGATAATATCGATATATATAGATAATTCTTTTTGTACTATATATATACACAGTTCTCTATGTATAAAATAACAAGTTTCACAATACAATGGAGTGAGATATTTATTTCATCTCGTTCAAGTGTTCATGTTATATTAATTTTAACAAAGTTGTCACTACTTAATCCTCTTCTCATAATTTTTTTCCTGTTATGTTATTATATAAAGAGGAGCATATTTTTTTAATAATCTTTTGTCATGATGATGTAATAACTTAGCAAATTTACTACCAGCTATGGCCTCAACTTTGAGGTAATAAGTAATATTATTTTCTTGTCTTCTTCATTCTGTAATGGAGATAAAAGATGGATTCTGATCATTAACTCATTATGACGAAGGGAGTTGGGTGGAGAAGAAGAGTGGCGAAAGGAAGAGACAGGTATGAAGCAAGAAAAGAGGCGGATCCCTCTCAACTATTAGGTTTGGTGAAAGATGCAGAAGTATTTGACAGTTCCTCCTTTGAAGCCATCGCAGAACAGCTTTACTCTGGAATTCTTCTGAACAATGGGAAAAAGGTAATTAATTTAGTATCAGATTCATGAATAAATAAGCTAGCTAACATTCTATTAATGAATATTGCAGAAACATTAGGTGGTCAAAGATCTGCACACCAACTGCTTCCTGCTCTTTCCAAAAACTCTGGATATTGCGAATTCCGAATACGGTGATAGATATTGGAGATGGGAATCTGTGACCGAGACAAGGTTAGAAGCGATGTTCCGGTAAAAGAGGTTTCGTATTATGATTATGTCAATCCTTAAGTAATTAATTAATGAGATGATATGTGCATCCATGTAGGAATTGAGGTTGTGCTCAGATTGCAATCCTGAAGGAGGTTTGCTTTTTAAGGATTATTGGTAGTTTCAATACGATGTTTCTATCTGCAGGAGTTGTGTACGAGGTTGTGTTTGTGATTAAGCTGAAGACAAGTAATTTTGGTTGGGGTGGTCTGCCAGTGAATTTAGAAGTCACTCTTGACAAATAATATGTGGTTTAGTTAGTTTTTTTGAAAAAACCATGTAATCTTTTTGGTCAAGCAAACCTTATTAATACTACACAGTTCATGCCTATTAATCCTACCTAACCTTATAATATCTTTCCAAAGTGCTTTCGTCTATGACAGGTTCATTCACGATAATATCTTTATTGCACATGAAGTATTACATCATTTGAGGGCCAATAAAAAGAGAGGGATCAGAGAGAGGAGTGTGTTGTAAAACTGGATATGAACAAAGCATATGGCCAAGTGGAATGAGAGTTCTTTATAGCAACTCTCAAGAAATTGGGAGTTTCAGGAACATGGTGCAGGTGGATAGAGGAATGCATAACGAAGGTCCAATACAGTGTGGTAATAAATGGTAAGAAGACAAGAAGATTTAGGTCGACTAGGGGGATAAGGCAAGGAGACCCATTATCTCCTTACTTGTTTATCCTAGTGGTGGATGTACTATCTCGACAGATAAGTCAGGATGTAGAAGAAAGAAGGATGGAGGGTATTCAAATGAAAAGGACATGCCCAGAGATACACTATTTACTATTCACGAACAACTCAATATTTTTTATAAAGGCGACTGAGAAGAATGTGAGGGTCTTGAAGACAACAATTGAGAGATATATTACGTTGTCTGGACAGCGAGAAATACGACTAAGAGGGTGATAGCGGAAACTTTTGGCATAGAGGTGGTGGTAGATGCAGGGAGGTATCTTTGTAATGTCTTTATTCAGGTTGCCTAAAATGTGGTGTGAGGATGTAGCGAGGCTAATAGCGCGATGTTGGTGGAATGGGCGGGATGAAAAAAGGAAGATACATTGGGCTAGATAGAATTGGCTTACTCTGCCGAAGTACATGGGAATGGGTTTTAGAGATATGGTGGACTTTAACAAGGTGATGCTTACAAAAAAGCATGGATATTACATAACGATGATGAGTCAATCTGGTCCAAAGATTTGAAAGGTTTGTATTACCCAAGGGGAGGTTTGATAGAGGCAAATAAGGGCGCAAGGCCTTCGTGGGCATGGGCAAGTATTTATCAGGAAGGGATATATTAATTGGCAAGCAGGGAGAGAAGATAAGATCAGAGTCATGAAGGATGCATTAATACTAGGGTTATTAGGTCACAATATAAGGATAGAAGAAGGGGTAATGGAGGAGGAGAATATGTTGGTGGCGCAGCTTATAGAACCAACAGAGAGAATGTTGAATTTATCAAGAATACAACACACCACCACGGAGATGGAGAGGCTGGCCATTAAGTCCATTCAGCTAAGTAACTCACCGGATGAGGATAAGCTGATTTGGCCGTCAACAACAGATGGAGTGGCTAAGCCAAAGCTGGTCTCAAAAGAACTGCACAGCTGAATAGCATGGTCATGACCAAACGATCAGGAAGACATGGAAGACACTATGGAGTAGCGAATCAATACCCAAGGTGAAAATTTTCATTCGGTGAGCAACCTAAATGACATTACTGATCAAGGCAGAACTGGTAAGACGTGGAATCTAGACGCAACAAACCTGTCTTTTATGTGAAGACATAGAAACAGTGAGCCATGTAGTGCTGAGTTGTGCATGGGCAAAGGCAGTATGACTTGGAGACTGAGGTTGAATATGCAGACAGATAACCAGTGGGAGGATTAGTTAAAAACCATGAATGAGCTCGGGGAAACGAGAGGGGAGACAAGATGTAGAAGACGCATCACAGGGGAGAGGATGCCATGGGAAGTTTGGAAGGAACCATGTCGAGCGATCCATAGTGGAGAGAGTCCGAGACCTGATGATGTCATCTGAGCTGCTACAAGTCTGGCAGAAGGAACATGGCGAAACAGAGCCCAAGCTGAAGGACCTGAGACCGGCGGAGGACGAGCACAAGATACACTTGCATGGAGGAAACCGACAACAAGGGTAATCAAGGTGAACTACAACGTGACCTGGGAAGCAATGACGAAAAAGGGTGGCACTTGGGTGGTAGCACGGGACTGGGAGGGAAGAGTGATAACCAGAAGGAATTCAATGTGCAAAGATGTGTCCGAAAGAACCTCGAAGTGAAAGCTATATTACAAGTTGTAGAACTTGCAGTGCGGAACAGATAGAATGAGGTACTCATTGAACCATATGCTCAACATATTATCAATATTCTTCAAGGAGCGTGTCGGACGTAGGAACTGACTTTCCACGACCCTTTTTGAAAAATATTTTTATTTTGTTTCCCTCGAAAATGTCGGGCCTTGGCGAGCGACAGGTCCGGTCGAGCGGGGTCATCAACCAGACCGAACAAATGAAAGAGTCGCCACCGATTAATTAATGGCTAATTGTAATCCTAAAATTTTCCTAGGGTACATGGAGTTAACGTCCTAGGGCTTGGGAAGGTCTACGTCCATCGAATTGAATTCGGGGGTTTGATTACGTCTTAACAGCTCGCGAACCCATAATCTGCCCTTTCGGTACTTTAGTTTACTTTTGAATTTATTTTCAATTTACTCGGAATTGCACATTTTGATCATGCTTGGCCAAAAAGATTACATGCATTTTTCAAAAATATTTGGCGACATAAGGACCTTAATTTGTGGGTGATATGGAGATGAATTTTTATGTTTGATCACAACCCATTGACCAATTTAGATTTCTGGCATTGCCGATGATAATTGACTTCAGTATACCATGGCGCACAATGATTGACACCAGGGTAATAACCTCTACCCCATTGGTGAAGTAATCGATCGTCACCAATATGAATCGATGAACATTACGCGCCTTTGGAGAAATCATGTTCATTACATCGATGACCCACCTTGAGAAAGATCATAGGGAAGTCATGGGACAGAGATCATGCTGTGGTGCACAGATTTGATCCGCGTACACTTGACAGATGTGATATTGTTGGACATGTTTTAAACACTCAACCGTCTCGGTGGACCAAAAGTATCCAAGTCTTCCCGCGTCAATAATGGTGTCTCCTCTGTAGGAGTCAACAACAGCGCCTGCCTCGTGTCAACAATGGCGACTCTTCTGCAGAATTCAACAACGACGTCTCTCCCGTGATAACAATTATGACTTATGCAGAAGTCAACAACGATGTGTGTCCCATTTCAACAATTGCGTCTCCCCTGCGTCAACAATGGTGTCGCTTCATCTCTATTTCAATCGTCTCTGCCTCTCGATCAAACGGCATGGATTTGTTTTTCTCATCTCATTTATTTTGTAAAACAACCTTCCCTCTTCCGGTAGCCGGTTGTGGTCTGGTGACGTGGGTTGATTTGACTCTGATTACCACTTTCTTTGAGCGAGGTGTAACATAGAAACCGAACTCGATTTCGGTGCTGTGAACCTCAGCGTCCCTCCTTGTCTTCGGTCCCTTTCTGATCAGATAATTGCAGAAACGATTTCCACCTCAGATAACGGGTTTACTCGTCACTTACTGCATTCAGTAATTGAATGCCCCCATACAATATTAAATCAAAGTTCCCTAGGTGTTCTTGAGGTGCTGGAGTTGTCGAATATCGCATGGGTTCCCGAAAACCTAAGTTCAAAAATACCATAGTAAGGATAAGGAATACACAATTGATCATGCATGATTGGTTTTGAAAATTTTACATGTTCCGTTCATTCCATTTGTAAAATTTGATTACATATATGGAAAAAGTTTTTCTCAAAAATACTTTAAAAGAATTTGGCCTATCGAAGTCTAGTTCTTAAGACGATTCACAAGATGATGCAGCTCGTTGAGTGCATTTGTTATTTGTTCTTGGTTCAAATAAAGGTTGAGACATGTATTTTGAAAATCGTTTTATTCGCCTCGTGCTTCGTCTGAATTATTTAAGGGTGTCATTCAACTTAGCTATGTTGCCTCCAAATTTCTCCAAGGAGCCCCCACATTGATAGAATGACGGTGGTTGTTCGACTCTATCCCTGATTATCTCCTCCTGGTTAAAATACGGAGTTGCAAGTGTCGAATGGAACTTGTGAACGTATTATGTTGTTAATCACGCATACGTGGTTTCCACATTCCAGAAGTCAAATAAGATATCAAGGAGAACCTTGTTGACTTTGTAACTTGCGAGCTCGTGAATCTCGCCAATCTTCTTGCTCACGTATTATGGATTCCTTTTTGTCATATGACTTTCCATATTCGCGCAAGTTCGATCGTGGGGCTGTATGGCCTTAATGTGAAGGCAATGATTTGTTTGCTTTATCATTACCAAAGATGGTGTGTGAAACGTCGTAAGGATACATGATAGAATGAACGAAACTTACATATTTTTTTGAAAAATGCAATGCAAGTGTGAGAATTCAAAATTTATTATTATGGTTCGTATTACATTTATAGTAGTCTAGAATATATAATACAAAGGGTCAATCCTATATATGTCATGATCTAAGGCCAAAACATAACACATTTGCATAATGGGCCGAACTTCTATCTAATTCCCAACAGTTGGGGCGAATCTTCTTCATGAATTGAGGGTCAATCTCGTATCCAAATACTTGGGCTGAATTCCCATTTACATCAGTTTGGCCCAAAAATTGAAATACACACGAAACTAGTAAATGTTAAACACAGTGTAGAGCTTTTGTTCTAAATGGATGGAATATCTAGATCCTCTGAACCAGCGGAACCTCACCCCTTAAAGAGGATCACGGGCTCATTCTGATCATCGAGTTGAGTTGTTTGGGTGCATGTCGGCGGTCCAAACTGCTCTGGGCGCATTCCTCTACTAAACTCCCTAAGCTCTTAATGTACTCTAGGTCCGAGCGGGTAATGGTAACCAGTGTGGTCTGTGCAAAACGAGAATTTTTTTTTATTACAATTACATCACCTTTTGGGCAAGATTTAAAACTGCAATCACAATCAAACAGTTAAAACAGATAGGGAAAAATATAATATGGCAAAACAAACATGACAAAGACTAAACCCTCTAAAAGGATAAGTCCCAGCAGAGTAGCCAAATTGTCGGACGTCATATCCGACTTTCCCCGACCCTTTTTGAAAAATATTTTTATTTTGTTTCGCTTGAAAATGTCGGGTCTTGGCGAGCGAAGGCTTAGGTCAAGGGGGGTCATCAACCGGACCGAAAAATGAAAGAGACGCCCCCGATTAATTAAATGCTAATTGGAATCCTAAAATTTGTCTAGAGTACGTGGAGTTAACATCTAGGGCTTGGAAAGGTCTACGTCCAGAGAATTGAGTTCGGGAGTTTGATTACGTCTTAAGGGCTCGCGAGCCCATAGTCCGCCCTTTTGGTACTTTAGTTTGCTTTTGAATTTCAATTTAATCGAATTTCCTGTAATAAGAATAAGAACAGGCAAGACCTCCGTAAGTTAGCTCACACAATGCTACTCCGAGTGAACACTGAAGTGCCACCGGACAAGGTCAAATATGGTAAGAATAAGTCTGTTTTGTTTGACGCATGCATCCTGGCGAAGGAATTGATCGAAAATAATAATTATAGCAATCATTGGCTGCTCATCGTCAGGTCTTTGCTCGTGCTAATGTGTAGTACAGCTTACAGATGCCGAGGAGACATCAATTCTCGGCAGCTGAGAAGAGGAGGTGAACTTATGACTCATGTCTGGATGATGACGGCGCATTTTGGAGTGACCCACCACTTCCAAATGACACAAGGACATGCCATTTCTAAGTTAGGCTTTATTGATTGTTTTCTTCCTTATTTTCTAATTACATAAACTCTTCATATATATATACAAGCAAGAGTGCACTATGAGATATTATTTGGTGCAACTATTTTATGTATAGAGATTCCTAGGATTTGTAAAGATAGACAAAGGAAGTGCAACTATTTTATTTATAGAGATACCTAGGATTTGTAAAGCATAGATAAAGGAAGATGGAGCAAGATTCAGTAGTTGGCCCAGTATTCAGTTCAGCTACTGGATCAACATTCGTTTGAGCGACTGGGTTCTAGAACAGGTTCAGCAACATGGTTCTTCAGCAGGTTCAGCAACTGGTTCTTCAGCATGTTCAACAACTTCATTTCTTGGGAAGAGACGAGCAATTTCTGGTCATGATAGTTTAAAATGTTTTTCATGAACCTCCGTGAATGATAGTTGAGATGGACAGTTTAATGAGGCTGCAATATTCTGAGAGAAAGGAAAAATAGATTCATCAAAAATTACATGACGTGAAATATAAACTCGACGTGTTAAGCGGTGAAGACATTGATATCCCTTATATGTGTCGTTGTAGCCCAAAAAGGTGCACGAAAGTGGTCTTCTATCAAACTTGTAGCCCACAAAGACATGATAACATCTCGAGCCAAAGATGCGTTACATTGAGTAATCTAGGAGCCAATTAAATAAAACTTCATATGGACTTTCACCGTTCAAAGTAGTGGAAGGTAGGCGATTTATCAAGAAGTTGGCCGTGAGAAATGCATTAACCCAGCAAGTAAGAGGCATAGACGTATCAGACAAGTTAGTGAGGCCAAGCACAACTATATGATGATGTTTCCGCTCCGCAACACCATTTTGCTCGGGGTTATGAGAGCACGAAATCTGATGGCGATTTCCATGTTTCACAAAATGATCACGTAGGCCAGTGTTTGGAAACTCTCCTCCTCCATCAGATTGAAAGACTTTAATTTTTCGATCAAACTGATTTTCCACCATTCGTTGAAAGGCAATGAAGATTCTCGCAAATTCAGACTTCTTTTTAAGTGGATAAGGCTAACAATATCGAGAAAAATCATCTATTAAGAAAACATAATATCTAAAATTTTGCGTTAGAGAAACTGGAACCTGTCCCCACAAGTCACAATGAATCTTGTCTAAAACATGCATAAAACGAGAGTATGATGAACAAAAAGATAAGTTTGCACTTTTAATCACATGGCACTTTTAAAACGAGATATTGATAATAACTTCTTATTTATTTGTGGAACCACCTGATCATTATCTAGCTTAAGAGGATGAGATTTACTTCCAATAAATACAGTCCCAATATGAGTTATTTGAATAGATTCACCATTGATTACCACCAGTTTATCAAATCCATAATACGGCACTACATCAATAAGATTACCTGTCATCGGTAGTGTGGGCGTTGGCTCCAATATTCAAGTGCCGTGCATTGGCGTTGGCTCTAGTATCCAGGTTCCATGCATTATCTCCATCTTCGATTTGAAGAGCTGCAAGCCTTTGTAGAACACTGGTGTGCTGGTAGCTACTGTCGAACCTATGCTAGCAATTAAGTGCATCATGACCCTTCTTCTTGCAAATCTGACGTGTCGAGATGTTTTGAGCAGTTTTGGGGCTGCATTGTGTTGTCCTCTACTATTGGTATGATGAAATCCACACCCATTAAAGTTGAACGAACCTCTTCCTTTGGATTGACGACCACCACTGCCTTGTTGTCCACCGAACTGGCATTGAGACATAAAGGCCATGGATATGGTTGGTTTAAAGTTCAGTACTGTTGCGGAGTTCGTAACTCTAAAAGGTGAGGAACCACCTCGACATAGTAGGGCAACGGAGGACGAAACATTTTTGTAATAAATGACTCATAGTTATCACCAAGTCCATCAAGCAACCTAAAAACCTTATTTGCATCCGAAACGGGTTGTCCGATGGCATTACAAATTTAAATTCTCGTAACTAAAGTGCAAGTGATTTATCACCTTTTGTTGGATCGTGAAATCCTGGTTGCTGATCTGGCAGTGAATTGAATGCTAGACGAATGCTGAATGGTACTTCTGCTCCAACTCCGGTGAACCTGCAGGTAGGGGAGCGCAACAGAGGGGGTGTCTCTGGGTCCCTCTCTGATGCTTAAATGAGTATATGTGTGTGTATCTCAAAAACCGCAAGGAACGTATGTAAAGCAAACGTATTTATAGGGTAGGAGAGATAAAACTGTATAAGGTAACTGTATATCTTAGTGAATATTGTGCTGCTGAAGATTCAGATAGTTAGATATGGCAGTTGCAGCGAGATATTGCAGTTACCATATCTAATCTTTAGTGAATATGTGACTGAGATACGCGGGATATCGTGGCCACTTCCTTATTAATGGTTAGTGGGACCAAAGGAGAGATGCAAGGCTCACTTCGGGGCGAGCACTCCCATGGCGAGCAGTAAGAGGTCGCGGTCGGGTGAAGGATGGAGAGCAGTCTGGGGAGCCTTTGGCGTTCATATCGACTTTGGGCTCGATCTTGGGCCACTCTATGGTGGGCCAAGTTGACTTGTACTTAGGCTGATCCAATTCGAATATCTTGGGTTTACCCCTTCCAGGGTTATTGGGCCTTCGTGGCCGTTTCCTTATTGGGCTGTCAATATCGATACCCAACATTTGCCCCTGAAGCTTGATTGAAGTTTCTTCAGTCGAGCTTGATTTCTTAATAGGGTTTGAGATAGTGACGCCTTAAA
Source organism: Chamaenerion angustifolium (assembly GCA_946814005.1). Taxonomy (NCBI): domain Eukaryota; kingdom Viridiplantae; phylum Streptophyta; class Magnoliopsida; order Myrtales; family Onagraceae; genus Chamaenerion; species Chamaenerion angustifolium. The sequence goes on along the minus strand of OX328278.1, from coordinate 6,113,709 downwards.
TTCGATTTTCCTTGTCTCTTGTAGTGGTTCATGACCTTAGGGGCGCTTCATGTTTGTTTGGCGAGCAGCCATCCTATTGTCCAAGGTTGAAGGAATATTCTTTTTTTTATTCCCTCTTGGCGATCACTCGAGGTAACCTAGGCCTGAGAAGGTCTGTCTTTCTTTGCTAGGCGATCATTACCTACCAAAGGTATTTCTGATAAAGCCTATCAGTGCGCTGGCGATCACTTTGTCTCTCCAGTGGACTTTAGCATTTAATAACTGCACAGTCATCCAGAAGTTGAACGGTCGCTTGAGGCACGCCTGTCATTTAATATTCTGTAACCCAAGGGCAGTCTCACAGCTACCTGTACTGGCCGACCGTTTGTCTCCCCGAGGTGTCTCTTAGAATTCTGACATTGCTTCGATTTTTTCCAAAAAGGTGCAATTATTCTCCTGCGTCGTTTTGATTCCGTCTGTGGCGGTTACTCCTTTTTGGCCTATATAAGAAACAGCAGTTTCTTTATTTTTTCTTTTACGCATTCATTCCTTCAAACTTTCAGAGCTTTCTTTGCAAATTCTTCCTTTCTTTTCGTCAATCCTCTTCAATCTTCCTTCCAACCGTTTCCATGGCCACTCGCAGTCAGACTGGAAAGACCAAGCAGGCAGCCAATAAGGCTTCTTCCTCAACCTCCAAGGTGTCAAGCCCAACGAGTTGAAGCCGACTTATTTTAAGACGGTGGTGGTGCTTGGTGGTCTTGGTGCGGGGGATGTCCCTAGTATCCAGGCCTAGGTCTGCATTATCCTTGCAGCGGAGAGGTTTACCTTTATGCGGCCCAGATCGATGCTGGGTTGCGTTTTCCTCTCTGCGAGGATTTGCAGGCACTGTGCCGGTTCTACATGATACATCCCACGCAGCTCGTACCCAACGCCATTAGGATATGGGCTGGATTCAAGTTCCTATGCATACGTAAAGAATGGACGTATTCATTGGCCTTGTTCCGGTTGGCGGCATTACGAACCATCTCCACCATTTCCAATCCCGGTGGCCGAAGTTTGCTGAGTGGAGAGGCCTTCAATCGTGGAATTGGAACGTCCACGTCCGGTTGGTCGATGACTTCCGAGCCACTAACTCCAACTATAAGAAGTTCCACTTATTTTACAAGGGGGGGTGCCTTGGAAGTTGTCCGCCCCAGATAGGGACTTCCTTCCCGAGTTTGACGAGCTATCCGGGAGTGACCGGAACTCCATCGATGACCTGTTCCGGCTGCATCGATCATCCAGTTTCCACCCCATCCATTCCGTGGTAGAGACCACTGAGAATATGCTTGAGATGGCGGGCATTAATCATGCCACACCAATCTTTGATGATTGGGTAACTCCTTCTAACCCTATTTCTTGTTTATTGTTTGTAGGCAAAGTTGTAGGCAAGGGCTGAAAACTCATAGGTCTATTTGATGACCAGGAAAAGGCGGGGCTGTCCGCCGATCAGGCTCTGCTGAATTCTCCTCATCCCCCCTCTAGGCGTTCGTCCAAGAGGAAGCCTGAAGAGGCCCTCCCCTTGGCCACTGTTGGCCCTCGCCAACCAGGTATGTTGTCTCGCCCAATATTGTTTTCATACTTTGCCATTTTTCGAGCTTTCTGACATATTTCCCTGGTATTTTGCAGAAAAGTCCACTGTTGACGTGGCCCGGGACCCTCCTCCTCCTCCTGCCAAGAAGGTCAGGAGTGAAGAGCACCTGGTTATCGACCAGAATCCTCATCCTCCTCCTCCTTAGGGCCGTTCTGCCAACAAGGAGAAGGCTCTGGTTTGGCGGCCCCTTCCCCTTCCGTGCCCTCGGTCACTCCCAAGGAGTCTGGGACCCATAAGAGTGTGACACCCCCAACGCCTCGAAGGCTCCTGCTGAAGAATACTGCCCCTTGGCGAGCATGTTCCAACCACTCAAGGCTGCGAACACTCTGGGAGTTTGGTTTCCTTGTGGAGACCTCTCGAAGAAGGGGGTCTCTGCCAAGAAGAGTCTCCGGGGTAGCCCGGATTTGCGCATGCGACTCCTTGAGGGGATAATTCCTCCCAAGGATTGCTCTACAATACCCACGGAGCTACCTCAGATCGAGGGGTTCTTGCGGTCCCATTATGAACGAGTCGCTCTGGTAAGACTTTGTTTCCTTGTTAAGTTTTCGCATTTTATTGCCAGCTCGTTCGGGAAGAGGTGGCGATTGGCCACATTTTTGGAGAGCTCGCCAACAAGCATTCTGATCTGCTTGTTGAGCTGGAGCAGTATCGGAGTAAGGGGATCTCCCCCGGGCAGATGGAGGCCATCAATTCGACCGCTGACGCGGCTGTTTCCTTGGTAGATGGCGCCCAGGAGGAGTACTTCAGGAAGGAGCAGCGGCTCCTTGCTGATGTAAAGCAGAGGGAGGTCGATGCTGTGGTCGCCCTTCAAGAATCTGAAGCCCTTCATCGGTGCTTAGATGAAGGGGAGGCAGTCCGGGCTCGCCTAGAGGCTGAGCTGAAGCAAGCTCAAGCCCAAATGGCTGATTGGGAAGCTCGCCGGGTCGCCGCTGAGGCAAAGGGGAAAGCTGCTGAAGCCAGGGGGATCGCCCTGGAGGAGGAGAAGGAACAGCTGGCTGAACAGCTAAAGTCTGTTCCTTCACCCCAAAGTGTGGTCAACGATTTCAAGGAATCTGAGGATTTTGTTGACTGTGCTTTGGCGGTGATGAAGTCGGAGATTGCTGACTTCCTCCACGTCTTGGTCGAAGACGTCCTGGCGGTCGACCCCAACTTTCCTGTTGGAGAAGTTGCATCCCTTAAGGGATTCCTCCGGAGTTCCCTTCCCCAGCCTACCCCTGCTGTTGAAGAGGTCGACCCAGCTGCGGCTGTTGAAGAGGTTGCCCCCGAAGGTGAGCTGAGCACCATTGCCCCCGAAGTCGAGCCAAGCACTCCTGCCCCTGAAGACCCCAAGGCCTGAAGCTTACACTCTCCGGCGATCCTCCTCCTTAGATTTTTCTTATCTTTCCTTTGTAGTTTTAGATGCGTTTTGTAATTTTTTTTTGATTAAAGTCTCGGTTATTTTATATTGAATGCCTTTATATTCGTAAGCCCTTGGTTGACTTTGAATGTGTTGGCTATCTTTCCGATATCTTAATCGTGTAATCGTAATTACTCTTAACTTTCCTTTGCTTTATAATGGCCCTGACTCTTAGAGCCCTGGACCTTTCGCCTAGGATTGTAAGGATAAGTCTCTATGAACTTATCTATTTCCCTTGTTAATTATAAACTTTCTAAGGATAATATTTCAAGACTTAAAAGTATGGACTTCTAAGTTCAAAAATATATCACCTTTCTTGAAGTTTAAACCTTTGGGGTGTTTGCCTAATAGCAAGGAACTTGTTAAGTTAAGGCTGCATCATCCATAGTGATCGCCTAGGATTCTTTATCCTCTCTTAATCCATAGTGATCCATAGTGATCGCCTAGGATTCATTATCCACTCTTTAATGGGCTGATAACAGATCTCCTGCCTGACTTTGGCGTCAGGTCTTTCGTTTTTTGCCTAACTCTATTGTTAGGTCTTTTGGCCTGACTTTGGCGTCAGGGCTTTCATTTTGCGTAACTTTATTGCTAGGTCTTTTGGCCTGACTTTGGCGTCAGGGCTTTTGTTTTACCTAACTTTATTGTTAGGTCTTTTGGCCTGACTTTGTCGACAGGGCTTTTTGGCCTGACCTTGGCGTCAGGGCTTTTGGCCTAACTCTGTTGCTAGGGCTTTTGGCCTGACTTTGGCGACAGAGCTTTTTGGCCTGACCTTGGCGTCAGGGCTTTTGGCCTAACTCTGTTGCTAGGGATTTTGGCCTAACTTTATTGTTAGGTGTTTCAGCCTAACTTTGTTGTTAGGGCTTTTGGCCTAACTTTATTGTTAGGGTTTTTGGCTTAACTTTGTTGTTAGGGCTTTTTGTGCTTGATTCGGTCATCAGGTCTTCACCTGACTCTTGGCGTCAGGTCTTTTTTCTTCGATTGGCTTCGAGTGAACATGTTTTGTGGAGGAATGACTTTCTTTTATTGACATAACAGTTTGATTACAAGCTATGTATGAAATCTCCTTAAATGCTCATAATTGAATGGATGGGGTAGCCTCTCACCTTCTGTGGTTTCCAAATAGTAGGATCCCGGGGCGGCGATCTCTATTACCTTATATGGTCCTTCCCACTTAGCTGAAGGTTTATTCTAACTGTCCAGCCTTGTGAATTCGTTCCTTCTCATGACCATCTCCCCCACGAAAAATTGTCGAGTGCTGACTTTTCTGTTGAAGTATCGAGCGGTTGCCAGACGCATCTTTGCTTGTGTTTTTTCTGATAGCCATCTCTTTTCCTCTGCCAAGTCGAGGTCAGTTCTGCGCTCGACCTCGTTTGCCTCAGCGTTAAAGTGTATGATTCTATGGGTAGGCACTGCTATTTCGGCGGGTGCCACTGCTTCTGATCCATACACTAAGCTGAAAGGTGTTTCTCCCGTGGCTGTCTTAGGCGTTGTTCTGATGGCCCATAATACGTTTTCCAGCTCTTCTGCCCAATTCCCTTTGATGGATCGAACCCTTTTCTTGAGTCCTGCTAAAACAACCTTGTTGGCTGCTTCAGCTTGCCCATTCGTTTGAGGATGATGCACTGAGCTGAAACGATGGTCGACCTGATATTCTTCGCAGAGCCATTTGATCTCATTTCCAATGAATTGCGGACCATTATCACTAATGAGTATTTTAGGAATGCCAAACCTGGAGAATATGCTGATCTTTAGGAACTTGATGACTTGAAATTCCGTTGTAGAAGCTAGAGCTTTCGCCTCTATCCACTTGGTGAAGTAGTCGATCGCTACTATAATGTGAGTGCGTTGACCAGTGCTAATAGGGAAAGGACCTAGTATATCGATCCCCCATTGAGCGAAAGGCCAGGCACCCGTCATTTGGGATAATAGTGTGGGTGGTCGACCTGATCGTGGCGCAAATTGCTGGCAAGTCTTACACTTCTGCGTTAATTCAACTGCATCTTTTCCCAAGGTTGGCCAGTAGTATCCTAGTCTGAAGATCTTCCGGGTTAACGATCGAGCACCTTCATGACATGCTGCCACCCCTTCGTGAGTTTCTCGAAGAACCCTTTCCGTTTCTGGATGAGCAACACACCTTAAGTAAGGAGTCGAGTAGCCTCTCCTATAGAGTTCTCCATCAATAATCAGATAACTGGCTGTGAGTCTTCTTATCCTCGTGGATTCGCCTTCGTCATCTGGGAGGATCCCCTCTTTCAAATAATTCTGTAATGGAGTCATCCACGTGACCTGCTCCTGAATGTTGAAGACTTCTGCCCTGCTTTCGAGTACTGGACATAAAGCCTTTTCCAGGAATTGTACGTCTTGGATTGTTGTTCACCCAAATGCCAGCTTACTTAAGGAATCTGCCATCTGGTTTTCCTGACGAGGGATACACTCGTTCGCAAAATTTGGAATTTCTGCTACGAGTTTCTTGGCGATGGTGAGGTACTTTTTCATCTTTTCCCCACTTGCCTCATAAGTGCCATTGACCTGATTGACGATAAGTTCCGAGTCGCTTTTAACCTTAAGTGCAGATATGCCCATTACTTTCGCCAGTCTGAGTCCGGTCATAAGAGCCTCATATTCTTCTTCGTTATTGGTCGCTTGAAACGTAAGGGCGATCACATACTTTAAAGGCTCGCCTCTAGGGGGAATAAGAATTAAACCTGCCCCCGAGCCTTCTCTTGACGAAGACCCATTTGTATAGAGCTCCCAGACTTGATCATTGTCTGCTAACTGACTTGGCCTATTTTCTGCTTCTGTTTGACCATTACTCGTGTTTTCCACAATGAAATCAGCTAGTGCTTGACCTTTGATGGCCGTTTTCGGCGCAAATTTGATCCTGAACTCGCTGAGCTCGATCGCCCACTTGACCATTCTTCCTGACGAATCTGGTTTCATCAGGAAGTTTTTGAGAGGTTGATTGGTGAGGACCGTGATGTCGTGCGCGTGAAAGAAAGGTCTCAGCTTTCGAGCAGCAATAACTAAGGCATAGAGATACTTCTCAATCTGGACATATTTTATTTCTGCTGAGTTAAACATTTTGCTAATAAAGTTCACTGTACTCTGAATATTATTTTCCTCCTTTATCAATACAGCACTGGCTGCCACGTCACTGATGCCTAGTTAGAGGAAAAGCTGCTCTCCTGGAATGGGCTTTGCTAAAGTCGGGAGTGTTTGGATATGTCGCTTTTAAGGACTGGAATGCCTCCTCACAATCTGGCGTCCACTCGAACTTGCGGTTGGCCCTCAGAGTTTTGAAGAATGGGAGGGACCTATCGCTCGCCTTGGAGAGGAAACGGTTAAGAGCAGCCAGGCGACCATTCAGGCACTGAACTTACTTGTGGCAGGTGGGCGACTTCATCTCTTCTATGGCCTTCAGCTTTTATGGGTTTGATTCGATGTCCCTCTCGTTGACCATGAATCCCAGGAATTTGCCCGACTTGACTCTGAAGGCGCACTTTGCAGGGTTCAGGCAAACGTTGTGTCTCCTCATGCATTCAAAAGCTTCGCGGAGGTCTGTTGTGTGCGGATTGCCCTTGATGGTTTGGACGAGCATATCGTCCACATAAGCCTCCATGTTCCTTCTCAGCATGTCCTGAAATAAGAGGTTCAGCATCCGCTGATAAGTAGCCCCGGCATTGATGAGACCAATAGGCATCACCTTGTAGCATAGAATGTCCCCGTCGACATAGAAAGCGGTGTGAGCCTCATCGTATGGATGCATTCTGATCTGGTTGTAGCCTGAATAGGCGTCCATGAAGCTCAGCATCTCGTGACCAGAGGTAGCATTGACAAGCTGATCAATCCTGGGAAGAGGATATGAATCCTTAGGGCAAGCCTTGTTCAAGTCGCGGAAGTCGACACACATCCTCCACTTGCCATTTGATTTTCTGACCAAAACTGGGTTGGCGACCCAGCTCTGGAATCTCACCTCTCTGACGAAGTCAGCCTCGATCAGTCTGCCAACCTCCTGCCTGATCGCCAAGTGTTTGTCTGTTTCGAACGATCTTCTTTTTTGGGCGATCGGCCTGACAGAAGGGTCTATCCTGAGCTCGTGCGAGATGATGTCTGTGCTAATACCCGACATGTCGCTCGGCTGCCAGGGAAAGATCTCTTTAAATTCCGTAAGGAGGGCGGTCATGGCCTCCTTCTGATCTTCTTTTAAGGTAGTCCCAATGCGCACCTTTTTGTCTAGGCCATCGACCTCGACATCTTCTAATTCCTCCATGGGCGCTGGCCGAGCCAAATCCTCGCGAAGGTCGGTCTCTGTCTCGATGGCGAGGGCCTCCCTTTGGTTCTTCCTGCGCAGGCAGTTCACATAGCATTGCCGCGAGGAAGGCTGGTCGCCGAGCACTTCTCCAATCCCGTTGGGAGTGGGGAACTTCATCTTTTGATGGACTGTGGAGGCCACAATCTTGTTGGGATTGATCGTGGTCCTCCCAGGATGGCATTGTAGGATGTAGGCGAGTCGACCACCAGAAAAGTGACTGGTACCTTGATGCTCTTCCATCCCTCGCCCAGAATCACAGGCATGGTTATTGCCCCCAGTGGATAAGTTGTCCTTCCCACAAACCCAATCAGCGGAAAGTCAACCCTCTTCAGGTCACGCTTGGACTTGCCCATCCTCTCGAAGGCGTCCAGGAATAGGATGTCTGTCGAGCTGCCTCCGTCGATCAGAATCCATGCAACGTCAAAGCCGTCTATATCAGCCGTAATAACCAAAGCATCATTGTGGGGGGTTGTGACATGTGCCAAATCATTTTCGGAGAATGAGATGAGAACGTCCTCTTCAGGTCGGGGTCGCTTTCCTAACTGAACTGCTGTGGAGATCTGAGTGGCGTAGACCTCCCTGGCGTGCGACCCCTCACCTCCAGCACTGAATCCTCCCGCAATCAAATTTACTCTCCTCTTGCTAGCCACAAATTCCTTCAACATCCCCCCTTGAATCAGCTTCTCTATATCCCGCTTCAGAATGCAGCAGCCATCCGTCTTGTGGCCCTTGCACTTATGATATCTGCAATAGCTCTCGACGTCCTTTCCCATGTGCTGACCACCCCAACGAGGCATTGGTGGCCTCGCCAAGGATCTCCTCTCCATCTCGACTAGTACCTCTGAGATCTGCCTATTTAAAGGCGTAAAGTACTCAGGGACCTCTGGATTTCGAGGTGCTGGATTAGGCTCGACTCGGGGCCTGCTATCTCTTCCCTTTTTCTCCTTCTTCACCTCCTTCTTAGCATCGCGTCGGGGCTCATGAACCACCCTTAGCGAGGTCGTCAGGAAGTTAGCCTCGGTGTTCGCCCTTTCGAGGTCTATGAAACCTTTTGCCCTGGACGCCAGCTCCTCCAACATTTCAATCTCCTTTACGTGGTAGCTGTTTCGCAGCTTCCTCGAGGCCTTGTTGGCCACATCCATACCTCTGTAAAATGCTCGAATGATCTCCCCATCCGAGATTCAGCGATCTATCTTCGTGACGTTCTGATGGAAACACCCGTAAAAATTGGCCAGCGAATCTCCAGGCTGTTGCTTGCCCGCATCCAGGGCGACCACGCTTTTCATCAGCTGGCGCTCGCCCATATACCTCTCCAGGAACTTGCTCCTTAATTCTGCCCAAGTTCCGATAGATCCTGCAGGGAGGCCGAAGAACTAGGACGAAGCCGAACCCGAAAGAGTGGATGGAAATAATAAAGCCAAGTGATTGAGATCATTTGACTTACCCAGGAGAGAAGCCTCGTGCTTGTTGACGTGTATGGTGGGATCTCCTCCACCACTGTACTCAGGTATGGCCCGAGCAACTACGTCTTTGGGGATCTTGATGGCGACGAGCTCGTCGGAAAAGGGGAGAGCAGATTGCTCCTTGAAGGGAGCTACGACTGTCAACCGTCTTTCTTGGAGCCTTTTGTTGAGAAGCTCGTCCATCTGGTCCACGGTGCAATACTTTGGTGAGGTCCCAGATGGAGAAGGACCGGGAAAGATTAGACGAGAACGTAGCTTCCGGCTGTTCGGTATATGCCGGGGGTAGAGACTGTTGTTCATACGTCATCTCCTGCTCTTCCTGGGGTGCTGTGGTGCCAGGATTCGCGGTTTCAGACGGTAAGGGCCCTGTGGCAGCAGGGCGAGTGTTTTCTTGAGGAGCAGGGGCTTGACGGCGGGCCTGCCCTAGGATGGCCTCCAATAATGATATCATCTCCGGGTTTAACTGGATGTTTTCCCCGGCGATGTGGACGGTCTGAGGAGCTGGAATCTCGATGTGGTTGGTAGCTGGGGTCGGTCTGGAATTACCGACATGCTCTCGGGCCGCCCACAGGGGGACGGCATTGGCTCCTGCCTGGCTGGCAGGTTCTTGTTGAAGCGGTGAAGCGGCAGCGGAATCAGAGCTATCCGCGGATTGCTCGCGAGTCTGGTTCCGACGGTTGTTTTGGGATCGAGTTCTCATGGTTGTATCAATCGATTCCCACGGACGGCGCCAAATGTTGGATCGTGAAATCCTGGTTTCTAATCTGGCAGTGAATTGAATGCCAGATGAATGTTGATTGGTACTTCTGCTCCAACTCCGGCGAACCTGCAAGTAGGGGAGCACAACAGAGGGGGTGTCTCTGGGTCCCTCTCCGATGCTTAAATGAGTATATGTATGTGTATCTCAAAAAACGTAAGGAACGTATGTAAAGCAAAGGTATTTATAGGGTAGGAGAGATCAAACCGTATAAGGTAACAGTATATCTTAGTGAATATTGTGCTGCTGAAGATTCGGATAGTTAGATATGGCAGTTACGGCAAGATATTGCAGTTACCATATCTAATATTTAGTGAACATGTGACCGAGATACGCGGGATATCGTGGCCACTTCCTTATTAACGGTTAGTGGGACCAGAGGAGAGAGGCAAGGCTCTCTTCGGGGCGAGCACTCCCATGGCGAGTAGTGAGAGGTCGCGGACGGGTGAAGGATGGCGAGCAGTCTGGGGAGCCTTTGGCGTTCATATCGACTTTGGGCTCGATCTTGGGCCACTCTATGGTGGGCCAAGTTGACTTGTACTTAGGTTGATCTAGTTCGAATATCTTGGGTTTACCCCTTCCAGGGTTATTGGGCCTTCGAGGCCTTTTCCTTACTGGGCTGTCAATATCGATACCCAACACTTTCCTCATGTGTTGTAGGTGTGATAAAAGATAGAACTCTTGTGTAATAGAGTTATTAGTATAATGATCTGTCAAAACTTTTCATATCTCACCAACATTTTTGAGTTCGACCGCTAACCGAGCACCTCTTTGGATAGAGTTTCGATAACCCAGGACCTAATGAGCCTCTCTGTTCGAAACCATGCAGTGTAATTAGGTTTAGCATTTTCCTACCATCTTCCTAGTGTAGTGTCTCTGCTGGAGTTGCTATTGCACATGTAAGAAATCCACAAAGCAATTGCCTTTCAACTAAGGAGAGTATTTGTGTTTCCCACAAATGGAAATTGTCATCATTAAGTTTGAGCGTGAAAAAATTAGCCACATTAATAAATGTTGGGAATTGGTATTTTGGTTGGGTAGCCATGGAAGTAGAAGCAGTCTTCGTGCCCTTGGTAAGGCTCTGATACCATAAAGAAACAGAGAGAATGAACGAGCTAGGCTTTATTGATTAGATTCATCCTTATTTTCTGATTACATAAACTCTTCATATATATACAAGCAAGAGTGCACTATCAAATATTATTTGCTGCAAGTATTTTATCTATAGAAATTCCTAGGATTTGTAAAAATAGATAAAGAGAGTGCAGCTATTTTATCTATAGAAATTCCTAGGATTTTTTTAAAATAGATAAAGGAAGATGGTGCAAGATTAATCCGCCACGTCATGCTTATCTCTATCGGTTGCATGCTAATCTCCAACAGCGGCATGCTTACCTGACTCTTCACCATCTGGTTTAATAATGGTGACTATTGGATCTATTAATTCGGGTAGAAGCAAATATCATATGCTTCACAAAATCTGCAAAAATGAAAACTATGTTCAACAGTGACTTGCTGTTTGTTGTGAGTAAGTGAAAGCATAAAAGGAGACAGTGACCAGAGTAGCTTCTGCGATGTTGGTCGTCCGTAAAGAGTCCTCTCTCTTCGAAAAACTTGAGGGCCTAGCAAGAGTAGGGTCGGCAATGGTGCGGCGAAAAACTCATAATCATGGTTATAACCGTTACTGTTTAATATGGTTAACCGTACCATTATGATGCGGTACGGTTATGGTGATGAATTTTTTACCCATAATGGTTATGATATTTGAGTTATATCCATGGTTATAACCATGATTATTATATAAATATAATATTTACTTATTATTAATAAACTAATATATATTAAATAATCGAAGTTACTGTATATACAAGTAATAAATAACCATGATGTTAGTTTCAAATATTTTTATTGTTTTTTTTTTGCCAATAATATATTTTTATTGTTGACAATATAGATTTATGTATTTTTTAAAATAAAATTTTCGGTATTTTATTATATTACATGTGTGGAATAAATATGGGTATACGGGTAAAACCATGGTTAATAACCACAGTTATTTTAAATTTTAATGGTTATGGTATTGAAAATTGTACCTGTAATGGTAATGGTTATGGTATGTGGTTTAAAAATATGGTATAGTTATGATATTTTTACCCGTACCATACCCTAACCATCGCCACCCCTAAGCTAGAATGTCCCGAAGCCTTATCTGGCTGATCCCATTGGGCAACATGAACAGATACCTCTTCATAAGATAATACAAATAACGAGATAACAACTTTGCTGATTTTCGGGGTTCCACCATATTATGAGGTACTTGGCGTTGGGAAACTTGATGTTTGTATGAATAGTAGCACAGCTCCGTCGCAATGTGCCACACCAAAATGGACTGATCAAACTCAAGCGTTGTAGCCCAGTTGAGTATTTTTTTTATCAGTTCCGCCATATACTTGGCCTTCTCCATACAGTACGTGACTCAAAAGACCTTATGATCCATAAAATTTTGATAAGGCGGGTATGGGATTCCGAGCTAGATTTGATCTGTGATGTAGTTAATTACTTTCTTTTGGCTCATATAATACAACTTGTTAAGCTTGTTATCCAAAGAGAGTAACTTCAGGGTTCGGTAGCATGGTAAGGGCTTGGCTTTTATGGAGAAGCTGAAAAACTCAACTAACCAACACAGTTGGACCACCGAGGCTGTCTCAGACGTACCTGATGGTTTTTGAACTAATCACGTCGTTACACATCCATACACCAACCCGATCCGACGCCATGAGATGAATCACATATTAGATCTCAATGAATATAATGGCAGATAGAAGTAGGAAAGTGGCGGCTTGGTCGACTTTCGGGTAATGTGGCTTGTGTGAAATACCAAATAGTATCACCACAATGCAAGAGATGACCGATGTGATAATGAGACGGTAGACGGCCCAGTATGTAAACAACACAATTGCCTTGGTATGAAGTAAATCGTACATGAAACTGAGTTCGATCTCGACCACCTTGAAAGCTTTCTACCATGTTAATCTCCCGTCAGTAAATATTGACTTAATGGCGTCTCGGTCATCAGAGCTGAGAATAAGGTCAACAAAGAGACGTTTGAAGATTTGAAAGAAACAATAGGCCATCATTGTTATATTAAGCTTATTGTCAATTTTTATGTTAAGTGTTTATTTTCGGTTCGGTATTTGTTTGTTTCTTTCGGTTCAGTAGAAAAACTTATGATTGTTGGTTTAGTAATAAAAGAAAGAAAAAAACGGTGCGAGGGTTGCAACACCACAAAAACATTACGTGAGTTTTCTCCTTTGCTCTCTAAGAAACTGCCGTCCCTAGGGTTTTCCACCGATCACAAGAGTGAAATTGAGAGAAATCGTGAGTTCGATCCAACAATTGGTATCAGAGCTTTGTTGATCACGATAAAGAGAAGAGAATGGCCGATTGTGATGGAGAAAATGCCGCGAGGGATGCCATAGCAAGGAGACCGGCGCCGCCCCTACCACCGATGAGAGCTTCGGCGGTACCGATCCAATACCCCATGCTCACTGAGTCAAATTATGGTATTTGGGCAGTGAGAATGAAGATTATTCTTCAAACGTTAGGGTTATGGTCGGCTATCACCGATGGAGATGTCGGTGAACAGGAAAGAGGAGCAATGGCGGTAATTTCACAAGCCGTGACGGATGATGTTATGATGGTGATTGCGGGTAAGGAACACGCAAAGGAGACGTGGGATACAATTGAGTAGATGAGGATCGGAGAGGATCGCGTGAAGAAAGCGCGGGTTCAAGTGCTAAAAAGGCAATTGAACAAGTTAAGGATGGAGGACTCGGAGACGATTAACGAGTTCTCGATGAAGCTCACGACGTTAGTGGGTGAAATCTGATCCTTGGGTACCACAATTGAAGATGCCGAAGTGGTTGAGAGGCTATTTGGTGCGGTTCCGGATCGATTCCTACAAATAGTCGGAACGATCGAGCAATTCGGCGAAATGGAGCATATGTCGATATCAGAGGCGATAGGGCGTCTTCGCACATATGAAGAAGGCCTCAAAGGTCGGGGTTCTTCAAAATGAAATGAAGACCAATTGCTCTTAACCCGAACCGAATGGGAGAATCTGTATGGGAAGCCGAAGAAAAACGAGGGTCAAAGTAGTAGTGGCCGAAAGGCCGAAGCACACGACAGGGGCCGTGGGCGTGGCGGCCGTGACCGCGGTCGAGGGCGAGGTCGTGGTGGGTTCGGGCCAGACCGAGGAGAAGGTTTTGACAAATCGAAAGTGAATTGTTATAATTGCAATGAGTACGGGCATTAGGCTAAGGAGTTCCCTAAGCCAAATCGGAGAGAGGAACGGGCTAACTTAGTGGAAGCTCAAGTAGACGATGAACCGACACTATTGATGATAGAAGAAATTGTGTTGAATCACGTCACACAAAGTGGAGACCAAGTAATGGTGATATCACGGTGAAATATGTAATGGTGAGGTGAGAATGAAGAGGATAAAGCCTTCAATAGAGAAAACATCTTGATATAATCGGTTGTCTTAATACAACAAGGTAAAGGCTCTTTATATAGAGCAACTAGAATCAAACCCTAGACTAACCTAGGTAACATGATAAAGCACTTAGACTAATACTGATTAAACTAGAAAACATTAAACTAATCTATGTAGTGTTCTCACAGATAGGGCGTCTTCGCACATATGAAGAAAGCCTCAAAGGTCGGGGTTCTTCAAACGGAAGTGGAGATCAATTGCTCTTAACCCGAACCGAATGGGAGAATCGGTATGGGAAGCCGAAGAAAAACGAGGGTCAAAGTAGTAGTGGCCGAAAGGCCGAAGCACACGGAAGGGACCGTGGGCGAGGCGGCCATGACCGCGTTCGAGGGCGAGGCCGTGGTGGGTTCGAGGCAGACCGAAGGGCAGGTTTTGACAAGTCGAAAGTGAAGTGTTATAATTGCAATGAGTACAGGCATTATGCTAAGGAGTGCCTTAAGCCGGATCGGAGAGAGGAATGGGCTAACTTAGTGGAAGCTCAAGTAGACGATGAACCAGCACTATTGATGATAGAAGAAGTTGTGTTGAATCATGTCACACAAAGTGGAGATCAAGTCTTGCTTCAAGAGAAGAGGGTTAACCGGAAACCCTCACGTGAGCGGGGTGAGTCTTGGTATCTTGATACGGGTGCTAGTAATCATATGACGGGTTGCCTTGATAAATTTGCTGAAATTGACATGAATGTTAGAGGATCGATTCAGTTTGGTGATGGCTCAGTGGTTGAGATATGTGGTAGAGGTTCGGTTGTGATCGAGTGCCTTACGGGAGAACACCGAGTGCTAACTAATGTATATTACATACCAAGCTTGAGAAGTAATATCATTAGTCTTGGTCAATTGGATGAAAATGGGTGTAAGATTGACATTGAAGATGGTGTGTTATCGGTGATTGACCGGTCAAAGAGCTTATTAGTGTAGGTGAGGCGGTTAAGCAACCGATTATATGTGCTTGACATCACACCGACACTACCCGTTTGCCTTCTTGCAAAAGGAAAGGATGAAGCGTGGCATTGGCATGCAAGATATGGGCATGTTAACTTCGGAGCTTTGAAGGTTTTGGGTGAGAAGAAGTGGGCTTGGGAAGTTAATACCGAAGCCACACGGGATGCGACTCCGATCTATCATTTCAGTTTGGAGCCGCAACAACCCATGGAAAACACGATTGAAGAGCAACCGGTCGAAGAAGTAGGTTCAACCGAACCTTACACACCAAGGGTTAGCTCAGTTTCGGCCGAAGGTGAAGGAGTTGATTCAACCGGATCTTCTCGGGTCTCGGGGACGAAGGAGAGTCCATCGGTAGTTAATGTGTTGCTACACCATTTCTACAAGTATCCCACTGCTACAACGGCAGAAGTGTCACACTCTCTGAAGAGTTTGCAGGGCTTATTTCTCAGTTGATGCTATAAACAAGCATGTTGACTTTGTGAGAGAGTACAAACAAGAGTTTGAGAGGGATCTTGACCTAGAAAGCACTACTACTTTTCCTGGTACCCTGTCTGATTTGACAGAGAGGCTCAAACACTGGAAAAATGTTCTTCAGAGTAATATTGAGGACAGGTTTCCTGCTGTTCTGAAATTGGAGGAGGAAAGCAGGGTTTTACGTGATTTCAATGTTGTTGATGTTGAGGTTCCTGGGCAGTATTTCAGCGATCAAGAAATTGCTCCATACCATATAGTGAAGTTGGATAAAGTAGGAGTTGATATTCCTATTTTTAAACGACATGGAAGCAGTTTCCGGCCCTTGACTTTAATTGGGTCAGATGGATCGCAACGACATTTTATTGTCCAAACATCTTTGAATCCTAATGCCAGGAGCAATAAGCGTATACTGCAGGTCTTCCGTGTAATGAATCAGATGTTTGACAAACACAAGGAATCAAGAAGGAGACACCTGAGCATCCATACAGCGATTATAATTCCAGTTTGGTCCCAAGTGTGGATGGTAGAAGATGCCTTGATGTACAGTACATTCCTGGAAGTGTATGAGAATCATTGCGTAAGGAACGATAGAGAAGCAGATCTCCCCATCACGTATTTCAAGGAGCAACTAAACCAGGCAATATCTGGTCAAGTATCTCCAGAAGGGGTAGTGAATCTGCGTCTCCAACATATTGACACTCGGTTCTACTATATTCGAGAATGTGTGGAGTTAGGGACTATCGAGATTCACCACGTGCGCACGGAGGAGCAACGTGCCGATATCTTGGCTAAGTCGCTAGCCAAGGTGAGGTTTGCGTAGATGCGGGGAAGAGCTAGAGTGATCGAAGTCGGACAACAAGCTTAGGAGGAGAATGTTATATTAAGCTTATTGTCAATTTTTATGTTAAGTGTTTATTTTCGGTTCGGTATTTGTTTGTTTCTTTCGGTTCGGTAGAAAAACTTATGATTGTTGGTTTAGTAATAAAAGAAAGAAAAAAATGGTGCTAGGGTTGCAGCACCACAAAAACATTACGTGAGTTTTCTCCTTTGCTCTCTAAGAAACTGTCGTCCCTAGGGTTTTCCACCGATCACAAGAGTGAAATTGAGAGAAATCGTGAGTTCGATCCAACAATCATCAACGCGTCCGCATCAGGGATCATAATACTATGAGTCTCTGCAGGAGCTAAAAGATCAGGTGGTGGAACTTGAACCTCGAACACGTCATCTTCCGTTACGTGATATCTCTCCAATTGCTTCAGAGTGTACTTGTCCATGACTCTGGGGTAGTTAGTGTCAGAAATAGCAATTTTATTAGAATATACTGGGTTCTATATATACATGAACTGAGTAAGGAAAGTATATTTACCATAGGCTAGACTAGGAAATATTGTAAAATAGCCTAATGTAGTTTATTACCTTTCTTAGTCTGAAAATCCTGTATACATACCTGCTGTAATGTTAGTACTGAATAAGATACAAGGAAATACATGTTGAAATTTTGGATTCACTATTACAGCATGGTATCAGAGCAAGATCCATAATCCGCTTCATCATCTACCCGCAAATCTACAACCCCAACAATGTCTGATGGAGAGAGTAACTCGCAGAACTCAATCGGTTCAGGTATCATCCGAGATGACCTAACCGACCAGATTGCTAGCATACTCTGATCGGGACTGAATCTGAGCCAACGACCACAACAAACGGAACTGCCTGAAACCATTACGGTGGGCACAAAGCTGAATGGCCACAACTACAACCTATGGGCTCGGATGATCGAGGTGCAATTGGAGGGAAAGGCCGGCTCTATCACCTTACGGGAGAACCCGCCCCTCCAAATCCAACCGAACCAGGATACCTCCGATGGAGACAGGACGATCTAATCGTTTTTTCATAGATTTTACAGAATATGGAATCTCATCTCGCTAACAATATAGCACAATATCAAACCTCGAATGATTTATGGAATGCACTGCAGGTTACATATAGCAGTGGAAGAGACTCGCTACAAGTTTTCGATTTGCATAATAAGGCAGCAAAATTGACACAAGGGAATCAGACACTCGAGGAGTTCTGGTTACAGATGCATTCGATTTAGGGAGAGATTGAGGCCCGAAGGCCAAACCCCATGGTCTGCAGCCAAGACATCACCCTGTTTAACGACCATTGGAATGAAACTAAGGTCTACCAATTCCTAGGTGGTATCAACGAACAATTCAACAACGTCAAAAGGGACATATTCTGGGGAGAGACAGTGCCCTCAGTAGAAGCCGCATATGCAGCCGTTCGGAAGGACGCCGTCAGGCTCCAAATTTTGGGAGCGGCAACAAACACAACTTAACCATCATCGGGCGTAGGCGAGGGTCTGGTTTAGATTGGTGGCCGATCAGACATGGGAGCTCAAGCAAACGCAGCAAGAGGCTTCCGGCCGGGACAAAAGCGGTCAGACTAGACCAGCAGAGCCGGCGAATCATCATTCTGCGGGGACAAAATCAAACTAAAATGTTCATATTGTGGCATGGGTAAACATACAAAGGAATCATGCTTTCGGCTGGTTGGCTATCTCGATTGGTGGGAAGACAACCGTAAACCGAAGGAAAAGCGAGTCTCCGTCGTGGCCAACGACGCAATAATCGGAACCGAGGCGGCGACGGACGGCCACGAGACCACCAACACCAGCAACACCTTTCAATCGCAGTTCGGAGAGCTAAGTGGAAGGCATACCTCAGAGACGAACCACGGTGGGGCTTACCTGGCCACGGGCGAGCCAAACCTTAGCCGATCGCAGGAGGACAATACTGCGGCTCGTGGAGAGCTCAAAAATGGAAATGTGCTCTATGGAATGATATCAGACGGAAACCCTAGAGGTAAAGGGTTTGGGTATTTACACCTAAACCCTTAAGAACTCACATATTCCGGTTTTTGCCCAAACCGAAATAAGTTAGGGTCTGATGTTTTGAAAATGCCTGATTTAGTCCCTGAAGTATATAAAGTCGGATATTCAGTTACGTGTGTAGAAAGGAAAAATGATAGGTGGATATTTGATTGTGGTACGACTGATAGTATGAAATTTGATACTCGGGATTTGTGTGATATAGTAGAATCCCGAATTAAATACGTTAATACGACGAATGGTGGGGTCGCTGCGGTAACCGGGATGGGTACATTAGAAATCTCACAAAACCTCAAGATTTCTAATTGCTTATTAGTGCAGACATTGTCATATAAGTTGTTATCTGTGTCCCAAGTGACGAAGGAGTTGAACTGTACGATGATACTAAACCCAAAGTTTTGCATGCTACGGGATATCCGGACGGGGACGATCATTGGGCGTGGCACTGAGCATGCTGGTCTGTTCTATGTGGATGAGGTTGTCCAAAAAGGATCGGTGTTGCTGGCTCATGGATCGACAGAAAAAGAAATGTGGCTGTGGCACCGGCGGTTAGGTCATCCTTCACTTGGTTAACTTAAGCTTTTATTTCCCAAATAGTTTCCGAATAAATTCCGTACTTTAGAATGTGAGACTTGCATTTTAGCAAAAAGCCATAGACAGACATTTAAACCCAATAATACTCGGCTAGATTCTATTTTTTCCCTCGTACATTCTGATGTTTGGGGTCCCGCACCTGTTTCTGGATCTCATGGTCTCAAATATTTTGTAATTTTTGTGGATGATTGAACTCGTATGACCTGGACCTATTTTCTCAAAAACAAATCCGAATTGTTCGAAAAATTCGTACATTTTTTCCATATGGTTCAGAACCAATTCCAGAAAAACATTCAAACCCTGTGTTCCGATAATGGTGGAGCATTTGTCAATAACCATATGAAAAAATTCTTTCTTGAAAAAGGAATTATTCAACAAACCTCCTGCCCACATACCCCCGAACAAAACGGAGTCGCAGAGCGAAAGAATCGAATTCTTCTAAAGATGACCCGGTCTATTTTGATCGAGTCAAGAGTACCAAAAACTTTCTGGCCAGAAGCTGTGGCAACCGCCACTTACCTCCTAAACCGTCTACCAACAAAGATCCTTAACCTAAAAATGCCAATTCAAACCCTAGAGTCTCATAGCAGAATACCCCCAACACTTAGCCTACCTCCTAAAGTGTTTGGATGTTCTGTGTTCGTTCATATACCCAAAGTCGATCGCACCAAACTTGATCCGTGTGCGGTAAAATGCGTCTTCCTAGGCTATAGATTTAACCAAAAGGGATACCGTTGCTATGATCCAAAAAGAGGTCACATGTTCACTACAATGAACTGTGACTTCCTTGAGTCTGAATTTTATTATTCCCAATCTAGTGATCAGGGGGAGACTACACATGAGTCACTAGATTGGATTGGTCAACCATATCTATCCTATGTCGGTCCTCTAGAGTCAGTTAGACGACCTACCGGACCGATCTCTGACACAATAGTACAGGACAACAAGCCATATGACATGACCCCCGATCTGAGGTAACCAATTCTTCCAAATCCCTTCTTTATGTCACTGAATCTCCTATCATACCAGAAGAAGGAGGTCAGAATGAGAACGAAGCAAACGAGGAGAGGGGGAGATATGTTCTACCTCCGAGGGCCAATCGGGGAAAACCACCAAACCGGTACACACCAGAGAAGGAAGACAGAAAATATATGTATCCAGTGGCAAATGTCACGAAGGGAAGATTGAGCGATCAGACCAAGTCGTTCATCATGGCAGTCTACTCAGGAAGTATTCTGACTTCTGTGAAGGAGGCACAACAATCTAACCCCTGGAAACAAGCTATGGACACATAAATGGAGGCTCTTATGAAGAATGAGACGTGGGAGCTTTGCCAATTACCTACTGGAAAAAAGGCAGTACGTTGGAGGTGGGTGTATACCATCAAGTAAAAACCTGATGGTACGATTGAACGACACAAGGCATGGAGATCAATACGATCTGAGTGCTGCTGTCAATAGCCGCAACTAATGATTGGCCGCTTCGACAGCTTGATGTAAAAAACGCTTTTCTGCATGGAGATCTGGATGAGGAGGTCTATATGGAAATCCCGCATGGGTATGAGAAGGAGTCAGAAAAGGGAAAGGTATGCAGGTTAAAGAAAGCGTTATATGGATTGAAACAATCTCCAACAGCTTGGTTCGGACGATTCACGATGGCGATGAGAAGATATGGATACACGCAGAGTAACTCAAATCATACTCTGTTCCTAAAGAAGACGGGTAGGGGTATAACTTGCCTAATTATATACGTGATGACATGGTCATTACAGGAGACGATGAAACAGAAATGAAGAATTTGAGAAGAAGACTGTTCATGGAGTTCGAAATGAAGGACTTGGGAGTTTTGAAGTATTTTCTCGGTATTGAGGTACTACGATCTAAACAAGGAATCTTCATCTCACAGTGGAAATACGTACTGTATCTGCTAGCAGGTAATAGAATGTTAGGCTGTAAACCAGTAGAGACACCTATGGTTGTAAACCATGGACTGCAAATAAGAGAGGATGGTATACCAGCAGACAAGGAAAGGTACCAACGTCTGGTGGGCAAACTGATGTACCTTTCTCACACTTGACCTGATATTGCCTATGCAGTGGGTGTGGTTAACTAGTTTATGCACCAGACCCAACAGGATCACATGGAATCTGCATGGAGGATTGTAAGGTATTTGAAGGGTACCTCTGGGCATGGTGTACTTTTCAAGAACAACGGGCATCTAAAGATCAAAGGGTATACAAATGCAGACTGGGCAGGGAATCCTAATGATCGAAAGTCCACAGCGGGATACTTCACCTTTGTAGGAGATAATCTGGTTACATGGCGGAGTAAGAAACAAAAGGTCGTCGCTCTATCTAGTGCCGAGGCAGAATTTAGGGGAATTGCAAGAGGAGTTACCGAGATACTTTGGCTGACAAAGCTACTAACGGAAATCGGTTTTCCTCCAACTGAAGCTTGTGACCATATGTGTGACAATAAGGCAGCAATAAGCATCTCCGAGAACCCAATCCAGCATGACAGAACCAAACATGTGGAAGTAGACATACATTTTATAAAGGAGAAGCTAGAAGGAGAAGTCATCTTATTGCCTTTTGTTCGATCAGAAGACCAACTTGCGGATATCCTCACCAAGGCAGTCAATGGGAGGGTATTTCGAGAAACTCTCTTCAAGTTGAGTATTAGTTATACTACTGCTCAACTGGAGGGGGACTGTCAGAAATAGCAATTATATTAGAATATACTGGTTTCTATATATACATGAACTGAGTAAGGAAAGTATATTTACCATAGGCTAGACTAGGAAATATTGTAAAATACCCTAATGTAGTTTATTACCTTTCTTAGTCTGAAAATCCTGTATACATACCTGTTGTAATGTTAGTACTGAATAAGATACATGTTGAAATTTCGGATTTACTATTACAACAGTTAGGACTTGGGTCTTCCTTATCCAACATCGAATCTTTCAGCTTACCACTGCTTGCTTGCCACAGAACCCAAACCCTCTCTCCGTACTTGATCAGCGTCGCAACTAGCATGAGGATTGACAGAAGTGACAGGTACGACGCTGACTGTTGTAAATTCAATATTGGATTGTATTGCAAAGTTATTCAGATTAGCTTACATGTATTCTATTTATACATTTGAAACTAACAACTATTCCTAACAGCTATAATACTGTTCATAACAGTTATATTACTATTCCTAACAGTCATATTGTTAACACCCCCCGTCAAGTTAAGCAGTGAGATCTCTGATGTTTAACTTGCTGAGTACAGTGTTGAAAATTCTTCCTTTGACGTCCTTGGTTAATATATCTGCTAATTGGTCTTCAGATCGTACAAATGGTAATACCACAATTACAAATGGTAATATATCTAGCTTTTCCTTGATAAAATGTATGTCGACTTCTACGTGCTTGGTGCAATCATGTTGTACCGGATTGTGTGCAATAATGATTGCAGCTTGATTATCACACATAATTTTACTAGACTGTGATGGAGGAAATCTAATCTCAGTTAGCAATTTTTGTAACCATAGGATTTCTATCAATCCTCGGGCCACTCCTCGAAATTCTACTTCTGCACTTGATAGTGCCACCACTTTCTGTTTTTTGCTTTTCCATGTAACCAGGTTTCCTCCGACAAAGGTGAAATATCCAGATGAAGATCTTTTGTATCCATATCGCTTCATTGCTAAGGTAAACATGTCAAACCATGCTCGAGGTGATTGTTTAAACCCATAAAGTGTCTTATTCAGTCGACATACTTCTCTTCATTGAAACCCATCTGTGAATCCAGGTGGTGCTTCCATGTACACTTCTTCTTCTAACTCTCCATGTAGGAAAGCATTCTTTACATCAAACTGGTGGAGTGGCCAGTCTCCATCGACATCCAACTGGTTTTTTTCCGTTGGTAGGATACATTTCTCCCATGTGTGACTCTTTTTTAATGCTTCCATTTCTATCTTCATTGCATCTGTCCAATTCTTTGATTCCAAGGCTTGCTGAACTGAGTTGGGAATTTGTTCTGATTATAACGTTGTACCAAACTCCTTAGCTTCTTGGGACACACTCCCCCTGACCATGTTTCCTATTGGATACTTAGATCATTGAGCTTCCTTTTCAGGGGAGTACCGTTTGGGTGGAACTCCCCTATTACTTCTTGGTGGTAGTGTATATCTCGTTGTTTCCTCGGGTCTGTTCTACTACTATCTCATGGTCACTATGGTTAGAGGAAACATATGGATTTTCTGATTTTTCAGCACTACTTACCTCAGACACCAAGTTGGGTATGATTTTTTCAGTGACACTTGGCTCTGGAAGTCTCAGTGACACTTCCATACACCATGGATTGTATGGAAGTCTCAGGAAGTGACTCATCTTCATACTGGTTTTCAGGGTTATGATTATTTGGGATAATTGGGATAATTTCTTATGAGGATGGAAGTTAACTTAGTGTGTCTATATATTCTCTCTCCTCCTGACCAATAGGTTAGGTTTGGTAGTAGTATCTGTTGGATCGTGAAATCCTGAATGCTGATCTGGCAGTGAATTCAATGCCAGACAAGGTTGGGATGACGCTTCAGCTCCAACTCCGGTGAACCTGCAAGTAGGGGAGCGCAACAGAGTGAAGTGATCCTTAGACCAAGCTAATTAAGAGAAATCAAAAGAGAATAGAAAGCTGAAATGGAGGGAAAAATGTTCTTCGTTAATTTTCGAATTACCGGTACAACAGAGTATATATAGGAGGAACAGTGGTTCATCTTTCCAACAATTGCAAATCAGCCCCTAAACTACAACACTCCTTTAAACTCTAAACTTAATCATATCCTCTAACATTCACCAAAGTTCTTCATTTTCTTTTCTCGTTTTCAATCTTCTCTTTGATGACCCATCCGTGTCATATCTTGATGATGAGATGTCCAGTTCTAAGCTTGAAAACATCCTGTCACCAAATCAGAACACACAGAACACCAACATAGCATACAACTCATACGGATTAGATTACAGAATCTATCAGACAACATTTAACTTCAACCATATCATCTCAATCACTCACATTTCTTTCCATATTCAGTGGAAAATTCTGCTTGTACATACACCCTTCGGATTGATAGATCAGACTGTGCCAATCTGTTTTTTTTTTTTTTTTCATCAAAACTGACTGGGTTTGTGCCCAATTTCTTTTGTTTGGCTTTTGATTCAAAATCTGTTGTGATTGTATACACCATTCATGGTGCTGCCCGAATCACCATTCCTTTTTACTTCTAGGTGATTGGCTGGGTTTGTGCCCGACTTCTTTTGTTTGGCTTTTGATACACTCACAAGATCATCACTTATATAGCTGCATACCTGAATCACAGATTACATCCCCATTCACCTACTTCGATCTGTTGTAATCTGTGATTGGCTGGGTTTGTGCCCAACATCTTTTGTTTGGCTTTTGATATTGAATGCCTGAGTTTTGATTTCAACCCATTGGCACAGAATGTCAAGCGAATCCAAAAACAATGTATCCTCTAAGCACAACTATCCACAAATACGAAAGAAATATATGTGTAATGACAGATACGGGAGTTAAACATTTTCCAACATGTTCATGCACTCTAAAACTTATGCAGATGTATTGCTATGAGACTCTGTATGAGACTGACTCAGCAACAATCAAACATCAAGCTCAGACCGACCATCATCCTCATCATCAGATAAATCAGCAGATGCATCATTAAAGACAATAGAATGAAAACTATCTGAAAATGAGAACAATTGAGAAAGTTCAGAAGATACTTGCAAACCAGCCTCACTCGCAGGTAGGTGATGTAATGAGTTCAGAAACGACAAGTGAACGTGTCCATTTGATCCTTCTGACAACGCCTCTGACAGAGAACACACTCCTAGCTTGCGACGAAAAGGAACAAACGACTTCTCAGTCAGTGGCTTTGTAAGAACATCTGCTATTTGATCATCACCTGGAACATGATTTACCTGCACAAGACCCTGAGAAACCTTCTCACGCACAAAAAACAAATCCAATTCAACATGTTTCATCTTCGCATGCTGAACCGGGTTAGCCGATATAGAAATTGTGCTTGTATTGTCACACCACAACACAGGAACTGATGACAAACTTAGACCAAGTTCAACAAGTAAAGATCTCACCCAAATTATATCGCAAATAGCATTAGCCAAGCTTCTAAACTCAGCCTCAGCCGTGGACCGTGACACCACCGTTTGTTTCTTTGAACACCAAACAATAGGATTACCTCCAAGAAACAAACAATGACCACTTGTTGATCTCCTGTCATCCGTATCTGCTCCCCAATCTGAATCCGTAAAACCTGTTAGATCAAGAGACGAGGAAGACTTGAAAATTAATCCATGATCAAGAGAGCCGCTCAAATATCTCAAAACACGTTTAACTGCAGCCCAGTGTACCTCAGTCGGCCTATGAAGAAATTGACTTAGCTTGTGAACACTATAGCATATATCAGGACGTGTATAACACACATGTTGTAATGCCCCAACAGTACTTCTATAAAGAGATGGATCAGATAGAGGCATACCTGAACCTGATGATGAAGACAGGATAGGAAAACCTACCATTGGAGTAGGACAAGGACGACAATTCGTCATGTTTGTGCGAGCAAGGAGATCAACAATGTATTTCCTTTGATTGAGTACCTTAAAGTCCGGACCTGACTGAATTTCCATTCCAAGAAAATAGTTTAGTGTTCCTAAATCCTTTAAAGAAAAATACGCATTCAAGTCAGTAATAACAGACTCAATCACATCCTTGCATGAACCTGTCACTACAATGTCATCAACATAAACCAGAAGATAAACAGATTTTCCATCCACATGCTTAATGAAAAGACAATTATCCGATTGAGAACTAGTAAACATCAGTTTATCAAGTAAACACTCCCTGAGTTTCTCAAACCAAGCTCTAGGAGCTTGTTTTAGACCATACAACGCCTTTGATAGCTTACAGACCAGCCTGTTTCCATACGCATCCGAGACCTCAAAACCTGGTGGCTGAGACATGTACACCTCCTCATGCAAGTTCCCATTGAGAAACGCATTGTTAACATCTATCTGTCTCAAACTCCAATCAAAACATAAAGCAAGACATAAAATGATCCTCACAGTTGCATGTTTAGCTACCGGACTGAATGTATCAAGATAATCAAAACCAACCTTTTGAGAAAACCCCTTCGCTACAAGCCGAGCTTTATATCTTTCCACACTACCATCGGCTCTTCTTTTCACTTTAAAAATCCATTTACAACCTATTGGGGATCTACCAACAGGAAGAGATGTTAGAGTCCATGTACCTTTTTCGTGTAAAGCCTCCATCTCCTTTTGAATTGCTTCCCTCCACTCCGGATATTGTAAAGCAACATATACATCCGTAGGTTCTCCAACATCAGCAGTTGTTGCTAGTAATGCACTAGCATATGACTTAGTTTTAGATCTAGTAACCATTCCATGAGTCGAGGGAAGTCTCGGCCTTGTAGCTTGCTGATTCGGCATTGCAGGTAACAGATTTGTAGACATCCTTCTCATTTGTGATGGTACTTTCATACCTGCAACAACAACTGTTTTATCAGATGAAGATATTGGGAATTCATTTACTGGTACCTGTGCAGCACTTTCATTTGAAACAGAATCAGTTTGTCTACTGGATGAAGACTGATTCTGTGACATTTGTGGTTGATCTCTCAAATCAGTCAAGTTCCTATCAGATGCACCACTTTCAGGGGAGGCCGAGACATCATCGCTGTACATCAGCCTTGTCAAGGAAGGCTCGACTGAACCATCCATAGGACTACCACTTGGCAGCTCATCAACCTGTTGATACTCTGTTCTCTGTTGTTGGACACCAGAATTCCGACTTTCAGAGTTCCCTACACTTGTATTGCCCTCATTAGACATAGGAACAGATGAAGATGATAGAGGAACACCAGAAACTGGAATAACAGGCTCATTATCAACATTTTCAGGTGTCAACCATACATGGATTGGTGATACCAAATCAGAAACATCATCAGACTCAAATCTGATGTTAATAACAGAATCCTTCTTGTTAAATGGAAAAACAAATTCATCAAACTGAACATGCCTTGATATATACACTCTACCGGATCTATCAATGCATTTATATCCTAAGTGAGCAGACGAGTATCCAAGAAACACACACGGTCTCGATCTGAAATCAAACTTATGTCTGTTATAATCTCTAATATGCGGAAAACATAAACAACCAAACACACGAAGTAATGAATAAGAGGGTGGTTTTTGAAAAAGTTTTTCAAAAGGAGAAGTATCATTCAACACATGGGAGGGCAACCTGTTAATCAAATATACCGAAGTAGCAAACGCATCAGACCAGAATTTTAACGGAACAGAAGCATGAGCAAGCAATGTGAGTCCCAATTCAACTACATGCCTATGTTTTCTTTCAACAATTCCGTTTTGTTGAGACGTGTAAGGACAAGTGAACCGATGCAAAATGCCACAAGAGACTAGATGATCATGAAATGGCCCTAGGAACTCACCACCATTATCAGTTTGAACCGACTTGATTGTAGCATTGAATTGTTTTTCAGCAAACAACTGAAACGACCGAAAAACAGATGTGGTTTCACTCTTGTTGGCCAAGAAGTACAACCACGTGAATCTAGTACATGCATCAACAAGACTCAAGTAATATCTAGATCCATTTGATCTTACCGGAGCTGGACCCCATATGTCAACCTGTAGTAGCTGCAATGGAGCTGTATACTCACTTTCTGAAGAGCTGAATGGAAGTTTGTGGCTCTTCCCTATTTTGCATGCCGAACATGAGAATGCTTTGTCCACCTTGTCACTGCAAGGAAGACCATTCATCAGAATTAACTTCAGTGTTTGTGCTGAAGGATGTCCTAACCTTTGATGCCAAACAATAGATGAAACCGATGTATAAGAAGTTAGAACATTTGCACATTCATCTGAATTGTTCATTGTTACCTTGTCGTTCGATTGAAGACTGATTTCCCTTACCTTGTCATTCGGTTTAGGACTGATTTTCCTTCCCTTGTCACTCGGTTGAGAACTTATTTTCCTTCCAAATTCAGTAAAATTATTTTGAACAACAGCATCATGACATTTATTCTCATCAGAACAGGTTATTACATTCAGTTTTCCATCATTTTCAGCACCCTTATCAAGTCTATCACACGCAGCCCTACTATTAACACCATGCCGATCATACATAATAGATTCAGAGGTAAGTTTATTCTGCTCAGTTCTACTTTCAACAGCATGTCTATCAACAAAACCAGAACTAGAAGCATGTTTATCAAAAACAACAGAACTAAAATCAGCTTTACTCAACCCAACACTTTTTAACACAGAATCAGAATTAACTCCTTTAACAACAGAAACAGATTCAGCTTTATTCATATTATCATCGAAACCGAGATTGTCTGATACATCATAACATGTTGATGCAGAATTATTCACTAAACAAGTCTTGACACATGAACTCGAAGAACAAGCCATACTAGGCAAAGCAGAATTTTGCATACTAGAACTGAAATTCAAACCTTTAACATGTCTAACACTTTCTCTTTTATCTATAGACGAACAAACAGGTAATACTAATGAGGAATACGAGGAATCATGCGACACAAGCAACTTGTACAAGCCTTCGCACTCACGGCCCTCCAGAAGCACTTGATGGGTTGTCAGGTCCTTCGCAACACAACCAGTTGGAAAAAACACAAAGTAAGCATTGTTATCTTTAACAAACTGAGAAACAGATAGCAAATTCTTAGTAATATTAGGAGCAATTAAAACATTTCGTAATATAACGGACCTGTTTTTAGACCGGATGCTGGAATTTCCAGTATGAGAAATCGGAATTGAATTACCATTACCAACAAAGATCTTACCTTGGCCCGAGTATGGTGAGGTGTTTGTAACATTCATGGTTGTGTTTGTGAGGTGGTGAGAAGATCCAGAGTCAGGAAACCAAGCGGTTTGAGCTCCTCCCATATCATTTGACACACCTGCACCATGAGCATTGAAGACAGTGACATTCCCTTCCATTCGGTTGTTGTTTGGTCCTGCAGAGCTTGAGGTCGGTGTGTACAGATGTGGATGTGAAGCAGGAGAGGTGTGTTGCTGATAAAACACTTGCTGAGAAGATGAATTCAGAGGAGAAGACTGCATAGGAGCTGGACCGAACTGCTGCTGTTGTCCAGGATTGAAATTCTGATGCACCTCAGGTGGTAAGTAGAACTCAGCTGCATTTGCTTGTCCTCTGTTATTATTTGCAGACTGATTTTGACCTGTAATCCCTGTAAATGATTGATCAAACCTGAACCAACATCTAGCAACCAAATGTCCAAACTTTCCGCACAATTGACATTGCGGTTTGTTATTGCTGAAATTTCCTCTACCACGTCCTCGACCATAAGAGTTTGATTGAAAACTTTGATTTGACTGAAAATTCGGTTGAAACTGAGATGTTTGTTGTTGAGATGAGGTTTGTTGTCTTCCATTCATCATTGGTGCCGAACTCTCCATCGGTTGAGCATTGAATGCCACCGTGTTCGACCCGAGCTGAATTATGTTGTCTTGTTGCCTCGATTCCGCATCCAGTAGAACACTCACAACCCCTGCAAGATCATACGGTTGTCTACTTGCTGTTATCACAGCCACTATGTGCTCATACTCAGCTGTCAAACCTGCCAGGATTGTGCTGATTTGCATAGTTTCTGATATCGCGTGATCCGAGCTTCTTAGACTGTCACAAATCAGCTGAATTCTTCCAAGGTATTCCCTCATGCTCATGTCTCTCTTCCTCTGTGATTGAAGAGAGCATAACAGCCTCATGACTCGAGTTGTTGAAGCCACCGAGAAGAGCTGATGTAGTGACTGCCATATTTCAAAAGCTGATCTACATTGAACAAGGTTCGGAAGTAATGGAGTCGAAATTGATGTTAGCAACCACGAGGCAAGTGCACTATCCTGTTCTTTATATGCACGGTATGCTGGATTTGTTACTTTTGTTCCATCACCATTAAGAATGAACTCATCCACTCTAGCCGATCCATCCAAAAAACCTTCAAGCCTATGACTTGTAATTGTAAAACATATCTGTTGTTTCCACTGCAGATAATTGGTTTCATCCAACTTGATATTGATTACCTTGTTAGAGAATTGTTTAGGACACAAATCCATTTGATTCAATTCGAAAAACCAGCAGCAAAATCAAAATCAGCACCAGACAACACCAAAACCAGTTCTAACAGCACTAACAGCAAATAACCAGCTCTGTTTTCCAATCAACCTACAATTTCTGGCTTGAATCTTCACAGCTAGCTTCTATATAGAATCGGAAATAAGAAACCACTGAAATCTTACAATCGTTCGAAGAAAACACGCTGGATTGAATCTCACAAAACTGACGCGCGCGGACCAGAAGCTGATGAATAATGCAGAAACTTTGAGAGAATCAAGCTGTTCTTGAGCAGAGAATGCCGAATCTACTCTTCCTTGAGCTCTGATACCATGAAGTGATCCTTAGACCAAGCTAATTAAGAGAAATCAAAAGAGAATAGAAAGCTGAAATGGAGGGAAAAATGTTCTTCGTTAATTTTCGAATTACCGGTACAACAGAGTATATATAGGAGGAACAGTGGTTCATCTTTCCAACAATTGCAAATCAGCCCCTAAACTACAACACTCCTTTAAACTCTAAACTTAATCATATCCTCTAACACAGAGGGGGTGCCTCTGGGTCCCTCTCCGATGCTTAAATGAGTATGTGTGTGTATAAAACTCAAAAACGTAAAGAACGTATGTAAAGCAAGGGTATTTATAGGGTAAGAGAGATAGAACCATATATGGCAGCTGAATATCTTAGTGTATATTGTATTGCCGAAGATTCGGATCGTCAGTTACTGCGAGATATTGCAGTTACCAAATCTAATCCTTAGTGAATATGTGACCGAGATATGCGGGATATCGTGGCCACTTCCTTATTAACGGTTTTGTGGGACCAGAGGAGAGAGACAAGGCTCTTTTCGGGGCGAGCACTCCCATGTCGAGCAGTGGAAGGTCGCGACCTGGTAGAGAATGGCGAGCAGTCTGAGAGCCTTTGGCGTCCCTATAGACTTTGGGCTCGATTCTGGATTACTCGATGGTGGGCCAAGTTTGGCTTGTACTTGGGCCGATCCGGTTCGGATGTCATGGGTTTACCCCCTCTATAGTTATTGGGCCTACGAGGCCTTTTCTTACTGGGCTGTCACTATCGATACCCAACATTTTCCCCCGAAGCTTGATTGAAGTTCCTTCAGTCGAGCTTGATTTCCTAGTAGGGTTTTAGATAGTGACGTCTCTGGTAATGGTTCAGTACCTTTGAGACACGTCGAGCTCATTTGGCGAGCAGTTTCTTCTCTGTTCAAAGCTGAAAGAATATCCTTCCTTTTATTCCCTTTTGGCGATCACTCGAGGTGACCTAGGCTTATGGAAGTCTATCTCTCTTAGTTAGGCGATCATTACCTACCCGAGGTATTCCTGCTAAAGCCTTATTAGTGCATTGGCGACCACCTTGTCTCCTTAGTGGACTTTTAGCATTTAATAACTGCACAGTTGTCCAGAAATCGAACGGTCACTTGAGGCACGCCTGACATTTACTTTTCCGTAAACCTAGGGTAGTCTGACAGCTGTCCATGTCAGCCAACCGTCTGTCTCCCCAAGGTGTCTCTTGGAATTCTGACATTGCTTCGGTTTTTTCCAAAAAGGTGCCATCATTCCTCTGTGTCGCTTCGATTTGCTCGTGGCGGTTACTCCCTTTTTAACCTATATAAGAAACGTCAGTTTCTGTATTTTGTCTTTTACGCTTATCCACTCTCTTAGATTTTCAGAGCTTCATTGCGAACCTTTCCATTTCCTTTCCCAACCTTCTTCAGCCTTCTTCCAATATTTCCATGGCTCCCCACAATCAAAGAGTCAAGCACATTGCTCCCAAGGGCGCCAACAAAGCCAACGCTCCCAGAAATGCTGATGTCCCCTTGACCATCAGAGATGAGGTCGCGCCCCCCTCAGTGGAAGAACAGACTGATTTGGGCAGGACTGCAACCACTCCTGTGGTGGTGGATGGGCCTGAGCTGAATACACCCATCTTCTCTCCGAAAGGTAAACCTTCGCCCTTTTACTGCTCTGCTTTGGCAATATCCTCTGTTTCCTTTGTTTTTTTATACATGTTGTGCTATACTTGAACTGTTCTGAGTAGATGTCAAGCCTAACAAATTGAAGCCAGCGTATTTTAAGACCATGGCGGCGCTTGGTGGCTTTAATGCAGAGGATGCTCCTAGGTATCCTGGCTTAGGTCTGCATTTTTCTCACGACGGAGAGGTTTACGTTTATGCGGCCCAGGTCGATGCTGGGTTGCGTTTGCCTCTCTGTGAGGATTTGCAGACATTGCATCAGTTTCACGGGATTCATCCCACGCAGCTCGTTCCGAATGCCCTCAGGATGTGGGTTGGTTTCAAGTTCCTGTGCATACGCTAAGAGTGGGAGTATTCACTGGCCTTGTTCCGATGTTTCTTCCGACTAGCAGCAGGGGCGAACCACCTCCACCATTTCCAACCACGCTGGCCGAAGTTTTCCGAATGGGGATGCCCTCAAGCATGGAGTTGGAATGCTCATGTCCATCTGGTTGACGATTTTCGGACCACCAACTCCAATTATAAGAAGTGTTACTTCTTTTATAAGGGGGGGTGCCCTGGAAATTGTTGATCCCGGACAAGGATTTCCCTCCTTCATTCGAGGAGCTATCAGAGAGTGATCGGAACGCCATCTATGACCTATACCGGTCGCATCGGTCGTCCCAATTCAAGTCCATTCGCTCAGTGGTTGAAACTACTGAAAACATGCTTGAGATGGCAGGCATTCATCAAGCCACGCCAATTTTTGATGATTGGGTAACTTTCTAACCTTTTTCCTTGTTTTATCACTTGTAGGCAAGGTCGTAAGCAAGAGCCAAAAACTGATAGGTCTCTTTGATGACCAGGGATCGGCGGGATTGTCCTCCGACCAGGCGCTGCTAAGCTCTCCCCCTCCTCCCTTTAGGCGTTCGTCCAAGAGGAAGCCTGAGGAAATGCTTCCTTCGGCCACTACTGCCCCTCGCCAACCAGGTATATTACCTCGCCTTTTGTGGATTTAATGTGTTTACATTCTGCGGTTCTTTGATTTTTGACATTTTGTCTTGTTGTTTTGCAGAGGAGTCCTCGACCAACATGGCCTGGGATCATCCTCCTCCTCCCTCCAAGAAGGTCAGGAGTGAGGAATGTCCGGAAGTCGACCAGCATCCTCCTTCTCCCCCTCCTGGTGGCCCTGCCGCTAATAAAGGGAAGGGTCTGGACGTGGTGCCCCCTTCTCCCTCTCCCCAGGGCCCTTCTGCCACCAAGGGGAAAGTTTTGACCTTAGCACCTCCTCTTCCTACTGTGCCCCCGGTTCCTTCTAAGGAGTCTGGGACCAAGAAGAAGGGGCATGTTGCTTCCAGCTCATCGAGGGCACCTGTGGAGGAGCATTGCTCCCTGGCCAGCTTATTTCAGCCGCTTGAATCAGCGAATTCTTGGGAGACTTGGGTCCCTTGTGGGGACCTTATGAAGAAGGGGTACCCTCCCCAAAAGAGCCTCCGGGGTAGCCCGGATATGTGTATGCGGCTTCTGGACGGGATAATTCCCCCCCCCCCCCGGACCACTCGATTGTTCCCACGTAACTTCATCAGATCGAGGGGTTCCTTCGGTCCCACTTTGAACGAGTGGCTTTGGTAAGATCTCATATTTTTATTTCGTAGAGTCCTTTCTTTGTCGTTCCCTTATTGTTTGTTGTCCTGACAGCTTTTATTCTATATTTGTTGCCAGTTCGTTCGGGAAGAGGTGATTCTTGGCCGTGTCTTCGGGGAGCTCGCCGACAAGTATTCCAGTGTGCTCGTCGAGCTGGAGCAGTACCGAAGCACGGGGGTCACTCCTGAGCAATTGGGGACTATCAAGACGACTGCGGATGCAGCGATCGCCTTGGCAAATGATACGCGGGAGGAATACCTCAGGAAGGAGCAGCGCCTCCTTACTGATGTCCAGAAGAGGGAGGCTGAAGCCGCTGCCGCTCTTCAGGACTTTGACGCTCTTCACCTGTGTTTAGATCAGGGAGAGATCATCCAAGTTCGCCTAGATGCTAAACTTAAGGAAGCTCAAGCGCAAGGGGCAGAATCGGAGGCTCGCAGGGTCGTTGCCGAGGCGCAAAGGGCCGCTGCTGATGCCCAGAGGGAAGCTGCGGTGGCCCAGATGGAAGCTGCGGTGGCCCAGATGGAAGCTGCGGAGGCTCGGAGGGAAGCTGCGGAAGCCCGGGGGATTGCCCTGGAGGAGGAGAGGGATCAGCTAGCTGCACAATTGAAAGCCGTCCCTTCGCCCCAGAGCGTAGTCGAGGCATTCAAATCCTCTGAGGATTTTGAAGACTGCGCTCTGAAGGTGATGAAGTCGGCGATCGCCGATTTTCTCCAAGTCCTGGTGGATGATGTCCGGGCGGTCGATCCCAATTTTCCCCTTGAGGAAGTTGGGTCCTTGAGGAGCTTCCTCCGGAGTCGTAACTCTCAGTCTACCCCTGTTGCTGAAGAGGTTGCCCCCGAGGGCGAGCCAAGCAATATTGCTCCCGAAGGCGAGCAAGGCGTCCCTGCTCCTGAAGGCGAGCAAAGTGCCTCTGCCCCCGATGATCCTAAAGCCTGAAATCTTCCCCTCCTCTATCGACCATTCTTGCCTTTTAGATAGCTATTTTTCTTTGTAATTTTTTGTTTTCCTTGTAATTATTTATTTGATTTAAGACTTGGCTTCCTTTATTGAATGCCTTTATATTCATAAGCCTTTTATTCGACTTTGAACATGCTTGGCTATTTATCCAACGTCTTAATCATAATTACTCTTCGACTTTCTTTTGACTTGTAATGTCTTCGACTTTTGAAGTCTTAGACCAAGCATAAGTCGATCCTTCTAAGGATAATACTTCTGATACTTAAAAGCATAAACTTCTAAGTTCAAAGAGATATTACCTTCTTTGAAGTTTGGACCTTCGAGGTCATCCTAAGGCTTTGTCATCCATAGTGATCGCCTAAAATTCTTTGTTAGCAGATCCCTTTGTTTGGTTTTGGCGTCTGCTTCTCATCTTGCCTAACTTTATTGCTAGGTCTTTTGGCCTGACTTTGGCGTCAGGGCTTTTTTTGTGCCTAATTCGGTTATCAGGTTTTTGCCTGACTCTTGGCGTCAGGTCTTTTGAGGCCTAACTTTGTTGTTAGGGCTTTTGTGGCCTAGTTTTGTTACTAGGGCTTTTTTGGCCTAACTTTGTTGTTAGGGCTTTTGGCCTGTCTTTGGAGACAGGGCTTTTTGGCCTAGCTTTGTTGCTAGGGCTTTTGGCCTAACTTTGTTGTCAGGGCTTTTGGCCTAACTTTGTTGTTAGGGCTTTTTGGCCTGACTTTGGCGTCAGGGCTTTTTGGCCTGACTTTGGCGTCAGGGCTTTTGGCCTAACTTTGTTGTTAGGGCTTTTTGGCCTGACTTTGGCGTTAGGGCTTTTGGCCTAGTATTGTTGCTAGGGCTTTTGGCCTAACTTTGTTGTTAGGGCTTTTTGGCCTGACTTTGGCGTCAGGGCTTTTGAGGCCTGACTTTGGCGTCAGGGCTTTTTGGCTTCGGCTTGCTTCAAGTGGACACGCTTTATGAAGGAATGGATTTCTTTTATTGACATAATCAGTTTGATTACAAGCTATGCATAAAATCTTCCTAAATGCTCATAATTAAATGGACGGGGTAACCTCTCGCCTTCTATGGTTTCCAAATAGTAGGATCCTGGTGCGGCGATCTCTACTACTTTGTATGGTCCTTCCCATTTGGCTGAAAGTTTGTTTTTACTGTCCAGCCTTGTGTATTCATTCCTTCTCATAACCATCTCCCCCACGAAAAATTGGCGAGCGCTAACTTTTCTGTTGAAATACCGAGCGGTCACCAAGTGCATCTTTGCCTGTGTCTTTTCCAAGACCATCTCTTTTCCTCTGCTAAGTCGAGGTCAGTTCTGCGCTCGATCTCATTTGCCTCCGCGTTAAAGTGTAGGACTCTGTGGGTAGGCACTACTAATTCAGCTGGTGCTACTGCTTCTGATCCGTACACTAAACTGAAAGGTGTTTCTCCTGTGGCCGCCTTAGGCGTTGTTCTAATTGCCCATAATACGTTTTCCAGTTCGTCTGCCCTGTTCCCCTTGAATGCTCGAACCCTTTTCTTGAGTCCTGCTAAGACAACCTTGTTGGCTGCTTCAGCTTGCCCATTCGTTTGAGGGTGATGTACTGAACTGAAGCGATGGTCGATATGATACTCTTCACAGAGCCATTTCAAATCCTTTCCAACGAATTGCGGACCATTATCGCTGATGAGTATTTTGGGAATACCAAACCTGGAGAATATGTTGACCTGCAGGAACTTGATAACTTGGAATTCCGTTGTCGAAGCTAGAGCTTTCGCCTCTACCCACTTAGTGAAGTAGTCGATTGCCACTATAATGTGAGTACGCTGACCAGTGCTAATGGGAAAAGGACCCAATATATCGATTCCCCATTGAGCGAAGGGCCAGGCACCTGCCATTGGGGATAATAATGTCGATGGTCGACCCGATCGTGGTGCAAACTGCTGGCAAATTTCTCACTTCTGTGTTAATTTGGCTGCGTCTTTTCCCAAGGTCGGCCAGTAATATCCCAATCTGAATATTTTCCGGCTTAGCGATCGAGCGCCTTCATGACATGCTGCTGCCCCTTCATGAGCTTCTCGAAGAACTTTTTCTGTTTCGGGCAGAGCAACACATCTCAAGTAAGGCGTCGAAAACCTCTTCTGTAGAGTTCTCCATCGATGATTAGGTAACTAGCTGCGAGTCTTCTAATCCTAGTGGATTCGCCTTCGTCCTCTGGGAGGATACCTTCTTTCAAATAATTCTGGAACGGGGTCATCCAGGTGACCTGTTCTTGAATGTTGAAGACCTCCGCTCTGTTTTCAAGGAATGAACATAGGGCCTTTTCCAGAAATTGCACATCCTGGATTGTCGCCCCTCCGAAGGCTAGCTTACTTAAAGAATCTGCCATTTGGTTTTCTTGGCGAGGAATGAATTCAATCGCGAAATTTGGGATTTCTGCGACCAGCTTTTTGGCAATGCCGAGATATTTCTTCATCTTTTCTCCCTTTGCCTCGTATGCGCCATTAACCTGATTGACAATGAGCTCTGAGTCGCTTTTTACTTTAAGCGCAGCTATACCCATTCCTTTTGCTAGTCTGAGTCCAGTGATAAGAGCCTCGTATTCTGCTTCGTTATTGGTCGCCGGGAATGTCAAGGCGATCGCGTATTTCAGAGGCTCGCCCTCAGGAGGAATAAGAATTAAACCTGCCCCCGAGCCTTCTTTTGATGAAGACCCATCCGTATAGAGTTCCCATATTTGATTGTCGTTTGCTGACTGACTTGGCCTGTTTTCTGCCTCCGCTTGACCGTTACTCGTGCTTTCCACTATGAAATCAGCTAGTGCTTGACCTTTGATGGCCGTTTTTGGCGCAAATTTGATCCTGAACTCGCTGAGCTAGATCGCCCACTTGACCATTCTTCCTGAAGAATCTGGCTTCATCAGGAAGTTTTTGAGAGGTTGATTGGTGAGGACCGTGATGTCGTGCGCATGAAAGTAAGGTCTCAGCTTCCGAGCAGCAATAACTAAGGCATAGAGATACTTCTCAATCTGGACATATTTTATTTCTGCTGAGTTGAACATTTTGCTAATAAAATACACTGGACTCTGAACATTATTCTCCTCCCTTATTAAGACAGCACTGGCTGCCACATCGCTAATGCCTAAATAGAGGAAAAGCTGCTCGCCTGGAACGGGTTTTGCCAGAGCTGGGAGTGTTTGAATATGCCTTTTCAAGGACTGGAATGCTTCCTCGCAGTCTGGCGTCCACTCGAACTTGCGGTTGGCCCTCAAGGTTTTGAAGAACGGGAGGGACCTGTCGCTTGCTTTGGAGAGGAAGCGGTTAAGAGCAGCTAGTCGGCCGTTCAGGCAGTGGACTTCCTTATGGCAGGTTGGCGACTTCATTTCTTCTATGGCCTTTACCTTTTCCGGGTTTGCTTCAATGCCCCTTTCGCTGACCATAAAACCCAGGAACTTCCCGGACTTGACTCCAATGGCGCACTTTGCTGGGTTCAGGCGAACGCTGTGTCTCCTCATGCATTCAAAAGCTTCACGGAGGTCGGTGGTATGAGGATTGCCTTTGATGGATTTGACGAGCATATCATCTACGTAAGCCTCCATGTTCCTTCCCAGCATGTCCTGGAACAGTCGGTTCACCATCCGCTGATAAGTTGCCCCGGCATTGATGAGACCAAAGGGCATCACCTTGTAGCATAGAATGTCCCCGTCGGCATAGAAAGCCGTGTGAGCCTCGTCATCTGGATGCATTCTGATTTGGTTGTAGCCTGAATAGGCGTCCATGAAGCTCAGCATCTCATGACCCGAGGTAGCATCGACCAGCTGATCAATTCTCGGAAGGGGATATGAATCTTTGGGGCAAGCCTTGTTTAAGTCGCGGAAGTCGACGCACATCCTCCACTTGCCGTTTGATTTCTTGACCAAACAGTCGTATTGTTAACACTGACCACGACAGGAAATAGATGTACCCAGCGGCAGTTGTCTACACCACAAGACCGATCATGTGACGGAGCCACAACTCATTGTCTTCTAGAGAGTAAGCCGTGATGCGGTCGGGGCCACCAAGGAGCAGAAGAAGGCACGTAGACCATAAAGAAATGAGCCTGGTGTTGTCGTCAAACGTGATCAAACCCGACTTATCAGTATCGATTTTTCCGAGTTTGCTAGAGAATATGCCCAGAGCAAGAATGGCAATGGAGTCGGCTGAAATGTATGTGGACCAGACAATGGCTCTGACCAAGAGGTTGGAAGTCAACTTGCGACGGGCACCAAGGAACATGAGCATAATTTGCAGGGTTAATGTCAGCAAGACCATCAGTTTGAGATCCCAATCGTCATAAATAGTTCGGACCTTGTTGATGAAATGCTCCATTTCCTTTGTATTCATCTTTAGTCAACCAACTGGACGAAATTTGAAATAATAAAAGATGAAATTACTATAGTTTTGCATAGCAAAAGGATCCACAATAAACTAAGGTTCTCTATTTATCATACCATCATGTTCTCATACTTGGTCTTTACTGTAACCTAAGAGAGATGAGAACAAGTTGGAGAAAAATGTGAACAGGAAACAACATCAAAACCTGAGAATTAATTATATGATTTGGTTATTTTCGTCAAATTTTGGTTATTTGATTAAGATTGCATATTACTAGAGAACCCGCACGGTTTATGCGTAATAACGTTTTTTATATTAAATATGAATAAAAATATATAAAATACATACGTATAACATTAAAAAAAAAAACATTACATAATAAAGAATTCAGTATATTTATAAAGAATATTAACCCTATTAGTATTTTTGTATAAGATAAATTATTCCATTTGTTTCAATATTATAATTTTATCATAGAATATTAAGATTAAGTCTCTTCGTTCATAAAAATACATTAATGAACGTTAAAACAAATAGTAATTATTATTAATATAATGCTAATTAATCATTTTAATTTTTTTTTTGTGGTTTAGCCACACCAAATATGTTTACAAAAATGTTAAAATCATTAGTAAGATCTTACTAATTGTAGTTACATTTAAGACTAAATTTTTTTTCATTGCTAGTTTATCCAATATGCTGAGTCTATAAATATGTAAAATATTTTTCATATGTTTTTAACAATATATTAATGTCCATATAATACTTTTAACTTATCTTTTATGGTTTTATGACTTCTATTAATTTCATATAATTATATAAAAATGTTAAAACTTTACCTTAATATTATTATATTATTACTCATTCATTCATTAGTATTAAATTTATATTAAAATTTTAATTGTAATAAGGTAGACAATGTTGATAAAATTATTATTTAATAAACTAAATGTATACTTTATTAGTTTATTTAATCTCTAATTGCAAATTTTAACATGTTACATACTTGGTATCCATCAAATATAATATTATGTATTTTAGTATTGTATAAATTTCACTAAATACTATATGTAAGACAAAATCATAAATATACATGTGAAATTCAGAAAAATTATTAAGATTTTGTAACTTATTTTGAGAATAAATGAGAAAGTTTTGAAATTTGTAAAGTGAGTTAGACGGCATGTTACTTAGGAGTGAAAATTGTATACTTGACATGAACCAATTAAAATAGATAATTTTGACGCTATAGTGATAAAATGCATAAAAAACTATTTATCAGATACATTCTAACCGAATTAATGTATACATGGTTAGATTCGATAGTTGACCGGCATTTTATTTGAAGATTAAAGAGTGTCTTGGACTTTTATGTATATAAATTAGACTTACGTTAAAGTTGAAAAAATTATAGTTATATATTAACAAGTAGGAAAGAAAAAGTCCTTAGGAATCATTTGCATGTGCAATTAAGATTATTTAAATCTATTTGTAGGTGAGGTAAAATGTATTGCAAGAAAGGACGAGATGTTTTAGATGAATGTTAAGAGTTTCTTGAGTTCTGCGTGGCGATTATTATTGTCCGTTACAAAAAAATATTAATTGACCAATTATTTTTTTATTTTTTTTATTTACAGAAGTAGATCAAATGTTTATGGGTCCTAATTATAAAATTAGCCAAATTAATATAGAGATATATTATAATATAATATGTATAAAAGTAAAAAAGGGCTAAATTGCAGCTCTAATTAATATGTAGACTTAAATTGAACATGAAAGTAGTGTCAGGCTAAAATAGTTTTAATTAGTTAAAAACTGAAAGATAATCAAACGAACATATATTTTTTAACTTGTAGAAAGTTCAGTTAGAATTTAAATTAAATAAAAGATGGATAACATTGTGTAGCGTGATAAATGTTGAAGTTGCAATTTGAAATTTAGAGGGTGTTTAATTGGATATATTAATTAATACATATATTCGTTAATGCACATATTAATTATTACACGTGTTAATTAATAATATATTTGGATGAGACATGTATTAAAATATACTTATACATACATAACGTAAGACAACGTTTGATTCAGTATAAAATAATATCTAAAGTGGTAACAAGACATAAATACCCTTAAATTTATTCAACAATGTAAATATGTTTTATACATGAATTGATTTATTTTTTAAATAAAATATATTAATATTAAACAAAAATTGAAAAAAACACATACACACCGAAAAAAAACACAATGAAATAGTATCCATTTGAATCAAAACCATTTCAATACGGTGCGACTCTTATCTTCTTAACCTTCCAATTTCAGATTGTATTATGTCATCTGTGTTAGGAGATTTTTTGAAAATGTAGGCATTTGAAAAAAAATTAGAAAAGTATATAAAAAAAATTCGAAAAATGGGTATACGCGCACCCCCAAGTAGCGCGTATTGGCAATACGCGCATCCCAAGTTAGCGTATTGGCATCTGCACTGTGCTTTCCCTTTTTTTTTGTTCGATAACGACGACGTGATGTTTAATTAAAAATTAAATTATGTATCCAATAAAAAAATCATAGTAAGTAGATATTTTAATAGATACATAATTTTATTTTTAATTAAACATCGAGTTGTCATTATCAAACAAAAAAAAAAGAAAGCCTAACCCTGGCGTGTATTACCACAATTCAAGAAATACACGCCACTCTGTCACGGCGTGTATTCAATACACGCTACCCTGGGTGAACGTATTTCCTATACGCGCTACCGAGGGGTGCACGTATACCCATTTTTCGACATATTTTTTTTATATACTTACTTTTCTATTTTTTTCAAATGCTTTCTTTTTCAAAATAAACTCGTGTGTTAGTCTTGTGCATAGAAAATATGGAGGTGAAATAGTTAAATAACCACTTCTAAGTTTTTTTGTTATGGCACATGCACATAAAGAGTCATAAAAAAATAGATCAAATGAAATAAGTTTGTTTGATGTTATTTTTAATATATTTTTATAAAAAAATATTAAATATATGAGTAAGTATTAAATGTTATTGAGAAAATTATTAATTGATTTTTTAACACTATTTTTTTATATTAACTATATGTCATATATAATCTATGAAATGACCCCTTAAATTGTTCATAAATTCAACTGGTACCCAACAACAAGTGTTGTGTTTGATTTAGTGATTCATTTTTTCCCCGTAAAATAAAATATATATGGAATATGTAATGATGGAAATTTATAAATAGTATTATATATCATTTTATATTTTATCTAATATATTACTTTTCATTAATTATTACTATTTAATCTACGTAAATAATAATTTTAAAATATTTTATATGAAATTTCACAAATTTTGATCAAAACTGAAAACTAACATGATAAAGTGTTCTTACGTAGGATAATAGACTAAGGACCGGGTAGTTAAGTACAATTGTACTATGTATTAAATAATATCATGGTTAATCACTTAGAAGTAAAAAGTAAATCAATAAATATTGCAACGAAAAGTGTAGGAGATATTTGTTTTTTAATTTTAATTCTAAAGTGATATATATTAATTGGGTTAGTGAATAACACCAAGTGTTGGTAATAAAAATGATATAAATATTTACTAATATAATTTTAGTGCGTGTTTTTTAACTTATCTTTTATGTTATTTTTATCTTTTATCTTTTATGTTATATTGAATATATATATTTTTATAATTGTATCTACTTTGATAGTAGTTATTCCCAGTGTTATCAGAACCAGACCGGACTGGCGGTCAGACCGGGAACCGAACCCCTATCATGTTTGGTTCAGCTAAAAGACGGAATTGCATATCAAAAGTGTTTGAACCGAATTTGTTTTAAAAAAACTGATCGGTTTCTGGTTCGTTTTTTGGGATGCTTTATTTTTAACAGACCAATCGTTGTTTTTTTCGCTTTAAACCGATTGGTTTTCAGTTATTAGGTTTCTAATTGATTAGACCAATCACTAGGTTTTTCAACAGTCGACTGGTTTGAAACTTAGGTTAAGTTTTGAAACTTTTGTTCGGTTCTTCATTTCTCTTTGTGGGAAATTCACATGCAATAGTTATAGAAGAAGATGACATGGAATCTATAGCTCATAGATTTCTCTTTGCAGCCATGAATGTGAGTTAACTACTCTATCTTGTATTTTTTTTTTTAACTTATGAACATTGAATCGCACATTGAACCGGGTCCGGTCGAGTTGGACCGTTCGTGGTGGGAACCAAACCCCTTGCCGGTTCAAGAGTCGGTCTGGTTCTGATAACATTGGTTATTACTTAATTTTTTGGTTCATTGATTTTTTTTTGGAAATTGTATATAATATTTAGAAAATGTATCATCAATATTTTTTCATAATCGCACATATGCTAATATGATAAATTTAACATACATTCATTCTTTCATAAAATAGAATAGTAATTTTTTAGTATTATAATATTAATTATAAATTGTAATAAATTCAAAAATATAAATAAATATATACCTTCATAAAAAAAACTCTAATTGTAATATAATTTTTAAACTGGAATAAATGCATTTTAAAGGTTTTCCTATGAAAATAAGTATTAATATATTGTCAAAGAGAATAAAAAATAAAGATAATAAATATGGATATGAGATAAAATATGAAACGTAGTGTAAGAAACATTGAAAACTAGGAGGAATTCTAGAGTTTCTGGAGGTACGTGTGGCAAGTCCATGTCATCGTTGGTAACGAAAAATATTCATCAACCAATAAAATTGTTTCTTTTTGACATTGCAAGACAAATTCTTATGTGTTTTAATTATAGAGGTTCTAGCCAAATTAATATAGATAGATAGATAATTATCTTTTTTTTTGCCATTAGGTTAATTATCTATTTAATTACATATCTATATTCTATCTATATCTAAATCTATATATTAATTTGGCTAGAATGTATACAATTATGACAAGTAATATTTTTAATACATTTTCTTACTCCTAATGTTAAATTCAAAACTTCTTATTGGTCCATGTCAAACATATAATTTTCATGCATATGTGGCATGCCATGTAAGTCACTTTAAAATTCTCAAACAT
Organism: Chamaenerion angustifolium; assembly: GCA_946814005.1. Taxonomy (NCBI): domain Eukaryota; kingdom Viridiplantae; phylum Streptophyta; class Magnoliopsida; order Myrtales; family Onagraceae; genus Chamaenerion; species Chamaenerion angustifolium. The sequence continues at coordinate 6,069,484 of OX328278.1, read as the reverse complement.
TCTCATTCATTCTCCACATAAGTTATAAAAATTCAATAATTTCTCCATCTTTTACATGTGCATTTATTAATTTTTTTTATTCAAATACTATTTTTTATAATGTTATGTTTCATAAAAATCAAGTAAGTGCACATGTGAAATTTTGTTATTAAGTTTTATTTTAAAGACTAAATTATAATTTATTTTATTTATTACATATATTTTTTCTAAATTAATAGTTGCATGTGTAACATTATGTACCCAATTATCATTATGCATGCAATATAAATTTTAACACATATCTATCTATCTATCTATCTATCCATCTATCCATCTAACTATCTATTAATTTGAGCATAATATATACAATTATGACAAAATACAATTATTAATTTTAACTTATGTACTTTCCAATTATTTTTACGAAAAAATACAATTAATTTTTATATTATATTAAATAACTAATATGTGATAATTAAATATTTTTATTAATATATATTTATACTTATTATTAATTGTATTAAAAAAATACATATAGCACAAAATGCGAACCATTTTGAGGTTTTAATTATGTAACTATTTGATTCATAATTATTCTATTTAATCACTTATGAATATACATAAAGAAATACTGTTATTCCTCTAAACTTAATAGTTTTGTTTAGAATCTCACCAACCTTTACTCTTCGTCTTGCTTCTTTTTAACTACAAGTCTTACACAGTTTGGAATTTGGATCTTCAGTAGTCGATCTTTATATTCTACTGTTACCCATTTCTTCAATATCGGGCCTTACTGATCGACGGCTATGGCCTCTGAACCTTTGAGGTAATAAGTAATATTATTTTCTTGTATTCTTCATTCTGTAATGCAGATAAAAGAGAGATTCTGATCATTAACTCATTTTGAAGAAGGGAGTTGGGTGGAGAAGAATGGGAAAAAGGTAATTAATGTACTATCAGATTCATGAATAAATAAGCTAGCTAACATTCTATTGATGAATATTGCAGAAATATTGGGTGGACAAGGATCTGCACACCAACTGCTTCCTGCTCTTTCCAAAAACTCTGGATATTGCGAATACCGAACACGGTGATAGATATTGGAGATGGGAATCTGTGACAAAGACAAGGTTAGAAGCGTTGTTACAGTAAAAGAGGTTTCGTATTATGATTATGTTAATCTAATCCTTAAGTAATTTGTTAGGAAACACTCAATTTGATGAGAAGAAACTCAGTTTTAAGAAAGGAAAGGAATAGTATAGGAAGACAGATTTTTTGTGGTAACACCCAATTGGGTAACCTCCACGCGATTTGACTCTATTATTGATGAAAAAATACACTGTTACAAAATACATATACAATGAGAAATACGATACAGTACAGTCTACTGAGTCACGAGACGCGTACATTAATACATAATCTAAAATTACATATTAATTAGACTTCAATACCCAACAAATCTCCCATTTGGAGACTGATTCAGTCACCAAACACAGTATTCTCTCATTTCACCGCACCCTGTAGTAATACAACTACAGAAGACCAACCGAGGTTTTGCACAACCCCAGTTTCCCAACATCGGCACATTTTGTTAACATGTCTGCTGGATTCTTTGCACCCTCTATCTTCTCTAAGCACAAGTCGCCTTCTTCCACTGCCATGAGAGTGAAATGATACCGCATTTTGATATGCTTAGTCTTCGAATGATAGACTGGATTCTTCACCAACTGTATGACATTCTGGCTATCTGAATAGAGAATCTTCTCACTCTGCTTCTTGTCCAACTCTTCCAGATAATCTGCCAGTCATATCATCTCATTCCCAGCTTCAGATATTGCCACATACTCAGGCTCAGTAGATGAAAGAGCAACACATTTCTGAAGCCTAGACATCCAACTCATTGCTGTACCACCTATGATATAGATGTATCCAGATGTTCTCTTGCTAGAGTCTACATCTCCACCAAGATCAGCATCCACAAAACCCTGCAGAATCACTTTGTTTTTTCCAAAACAAAGTGAAGTACTGGATGTACCTTTCAGATATCTTAGACGCCACTTTACAGTTTCCCAATGCTCTTTGCCCATATTTGACATGTACCTGCTAACCACACCAACTGCATGTGCTATGTCAGGTCTTGTACAGACCATAGCATACATCAGACTCCCAACTTCTGAAGCATATGGAACCAGTGCCATCTGATCACGTTCTTCAGCTGTCTCGAGTGACTGCCCCCTTGACAATTTTATGTGATTTGCCAAAGGAGTAGTCCTGGGTTTAGCATCAGTCATCCTGAATCGGTCCACGACCTTCTCAATGTACTGCTCCTAGGATAGACTTAAAGTGCCAGCAGATCTATCCTAAGATATTCTCATCCCAATAATCTGCTTCACTGCACCGAAGTCTTTCATCTCAAACACTGAAGACAGACTTACCTTCACATTGTTTATCTATCTCATACTAGATCCTACAATCAGCATATCATCCACATGCAAGAGTAAAAATACATAAGAATCAGTGTATTTCTTGACATAACAACACTGATCATTTTCACTCCTACAAAAGCCACTTTTGGTCATGAAGGAGTCAAACTTCTTGTACCATTGCCTCGGTGCTTGCTTCAACTCATACAAGCTCCTGTTGAGCTTGCACACCATGTGTTCCTTGTCTGGAACAACAAATTCTTCTAGTTTCTACATATAGATCTCCTTATCCAGATCCCCATGTAAAAATGCTGTTTTTACATCCATTTGCTCAAGATGCAAATTTTCCAATGCAACAATACTTAATAGAATCCTGATACTAGTTAATTACATAACAGGAGAAAATATTTCAGCATATTTGTAGGACGTCGGATCCGACTTTCCCGACCCGTTTTGGAAAATATTTTTAAATTTCATTTTTGAAAATGTCGGGTTTTGGCAAGCGAAGGGTCCGGTCAAGCGGGGTCATCAACCGGACCGGGAAAATTGAAAGAGTCTCCACCGATTAATTAAAGGCTAATCGGAATCCTAAAATTGTGCCTAGGGTACATGGAATTAACATCCTAGGGCTTAGAAAGGTCTACGTCCAGAGAATCGAGTTCGGGGGTTTGATTACGTCTTAAAAGATTGTAAGCTCATAATACGCCATTTCAGTAGTTTAGTTTGCTTTTGAAAAAAAATTCATTTACCCGAATTGCTCGTTTTGATCATGCTTGGCCCAAAAAGACTATATGCATTTTCCTTAAACCATGTATAAACATTTTTTTTTTGATGACTTAATTTCAAATAAACAAAAGAGAACTAAAGTTAATCGTCCTCGAAAAAAAATAGCTTAACTCTCGAGCCATTTTAAACATGTCAAAACATCCATGAATGATTTTTGAAGATTTTAAGCTTGTTGGACTAATTTGTCCCATTTTTAGAAGTTATAGGATGTAAAAACAAATTAGGGACCAAAATGCAATTTATTAAAATTTGAGCTCAAATGGAAAATATTTCGAAAATTGCAGAACTGACCCTAACCTATTCTGGAATTATTCGTAACACTTGTAAAAGTTCTAAAATAACCCGAAAATTATTATAGACTTATTTGTAACACTTTTAAAAGTCATGGAATGTCCAGAAAAGTTTAGAAAATCAAAATGCAAATTTAAAAAAATTCCAGCTGAAATAAAGAAAATATTTCAAAAATTGCACAAATGGGCCAAAACTTTTCGTGTTTGGTTTATAACACTCGATAAAGACCCAGAATGACCCGAGAGTCCAATGACCGAGTTGTAACCTTCATCAAAGTTTGGGAATGACCTAAGTCATTTTTGAAAATAATTTTTTCACATATACATAATATATGTATATTATACATATAGATAGATAGATAGCATAGACATAATATAAATATATATTATACATATAGATATATATAGTATTACATAAACATAATATAAATATATATTATACATATATATATATATAGTAATACATAAACATAATATAAATATATATTATACATATATATATATATATATATAGTAATACATAAACATAATATAAAAATATATTATACATATAGATATATATATAGTAATACATAAACATAATATAAATATATATTATACATATAGATAAATACATAAACTTCCTGGTTGTCGAGGATGACTTACGGAGGTTGAAAACCTAAAGGCTCTGCTCGTCGGCTTGTGACTCGTTGAGGATGGCTTGCGTAGGATGAACACCTAAAGGCTCCGCTTATCGGCATGTGAATCCCAGAAGCTGGATAACTACATGTCCTTGTCATCGAGGATGACTTGCGGAGGCTGAACACCTTAAGGGTCCGCTCGTCGACTTGTGACTCGTTGGGGTTGACTTGCGGAGGCTGATGACATAAAGACTCCACTTGTCGGCTTGTGACTCCCAGAAGCTGGATAACTACAGGTCCTGTTTGTCGAGGATGACTTGTGGAGGCTGAACACCTAAAGGCTCCGCTTCTCATCTTGTGACTCCTAGAAGCTAGATAACTACAGGTTATGGTCATCGAGGATGACTTGCGGAGGCTGAACACCTAAAGGCTCCGTTTGTCGGCTTGTGACTCTCCAGAAGCTGGATAACTACAGGTTCTGGTCATCGAGGATGACTTGCGGAGGCTGAACACCTAAATGGTCCGTTTCTCAGCTTGTGACTCCCATAAGCTGGATAACTATAGGTCCTGTTCGTCAAGGATGACTTGCGGAGGCTGAACATCTAAAGGCTCTGCTTGTAGGCTTGTGACTCCCAGAAGCTAGATAACTACAGGTTCTAGTTTGTCGAGGATGACTTGTAGAGACTAAACACCTAAAGGCTCTTCTTGTCGGCTTGTGACTCCTATAAGCTGGATAACTACAGGTTCTGGTCATCGAGGATGACTTGCGGAGGCTGAACACCTAAAGGCTTCGCTTGTCGGCTTGTGACTCCCAGAAGCTGGATAACTACAGGTTCTGGTCAACGAGGATGAATTGCCGAGGCTGAACACCTAAAGGGTCCGCTTGTCGGCTTGTGACTCCCAGAAGCTGGATAACTACATGTCTTTTTCGTCGAGGATGACTTGCGGAGGCTGAACATCTAAAGGCTCTGCTTGTCGACTTGTGACTCCCAGAAGCTGGATAACTTTAGGTTCTGGTCATCGAGGATGACTTGTGGAGGCTGAACACCTAAAGGGTCCGCTTGTCGGCTTGTGACTTCTAGAAGATGGATAACCACAGGTTCTGGTCATCGAGGATGACTTGCGGAGGCTGGACACCTAAAGGTCCTGCCCATTAGCTTGTAATACACTTTGGAGGTAAAAACTCTTCTCGAGATGTCTGACTGCTTGTACGGACTTCTCATTAATCGACTTTGGAGTCCTTCTTGATGGAGATCCTTAAAGCCATTCATGCTATCTTCAATGTGTACCCATGCAAGTTGTCGAAGCAACTCAAATTAATGTCGATCACAACTTCTTTTTATTGCTACTGTGGGACACAATGTCGTCCACTTTTAAGCATTTTTTTTATCTCTTGATTTTCTTTCCTTTTGCTGCGGTATTTTTTTTGACCGCACCTCTCGATTCCATTAATTTTTGCCTAGGCCGCCCTTTTGGGTTTTCAACCTAGCAGGAATTTGATTCCTTTCCTTTTGCCATGATCGCCATTTTTAGGGATTTTTTATCATGCCCCTCTTCCCTAAATTTTGCCTAAACCGCCCTTTCAGGTTTTCGATTTAGCGGGAATTTCTCTCATTTTTGGAGGCTCGCTTTCTGATTACGAGTTTTCTTTTTTGCATCCACATTGATTGTATTAGGGAGTTCTCTGTTGTCCATGTCAGTGATGATCATGGCTCCCCCACTGAAAATCTCTTTGACTACATAAATCCCTTCATATTTAGGTACAAACTTGCCCCGAGAGTCTGGATTGACTTGAAGTCTGGATTATCAATTTGCTACAGTATTTCTTTTACCGCTCCTCTCGGTTCCCTTAATTTTTGCCTAGGTTGGACTTTCAGGTTTTCAACTTAGCAGGGATTTGATTCTTCTCCTTTTTCCATAATTATCCTTTTGGGGATTTTCAATCATGCCCCTCTTCCCTAAATTTTGCCTAAACCGCCCTTTTGGGTTTTCGATTTAGCGGGAATTTTCTCTCACTTTTGGAGACTCGGTTTCTGGTTACAAACTCCTTAAGGATAGTATTTTATGACTGCGTCCATATTGATTGGACTGGGGAGTTCTTGGTTGTCCATGTCGGTGACGATCATGGCTCCTCTGTTGAAAGTCTCTTTGGCGTCATAAGACCCTTCATATTTAGGCACAAAGTTTCCCCGAGAGTGTGGATTGACTCGAATTTTTTTTCCGGAGAATTAGATTGCTTGCTTGTAATTCTCTTGGACTGACTTTCGTGTTAAATGCACGAGTCATGCGTTGCTGGTACAAATGCCCGTGGCACTGCGCGATGCACCACCTTTTGTCATGAGGTTCAATTGCACGTATCTGCATTTCGCTTACTCTGACTCGTCCTTATCTGCCTCGGCGAGGATCCTAGATGACGGTAATTTTACTTCAATTGGCAACACGACTTCGATCCCGTAAACAAGGGAAAATGGGGTTGCCCCTGTTGATGTCTGTATTGAGGTCCTGTATGCCATGAGTGCCTAAGACAACTTATCATGTCAGTCGTTAAATTGCTGCTTCCACCGCGCCATTCATTTGTGGGTGATATAGAGATGCATTTTTACACTTGATCACAACTCAATCCAATTTAGATTTCTGGCAATGCCGGTGATGATTGACTTCGGCATCCCATTACACACGATGATGTCTGTTTGGATTTAGGGTTTAAGAAGAGAAAGGAAAACGAAGAAGAAGATAGCTCTGGATTCAAAGACGGTAACTTGATAAAATGAAAGTGTTCTACAGTGACAAGATATAAAGAAAAGCAGCCTAAGAACAGACAAAACAGTACTGATCCGTAAATTGCAGCTAAGTCCCTAATACTAAACTAATTGATGCTTGGACCGCAAGCAACAATATTTACATATTGAACCCTAAACATAAGTGCTAGACACACTTATATCCTAACATTCCCTATGCTTGATCTTGACTTTGGCACTTGATCTTCCCTGAAATCTGACAATCTGCAGTGAAATTCATTTTCTGGAACGAAGTACTTGCCTATTCCTAATTGACACATCTGAGCAGTATATGTAGTATGGCTGAGTTCTCCTAGCTGAGATGCACTTTGCAATTTTTGAACATCTGTGCTGTCTTTAGTATAGATGATCAGAACTCTGATCATAAGTCGATTATTGCCTGTAATCTGAGATCATGAACAAGTCTGAAAAAACACGAAAGGCAGTACCAAGTATTCACAATTCATAAGCATGATTCTCTCTATTCCAGATCAGTAAACATTGCCAAAGTGCATCAGACATACCCATATTATCAGTTTAACTGCTGCTTTATTCATTAATATGAAGTGTCTTGAAAACTGAGAGTTTCAGAACATGACAGAGGAGTTTGAGCTCCTATCTTACCAGTATGACTGCAAGGTTTGAGCCTTGATCTTTTCATCCTCAAGAGTGAAAAGTCAGTATGATTTTGTCATTTTATTATGGTTTTCACTCTGTTTTTGGACTCAAGCCATACCCTATGCCATGGTTAATGCAGCAGTTATTTTTTTTTTTCAATTTTTTTTTGAGACACTAGAGATGCACAAAAGCAAGGTTTATGATCAGAGAAGTGAGAAACGAACAGATGACAAGCGATACTCAGGCATATGCTAGACATGGAGATCAGACAAGAGCAGACCATGATTACAAGCACTAATAGAACAAGATAGAGTTGATCAGACATGCATAAAGACAGAGGTACAAAAATACAGAGGTGCAGTCAACAGGAAAACTCAGAGAACATACATATGGCTGTTCTGAAATGTATAGGTCAAGACAAGTTACTAAGTTAACAGAGAAAGAATAAGACATACAGACTTGGTGGGAAGTTCATTAAGCAGTGGAACCAAGCTGAAGGAATGGGGAGACGCCACGATCCTCCAGTGAGAAGACTCCAAGTTTTTTCCTGCAGGGAATGAAGAATTTTTCTGTCAGAGGTTTGGTCAAAATGTCAGCTGTCTGTTCTGAAACTGGAATGAAGTTAACTAAGACATCCCCATTGTGAACTTTCTCTCTGATGAAGAAGAGATCAATCTCGACATGTTTCATCTTGGAATGATGGATGGGGTTTTCAGACAGAGCTACAGCACTTGTGTTATCTGTCCAGATGACAGGTGCAATGTGTGTGTGAAGTCCAATTTCCTTGAGATGGGATTGGACCCACATGATCTTACACATGGCATTGGCAATGGCCCTAAATTCAGCCTCTGCACTTGACCTAGACACTACTGTCTGCTTTTTAGAGCTCCATACTATGGGATTACCATTTAAGAGAAGGTAATGCCCTGAGATGGAGCGGCGATCAGTTTGATCACCACCCCAGTCAGCATCAGAGAAGGAGGTAAGAGTAATGTCTGTGACAGGTGAGGGTGTTGGTCTGAACAACAGACCATGATTGAGAGTACCTTTGAGGTATCTCAGGACGTGAATAACAGCCTTCCAGTTGCTGTTATTTGGTGCCTGCATAAACTGACTCAGTTTGTTTACTGCAAAGTGAATGTCTGGTCGAGTGACACAGACATGTTGTAGAGCACGTATTGTGCTCCTATACAGTGTTTCATCATGAAAGATATCAGAACAGGAAGACATACCTGACTTTGACAGACAAGTACCTGTCATTGGAGTGGGGAATTCAGATTCATCTTTCAAACCTACCTTATCCAGAAGTTCCTGAATGTACTTTTTCTGATTTAACAGAATAAAGTCATCACCTGAAACTACTTCCATGCCAAGGAAGTAGTTTAGGTTTCCCAGATCTTTCAGCTGAAACTGAGCATTTATAGAGTCAACAATGTTAGAAACAAGATTAACAGAAGTACCAGTTATAACAATGTCATCCACATAGTCAAGTAATAACACGAAAGAATCAGAAGCAGATTTGATAAACAGACAGCTATCTGAGGTTGAGACATGAAAACCAAGAGTGTTCAGGAGAAAAAACTAAAGTTTTTCAAACCAGGCTCTAGGAGCCTGCTTAAGACCATATAGAGCTTTTTGAAGTTTGCAAACCAAGTTAGAAGTATTAGAGTGAACCTCAAAACCAGGAGGCTGTGTCATGTAGACCTCCTCTTGGAGGTCACCATGAAGGAAAGCATTATTAATGTCCACCTGTCTGTTACACCATTTATGAGTAAGAGCTAAGGAGAGAACAATACGAACAGTGGCAGACTTAATGATAGGACTGAAGGTTTCCTGAAAATCAAAACCTGGTTTTTGGGAAAAACCTTTGGCAACAAGACAGGCCTTGTATCTGACAACAGCCCCATCAACATTTCTTTTGATTTTAAAAATCCATTTACAACCTATAGGGATTCGACCTGTAGGTAGGGGAACAAGGGTCCAGGTGCTGTTGGTAGAAAGAGCTGTGAGCTCTTCCTGCACAGCCTTAAGCCAATGAGGTGACTGAAGAGCCTCGTGAATGCTACGAGGCTCAGAGTTAGTGAGGTCTGTGGACAGGGCAAGAGAAGTGGACATCTCATGAAGGGAGGTTTTAGACCTGGTCTGCATAGGATGCACATTGGTGGAAGATTTGGGGCAAGAGGGTCGAGAAGATGAGGGTGGATGGGCTTGTGGGGAGGTGGGGAAGGACTGGTCAGAGCCAGCTGGTGGTGGTGGTGCAGAGGAAATCAGAACAGAAATAGGGACAAGGGTAGAACCAGAAGGGACATATCTACAGACTTCAGAAGGAGAGCTAAGGTCAGGAGCAGGAACAGGTACAGAGGGAGGCTGAGTAGAAGTGGTGTTTTGGGAGGGTGTGGTGGAGGGTAAGTTGGACTCACCCGACGTGTGGGCATGCACAGGAGGTCCTGAGGAATGAGTGACAGTAGAGGGAACAGAGGTGGGTTGTTGGAAGAAGGGGTCACAAGGTATGAAAAATGGCTTGGAAGGAGTAGAGACTTTTGGTGTGTTTGAAGCATAGAAAGGTCCTGTGGTGTCACTGAAAGGAAATGTTGTCTCATGAAAGACAACATTTCGTGACACATAAACTCTTCCTGATGAAGAGAGACACTTGTAGCCATGGTGATCAGAACAGAACCCAATGAATACATAAGGTTCTGATATGAAGGACAGCTTGTGAGACCTGTAAGGTCTCAGGTGTGGGAAGCATAAACAGCCAAAGACTCTCAGAAAGTTGTAGTCAGGCTTGGTATTGAAAATAAGCTCATGAGGAGAACAGTTCTCCAGAGTCTTGGAGGGCAAGCGATTAATTAAAAAAACCGCAGTGGGGAAGGAATTCGTCCAGTAGTGAAGAGGGACGGATGACTGTGCTAGAAGTGTAAGACCCAATTCGACAATATGGCGGTGCTTACGCTCCACCATGCCATTTTGTTGGCTTGAATATGGGCAGGTGATCCTATGGACTATACCATACTGAGCTAAGTTTGAAGTAAGAAAGTGAAACCCACCTCCTCCATCAGATTGCACAGCTTTGAGCTTCGTGCCAAGCTGCTTTTCTGCTAAGAGATGGAACTCACAGAAGGCTTTAGCAGCATCAGACTTACGGTTCCGAAAGTAAATCCAAGTAAATCTAGAAAAGGCATCAACAATACTAAGATAGTAATTGCTATTGCTAGAGGAGAAGGGGGTAGGACCCCATAGATCTACCTGAATAATTTCGAGTGGGTGAGAGTAGACAGTTACAGATGGTTGATAAGGAAGGGTCTTGCTCTTTCCCACTACACAGGCAGCACACTCAGAAGATATGTGTTTAGTGGGCAGATTTTGTAATCTCAAGAAATTAACAAGAATATTCCTAGATGGGTGGCCTAACATCATGTCCCATAGGTGAGAAGGAACAGTTGTTTTCAAAGAACTGAGAAAGCAGCTTATTTCAAAATCAGGTAATGCATTTGAGGATGCATTATTAAAACAAGTGACAGTAGAGCATTCATCAAACACATCAGCAGGAAGTAAAACAGAGGTACCATGATTAACATCAAACGTAGCAGAATTATCATTACTAATAACCAAAAAGGCAGAGTTTTGAGCAGATAAAACTGCATTGTTACAGAAAGACTGAAACTCAGTAGAAAGACTTAAACATTGATCTGGACTAACAGTAGCAGACTCAACTAAATTATTAGACTTAGACCTAAAACTAGAGAAGTCTAGACGGCAAAGACCCCCATACTCATAACCCTTGAGCAGCACCTTGTTGGAGAGTGAATCCTTGATCAGGCAATGCGATGGATGAAATTCAAAATAAACCTGATTATCCTTTGAAAACTGAGATACAGAAAGCAAGTTTTTAGTGACAGCAGGAGTGTAAAGTAAGTTATTTAAAAGCAAAGGTTTTCCAGTGGAAGGTAAAGTAGAAGAACCAATAGCAGAAATATCAAGAGAATAGCCATTTCCAACTAAGACCTTACCTGGGCCAGAGTAAGGAGAGGACATGTTCGGGAAAGGCTGAGCATTCGTCAGGTGGTTCGTGTCTCCTCAGTCTGGGAACCAGCTGCCATCAGAGGTGGTTGGGTTATGGCTGCTGGTTAACAGGTGATTAGCTTGAGTGGGTTGAGGTGGTGTAGACTGAGCAAGGGTAGGGTTTAGTTGAGGCTGAGGATTGGGGAATACTTGATATGGCTGAGGTGGGTAACAAGGGGGGGCCATCATGTAGGGGTAGATAGGCGGTATGGGTGAAGGATAGGGTGAGTACTGCATAACAGAGTGTGTTTGGGTGTTAGGAGGATGGATGGTTGTGGTCAGAGGTGGTTGAGGTTGAGTCTGAGATTTATGCAGCTGAGGTGGTGGGTAGTGTTGGTTTTGTGGTTGTTGTTAGTAAGGGTCAGGCTCAGTGTCATAAGCAACCAGGTTTGCTGAAGGTGCAGGAGAGTTGGACTGAGGATCAGTCACACCAGTAAAGTGCACATTAAACCCGTGGAAACATCTGTGCACCAAGTGCCCAAATTTTCCACACAGCTGGCATTGGAGTCTGCTATTACCAAAACCCCTACCACGCCCCCTACCCCTCCCAGATTGTTGATTACCAAATGGTGGGGGGCCATAGGAAAATGGCTGAGCATTTTGATTTGTGGGTTGGGGTGTGGGCAGGAGACCAGACATGGGTGTCTGGGTGGGATTTTCAGGCATACTACCAGAGTTGTTTTCAGCATACGACACAAGGGGCTTACTAGGGTTGGGAACCTTAACAGAAGCTATGTTGACACTAGCACTAGCATCAAATAAGATGTCAGACTGCCTAGACTCAGCATCTAATAACACAGAACTCACAGAAGCGATAGTGTAAGGATTTTGGCTAGCATGAATGACAGCAATGACATTATCATATTGACCCTTTACCCCATTCAGAATAATCGAGATTTGTTGCATCTCTTCTATAGGGTGACCACAGCTAGCTAAACTATCACATGTGGTTTGTATTTCAGTGAGGTAGTCTCTCATAGGCTGATGCACATGCTTCCTAACCTTAAGTGTATCATATAAATGCATGATTCTAGTAGTGGAAGATGATGAAAAATATCGATGAAGCTTTTGCCAAATGGCAGCAGCTGACATACACCCTATAAGACCCCTACTGACCTGAGAGGAGACAGAGGCAAGAAGCCAAGAAGCGAGAGAGCTGTCCTGCTGGAGGAACTTCGTGTATGCAGGATTTGGGACAGCAGACCCAGTTTCATCTTCCAGAAACTGTGGTACGTTAGCTCCATGAAGATGGTTTTCCAGGTTATACCCTCTTACAGGGAGTAGAACCTGCTGTTTCCATTGCTGGAAATTCTCTTTGCCAAGTAGCTGAGCAACTTTCTTGTTGGCAAAGGCAGGGCTAGATTCTTCCATGAATGAAAGAAGGGAGGCTGAAAAGAGAATATTTCAGGCTCGATCGAGCTCCGATACCATATTTGGATTTAGGGTTTGAGAAGAGAAAGGAAAACGAAGAAGAAGATAGCTCTGGATTCAAAGACGATAACTTGATAAAATGAAAGTGTTCTACAGTGACAAGATATAAAGAAAAGCAGCCTAAGAAGAGACAAAACAGTACTGATCCGTAAATTGCAGCTAAGTCCCTAATACTAAACTAATTGATGCTTGGACCGCAAGCAACAATATTTAAATATTGAACCCTAAACATAAGTGTTAGACACACTTATATCCTAACAATGTCCTCGCTGATGAAAAATTCAATGGCCTTTGCCGTTATTCACGTCAGGGTAATAACCTCTACTCCTGATAAAGTAATCGATTGTAATCATTGCAATATGAATCGATGACCATTGGACGCCTTTGGGAAAATCATGTTGATTACATCGATGCCCCACATTGAGAAAGCCCGTGGGGAAGTCTTGGGATAGAGCTCTTGCAGTGGCACGTGGATTTGGTCCACGTACACTTGACAGAGGTGATATTGTTGGGCATGGTTTATACTGTCAGCAGTCATGGTGAACCAAAAGTACCCAAGTATTACACGTTCATGTGTGGGTCGCAACAAATTTCGTGAATTTTTCCATTAAGCGCTCAACTTCTTTGGCATTCACGCATCTCAAGAGGGTATCATAAAATGATCTTTTGTATAAGGTCGAATCCAGCAAGGGTCTCCCACTAGCGAGTGGACGGACAAAAAGGCATAAGGGGGCTTCATCGAGCAAAGCTACAATGGTGATATCGGTTGAAAATAAGCTTGACAAGCCCTCGTGAGCATCAATGTCATCGAGTTGGATCACTTGTAGTGGGCCTGGAAATGAAATAGGAGAGGAAACAAACATGTCCCTGAACTTTCGGCTAAATGTTTCCTCCTTGAGACTTCATAATCTTTGAAATTAGGAAGAAAACCCAGTCCTAAAAGTGCCCTTGTCCTTTCGGGTGTGGGAAGGTCATATGTGATAGGTGGACTTTGGTACGGATGGCCATATGTGGGAGGTGGAGCTTGGTTAGGATGGCAAAAGTGCCTCAAATGGATTGATGAGGTGTCACGATAGTAATGTTCCTCAGGAAGACAAGGTCATGGATATTGTGGTAGTCACACCTGTCTGGAGCTCAGAAGAGCCAAAATTCGCTCGACCTAGGAGGTCTTGCCAACGATTAACTGCACTGTGTAGGAACTCATGGCATGCATGGTCTGTTCTAGTTGGATGATTCTCTCATGTTCTTGAGGTGCTGGAGTCGTGGAATGTCACATGGGTTTCCGAAAACCTAAATTCAAAATACCATAGTAAGAAGGATGAATACACAATTGATCATGCATGATTGGTTTTGAAAATTCTATGTTCCATTCATTCCATTTGTATACTTTGATTGCATGTATGGCAAAAGTTTTTTTCAAAAATACTTTTAAAGGTTTTGACCAATCGAAGTCTAGTCCTTAAGACGTTTCACACGACGGCGCAGCTCGTTGAGTGCATTTGTTGATTGTTCCTGGGTTCGAACGAAGATTGAAGACATGTATTTTGATTTTTTTTTTTGCCTCGTTCTTCGTATGAACTGTTCAAGGGTGTCATTCAACTTAGCAACGTTGCCCTCACATTGCTAGAATGATGGTGGTTGTTGGAGTCTATTCCTGATGAGCTCCTCTGGGCCGAAAGACGGATTTGGAGGTGTCGAATGGAACTTGTGAACGTATTCCGTTGTTGTTTACTCACGCAGACACGTTTTCCATATTCCCGAATTCAGACAAGGCGTTAAGGAGAATCCAATTGACTATGTAGTTTACAAGCCCGTGAACCTCGTCAATCTTCTTGTTCACGTATTTCTGATTCCCTTTTTGTCATGGCTTTCAATATTCGGGAAATTTCGACCGTAAGGGGTTGTATGACCTTAATGTGAGGACAATGATTTTTTTTTTCATCCTTACCAAAGATGGTGCGTGAAACGTCTTAAGGATACAAAATTGAATGAACAGAACTTGCATTTAAAAAAAAAAAATGCAAGTACGAGAATTTAACTTCATTAGTAAGGATCGTATTACATTTACAACAGTCTGGAATATATAATACAAAAGCCCAATCTTATACATGTCAATATCTAGGGACAAAACAAAACACATTTACATCAATGGGCCAAACTTCTTCATGGGACAAATTTCTTCATGGGTTGTGGGTCAATCTTGTATCCAAATACTTGGGCCGAATTCTCATTTACATTAGTTGGGCCCAAAAATGGAAATATACACAAAACAGGTAAAGGCTAAACACGGTGTGGAGCTTTTGTTCTAAATGGATGGAATTTCTAGGTCCTCTGAACCAGCGGAACCTCACCCCCTAACGAGGATCACGGGCCCATTCCGATCATCGAGTTGAGTTGTTTGAGTGCGTGCCGGCGGTCCAAACTACTCCGGGCGCATTCCCCTACTAAACTCCCTAAGCTCTTAATATGCTCCAAGTCCAAGCGGGTAATGGTAACCAGCTTGGTATGTGCAAAATAAGAATTTACATTTTTATTTATTACAATTACATCGCCTTTTGCACAAAATTTGAAACTGCAACCATGAGCAAACAGTAAAAACGGATAAGGAAAAATATAATATGGAAAAGCAAACATGACAAAGCCTAAACCCTCTAAAAGAAGTCCCCAGCAGAGTCGCCAAATTGTCGCACGTCGGATCCGACTTTCCCGACCCGTTTTGGAAAATATTTTTAAATTTCGTTTTTGAAAATGTCGGGTTTTGGCGAGCGAAGGGTCCAGTCAAGCGGGGTCATCAACCGGACCGGAAAAATTGAAAGAGTCGCCACCGATTAATTAAAGGCTAATCGGAATCCTAAAATTGTGCCTAGGGTACATGGAATTAACATCCTAGGGCTTAGAAAGGTCTACGTCCATAGAATCGAGTTCGGGGGTTTGATTACGTCTTAAAAGCTCGCAAGCTCATAATACGCCCTTTCGGTACTTTAGTTTTCTTTTGAAAAAAATTTAATTTACCCGAATTGCTCGTTTTGATCATGCTTGGCCAAAAATGACTATATTCATTTTCCTTAAACCATGTATAAACATTTTTTTTTGATGACTTAATTTCAAATAAACAAAAGAGAACTAAAGTTAATCGTCCTCGAAAAAAAAATAGTTTAACTCTCGAGCCATTTTAAACGTGTCAAAACATGCACGAATGATTTTTGAAGATTTTAAGCTCGTTGGACTAATTTGTCCAATTTTTAGAACTTATAGCTTGTAAAAGGAAAATAGGGACCAAAATGCAATTTATTAAAATTTGAGCTGAAATGAAAAATATTTCGAAAATTGCAGAACTGACCCTAAACTATTCTAGACTTATTCGTAACACTTGTAAAAGTTCTAAAATAACCAGAAAATTATTCTAGACTTATTTGTAACACTTTTAAAAGTTATGGAATGTCCAGAAAAGTTTAGAAAATCAAAATGCAAAAATGGCCCAAAACTTGCACAAATGGCCCAAAACTTTTCGAGTTTGGTTTATAACACTCGATAGAGTCCCAGAATGACCCGAGAGTCCAAGGACCGAGTTGTAACCTTCATCAAAGTTTGGGAATGACCTACGTCATTTTTGAAAATAATTTTTTCACATATACATAATATTATACATATACATAATATATATATATATTATACATATAGATAGATAGATAACATATACATAATATAAATATATATTATACATATAGATATATATAGTATTACATAAACATAATATAAATATATATTATACATATAGATACATATAGTAATACATAAACATAATATAAATATATATTATACATATAGATATATATAGTATTACATAAACATAATATAAATATATATTATACATATAGATACATATAGTAATACATAAACATAATATAAATATATATTATACATATATATATATATAGTAATACATAAACATAATATATATATATATTATACATATATATATATATATATATATATATTAACAAGTATATTATACATAAATATATAATATATGTATATAAACTCTCAATTTTATTTCACATTTATAAAAATACAAATATGATATTGAATATGAGAGAAATATACCTAACTCATTGGAGGATAAAATAACATACGAGAAACCGAGACCGATAATTATCCATATTTTTTTCACTCTTTTTCTATTTTTTTCACTCTTTTTTTCTATTATTTTTTCTTCACTTCTCCAATCTCTTTCTATTTCTCACGACACTTCCTCCTTTCTTTCATTTCTCTCCCTTATTTATACACAAAATATATGTAGATATTTTTTTTATTTTTTTTATTTTTTTTATTTTTTTTATTTTTTTTTATTTTTTTAACATATTTTGAAATATATATCTTTTAATTTGTTTTATTTATTTTTATATCGATTCATCGCGTACGGTATTTTGACCCCGAGTCAAAATCAGGTGTTTGCAGTTGCCCCTCTTTGGACACGCGCTCATGGAAGTCATCTCATGAGTGTGTGTTCAAAGACAAACAACAGATTTTGGCTCCTCTTTATTCATTATTTACATAGTATACAAACATCACCACGCAACTTTCGGAAGCTAGACGCCTATAGGTCCCGATCGTTGACGGTGATTTGTGGAGACTGAGCATCTAAACTTTCATCACCTAGTGATTCCCAGACGTTGGACACCTACAGGTCCTAGTTTTCGAGGATGACTTGCGGAGGTTGAAAACCTAAAGGCTTCGCTCGTTGGCTTGTGACTCGTTTAGGATGGCTTGCGGAGGTGGAACACCTAAAAGCTCCGCTTATCGGCACGTGACTCCCAGAAGCTGGATAACTACAGTTCCTGGTCATCGAGGATGACTTGCGGAGGCTGAACACCTTAAGGGTCCGCTCGTCGACTTGTGACTCGTTGGGGTTGACTTGCGGAGGCTGAGCACCTAAAGACTCCACTTGTCGGCTTGTGACTCCCAGAAGCTGGATAACTACATGTCCTGTTTGTCGAGGATGACTTGTGGAAGCTGAACACCTAAAGGCTCCGCTTGTCGGCTTGTGACTCCCAGAAGCTGGATAACTACATGTTCTGGTCATCGAGGATGACTTGCGTAGGCTGAACACCTAAAGGCTCCGCTTGTCGGATTGTGACTCCCATAAGCTGGATAACTACAGGTTCTGGTCATCGAGGATGACTTGCGGAGGCTGAACACCTAAAGGCTCCGCTTGTCGGATTGTGACTCCCAGAAGCTGGATAACTACAGGTTCTGGTCATCGAGGATGACTTGCGGAGGCTGAACACCTAAAGGTTCTTTTGTGAATACCCTTTAACTACTAACCGAGCGTTGAACCGTCTTTTGCCATCTGGTTCAGCCTTGATCTTGAACACCCCCCTATTCAACAAGGCTATCTTTCCTACAGGCAATTCGGTCAACAACCACGTGTCATTCTTCTCAAGTGAGCTCATCTCATCATCCATGACTTGCTCCCACTTGACTGAATCCTCCACATGTAGGGCCTCATCAAAAGACTATGGTTCCCCTTCATCAGACAGCAACAAATAACGTAATGAAGGTGAATACCTATCTGGTGCTCTGATGGTTCTGGACGATCTCCTCAACACCTGGCCAGGTGTCATTTGTTCCACTACGGGTTCTTCAGCAACAGTATCTGGAGTTGTTTGAGTATCTTCTATGAGTGTAATCTTATGCATCTCAAACTCAACTCCCACTTGCTTCGTAGTCTTTGGAACCTCCTGCTCTCTGTTCTTGTATTGGACAAATTCATCAAACGTCACATCACAGTGTCTCACGATATTTCTGTTCTTGTCATCCCAAAACCTGTAACCAAACAAGTCAGAACCATAGCCTAAGAAATAACACTTCACAGCCTTAGCATCAAGCTTATCTCTCTTTTATGGATCAACATGAACATAAGCCGTGCAACCAAAAGTTCTCAAGTGTGAGTACTTGAGATCCTTTCCTGTCCACACCTCCTCTGGAATCTTGAGCCCCAAGGGAGTTGATGGTCCCCTATTTATCAATTATGCAGCTATGCTTACCGCATCCTTCCAGAACATCTTGGGCAGTTCACAATGTAGCCTCATGCTCCTTGCACGCTCATTCAATGTTCTGTTCATCCTTTCAGCAACTCCATTCTGCATAGCATTACCGGGAACTGTTCTCATCAATCTGATTCCCTCATCAGCACATAACACTTTGAATTCTGACTTGTCATACTCTCCTCCATTGTCAGACCTCAAACATTTGATCTTCAACCCAGTATGATTCTCAACTTCAGTTTTCCACCTCTTGAATGTTGCAAACACATCTGACTTATGCTTCAAGAAGTAAACCCATACCTTCCTACTGAAATCATCAATGAAGGTGGCATAGAACCTAGATCCTCCAAGTGAAGAAATTGGAGATGGTCCCCAAACATCTGTATGGACCATTTCCTACTGCACTTTCTTCGACTCTCTCGGAGTCTTTGTGAAGTTGACTCGTTTCTGTTTACCCATAACACAGCTCTCACAAAGACCCATATCAGCAGACTTCAGACCCTCTAAAGCTCCTTTTGCAACCAGCATCTTCATTCCCTTAACACTCATGTGTCCATGTCTGTTATCTCATAGACATGAACCAGAAACACCATCAGCTACATCAGCCATGTTTATACACCATGCAGTGGTGTATAAGGTTCCAAATTTGGTGCCACGAGCTACAATCATAGCCTCATTTACAATCTTCCACGAACCTTTATCAAACTCTGCTGCGTAGCCTGTGTTATCCAACTGACCAACATAGATCAGATTCTTCTTGAGTCCAAGAATATATCTGACATCCTCCAATGTTCACTGGTTTCCTGGAGGGGTCTTTATGCAGACATCCCATTTTCCTTCAATCTCCAATGCTCCGTTGTCAGGAAGATATACCTTTCCAAAATTTCCAGACTTGAAATTTTGAAACAATTCCTTACTTGGAGACGAATGAAAAGATGCACCAGAATCCAAAATCCAGGATTCAACCGGGCTGTCCACACTAAGGATTAGAGCATCCCCAATGTCTTCTGCTGAATTTACAGAATCTGTATCATCCCTTGAATTCTCATTCTGCTTCTTCTTGGGTTTCTTACAGGTTGTCTGATAGTGGCCTTTCTCTCCACAATTCCAACAAATCACGTTGGCTTTGTTCAGAGATTTTCCTCGATTCTTTCATTTTGATCGACCATGTTGATTTTGGCCCTTCGAATTGCTTCTCCCCCTTCTGTCCACACTGAGAGCAATACCCGATGAATCTCCCAATTCTCGTTTGTGAATACTTTCACTGTGTGTTATATCTCGGATTTCATCGAATTTTAGTTTCTCAGAACCATGGGAACTACTAATTCCAGCAACAACAGTATCCCAAGACTCAGGCAGAGATGACATCAAAATGAAGGCTTTAATTTCATCTTCGAAGTTAATCTCCATAGAACTCAATTGACTCACAATCATATTAAACTCGTTGATATGATCAGCAACAGATCCACTTTCAGACATCTGTAAATTGAACAATCTACGCATTAAATATACCTTGTTCATAGACGATGGCTTTTCGTACATATTTGACAGCGCCTTCAACAGATGAGACGTAGTTTTCTCCTTGCCGATGTTGAACGCCACGTTCTTCGACAAGGTCAATCGGATCATCCCTAGGGCTTGACGATCTTTCAGCTTCCACTGCTCCTCTGTCATGGAATCCGGCTTCACCCCGATCAAGGGTTCGCGAAGATATTTCTGGTAGAGACAATCTTCGATATGCATCTTCCAGAAACCGAAATCGGATCCATCAAACTTCTCGATTCCAAACTTCGAACTCTCCATCTTCAATGATCGTGTTGAATCTCCTTAGCTCTGATACCAATTGTTAGGATCGATTCTCTACAAACACTCAATTTGATTAGGATATTGAGAAGAAACTTAGTTTTCAGATAGGAAAGGAATAGTAGAGGAAGACAGATTTTTCGTGGTAACACCCAATTGGGTAACCTCCACGCGGCTTGACTCTATTATTGATGAAAAAAATACACTGTTATAAAATACGTATACAAGGAGAAATATGATACAGTACAGTCTACTGGTTCGCGAGACGCGTACATTAATACATAATCTAACATTACATATTAATCAGACTCCAATACCCAACATAATTAATGAGATGATACGTGGATGCATGCAGGAGTGGAGGTTGTGCTCAGATTGCAATCCTAAAGGAGGTTTGCTTTTTAAGGATTGTTGGTAGTTTCAATACGATGTTTCTATCTCCAGGAGTTGTGTACGAGGTTGTGTTTGTGATTATGATGGAGAAATATAATTTTGGTTGGAGTCGTCTGCCAGTGAATTTAGAAGTCAAACTTGCCGATGGGAGGAAACTGGAAACGAAGTGGAGTCTGAAGGAACTTACAACCAAGCAGTGGATAGAGATCTCCGCCGGAGAGTTCATGATGTCAACTGACACCGTCGGGATGATGAACTATGTTCTTTAAGAAACCAGTTCACCCTGGAAAGGCGGACTTGTTCTCAAAGGTGTTGCCATTAAGACAAAAAAGTAAAAGTAATTAAAACTTAGTCGATCCATGGATCCATCTATCAGGATAAGAATACATTAGGAGTTTTATCAATTCAGAAAACATATTCGATTTACCTATTCAAATCATGTAAAACTATGGTTGATTCATATATCCTTGTCATACACTTGCAGTTCTAATAGACTAGTTACCTCTACTAGTTACAAATATTTCTTCACTTTTATTAAGAATTCTTTCGGTGAAATTGAATATGTTTAATGAAAGAAACTTTCTGAGTTACTATCTATTTTTCAGTCATTTTGTGTAAACATCCAAACTCAATTTGGTCAATATATATATATAAATTAAATCGTAATAGTGCAGTAATAATGTAGCAGAAAATATGTATTTAAAACATTTTCATCATTTCGGACTTAAAAACTGCATTTTACATGAGTTAACGTGTCCTCATGAATGCCACCAAAATAGTATTGTTGGACAAATTTAACAAACATTTTTTTGATATTGTCGCACATTGTTACTTCATTTAAGTATGGTAGTTCACTATTTAATAGCTTGTTAGTTGATAAATAGGATTCATTATTCCTCTCTCAATAATCGTATTGTATCTTGTTTCTTGCGTTGTTTCACATTAACCCTTGTGCCTGGTTTGTTCACGGTCTTACTCCAGGACTCGACAAATTTTTGGATTGCGTCATCACGAACTTTATATATAGATACTCCAAATCGCAGAAAGGATACCAAAGTTATTTTCTCATCACGAATGGAGAGTATCCATTTGTGAATGTCACGTTTTTTGAAGACACACTATATTTTTCTCCTTTATCCTTCGAGTCCACCACGATACATGATGTGTTATCACATTCATCTCTTTGTCCACCAACATTTGTAATCCAAACTCCACCACCACTCAATATTCTCTGGATGATGTCTCAAACGTTTCGCCATAACCTAGCATACAAACTTCTCCATCTTCATCAACTGACACTATTTGTCTAGTGATGGTAGGGCCCTTTAAAAACTTTGTTGATTTGCATCTCACTTAGTCGTTTGAACAAACTACTAATTGATCTGATCTATCATATGAATTGTTCATTACCCTTCCAGAAAAGATCTAGATTGACCTCCTAGCCCTATTTATAACTTCTTGAGTTTATATCTAGCTTCTTTTTCCATTTTACTTTTAATTTATTTCATAAGTATATTCTTTCATTATTCGCAAAACTATTCGTGAAACACTTGCTCATTCTGGATAGAAGCAAGCTATGTTTAACTATATATAGGCTTTAGTGCAAAGCACAAGAACTAACTCATTATTCGCAAATTATAGTTTTCTTTAGAGGTGGGAGACATACCAAATTTACTTACTCTGAGCTTTAGAGTAAAGTAGTGCCTAAATTTGGTATGTCTTCCACCTGGATTGAATTGAATACTATTGGTTGTATATGGATGTTTACTGTCAAGGTTGACATTGATGGTTAGATTGATAGTCTTAAAGCATGTTTTGGTTGCCAAGTGCTATACTCAAATTTATGTTATGAATTATGATGATACTTTTTGTCTAGTTGCTATGTTTCTCTTTGTGCGTCTGCTTCTCGTTATTGCAGTTATCAGGCACTCACAATTATTTCAGTTAGATATCAAAAATATTTTTCTACATGCAGAGTTTGAATACAGGATTTATATGTAACAACCTTCTCATTTTGTTTCTTTGAGAAAAGAGGATGTGTTTATAAATTGTATCATGCCTGATATGAGCTGCCTGATATGAGCTTAAACGCTCATCACGTGTCCCGGTATAAAAAAAATCAACTCGATTATTCAGGAATTTAGAATAATTCGAAACAAAGTTGGACATTTTTTTATTACTTACTCACATTCTTTTTGTGATCCTGTGCGTATATCTAATATCACATATAAAAACTTTCTACATCTATTTTTACACACAATAGAAAAACATAAATTATGGCACTACGACCAAATGTATAGCTCTTTTATTCTCCTATTTTAAAAAGCAAAATATTATACTAATCAATAAAATTAATCAAATATATCTATAAGTATTAAAATAATATAGTATTCCCGTAAAGTAGAAACAAATACATTTTCGTGTAAACATTAACATAATATAATTATATTAAATATCGTGGATTTATCTGATTTATTTTATAATTTGGAATTATTTGTTGATGATATAACAAATAACTCCAAATTTTCATCTTGAAATAATATAAATTTAACCTAAAAATTTTAGGATTAATTTTACACTATAAAAAATACAACTTTTATCTCATGTTGTCGGGCTCAATAGTTATTGGTTAGGTGAAATATTATTTATTATTATTGTATATATATATAATAACAATAATAATAGGTGAAATATTATTTATTATATATATATATATATATAATAATAATAATTATAATAATCAAGAGGTCAGTAGATCTAGTCGTGGGATCCAAATAAGAGGTGCCAAGTAGTAAGTAGTGCTAACAACCGTGTTGACTTTTCCATTGCTTTTCCACCACGTACTATTAAGAGTACAAGTTGATTAGTTGTAATATTTAGGACTTCTTTTGGTTATTGTTTGATTTCATAGACTTATTCCTATTATTTCTTTTCTTTGGATTATGTTATTTTGTAAACTTTGAACCTTATATATTTAGCCATGGGATTGATAGGGATAGAGGACAAGTGAATAAAATACAGTAAATGATCCTATCAAATGCTTGTGTGATTTTGCTGATTCGGTTCATGAAATGGTATCAGAACAAAAGATTACGTTTCTGACCCTGGGATCTTCACCGTTTTCTCTTCAGTGAATATTCACCCTTCGATTTACTGCTCACTTGTCCTTTCCTCTGTCACGTCTGGATCTTCTCGATATTTCCAGTGAATATTGACCCTTCGATCTCTGCTCACCCGTCTTTTCCTCTGTCATGTCTAGAACTTCTCGATTTTTCTCCATAAGTCGTCCCTTCATTTCTTGTATGTTTTTTTTTTGGCTTCCTTGTGACGCTTCTTGGCCTCAGATTATATCTTCTTGGTGGATTTCGGTTCTTGGAGAGGATCCTTCTTCTTTTCCTCCATCCTGTTCCGAGACCTAGTTAGGATTTTGCCTTGTTTAGCTTCCGCACACCTATCTGTGGCGATTTCTTTGCCGTCATTCTTTGTCTCAAGATCGGTGTTGTTTCTGAGTGGCTTCTGGGTTTCCTGTTTCCTTCAGCCCGTTTTCTTCTTGAGACTGTTGTGTTTCTTTCGATTTGCTGATATTCTTTCGGATTCGGTAGTCCCTTTGTTGATTACTCTTCCCGACGAATGACAATGTTGCAAACGTGGGGGCGGTAGTTCCTCCACAGTTCCAGATGTTGTGGTTCCACTCGCAGATGCGGAGGGATACGTTGCATGGGCAGACTTCGATATTGAGGTTAATCTGAACCACCCACTATATCTTCACCCATCGGACAACCCATGTATGAGTCCTGTCTCTACAAAGTCAGAGGGGTTTGACTGGTATAATTTCTGTAAATGTTGCCTCCTCCCATGATAATAAAAACCAGACCATTTCTAGCTAACCTAGAATGCGAGTTCTATAACAAGAAGGACAATTGTTAAGCTAAGGGTTATGTTTTCTGTCATAAAAAGGGGCATGTAAAATATAAATGCTTTAAGTTTAGGGATTTCAAAATGGGGAAATACGTTCAAGTGAATTCGGTCTCATCTCTAAATGATGTGTTCTGTAGATCATGTTCCATCTAATTATGTTGCTGCTAGTTCCACTAGAAATGACAAGCTGTAGGGAGGAGTGAACTTCATTGCTGAACAGGTCAGTCAGTTCCTTCAACATGTTAGTTGTGATGTTGCCTCAACTGTGTAGCCCCCGACTCCTTCTGGTGCCCACGTTAACATGACAAGTATAACTAGCTTACATTCTCATTACCAAAAGGATGATGTATGGATTTTAGATACAGGTGCTAATAATCATATGTCTAAACGATCTGATTGGCTTGAGAATGAAAAGTTAGTTAGTAAATGTATGATCCAACTGCCAAATGGATTGCATGTTTCTGTTGAGAGAATATGTGACTACAGATAAGGTTTTGAATAATGTTTTTTATCTGTCTAATTTTAAATATAACCTCATGTCTGTGTCGAAATTGACTGCTAAATTGAATTGCTAAATTACCTTTATCCTAAGACTATTGTGATGCAGGACCTCTCGAGTGGGGGGTCTTGGGGACTGGTAAGGAGGAATCTGGATTGTTTGTCTTTAAACCTTCATATGTTCCTAGGATGATGAATGTAAATAGGAATCTTGTCTTGTGTTCTGCTGAGAATTCGAATTTGTTGTTGTTATGGCATATAAGGTTTGGTCATGCTTCTTCACGAGCTTTGCAATATATGTACATGGATTGAATATTTTTTCAGGAATAATAATTCAATTGTTAGGAACTGCACTGTTTGTCCTTCGACCAAAATAACTCGTTTACCTTTTTCTGTTTCTCATTCAAAAACATGTTCTTTATTTGAATTAATATATTCTGATGTGTGGGGTCCATATCAAAAACCAACATATGATGGTAAAAAATATTTTGGTAACTCTTGTCGATGATTATTCAAGAATGACTTGGGTTTATCTGATTGTTACTAAATCTGATGTTGCTCGGGTCCGCTTTGACTGCTCGGGTCCTCTGGCGAGGCAAAACAATCCAAACTCCTTTTCAAAGTGTTCCTACAAATGCACTTAGACTGAATATTCATTCTTGAACCTCTTCTTTAATTATGGTATTTTTTGTTATAGTTAAGCAACCTCATCATTGTATAGGATGTGAAACCAAAATAACTAGGACATGTTGGGACAAGAATTCTCGGGTGCTGACTGGATGGTGATCGAGTACTCACTCGAAGCTGACTGGGTGGTGATTGAGCACCTTGCGTGAGCTACGATGGACCTGCAAGAAGGGGAGCGCAACAAAGAGGGTTCCTCTAGGTCCCACTCCGATGCTTAAATGAGTATACTTGTAATGTATGAACTCTCAATTGTGTAATGATGTATGTAAAGCATGAGTATTTATAGAGGTAGGAGATCAAACCGTTATAGGTAGCCAAATCGTTTTGTATATTTACCGTTGTGGTTTTCAGGATATCGTATATTACAGTTATTGTGTAATATTGCAGTTACTATGTATGATTTTTGCGGATATGCGGGGAGATATTGCCGTATATTTGGAGTCGGGTAAGGGACTAGATGTGGGAGGTTAAGTCCTTTGGTGAGCGCTCTCAAAGCGATCGCTTGTGAGGCATTGACTGAAGTCTATGTGACCATTGGAGGCTTTGGTGATCACTTGGTCTACGGGTTGATGCTGGAGCACTTTATGAGTTCCCATTTTCCAGGAGTGTGGGCTGACACAGTCTTAAAATGTTTTAACGTAACCCCATCTGAGATTGTATTGGGCCGAGAAGACCTTGTGGGTATGGTGTCGTATTGGGTCGTCACTATCGATACCCAACATTTGCCCCAGAAGCTCAGGTGGAGAGGCTTCAATCGAGCTTGACTTGTTAGGAAGGGTTGAGATAGTGACAATTAATCAGGTGTTTTATGATGCTTCGTTTGAGCTTCACCCTATGTTGATCTGTACCCTTTGGCGAACACGCTGGGTTCTTAGGGTTTAAGGACACTGAACTTTACCCATTGGTGAACACTTTCGTTGCTAGGGTTTAAGAATGATTTCTTTTGACCCTTTGGCAAATACTATGGTTCGTAGGGTTTATGCGTTTAATGACGTTCGGACTAGGGACATGGAAGTCGAACGGACGTTTATACATGCGCGTCTCTTCAAATTTTGTACTAAGCGGAATATCGTGACACCTATGTGTCTATTTCGTAATGTTCCTTCCCTTTTGTCTCCCCGATGGAACTCTTTGGCTTCGAATTCTTCCCCAAAGGGTTAATCATTACCTGAGATTTTCTGCAGGCAACCGTTCTCCCACACATGTAATTTTTCCTGTTCTTTCTTACTTTGCGATATGGTTTATCCTTCCCTCCTTTGGTCTTGTACTCTTTTCCTTTTGTTATCTTGCTTAGATATTAAGGATAATGAACTGAGACCGGTTTAGTTTAAGGATGTGGTTATCCAGGTGGGCCTAGAGGAGGTTGATGCTCTTAGATATCTAGGTCTAGGGCTGCATTATCCGAGGAGAGGAGAGCTTTATATCTACGCAACCAGCTCGATGTTGGGTTAAGGTTTCCCCTCTGCGAGGATTTGCTGGAGCTCTGCTGCTACTATGAGATAGACCCTACGCAACTCTTGCCCAATGCACTCAGGATGTGGGTAGGGTTCAAAATCATGTGTGTGCGTCCAGGCTGTTCATACTCGCTTTCTCTGTTCATGAGGTTCTACGGCTTAGTTCAGCGACCAACTTTCTTAATCACTTCTAGACCCGGTGGCCAAAATATGGAGAATGACGGGCCAACGTGTGGAACTGGAATGTCCATTTTCGCCTAGTGGAGGACTTCCGGGACACCAACTCAAATTATAATAAGTTTTACTACTTTTATAAGGGAGGTGTTTCTTTGGACATTCATCAGTTGGGGCAAGATCTGCCCCCGAGCTTTGGTGAGTTGTCAAAGCGCGATAGGAACACCATTGACGATCTGTTCCAGCGTCATCGGCAACTAGGTTTCTGTTCGGTTCGCTCAGTGGCAGAGACTTTAGAGACCATTCTTAAATTGGCGGGCATTCAACAGCCCTCACCAGTTTCTATTGACTGGGTAATCTTATAACTTTTTGTTTTTCTGCTTTGTGTGTTGTAGGCACCCGTGGATCTAAATTCCTAGCATGTTTTCCAAATAGGTTAAGACAGGGCTCTCTGCGGCCGAGGTTACCTTGAGTCCTCCTCCTCCTCCTCCTCCTGCAAGGCGCGCGACCAAGCACAAGCTTGAGGAGGAACATTACGGGACCACCTCTGGCTATTGTTTGAGAGGTATTTTAAGTTTAATTTATTTTATTGTTCATCTTTTTGGCTTGTCATTCCCCATGACTGATTGATTTGTTCTTGTTTTCAGGGAAGACCCCAGTTATTGCTGGCCCTTCGAAGAAGGTGAGGGGTCCGGTTGAGGACCGAATCTCTGCTGCTGGGGGCTCATCCCTCCCAACAAGTGAGGCTCCTGCTCTTCCAGAGCTGGTTGTTGCCCCCGTGGGCGACCGTGCTGCCCCCAGCCCCTCGAGGGTGGTTGGGTCGCGAAAGAAGGTCCCGACCAAGGGCTCTACTTCGAAGGCTCTCTTCACTGGGGAGTACTGAATGCTGCTTTCTCTTCACCAGCCACCGAAAGCGGCTGATCCAAGGGGTATTTGGGCCCCTTGCATTTCTTTTCAGGAGACAGAAATTTCTTATAAGACGATGCTGGTTGGTAGCCCGAACCTTTGCATGTACCTGCTGAACGGGATCCTCCCTCCTCAGGATCGAGGGTATGTCCTAATGGAACTGAATGATGTCGATGACGTCATGAGGATGAATTTCGAGCATCTTAGTGTGGTAAGCTTTATTCCTGCTCCTTGTTAATTTCTCCTTTGCTGCCTTTTTGTTCCTCAAATCTTCAAACTCTTCTTCCCCTTTTTCCCTTTGTCAGCTCGTCCTTGAGGAAACGGCGATCGAGCGTATGGTAGGGCAGCTCGCCGATAAGCAATGTGTTTTTCGTATCAAGCTGGAGCAGTACAGAAGTTTAGGGTTCGACCCTGCTGATGTCGAGGAGATGAAGTAGAGTGTTGAAGCCTCGACCGAGCTGGAGAAGCAGGCCTGACTGGAGTTCGAGGAGAGGGAATTGCTCGCCTCCATAAAGATGAGGGAGGATCAGGTCAAGATGTCTGAGGAGGGTAGGCTCCGGGCGAAAGGTCGAGCCAAGGTGGCTGACCGGTACTCCGCTCATGGGGAGGCAGAGGTCACTCGCCATCAGGGCGAGTTGAGGAAGGCTCGGGCCTAGAAGCAAGCCTTGCAGGCCGAGAAGGAGCATATTGAGTTGAATCACAATGCGGTCCCCTCCACCAGAGCATGGTCGAGAGATTTAAGAAGTCCGATCAGTTCACCGACTGCGCTTTGGAGGTGATAAAGGTTGAGGTTGTTGCCTACCTCCAAGTCTTGGTCGACGAGAACCGAGTGATGGATCCCAAGTTTCCTCTCCGAGCAGTGAAATCCCTTCAGGACTTCATGGAGAGTGCTTATGCCAATGATGTTCCTCTTGCAGTGGATTTTGGCGAGGAGAAGGTTGCTCCAGGTGTCTAGAAGAAGACCGAGTCCTCCTTAGAGCCTAGGCCTTGATGATCCAGGTCTCCAGGTTACCAAGTTGATGAAGAGCTTCATGTTGGGAGCCTGCTGCGCGAAGAAGAATTACAACCTTGCAAGTCATCCAGACTCCCTTATAATTTTTGCTCTATTTATCCTCCTGTTTTGTGTTGAACCCTTATAATTTGTAAATACAAGTTATTTTGTTTTGCCAAAGTTATGCTTGTTTTGTTTTGACGTTGCTTCGTTTATCCAAGCAATACATAATTGCTACTGTTGCTTTCGTAAGTCTTTGTATTACTTGAATTCAAATAAATTGTGCTATTTACGATATCGAATTGATGATAGCTTTCGTGAAGTTCTAGTATTTTAGACTCCACCTTCGCTTTGGCCTTGACTTGAATGAAATCAGACCTTTTTTAACTCCAATAAATGGAACATCCTTTTTCTTAGGGGAACCTCCAAGAGTTTTTACCTTATTAATTTCCAAAGGTTTTTTTGGCTTAGGAGGGAACGTTATCTTCAAAAGATTCGTCCGCTCCTTAGGGCTTTTGAGGAAGGTCTGTTGCTTGTTTAGATCATCCGTTCCTTCTACCAGTTTTAGAGGGATCTATTATCTTAAATATAGTTCACCTTTAAGGGAACTGTTATCTTTGAAGATACGTTCGCCTTGGAGGGAACCGTTAATCTTTGATTCATTCGCGTTTTAGAGAATTGTTATCTTTGAACATTCGTTCGCCTCTTTGCATTTTGGAGGAACTATTATCTCTTGGGGGTTCGTTCACTCTTTTACAGGATGTTCTTTTCACGAAATAGGAATGTAATAGGTGATATCGTATGAAATTGTTTCTATTGCGGAATTGGAAAACTTCGGAATACAGAATCCTTAAGGGGTGGTGATATCAATTATGGATAAGACAAGTAGTCTAGGAATAAGGAATCAAGGTGTAAAAGATGGAATTATCCTCAATTCCTTTTACTAATTCCTAAACTACCATC
Organism: Chamaenerion angustifolium; assembly: GCA_946814005.1. Taxonomy (NCBI): domain Eukaryota; kingdom Viridiplantae; phylum Streptophyta; class Magnoliopsida; order Myrtales; family Onagraceae; genus Chamaenerion; species Chamaenerion angustifolium. Next base: position 6,038,664 of record OX328278.1, on the reverse strand, counting down.
ACTTTAATTCTCACTGAACCCTCCACCGGAGGACTCTCGCTTCCCTCTTCCATCGAGCATTCTCTTCCTCGCTTCCATCTCTTTCGACTCTTTATGCACTCTCTCGTATAGTTTCCGCGCTCCTTAGCCACCAGTTCAGACCCTATCTCGAAGACGTCTAGTTCAGCCCTCCGTCCCGGTCGAAGACGTCTGGTTCTGGTCGTTCGCCACTAAACAGGTGAGTCTGATGCAACACGATGCGGCAGACTTGATCCACGACGCTTCGCTCAACGACAGGGTGGAGCTCAGGGTGCTCAGCGATGTTGGTGCCAAGATCCGCATCTTGAACGTCGATTCTCCTGGTGTTCAGGTAACAACCTCGAACTTCAAAATCAAACTAAATTCCATGATTATTCAATTCTTGGAGCATTGTTCTTCGTCTTTCTCCTCTGTCATATTTTCTTGCTTCGACTTCGATTCAGCAAAGATGATTTTTTTTTCATCTTGGATTACACCAATTTAGAGTAGATTGTTCCTTACTCCAATTTGCAAGTAGATTTTGAGAAGTGCTGGATTTACTCCATGGTGGATTGTTCCTTGATTTCATGGTTCATCTTGTTCCTTGATTTCAAGGTGGATTGTTCCAGTTACGTATTTAGAAATGCTGCAATGTTCATGTATATATTTAGAGATGCTGCAATGTTCGTGTATATGTTCAATTAAAATTTATTGTGAACGAAGTTGATGCTACATCTTACTAGGCTTGATGTACATACAATAAATACTACATGATGCGTGCCTCTATGGTGAACTTACGGGCGATTTTGATCGAGAGGATAACGAAAATCGAGAGGATAACGATCGTGATTCATTCAGGAATTTTGTCAAGTGGATCGTTTGTTTACTAATTATCGAATTGCTTGTTAATAATGTAGTACCTTGTGTTGATCTACAACTGCTTAGTTGGGTTGATCGATGATACCACTTTGTTGAGTATGTTGTAATGGAATGCCATGGAAGAGACTTTGGAGGGGTTAAAATAAGGATTGGATTCGTATTGTATTAGAGGGATTTACCCTTACAATTAATTAAATAAATTATTTTAAAAGTTTTTTAAATTATTAATTATATTATAAATTATTATTCTTAATTTTTAAAATTAATTAATACAAGTTATTTGTATTATATATTATACAAATTAAAGTAAGGGCATATATGTCATTTTATCATATTCTATTCTATTTTCATATACCATTCCACCAAAGAAACATTGGAATTCCTTATTCCATTCCATTTCACCAAAGAAAAGACTTCATATTATTATATGTTATTCCTAATTCCTTATTCCTATTCCATATTCTGTATTCCTTATTCTGAATTTCGTGAAAGAAACGCACCATTAGACTTTAACGTGGAGGGACTGTTACTTTGATAGTTCGTCCGCTCCTTTTGCCTAATTTAGGGGGAACTGTTACCTCTTCGGGGTTCGTTCACATCTCGAGTTTAGGTCTTTTTGACTCGGAGGGTCTGCTACTTCGATAGTTCGTTCAATCCTTTTCCCTAAGTTTGGAGAAACCGTTACCTTATCGAGGTTCGTTTGCCTATCGCTGTTAGGTCTTTTTGGGAGAGAAACTGTCACTTTGCTGGTTTGTTCGCAATCCTCCTTTTGCCTAATTGAGGGCCCCTTCCCATTCGGTCGAGAGTTTGTTGTGCTTGTCCAAATTTGTGGATTCATTCAATCTCATAACCATCTCCCCCACGAACAATTGGCGAGAGATGTCTTTTCTGTTCAAGTATCGAACGATTGCCAACTTCATTCTTGCTTGCGCTTCATCTAATTACCATTGCTTTTCTTCGACCAGATCGAGGTATGTTCGTCGCTCGATCTTGTTCACTTCGATGTGAAAATGTAGGATCTTGTGAGTGGGCACATCTATTTCAGTGGGGGCCACGAATTTGGATCTATACACTTGACTGGATGGTGTTTTCTCTATTGCTGTTTTGAGCGTCGTTCAACACATTGTTTTGGCTCACAACACATTGTTCATCTCTTCTACCCATTTTCCTTTTAAGGCTTGAACTCTCTTTTTGAGGCCTGCCAGAACTACTTTGTTGGTTGCTTCAACCTGTCCGCTAGTCTGGGGGTAATGTACTGAGCTGAATAAATGGTCGATTTTGTATTCTTCATAGATCCATTTGAGCTCTTTTCCCATGAATTGTGGCCCGTTGTCATTTATGAGTACTTTAGGGATGCCATACAACGAGATTTTGTTGACCTTTAATAACTTGATTACTTGAAATTCGGTTGTAGATGCCAAAGCTTTCACCTCTATCCACTTAGAGAAATAGTCGATCGCAACGATGATGTGGACTCTTTGTCCAGTGCTTACCGGAAAAGGTTCGAGAATGTATACCACCATTGGGCGAAGGGCTAGGCACCCGCTATAGGGGAAAGCAAAGTGGGTGGTCAACAGTTCTTGGCGTGAACTATTTGCACGTTTGACAGTTCTTGGTCAATTCCAATACATATTTGCTCAAGGTTGGCAAGTAGTAGCCTAATCTGAACATTTTCCGCACTAACGAGGAAACACCTTCGTGGCAAGCGGCAACTCCTTCATGAGTTTCACGCAGGACCCTTTCTGTATCTGGAAATGAGATACACTGTATATACGGGGTTGAGAATCCTCGCCTGTATAATTTCTCATATATGAGAACGTAGTTGACGACAATGTGTCTTATCTAGGTAGCCTCGCCTTCGTATTTGGGCAGGATACCTCTTTTCAAAAGGTTATAGAGTGGAGTTATCCAGTTGTCCTGCGCCTGTATATTGAAGACTTCTTCTCTGTTTTCACGTATCGAGTACAATGCTCGTTCCAAGAAGTGTACTTCCTGTACTTTTGTCCCTTTGAACGCCAACTTGCTCAAGGAGTCTGTCAACTGGTTGTCGTTGAAGTACCTTCAACTGCTTTTACCTCACAATGTAAGGGGACTCGCCCCGAGGAATAATGATCCACGTTAGAAGTTAAACCGACAGATTTGAGTATCATGAGTGAAATCTTCTACAAGATGTGCACCCTATATAGGTGACAACAAAGGATCCAAGGCTAACACCTCTTTTCCTTTTAGGAAACCTTGTACAAATTCTTCAACATGTTGAACTGATGATCTTCGTACTGTCCCACATCTTCTTTGCCAAGCAACAACGATGATGAGGGATTCTGAGGTGCGCTTCCATATGGATAATGAATGGCTCGAAAGCAAAGGGCGCACTAAAAGGTGTCCTCTAGGAGTGACTTCTTCTAGTGCCTCCTACTTGGGTTTTGTAGTGAACCATTTATATGTATTAGTTTTTTTCCAATATTATGAGTGTCTGTCCTCACATAAAATGGGAGTCTCGTACTGCCTCGTCCCTACAATTGCAGATATCCTAGAAAATACTATGTCATCATATAGTAGTAGAAAGTATATCATGGTACCCTATATTGGACATCTATTGTTTTAGCTCTAACCATATTAATTGTCCCACATTATTGGTTCATTGAGAATCAGAGTGGATTTACCAATCAATCATGAAACACTTTATAAAGGGAAAATGGGACAACACCTTTATACATCGCCACAATGGCCTTGGTTTCATTATGAAGATATAGTGGATTCGAGGTCAGAGGATACACTGGCTAAAGCTTTTCCTTATTGGAACGATGTTTCCTTTTCCTTTTCTTGCTGATTGTCTCATCCTTGAGTGGAATGAAAAGTGAATGTCAACACCCGGGGAGCATCGTGATTGAAAAGTGAGTTGAAGCCTACAAGACAAAACGAAAAGTTACAAGAATACCCAATCATTTGCGTTGGAGGTGTTTCAAGATTGATGATGGCAGCTTCAAACAATGCGTCGGTTGTGTGTTTGGATGTACAAGGGTGAGTATATTTTGTGTGCTACAAGTAAATAAGGTCTAAGAACTCCTTATCCCCGCAGAGTACTTTGAAAGAGTCAGTGCGAAATTAATCTCTTGACTGGGTCTCAAGTCAGGTAGGCATAGGGTCCATCCCATTAAAGACACTCTCGTTGGGAGAAACCCATTAGTATAGGACATGCCTCTAGAGTTGACGCCCCTAGAGTTGACACCTCTTCATGTTAGCTCGCATACATAGCAACACTCTCTATGGTGCCCCTATCACATCAAACATCAAGTCAATGTTGAACCTAATTTTCTTTTTTGTAGATTTATTGAAGCATATTATGTTTGCCTCTACATGAAGTAATAGATCAAATAGTCACTATTATTAAACCAGATGATGAAGATTCAGGTAAGCATGCATCTGTTGGAGATTAGCATGTAGCTTTTGGAGATAACCATGACGTGGCAGATTAATCTTGCTTCATCTTCCTTTATCTATCTTTAAAAATCCTAGGAATCTCTATACACAAAACAGTTGCACTCTCTTTATCTATCTTTACAAATTCTAGGAATCTCTAGAGATAAAATAGTTGCACCAAATAATATCTGATAGTGCACTCTTGCTTGTATATATATGAATGTAATCATAAAATAAGGAAGAAAACAATCAATAAAGCCTAGCTCCTTCATTCTCTGTGCTTTTTTATGGCATCAGAGCCTCACAAGGGCACGAAGACTTTTTCTCCTTCCACGGCTACCCAACCAAATTACCCATTCCCAGCATCCATTGATGTGGCTAATTTTGCCACGCTCACACCTTTTTTTTTTTTTTTTAATTTCACGCTCAAACTTAACGATGACAATTTCCATTTGTGGGAAACACAAATGTTGGATCGAACTCACGACTTCTCTCAATTTCACTCTTGTGATCGGTGGAAAAACCCTAGGAACGCAATTTCTTAGAGAGCAAAAGGAGAAACTCACGTAATGTTTTGTGGTGCTGCAACCCTAGCAACGGTTTTTTCTTTCTTTTATTACTAAACCAACAATAATAAGTTTTTCTACCGAACTGAAAGAAACAAACAAATACCAAACCGAAAATAACACTTAACATAAAAATTAACAATAAGTTTAATATAACATTCTCCTCTTAAGCTTGTTGTCCGACTTCGATCACTCTAGCTCTTTCCCGCATCTCCGCAAACCTCACCTTGGCTAGCGACTTAGTCAAGATATCGGCACGTTGCTCCTCCGTGCGCACGTGCTGAATCTTGATCATCCCCGACTCCATACATTCTCCAATATAGTGGAACCGAGTGTCAATATGCTTGCTCCTATCATGGTAGACCGAATTATTGCTTAATGCGATCGCCGATTGATTGTCCACCTTAAGAGTTACCTTCTTCAATTCGGTCCTAGTCAACTCCGCCAATAACCGAGCCAACCAAACTCCTTGACATGCGGTTGCACATGCCGAAATATACTCGGCCTCACATGACGATAACGCTATGACCTTTTGCTTTTGTGAGGACCAATTAATCGGGTTCGGCCCGAGGAAGAACATCACGCCCGTGGTGCTCTTTCGGTCACTCATATCACCGGCTAGGTCACTATCGGAATACCCGAGCAAGTCTAGGCCTCTTTCCCTCTTCTTGTACACACAACCGGAATTTAAAGTTCCACTCACATACCTCAACACGTGTTTCACCGCGGCCATATGTTCGGTTGTGGGCTTCTCCATATAACGATTCACCACGCCAACGGAGAATGCTAGATCGGGACGTGTATGCACCAAATACCTTAAGCTCCCTACAATGCTTCGGTGCATAGTAACATCCACGGGTGGAGACTTACTCTCCTTACTCAACTTCAATCGAGGCTCCATCGGAACTTCTGAAGAATTACAATTCTTCATCCCACACTTCTCCAAAAGTTTCTTCGCATTAGCCGATTGACACTTCTCCAAGATACGGCTGAATCAGCTCCTCCACCTTCGGCCGAAACTGAGCTAACCCTTGGTGTGTAGGGTTCGGCCAAACCTACTTCTTCGACCCGCTGCTCTTCGATCGTGTTTTCCACTGGTTGTTGCGGCTCCAAACTGAAATGATAGATTGGAGTCGCATCACGTGTGGCTTCGGTATTAACTTCCCAAGCCCACTTATTCTCACCCAAAACCTTCAAAGCTGCGAAGTTAACATGCCCATATCTCGCATGCCAACGCCACGCTTCATCCTTTCCTTTTGCAAGAAGGCAAACGGGTAGTGTCGGTGTGATGTTAAGCACATATAATCGGTTGCTTAACCGTCTCACCTTCACTAATAACCTCTTTGACCGATCAATCACCGATAATACACCATCTTCTATATCAATCTTACACCCATTTTCATCCAATTGGCCAAGGCTAATGATATTACTTTTCAAGCTCGATATGTAATATACATTAGTTAGCACTAGGTGTTCTCCCATAAGGCACTCGATCACAACCGAACCTCTACCACATATCTCAACCACTGAGCCATCACCAAACCGAACCGATCCTCTAACATTCATGTCAATTTTAGCAAATTTATCAAGGCAACCCGTCATATGATTACTAGCACCCGTATCAAGATACCAAGACTCACCCCTCTCATGTGAGGGTTTCGGCTGAACCCTCTCCTCTTGAAGGAAGACTTGGTCTCCACTTTGTGTGACATGATTCAACACAATTTCTTCTATCATGAATAGTGTCGGTTCATCGTCTACTTGAGCTTCCACTAAGTTAGCCCGTTCCTCTCTCCGATTCGGCTTAGGAAACTCCTTAGAATAATGCCCGTACTCATTGCAATTATAATAATTCACTTTCGACTTGTCAAAACCTGCTCCTCGGTCTGGCTCGAACCCACCACGACCTCGCCCTCGACCGCGGTCACGGCCGCCACGCCCACGGCCCCTGCCGTGCGCTTCGGCCCTTCGGCCACTACCAATTTGACCCTCGTTTTTCTTCGGCTTCCCATACCGATTTTCCCATTCGGTTCGGGTTAAGAGCAATTGGTCTTCACTTCATTTTGAAGAACCCCGACCTTTGAGGCCTTCTTCATATGTGTGAAGACGCCCTATAGCCTCCGATATCGACATATGCTCCATATCGCCGAATTGCTCGATCATTCCGACTATTTGTAGCAATCGACCCGGAACCACACCAAATAGCCTCTCAACCACTTCGGCATTTTCAATTGGGGTACCCAAGTATCGGATTGCACCCACTAACGTCGTGAGCTTCATCAAGAACTCGTTAATCGTCTCTGAGTCCTCCTTCCTTAAGTTGTTCACTTGACTTTTTAGTACTTGAACCCGCGTTTTCTTCACGCGATCCTCTCCGATCCTCATCTCCTCAATTGTATCCCACGCCTCCTTTGAGTGTTCCTTACCCGCAATCACCATCTGGCACGGCTTGTGAAATTACCGTCATTGCTCCTCGTTCCCGTTCACCGACATCTCCATCCGTGATAGCCGACCATAACCCTAACGTTTGAAGAATAATCTTCATCTTCACTGCCCAAATACCATAATTTGCCTCGGTGAGCATGGGGTATTGGATCGGTACCGTCGAGACTCTCATTGGTGGTAGGGACGACGCCGGTCTCCTTGCTACGGCATCCCTCGCGGCATTTCCTCCATCACGATCAGCCATTCTCTTCTCCTTATCGTGATCAACAAATCTCTGATACCAATTGTTGGATCGATCTCACGATTTCTCTCAATTTCACTCTTGTGATCGGTGGAAAATCCCTAGGAACGACAATTGTTTAGAGAGTAAAAGGAGAAACTCACGTAATGTTTTGTTGTGCTTCAACCCTAGCACCGATTTTTTCTTTCTTTTATTACTAAACCAACAATCATAAGTTTTTCTACCGAACCAAAAGAAACAAACAAATACCAAAATCGAAAATAACACTTAACATAAAAATTAACAATAAGCTTAATATAACAACAAATACTCTCCTTCACTGAAAGCCAAGAGCTTTATGGATTTCCTATAGGTGCAATAGCAACTCCAGCAGAGACACTACACTAGGAAACTCCTAACCCTAATTACACTGTGTGGGTTCAAACTGTTAGGCGCGTTAAGTCCTGGGTTATCGGAACTCTATTCGAAGAGGTGCTCGGTTAGCGGTCGAACTCAAAACTGCCGGTGAGGTATGGAAATTTTTGACAGATCATTATATTGAGAACTCTATTACACGAGAGTTCTATCTCTTATTACACCTACAACACATGAATAAACGTGATAAATCACTTGCAGTTTAGTTAAGAGAATTTAAATTTGTTTGTGATAAATTAAATGCCATCAGACAACCCGTTTCGGATGCAAATAAGGTTTCAGGTTGCTTGATAAACTTGTTGATAACTATGAGTCGTTTAAAACAACAATGTTTTGTCCTCCGTTGCCCTACTACGCAGAGGTGGTTCCTCAACTTTAGAGTTACGAACTCTGCAAAAACAAAGTACTTAACTTTAAACCAGCCAAATCTATGATTTTATGTCTCAACGCCAATTCGGTGGACAGTGAGGACGTGATGGTCGTCACTTCATAGGAAGAAGTTCGTTCAACTCTAATGGGCGTGGATTTCATCATACCAATAGTTGAGGACAACACAATGCAACTATGAATGCAGCTCCAAAAATTACTCAAAACATCTCGACACGTCATATTTGCAAGAAGAATGGTCATGATGCTTTTAATTGCTGGCATAGGTTCAACAATAGCTACCAGCACACCAGTGTTCCACAAGGGCTTGAAGCTCTTCAAATCGAACACGGAGATAATGTGTGGCACCCTGATACTGGGCCAACGCTCACATTACCGATGACACAGGTAATCTTATTGATGTGGTATTGTATTATGGATCCGATAAAGTGATGGTAAGCAATGATGAATCTCTTCAAATAACTCATAATGGCACTGCTTTATTGGAAGTAAATCTCATCCTCTTAAGCTAAATAATGATCAGGTGGTTGCACAAATAAAGAAGAAGTTATTATGAGTATCTCCACTCACTCGTGATCACCCCTGCTATATTGAGTTTAACAATGATGGCATCTTTATTCAGGATACCCAGGCACATTGAACTATCACCTCAGAGGCTAACCAAGGTGGACTCTACTCAACCATAGACCTGACTCTTTATGCGTTTTTCTCCCGTAGAGAACGCACGACAGATGAAGATACTTGGCACAAGCGACTTGGACATCCGCATTCTCGCATTTTGCAGTCTTTGAAGGGTTGAGATTTAATATATGTTAATAAGTCGAGTAGACACCTTTGCACCAATTGGCATTTGAATAAAAGTGCAAAATTATCTTTTAATTCATCAGACTCCCGTTCTATGCGTGTTTTAGACAAGATTCATTATGATTTGTGGGGACTGACTCCAGTTTCTTCAACGCAAAATTTTAGATATTATGTTATCTTAATAGATGATTTTTCTCGATATTGTTGGCTTTATCCGCTTAAAAAGAAGTATGAATTTGCAGGAATTTTCATTGCCTTTCAACGAATAGTGGAAAATCAGTTTGATAGGAAAATTAAAGTCCTTCAATCCTATGGAGGAGGAGAGTTTTCCAACACTGGCCTACAAGATCATTTTGTGAAACATGGAATTCGCCATCAGATTTCATGCTCGCATACCCCTGAGCAAAATTGTGTTGCGAAGCGGAAACATGTCATATAGTTGACTGTCCATCTCAACTCTCATTCACGGAGGCTCATGAAAAACATTTTGAACCATCAGGACCAGAAATTGCTCGGCTCTTCCCAAGAAATGAAGTTGCTGAACATGCTGAAGAAATAGTTGTTGAACCTGCTGAAGAACCAGTTGTTGAACCTGTTGTAGAACCAGTCTCTCAACCGGATGTTGAACCAACTAATGAATCGTTTATTGAACCAGACGATGAACCAGTAGTTGAACTGACTGTTGAATCAACTGTTGATCAGTGATTGACCCTGTTAAATTAATGTTGTTGTTTTATATTATTATTATTATATGATTGTATGTTTAATGAAACGATGAGGTTTGTGTGTATTAGAGAAAGAGAGAGAGAGAATAGTTAAATGAGAGAGATGGGAAGAGAAGTAGGATGATGTATTAAGAAGAAAAAGAACAGAGAGCAACGTGAGAAGAGAAGAGTGTGGCTCTGCAGCTCCTTGACAAATACAAAGGAGAAGTCCATGGTTTGTGAATGAAAGTTTGTGTGTATTGTTATTGGTTGTTCCTGTGGTTGTTCATATGCTATATTAGCCTATCTCAAACCAACAAATCGGTATCAGAGCTTCGTGGATTGAATAGATTGGGCTAGCTAGGGTTCCGACGAAAAGCGGACGAACAAGAAAAATCGAAGCAATTAACGACGAAAACGAATCGTCTATGGCTGGGTCAAGTGAACAAGATGTATCTCATCTCTCATTTCCTATATTCAATGGTGAAAACTATGACTATTGGAGTTTAAAGGCCAAGACTATATTTAGGTCACAAGATTTGTGGGATATAGTTGAGTTTGGATTTGATGAGCCTGATTCTGTAGTTGCATTGAGTGAGATTGAAAAAAAAGAGTTGAAAGATACTCGAAAGAGAGTTGCTAAAGCTCTAGCATTTATTCAACAAGCTATGACAGAGAAATTGTTTCCGAGAATCATGAGGTATAATACGGCAAATGAAGCTTGGATTGTTTTGCAAGAAGAGTTTCAAGGGTGTCTAAAAGTCCGAGCTATCAAACTTCAAACCTTGCGAGCCGAGTTAGAAAATATGAAAATGAAGGAAGGTGATAACTTGAAAGATTATTTTAAGTGGGTTACCGAAGTTGCTATTCAATTGAGTTTGAATGGAAAAGAAGTAAAATATACAAGGCTTGTTGAGAAAATTTTGATTAGCTTGACCGAGAAGTATGATACGATTGTGTCGGTTGATGAGGAAACGAAAGACTTGGCAACATTAACAGTCTGCGAGTTAATGGAATCCTTGCAATCACATGAGCAAAGGTTGTTAAGACACTCCGAAAAATCAATAGAGAGTGCCTTACAATCAAAACTCAACTTGGGCAATAAGTTGAGAGAGCAATCATTTCAAGAGCACCGCGGTGGTGAATCTTCATGAGGTGGAAGATTTAGTAGAGGAAGAGGCCAAAGAGGTCGAGGGAGAGGAAATTTTGATAGAAGTTGTAATGCAGAAAATTCAGGAAAAACTTGTAATATTTGCAAACGGAGTGGACATTTTGAGAAAGATTGTTGGTTTAAGGGGAAGCCGTAATGTTTTAATTGCAATAAATTTGGGCATGTTCAAAACGATTGTAGGTTTAAGAATGAACAAGTGAATGTCTCTGAAGATAAGGGAAATGATCATGACTATGGAGTGTTTTATGTCGGTTGTCAAGTTGCGACCGAAAAGAAAGATGAAGTGTGGTTACTTGATAGTGGTTGTAGCAATCACATGACTAGTGATAAAAGCATTTTCACGAAGATAGAAGAGAAGATGAATGCAAAAGTGAAGATGGGAAATGGTGCGCTTGTACAAGTGGTCGGAAAAGGTACGGTTCCTATCCAAACAATGGAAGAAATGAAGTTCATTAATGATCTGTTGCTCGTTCCCGACCTAGATCAAAATTTATTGAGTGTTGATCAGCTTTTGGAGAAAGGTTATGGTGTATATTTTGAAAATGATGGATGCACCATTTATGATAAGAAGAATGGAAATAACAAGTTGATGACCAAGATAAAGATGACGAGAAGTAGAAGTTTTCCATTGAGTTTTAATTATGGCGGAAATGTTGCTTTGAAGACAAGTATTAGTGATGAGTCATGACTTTGGCACAAAAGGCTTGGACACTTGTATTTTAATGGGATGAAGTTATTGAGAGACAAGAATATGGTGTATGGATTGCCTAGAATTGAAGAGAAAAGTGGTGTATGTGAAGGGTGTGCCATGGGGAAGCACCACCGAGAAGCTTTTTCGAAAGGAGGAGCATGTAGGGCAAAACGACCACTAGAGCTCATTCATACCGATGTGTGTGGGCCAATGAGAACTCCATCTCAAGGAGGTAACCAATACTTTATATTGTTCATTTATGATTATACAAGAATGACATGGGTTTACTTCTTGAGACAAAAATCAGAAGTATTTGGCGTGTTTAGAAGATTCAAAACACTTGTTGAAAAGCAAAGTGGTCGCTACATAAAAGTGTTGAGAAGTGATCGAGGAAAAGAATACAACTCCCGAGAATTTGATAAGTTTTGTTCTGATGAAGGTATAGAAAGACAACTCACAGTTGGTTACTCTCCACAACAAAATGGAGTGTCCGAAAGAAAGAATCAAAAAGTTGTGGAAATGGGCAAAACAATGCTCAAGAAAAAAGGGTTACCTAATTCATTTTGGGCCGAAGCAATCTACACTACAGTCTATTTGTTGAATAGATCTCCTTTAAAGGCAGTTCAGAACAAGACCCCAATCGAGGCTTGGTGTAAAAAGAAGTTGTCACTGAAACACTTGAGAATTTTTGGGTGTATTTGCTATGCTCAAGTTCCGAAAGAGAAGAGGACAAAACTTGATGATACAAGTGAGAAATGTATCTTTATGGATTATGACTCAACATCAAAGGGATATCAGTTGTATAGCTTGCAGAGAGAGAAAATCATCATTAGTAAAGATGTGTTGTTTGATGAAGAAACTAGTTGGAATTGGAAAGAAAAATAAGTTCAAAAACATGTTGTTGTTCCCGAAGAAGAGGTTGGAGGTGATGAAGAGAATGCTGAAAACTCTCCACCAAATACACCTAGAGTTGATCCATCATCGCCATCGAGCAGTGGTTCAGGTTCTAATTCATCCAATTCGAGTAGTACACCGAAAAGAACGAGAAGACTTTCAGATGTATATGCGACATGTAATGTGTGCATTGTTGAGCCGGAAGCTTTGAAGAAGCTATACAAGAAGAAGGGTGGAAGAAAGCCATGGAAGAAGAGTTGCACATGATTGAGAAAAACAAGACATGGGATCTTGTAGACAACCCAGTTGATAGAGAAGTTGTTGGGGTGAAGTAGATTTACAAAGAGAAGCAAGAAAATGCGACATTGATGTTTTGTGATAGCAAATCAGCTATTGCACTGGCAAATAATCCAGTGTATAGCAGCAGGACAAGACACATAGCAGTGAAGCATCACTTCATTCGTGAGAATATTGAAGAAGGAGAGATCGAGATGGTGTATGTCAAGTCCGAAGATCAAGTTGCGGATATCTTCACTAAGGCGTTGTCAAATGACATGTTCGAGAAGCTTCGCGAGCTACTAGGAGTTCAAGAACAACACATTAAGGGGGAGTGTTAAATTAATGTTGTTTTATATTATAATTATTATATGTTTGTATGTTTAATGAAACAGTGAGTTTTGTGTGTATTAGAGAAAGAGTGAGAGAATAGTTAAATGAGAGAGATGGGAAGGGAAGTAGGATGTTGTATTAAGAAGAAAAAGAACAGAGAGTAAAGTGAGAAGAGAAGAGCGTGGCTCTGCAGCTCCTTGACAAATACGAAGGAGAAGTCCATGGTTTGTGAATGAAAGTTTGTGTGTATTGTTATTGGTTGTTCTTGTGGTTGTTCATATGCTAGATTAGCCTCTCTCAAACCAACAGACTCTGCTGCCGAATCGGTCACTGACTTAGCTGTTGCTACACATCTCCACCCCATGACAACTAGAGGTCGCTCTGGTATAATAAAGCCAAACCCTAAGTATGCTAATATTGTAGTCTCTACCATTCCTTCTGAGCTCAAATCAGTGAAATCCTCACTCAAGCACCCCGGTTGTAAGACCACCATGATTGAAGAAATAGATGCTCTGGCTAATAATCACATGTGGGTTCTTGTTCCTCGTATTCCAGAGATGAACGTGGTAGGATGCAAGTAGGTCTTAAATACTAAAATAAAGTCTGGCGGATCTCTAGATCGTTTGAAGGCTTGACTCGTTGTGAATGGATTTCACCAAGAAGAGGGGATTGACTTCATTGGAACTTTAGTACTGTGGTCAAGACAACAACAATTCACATTGTGCTCACATCATCAACAATACGGAAATTTGTTGTACATTAGTTGGATGTTAAAAATGCTTTCCTTCACGGGTCTCTCGATACTCCAATCTTTATGGATCAACTTCCGTGATCTCGTGATCTCGTGCACCTCAGTCATGTCTTTCGTCTTAATCGAACGCTGTACGGGCTCAAGCAGGCACCTCACGCATGGTTTGATAAGTTCAGTGACCTCCTTATTGGCTATTGATTCTTTTGTAGCTCTGCTAATCCATCCTAGTTTGTATACCAATTCGAAGGTCACACAATCTTGTTGTTGTTGTATGTTGATGACATTGTTCTTATGGATGATTCTCCGCCCCAAATTACAAGACTTATTTATTCTCTTGAGGAGAACTTTGCAATGAAAGACCTTGGGTAGCTCCGTTATTTTCTTGGAGTTGAAGTGAGTCACACTCGTGAAGGATTACTGTTGTCACAACAAAAATATGCACGTGATCTTCCAGGCCGCACTCTCATAACTCAATGTAAGGAAATTGCCACACCTATGGCTCCCAAAGCTCCACCGGTTAAAAATGGTGATCATATATTTCATGACACATCTCACTTTAGAAGCATTGTAGGAGCTCTCCAATATATAACTATCACGAGACCAAACCTCTCGCTCACCGTTAATTCAGTTTGTCAACATATGCATGCACCCACTGTTGAGCACTTCCAAATGTATTCTACGTTATATACGTGGAACTCTACACTTGGGACTTTGAATCCTATCCCATAGCTCACTCGATCTATATGCATTTTGCTATACGGATTGGGTTGGATACAAGTTAACTCATAGGTCCACCACAGGATACTGTACATTTCTCGGAGCAAACTATATCTCTTGGAGCTCCAAACGATGACCACACAGTTGCCTGATCTAGTACTAAAGTTCAATACCGAGGAATGGCATCTACGGTAGCCGAACTCACTTGGACAGTGCATGTTCTATGGGACATTGGACTCGAGCAGCCGCGGGTAGCTACACTATTCTCTGATAATTTATCAGCATTGCACCTTCCACAAATCCCATATTTCATGCTCGAACAAAGCATATCGAGATCGACTACCATTTTATTCAAGAAAAGGTCGCCGTTGGTTCCATCATCACTAGTCATGTGTCGACTTACCTACAAATTGTCGATATATCCACTAAACCGCTCGGTCGAGATACCTTTACTGCTCTTCAATCTAAACCGGGTCTCTGGCCTAAGCCCGAGTCCAGTTTGCGGGAGGGTATTAAACCAAATGATGAATAGTCACGTAAGCATGCAACTGTTGGAGATAAGCGTGAGCCGTTGGAGATAAGCATGGCGTGGCTGATTAATATTGCTCCATCTTCCTTTATCTATCTTTACAAATCCTAGGTATCTCTATAAATAAAATAGTTGCACTTCCTTTGTCTATCTTTACAAATCCTAGGAATCTCTATAGATAAAATAGTTGCACCAAATTAATATCTGATAGTGCATTCTTGCTTGTATATATAGAGTTTATGTAATCAGAAAATAAGGAAGAAAACAATCAATAAATCCTAACTCTTACTCTTGCTTGTCAGACTAAACGACCTTGCAATTAACAGAGTCGGGGATAATATATATCTTGTCTAGTGTGACTCACTGAGGTAATGCTTTGCTGTTGAAATATCTCATATCCTTTTTATTTTTATTGGAATCTCCTAGAAGGGATAGTAATACTAACACCTCCAAGTGGAGAAGGAAAATGAAAGAGTACATAGGGAAGGAAATAATTGGCATGGTGATGTTAGTTGAGTTATACGTATCATTCATCACATGCCTGCCTTAATGTAGGTACGGTTGCTACAAATGCTTGAGTAGTGTTATTTATTAATTAAGAATTAACTTAGCAATGGCATGTCCTTGTGTCATTTGGAAGTGGTCGGTCAATCCAAAATGCGCCATCATCATCCACACATGACTCATAAGTTCACCCCCTCTTCTCAGCTGCCCGGAATGTATGTCTCCTCGGCATCTGTAAGCCGCACTGTACATTAGCATGAGCAAAGACCTGAAGATGAGCACCCACTTATTGCTACGATCTACCTTTTCGATCAATTCCTTTGCCAGGATGCATGCGTCAAACAAAACAGACTTACTCTTGCCACCTTTGACCCTGTTCGGTGGCATTTCAGTGTTCACTTGGAGTAGCATTGTGTGAGCTAACTTACGGAGCTCTTGCCTGTTCTTCTTATTATTCTTTTTGAAATGAAAGCAGAAAAGGAGACAGTGACCAGAGCAGCTTCTGCGATGTTGGTCGTCCGTGAAGAGTCCTCTCTCTTTGAAAAACTTGAGGGCCTCAGCTAGAGTGTCCCGAAGCCTTATCTGGCCGATCCCACTGGGCAACATCAACGGATACCTCTCCATAAGATAATACAAATAACGAGATAACATCTTTGCTGATTTTCGGGGTTCCAACATATCTTGGGGCACATCGAGATTTTGATGTTTGTATGAATAGTAGCACAGCTCCGTTGCAATGTGCCAAACCAAAATGGACTGATCAAACTCAAACGTTGTAGCCCACTTGAGTATTTTTTTATCAGATCTGCCATATGATCGGCCTTCTGCAAACAGTACGTGATTCAAAAGATCATTATGATTCTCAAATTTCTGATGAGGCGGGTTACGGATTACATCCCAGATTTCACTTTTAATATAGTCGATTACTTTCTTTTGGCTCGTATAATACAACTTGTCAAGCTTCTTATCCAAAGAGAGTAACTTTAGGGTTCGGTAGCAGGGCAAGGGCTTGTCTGTTATGGAGAAGCTGAAAAAACTCAACTGACCAACACAGTTGGACCATCGAGGTTGTCTGAGATGTTTCTGAACAAAACCTACCACGTACCTGATGGTTTTGGAGCTAATCACGTCGTTGCACATCCATACACCAACCCAATCCGAGGCCATGAGCTGAATCACAGAGTAGATGTCAATGAATATAATGGCGGATAGAAGTAGGAAAGTGGCGTCTAGGTCGACTTTCCGGTAGTGTGTCTTGTGTGAAATACTAAATAGTATCACCACAATGCAAGAGATGACCGATGTGATAATGCGACGGTAGACACCCCAGTATGTAAACAACACAACTGCCTTAGTATGAAGTAGGTCGTACATGAAACTGAGTTCGATCTCAACCACCTTGAAAGCTTTCTGCCATGTTAATTCCCCACCAGTAAATATTGACTTAATGGCGTCTCGGTCATCAGAGCTGAGAATAAGGTTAACAAAGAGACGTTTAAAGATTTGAAAGAAACGATAGGCCATCATCAACTCGTTCGCATCAGGGATCATAATAATATGAGTCTCTGCAGGAGCTGAAAGATCAGGTGGTGGAACTTGGACCTCGAACACCTCATCTGCCGTTACGTGATATCCTTCCAATTTCTTCAGAGTGTACTTGTCCATGACTCTGGGATAGTTAGGACTTGGGTCTGCCTTATCCAACATCGAGTCTTTCAGCTTACCGCTGCTTGCTTGCCACAGAACCCAAACCCTCTCTCCGTACTTGATCAGCGCCGCAACAAACATGAGGATTGACAGAAGTGACAGGTACGACGCTGACCACGACAGGAAATAGATGTACCCAGCGGCAGTTGTCTGCACTACAAGTCCGATCAAGTGACGCAGCCACAACTCATTGTCTTCCAGAGAATAAGCCGTGATGCTGTCGGGGCCACCAAGGAGTAGAAGAAGGCACGGAGACCATAAAGAAAGGAGCCTGGTGTTGCTGTCAAACATGCCAAAACCCGACTTATCAGTATCTATTTTCCCGAGTTTGCTAGAGAGTATTCCCAGAGCAAGAATGGCAATGGAGTCAGCTGAAATGTATGCGGACCAGACAATGGCTCTGACCAAGAGGTTGGAAGTGAACTTGCGACGGGCACCGACGAACATGAGCAGCATTTGCAGGGTTAATGTCAGCAAGACCATCAGTTTGAGATCCCAATCATCGTAAATAGTTCGGACCTTGTTGATGAATTGCTCCATTTCCTTTTTATTCATCTTTAGTCAACCAACTGGATGAAATTTGGAATAATAAAAGATGAAATTACTATAGACTCTATAATTGTGCATAGCAAAAGAATCCACAAAAAAATAAGGTTCTCTATTTCTTAAAGAAACTATATACTTTGTTTACTAACAAACATAGATTATGGTAACAGTTAAAAACACAGATTAGCATACCATTGGAGAAAAATGTGAGAACAAGTTGGAGACAAATGTGAACAGCCGAACAGGAAACAGCATCAAAACCTGAGAATTAATTATATGTTTTGGTTATTATTAGTTTTTTTTCGTCAATTTTTGGTTATTTGATTAAGATTAAGTATTACTAGAGAGCCCGCTCGGGTTTTGCGTGATAATGTTTTTTATATTAAATATTATATGAAAATATATACGTATAACTTTTTAAAAAAAATATATTTATAATAAAGAATTAGGTTATATCTATAAAGAATATTAACCCTATTAGTATTTTTGTATAATATAAATTATTCCATTTGTTTGAATATTATAATTTTATCATAGAATATTAGGATTAAGTCTCTACATTCATAAAAATACATTAATGAATATTAAAAAAATAGTAAAAATTATTAATTTAATGCTAATTAATAAATTATTTTTTTGGTTTTGCCACATCTAATATGTTTGTAAAAATGTTAAAATCATTAGTAATTTCTTACTAATTGTAGTAACAGTAAAAACTAAATTTTATTTCTTTGCTACTTTATCCAATATGTTGAGTGTTATGTAAAATATTTTTCATACGTTTTTAATAATATATTAATGTCCATATAATACTTTTAACTTATCTTTTATGGTGTTATGACTTCTATTAATTTGATATAATTATATAAAAATGTTAAAACTTTACGTTAATATTATTATTACTCATTCATTCATATGTTAAATTTATATTAAAATTTAATTGTAATAAGGTAGACAATGTTAATATTCAATTTTGATAAAATTATTATTTAATAAACTAAATGTATACTTAATTAGTTTATTTAATCTCTAATTTCAAATTTTAACATGTTATATACTTGGTATCCATCAAATATAATATTATGTATTGTAGTATTGCATAAATTTCATTAAATACTATATGTAAAACAAAACCATAAATATACATTTGAAATTCAGAAAAATTATTAAGATTTTGTAACTTATCTTGAGAATAAATTAGAAAGTTTTGAAAATTTCAAAGTGATTTACATGACATGTCACTTAGAAATGATAATTGTATACTTGACATGCACCAATTAAAATAGATTATTTTGACACTATAGTGATAAAATGCATAAAAAACTATTTATGACATACATTCTAACCAAATTAATATGTACATAGATAGATTCGATAGTTGACCCGCATTTTATTTGAAGATTAAAGAGTTTCCTTGGACTTTTTGGTATATAAATTAGACTTACGTTAAAGTTGAAAAAGTTATAGTTATATATTAACAAGTAGGTAGGGTCGGCAATGGTGCGGTGAAAAACTCATAACCATGGTTATAACCGTTAACGTTTAATATGGTTAACCGTGCTATTATGGTGCGGTACGGTTATGGTGATGAATTTTCTACCCATAATGGTTATGGTTATGGTATTTGAGTAATACACATGGTTATAACCATGGTTATTGTATAAATATAAAAATTACTTATTATTAATAAACTAATATATACTACATAATGGAAAATACTGTACATACATGTAATAAATAACCATGATGTTAGTTTTATATAGTTTTATTGTTGGCAATATAGATTTATGTATTTTTTTAAATAAAGTTTTTGATCTTTTATTATATTACGTATGTGGAATAAATATGGGTATACGGGTAAAACCATGGTTAATAACCACATTTATTTTCGTGGTTATGGTATTGAAAATTATACCCGTAATGGTTATGGTTATGGTATGTGGTTTAAAAATATGGTATGGTTATAGTATTTGTCATACCCGTACCATACCCTAACCATCGACAGCTCTACAAGTAGGAAAGAAAAAGAACGGAGGAATCATTTGCATGTACGATTAAGAATATTTAAAACTATTTGTAGGTGAGGTAAAATGTGAAATTTACTGTAAGAAACGATGAGAAGTTTTAGAGGAAATCTAGAGTTTCTGGAGGTCTGCGTGGTGAGTTCATGTTATCGTAAGTTACAAAAAATATTAATTAACCAATATTTTTTTTATTACAAAAGTAGATCAAAAGCTTATGGATCCAAATTATAATACTCTATTCAAATTAATATAGAGATATATTATAATATAATATGTATAAAAGTCATAAAGTGTTAATTGCAACTCTAATTAATATGCAGACTTAAATTGAACATCAAATTAGTGTAAGGCTAAAATAGTTTTAATTAGTTAAAAACTTAAAGATGATCAAACGAACATATATTTTTGAACTTGTAAAAAGTTCAGTTAGAATTTAAAATAAATAAAAGATTGATAACATTGTGTAGCGTGATAAATGTTGAAGTTGCAATTTGCACTACAGGAGGAGAGGCATTTAGCGGCTAAATCTAACGGCTCAATATATATTGAGCCGTTATAAATTAATTTAAATTAAATACCACGGCTCAATTAAGATTGAGCCGTTATGTAGTTTTTTTACGGCTCAAATAACTCAGCCGTTACGTTTATCTTATTTTTAACGGCTCAATATCAAGTGTCGTTAATAATTAATTATTTTTTCTATAATTTTTCCGGCTCAAAACCAAATGAGACGTGATTTTTTTTAAAATTTTGACCATTTATCGCGGCTCATTTTTTGTTCCAGCCGTTATTATTATTTAATAAATGGGCAAAAAAAAAGAATTTTCACGGCTCAATTGATTTTGAGCCGTGATAAATGGAAAAAAAAAAAGATTTATCACGGCTCATTTGGTTTTGAGCCGTGATAAATAGGCAAAATAAAAAAAATAATAAGATTTATCACGGCTCGTTTTGTTCCCGCCGTGCAAAAACAAAAGCAAAAATTTAAAACATTTTCGTTTTCGCGCTCCTTTTGTCTTCCACTATGCTTAATAGTTAATAATATAACAAACCACTAGCTTTTTCGAATCTTCGTGTACTATTTTTCCTACTGGAAAGCCACTACTGTTTTTCCTACTCTCTATGGTGCACTACAGCTGGAAGACTTCTTCTCATGTGTCTTCTCATCTTTTTCTTCTGAGTTCTTCTCCATGCTGAGTTCTTCTTCACCAATGAACTCCTTCGTTTCAAACGGAATCCAGAACAACAACAGATTGCCCAGTAATGCCTCAAAGGTTGTTGGTGTGAGAAGGGACTCAAGGCCCCACCAAGATGGAGACGGTAGCGCTAGGGTTAGAAGTTCGGGTGTCGAGGCCGAGAGCAACGACAATCATCTTGTGGAGGCTAAAACAAGTTCGATTCAGGTATATAAAAAACACTTACCCCTGTACTCATTTTGTTGTTGTTGTTGAAACAAATACACTAAGAGACACTATAAAAATTACTTTACAGCCGAAGAAGATTCGGGAAGCAACAAGCAGAGACCTGGTGG
Source organism: Chamaenerion angustifolium (assembly GCA_946814005.1). Classification (NCBI taxonomy): domain Eukaryota; kingdom Viridiplantae; phylum Streptophyta; class Magnoliopsida; order Myrtales; family Onagraceae; genus Chamaenerion; species Chamaenerion angustifolium. The sequence continues at coordinate 6,017,133 of OX328278.1, read as the reverse complement.
TCTGAGAATTGGGAGATGGTGGATTCGATCTTGTTCTTGACCAGGGAAATGTAGATGTTGGTCATGGCGGGTACGAGGAACTGTGTGGTGTTGCTGGGGCAGACGAACACCCTATTTCCGACGACAATACTCTAGATCTTGGTTTCGGGAACTATTATTAAAAAAAAAACATATTTTTGACGGCTCTACCAAAATGAGCCGTTAAAACAAAAAATTAAAATTATTTTTCACGGCTCAACTAAAAGTGCCGCCATAATTAATTAATTATTTTGGCGGCACTTTTGATTTGGGCTGGGAATTATCACGACTTATTTTATATTGAGCCGTGATAATTCTCCCGACACTTTGTATTACGGCTGAATATTTCAGCCGTTAAAAATAAATTTTTAAGCCGGTATTTGTCATTCCTCCTGTACTGTTGAAATTTAGGGGGTGTTCGATTGGATATATTAATTAATACATATATTATTTTATGCACATATTAGTTATTACAGGTATTAGTTAATACTATGTTTGGATGAGACATGTATTAAGATATACTTATGCATACATAACTTAAGACATCGTTTGATTCAGTATAAAATAATACGTAAAATGGAAAAAAGACATAAATACCCTTAAATTTATTTAGCAATGTAAATATGTTTTACACATGAATTGATTTATTTTTTAAATAAATATATTGATATTAAAATAATTGACAAAAAAACATAAACACAAAAAAAACATGATGATATAGTATCCATTTGAGTCAAAACCATTTCCATCCAATTCGAATATTCTCTTCTGAACTTTGAAATTTCAGATCGTATTATGTCATCCGTGTTAGTCTAATGCATAGAAAATATGGAGGTGAAATAGTTAAATAACAACTTCTAAGTTTTTTCCTCATGACACATGCACATAAAGAGTCATAAAAAAATAGACCAAATGAAATAAGTTTGTTTGATGTTATTTTTAATATATTTTTATACAAAAAATGTTAAATATATGAGTAAGTATTAAATGTTATTGAGAAAATTATTAACTAATTTTTTTAACTATGTTTTTAATATTAACTATATTTGATCATATATAATTGTTGAAATGAAATCCTAAATTGTTCATGAATTCAACTGGTACCCAACAACAATGTTGTGTTTGATTTAGTAATTCATTTTGTTTTTGTAAAATAAAAAATATATGGAAATTTATAAATAGTATTATATCATTTTATTTTTCATCCTATATATTACTTTTCATTAATTATTACTAGTTAATTTGCGTAACTAATAATGTTAAAATATTTTATATTAAAATTCAGAAAGTTTGATCAAAACTGAAAACTAACATGATAAAGTGTTCGGTAATAGACTAAGGGTAGTTAAGTAAAATTTTACTATGTATTAAATAATATCATGGTTAGAGGATGTATTAGTTAATACCCAATTTACATTATAGTTATATATTAGTTAATACATTGGTATTACTTAATACCAATACATGGTTAATACGCCAATCAAACACCCCTTTAGTAATTGTTGAAATAAAAATGATTTTTTTTTTTACTCTAAATAAAAATGATGTTAAAGACAACTTATTTAAACGGTTTCTATAATATATATTATGATCGCATATTCTGTACAAAAGTCTCAAAACTTATTTGGTAATCTCACTATAAAAGAATCATACGTAAAATATTTTAATTGATTGTTAAATTTTTATATGTATTTTTTTTCTCTTATCTTTCTAGAGTAGTTTAATGCTATTATTTTTTTATGACAAAAAAGATGATAAACAGATTTGAAGAAAGTACAAAATGGTTTGTTTTAGTTTTTAAGTTTGATTAATTGGTCCCAAAACTTGTGGGTCCAAGTAAGTTTTGTTCTATTTAGACATGGATATAGTCTAAGTTGTTATGAAACGAAGTGTTTGGTGTGTAGATCGTTGCTAGTGTTGTTAGGCTCAGGTGCCTCTAAAAGTTAAATATAGGCATCAGTGGCAATCTCATGATAAGTCTATTGTCAATTTTACATTTGGTAGGACGTAAGTTATAGGCATTTTATTCGGGAAAATTTGTAGGCATTTTATTCGGGAAAATCTGTAAGGCTCTTTGGGAGATAGATAAGGCTATGTCCGTATATGGAATGAAGGTATGAGATGGATTGCTCTATATACATGTCTAACTGAACAAACGCTTGAATGAAAATGTTTTGATACCTAACAAGTTTGATGTGCAACTCTGTTATTGTGTCTATATATTTGTAATAAATAGTCTAGTTTGTTGACTTTAGGGGTTTGTGAGTGGTTGAGAGCGTGATTAACTTCTTATGGTGGTAAAATATCAAGTCTAGTTGTTAGGAAAGATCACCTCTTAATGTTTAGGTTTTCTTAGAAGATGACTTATCACCTAAACAGTTTAGAGTCGAAGACTTGAGCCGGCTTAGAATGGTAATGAGCCAAGTCCAGTGTAATTTGAGACGACTCAAACATGTTGTTGACTCCAAGTATTTAAGCGTTGGTTAACAATTATATATATATATATATATATACCGTTTAACAATATGACAATAGGAAAGAGGTAACCCGGTCATCTCAGATGAGATAATTCAATTGAGATAATGACTTAAACAGACTCATCAAGGGATGATTGAGTTGACACGAGTAGGGTGTTTCAACTATGTTTTTAGCTAGTGAAGAAAGTAGTCCTTGATATAACAGAAGTAACTTAGTACTAGGTATAGATTTGTAAAACAGAAAACACTTTAGTATGTTTCTTCTATCTCTATTCATGTGGGGTTTGTGGCCTTCGCTTTTGTTTGTATATATTAGTATAACAACTAGTTTGACTATTTGAAGTGTTTTTGATTGGTTGTAAGCTTTGTTTGTTGTTTGTTTGTTTTATGGGTCTAAATTTTCTTGGGAGGATACTTAACACCTACAAACATATTAGAGTCGAAAGAAGGCGTAAGAGTCTCAGAATGAGTCGAAGAAGGCATGAGAGTCTCCAAACAAGACATTTTGTTTTAGTTGAGTCGAGTAAGACTCAATATTAAGTTGATTCAAACCGGTTCTAGGCTAACTCATAATATTTGATTGTTAAGGTAACAACTATATTTTTTTATAACTAAATATTATGAAAACATGAATGGGTAGCCCATTCGATACTGGAATGGATTGCGCCGATTAAGATGAACACCTGAAGCATTTAAAAGTGGTATCTAATACTTGGGTAATGCTCATCTTTTTCCTTAATTACTGAAGAAAGTAGTCTGACATTGTATCTAACAAATATCTTGTATAAATGCAAACCGCTCTTATAATACAATTTTTCAAACTTGCATAAATAGAGTAATAACCTACTCGTATTTGTTTTACCATCAAATCTAAACAAAAACTAACAACATATTATGATGTAAAAAAGTATGATGAAGTGACATATCACCAACTTGTTAACTACTTGAATCGATGTATAGATCTGTGATGAAGTGATTTGTTTGTTGAAACTGACATCAAAACATGAAGTAATCAATACAGATGGAGTGTGTATACTGTACCTTTTTTTAGTGACTGAGGAAATAATGGAGTGTCTGTAATTGTCGGGTAGCTAGTCCAAGATGTGCCTCTGGAGTTCCTTTGCAAATTGATGAAATCTTAATTTGCTTGTGCAATGAATAAAGAATAGATGATGATGATATATAGACAGATGGAGAACGGAAAAGCTTAGCATCTCTGCCCTCACCCAACTTTACTTTTCTTATGTCTGCCTAGCTTCCTTCTCTCCAGTAACCCAACTTTACGTTTCTTTTTGTTTTCTTCAGACTGCACGGAAGGGATCATCATTCCTTATTATCCGCACTTAGGAATCCGTCTGGTACCCATAATTTAATAATATAAACAACTAACTTTGGTCATTTTTATATATTATTGTGTTGACCAAAGCTCGGTCATTGTTAATGATTATTTGAAACGTGAAGTTAGATGATGCAACGGGGTTGGAAACGTGAAGTACAGCTTCCCATTCAAAACTAGCACCTGTCTGCCTCATCGGCTTTAAACGGACTCAACGTGTTTTATAAGCAGAGAAAGGTTAGGTACATCTCTTAAGGCTGTACTTGGGGAATCAACGTCTCCTAGGGTCACGTCTCATACTACAGGAGTGGGAATACTTTTAGTGGATACTAGGACACGCAAACAAAAGGACAATGCTTAAGGTAATGAACCGCTATTTTCTCATAACATTTCTCGTAAGCTAGATAATATATATATATATATATATATATTCTTCGTTTCACATTGTTAGCAGATTTGTCAAAGTATAGGGTTAGGGTTTAGCATCTAAAGATATTTCATGCTTCACCAATTAAAAAAGTTTGTGTTGAATTAATTATTACATGAGCTCTCTAAAACACTACCGTACAAGTATACATGAGAGATAGAGAGTAATCATTACTCCTATAAACACTAGTGTAAGACTTACCTAAAGACTCAAAAAGAGACTAGTTATTGCAAAGAGGTTCATCCATGTCGGAAAATCTCATCCAGAGTGCACCAAATTCACCTGAATAGGCTTGTTCTGCCGACCAGACTAAGAGCTCCTTAACATTCAAAAAGGGACAATGAAAGTTGTTCCTTCATACTACTATCTGATGCTCAAGTGAGTATTGACTTTGAATGTATATTATTCAGAATTTGGTCTTAATGTAAAGGATGAGTAAGTGTAGTGTTGGTCAGAAAGGAGAACAACTCTGAAATGCCACTTTACTACATAAGCAAGTTACTAGCCGTCGACGAAACGAAATATATGGATATTTTCAAGCACATTTATGCCCTAATTGTTGCAACATGGAATATGTGACTCTACTTTTATGCTCATTCGATTATGGTGCTGACCAACGAACCTATTAAACACTTCTTACAAAAATCTGACTCAGTGAATTCAAGATCCAGTTTGCACAAAAATGGTAATCAAGAGACAATCATTAACTGACTTCATAGTAGATAAGGGTAATAGTATAGTCAACAAAACAGAAGCGCCAGTGGAGCCCATGACTAAGGATACACCTCCAGTTTGGGAACTCTACATTGACGGATCCTCATTTAAAGAGGGGTTGGGGGCAAGCCTTGTATTAGTACCCTCCATAGGATGAGACCCTACGGTAATTATGGTCATTATGTTCCAAGAGACCAATAATGAGACTGAGTATGAAGGCTCAGTCGCAAAGTTGTGTATGGTGAGAGTGTTGGAAATCTCTCGAATGGATGGTGGTTGAACTATTGAATTGTATGCTTGGATTATTCTGAAGTCGTGACGACACTTTCATATTGAAACTATTTGGAGGCACCCAAACTTTCAATCGGATAAAATCAGAATACTGAATTAGAACTTTGAGAAGGATTGTGAATGTTTGAGATGAAGATTTAGGACCAATTTATATTGTTAGTCACACCCTTAGGAGAAGACACCATATCCTTTGGAAGAGACACAACATCCCTTGGCCAATGCATGCAACATTTCGGCCATATATGTCCTTTGGATTCAAATTTTTGGCTCCAAAACCAAAGGGACACCTTAGGATGAAGGTAATGGTTCGGCCTAACTAGCCATGGTTTGGTCCAATACTTGGTTCTAAAACAAGTGTTCAAAACCCGAGAATCTTGAGGTTAAAATGTTAAGTCATTAGTTCCAAAAATTCAAATTTACAATGAATTTTTAGAATAGTGACATTAAGCCAGGGGCTCTACCCCTTGAACCCCGCCAGGGGCGCTGCCCCTGGACCACGGCAAAGGGGGCGTTGCTCCCTTTGACCCCCATTGTCTCATCTCTAATTAAATGATGAATCTCCGATACAATGAATCATAATATACTTAAACAAGCGTGCACTCCGTGCCCTCCTAACTTGTTTAATGAGATACTATGATCCCATTGGTCAACTAGTCAATCCAATTACACTAAAATATATAACAATCCTCCCCCATTTTACTGTAATTCTTGATTAACTAAACATAAGATCACAATCAAACAACACAACAAACTTATGCATAAATGAAATATCATGACGATTGAACAGAAGGAAATCCAGTATAAATCAAACCATAATCCATGGTTCTTTTCAAGTACTTGAATACTCGATTTAATGCTTGCCAATGATGTGAACTTGGATTGCTAGTATATCTACTAAGCTTTCCAACAACATAAGAAATATCTGGCCTAGTGCTAATCATGGCATACATAAGACAACCAATAGCCCTTGAGTATTAAAGTTGAGATACCGCCACACCTTTATTAGGTAGAAGCTTAAGACAAGGATCTATGGGAGTGCTAACTGGAAAACAATCTCTAAAATTAAATTTATTCAGAATCTTCTCAATATAATGAGATTGAGAGATTGAAATACCATTGTTCTTTAGCATGATCTTTATACCAAGAATCACCTCAGCCTCCCCCAAATCCTTCATGTCAAGATTAGATGACATAAATTTCTTGGTTTTATCAACTTGATTTTGGTCAGTACCAAAAATCAACATGTCATCTACATATTGACAAATAATAACTCCTTTACCAGAAGTATCAAATTTGCTATATACACACTTGTCTGCTTAGTTAAGAAGAAAACCATTAGACAATACCACATCATCAAATTTTTGATGCCATTGTTTTGGTGCTTGTTTAAGACCATACAATGATTTCTTCAACTTGCACACCTTATTTTCCTTTCCAGACATAACAAACCCTTCCGGTTGTTTCATATATATCTCCTCATCCAAATCACCATTCAAGAATGCAGTTTTCACATCCATTTGATGAATTACAAGATTATGAATAGCTGCAAGTGCTATTAATAGCCTAATAGTGGAGGTCCTGGCAACAGGAGCATAAGTATCAAAGTAATCATTCCCTTCCTTCTGTCTGAAGCCTTGGATAACCAATCTTGCTTTATACTTATCTATGCTACCATCCACTTTAATAAATCTAATATACATTCATTCTTTCATAAAATAGAATAGTAGTTTTTTAGTATTATAATATTAATTATAAATTGTAATAAATTCAAAAATATAAATAAATATATACGTTCATTAAAAAAACTCTAATTGTAATAGAACTTTTAAAATGGAATAAATGCATTTTAAAAGTTTTCCTATGAAATAAATAGTACTATATGTCAAAAAGAATAAAAAATATGGATATGAGATAAAATATGAAACGTACGGTGTGAAACAATGGAAAACTTCAGAGGAATTCTAGAACTTCTAAAGGTACGCGTGGCAAGTCCATATCATCGTTGGTTACGAAAATTATTCATCAACCAATACATTTTTTTCTTTTTGACATCTAAGCAAGACAAATTCTTATGTGTTTTAATTATAGAGGTTCTAGTCAAATTAATATATATAGATGGATATATAATTATCGTTTTTTTTTTCATTTTGTTTATGGCCATTTGGTTAATTATCTATTTAATTACATATTTTTAATTATGTAACTATTTGATTCATACTTATTCTATTTAATTACTTATTAATATACATAAAGAAATACTGTTATTCCTCTAAACTTAATAGTTTTTTATTAGAATCTCACCAACCTTTCCTCTTGGTCTTGCTTCTTTTTAACTCCAGGTCTTACACACTTTGGATCTTCAGTAGTCAATCTTTATATTCTACTATTAGCCGTTTCTTCAATATCTCGGGCCTTAACCATTGTGTTTTTATGTAACTAATTATAGTTGATTTACTTAAATATAACTTAGTAGTATATACTAAAGGTTATAATATGTTAGTCGGTTAGATATTAGTTTCTGTTAGTTAGAGTCGTTATTTAGTAGTTAGTAACTTATGCATACACTATATATATTGCGACTAGGTCATGTACATAACTAAACTTTTTCTTTCAATAGAATTCAACTGAGAACATGATATCAGAGCCACCATTCTCCGATCGATATTTTTCGATCTGCCCTATTTCTCGGTGATTTCTATGGGATTTTATATCGGCGTCGTCTCCTTCATTCTGCGTGTTCTGTTCTGTTCTTATTGAATAATTGAAGAACACATTGTGTAAAAATTTCAATTTGAAGGATCTTGGTTTGTTGCGATACTTTCTCGGAGTAGAAGTTACACAATCTCAACTTGGAATCGTAGTCAATCAACGCGTAAGTATACATTGGAACTTTTAGGAGATACTGGTCTTACAACAACTCGTCCTACACCTATACCTATGGATCAACATCTTCGACTTACCACAATGGAATATGATGAATCAGTGGGATCCAAGGAAGATGCTACACTACATGATATCGAGTCATACCGCCGGTTAATAGGCCGACTCCTATATCTTAGGATGATTCGTCCTGATATTGCTTTTGCAGTTCAACACCTAAGTCATTTTTTTCATGGACCAAAGAAGTTTCATTACGATGTAGCATTACGGGTTGTGCACTACATTAAGGGAAGTCCAGGTCAGGGGCTATTCTTTCTTTCTCAATCAGACCTAAGATTGTGACCCTATTGTGATTCTGATTGGGCAACATGTACTTTCACAAGAAGGTCGGTTAGTGATTATTGTGTTAAGATGGGCGCGACAATCATATCATGGAAGGTAACGAAACAACACACAGTTTCTCGTTCGAGTGCGGAGGCGGAATATCGCAGCATGAGTATGGCTATGGCAGATATCGTTTGGTTGAGACATCTTCTTCTTGAACTTGGTTTTTGCATCCCTAGACTACATAACTATTCTGTGACAACAAAGCAACTATCCAAATTGCCAAAAATCCAATATTCCATGAGCGAACTAAGCATATTGAACTCGATTATCATTTCATTCGGGAATGAGTTGAAGATGGTGAGATTTCTACCTCGTATATTGCTTCGACAGATCAACTTGCCGACTTACTAACAAAGGTTTTGGGGAGCCAACAACATGACTATTTGCCGCAAGGTTTCGGTATCAAATATGTCTTCAAAGAAGAACAAGTAGATGAGGGAGAATATTAAAGATTATAATATGTTAGTCGGTTAGATATTAGTTTATGTTAGTTAGAGTCGTTATTTAGTAGTTAGTTACTTGTGCATACACTATATATATTGCGGCTTGGTCATGTACATAAGTCAACGTTTTCTTTCAATAGATTTTTCTTTGGTCGAAAATACCGCTTTACTTGATGAAATAAAACATCGTGATACGGGATCACGGTAGGTCGGGATTACAATCATTAACAATTAAATATAACAATGGTAGTGGTGGTATTTAGACCCAATCACTAAGATTCACTCCCATTCTCGCTTGCTTAGCTATCTAATTTGCGCACTCGTTCATGTTGTTGATCATTGTGGACAGTCTCCAATGCATTGCCTCGCCCCCATTTTGTCTATAGACCATTTGTGAATCCGTTTCTATGATGATGTGTTGCCACCCACGCTCGATTGCTAGTGGTATTCCCTCTTAGATTGCTCTTGCCTCCATGGTGTCGATATCGTCGCTCCATTCCCTTCGGTTCATGCCGCCTATCATTCTGCCTTCGCTATCTCGTGCTATCAATCCAATTCCCGCTCATCGAGTTTGTTTGCACCACGATACGTCACAGTTTACCTTGATGATGGTCCTGGTTCGAGCTTGCCATTTCTCATTCGGTCGGCTTGGCTGGTTTGGTTCAGGCCGATGGTTGAGGTCCTTGTGCTCGACTAGTGTTTGACGAATTTCCGATATCACTACGCTCGAGTTCTGTTTGTGTGCTTCGAAGGCTGCCTTACATCGTATTTTTCCATATATGCCAATATGTCAGGAGTGTTAGGGTCCACCTCGTCTCTCTCGTGTCCCCCGGTTCAGCTCGCCTTTGGTCTAGCCACGAGACCACGTCCCTGTGAGCGGTTCTGTCCATCCGCAGACCCAATGTGCCAAACCAGACCAGTTCAGTCCATCCGCATTCGAGGAGCATATGTTCTCTAGTTTCCACCTCCCCGCACATCGGACACGTCGGTTGTACATTCATTTCCCTCTTCACCATGTTCACCTTTACCGCTAGTGCATTGGTTACAAGTCTCCAAATGAAGTTCTTGACCTTGGAGATTATCTTTGTTTTCCATATCTCCTTCCAAAGACTCTCGTGTGGGTTCGTCCCCCTTTGTCCTCCGTTGTCCTCTCTTAGTTTATGGTAGACCGATCAGACTTGGGTTGATCCATCCTTTGTGTGCGGCCATATGTATCGGTCTCAGCCTCCCTCCCTTGGTATCGGCATCCGCAGTACGTGCTCAGCGTCCTCTCGGTCAAGTATGCCTCGGACCATGGTTTCATTCCATTGACTGTCTGGAGTGATCAAGTGTCTCACCCTTAGCTCTCCCTCGTGCTGCACGGTTGTCTCGGTGTTCACCCGCTTAGTCTCCTTAGTGTATATCCATGGATCCTCGAACATTCGTATCTCGTCCCCCGTGCCGAATAGCCATACTCCTTCTTGTTTCATTATGTCTCGTCCATGGAGGATGCCTCCCCGTTTCATCTCTAAGAGATTAGACCTGGGAAAATACATACCTTTTAGGACCCTAGCACACAACGTGTTCGGCTTCGCTATGACTCGCGATGCAATCTTCGTGAGTAGCGTCGTGTTGAAGCCTTAGAGTTATCGGAACACCAAACCCCCTGTGTCCTTTGATTTTGTAAGCACTTCCCATCTCCTCCAATTTGTTCTTTTGCCCTCCGTCGTTTGTCTCCACCAGAAATCTGCTATAAGGGCATCAATCTCCGCACACCATGTTTTTGGTAAGTGGAAGACACTCATGACATAAGTGGGGATTGCCGTGATGATTCCCTTTATGAGTACTTCCTTCCCAGCTTGATTCAGAGTCTTTGGTGTCCACCCTGCTAGTTTATCCTTGATCTTCGTTTTTAGTGAGCCCAGAGTCTCCTTTTTGGATCGTCCCCATATCGATGGCAATCGTAGGTATTTGCCGAGATCACTTGTGCTTCGAATGTTCAGCATTGTCTCCACCTCCTGTCTCACGTCTCGGTTCGCCCCCTTGTTGAAAAAGAGAGTCGACTTGTTAACATTGATCGTCTATCCCGATGCACGACAGTATGACTCCAAGATGTTTCTGAGCCCCGATGCATTCGTTGTCGTGGCCTGTATGAAAAATAGAGAGTCGTCTGCAAAAAACAAATTATGCAAATCCGGGCAATGTTCCTGAGCCCCTGATGCCTTGGATTTCCCCCTATTTGCCGCCCCCTCCAGTCGTCGCGATAGTACATCTGCCAGCATAATGAAGAAGTAAGGTGATAGTGAGTCACATTGTCTTATCCCTCAGGTTGGTGTGATTGGATCGGTCATGTCCCCATTCACCACAACCTGATATGTGGTGGTTGTGATGCACTCCTTTATCCACCTGATCCATTGGTCATCAAATTCTCTCCTCTTTAGTGTTTCCAGGAGGAAATCCCACTCAACTCTGTCATGGTCCTTTTGCATATCTATTTGCAGTGCACACTCCGCCCTGTTTCTGATATTGCTCATCTGGAGGTAATGGAACACCTCATCCGCCGCCATGATATTATCTTGTATGTGTCTTCCTGAAACAAAGTCACTCTGAAAAGGAGTGATAAGATCCGCTAGGTATGGTTTCAATCGGTTAACCAACACCTTGGATATAATTTTATACAGGAAATTACAACAACTTATAGGTCTGAAATCCGTGGGCTGCATGGGATTCGGCACTTTGAGTATCAATACAATATCCGTATTGTTTTGGGTGTTTAGAAAGTTACCTCTTCTGAAGAAAGCCTTGACCGCAGTGATGACGTCCTCTCCCACGATAGTCCAGTTCCTTTGATAAAACAACCCCAGGAACCCGTCCAGTCTAGGTGCACGTGATCCTCCCAACTGGTATGTGGTCATTCGTATCTCTATATCAGTCACCTCCTGGGTTAGGTTATGGTTCCAAAGTAGACACGTAGTTAATTTTCTATCAGACCTTTTTGTGTTATCCACTCCCCATTCGTCCAGCGAAGTCGGCAAATTTGATTCCTCGTCCTCCTTGCTATGGTTGTTTGGTGGAAGAAGGTGGTATTATGATCCCCCTCCCTTAGCCACTTCACTCGAGACCTTTGCCTCCAATACGTCTCCTCCCTTGTCCACAACCCGTTTATCCTCCTTTTCAGACTTCTCTCCTTTCCGACTTCCTCTTGGTCCAATGGCCCCTGCATATGCCTTCTCAATTCCTCATTCGTATTCGCTATCTCCCGTATGTTGTTACCGAACTCGGTTCGGCTACAACTGGTTAGATTTCTTCGGCATGTTTGGAGATTGGCTTGGACTCGATGCAACTCTCGTCGTGATGTTGGGGCCTGCCATGCCTTTAGGATCACTTCCTTACGTCTCGGGTTCTCGAGCCACATTGCCTCGACCGATCGGTTTGGACCATTAATGGTGTATCGTCCGATCCAATTGCAAGTTCGTTTATGCATCGACCTTGGTGGTGTTTTGCAGCCCACTCCGCATTTATAAGCACATAGTCGAGTCTTTCACTTATTCTATGCTTCCCGCTCCGGTTGTTGCACCACGTGAATGGGTTACCGTTGACTCCTAAGTCCTCCATACTCAGGTCATCAATTAGTGTTTTGAACTCCTTCATATGTCTTGATGACTTTCTTCTCCCACCCTCTTTCTCATGTTGGTGGCATATCATATTAAAGTCGCCCACGATCATCCATGGACCCGTTCAGCCCCCTCCCAGTGACCGCATCCATTCCCAGTTTTGGGACCGTTCGTGTGCGTCCGTGCTTGCATATACCCATGTGATTTGCATAGTATCCCCATGCTCCTTGAAACTGACCTCCCCATCGATGCAATTCCGGTCCGCGTACTTGATTTTTACCTTTGTCTCCCCCGTCCACCATAGTGCTAGTCCTCCCAATGTTCCGTTCGGGCTAACATAATAGCTTCCTTCCATTCTCATACTCGTTCTTATTCTATCGCAATAGGTATCCCCGTTCTTCGTCTCCATTAGAAAAATTATGTTTGGGCGATACATTTCGTTGAGGTCGTGGAGGTGTTGAATTGTCAGGGCCGACCCCAATCCCTGGCAATTCCATGACATTGTGCTCGTTGATCCCGTGTGGCTGTTCCGGGACAACAACCATAACCCTTGCTCGCCTCTTGTGTTTCCTCCTTGTCATTCCCCCCCGCCCGACTCTTGTCGGTTTTCCTTCTCCCGCTTAGTGGTGTTCGACTAATTCTCTTCGTTGGGCTAGTTCTCTTCCTTGGTGCTCTCTTTTCGGCCCCAATCCCATATTCCATGAGCGAACTAAGCATATTGAACTCGAATGTCATTTCATTCGGGAACAAGTTGAAGAAGGTGTGATTTCTACCTCGTATATTGCTTCGAGATATCAACTTGCCGACTTATTAACAAAGGCTTTCGGGCGCCAACAACATACTATTTGCCGCAAGGTTTCGGTATCAAATATGTCTTCAAAGAAGAACAAGTAGATGAGGGGGAATATTAAAGATTATAATATGTTAGTCGGTTAGATATTAGTTTATGTTAGTTAGAATCGTTATTTAGTAGTTAGTTACTTTTTTTTATGGCCAGTAGTTAGTTACTTATGCATACACTATATATATGCTTATTGCGTCTAGATCATGTACATAAGTCAAGTTTTTCTTTCAATAGAATTCAACAGAGAACAGTATAGGTAACATGTTTAATATATCATACATGCTTATGATAAAATATTATTAGGAAAAGAGGAATGGAATCTAGTACCATCAACAAAAGTAAAGATAAAATAAAGAATATAAACCCTTTTCATGCATTTTAAACGATTCATATGTATAATTATGGTTAATTATCTATTTAATTACGTATTTTTAATTATGTAACTATTTGATTGCTAATTATTTTATTTAGTCACTTATTAATATATATACATAAAGACATACTGTTCTTCTTCTAAACTTAATAGTTTTGGGTAGAATCTCACCTACCTTTCCTCTTCGTCTTGCTTGTTTTTAACTCCAAGTCTTACACACTTTGGATCTTCAGTAGTCGATCTTTATATTCTACTGTTAGGCATTTCTCCAATATCTCGGGCCTTACTGATCGACGGCTATGGCCTGTCAACCTTTGAGGTAATAAGTAATATTATTTTCTTGTATTCTTCATTCTGTAATGGAGATAAAAGAGGGATTCTGATCATTAACTCATTATGAAGAAGGGAGTTGGGTGGTGAAGAAGAGTGGCAAAAGGAAGAGACAGGTATGAAGCAAGAAAAGAGGCGGATCCCTCTCAACTATTTAGGTTTGGTGAAAGATGCAGTTGAATTTGATAGTTCCTCCATTGAAGCCATCGCAGAACAGCTTTACTCTGGAATTCTTCTGAACAATGGGAAAAAGGTAATTAATTTAGTATCAGATTCATGAACAAAATAAGCTAGCTGACATTCTATAAATAAATATTGCAGAAATATTGGGTGGACAAGGATCTGCACACCAACTGCTTCCTGCTCTTTCCAAAAACTCTGGATATTGCGAATACCGAACACGGTGATAAATATTGGAGATGGGAATCTGTGACCGAGACAAGGTTAGAAGCGATGTTACGGTAAAAGAGGTTTCGTATTATGATTATGTTAATCTAATCCTTAAGTAATTAATGAGATGGTACGTGGATGCATGCAGGAGTGGAGGTTGTGTTCAGATTGCAATCCTGAAGAAGGTTTGCTTTTTAAGGATTGTTGGTAGTTTCAATACGATGTTTCTATCTCCAGGAGTTGTGTACGAGGTTGTGTTTGTGATTAAGATGGAGAAATATAATTTTGGTTGGAATCGTGTGCCAGTGAATTTAGAAGTCAATCTTGCCGACGGGAGAAAACTGGAAACGAAGCGGAGTCTGAATGAAATTACAACCGAGCAGTGGATAGACATCTCCGCCGGAGAGTTCATGATGTCAACAGACACCGTCGGGATGATGAACTATGTTCTTTACGAACACGGTGGACACTGGAAAGGCGGACTGGTTCTCAAAGGTGTTGCCATTAAGACAAAAAAATAAAAGTAATTAAAACCTAGTCGATCCATGGATCCATCTATCAGGATACATTAGGAGTCTTGTCAATTCAGAAAACATATTCGATTTACCTACTCAATTCATGTGAAACTATGGTTGATTCAGATATCTTTGTCATACACTGGCAGTTCTAATCGATTAGTTACCTCTACTAGTTACAAATATTTCTTCACTTTTATTAAGAATTCTTTCGGTGAAATTGAATATGTTTAATGAAAGAAACTTCCTGAGTTACTACCTATTTTTCAGTCATTTTGTGTAAAAATCCAAACTCAATTTGTTAAATATGCATTTAAAACATTTTCATCAATTCGGACTTAAGAACACATGTCCTCATGAATGCCACCAAAATAGTAGTGTTGTTGGACAAATTTAACAAACATTTTGTTGATATTGTCGCACATTGTTACTTCATTTAAGTATGACAGTTCGATGTTTAATAGCTTGTTATTCGATAAATAGGATTCATTATTCCTCTCTCAATAGTCGTACTCTATCTTGTTTCTTGCGTTGTTTCACATGAACCCTTGTGTCTTTAGATGTACCTGGTTTGTTCACGGTCTTACTACGGACTCGACAAATTTTTGGGATGCGTCATCGTGAACTTTATATATAGATACTCCAAATCGTAGAGAGGATACCATGTTGTATAAAATATGTGTAGCAGCCCACGTTGCACAGTTCATCCACCCACATAGTGCATGCTTATACACAAGCACTTATTGAAGAGAAATTCAAGTTTGTTTTCTCTTCTTCTATGGCCAATCAACAACAGAAATTGGTCCACAAGTTAAGCAATCATTCGTCCACACAAGCAGCCATTCAATGCCTTCATTTATGCTCTTTGATGGATAGAGCATTATATAGAGCATACTCGTTTTTGGTCCCTAGACACCACTCTTCTTCAATTCAGATCAGAATACACCATCTACTGTGAAGAGTAAGGGTTTAGAAGCTCCAAACGAATCACGAAACTCGGTTTAGCAATGGCTGGAGGTAAATTCACTAATTCGATTCAAGCTTCCGCTATTTGATTTAAATGTGTTTATTCAGTTTATTAACATGTTTAAATCGATCCTAAGATTCATTAGTCTAACATTTGGTATCAGAGCTTCTTTGATTTTGCCTCTGTCTTGCAATTTAATCATGCTCTGTTTTTTCTATTTGGTACTCTGTTTTTCTGTTTTTCTGTTTTTCTACTGTTCGTCTGTTGGAGAAGATGAACTGTTCATCAAACAGTGATGAACAGTAACCGATGAACAGTTTAATGAATAGTGAACCGGTCAGAAAACAGTAACCGGTTATGAATAGTACATGAACCGAATAGTAAAAACCATGAATAGTACTGATTATGAATAGTACCGATTATGAATAGTGATTCTATGTTTAATTTTGGTAAATTAATTCTACATGGTTATAAATTTAATTATAAGTGTTTTGTACTTTTATTTGCTTGTATAATTCATTATTATTTTAAATTATACATGCAATTTTAAGATAATATATATTAAATTTGGAATTAAATTTATAAAATATTGCTTATATGTTTATGCAATAATTAAGCCAAATTATTAAATTAATGTTTATGTGATTCATATAGTTTAAATTAATTAGGAAGTAGCCACAACATTCTTAATTAATTGAAACTATATATTAAAGTTTATTCAGAATCACATTTAAAAATAAACATTAATTGTGATTAATCATACGTAATATAATAAAAAATTATCCCACAGGATTTTTTATTATATTTGTATAATTAATTAGAATAAAATATCAAATTATATTTTCTAATTTACCCACAGGAATTAGGAAAAGGAACATAATTTGATAGTTTTATTATAAAGTTAACATGAATCTAATTGAATTAGAACTTTAGCCCACAGGCAAGTTTTATGTCACTAGATTCATAATTTAACATAATTCTACATTGGTAGGATATGTCATATTTTTATAGCTTCAAATTTAGTAACATGAGCATGAATATTTAATTTTATTGCAGCAATTCAACCTGTTAATTACACTGATATGAGATGTGTTGTCCCCGAACTCAAAGGGGACAACTATAAAGTCTGGAAGGAAAGAATTCTCCTTCATTTGGGTTGGATGGACATAGATTATGCTATTAGGAAGGAGGAGCCCCCTGCAGTAACTGAAACCAGCTCTCCTGATGCAGTTGTTCTTTATGATAAGTGGGAGCGATCTAATCGTCTCTCCGTTATGTTCATAAAGACAAAAATATCTGTTGGTATTAGGGGCTCCGTCGATCAGTATCACAAAGTCCGAGACTTACTAAAGGCTATTGATGAGCAATTCGCCACTTCAGATAAAGCAATGGCGAGCACCCTCATCATACAGTTTTCGTCCCTGAAGCTCACCAGCATTAAGGGTGTGCGTGATTATATCATGCGCATGAGGGATATAACGGCCCAATTGAAAACATTGGAGGTTGAGATGTCGGAATCCTTCTTAGTTCACTACATCCTTTGTACTTTACCTCAACAATATGGCCCATTTAAGATATCCTATAACACACATAAGGATAAATGGTCGATCAACGAGTTGTTGACCATGTGTGTTCAGGAAGAGGGTAGATTGATTATGGAGGAAAAGGAAAGGGAAAAAGAAAATGTGAATTTAACGACCCATGGGAAGAACAAGAAGAAGGATCAAGCTAAGGACAAGGGAAAGGGGAAAATTCCTATCCAGAAGGACATTAAGAAGGAGATTGTGTGTTTCTTCTGCAAAAAGAAGGGGCACGTTAAGAAACAATGCTCTAAGTTCATAAATTGGCTTGATAAGAAAGGTACTCAACTTTCTTTTGTTTGTTATGAATCCAATATGACTGATGTTAATCATAATACATGGTGGATTGATTCTGGTTCTACAATCCATGTTACCAATTCATTGCAGGATTTACGAGACCTGCAGAAACCGATGGGAAGTGAGCGAAGTGTCTATTCAGGAAATAAGATGCCCTCACATGTAGAGGCCATTGTGACGTGCTTATTGGTTTTAAGTAGTGGTTTCATTTTAAATTTGAAGAAGACATTTTATATTCCTAGTTTTTCTAGGAATTTAATTTCAGTTTCCAGACTTGTATCAGATGGTTACTCCTTTAACTTTTCAGACTCTGGATTTAATTTATTTTATAAGTCTGATGTTATTGGATGTGGTATTTTGTCTGATGGTCTTTTTCTCCTTAATCTGCAAAATAATGATAACCATACTTCTATGCATGTTCACGAAAATGTTGGTACTAAACGATGTGTTATGAATGAAGAGTCTTCTATACTGTGGCATCGGAGATTGGGACATATCTCCATTGAAAGAATTAAAAGGTTAGTGAATGATGGGGTACTTGGTGCTCTGGATTTTACTGACTTTGAGACTTGTATAAGCTGCATTAAGGGTAAGCAGACTAACAAATCCAAGAAAGGTGCCAAAAGGAGCTCTGAGTTATTGGAAATCATACATACAGATATTTGTAGTCCAGACATGGATGCATACCGAAATAAGTACTTTATCTCCTTCATAGATGATTATTCACGATACATGTATCTTTACTTGCTTAACAATAAGAATGAAGCACTAGATGCTTTTAAGGTGTTTAAAGCTGAAGTAGAGAAACAATGTGGTAAACAAATTAAGATCGTGAGATCCGATAGAGGTGGAGAGTACTATGGTAGATACACTGAAAGTGGACAAGCGAATGGTCCATTTGCGAAGTTTCTTCAAGAGAATGGGATTGTTGCCCAATACAGCTTGCCAGGCTCTCCGGACCAAAATGGAGTAGCTGAAAGGAGAAACCGAACATTATTGGACATGGTGCGAAGCATGCTTGCTAGCACCAAACTTCCTAAATCCTTATGGAATGAGGCTCTTAAAACGGCCGTGTACATATTAAACCGAGTTCCAACCAAGGTTGTCCCAAAGACACCTTTTGAGTTATTCAAAGGTTGGAAACCAAGTTTGCGACATGTACGCGTTTGGGGCTGTCTGTCTGAAGTAAGAGTCTACAATCCACAAGAAAAGAAGTTGGACCCGAGGACCATAAGTGGGTATTTCGTTGGATATGCTGAAAGGTCTAAGGGATATAGATTTTATTGTCCAAATCATAGCACTAGGTTTGTGGAATCAAGAAATGCAAAATTTCTTGAGAATGACTTTATAAGTGGGAGCGATCAATCCCAGGGCGTAGGTCCTGAGAAAGATCATTTAGATGCTCAGTGTGCCACTTCAAGTAATGGACTGATCATTGTTGTTAACAACGCGCCTCAAGTACAAATGCGTGTTGAAGAACCAGTCATGGAAGTACCACAAACTGTTGATCCTGATCTAGTAGATATTGAAGTTCAACAGATGCCTGAAACTGTTGAAGAACCTGTTGATGAACATGATCCTACAACTCAGGAGAGTGTTAATTCAGCATTAAGAAGATCTGCTAGAGTAAGAAAATCAGCAATTCCTAGTGACTATATTGTGTATCTACAAGAGTGTGACTACAATGTTGGAGCCGAAAATGATCCTGAGACGTTTTCACAGGCCATGAGTTCTGAGGTTTCGAACTTATGGCACAATGCCATGAAAGAAGAGATGGATTCTATGGCATCTAACCGAGGTTGGGATCTCGTCAAGTTGTCTGATGGTGTAAAAGCCATTGGAAGTAAATGGGTCTTCAAAACAAAGAAAGACTCACAAGGCAACATTGAGAGATATAAGGCAAGACTCGTTGCCAAAGGATTCACTCAAAGGGAGGGAATTGACTACACGGAAACATTTTCTCCTGTATCTAAGAAAGATTCACTTCGTGTGATCATGGTATTGGTTGCCCACTTTGATTTGGATTTGCATCAAATGGATGTGAAAACGGCTTTCCTTAATGGTGATCTAGAGGAAGAGGTTTATATGAAACAACCTGAAGGATTCTCCTCTGTTAATGGTGAGCACTTGGTCTGTAAGCTTAATAAATCTATATATGGATTAAAACAAGCTTCCCGACAATGGTATTTTAAATTCCATAATGTCATCACTTCATTTGGTTTTGAAGAGAACGTCATGGATCAATGTATATACCAGAAGGTCAGTGGGAGCAAGACTTGTTTTTTGGTACTATATGTGGATGATATTTTGCTTGCAACCAATGATAAGGGTTTGCTATATGAGGTGAAACAATTTTTCTCGAAGAACTTTGATATGAAGGATATGGGTGAAGCATCTTATGTCATTGGCATTAAGATCCATAGGGAAAGATCTCGAGTCATTTTGGGTTTGTCTCAAGAGACCTATATCAACAAAGTTTTAGAGAGATTTCGGATGAAAGATTGTTCGCCAAGTATAGCACCCATTGTTAAGGGTGATAAATTAAGTCTAATCCAATGTCCTAAAAATGAGCTTGAGAGGGAACAAATGAAAAACATTCCATATGCTTCAGCTGTTGGAAGCCTGATGTATGCTCAGGTCTGTACTAGACCTGACATTGCATTTGTTGTTGGAGTGCTTGGGAGATATCAGAGTAACCCAGGAATTGACCACTGGAGAGCTGCAAAGAAGGTGATGAGATACCTTCAAGGAACAAAAGATTACATGCTCATGTATAAACGGACCGATAATTTAGAGGTAATTGGCTACTCCGATGCGGATTTCGCTGGCTGTGTTGATTCACGTAAATCAACATCAGGTTACATTTTCATGCTTGCTGGTGGAGCCGTGTCTTGGAGGAGTGCAAAGCAAACCTTGACTGCTACTTCCACCATGGAGGCCGAGTTCGTATCATGTTTTGAGGCTACATCACATGGTGTATGGTTAAAGAGTTTCATTTCTGGGCTTAGAGTAGTTGACTCTATTTCTAGGCCATTAAGATTGTATTGTGACAACTCAGCTGCTGTGTTTATGGCTAAGAACAATAAAAGCGGTAGTCGAAGTAAACACATCGACATTAAATACTTGGCCATTAGAGAACGTGTTAAGGAAAAGAAAGTGGTCATTGAGCACGTTAGCACTGAGTTGATGATTGCTGATCCTTTGACTAAAGGCATGCCACCAAAGAAATTCAAGGATCATGTAGAAAGAATGGGACTTGGTTCCATGATGTAAGTATTCATTTTTATATTTTGATACTCTTATTCAGTTGATGTTATCTCATTTGGTTTTGTGCACAAATATGTTTGTTAATTTGAGAAAACATTACTAAAGTTCGGACCTTGAATGAACATAAGGTTTATTCATTAAGTTTTATGGGCTATCGTTGAGAAACTTGATATATATTGTAATACATGGAAGATAATACTCAATATAAGAGGACATATCGCCATGATTCATATATTTCATTTTTCTCATTAAGGTGAATGATGGAATATATATATGTGGACCAAGTGGGAGAATGTTGTATAAAATATGTGTAGCAGCCCACGTTGCACAGTTCATCCACCCACATAGTGCATGCTTATACACAAGCACTTATTGAAGAGAAATTCAAGTTTGTTTTCTCTTCTTCTATGGCCAATCAACAACAGAAATTGGTCCACAAGTTAAGCAATCATTCGTCCACACAAGCAGCCATTCAATGCCTTCATTTATGCTCTTTGATGGATAGAGCATTATATAGAGCATACTCGTTTTTGGTCCCTAGACACCACTCTTCTTCAATTCAGATTAGAATACACCATCTACTGTGAAGAGTAAGGGTTTAGAAGCTCCAAACGAATCACGAAACTCGGTTTAGCAATGGCTGGAGGTAAATTCACTAATTCGATTCAAGCTTCCGCTATTTGATTTAAATGTGTTTATTCAGTTTATTAACATGTTTAAATCGATCCTAAGATTCATTAGTCTAACATACCAAAGTTATTTTCTCATCACGAATGGATATTATACATTTGCGAATGTCACGGTTTTTTGAAGACACGCCATATTTTTCTCCTTTATCCTTCGAGTCCACCACAATAACATGATGTGTTATCACTTTCATCTCTTAGTCCACCAACATTTGCAAGATTCTCTTGATGATGTCTCAAACGTTTCACCATCACCTAGCATACAAACTTCTCCATCAACCGCTTCTTCGATATCAACGATGACACTATTTGTCCAGTGATGGTAGGGCCCTTTAAAAACTTTGTTGATTTGCATCCCGCTTAGTCGTTTGAACAAACTACTAATTGATCTGATCTATCATATGTATTGTTCATTACCCTTCTAGAAAAGATCTAGATTGACCTGTAATCCTAACACTATTTATTACTTCTCGAGTTTATATCTAGCTTCTTTATCCATTTTAATTTATTTCATTCGTATACTCTTTCATTATTCGCAAAACTGTTCGTGAAACACTTGCTCATTCTGGATAGAAGCAAGCCATGTTTAACGATATTCAAGCTTTAGAGCAAAGCACAAGCACTAATTCATTATTCGCAAATTATAGTTTTATTTACAGGTGGGAGACATACCAATTTACGTACTCTGAGCTTTATAGTAAAGTAGTGCCTAAATTTTGTACGTCTCCCACATGGAATGAAAAATATTTGTTGTATATGGATGTTTACTGTTAAGGTTGACATTGATGGTTAGATTGATCGTCTTAAAGCATGTTTTGGTTGCCAAGTGTTATACTCAAATTTATGTTATGAATTATGATGATACTTTTTGTCTAGTTGCTATGTTTCTCTTTGTGCGTCTGCTTCTCAAGCACTCACACTTATTTCAGTTAGATATCAACAATTTTTTTGTGCATACAGAGTTTGAATACAAGATTTATATTGAACAACCTTTTGAGTTTGTTGCTTTGATAAATGAGTTAGTTTTTATAAATAGTATCGTGCTTTATATGAACTTAAACGCTCATCATGTGTCCGGTATAAAAAATATCAACTCGATTATTCAGGAATTTTAAATAATTCGGATCACAATTGGACTATTTTTTTATTACTTACTCACATTCATTTTGTGATCCTTTGCGTATATCTAATATCACATATAAAAACTTTCTACATCTATTTTTACATAAAATAGAAAAAACATAAATTATGGCACTACGACAAAATGTATAGCATTTTTATTCTCCTATGTTAACAAACAAAATATTATACCAATCAATAAAATTAATCAAATATATCTACAAGTATTAAAATAATATAGTATGCACGTAAAGTAAAAATAATTAAATTTTCGTCTGAACATAACATAATATAATTATATTAAATATCGTGGCTTTATCTGATTTATTTTATAATTTGGAGTTATTTGTTGATGATATAAGACATAACTCCAAATTTTCATCTTGAAATAATATAAATTTAACCTAAAAATTTTACACTATAAAAAAATACAAATTCTCATGTTGTCGGGCTCAATAGTTATTGGTTAGGTGAAATATTATTTATTATATATATATATATATAATAACAATAATAATAATAATAATAGGTTAAATCTTATTTATTATATATATACCAAGAAGCTACCTAAACTTTGGACGTTTTGCAACGAGGTACCCGAACTTCGAAAATTCAAAACGGGTTACCTCAACTTTTAAGAAGGTGCAAATAGCTACCTCCGTCCAATTTTCCATCAACTATTGACGGAAATTCGTTGGAAAGTTGTCGGAAATTAGACGGAGGTAGCTATTTGCACTTCTTCAAAATTGAGGTACCCCTTTTGAATTTTCAAAGTTCGGGTAGCTCGTTGCAAAACGTCCAAAGTTTAGGTAGCTTCTTAGTATTTAACCCTAAAATTTACTCCTACAATTAAAAATATATATTAATTAAGGATGCATTTCATCTATCACATAATACTCTTATTAAAATGAGACATAAGTCACATATCAACACCACCTAATTAATTACAATAATATCAAAATAAATTTTAACAATGTCATGAAATTAAATGTTATATATTTATAAACTCAATATAATTTACAATTAACAAAATAGATAAATATATGATATGTATACTAAAACATTAGATTGTTATAATTGTTAGAAAACTACTAATGTTTTTATATGAGCATTGATAGAAGTAATAAACCATATAAGTTAAGACTATTATATGAACATTCACACACACACATATTATAGTTTTAAGATTTTTTTTTTTCATATTTATAACTCAAAATTTTGAATTATTAAAATACTACTTATAGAAAATAATTAATTTTTGTTTTTTCTAAAATAAATAAAAAAATAGTAATGATTTTAATAGGCTTTTGTAAACACATGCACTAATATAAAAATATTTAACTTAAAAGTATTAATTATTATTTTATTATTAATTGTTAATCTTACTTTTTATTATTGACTTATGCATATTTAACTAATTGTATGAACAAATACACTTAATATAATTTATAATTTTGCTTTTGATAATATAAGTTATAATAACTTATCTATATAATTAATTATTTCATGCATTTTTAAAATTTAATATGTTTTTTGTAAACAATTAAAATTTATAACAATATTCTTTTTGAAAAATTATTATAGATTGTATTTATTTAAAAAATAACGTTATAACACTAAGCTTACTTGTTTCAAAAGTATTATAGTCTATATTTATTGAAAAATAATTTAAATAAGTATTATACATTATAAATAAAATATATTACTTGTAGCTAGGGCTGGGCATGAACCGGTTCAGAACCGAACATTTACCACATTTTAAAACCGGTACGGTTTACCGCTCCAGTTTTTGGTCGCTCCAGATTTTGACCGATTTACCATACCTGTTCTTATCAGTAAACTGGAATCAAACCAGATTTGAAATGATGAACATAGAAGAAGACTTAGAAAGCAAGTAACTGAACTAGAGAACAATAACAGAAAATCTGAACTTTGAATCTTAGCATTGAATCAAGTTAAGTTTACATTTGAGATGACACCTATATTTATACTAATTAGGGGTGAGCAAAAAATACTGGTTGGACCGAGACCGGCCCGAGACCGGCCCGACTAAGACCGAGACCGACTAGGACCGAGACCGAGCGGGCGGGTTTTTTCCTCTAAAGTCGGGATTGGGCTTGGGTTCGGGTTTTTTCCCGAAATTCCCGATTAGGACCGGCCCGGCCCGAGCTGCCTAAAAACCTAATACATAATACTATATATACTATACAAGTATAGTAGTATACAACAACTCACAAAGTCTCCATGTGTGTTTGGATTGTATGTTTGATACTTGATTTATTGTGTTTGTATGTTCTAAATTTGGTGAAAATTCGGACATTTTTTTTTTTTTAAATTTGGATTGAAAATTTCGGTAATGGACCGAGACCGGCCCGAGTCAAGCAAGACCGACTCGGGCGGTCTTTTTATATTGAAGTCGGTCTCGGTCTCGGTCTCGGTTCTCCAAAGGTGAAGACCGAAATTTCGGGCTCGGGCTCGGTCTTGCCTAAAAAACCGACCCGGACCGCCCAAGCTCACCCCTAATACTAATCATAATGCCTAAGCTAGCCTTGATGATCTAGGAACACTCAAGACTCTTCTAGAGATGTCTTGCGTCGCAAGGAATCTTCCTTGAGCTTCCTTGATCTTCCTTGATAACTTGCAATGTACGTAACCACAAAAGTGGTCTTCATTCATCAAACTCATACATCCTAACATTCCTCTAAAAAGATCTTTTCTTAACATCTCTTTCAATCTTACAAATCATCCTCCTGATAAAACAGATTATTAGCAGCTTATCAACTATCACCGTAGCAGCTTGCGAGTTTATCATGCTGCTGTCAAACAATCTCTCAGAACTTTGATCAGATCAACAATAAGATAACCACACGTTCATCATATCAAACAAGACCTGATCATTGATAAAACTCATCAACAATTAATCAGGGTGATCAAATACTACCCAGCTTACCAAGAACACCACAGAACATCAGATTCAGTTCAGACTCAGACGATCACCTTGTTAATCATACAACCCTTTCATTTTTATTGATTAACAGATGCTTCTTTAATTTTAAATCTGACAGGAAGGTTTTCATTTGCCTTCATCTTACCAGTGAAGCTGGGAGGTTTTCAATTTTCCTCCATCTTACCCGCCTCAAGTGTTGACAGAGTATCTTGACGTTTTCTCTGCAACATCTGTTTTTGGCATCTAAGCTTCACCTTATGCCAGATAATACTCTTGATATTATATGAATGATTGATTTTTTTTAACAAGGCTGATCATCCCGGAGGAACTGAAAGAGCTGATGAACTGAATGTTCTGAGCAGAGCAAGGGCATATGAAAACACCACTGATTAACAGAGAGTTTACCCGAATGATAAGGTAGTTTGATGCTGACAAACGAACAATCATCTTCATTGCAGATCTGCACTCAGAGAACTAACAGATCATCATATTCAGCAGGATGAAAACCCAGAAATTGCATGATAGATAGAGTAATAAGCAGCATGTAATACAGCATATCCAGAAAGAAGATCGAAGACAAAACAGATGTTAAAAAAAACAGAGGAATGACCGGAGTAGAGTAAGATAATGAAGTACCAAATTTGATATACCACATAGCAAGTAATCATCAGATTCATAGATCATCATTGTTACTTAGATCATCAGCATGATCATCATCAGAACTACCACTGAGAACACTTTTGACTTCATCAGGACAAACATCATCATCAGGAGCTGCATCAAATGTCAGAACTCCAAGCTTCTTTCGAAACTGAGAAAACAGCTTCTCAGTCAGGGGTTTAGTAAGTATATCAGCTACTTGATCAGCTGCAGGTACAAAATTAACAATTATCTGTCCATTTTGAACTTTCTCCCTCACAAAACACAGATCCAGCTCAACATGCTTCATCTTGGAGTGTTGGATTGGATTTTCTGTGAGGGCAACATCTCCTGTGTTGTCACACCAGATAATAGGAATGGACGACAGCTTAACCCCTAACTCAGACAATAACGAGACTACCCACATCACTTCACACATGGCATTTGCCACAGCTCTATATTCTGCCTCAGAGCTCGACCTGGAAATAACAGATTGCTTTTTAGAACTCCAAACAATTGGATTGTTATTTAACAACAAGTAGTGGCCAGACACAGATTTCCTATCAAGAGAGTCACTACCCCAGTCAGCATCAGAGAATGAAATCAGACTTACCTCAGATGAAGGAACTGGAGGTGCTCTAAACAACAAACCGTGATTGATGGTACCTTTAAGATACCTTAAAACCCGTAACACAGCCTTCCAATGATGTTGAGTAGGCTGTTGCATAAACTGACTAAGCTTGTTGACAGCAAAGCTTATGTCAGGTCTGGTGATGCAAACATGCTGTAAAGCCCCGATAGTACTCCTATACAAGGTAGGATCAAATGGTAAAGAAACAGAACCTGTCGTAGATTTACCAAGAAAATTGCCCGACATTGGAGTCGGCAAAGAAGAGGCATTGGCCAGTCCAACTTTAAGAAGAACCTCATTGATGTACTTCTTCTGAGAGAGTAGCAAGCAGTCCTCACCAACCTGTACATCCATACCCAAAAAATAGTTAAGTAAGCCCAAGTCTTTTAGTTTAAACTCACGATTGATCTGCTCAATCACTTTTTCCACTCCTGATGAATCACTCCCTGTGACAACAATGTCATCAACATATACTAAAAGATATATACTACCATGATCAGTATTTTTAAGGAACAAACAGTTATCAGCTAGAGATGTAGTAAATGACAGAGAATTGAGCAAGAAACTTTTAAACCTCTCAAACCAAGCACGGGGGGCTTGTTTTAACCCATAGAGTGCTTTGTTGAGTCTACACACTAGCACCCTTCATTGATCATCTCTTTGTTCAAATCCTGGAGGTTGCGTCATGTACACATCCTCAGCTAGTTCACCGTGAAGAAACGCATTATTGACATCAACCTGTCTCAAGAGCCACTTATGTGTTAGAGCTAGAGTAAGTATAATCCTGACAGTGGGAGACTTTACCACAGGGCTGAATGTATCCTGAAAATCGAACCCTGGTTTTTGAGAAAACCCCTTTGCCACCAAACGAGCCTTGTATCTAGCTACTGTGCCATCTGGATTTTTCTTAACTTTAAAGAGCCACTTGCAACCCACTGGTATTCTTCCACCAGGTAATTGAGTGAGACACCATGTATTGTTGATCGCCAATGCCTGTAGTTCGTCTTGAACTGCTTGTTTCCAATAAGGAGACTGCATAGCCTCATAGATGTTTTCAGGCGGAGAGTGCCTAAGCTCTTCAGAAGGCAGAACACTGGTAGTCAGCACATTAAAGGACTTCTCTTTAGACCTGGTGAACATGGGATGAATGCTCGGTCGAGCAGAAGAAGAAGGAATAACAATCACAGATGGATCAGTAATACTGGATTCATTATGCATAATTGAAGCTGCTGGAACAAGATCAGAGTTATGTGGAACATACCTGACTGGTTGTTGATCACTAGCAATATTATTAAACTGTGAGAAACCACCTGCTGAATCAGTATTACCTGAAGCAATGGTCGACTGTTGAGGTGTAGTGACGGATGGCAGCAATTCTGAGCCATGGGGCACATATCTGATGGCATGAGGTGGGATGGGGATAGAACAGACAGGTGATGGCAGCTCATGAACAGAGGTAGTTGGGGGCGATGACCCGTTTGCTCTATCAGTAGAACTGATATATCCTGAGCTGGTAGACACAGGTGAATCTACTGGTGCTGAGGTAGGTGTGGCAACCTGCGAATTTACAAGATCAATATCAGCACGAGGCTGAGATATAGAGACATCAGTATCAGACACATGATCATCAATAGGACTACACAGATTTGAATTGAATGGTAAGAAAAAAGGGATGGAAGTAGCTGTGTTCTTGACAGCCGATGACTGCATAAACTCTCCCTGATTGTTAGCAAATGGAAAAACATTTTCATGAAACTTAACATGTCTTGAAACATACACACGACCAGATGAATCAAGGCACTTGTAACCATGCTGATTTGAGCAATAGCCAATAAACACACAAGGTGAGGAACGGAAGTCCATTTTATGTCTGTTATATGGTCTTAACAAAGGGAAGCAGAGACACCCAAACACTCGCAAGAAATCATAGTCAGGTGGAGTAAGGAACAGCTTTTCATGAGGAGATACACCCTGCACAACTTTAGAAGGCAATCTGTTAATCAAAAACACAGCAGTAAAGAAGGCATCGGTCCAATACTGCATAGGCAAAGATGCATGCTTCATTAATGTCAAACCTGTTTCGACAATGTGCCGATGCTTTCTCTCAACGATGCCATTCTGCTCTGATGTATATGGACAAGTGAACCTGTGTTTGATGCCATGATGAGACAGATATGAAGAAAGAGCACGAAACTCACCTCCATTGTCAGTTTGAATAGCTTTTAGTTGCATTCCAAGTTGCTTTTCAGCACACTTGTGAAATTCTGTAAAAACTTGCGCAACATCACTCTTTTTCTTCAAAAAATAAATCCATGTAAATCGAGTGAACACATCAACAATACTTAGATAGTAAGCACATCCATTTGACAACAACGGAGCTGGTCCCCAAAGATCCATCTCTACAAGTTCCAAAGGACTTTGATATACAGTTTCAGAGAGTTTGAATGGTAATTTACAGCACTTACCTATGGCACATGCAGTACAAGAAACAACATCATCAATCACAGCAATGTTAATATTCTTAGCTACTAAGGTAAGAGTTTTGATCGAGGGATGTCCCAAGCGTTGGTGAAGAGTGGACGATTTCATTTTAACTTTTGTAGAAAAACAGAACATACCAGAATCACATGCTTTATTAAACCGATTGTTGTCAGAAACATCTCCATACAACACAGAATTCTTATTAACCGAATTGTCTAATAAGGTGGACTGATTACACACAGCTCCAACATGTCCTATCTTGCTAAAATCAAGCTTATACAGACCATTGCACTCTATTCCAGATAGAAGAACTTTCTTTGACACAGCATCACGAATAAGGCAGTAAGTCGGATAAAATTCAAAGAAAACCTCATTGTCCTTTGTAAACTGAGAAACAGAAACAAGATTCTTTGTTATTTTAGGAGTATATAACAGGTCTTTTAAGACAAGAGACTTAGAATCAGTATTAATGACCGATGTACCAACACTAGCTATGTCAAGATAACTCCCATTGGCAACCTGAACTTTTCCTAATCCATGATATGGATATAGAGTAGTACCTGGAGGAGGTCCTTGAGCAAAGTGATTGGTGGCTCCGGAGTCTGGATACCAGACTTTGTCCGAGACTTGTATAGGACCAGAATTGGTTGTCATGTGAGCTTGATTGACAGCGTCAAGTGTTGGAGTTTGAGGAGCTTGAGGAGCTGTAGGAAAACCAGGTGAAGACTGAATAATATAGTAAGGTGTAGGAGAGGAGGCATACTGATTAAACATCGGAGGTTGTTGAAAGAACTGAGGTTGATTCTGAGGTTGTTGAAAGAACTGAACCGGAGGAGGTTGAGACAGCTGTTGCATTGGAGGCATCATCGATTGTTGATATTGCTGCATCTGCTGAGGTAGTGGCTGTGGCTGTTGTCCATCAGAGTTCCAAGGCATTGTGGAGACAAGATTAGCACTCATATCGCCTGCAGGAGCTGTCACGCCTTGAAAGTGAACATTGAACCTCTGAAAGCATCTCTGGACAAGGTGTCCAAACTTGCCACATAGCTGACATTGTGGCTTGTTTCCGTTGCCTCTGCCCCTACCTCTTCCTCGGCCATATCCTCCTGTGGAGTTGGCTTGATATTCCGGAATCAGTTGTTGTCCAGAATCAGTATTTTGCAGACTTACTTTTTGAGGATTCGGTTGTCCTAAACTTGCTGGTGGCTGATCTGAACTTGATTTTTCAGCTATATTTGCAACTGTAAATGAACTGTCGAAGGCTATCTCCTTCTGTCGAGCTTCGGCATCTAACATCACTGAGGATATAGAAGATAGATCATACGGATTTCTGCTGGCATGGATGACAGATACAACATTGTCATACTGTCCTTTTACACCATTGAGAACAATAGAGATTTGTTGCATCTCTTCAATAGGATGTCCACATCCAGCTAGGCTATCACATATCAGCTGTATTTCCGTAAGATACTCCCTCATTGATTGATTGTAGTGTTTGCGTACCTTTAATCTGTCATACAGGTTCATGATTCTGGTTGTGGATGATGAGGAGAAGTGATGATGTAGCTTCGTCCAGATCGAGGCTGCAGTCATGCATCCAGTGAGCCCCTTGCTGATTGGAGTGGAAATGGAAGCTAGGAGCCAAGAAGCTAACGAGCTGTCTTGTTGATTGTGCTTGGCAAAATCAGGATTCACAATTTTATTACCTTCTCCATCATCGATCCAATGAGGTACTAGGACAGCACCGAACAACAGATCTTCAAGATTGAATCCTCTGACTGCTAAGAGAACTTGTTGTTTCCAGGACTGGAAGTTCTCTTCTCCAGTCAGTTGACAGATGCGTTTGTTGAAGAAGGTTTGCTGATTGTCTTCCATGGCCAAATCTTCAAACAGAATGCAGAATGAATCGATAGTTTCAGGAACAGAGACAGTACCAGAAACTGATGAACAGAGAGTGACTGATCTTCGCAGAATACGATCACGACAGGAAGAACTGATGCAGCGATCAATCAAGGCTTCAGTCTTCACGGAATGGCAGCGGAATCTACTGATGAAAGATCTGATACCATATCAGTAAACTGGAATCAAACCAGATTTGAAATGATGAACATAGAAGAAGACTTAGAAAGCAAGTAACTGAACTAGAGAACAATAATAGAAAATCTGAACTTTGAATCTTAGCATTGAATCAAGTTAAGTTTACATTTGAGATGA
Source organism: Chamaenerion angustifolium (assembly GCA_946814005.1). Classification (NCBI taxonomy): domain Eukaryota; kingdom Viridiplantae; phylum Streptophyta; class Magnoliopsida; order Myrtales; family Onagraceae; genus Chamaenerion; species Chamaenerion angustifolium. The sequence continues at coordinate 5,985,287 of OX328278.1, read as the reverse complement.
CACCTATATTTATACTAATCATAATGCCTAAGCTAGCCTTGATGATCTAGGAACACTCAAGACTCTTCTAGAGATGTCTTGCGTCGCAAGGAATCTTCCTTGATCTTCCTTGATCTTCCTTGATAACTTGCAATGTACGTAACCACAAAAGTGGTCTTCATTCATCAAACTCATACATCCTAACAGTTCTGAACCGGTTCAAAAACCGATTCAGAACCGGTTCAAAAACCGATTCAGAACCGGTTCGGCCGAACCTGTTTATACCCCAAAAAAAAACTGTTTATACCAAAGTATGTATCTATTCGGTAACTCATTCGCTTGAACATAGCGAAACCCATGTCTACTTCTCCACCTCTGCAAAACCCACGAATCATCAGGTTCCATACTATCACGTCTCTGTTATACATTTCGTCGAATATCTTCTCTGCATCCTTCATTCTACCACAGGGCATTTTGTTGAGCGATCCGCAAACGGAAACGAAGTGGGCATTTCGTCCAGATATTACAGAAATTATATACAAGTTCCATACACATGAACCCATCAAGCTTCCAACCAAATACAGATAGATGTTAGATATTCCTTATCAAATTGTCAAAAAATTCAAGTCTTTTCAATAGAAGCTAACAGTAATAAGACAGACAGGCAAACAATAAGAGTAAAGCAGATCAATTCAGTTGTTTGTACTCACACTTTGGGGAAAGACCAGACCAGATTAATAAATAGATGGAAAGCGTCACTTCTTCTTCTTTTTGTGTTAGGGTGGTAAGCTAAACTAACCCTTTAGCCCTCGTGCTTTCGTTTGTCCATTGAACTGTGAGGACCACACCAAGCTTTAACTGCCAAATATGTTCGTTGACTAGGGACACATACACACACAACAACTGGATTGTGGAAATAGGCAAACTCCATAATCATGTGTATCCATCAGATTCAGTAAGTAGATTCATTTGATGGGCTATCTGCATGCATGTCCATAACAGAATCACTGTTGCTTTGAGTATTCGAATCCCGATTCTGGTTTTGATGATAGAAGTTCTTGGCTTGGTCATTCACAGCTGCTGGAGCAGAAGAACCTGAAGAGATTGGTAAGCCCTAGGGGTGTTGGGGTTGCGGATGTGGCAGTGGAGCTCTTGATGACATGGATGGTTCCTCTCCGGGGTAATCAAGTTCTTGCTGCATTGTTAGGTACTCTGAAATGAAGTCTGAAGCGTGAATAAGGGTCTGGTTTGAAAGTGAAGAAAAACTGGTTTTGTATGGTCTGAAAGTGGTATGGTCTGGTTTAGTATTTAGTGGTATTTTAAGGTTAAAACCGGTACAAAAAAAGGTTCGGTTAACCGTTTTTGAACCGGTTTTCTGTACCTATTCTGAACCGCTACATATTTTTTTCAAAAAAACCATTTGTTTTGTAAACCGGTTCAGCCGAACCGTTTCAAAACCGGTACGGTTCAGGTATGGTTCAGCCGAACCGGTTATTTTTGCCCAGCCCTACTTGTAGCGCTTCTGCGCAGGCGAGATATCTAGTAAATATAATAACATTAAAAATAATAATAATCAAGAGGCCGGTATGGTCTTGGGATCCAAATAAGAGGTACCAAGTAGTAAGTAGTGCAAACAACCGTGTTGACTTTTCAATTGCTTTTCCACCACCTACTTTTAAGAGTGCAATTTGACCAGTTGTAATGTCTACGACTCTACGACCTCTTTTGGTTATTATTTCATTTGATAGACTTATTTATATTATTTCTTTTCTTTGGATTAGGTTATGTTGTAAACTCTGAACCTTATATATTTAGCCATGGGATTGATAGGGGATAGTGGACAAGTGAATAGAATTCACTAAATGATCATATCAAATGTTTGTGTGATTTTTTCTGATTCGGTTCGTGAAATGGTATCAGAGCAAGAGATTACGTTTCTGACCCTGTGATCTTCACCGTTTTCTCTTCAATGAATATCCACCCTTCGATTTACTGTTCACCCATCCTTTCCTCTGCCACATCTGGATCTTCTCGATATTTCCAGTTATTATTGCCCCCTCGATCTCTGCTCACCCGTGTTTTCCTCTGTCACGTCTGGAACATCTCAATTTTTCTTCATTAGTCGTCCCTTCATTTCTTGTCTGAGGTTTTCTTTGAATTCCTTGTGACGCTTCTTGGCCTCAGACCATATCTTCTTGTTGCGAGACCTTGTTAGGATTTTTTTCTTGTTTCGCTTCCGCACACCTATGTGTGGCTATTTCTTTGGCGTCATTCTTTGTCCCAAAATAGGTGCTATTTCTGAGTGGCTTCTGGGTTTCCTGGTTCCTTCGGTCAGTCTTCTTCTTGAGACAGTTGTGTTTCTCTCGATTTGCTGATATTCTTTTTGATTCGGTAGTGCCTTTGTCGATTACTATTCTTGATGGATGACAACGCTGCAAACGTGGGGACGGTAGTTCCTCCGGTACTTCCAGATCTTGTGGTTCCACTCGCATATGCGGAGGCCGACGTTACATGGTCAGACTTTGACATCCAGGTTACCTGAATGTCAAAGTTTGACCATGTAGCGTCGGCCTCCGTATATGCGAGTGGAACCCATCAGATAACTCAGGTATGAGTCCAATCTCTACAAAGTTAACAGGACCCGAAAATTATGCTATGTCGAGTCGTGCCATGGTTGTGACCTTGCGAGGAAATAATAAAATTGGTTTTATAGATGGTTCTTTTGCTAGGGATCTTTTCAAACTCTCATTACATGCTTTGTGTGAGAGGTGTAATGCAGTAGTTTTCAGTTGGATTTTGAACTCATTCTCTGGGGACCTTTCCAATATCATCAAGTATTGAAGCTCCTCTTATCTTTCTTGTAAATATCCTAAAGAGAGATACGATAAAGTGAACAGACCCCGTATTTACTTGTTACATAGGGAAATCTGTATGGTTCAACAAGGGCTGGATTCTGTTTCAACATTTTTTACTTAGTTGAAACTTCTATGGTCTGAATATGATGCTGTTTGCGCCTTGGAATCTTGTGAGGGTGAAAAATTCAAAAAACAACATCACACACTATGATAATCAACGTCTTTGTCAGTTTCTGATGGGTCTGAATGGAACCTTCTCTAACGTTAGAAGCAGTCTCCTTCTTTGGGTTCCCCTGCCTAGTCTGAATCATGCATATAGTATGATCATTCAGGAAGAAAGTCATAGGGGTTTGACTAATATAATTTATGTAAATGTTGCCTTATCCTCTGATAATAAAAACCGGACCATTTCTAATCTAGGATGGTACTTCTATCATAAGAAGGGTCACAATAAGGATAGATGATATGCTAAGGGTTGTGATTTCTGTCACAAAAAGGGGCATGTAAGAGATAAATGCTTCAAGTTTAGGGATTTTAAAATGGGAAAAATGATCAAGTGAATTTGGTATCATATCTAAATATTGTGTTATGTATATCATGTTCAATCTAATTCTGTTGCTGATAGTTCCCCTGGAAATGACAAGCGGCAGGGAGGAGTGAACTTCACTGCAGAGCAGTTCAGTAAGTTCTTCAACATGTTAGCTGTGTTGGTGGCTTAGTTGTGCAGTCCTCCACTCCTTCTGGTGCCCACGTTAACATGACAGGTATAACTAGCTTACATTCCCATTACCAATATGATGATATATGGATTTTCGATACGTGTGCTAATAATCATATGTCTAAATGATCTGATTGTCTTGAGAATGAAAAGTTATTTAGTAAATCTAGGGTTCAACTGCCAAATGGATTGCATGTTTATGTTAAGAGTATAGGTGATTACAGATTAGGAACAAATAAGGTTTTGAATAATGTTCTTTATCTACCTAAATTTAAATATAACCTCATGTCTGTGTTGAAATTGACTGCTAAATTGAATTGTTCAATTATCTTTTATCCTAAGGCTATTGTGATGCAGGACCTCTTGAGTGGGAGGGTCTTGGGGACTGGTAAGGAGGAATATGGATTGTTTGTCTTTAAACCTTCAGGATGATGAATGTAAATATGAATCTTGCTTTGTCTTCTGTTGAGAATTCGAATTTGTTGTTGTTATGGCATAGAAGGTTTTGTCATGCTTCTTCGCGAGGTTTGCTATATGTACATGGATTATTTTTTTTCCAGGTAATTCAATTGCTAGGAATTTCACTATTTGTCATTCGGCCAAAATAACTCGTCTACCTTATGTTGTTTCTCATTCAAAAACATATTCTTTATTTCAATTAATATATGCTGATGTGTGGGGTCCATATATTTGAATTAATATATGCCGTTGAGTGCATTTGTCTCTTGCTCCTTTGTTAAAAGGAAGGCCGGGGACATGCATTTCGAAAATCTTTTAATTTGCCTTTTCCTTCGTCGTGATTGTTCAAGGGTTCCATTCAACTCAGCTATTTTTCCCTCACATTTCTCCAAGGTGCGATCCCAACTTCTCACTTCATTTCGCACACACCGTAATTCGTTTCGGAGGCGTTGGAACTCTTTCTTGGATCTAGAATGTTCATCAGCCTAAGCAATACTTTGAATTTCCACCATAGCTTTCATGATCGCGTAGATGTCCTCGTAAGATGACTGTGGTTGCTCATGCCTATCCCGATAATTTCCTTTGGGTCAAATGGAGGACTTGCTGGTGCCGAGTAAAACTTCTGAATGTACTCTATTGTTGCACGACATTCGTTTTCCTTTGTCGTGGATCTTTCCGTCGGATTTATTAATAGTAGGACTCGGTTTTCCATATCATTATTCACTTGCCGAACTGAGTCTCGAAGCGAGTTTGCAATATCCACTTTGCGATGCCACTTGTACGCTCTTAGTGATCCATCAAAGTGCACCAAGATATCTTGTAATCCACCGAATTGTCGAACAACTCGGGAAGGGTTGGTGGTCATGGATTCTCGATGACTGAGAAGCGGAACTCCCTCGAAAGTTTTGCATCTAAGGATCGTGGGACGGTGGATGGGTACCCATCTAGCCGTCCATAAATGTCCTTATGTGTTATTTTCGAAATATAGATTTTCCAATCGAGGGCTTTCCATTTCTCATCTTCGAACAATGATCGACCTAACATTCTCGAGATGACCCTTTTCTCAGCACGAGGAAAATTCATGTCAAATTCTTTCATATGGATTAAGAACCAAATCTGAAGTAAGGTCGGGCTTGCTTTTAGTTCTCCTTTTCCTTTGTTTTTTTAAATGTTTAGAGATGCAATGGTTTTGGCGAGCAACGCTGTCACGAAACCCTTGCCTTCTATTATTTGGATGATGACTTTGGCCATAGTTGAGTCGATGAGACCATTAGAAAAGGGGAATATGACCGTTCACAAAATAAGTAAAATAAAAGCATGATATCTCCCCAGAGCTTTTGTTGTATCGACAATTCGGCGCTCGATCCAATATACTAAAAGTTCAAGAGATAAGCCATGACCCCCATTGAACTTGAGCTCAATGGGCATATTGTTTGTTGTGACTTTGAGCAGTTTGGCTAAAGTACTATCTTCGCCTCTTTGTTGGAGATCGGGTTGAACAAAACCACGATCCCAATCTACCCCTTGAACGAGTTGACGGTATTCTTTGAGTGTAGGTGTGAGTCCATTGTTGTTTATCACGAAGACAAGATTGTTTACATCCCAGAAGTCAGACAAAGCATCGAGGAGAGGCCCGTTACCTTTGTAGTTTCTAAGCTCAACAACCTCGCCAAGCTTCTCGTTCACGTACTTCTAATCCTCTTTCGTTACGACTTTCCATATTCAGGTAATTATGACCGCAGGGGTCTGGATGACCTTGGTGCGAGGACAGTGGTTTGTCTGCTTAATCCTTACCAAAGATCATGTGTTAAACGTCCTAAGGATACAAAACAGAATGAACGAAACTTACATTTTTGTTTATAGAAAAAAGCAATTCAAGTGCGAGAAAGTAAATGTCACAACTAAGTTATTACATTTATAGAGGTTTACGGAATACAAAAGCCCAATCCTATAAATTTCATGATCTAGGGCCAAAACAAAACACGAGAAATGGAACAAACACGTAATTCGTAGAAGGTTAAGCGCACTGTGGAGCTTTTGTTCTAACAGGATGGAATTTCTAGGTCATCTGAACCAGCGGAACCTCACCCGCTGTAGAGGACCATAGACCCATTCCGATCATCGAGTTGAGTTTTTTGTGTGCGTGTCGGCGGTCCAAACCGCTCCGAGCGCATTCCCCGACTAAACTCCCTAAGCTCTTAATGTGCTCCAGGTCTGAGCGGGTAATGGTAACCAGCGTGGTGTGTGCAAAACGAGGATTTACATCAATTTCGAATTATTACATTTACATTGCTTTTTGGAAAAAAAAAAAATTAAACTACAAGCACAAGCAAACGGTCAAACAAATTAGGTAAAATATAGCATGGCAAAGCAAACATGACAAAGCTAAACCCTCTGAAAGAGAAATCCCCAGCAGAGTCACCAAATGGTTGGACGTCGGATCCGACTTTCCCTGACTTGTTTAGAGTATATTGTTATTTTGTTTCGCTCGAAAATGTCGGGTATTAGCAAGCGACGGGTCCGTTCTAACGGGGTTATCAACCGGACCGAAAAATAAAAGAGTCACCACCGATTAATTAAAGGCTAATCAGAATCCTAAAATTTGCCTAAGATATATGGAGTTAACATCCTAGGGCTTGGAATGGTCTACGTCCAGAAAATCGAGTTTTGGGGTTTGCTTATGTCTTATGGGATCGCGAGCCCATAATCTGCCCTTTTGTACTTTAGTTTTCTTTTAAAATTATTATTTTTACCTATTTACCAGAATTTGCCCGTTTTGATCATGCTTGACCCAAAAGATTACATGCCTTTTCTTTAAATTAAACAAACCATGTATCAACATTTTTGTTTAGGAATTAATTTCAAATAAACAAACAAGAGATAATAAATTAATTGTGCTCGAAAAAAAATGGTTTAACTTTGGAGTAACTTGAAACGTGTCAAAAATACATGAATGATTTGAAAATATTGAGCACATTGGACGAATTTGTTACACTTTGACAAGTCATGGAATGTCCAGAAAAATTTACGGACCAAGATGCAATTATTTAAAATTTCGAGGTGATTTGGAAATATTTTTTTTAAAAATGACATAATTGGCCCTAAACTAATATGGACGTATTTGTAACACTTGGTAAAGTTCCAAAATAACACGAAAATTATTCTGGACTTATTTATAACACTTTGAGAAGTCATGGAATGCCTAGAAAAGTTTAGGAATAAAAATGTAATTTTTACAAAATTATATATGAACTGAAAATATTTTTTACAAAAAATTACAGAATTGGCCCAAAATTATTCTAGACGTATTTGTAACACTTGGTAAAGTTCCAAAATAACCCGAAATTATTCTAAACTTATTTGTAACATTTTTAAAAGTGATGGGATGTCCAGAAAGGTTCATGGAACACAATTTAAATTATAAAATATTCAAGTTGATTTTAAAAAATATTTCACAAATGGCCCAAAACGTTTTTGGTTTGGTTTATAGCACTCGGTAAAGTCCCAAAATGACCCGAGAGTCCCAGGACCAAGTTGTGACCTTCATCAAAGTTTGGGAATGACGTAAGTCATTTTTTTAAAAAATATTTTTTTCACATATACGTAATATACATATACATATAGTATCACATATACATAATATATATATACATATACATATATAGTATGACATATATATTATACATATATATATATATATATATATATATACATATTAACAAGTATATTATATATAAATATACAATATATGTATATAAACTCCTTTTTTTTATAACATAAATTTCAATAACACTAGGAAATACAATCACAATATTAACTACGGGAGAGATATACCTAAATCGTTCGAAACTTAATACCGTACGATAATTATCGATATATTTTTTTTACTCACTTTTTTTACTCACTCTTTCTCCCCTTCAATTCCTTCTTCAATTTCCCCTTCTTCACCGTAGCATCTTCCTCTATTTATAGAAAAGTTTACTGCTTATTTAATTATTTTTTTTTCATAATTAAAAAATAAAAATGGTGGAAAAGAGGAAACATGGCCATGTTTGGACATGTTCCACGTTGGATTTTTTTTATTTTTTATTTTAGTTTTCCTATATACTATATATATTTTTTCAATATCGATTTCTCTCGGCTCGAGTCCTCGTGTACGATATTTTGACCCGAGCCAAAATCAGGTGTTTACAAATGGATCTCAGGTATTATTATTGGTTACCCGTCTAGGGATGTTTTTTCTAAATAATAAACATTAAATGTTGTTTTTAGTGAGTCTTAAACTTATAACTTAATGGAAGAAAATAAAAGGTCAAATTGTTTTTTTGTAGATGAACGGTTAAAAGTCATAGTAGATGAAAGGTTAAGAGTCTTCTTTTAATAGTTTTTATTGTTCTTGTTTGTATGATTCCTATATAAAGGCATTGTTACTTTTGGTTTAAGATATGACCCAAAGTAATAAACAAAAGTGAAGCAATCTTGTGGTTTGTATTTGAGTTATCAAATTGGTATCAGAGCGAATCGAGAGTGTGACTGGTCAAATGTTGTTACCACGAATAACGAAGGGGAATTATGATAATTGGAGCATTCAAATGAAAGCACTTCTTGGTTCTCAAGATTCATGGGAGGTGGTCAAAGAAGATTTCGAAGAACTAGAAAATACCACGGGATATTCGACGACTAAAAATAAGGCGTTGAAAGAGACGCGATCGAAGGATAATGTGGTACTATACATGTTCTTTCATTCCGTTAACAAGTCAGTCTTTGAGAAGATTGTCGGTGCAATTACTTCAAAAAGCGTGGTACATATTAAAAAGGTGTTCAAAGGAGTCGACCGAGTTAAGAAAGCGCGTCTCCAAATACTTTGTGGCGAATTTGAGAGCATGAAGATGAAGGAGTCAGAAGTTGTATCTGACTATATCATGAGTCTACAAGTCGTGGTGAACCAACTTATTCGTTATGGTGTAGCGATAATTGATGCACGAGTTGTGGAGAAGATTTTGGGATCTTTACCCGTAAATTTTGAGAATGTGTGTGTGCGATAGAATATTCAAAGGATCTTGTGACGCTTACAGTGGATGAGCTAGTTGGTTCACTCTAGGCAAATGAAAAACGTAAGAATAAAAAGATGGAGGAGACACTAGAGAAAGCACTACACACCAATGCGACAATTATATACGAAAAGGTACTCTATTCTCAAAATTTTCGAGGTAGAGGGTATGGATTTGGAAGCCGTGAAAGAGGTCGCGACACTCATGAAGGATACTATCAGGAGAAGGAACAGTCAAGTCAACCAAACTGGTGCGGAAGAGAACGCAGTCGAGAAAGAGGCGATCAGTCGAACTATTCCAATATCGAGTGCTACAAGTGTCACAAGTATGGTCATTACACGAAGGATTGCTACTCTGAAAAAATGTTACAGTTGCGGTAAAGTGGGGCATCTTGCAAATAACTGTCGAGCCGATAAAAAAGTGGAAGAAACAATTAACTTGGCATTGGAAGATGAAGAGAATGACAGTTTTTTCTTGATGGATCAAAATGAAGACAACATCAGCAATGACACTCTGTAGTATCTAGACTCGGGGGCAAGTAACCATATGTGCAGTCACGAGTACTTATTCAAAACGTTGCAAAAGATTGAAGATGGTCACATGTCGTTTGGAGATGCTTCAAAGGTGGAGGGCAAAGGTCAATGTACGGTTTGTTATTTACGAAAGGATGGAATGATAGTGTCAATCCATGATGTCTAATATGTACCAAATCTCAAGACCAACATTTTGAGTTTGGGGCAACTCACAGAGAAAGGTTACTCGATACTAATAAAAGATCGGGTACTACACTTGAAGGATAAACATGGGCGTCTGGTTGCTCTAGTCGAGATGGGAAGAAATCAGATGTACAAACTAAATTTGACATGCGTGCGAGAAAAATGTTTACAAGTCAACCTAGAGGACAAGGCATCTCTATGGCATCTCCGTTTTTGTCACATACATCATGGGGGTCTAAAATTATTAGCAAAGAAGAACATGGTGAAGAATATGTGCTTGGAAAGCAAGCAAGAACCTAGATTCAAAATAAGGCAAATTATCAAACAAAACATATTCTTGAATTGATTCCTACCAACATATGTGGACCATCGACCCCAAATATTTCAGCGGCAAAAGGTACTTCATTACTTTTATCGATGATTTCTCACGAAAAACGTGGGTTTATTTTTTGAAAGAAAATATGAGACATTCAAGGTGATCAAGAAGTTCAAAGTAATGGTGGAGGAGGGAACTGGTAAACACATCAAAGCCATATGATTTGATAGAGGTGGCAAATATACTTCAACGGTGTTCATGGAGTATTGCGAGGAGCAAGGCATAAGGAGATTTCTAACCGCATCATACTCTCCTCAACAAAACGGTGTGGCTGAGAGGAAGAATAAGACTATTCTTGACATGGTTCGATTAATGCTCAAGAGCAGGAAGTTGCCAAAGGAATTTTGGGCGTAAGTCGTCCAATGTGCTGTCTACGTACAAAATCGATGTCCACATTTGAAGTTAGAAGATCAAACACCACAAGAGGTGTGGAGTGGTCAAAAGCCGACATATTCTATTCTCAAAGTGTTCGATAGTATGAGTTATGCTCACGTACCGGATAAACGAAGAATGAAGCTTGAATACAAAAGCAAAATGTACATTTTTATTGGGTATTATGAGAAGACAAAAGGGTAGAAGCTACTCAACCCGATAAATAAGAAGGTGATGGTGAGTTGTGATGTGCAAGTAAACAAAGCAAGTGAATCAGGATGAAACAATTCGACCGAAATTGACATCAAAGTTGGAGAATCATCCGTCATTGCATCAACAAGCAAACAACAAGATTCTGAAACTACAGATGATGAAAATGAACCACTACAACCCAAGATGCGAAGTTTGCAAATTTGTATGATTCAACTAATGAGGCACACCTTGTATGTCTTTTGGCAGATACTAAAAATATTAGTTTTGAAGAGGCAGTGCGAGACAAGAAGTGGGAAACTCCAATTAACGAGGAAAATAAGGCGATTGACCGCAACAACACATGGGAGCTAGCAGAGTTGCCGGAAGGAAGTTAGCCTATTGGTGTGAAGTGGGTATTCAAGAATAAAATGAATGCTCAAGGCGAGATAGTGCGGTACAAGGCGTGACTCGTTGTGAAAGGATACTATCAATAAACATGAATCAACTATAACGAGATATTTGCTCTTGTTGCAGGGATGGAGACAATCCGATTACTCATTTCCCATGCTGCTCAATTTAAATGGCCAATATTTCAAATGGATGCGAAATCTAGATGGTTGAATGGTGTGCTCAATTAAGATGTCTACATCGAACAACCGCTCGGGTACATAAAAGTCGGAGAAGCGAATAAGGTTCTCAAATTGAAGCAGGCACTTTACAGGTTGAAGCAAGCACCGCAGGCGTAGAATCCACGTATCGATTCATATTTCAAGGACAACGGGTTCAAGCAATATCTCTATGAGCATGCTCTTTATGTAAAGAAGAATGACGGTAACGTGTTTTTTGTTGCTCTTTATGTTGATGACCTTATTTTTATGGGCAACAATGGTGAGTTGGTAGAAGAGTGTAAAGTCACAATGAAACGGGAATTTGAGATGACAGATTTGGGCTATATGAAGTTTTTTCTTAGTATGGAAGGTAGACAAGTAGTGACTGGTATTTTTGTATCACAAGAGACATATACAAAAGAGATGTTAAACAAGTACAAGATGGGGAATTGCAATCTTGTTTCAACACCAATGGAACCCGAAGAAAAACTCTCGAAGTTCAATGGAGGATAACGCATCGATGAGAGTAAATATTGGAGTTTGATAGGAAGCCTTCGCTATCTCACATGCACAAGGCTGAATCTTTCATTAAGTGTCGGAATTTTAAGTTGGTTCATGGAGGAGCCGGTTTATTCACATTGGATGGCGTTGAAGCGGATGTTGCGGTTCATCCAAGGAACGGTGTCACACGGGTTGTTCTACTCAAGCAAAATATTACAAGTTGGTTGGTTATTTCGACAGCGATTGGTGTAGAGATATAGACGATCGGAAAAGTACCATGGGATATGTGTTCTTTATGGGAGATACTGCGTTTACTTGGCTTTCAAAGAAGCAACCGATCGTGACACTCTCGACATGTCAAGCTGAATATGTTGCAGCATCTTGGTGTGTATCTCATGCTATATGGCTTAGAAAATTGTTGGGCAAGATAGAGAAAAAGCAATAATGTACAACCGTGATTCAAGTTGACAATAAATCAACAATTGAGTTAGCAAAGAACCCAGTGAACCATGAAGGAAGCAAACACATCGATGTTCATTTTCTATTTATCCGAGATCATGTTAAGGAAGGAAGTGTAAAACTGGTGCATGTGGCAAGTCATGATCAAGTTGCGAATATCTTCACAAAACCGCTATCAAAAGTATATTTCAAAATATTCAAGATGATGATCGGCATAACGGATTGTAGAAGCATTTAAGTTTACAGGGGAATTTTGTTGAATAATAAACATTAAATGTTGTTTTTAGTCAGTCTTAAAGTTAGAAGTTAATGGAGGAAAATAAAAGGTCAAAAGTGTTTTTGTAGATGAAAGGTTAAGAGTCATAGTAGATGAAAGGTTAAGAGTCTTGTTTTATTAGTTTTTATTGCTATTTTTTGTATAATGCCTAGCTAAAGACATTATTGTTTTTGGTTTAAGATATGACTCAAAGTAGTAAACAAAAGTGAAATATTCTTATGGTTTGTATTTGAGTTATCAGTTTTGTAGGGGGTTTGGTAGGCGTTACCCAAGCTAAAGCCATCGTCAAAGGTAAATACTTTGAACTTTCAAGAGCTATGATCGAAACTTTAGGAAAGAAGGTACTTATGACGGAAGTCTATAGTTCCCCTGAACTCGTTCGAGAGTCATATGTAAGGTCTCCATTTACGATGGTCTATGTTATGTACCTGTGGGCCTTGGTCTCCTGCAACAGTTTTTTTTGGTCAACTCCTGCAAGAACTAATGGTCAAAAGGCATCAAAGAAAAGGTGAAAAGGCAAAAGTCGATGTCTCAGAAGGGTAAGACTATCGTATTATGCTACTTTCAAGCCAAGTTTCTTCTTTCAATTGTCCACGTTTTGAGGAGTGTCTTGTTTTCCCTCGGGAGAGTTTTTCCTTCATGGTTGACAACGAGGTCTCTTCCCTACCAGGGAGATGCATCATGAGGTACCACCCATTGCTCAAAATAAAAGGCTAGGCATGGTCGAAGCTGAGATCGAGCTCTTTTGCATGTTTGATGAGTTTACTACATCTACAACAAACTGAGTTTCTTTTATAGGATGGTACTTAAGACTTTTCTTATTTAATAAGATGTATATGACGACGGCTGACCCGACGGGAACTTGGATGCCTTTGGCGACTTTGCAGAATGTCGCTATGCCCTATCCACTTTCCTTTAAATGTAGAAGCGACTACTGCAATCAACTTGTCAACAACATTGTTTCGCCATTGGATAGGGAGCAAGTCCTTCTCATGGATCAAGTTAGGTTCTGAAAATCTTTCTTCTACACAGGCGTCGCTTCTATCGGTTCGGACTTGCACAGAATTGACAACTTCGAGTTGACCCGCTTATTCCACTCTGAAGCTTAAGTCCGTGTGAGGCTTTGAAGAGTTTTTACGTAGATGTGGTAAAAATCAGAATGTAATAAATTATAATGAATGTTGGTATTTATAGGCTTTGCTTAACCTGATGAATAGTGTTACCTTTTTACCCTGGTTAGACTTTTTAACTGAGGTCAAGCTGACCTTCGGATGCGACAAGGATCCTTATCTTCAAATATCAGAGGTGTATGATCCCATTTAATGTTGTCTGATCCGATTTAATGCGAACTTATCCAAACACGTGGAGGCGACACCTTTTATAGGCTGACGCCTTTCGCACATTCATATAGGCGACGCCTTACATAAATGGTTTATATAAATCTTTATTGATTTTATTTAGGTCAGTGATATAGTGGTTTATTAAAATAAGGCGTCCCTTATAAACCCCATCATCTGCCCTCGAAGCCAAACAAGAGTATTAGTCCTGATTGGATAGAATCACTCTGTGAGTTTCGAATTTCTATAAGTCTTAATTTGTCTCAATCGGGTTCTTATTTCCTAGGTGTGTTAATAAACCTGGAATTTTCTAGGCGTCGATGAGCCTTTAATTTCCCCAGGTGTTAATCCTTCTGGAATTTCTAGGCCTCGATAAGCCTTTAATTTTCTTAGGTGTTAGTACACCTGGAAATTTCTAGGCGTGGATGATCCTTTAATTTTCCTAGGTGTTAATACACCTGGAATTGTCTAGGCGTCGATGAGCCTTTAATTTTCCTAGGTGTTAATACACCTGGAATTTTCTAGGCGTCGATGAGCCTTTAATTTACCTAGGTGTTAATACTCCTGGAATTTCTAGGCCTCGATAAGCCTTTAATTTTCTTAGGTGTTAATACACCTGGAATTTTCTAGGCGTCAATGAGCCTTTAGTTTTCCTAGGTGTTAATACACCTGGAATTGTCTAGGCGTCTATGAGCCTTTAATTTTCCTAGGTGTTAATATACCGGGAATTTTCTAGGCGTCGATTAGACTTTAATTTTCTTAGTTGTTAATACACCTGGAATTGTCTAGGCATCGATGGGCCTTTACTTTTCCTAGGTGTTAATACACCTGGAATTTTCTAGGCGTCGATAGGCCTTTAATTTTCCTAGGTGTTAATACACCTGGAATTTTCTAGGCGTCGATGGGCCTTTATGACGGGAATTTCCAAAATTTCCGGGCGGTAAAATTAAAATTCGAATTTTCTGAAAGAAGGAAATCGTTTCATCTGGCCCATATGATGTTTGCAATCCGTGTGGTTTCTGATAATCCAACGGTCCACATTGCTTGATATTTTGATTTTGTTTGAATTTGAATGTAACACTGTGATGATGTCAGCAATCCATGTGACCGTTGAGATCTAACGGTCCACAAAAACGCCACGTTTCAAATTCTGTTTTAATCCAACGGTCTTCTATGGGTGAAGTTTCGAATTCTGTCGCAGTGATTGCCAATTTCTTCATGGGTCCATTATAAAAAGGAGTGACCCCTTCATTTCAAACACTTTTAGCTCTCCCTTCTCTCTAGATTATCTCTCTAAAAACTGAGCCATCGCCATTTAAGAGGAGCGTCGCCACCATTGGCCGTTGTCGAGTAACGCCATCAGAAGTGCATTTGTTGAAGAAAGTTATGGCGTTTTCCAGCAATTTATCCAGTAAGAATCTCAACTTTCCCCTTCCTTCTATCGACCCTAAACAAAATATTCTTACCGGAGAAAACTTCGTCTGGGCAGTCGAAACCTCGGGTATGAGCAATGCTGATCGACCCAGAATACCTTACCATGAATCCATGGGCGATGATCGGGTTTGCTTCCCAGGTGAAGACGAAGACACTGTCTATTTGAGTCAAATAGAGGCGGGGGTTCGCTTCCCTTTCTGTGACTCCTTAGTAGAATTGTGCCGCTACTATGGCATCACCCCTACCCAGTTGACCCCTAACGCCATACGCATGTGGGTGGGGTTTAGAATCCTTTTATTTGAAAATACCTGGCCTTATTCCTTATCTTTATTCTGATCCTTCTATCGTCTTCAATTTAACGCCTTTGGCGTTTATCTATTTCAAACCCGTTTCCCCGAGTCGAAGTGTTGGAATGTGCGACGCTTAGGAAAAAACCCTTGGTTCTGGAATGCCAAAAAACCTTTGGTTAGGGGCTTTAAATCCACTAACTAAAACTGGAAAACCAAATATTTTTTTTTCTTTGGGGGCGTCGCCTGGGCTTTAAGAAATCCCCGAACAGATCCTTTGCCTTCCTTCACTGAGTATTCCGAGGAGGATCTCGATACCCTCAACCTCATATACATAGCACATTCAAAAGGACGACTCCCATTTATATCCAAGGATACAACGGAGGCGATGCTTGCTAGTGCAGCATTAAAGTTATCGACTTTTCAACCAGAGATTGATTGGGTATTTTCCTAATCCTTTCCCTTTTCTTTGCAGATGATGATGACTTTGATTACTTATTTCAACCTTCTGGATGCTATGTCTAGGCGGCGACTGGTGTACTTCCACCAATCCGAGAGGAGGAGGAACCCTCCAAAAAGAAGCACAAGGCTAAGTCTATGGCTCCGAAGCAACGCTCTAAGAGGGACAAGACCAGCCCTGCCGATCCCTCGAACACTATAGTGTTGGATGAAAGTATTGAGGAAACAACACCGCCAACATGTATTCTTTATTTTCATGCATTTTTACCATATTTTGTAAAGGATTTGGCTAACTGATTGTTGGTACAGCGTCGCCTGAGGGTGGGAGGTTTCCTACTTCTACCCTCGATCCTTCATCCCTCAAACAAGGCCCACCTTTGAGGTCCCCCTCTCCTATTACACCTACCATGACCCAGGTGTCGCACGCCCAAATATCCTAGGTGTCTCCTAGGACATCCGTCCAGCCATTTGCTAGACCAGGAACGCGTCACTCCATCCAGCCATCTGTTAGGCCATCAACGCCTCACGTGTCTACACCTGCCACATCAGTCGATCCTCCCTTTGGGTCCTACCGATGGCCCTGGATTTGACTTGAGGCGACACCTCTACGAGACACCTGTCTTCGAGAATCGCCTGATGAACTGAGAGCCCTGGCGTCGCCGGCAAGATATTAACATTCCAGAAGGGACATCTCTTCAAGCCAAGCTTCCCGAAGGAACCCCACTACATTCTGACATAGCTCTACGTATCGTAAGCGGGTCAGTTCTTCCTGGTGATCGTCGCCAGCTCCACTTTGATCCTCAATGGGTCGAAGGGGCTGTTAAGAATCATCTCACCTCCGCCGCTTCTGTAAGTTTTTTACTTACATTTTGTTAATCTTCCCTTTTATTTGTCTAACCTTTTGTCTACAGCTTTTGGCTACAGAGACTGAGGTCGGCGCCTTAGCAGTGCACCTGGCCCACAGATGTGCTGCTATGGAGGACAATGCAGTTAGGGCTGCCAAGGTTGGTCATCTTTAAAAGGAGAGAGCTGAGTGGATGAAGGAGAAGGCCAAGCTCGAGGAGGATAATGCCTTTCTCCGCCAGCGTCTGGATGAGAAGCTTGAGCTCAAAGATGGAGCTGTCAAGAAGGCTCAATTTGCTGTTGAGAAAGACAACAAATTCGCCCAACAGCTTGCAGAATGCGAGCAGGTCTCTAACCAAAACAGGAAGAATGCCCGACGAGTTGAGAAGAACCTGTCCTCTTTAACTAATGAGAAGGAGGCGGTTGAGAAGAACCTTTCTTCCTTAACTAAGGAGAAGGAGGCGGCACTCCTAATGGTTGAGACTACTAAAAAGGATAAAGACGCAGCTTTTCTCAAACTCTAGGCTCTTCAGAAGGAGAAAGAGGCGGTGCTTCTTCAGTTAGAGACTGCCAAGGTGGCAGCGGTGGAGTCTTTCAAGCAGACTACCGCCTTTCAAGAAGCTGTTGAGAGGCACTTGGTTGACAAGATCATCCGAATATACGGAAGATTAGTCGCCCAAATCCAGGAGATTCAACCAGACTTCCTTGTGGAGTAGGTAAAAGGCTTTCAAGCTTTCTTGCGGATGCAACAGCATAACATGGAAGCTGAAGCTGTTGCTTCAAAAGCTAAATCTAGCCAGAAATCAGCTGCGACTCCCGAGGCCAGCAGTACACTCCCAGCTAAGGCTGGACAGAATAGGGCGACGCTAGAGCCCAACAACGTTCTTTCGCCTAAGGGTCCTTCAAAACCCACTCCTCCTCCAAAAGCCACTTGAAGACCTTTAATATTTTCTAGATCTTGTTTTTGAAATTTTAACTTTTTTCAGCCTTTGAACATTTTATCTTGTAAGTCATTATTTTAGATAATGAAATCAAGGCATGTTTATCAAGGCGTCGACTCTCTTGAAACTTATATACGCTTATTAAATCAATGACTTCGAGAACGTGCAATACTCATTAGTAATATTAAAATTATTGATATATTTACAATGGCATTGTAAATTAAAATCTAAGCATGAAATTTTTTAAAATGCGCCACATTGAAAGTATTCCTTAGCTTTGTTCCTTCCTCATCCTCCAAGACATAGGTGTTGGGATGGGGAACAACGACGACCTTATAAGGCCCTTCCCATTTTGGGGATAGTTTATTTAGCCTATCCAGGTGTGAGAATTCCTTTCTTCTCCATACCATCTCCCCCACGAAAAATTGGCGAGAGAACACTCGCCGATTATAATATCTAGTAGTGGCCAACCTCATCCTTCCTTGAGTTTCATCGTAGATCCATCTTTTAGTTTCCACCAAGTCAAGGTTGATGCGCCTCTATTCATCATTAGGCGCCGCCTCAAAATGTGTTACTCGATGTGATGCTACTGCTATTTCAGTAGGGGCCATAGCTTCTAAACCATACACCAATCCAAAAGGTGTTTCACCAGTGGATATTTTTGGTGTTGTCCTGATGGACCATAGAACATTATCCAGTTCATCAGTCCATTTTCCTTTCAAAGCGTCAATGCGCTTTTTCAAACCATTGAGAATAACTTTGTTTGCCGCTTCTACTTGCCCATTTGTCTGCGCATGCCTTACGAGGCACGAGGATGCTCAATGTGCAACTCTTCACAAAAGCATTTTAGCTCTCTTCCAGCAAACTGAGGGCCATTATCACTGACAAGAATACTCAGAATTCCATATCTGGATATAATTCTGGATTTCAAGAATTTCACCACTTGGAATTCCGTAGTCGACGCCAGAGCTTTAGCCTCTACCCACTTTGAAAAGTAATCCACTGCTACTATGATGTAACACTTCTGTTTAGACTTGGGGAATGGACCTACCAAATCGATTCCCTAATGCACGAATGGACAAGCAACGCGCATAGGTATCAATTCAGATGGTGGAAGCCCAATTCTTGGAGTGTACTTTTGACATGATTCACACTTTTCACCATTTCGTCTGCTTCCTTTGCCATTGTCGGCCAATAATACCCTTGATTCAAGGCTTTTCGAATAATTGACTTAGTCCCTTCATGACAAGCAGCGTATCCTTCATGCAACTCTCTGAGTATGGTAATAGTCTCAGGTTGAGCGACGCATCGTAAGAATGGCGTGGAAAATCCCTTTTTATAAAGGATCCCATCAATCAAGGTATAGCTTGGCGGTATACGCTTCATTCTTTTCATCTCTGCCTCTTCTAAAGGTTCGATCCCTGATTCCAAATATGCCTTTATGGGCGTCGCCCATGTATCGATGCTATGAATGTTAAAACATTTATAGGTTCGTTGAGTTGAAACAGTTTCGAGAAAATGCACTTTCAAGGGTGTTTGCTTCCAGGCATATTTGCTCAAAGCATCTGCTTCTTCATTTTCTTCTCTCGTAATGGCGTTAATCTCAAATTGGGCGAAGCCTTCAGTCAAAATTTTGGCTTCACTTAAGTACTTTTTCATCATCTTCCCTTTGGCCGCATATTCCCCTTTGACTTGATTAACCACAAGCTGGGACTCGCAGTATACCTTGATGGCTTTGATGCCTATACCTCTAGCTATCCTTAAACCCGCAATCAACGCCTCATACTCAGATTCGTTGTTGGTAGCCTTAAAGGTTAGAACAAAGGCGTATCTTAAAAATTCCCCTCCATCTGGTGGAGTTAACACCAATCTGGCTCCTGAGCCTTAAAGGGATGAAGATCCATATGTGTACAAGTTCCATACAGGAGATGTTTCTTCTATAATTATTGGAGGCAAGATGTTTGTTGCGGGCGACGCCTCATCTTGGCCATGTGTGGACTCGACTATGAAGTCTGTCAAAGCTTGACCTTGGATGGCTATTCTCGGATCAAATTGGATTCCAAATTCACTTAACTCTATCGCCCACTTTATCATCCTTCCAAAAGCATCTGGTTTTTGGAGAAAATGTTTTAGTGGTTGATTAGTTAGTACAGTGATTTCATACTCGTGGAAGTAGGGGCGAAGCTTTCCAACAGAAACTACCAACGCAAAAAGATACTTCACAACTTCTACAAAGTTTATTTCTGCCTTTGAAAGGACTTTAGATACATAGTAAACTGGCACCTGGCCATATTCTATGTTCTTTATAAGTACGGAACTTACAGCCACTGGACTGACACTTAAGTAGAGAACTAAATCGTCGCCCCTTTCTAGCTTAGCTAATGGACGTAAGGTTCGAAGATGCTTCTTCAGCTGTTGAAACGCCTCTTCGCATGCTGATGTCCATTCGAAATTTTTGTTGGCCCTGAATATTTGGAAGAAGGGTAGGGATCTGTCCCCAGCTTTGGCTAAAAATCGGCTTAGTGCCGCCAACCTTCCATTTAGACTTTGTACCTCCTTGTGACAAGTGGGAATTTTCATGCCCTCAATTGCGCTCATCTTCTCGGGATTTACTTCAATTACCCTTTGGCTCACCATGTACCCCAAGAACTTTCCAGATTGGACCCCAAATGCACATTTGGCGGGGTTTAATCGCACATAAGTCTCATAACTTCGAAAGTTTTCTTGAGGTCTTCTGTATTGTCGACGCTCTTGATAGATTTTACCAACATATCATCGACATAAGTCTCCATGCTCACCCCTATCATGCCCGCAAAACGCTTGTTGACCATCCTTTGGTAGGTGGCACCAACATTGATGAGCCCCAAAGGCATGACAGTATAGTATAATATATCACTATCTGCATAGAAAGCTGTGTGATGAGCGTCGCATGCTGACATCTTAATCTGGTTGTATCCAGAATAAGCATCCATGAAACTCAGTAACTCATGCCCTGAAGTGGCGTCGACCAGTTGGTCAATTCACGACATGGGATATGAATCTTTAGGGCATGCTTTGTTCAGGTCCCTGAAGTCGACACACATTTTCCATTTGCCCGTGCTTTCCTTCACAAGTACAGGGTTTGCGACCCATATATGGAATCTGATTTCCTTGATAAATTGAGCTTCAATTAATCTCGCCATTTCTTGTCGAATGGCTATGGCCTTTTCATCCCCCGCGAGTCATCACTTATGAGCGATTGGTTTGATACTTGTATCTAAATTAAGCTCGTGAGTAATAATCTCCTCACTTATACCTGGCATATCACTCGGTTTCCAAGCAAAGAGTTCTCGAAATTCAATTTGCAGGAGGGCTAAAGTCGTAGCCTGATCTTCTGGAAGAGTCGCTTTACTTTGGACGACCTTTTCAGGGCAATCGATCCGTATCTTCACCAGTCCTTCTACTGGTGTTGGACGAACCTTCCCTTCCTTTAAATCCTCATCTGCTTGGATGAATAAGGTCTCCTTTCCTTTCAACACTCGGTGCCTAGTGGATTGTACAAAGCAATTTCTTGCCCCAGGCTGATTTCCTTTTACCACTCCTGTCTCATGAGGCGTTGGGAACTTCAAGAGTTGATGATAAGTTGAATGAACCTTTCGATGGGGATTCAAGGTAGATCGTCCCAATATCACGTTGTAGGCTGTCAGGGCGTCGACTACAACAAAGGTGACGTCCACTGTCAAGGATTTCCATCCCTCACCTAAAAATACTAGTAAGGTAATGGCTCCTATAGGGTATCTGGGGGTTGAAGTAAAGCCCAAAAGTGGGAAGTTAACTTTTTTTAGGTCTTTCTCATTTCGTCCCATTTTCTTCAGAGCGTCGAGAAAAAGAACATCTGTCGAACTTCTTGAGTCGATAAGTACTTGTTCTACGTCATATCCAGCGTTGGGAACTTCAAGAGTTGATGATAAGATGAATGAACCTTTCGATGGGGATTCAAGGTAGATCGTCCCAATATCACGTTGTAGGCTGTAAGGGCGTCAACTACAATAAAGGTGACGTCCACTGTCAAGGATTTCCATCCCTCACCTAAAAATACTAGTAAGGTAATGGCTCCTATAGGGTATCTGGGGGTTGAAGTAAAGCCCAAAAGTGGGAAGTTCACTTTTTTTAGGTCTTTCTCATTTCGTCCCATTTTCTTCAGAGCGTCGAGAAAAAGAACATCTGTCGAACTTCTCGAGTCGATAAGTACTCGTTCTACGTCATATCTAGCAATTTTAGCAGTGATGACCAGTGCATCTTCATGTGGGCATGTCACATGATCCATCTCATCTTCCCTGAAAGTAATGCTAGTTTTCTCCGGCGATCTAGGGCGCTTTCCGGCCTTAGAGGTTCCAGACAACTGAGTAGCATACACCTGTCTGGCGCTATTAGTTTCTCCTCACAAGGCAAACCCACCACTAATCACTCGTACATGTTCTTGCTTGCCTCTAGAGCCCTCATCTACCATCTCTCTCTTAGGCGACACCCTCCTTTCCCTCCGTGGGCTAGGACTCCGATCCCTTTTTGCCACGAAGTTTTTGAGGAGTCCCTTCTGGATGAGCGCCTCAATATCTCTCTTTAAAATTTTGCAGCTATCGTACTATGCCCCTTACTTCGATGGTATCGACAATACTGCTTATGATAGGGGCCTATAGGTCCTCCTGCTTTTCGAGGCAATGGTGGCGACGCCAAATTCTTCTTTTCCATTTCACTCAGGATCACATAAATCTCCTTGTTTAAGGGGGTGGGATATTTGGGCGGCGGGACGTGGGATATTTGGGCGGCGCCTGTCCTCCTGGGGACGACTTCATCTATCCTCTTGGGGACGAATTCTTTGTGGCCACTGCTCTGGCCTTTTTCCTTCTTGTACCTCCTTCTATGACCTCTAGGAGATTTTCTTCCTTCTCGGGCTATTTCGAGGTCAATATATGTTTTTACTCTCGCGCGCCAAATCTGATATGGTGTGAACAGGGATGACTTATCTCTGTGAAAAGGTACGATGCCCTATCTCTCAGCTCGGGCATTACTTTGCCTTGATGTTCCTTGTTCGCCTCAGCAATAATCTCCCTCGCCTTATCAAGGGTTATTTCACCCGGAGGAGGAGCCATTATTACTGAGGGTATTGGCGTAGCGACGCTTCAGGGCGAAGGATCCGCCATAACTGACAGTCCAACTACGGGAACCTCTCGGGGTTCTGATGTCGCATCACCCGTGCGATGATGCTCGTTAAGAAGAGCTGCACGAGCAACGAGCATAATCTCTCTCTGATTCAAAAGCTCGTCTATCGCCGCTATAAGCGCGGGAGTAACAATCTCTTGGGCAGTAGGCACTACTGAGGGTGCTCTTCCTCCGGATGAGGCTATATGAGACTGCGCTGGCATGAGCGACGCTCGAGTCTGGTGAGGTGGCAGTACTTTAGACTGGACTCCTATTGGGACTGAAGCACTTGGGAGCGCCGCTCCCGAATTCCTCTGAAACCTTGGCATGAAAGTTGAAGGCGTCAGGTGTTGATGTAGATCATGGAGTGAACTTCCCTCCTCCGGTTGCTCAGTTTTCTTATCTCGTATATTGGCGGGAGCCATGGAAATATTTTTCTCAAGGACTTCCCACAGATGGCGCCAGATGTTGGGTTTTGGAAATCTTCCTTCTACACAGGCGTCGCTCCTCTCGGTTCGGACCTGCATAGAATTGACAACTTCAGATTGACCCGCTTATTCCACTTTGAAGCTTAAGTCAGTTTGAGGCTTTGAAGAGATTTTATGTAGATGTGGTAAAAATCATAATGTAATAAATGATAATGAATGCTGGTATTTATAGGCTTTGCTTAACCTGATGATCAGTGTTACATTTTTAGCCTGGTTAGCCTTTTTAACTGAGGTCAAGCTGACCTTCGGATGGGACAAGGATCGTTATCTTCAAATATCAGAGGTGTCTGATCCCATTTAATGTTGCATGATCCCATTTAATGCGACCTTATCCTCACACGTGGAGACGACGCCTTTTATAGGGGTGACGCCTTACATAAATGGTTTATATAAATCTTTATTGATTTTATATAGGTCAGTGATACAATGGTTTATTAAAATAAGGCGTCCCTTATAAACCCCATCAGATCATGACATCGAGCGCTTCGTACGAGATCATTTTTGCCATTTAATGACTGTTAGTTTTTTTCTTTTTGTCCATCACATACTTTTTATATTTAATGTGTTCATCATCTTATATTTTTTTTTCCATGTCTTTCGCCAAGAGACCTCCTTAGATCGTCTCGTGGCTGACCTCACTTATGCCCATCAAGCGACGCTCCCAGAGTTTAAGATTTTTGCAACTTGGGATCTCTTAGTGATTAAGATGAATTAATGAAGACGGAGGATGCTCTCGAGAGGCCCTCCTTACATGAGTTCGCATAACTGAAAGACCAAGTGGCCACACATGAAGGGACTCGTCAGGACCAAGTGCGCACAATCTAAGAGGAGAATCAAGATCTTTAGGTTCAGATTTCACGAGAAGATCCAAGTCAATCGTTAAAGGTCGTGAAAGGACACAAATTGAGGTCGAGAATGCTGAACTAGAGCGTAGAAAGATCAAACCTTGTTCAACTTTGAGTATCTACGAGATGCATTATCGGATTCGAAAGCAGAAAAGGAAGAATAGAAGAAGAACATGAAGCATTTTTTTCTCTCAACCTACAGTCCATTGAGGCTCAGATGAAGGCGATACCTTTACGCGAGCATATCCAGTAGAGTATCAGTCTTCAGACCAAATGGATTCTCTTCAAGTCATGAGGATTGATATAACTTCCTTTTTACAGGTTTTAACTGAAAAGTATTGTGGGTCGACCTCAAATTTCCTTTTAATCGTGTAAACACTCTTCAGGGTTTCGTTGAGTTCGAGTTTGATCCGATAGTTTATGAAGAGAGTAGGCATTCACCTTCAGGTGGGTGTGGGGGTGAGAAATGGGGTGGTGATTGCACATGAAGTCGAGAATGATGAGATCGCCTTCAGAGAATAAGCTTGTCCTTATAAACGCAGATGTGTTAGAATTGAAATCAAGATTGTTGCACCAACCTTTGCTGTATAAAATGCTGTACATTTACTGTAGGA
This sequence comes from Chamaenerion angustifolium, assembly GCA_946814005.1. Classification (NCBI taxonomy): domain Eukaryota; kingdom Viridiplantae; phylum Streptophyta; class Magnoliopsida; order Myrtales; family Onagraceae; genus Chamaenerion; species Chamaenerion angustifolium. The sequence goes on along the minus strand of OX328278.1, from coordinate 5,960,298 downwards.
AATGCTGGACCAACCTTGTAAACTATGCTAAGGATATTTCTCGGACTGGTGGAGTACCACGTGGGATTATGCTATCTCGTGAGAAATTTGAAAAGTTCTTACATACAATAGGAGGAGCAGGCAACATTGCCTCTGGAGGAAGTGCAACCGCCCTCTCAGACTCTCATGCAAACACAACTGGTATCTCCATAAACTCTGTTTTTCAGTATGATCGTGACTATTGGATTTTGTATACAGGAGCGACCAACCACATGACCAACATAAATTATTAGTTGTGTCGGGTTAGGGCTTCTCTGGGAACCAAAGTTCAATTTCCCAATAGAGGTTGTTCTAGTGTGCATATCGTTAGTGATGTGGTTCTTGAATGTGGTAGAAAGCTGCAGAATGTGTTATATTTGACTGATTTCAAGTACATCCTCCTTTCTATAACCAAACTCATGAACGATTTAAATTGTTCCGCATTTTTTTACCCTAACCTTGCTATCCCGCAGGACCTCTCAAATGGGAGGGTCTTGGGGACTGGTGAAGAGAATTATGGTCTGTATTTTGAAAAGTTGCTCTGTTAAACTGTTGATTCTGTTGTATCTTGTTATGTGGTTAACAATGTGATGTTGTGGCATAAAAGGTTCGTTCATGCTTCTTTTAGGGTGTTAGAACATGTTGATTCGTTAGACCTGGCCAAAAATAAAGTCCTAGCCTTGGGAGAATGTCTTGTTTTCCCTAAGGCCAAGATTGTTAGAAACTCCATTTCTTTATCTTAATCAAGAGCAAATGTTATTTATTTTTTATTTTGTGCATGCCGATGTCTAGGGACCTTATCATTGTCCTACCCATTATAATAAGCAATTATTTTTTACCTTGGTAGATGATTATTCTTAAGTTACATGGGTGCATTTGATGCAATTTAAGTATGACGTATTCATTGTTTTAAAAAGATATATTGCCATGATAGAAATCCAGTTCGGTAAGATGGTCAAATCCTTTAGAACTGATAAAGGGAAGGAATTCTTTAATGATCAAGTGAATAATCTATTGCAGGATAAGAGAATTTCCCACCAGAGTAGTTGTCCTTATACACCGCAGTAGAATGGCATGGCTGAAAGGAAACACATTCACTTACTCACATAACAAGGGCACTCAAGTTGTACGGTTCAATTCCCAATGTGTTTTGGGGGGATTGTATCCTGATAGCTTGTTATTTGATCAGCCGTATGCCCTCGAGACTCTTGGGAGTTAAGTGTCCATTGGAAATGTTGAATAAAAAGAAATTGAATGTCCGACACTTAAGAATCTTCAGATGTTTATCGTATGCTAAGAGCATGGTTGTAACTGATAAGATGACCTCCAAAGCTATCCCCTCAGTTTTAATGGGATACTCTGAGATGCAAAAGGGGTATAAACTCTATGATTTAGCTAATAATTGGTTTTTCATTAGTAGAGATGTTTTATTCAATGAGAGTATGTTCCCCTCTGCGAATGGTAAGCCTGAGCAGTTACCCATATTCTTTGAGTAGTATATAGATAATGATTCCTATGATGTTGACAACCGAAAAGCTGTACAAACTGAGGATGATGTTATGGGCAGGAACAATCCAAATGATGAGTCCCACAACTCAGATGGAACTACCTCAAATGATGAGTCCCCTGCTGACTCTGATGAAGGTGATGACCCTCCTTCCCATGTATCTCCCAGCCCTGTGACAAGCACTGCTAGGCCACCGATTTGGATGAAAGATTATTAGGTGACAAATGTTTAATTTTCTTATCCTCTTAACAATTATCCGTCGTGTGATGGCTTGTTTGAAAATTACAAAGTTATTTGACCTCTATGTCTAAGTTGGTTGAGCTAGAAAAATTTAGTAAGCTTGTGAAGGACATGTCATGGATTAAAGCAATGCAGCAGCAAATAAGGGCCCTTAAAGAAAATCGAACATGGTATCTAGTTCTAGTCCCAAAAGGTAATTCAGTTACAGGGTATTAGTGTGTGTATAAACTGAAATTTAATTATAATGGGAGCCTATCTAGGTATAAGGCTAGATTAGTGGCAAATGGGTACAATAAAAAACACGGTATATATTATTTTGAGACGTTTTCACCCGTAGCCAAAATGAATACCGTGCGTTCTGTTCTTGCCTTAGCCTCAGTTTTTAAATGGACACTATACTAGATGGATGTGCATAATGCCTTCCTCCAGGTGACTTTGACGAGGAGGTATATATGCATATTCCGGTAGGGTTTCATGATGATAAAAAATCTGGACTGGTATGTAGACTTAAAAAAATCTCTTTATGGACTAAATCAAGCACGCATACAATGGAATATAAAACTGAGTGATGTTCTTCTTAAGGCAGGATATAATCAATCCAATCTGGACTATTCTTCGTTTACTAAGAATGATGGATATCAGAGAGTTGTACTCCTTGTATATGTCTATATGATCTGCTTATTTCAGACAATGGTGAAAAACTTATAAAATAGTTGAACAATGTTTTGCAGTCCAGCTTTAAGATGAAGGATCTAGGAGAGCTAAGGTACTTCCTAGGCATAGTGTTGTCATAGAAATTGCAAGATCTGATAAGGGAATAGTGTTGTCACATAGAAAATATGCATTAGAGTTGATATCAGATGTTGGAGACTAATCTGAAACTCCTATGGAGACTAATCTGAAACTGACCAGTACCAAATATGATAAGCACATGAATTTCAACAGTAATGATAAACCCCTAGATGATGTGAGCCTATATAGGCGACTGATAGGGAAGTTGTTGTACCTAACTATTACCATGTCATATATCTCTTTTGTAGTGCAGAACTTGAGCGAATGAATGCAGGATCTGAAATCTTCTGACTTGGAGGTTGCGCGAAGAATTGTCAGGTATATAAAAAGGGAACCAGGTAAATGTATTTTGCTCATATCTGATTCTGATCCTAAATTGATAGATTATTGTGATTCTGATTGGGTTGGGTGCACTGAAACTAGGAAATCTGTTACTGGTTTTTGTATAATGTTAGGAAATTCTCTTTATTCATGGAAAGTAAAAAAGCAAAGTACAGTTTCAAAGTCTTCGGCTGAGGTTGAGTATAAAAGTATTGTCTCGACATTATCTTAAATAATATAGCTCGAGAATTTGTTGGATGAATTGGGCGTGAAGCATATTGAACCAGTAACATTGTTGTGTGATAATAACAGTGCAACCATTCAAATTGCAAATAAGCTTGTCTTTCATGAAAGGACTAGGCACATAGAAATAAACTGCCATTATATCAGGGAGAAAATGTTATCAAATTGCAGCATATTAAATCAGGACATCAGTTGGCAGATTTATTTACTAAGGCTTTAGGAAGTTAGCAACATTATTTTTTGTATGATAAACTTGGTATGAAGAACTTGTTTGGAGGACAGGGGGAGTTGGATTGTCAGTAAAAGGAAGTAAAGGTGCAGCCTGAGGGGGAGTGTTCGAAGCTGGATACCCTTTGTTGCAGACTAGTCTCTTTCGACACATCTTTGTTGTGTATTGGATGGACTCTGGTTCTAAAAGTCGACCAGTTACCTTAGTGTCTAGCCCATCTTTCCATCTCCGTTTTTTTATCATTCATTTGTATATTGTTTTATGTTCTTTGAGAACCTTTTTATTCTTCTTTATTTCATTAAGGTGTAAAGGATATTTAGTCTTCTAGGGTTTCTTATTTAAGGGTGATGATGGTCCAAATGAAGGAATACCCTCACATGATCCCCATGTCTTTGCGTTCTGTTTCGTCCCTTCAGTTTTAGGGTTTCGTTTGTTCATCTTCTTTGCCAGATTTCTTGACCTAATTTTTTTATTTGTAGACTAAACTTATTTTATGAATTAGAAAAATATCATTTTATGTACTTGAACATAAGTGAGAATTAGAGTTAGTAAAAAAATGTATGCTGAGTTAGGTTTCAAATTATTAAAGTATTACTTGTATAATTAAAATAGATATCAGTTACTAAGTCGCAGCAAAATTAATATCAATAATTATACTATGATAAATATTTTTAGTTTAAGTTTGATATCATTACAAAATATGTTATTGTCACGTGGTTATAAGAAAAATATTTAAAGTAATAGTAACATATTTCTATATTTAAAGCATAGTCTCATTAAAGTAATATGTCCAAAACTATTAAAATACTTTTAAGAAACTATATTAATAACATTGATAAGTTTTTGTAAATGCATGCACAATTATAATTACGTACATGATGTTAGATATGTGATTATGATTTAAAAAAAAAAAATTGGTATGTATATGAAATTACCCATAATTTAGTCTAACATTAGTTTTATTTATACCAAATTTTATATGTGCATATGCTTGATTTTCATCAAAACAATATTATAAATTTTAGTATTTGAATAAAGAATATTTAAAAATTATAAATATGCATGTGAAATAAGGAGAAATCGTTGAACTTCAAAGAAAATGAATGAAAGATTTTAAAGTGAGTTATAAGACAAGTCGCATATGCATGAAACGTGTATGAACAAAAACAATTTGCGTAAACCCTTTGTCAAATAGACAATCACTTTCAAATATACCTTCAATCCAAAGTATATGTACAATATATTTATGCTTTATAAAAAATATTAGAGATTAAGAATTATTAATAAATAAAATATTAGCTAATAAGTTTGTAGCGGAAAATTAAAACAACATATACAAATTGGTTTGTACGAAAACCAAAAAGAAGTCAATGATAAAATGAAATGTTTTATACGATTGAATGTGATGTTTTAACCAAAAATATAATGTCATATAGACAATCGTAACGTACCATTTAAGCGGATAAATATAATTGAGAGTTAATTACAACGCTAAATCTTCAAAACAAACTCATAATCTGATTTTTGGGTTTGGAAAAAGAAAAAGACAGAAGAAAAGGACAAAGACAAAAAAAGAAAAAGAAGGTTGGACTAAATTGTCATATAATCAAATATGCGTGACCAAATAAATAATTAAATGTAAACCAAATAATCATATAATTAAACATAAATGATCAAATATGTATTTAAGTTTGAACCAAATAGTCATATAACTAAACATAAGTGACGAAATAAGTAATTAACTGTATAATTGAGTAAAAAAATATATTTTATTTGTCAATATTTAATAAGTCCTAAGTCCTAACAAAATTAATAGATAGATAGATACATAGATATTCTCAAGTTTAAGTACATGCAAAAATATAATGTCACACAGACAATCGTAACGTACCATTTAAGCGGATAAATAGAATTGAGAGTTAATTACAAGGCTAAATCTTCAAAACAAACTCATAATCTTATTTTTGGGTTTGGAAAAAGAAAAAGAAGAAAAAGAAAAAGACAAAAAAAGAAAAAGAAAGTTGAACTAAATTGTCATATAATCAAATATGCGTGACCAAATAAGTAATTAAATGTAAACCAAATAATCATATAATTAAATATAAATGATCAAATATGTAATTAAGTTTGAACCAAATAGTCATATAACTAAACACAAGTGACCAATAAGTAATTAACTGTATAATTGAGTAAAAAAATATATTTTATTTGTCAATATTTAATAAGTCCTAACAAAATTAATATATAGATAGATACATAGATATTCTCAAGTTTAAGTACATGCATAAATATAATGTCACACAGACAATCGTAACGTACCATTTAAGCGGATAAATAGAATTGAGAGTTAATTACAAGGCTAAATCTTCAAAACAAACTCATAATCTTATTTTTGGGTTTGGAAAAAGAAAAAGAAGAAAAAGAAAAAGACAAAAAAAGAAAAAGAAGGTTGAACTAAATTGTCATATAATCAAATATGCGTGACCAAATAAGTAATTAAATGTAAACCAAATAATCATATAATTAAATATAAATGATCAAATATGTAATTAAGTTTGAACCAAATAGTCATATAACTAAACACAAGTGACCAATAAGTAATTAACTGTATTATTGAGTAAAAAAATATATTTTATTTGTCAATATTTAATAAGTCCTAACAAAATTAATATATAGATAGATACATAGATATTCTCAAGTTTAAGTACATGCAAAAATATAATGTCACACAGACAATCGTAACGTACCATTTAAGAGGATAAAGAGGGTTAATTACAACGCTAAATCTTCAAAACAAACTCATAATCTGATTTTTGGGTTTGGAAAAAGAAAAAGACAAAGACAAAAAAAGAAAAAGAAGGTTGAATTAAATTGTCATATAATCAAATATGCGTGACCAAATAGGTAATTAAATGTAAACCAAATAATCACATAATTAAATATAAATGATCAAATATGTAATTAAGTTTGAATCAAATAGTCATATAACTAAACATAAGTGACCAAATAAGTAATTAACTGTATAATTGAGTAAAAAAATATATTTTATTTGTCAATATTTAATAAGTCCTAACAAAATTAATATATAGATAGATACATAGATATTCTCAAGTTTAAGTACATAGATATGTGTTTGACCAAAACACAAGTTCTTTCTAAACCATTTTCATGCATTTTAAATAATTCAGATATATAATTATGGTTAATTATTTATTTAATTACGTATTTTTAATTATGTAACTATTTGATTCCTAATTATTTTATTTAGTCACTTATTAATTAGACAGAGGTAGCTCGTTGCACTTTCGCCAAAGTTGAGGTAAGCCGTTTTGATTTTTTAAAGTTCGGGTATCTCGTTGCAAAACATCCAAAGTTCAGGTAGCTCCTTGGTATTTAACCCTAATAGTTTTGTTTAGAATCTAACATACCTTTCTTCTTCGTCTTGCTTCGTTTGAACTCCAAGTCTTATACACTTTGGATCCTCAGCAGTCAATTTTTCTATTCTACTGTGAGGCATTTCATCAATATCTCGGGCCTTACCATTGTGTTTTTATGTAACCAATTATAGTTGATATACTTAAATATGTCATAATAGCATAGTTGCTATGGGAACCGGACCCCTGTCCGGTTTGGTTCAGTTAAAAGATTGTTTTACAAATGAACAGTGTTTGAACAAGGTTGAACCAGACAATTTTTAGAAAACTATTCAGTTTTTTTTTTAAAACCAGCCGATTTCTGGTTTACTTTTTAGCTGAATTTTTTTTTTTGTTTTTTTTGGGTTTCCGGTTTTTGGTTCTGCACAAACCAATCGGCTTAACCCAATTGGTTAAACCGGTTCACTACTCTTGTGTATTGTGTTTGAGAATTGAGAGTAATATGTGTTTGATATTGAAACTATGTAGTTTGTGTGGGTGTGAGACTATGTAGTTTGATGTAATTATGTTTGTGTTTGAGACTATGTATGTATTTTAAGTTTTTAATTTTTTTCACCTTGTGAACAGTGAACCACACACTGAACCGGGTTGGATTGGGTTGGACCGTCCGAACCGTGGACCGGTTCGATGATCAATCCTGTTCTGATAACTATGCATAGTAGTATAGGTAACATGTTTAATATATCACATATGCTTATGATAAAATATTATTAGGAAAAGAGAGAAGGAATCTAGTACCATCACCAAAAGTAAATATAAAATAAAGAATATAAATTTAGTAGATTCTATCAATGAAGTTTCACTAAAAGGAATCAATGGAGGATGTTAAAAAAAATGAACTCCTAAATTAACGCTCTCTTACGTATGTACAATTTAAAATAAACTAAATTAACGCTCTCTTACTATTTTTAATTTATATATATAATATATAAGTTATCTTTTTATAGTACACATTATAACACTTATTTAAATTATTTTTAAATAAATATAGACAAAATAATTTGTTTTAATTTTTTTATTGTTTTTAATAAGTTTACTGTTATAAAGTTGTGTTTTTAAGTGAATATACACTATAATAATTTTTCAAAAATGTCATTGTTATAAGTTTGAATTGTTTAAATAGAAATATTAAAATATGCATGACATAATAAATTATATAGATACGTTATTACAAATTATATTATGAATTATAAAAATTATATTAACTGCATTTGTTCATAAAATTAGTTAAAAATAAATGAGTCAATAATTAAAACTAATATTAGCAATTAATAATAAAATAATAATTAATAATTTTACGTTAAATATGTCTATAGAGTTTTGTAACTTATATTATTGCATATGATTAAAAAGACTACTAAAATCATTAGTCATTTTATTTATTTATTTTAGTAATAGTAATAATATATTATATTTTGATTATATAAGTAGTATTTTAATAATTCAAAAATATGTTAAGTTATAAATATAAATAAATATTTTTCATAAAACTGTAAAAACAGATATGTTATGTCCATATAATACTCTTAACTTAACTTTTATGGTTTATTAATTCTATCAATGTCCATACAAACACATTAGTATTTTTCTAACAATAGTAATAATATCTAATATTTTTGTATACATAGTATATTTTATCTATCTTGTTAATTGTAAATTATATTGAGCTTATAAATATATAACATTTAATTTTGTGACATTGTTAAAATTTATTTTGATATTATTATAATGAAGTAGGTGATGTTTATATGTAACTTATGTCTTATTTTAATAAGAGTATTATGTGACATATTAAATGTATCCTTAATTAATATATGTTTTAATTTGTAAAAGTAATTTTTAATACTTGAATACTTGATATTCATAAAATATAATATTATGTATTTTGTTGTATATAAATTTCACTTCAAAAAATGTATTTAAGAAAAAATCATAATTATAATGTGAAATAAAGTGAAATAATATGATTTTTGTAATTTATCCCTGTAATGAATAACACACTTGGAATGATTTTAAGGTGATATACATGGCATGCCACATATGAATGAGAATTTTATGATTGACACAGATAAAAAAAATGTTAATTTAACATTGAGACTGAGAAAATATAACAAACAAATTATTTATTAACACTATATATAATTTAGCCAAATTATTATATAGAGACACTTTTAACACGCACATCACTCACACTCTCTGCGAGATATATTGAAATATCGGTTGTGAAAGATGTATTCAGAATTAAAATTGCTAGTTGATTGATGGAAGTCCAAAAAGTGTATCACCTTATGAAAGGCCAACCATATGTATTTGTTAGAGTATCTTGAGCCATCGGTGGAACAAATACAAGATGCTTGTGTCACGGGTCTGGAGTTTATGAGGGATGGAAATCCCCGGACTGTGACACTTGTATGTGTATTGCTGGAAATATTCATCCAAAAATATTTATTAGCCGCATAAAGGTCTTTTATCTCAAATTCAAAATTCAGTAATGACTTCTAAAAATATATTAAATATATCTTTCACTCCGTTGACAAATGAAATCTTTGACGTCGTGAGGGAGATGGAATGTAAACTTTCGGCGATGCCCCCGACGCTTAGGAAAGACAGTGCTGCTATGGGGAAACACGTCAATGTCTATTGTCTCTACCATAGGGTTAGAGGCCACCATACGGATGTCTGACGCATCCTAAAAAAAGACATCCAGGCATTGATCCAGAGGGTCCTTTTGAAGAATTTCGTGGTATTCAAGAGGGATAGAACACAGAGTCCTGACGTAAGACAAGCGAGACCCCTATCTCCTCCACCTCCAAGAGTTTCCCCTTATGAAAAAAGGGGCATAATAAATGTTATCAGAGGAGAATTCACCTGTAGAGGAGAATCAAACAATGCGCGTGAAGTTTATGCGACCAAAGTTGCGACCAAAGTTGCGACGAAAATAGTGTTCGGAAAAACGCCACGTTTGGCAGAAGTGTCGTCATATCTGCATGATAAAGATCCGGAACACATTACCAATCCTCGTAATGATGCTTTGGTAGCACTACTAAGATCAGTGGTTTCGATGTGTCGAGAGACTTGTTTGACTCTGGGAGCTCATGAGACGAATTGTTCCTTGACCCTTTACTAGCTTTAGGGAAAATGAAGAAGGATTTGAAGAAAGTGGAGTTCCCCCTAATAGGATTCGTGGGAAGAACTACCTACCCTTTTCGAGTGATATACCTACTGGTAGTTCTAGGCAAAGGACTGAAAGCGATAAGAATGAAGATTACTTTCAGTAGTTGATGCTCTGATGTCTTACAACACCACTTTGAGGATAACCACCCTAAACCGCAATAGAATAATAAACTCCACATGTCATCAAAATGTGAAGTTCAGAACTCCCCATGGAATCGGTGCAGTCAAGAGCAACCAATCCACCTCTAGGCGATGCTATGTGAACATGCTTACGCACCGCAATTAAAGGGAGACATTGACCATCCAAACAGACGAAGATCCAAGGGAGGATAGGCGTTGCCCATCCCTAGTGGAAGAGCTCATCGACATGGAAATTGATGGGCGACAAATGGTCGACAGGATTAGAGCAACACTTCTAAAGGATCAGGCTGAAGCATTAACTGAACGTCTAGTGCGGTTCAAGGAAGTTTTCGCCTAGAGCCCCAGCGAGATGCTAGGCATCACCACTTCAGTCATTACCCATAAGCTCAATATTGACCCCATTGTCAAACCCATAGCTTAAAGAAAACCAAAGCAATGGGAGATGAGAAAAAATAGGCCATATAGGCCAAAGTGGGGAACTTTAAGGTTGCACATTTCGATTGCTAAACCAGTCCTGGTGAAAACGTCGACATGAAAATGTGGTATGTGCGGCTTATTCAGCGACCTAAAAAAATGATGCCCTAAGGATTGCTACCCCTTCCACAGATTTATACATTGTTCGACACCATTTCTGGCCATGAGCTCCACAGTTTTATGAATGCATGTTCGGGGTACAACCAAATCATGATGGTGGAAAGGGATGCGAGCCATACAACCTTTTATTTATACAACTACATATATCACTATACGGTGATGCCGTTTAGGCTCATCCACGCAGATGCCATCGACCAAAGAATGGTCAACAAGTTGTTTTCATATATGATTGGGTATACGATGGAAGCCTATGTCTATGACATAATGGTGTAGAGTAAAGTAGTTGTCAACCATTAAAGGGACTTGGAGAAGACCTTCGCAAGAAGGAAGCTGTAAAATGTTCAACTCAATCCTTAAAAATCCGCTTTTGCCGTCAACTCAGAAAATTTCTTAGGCTTCATGGTGGTAGGGGAATTGAGCGTCAACCCGGAATAACTCAATGCAATAGGGGAAATGAAGTCACTGACCTGTCACAATGAGATGCGGTGTTTAAACGGACTCATGGTCGCCTCTGGAAGATTCTTGTCCATGTCCGGGGAAACGTTGTTGCATTTGTTTCAAGTTCTTCGAGCAAACAAATTATTTAAATAAACACCTGAGTGTAGGGAGGTTTTCCAACTGCAGAAGAATCACTTTAAGACCTTGTAATCTCTGGCTAAGACAATAGTTGGTGGCACCCTTTATATTTATTTGAGCATGAGCCTTGTCACTGTAAACTCCATGTTAGTAATGAAAGAGGATAAGGTCCAAGTCCCAGTATATTATTTAAGTAAGATTTTCACAAAGTTTAAAATGAAATATCTCGAGATTTAAAAGTATCTTTATGCGTTGGTTGTCTCATCTAGGAAGTTTCACGCATATTATCACGCTCATGACATCACAGTTCTTACAAATCAAACTTTGAAGCATTTTTTTATACAAAAACCCGGCATCTCAGATAGAATGATTAAATGAGTAGTCAAATTGAGCGAATTTAGAATCATTTTTTCTCCTCGCACAACCATAAAAGACCAAACACTTGTCGACTTTATCGTGAAATCCATAGGACAAGTAGCCCAAGAGTCGACGCCTTCAGTTGAGAGGCAAAATGAGGAGTTGCTCAAACAAACTTGAGATCTCTAAATGGATGGCTCCTCATATATAGAAGGCTTAGGTACAAGATTATTTAAAGTAAAATGTGACTCTTAGTTTGTGGTTAACTAGATTAAGGGTGACTATGCAGCAAATGGAGAAAAAATGAAGAAGTATTTAAGTGAAGCTGAAGCTCTAGTAGTGGAATCACTAATTTAAAAATTTTAGTCATCCCAAGGGAAGAAGTCAAGAAGCTGATGCTCTTAGTATGTATGCTTTAGCCACCCCTCACAATAGGAGTTGCATTGCATAGAAAGATGCTTTTGCTCTTAAATCACAAATAATGCGAAATCTACCGAAGAAACTGATACATGGATGACACCCATTTACTGATTTCTTAAAAGGGGGGACATGCCTAATGGTGAAGCTGAGGCAACAAAGATCTGGCTCATCACCATAAATTATATGACTATAGATCAAACCTTATATAAAAATGAATCCTTCACACTCTACTTGTGATGAGTCAACATGCCCAATACCGAACACATCCCAAGGGAGCTGCATGACCGTTTGGCAGCATGTCATGAAGGAACCAAGTGTATAATACGTAAGGTGTTGCAGCAAGGATACTATTGGTCGACAATGAACAAGGTGGTGTCACTGATGGTACAAGTTTTGAGGCCTCTTAAAAGTATTCCCTAAGGTTTAGGCGCCCACCTGCTAAATTGGTTCCCACCCTATGTGGTTGGCCATTTGAATAATGGGGTATTGATCTGGTAAGCCCTCTGCCACAATCAGCAGGTTTGCAAAAATGGATAATCATCGCCATAGATTACTTCTCAAAATGTATTAAAGCAGTTACCTTGGCGTCGACAACAAAATTTCAAGTCATCAAATATCTCAAATCCAAAATCATATCAAGGTACAGAGACCCCACATATTGGTCAACAACAACGATCCACAATTAAGAGGCAAAAATATCGAGTGGTTCTTAAGGGGCAAAATATCAAGTGGTTCTTAGAGGTACTCAATATCAAGCATTGATTTACATCTGTAAAGAATGCACATACAAACGAACAAGTTGAGATGGCAAAACAAGTAGTGATATATGGATTGAAAAAGTGGGTGGAAGCTTTATGAGGAAAATAGGCAGATGAGTTGGAGAATGTCTCGTGGGCCATGAGAACTACCTCAAGAAGTCAACAGGCAAACCACCTTTTAGCATAGTTTACGAATCTGTGTTGATGGCCCCCGTAGAAATGGTTGTGGTGACGCATATGGTTCCCATATGGTTCCCACAGTCGGCGCTCAATGGTTCCCACAGACGAATCTGTGCTGACTTTTGCTCAATGGTTCCCATAGACGGCGCCAATGTGTTGGATCAAGTACACTGTATTGTCCTTCCAATGTTCGCTCTGTAGACCTGCACAAAGGAAAGACCGGGATGTCCCGTTGTTTCCCCTCCGATGACAAAGTAAGTCGGAGGTTCGTTTATAATGTGTGAATGTAAGGTTTTGTATCAGAGAATACTTAACCTCTAATGAAGGTAGTGATGAGCTATTTTTAACATTTCATACCTGTAACCATGGTTAGGTCAGAGCTTACCCTGGTCATCCTTGCTGTTCTCAGGCGAGTTGACCATAGTTACTTTACTGAATATTAGTTTTTAGTGGCTACTCCACTGTAGACTATCCTTTGTATTTGTTTAATCCTAGGCGTGCTAAAAGCAACCGGCCTAAGTCGTAGGTGTGCAGGCGTACCATCTAAGGCGGCCAGTGAATGTAGTGTCATCCACTGAAACTGGAACAAAATCCCTTCTGGCGCATCCCATTTAGGCGACGCCTTAATGGGTATGTCTTCAATGGCGACGCCTCTGATCCTGTATGATATAGGCGAAGCCTTTATGTAATTAGGCCTTGAAGAGATAAAGTCCAAAATGCTTATTGGGCCAAATATTGATCATAGCCCAGTCCAATATTTATAACCCATCATCTTCCCCCGAAGTCTTAAATGAGCGACGCTCATTTGAGAATTTAAGATCTTTCTAAAAGTCATTTTCTCAATCTATTTTTTATTTAGGCGACGCCCAATTTCATTAGAAGAAGACCCTTCTATTTAGGCGTCGCCTGTCGTTGCATCTTTATAACCGTCATCCACGTGTCCATCATGCAAAGGGCGACTTTTCGGTTTTAATTCAAAATTCAAAATTTGAATTTGGGCGGGATCTTCTAGAAGCCTCGAGAAAAGGAGTGACCGTTTCTGATTGGAGGGTAAAGTGGTCATTTCAACTTTAGTAACCGCTCGCCTTTTGTATTCATAGGGGTATGCTCGTAATTTCATAGCCTATGAAACGGTTCGCCTTCCTCAGACCTCAATAAATACCCCCACCCCTCCTTCATTTAATACTTTTACTCCTCTTGAGCTTTCTCTCTCTAAAAATCCTCTGCCTTCTCTCTAGAATTCCGACCAAACTCCGGTCAACTCTCCGATCGCCTTTCTCATTTTCAAACGCCTTCGCCTTTTTCATCATAGCTCGGTGCTTTGCTCTCGCTTTAAACGCCCATCACCTTCGCGTCATTCAGTCATATAGAAGAATGGCGTCTGATTCTGACATAGGTAACCATATCTTTCTCCCTTCGCCTTTTGTAGATCTTAAACCTAACCTTCTTACCCTTTTTTCTTTCGAACAATTAGTAGCTGAGGCTGGCTTGAGCGACGCTCAAGCCCCCAGGTATCCCATCCCAAATGATGCGGATCCTGAAAACCCTCACCCTATTTGTCACCCTAGGGAAGGCGAGGAGATCATTTTCCCTCATCAAATCGCCGCAGGATTAAGATTTCCCTACTGTCCTCCCTTAGTAGAGTTGTGTCGCCATTTTGGAATTTCTCCCACCCAACTTTCTTCAAATGCCCTTCACACTTGGATAGGTTTTAGGGTCCTATGCTTTCGTAGAGGGTGGGAATACTCCTTAAACGTTTTTTGTAGTTTTTATACACTATAAAACAATCTATTAGGCGTTCGCCTTTTTACAACAAGGGCGACTTTCCCTTTTAAAGATTGGACTTGGGATTTTTCTCGTCCCTTGGTCATGGGTTTTAAGTCCCGTAATAGCAATTGGAAGAACGCCTACGTTTTCTTCCAAGGAGGCGTTCCCTGGTGTCTGGTGACGACTAAAGGTGGCAGGGATATAGCTCCAGGCGTCGAGGATTTTTCCTCCGCCGAAATGGACGCCTTGACAGCCATTTATTTAGATCACAAAAGAGGGCGCGCGCAGATAATCTCCAAAGAGATCTGTGAGTCTGACTTAGAAGATGCTGGCGTCTCCCTTGTAGATCGTCACCTTCTGCCTTTATTTCCGGTAAATAACTCCTCTTTCATTCTTTTTCTTGCAGATAAGGATTTTGCACTGTTTTCTCACCTTGTAACGCCTGTTCAGAAAAAGGCATCAAAGGCGAAGAAGAGCAAAGAGAAGAAGGCCAAGGAGCCCAAAGGCGACGCTCCAGAGGGTTCCAAAAAACGCAAAGGTCACCATTCCTCCAAGGGCCAAAAAAAGGCGAAGCCTATGGAGGACTCCTTGGACCCTCTCAAAGCTCCAGCCGAGCTTTTTAGCGACGACACTAACGATGCCGTCGAGGATTTTAAAGGTGCGATCCCTAAATCTTACTGGGTTAATAACAACGTCACTAGTAATAGGAATAACGTTTTATTCACAAAAAAGTGGGGTCCTCCAATCTTAGCCTATGGCGGCATCATGTGGACCTACACCGAATATCATTCGGGCGTCCTTAAGAAGGTACCATTTGACCCTTCCTTTGATCCGACAGGAGCGACACCTGCTGGGCCTTCAACACAGAAGACGCCAACCCCCATTCGCCATATCCCTTCCTCATCCCAGGAGGTAATTCTGTTCGACCATTCTCCTGATGACAACTCTTGCCATCACTTCCTCCTCCTCCAGCAGATCGCCAACGCCACAACGACCCTCTTCAATTCAAGGGGCCCGTTTTTGACTTAAGGCGGGAGCTGCTGGACAAGGTCCATTTGCCAAATCCACAGGCGCCATGGGATCCCTGGACGACACTCAAGGAAACTTCCTTAATGGCGGGTCATTCCACCATTAACCCCAACCTCAGCCTTCACCTCCTTTCAGGTTCTTGCTCCCCTGCTGATAGAGTGCCTTTGAACTTGGAGACTAAGGCCATAGAGGGTTTGGTTCGCCATTCCCTCTCTTTAATACAGAGCAAGGTATGCGCCTTTTTACCTTACATTTTCCTTTCATACTTGTATTTTTCTAACTTTTCCTTTGTTGATTACTCAGATCATTCCTGCTGCTCTGAAGATGGGCGCCACCCTCATGGGCTTAACTGACGAGAGGGAGCGCAACCAATCCATCCTTCACTAATCTGAGAAGGAAAAGTTTGAGTTGGAGAAGCTGCAGCGACGCCTCGCCATTTCTGAAGCATCTCAAAAGGAAATGGAGTCTGACCTTGTCAATAAGGAACAGCTCGCCACTCAATTGAGGGATGCTTAGAAGAAGGAGAACGCCCAGAAGATTTCTCTCACAAAGACTCAGAAGGAGCTGGCACTTGTCAAGAAGTACAATGAGGACGCAAAGAAGGAAACTGAGCAGACTCTTAAAGAGGCGTCTCAATCTGCTCAAGAAGTGGAACACCTCAAGGTCGAACTGCCCAAACGCCTGGAGGAAGCTGTAGAGTCCTTCTGCTCAAGTCCAGACTTCGCCAAGGCTGCAGTTGAGTGGAATCGCACTGGCGTTTTGATCATCTTCAAAAAGGCGGTCAAAGACATTCAAAAGGTGGACCCCAACTTTCCTTTGGATAAGTTGGACTTTTTGTCTAGGTACCTCGCCATGAAGGCCCAAGAAGAAGCTGAGGCGTTGGTAGAGGATGATGAAGAGTCCGGGGATGACAGCATCTCTTCTGGTGAATCCACTCCTATAGAGCCACCTCCTAAATCAGTGCCTGCTGAGACAAATTCTGAGACGCCTGCCACTGGCACCTCTCCTAAGCAAACACCTCCAACTCTTTTTCTTTTTGTTAAAAATAACAAGTCTTTATCTCATTATCAAAACTTAAGCAAACGCCAATAAGTTTTGTTTAAGCATCACGAATATGTTCAATCATTATTGATTAAGTCATCCCCCTTAACCTTACAATCACCATTTCCAGTAATCGCCATTAATTTAATCAATCGATATTAGTTTAAATTTTAAACCATCGCCATTGAATCTAATATGAGTCATCACCATTAGTTCAAATTCAAGTAGTCGCCTATTAATTCAGATGTTTAAGCAATCACCATTAATTCAAACTTTAAGCAATCGCCATTTAATCTAAGCAGTCGCCATTTCCTAAAACTTTAAGCAATCGCCTTTTAATCTAAGCAATAGCCATTTCATGAAATTTTAAGCAATCACCATTAATTCAAACATATCATATCAATATAACATTTAAACATAAGCTTTCGGATCCGACTTTCCTGACCCGTTTTGGAAAATATTTTTAAATTTTCGTTTTTGAAAATGCCGGGTCTTGGCGAGCGACGGGTCCGGTCGAGCGGGGTCATCAACCGGACCGAATTTTTTTGAAAGAGTCACCACCGATTAATTAAAGGCTAATCGGAATCCTAAAATTGCCTAGGGTACATGGAGTTTACATCCTAGGGGCTTAAAAAGGTCTACGTTCAGAGAATAGAGTTCGGGGGTTTGATTACGTCTTAAAAGCTCGCGAGCTTATAATCCGCCCTTTCGGTACTTTAATTTGCTTTTGAAATGTTTTTTCAATTTTGCCTGAATTGCCCGTTTTAATCATGCTTGGCCTAAAAAAAACTACATGCATTTTCTTTAAATTAAACAAACCATGTACAAACAATTTTTTTTTTTTTTTTAATTTCAAATAAACAAGAGAGAACTAAAGTTAATCGTGCTCGAAAGAAAATGGTTTAACTCTCGAGCCATTTTAAACGTGTCAAAACATGGACGAATAAATTTTGAAAATATTAAGCTCGTTGGACTAATTTGTCCCATTTTAAGAAGTTATAGGATGTCCAAAAAAATATAGGGACCAAAATGCATTTTATAAAAATTGGAGCTGAATTGGACAAATATTTTCGAAAATTGCAGAAATGACCCTAAACTATTCTGGACTTATTTATAACACTTGGTAAAGTTCTAAAATAACCCGAAAATTATTCTAGACTTATTTGTAACATTTTGAAAAGTCATGGAATGTCCAGAAAAATTTAGGAATAAAAATTGTAATTTTTTTTAAAATTCGAGTTGAATAAAAAAATATTTCAAAATTTGCACAAATGACCCAAAACTTTTCTTGTTTGATTTTTAACACTCGATAAAGTCCCAAAATGACCCGAGAGAGTCCAAAGTCCGAGTTGTAACTTTCATCAAAGTTTGGGAATGACCTAAATCATTTTTGAAAATATTATTTTTTTATTTGACCGAAACAAACCCATAACTTTCACAAATGTCTAAAATGACCCCAAAGTTATGTCTAACTTAAAATCGAGTACGATTCTTATATGAAATATAACTATTAATACATAACATCGATAACATAAACTTTATTAACATTAGGAAATGTAAATACAATATTGAATACGAGAGAGATATACCTAAGTTAGTCGGAGTTTAGATACAGCACGAGGAACCAATACCGATATTTCTTTCAATTTTTCTCAAAAATTCCACTAGATCATTCTATAGCCCTTTCTTTTCTTCAACCTTTTTACGTTCGATTGTTCATGTTCTCCACAACCTTGCAGCATGCAGGCCTTGCAGAGGTGGTCGAGCGAAGTAACGAATGACGGGAGTTGATGCAAAGTGGTCGAGCGAAGCACAACACCGAGTACAACACAGCAGAACAACACCACGAACTGGACGAAGCAGCAGCAGCACCACGAACTGGACGAAGCAGCAGCACCACGAACGTGAAGAACTGGAACCGTGAAGATATGTAACTTGGCTGTGGCTTGGAGTACTGACAGGGCTTCAACAGGCTTGGAGAGGAGCGTGAGGTGGGCTCTCGTCCGAAAACATACCAAGCAGTCTCTTGAAGGAGTTGATCTATCCTTTCCCTTTTCCTTGTCGTTTCACTCCCTTTTAATGAAGAAGATGACTCCCATTTAAATTGTCGTGGCCCCATTTCTTTGTGTGTTTTATTTATTAATATTTCATTTAATAAAGCATGGACAAAGTATATGGGCTGGCTTGCATGACTCACTTTACAGGAGTGATTTGTGGCCGAAAGTTACACTAGTATATATATATATATATATATATATATATATATATATATTTGTTTTTGTTTTTATCTCGATTTATCTCGGTTCGGTTCCATGCGTATGGTATTTTGACCCCAAGCCAAAATCAGGTGTTTATAGTTGCCCCTCTTTGAACACGCGTTCATGGAAGTGGTCTTATGAACGTGTGTTCAAAGACAAACAACTGATTTTGGCTTCTCTTGATTCATTATTTACATAGTAGACAAACATCATCACGCAACTTTCGGAAGCTAGACACCTATAGGTCCCGATCGTTGACGATGATTTGTGGAGACTGAGCGTCTAAACGCTCATCAACTTGTGATTCCCAGACGTTGGACACCTATAGGTCCTGCTCGTCGAGGATGACTTGCGGAGGTTGAACACCTAAAGACTCCGCTCGTCGGTCGGCTTGTGACTCGTTGGGGATGAGTTGCGAAGGCTGAACACCTAAAGGCTCCGCTTGTCGGCTTGTGACTCCCAGAAGCTGGATAACTACAGGTTCTGGTCATCGAGGATGACTTGCAGAGGTTTAACACCTAAAGGCTCTGCTCGTAGTTTTTTTTTTTTTTTTTTCAGAAGCTGGATAACTACAGGTTCTGGTCGTCGATGATGACTTCGCGAAGGATGTAACCTAAAGGCTCCGCTCATTTTTTTTTTTAGAAGCTTGATAACTACAGATCCTGGTTGTCAATGAGACTTGCGAAGGCTGAACACCTAAAGGTTTAATTTTTTTTTTTTTTTTAGAAGCTTTGTTGAGGGTGACATACAGGGGTTGAGCACCTCAAGGCCCCGTTCGTCGGCTTGTAACTTTCAGAAGCTGGACATCTACAGGTTCTGATCATTGGGGATGACTCGCAGAGGTTGAGCACCTAAACGCTCCGTTCGTCGGTTTGTAACTCTCGGAAGTTGGATAACTACAAGTCCCGATTGTTGATGATGACTCGCGAAGGTTGAGCACCTCAAGGCCCCGTTCGCCGGCTTGTAACTTTTAAAAGCTGGACATCTACAGGTTCTGATCGTTGGGGATGACTTGCGGAGGTTGAGCACCTAAACGCTCCGTTCGTCGGTTTGTAACTCTCGGAAGTTGGAAATCTACAAGTCCCGATTGTTGATGATGACTCGCGGAGGTTGAGCACCTCAAGGCCCCGTTCGTCGGTTTTTAACCTTCAGAAGCTGGACATCTACATGTTCTGATCGTTGGGGATGACTTGCGGAGGTTGAGCACCTAAACGCTCCGTTCGTCGGTTTGTAACTCTCGGAAGTTGGAAATCTACAAGTCCCGATTGTTGATGATGACTCGCGGTGGTTGAGCACCTAAAGACCCCGCTCATTAGCTTGTAATTCACTTTGGAGGTAAAAACCCTTCTCGAGATGTCTGACTGCTTGTGCGGACTTCTCAGTCTGTTTTCTCATTAATCGACTTTGGAGTCCTTCTTGATGGAGTTCCCTAATGTCATTCATGCTTTGTTCAAAAAGGTGTATCCATGCAAGTTGTTGAGGCAACTCAAATTAATGCAGATGACAACTTCTTTTTATTGCTACTATGGGAAACACTGTCGTCCACTTTTGAGCATTTTTTTTTCTCTTGACTTTCTTTCCTTTTGCTACGGTATTTTTTTTTACTACACCTCTCAGTTCCCTTTTTGCCTAAGTCGCCCTTTTGGGTTTTCAACCTAGCAGGGATTTGATTCCTTTCCTTTTGCCATGATCGCCCTTTTAGGGATTTTTAATCATGCCCCTCTTCCCTAAATTTTGCCTAAACCGCCCTTTCGGATTTTCGATTTAGCAGGAATTTTCTCTCACTTTTGGAGATTCACTTTATGGTTACGAACTCCTTAAGGATAGTATGTTCTGACTGCGTCCATTTTGATTGGACTGGGGAGTTCTTGGTTGTCCATGTCAGTGACGATCATGGCTCCTCTGCTGAAAGTCTCTTTGGCATCATAAGACCCTTCATATTTAGGCACAAAGTTGCCCCGAGAGTCTGAATTGACTCTAAGAATTTTTTTCTGAGAATTAGATTGCCTTCTTGGAATCCTCTTGGACTGACTTTCCTGTTAAATGCACGAGCCATGCGTTGCTGGTACAAATGCATGTGGCACTGCGCGATGAGCCGCCTTTTGTCATGAGATTCAATTGCACGTATCTGCATTTCGCCTACTCTGACTCGTCTTTCTCTTCCTTGGCGAAGATCCTAGCTGAAGGGAATTCTACTTCAATTGGTAACACGGCTTCGATCCCGTAAACAAGGGATACTGGGGTTGCCCCTGTTGGTGCTTGTATTGAGGTCATGTATGTCATAAGTGCCCAAAGCAGCTTATCATGCCAGTCCTTTAATAGTTGCTTCCACTGCATCATTTATTTGTGGGCGATATGGAGATAAATTTTTATAGTTGACCACAACTCATCCAATTTAGATTTCTGGCATTGCCGGTGATGATTGACTTCGGCAGCCCATGACATACGATGATGTCCTCGCTAATGAAAAATTCAATAGCCTTTGCCGTTATTGACGCCAAGGTAATAACCTCTATTCTTGATGAAGTAATTGATTGTAATCAATGCAATTATGAATCGATGACCATTGGATGCCTTTGGGAAAATCATGTTGATTACATCGATGCCCCACATTGAGAAAGCCTGCGGGGAAGTCCTGGAATAGATCTCGTGCAATGACGCGTGGATTTGGTCCGCGTACTCTTGACAGATGTGATATTGTTGGGCCTGTTTTATACAGTCAGACGTCATGGTGAACAAAAAGTACCCAAGTCTTGCACGTTCATGTGTGGGCTGCAACAACCTTCATGAATTTCTTCCATTAGATGTTCAGCTTCTTTAGCATTCATGCATCTCAAATGGGTATAGTCGGGCCACTGGGTAATTAATTGCAAGTCATTACTCGCATGACAATTCAGACATTTTCTTGTGGCGTTCTCTGGGAACTCCGTACGCCAAGTATCTTTTTATATCAGTGAGTCATGGTTAACTGTCTGATTCTTCGATTGTACAACAATAGGTTGAAACCTCTTTGATTTTGATCTCCATTGACAGTTTTTTGTTTCTCGGAGAAATTTTACTCATGGGTACGAGCATTGCCAATTTGTTTTGTACGCAAGGACGCAAATAAGAACACAAGGTGATCGTTGACTTGCTTCTCTTCTTTGCAGCTTTTATCCCAGTGGTGACGACATTGTTGGCATCGATGTTGTTGTCCTTCCATGGTTTTCTCCACCGTTCAAGGAATCTGATCAGTTGGAAGTACTTCGCCTTGCTGTGACGAACTTTCCGTAGTGGCTACATTTCAAGCCTTTCCGATCGATGCTGCCAACAATGGCATCTCTCTGCATCGACAACGACGTCTCCCCTGTTGTGAACAACGACGAGTGTCAACAATGGCATCTCTTATGCACGAGTCAACAACGGCGTCTGTCCCGTGTCAACAATGGTGACTCTTATGCAGGAGTCAACAACGGCGTCTTCCCCGTGTCAACAATGGCGATTCTTCTGCAGGGGTCAACAACGGCGTCTGTCCCATGTCAACAATGACATCTTGATGGCGTCTTCCCCGTGTCAACAATGACGTCTCTTCATCTCTATTTAAGTCGCCTATGCTTTAGCTCGATCAAACGACAGAGAGTTGTTTTTCTCATCTTCTTTACTTTGTAAAACAACCTTCCCTTTCCCTGTGGTCGAATGTGGTCTGGTGGCATGGGTCGGTTTGACTCTGATTGCCACTTCCACTGAGTGAGGTGTAACATAGAAGACAAACTCAATTCTGACGATGAGAACCTCAATGTCCCTCCTTACTACGGTACCCATTACTTATCTATGGTCCCTTCCTTGATCATAAAGTTGCATAAGTCGATTCTTCCTTAAGTAACGGTTTTTTCTCGGAGTAGATCTCGTTTTTCCTGATCATACTCCCCACTCACTGCATTCAGGAATTGATACAATTTGGTATCTGCTTG
The DNA here is from genome assembly GCA_946814005.1 of Chamaenerion angustifolium. Classification (NCBI taxonomy): domain Eukaryota; kingdom Viridiplantae; phylum Streptophyta; class Magnoliopsida; order Myrtales; family Onagraceae; genus Chamaenerion; species Chamaenerion angustifolium. The sequence continues at coordinate 5,937,269 of OX328278.1, read as the reverse complement.
ATTTTGTATTCCAAATTGCAATGTCGTGTGAGCCAACAGATCCTTCTCCGTAATGAATAGAGTCAGATTCGGCAAGGGTGCCCCACTAACGAGTGGATGATCAAAAGGCATGAGGGAGCTTCATCAATCAGAGCTCCAATGGTGATACCAGTTGAAAATAAGCATGATAATCCCACGTGATTATCAACGTCATCGGGTTAGATCACTTGTGGCGGACCTGAGAATGAAACGGCGAGGGGAGGAAACAACAATGTCCTTGAATTTTCGTCTAAACGTTTCCTCCAGACGACTTCATAATCTTTGAAATTAGGACGAAAACCGAGTCCTAAAAATATCTTTTCCTTCCAGGTGTGTGATGGTCATATGTGGAGGTGGACCTTGGTCAGGATGGACATATGTGGGAGGTGGAGCTTCGTCAGGATGGCAAAACTGCATGACATGGATTGATGAGGTGCCATAATAGCAGTGTTCCTCGGGAAGACGAGGTCGGGGATACTGTGGTAGTTACGACTGCCTGGAATTCAAAAGAGCAAAATCTGCTGGGCCTGGGAGGTTATGTCAATGATTGACCGCACTATGTGGGAACTCATGGTGTGCATGATTTGCTCTAGTAGGATGATTCTCTCATCGTGTTCTTGAGGTTCTGGAGTTTTCGAATGTCGCATGGGTTTTCGGAAACCTAAATCCAAAATACCGTAGTAAGAAGGATGAATACACAATTGATCATGCATGATTGATTTCAAAAATTCTGCATGTTCCGTTTCCATTCGTAGACTTTGATTGCATGTATGGCAAAAGTTTTTTTTCAAAAATACTTTATAATGATTTGGCCAATCAATGTCTAGTTGTTAAGACATTTAACACAACGATGTAGCTCATTGATTGCATTTGTTGCTTGTTCCTTGGTTCTAACGAAGGTCGAGGACATGTATTTTGAAAATATTTTTATTGGCCTCGTTCTTCGTATGAACTGTTCAAGAGTGTCATTCAGCTTAGCTACGTTGCCCCCACATTTTTCCAAGGTGCTCTCACATTGCTAGAATGACGGTGGTTGTTCGGATCTATCCTTGATTATCTCATCCGGGTTGAAAGACGGACTTGCTGGTGTCGAATGGAACTTGTGAACGTATTCCGTTGTTGTTAATCACGCAGACGCGTTTTTCCATATTTCATAATTCAGACAAGGTGTTGAGAATCCAATTGACTTTGTAGTTTACGAGCTCGTGAACCTCGTCAATCTTCTTGTTCATGTATTTCTGATTCCCTTTTGTCATGACTTTCCATATTCGGGCAATTTCGACCGTAGGGGGCTGTATGGCCTTAATGTGAGGGCAATATTTTTTTTTTCATCCTTACCAAAGATGGTGCGTGAAACGTCTTAAGGATACAAGATTGAATGAACGGAACTTACATTTTTTTTTTTTGAAAAATGCAATGCAAGTGCGAGAATTTAACTTCATTAGTAAGACTCGTATTACATTTACAACAGTCTGGAATATATAATACAAGAGACCCAATCCTATACATGTCATGATCTAGGGCCAAAACAAAACACATTTACATCAATGGGCCAAACTTCTTCATGGGCCAAATTTTTTCATGGGCCGTGGGCCAATCTCATATCCAAATACTTGGGCCGAATTCTCATTTACATTATTGAGCCCAAAATATGGAAATACACACAAAACGGGTAAAGACTAAACACGGTGTGGAGCTTTTGTTCTAAATGGATGGAATTTCTAGGTCCTCTGAACCAGCGAAACCTCACCCCCTAAAGAGGATCACGGGCCCATTCCGATCATCGAGTTGAGTTGTTTAGGTGCGTGCCGGCGGTCCAAACCGCTCCGGGCGCATTCCCCTACTAAACTCCCTAAGCTCTTAATGTGCTCCAGGTCCGAGCGGGTAATAGTAACCAACGTGGTGTGTGCAAAACGAGAATTTTAATTTTTTATTTATTACAATTACATCGTCTTTTGGACAAAATTTGAAACTGCAAGCATGAGCAAACGGTCAAAATGGATATGGAAAAATATAATATGGCAAAAAAAACATGACAAAGCCTAAACCCTCTAAAAGAGGTCCCCAGCAGAGTCGCCAAATTGTCGGACGTCGGATCCGACTTTCCCGACCCGTTTTGGAAAATATTTTTAAATTTTCGTTTTTGAAAATGCCGGGTCTTGGCGAGCGACGGGTCCGGTCGAGCGGGGTCATCAACCGGACCGAAAATTTTTGAAAGAGTCGCCACCGATTAATTAAAGGCTAATCGGAATCCTAAAATTGCATAGGGTACATGGAGTTTACATCCTAGGGGCTTAAAAAGGTCTACGTCCAGAGAATAGAGTTCGGGGGTTTGATTACGTCTTAAAAGCTCGCGAGCTTATAATCCACCCTTTCGGTACTTTAATTTGCTTTTGAAATCTTTTTTCAATTTTGCCTGAATTGCCCGTTTTAATCATGCTTGGCCTAAAAAAGACTACATGCATTTTCTTTAAATTAAACAAACCATGTACAAACAATTTTTTTTTTTTTTTAATTTCAAATAAACAAGAGAGAACTAAAGTTAATTGTGCTCGAAAGAAAATGGTTTAACTCTCGAGCCATTTTAAACGTGTCAAAACATGGACGAATAATTTTTGAAAATATTAAGCTCATTGGACTAATTTGTCCCATTTTAAGAAGTTATAGGATGTCCAACAAAATATAGGGACCAAAATGCAATTTATAAAAATTGGAGCTGAATTGGACAAATATTTTCGAAAATTGCAGAAATGACCCTAAATTATTCTGGACTTATTTATAACACTTGGTAAAGTTCTAAAATAACCCGAAAATTATTCTAGACTTATTTGTAACATTTTGAAAAGTCATGGAATGTCCAGAAAAATTTAGGAATAAAAATTGTAATTTTTTTTAAAATTCGAGTTGAATAAAAAAATATTTCAAAATTTGCACAAATGACCCAAAACTTTTCTTGTTTGATTTTTAACACTCGATAAAGTCCCAAAATGACCCGAGAGTCCAAAGTCCGAGTTGTAACTTTCATCAAAGTTTGGGAATGACCTAAATCATTTTTGAAAATATTATTTTTTTATTTGACCGAAACAAACCCATAACTTTCACAAATGTCTAAAATGACCCCAAAGTTATGTCTAACTTAAAATCGAGTACGATTCTTATATGAAATATAACTATTAATACATAACATCGATAACATAAACTTTATTAACATTAGGAAATGTAAATACAATATTGAATACGAGAGAGATATACCTAAGTTAGTCGGAGTTTAGATACCGCACGAGGAACCAATACCAATATTTCTTTCAATTTTTCTCAAAAATTCCACTAGATCATTCCATAGCCCTTTCTTTTCTTCAACCTTTTTACGTTGGATTGTTCATGTTCTCCACAACCTTGCAGCATGCAGGCCTTGCAGAGGTGGTCGAGCGAAGCAACGAATGACGGGAGTTGATGCAAAGTGGTCGAGCGAAGCACAACACCGAGTACAACACAGCAGAACAACACCACGAACTGGACGAAGCAGCAGCAGCACCACGAACTGGACGAAGCAGCAGCACCACGAACGTGAAGAACTGGAACCGTGAAGATATGGAACTTGGCTGCGGCTTGGAGTAGGAGCGTGAGGTGGGCTCTCGTCCGAAAACATACCAAGCAGTCTCTTGAAGGAGTTGATCTCTCCTTTCCCTTTTCCTTGTCGTTTCACTCCCCTTAAATGAAGAAGATGACTCCCATTTAAATTGTCGTGGCCCCATTTCTTTGTGTGTTTTTATTTATTAATATTTCATTTAATAAAGCATGGACAAAGTATATGGGCTGGCTTGCATGACTCACTTTACAGGAGTGATTTGTGGCCGAAAGTTACACTAGTATATATATATATATATATATATTTGTTTTTATTTTTATCTCGATTTATCTCGGTTCGGTTCCATGCGTATGGTATTTTGACCCCAAGCCAAAATCAGGTGTTTACATCTCCAGTTGCCTTTTTTGGTGTTGTTCTGAACGCCCATAAGACGTTTTCTAATTCTTCTGTCCACTTTCCTCCCAAGGCGTCTAGTCTTTTCTTCAAACCATTCAAGACTGTTTTATTCGCAGCCTCCACCTGTCCATTAGCTTGCGCATGTTTAACTGGAGCATGCCTATGGTCAATTTTCAATTCTTCACAAAATCACTTCATTTCTTTTCCAGCAAATTGCGGACCATTGTCACTGACCAACACACTTGGGATTCCATATCAGGACACAATTCTCGATTTAATAAATTTGATAACTTGAAATTCAGTGGTTGATGACAACGCCTTTGCTTCAATCTACTTCGAAAAATAATCAATTGCCACTATTATATAGGTGCGTTGCTTGGATTTTGGTAACGGTCCCACCAAGTCGATTCCCCATTGTGCAAACGGCCATGATGCACACACACTAGTAAGGTTTGCTGGTGGACGCACTATCTTTGGGCTATACTTTTGACATGATTCACATTTCATAACCAAAGCAGTCGCCTCTTGATACATTGTAGGCCAGTAATATCCTTGATTTAGAATTTTTCTCACGATTGACCTCGCACCTTCATGACAGGCTGCATATCCTTCATGTACTTCCCTTAAAATGGTAACAGTTTCTGGATGAGCGACGCATCTGAGATATGGCGTGGAGAAACCTTTCTTATACAGTAAACCATCAATTATTCGAAAGCTGGGTGCCAATCGAATAATTTGTTTGGAATGTGCTTCACCAATAGGGAGTACTCCTGATTCTAAATAAGCTCGGATAGGCGTCGCCCAATCAACAGTAACATTGATGTTTGCACAATAAAGGCTAACACATCCCCCATGGTTTGTTTCTATAAAATGCACCTGTTTGGGCGTCGCCTTCCATGCGTATTTGCTTAAAGCATCTGCTTCTTGATTTGCTTCCCGCGGAATTGCTTCAATTTGAAATTTATTGAATCCTGCTACCAACGCCATAGCCTCCTTCCAATACAACTTCATTTTCTCACCTTTAGCCGTATATTCCCCCTTGATTTGATTCACCACCAATTGTGAATCACAGTATACCTGTAAAGAGGCGACGCCTAATCCTTTGGCCAATCGTAATCCTGTAACCAACGCCTCATATTCAGCCTCATTATTCGTAGCCTTGAAAGTGAGAACTAGGCCGTATATTAATGGTGTTCCTCCATCTGGTGGTGTTAACACTAATCCTGCCCCCGAGCCGTCGACTGATGAGGATCCGTCAGTATGAAGTATCCAAGGATTTTCTTCTTTTTCTTTTTCTTTAGGCGTCGCCGGTTGAGGACATGTGGATTCCACAATGAAATCTGCCTATGCCTGACCTTTAATGGCGTTTCTAGGAGCAAATTCTAAATTTGCTTAACTCGATAGCCCATTTGACCATCCTTCCTGAAGCATCTGGTTTTTGCAGAAAATGTTTTAACGGTTGATTTGTTAAAACTGTAATTTCATGTTCATGGAAATAAGGGCGTAGCTTCCTTGCTGATACTACCAACGCATAAAGGTACTTCTCAACCTCCAAGTAGTTTATTTCAGATTTGGCAAGTACGTTTGATACATAATACATTGGCACCTGGCCTTTTCCTACTTCGTTGACCAACACCGAACTTACAGCAACTGGTGTGATACTTAAATATAAGGAAAGAGCGTCGCCTTTGGAAGGCTTCGCCAAAGGTGGAAGTGTCTTGAGGTGCTTCTTTAGATCCTGAAAAGCCTGCTCACACTCGAGAGTCCATTCGAATTTCTTGTTAGCCCTCAACACCTGGAAAAAGGGGAGTGACTTGTCGCCTGCTTTTGCTAGAAAACGACTGAGCGCTGCCAGCCTTCCATTTAAGCTCTGTACCTCCTTGTGACAAGTCGGACTTCTCATAGCCTCAATGGCTTCCAGCTTCTCAGGATTGCCTTCTATTCATCTTTGGCTCACCATGTATCCCAGAAACTTCCCTGAATGAACGCCACCAACGCATTTTGCCGGGTTCAGGCGAACTTGGTGAAGGCGCATCCTTTCAAATGTTTTCCTCAAGTCTTCAACATGATCAGCACTCTTTATGGATTTTACCAGCATATCATCGACATAGGGTTCCATGGTGACGCCTATCATGCCATCAAAAAGCTTGTTGATCATTCTTTGATAAGTGGCTCCTGCATTCAATAAACCAAAAGTCATTACCGTGTAATGATATATATCACTATCCGCATAAAATGCTGTGTGCTGAGCGTCACCATCCGCCATTTGTATCTGGTTATAACCAGAGTACGCATCCATAAAGCTGAGCAATTCATGACCTGACGTGGCGTCGACCAATTGGTCTATCCTAGGTAAAGGATAAGAATCTTTTGGGCACGCCTTATTCAAATCGCGATAGTCAATACACATCATCCATTTCCCATTGCTCTTCTTGACCAACACAGGGTTGGCTACCCAGGTTTGAAACCTGATCTCCTTCACAAATTTTGCCTCTATCAAATTTCCGACTTCTTGCATGATAGCAATCGCCTTTTCTTCGCCAACAAGGCGTCGCTTCTGGGCAATAGGCCTGACCTTCAAATCCAAATTGAGCTCATGGGTAATGATATCCTTGCTGATGCCTGGCATGTCGCTAGGCTTCCAGGCAAATAATTCCTTGAACTCAATGAGAAGCATCGAAAGAGCGTCCGCTTCCTTTTCTCCAAGCGTCGCTCCAATTTGCACTTCTTTGCCTACGCCATCAATCTCCACTTTCTTCAACCCCTCAACTGGTTGAGGATGACTTCTTTCTTCCCTGGGATCTTCTTCTGTCTGAATCGCCAAGGATTATTTTTTCTTGATATGGCGACGCATGGCCTGGACATAACAGCTGCGCGCCGCAGGTTGATCTCCCTTAACGACCCCTACACCATGGGGTGTAGGAAATTTCAGCAACTGATGATATGTGGAGTGTACCATTTTGTTTGGGTTCAATGTCGAACGACCCAAATGGCATTGTAAGATGCAGGCGCGTCCACCACAATAAAAGTGATGTCGAAACTTAATGCCTTCCACCCTTCGCCCAAAATGACTAGCAAAGTTACTGCTCCTACTGGATAGGTGGTGTGTGAGGCGAAGCCCATTAGAGGGAAATTGACCTTTTTCAGATCTTTTTCCTTTCTTCCCATTCGCTTGTATGCATCCAGGAATAGGATATTAGCTGAACTCCCTGAGTCCACCAATATCCTCTTCATGTTGAATCTGTCGACGCTCATTGTGATTACCAAGGCGTCATCATGCGGGGAAGTGACATGTCCCATCTCTTTTTTTGAAAAGGAAATGATCACTTCCTCTTCTTCCCTAGGGCGTTTTCCTAGCTTATCTGTTCCTGACATTTGAGAGGCGTATCCCTCCCTTGCTGAACATGTCTCTCCTCCTGAGGTGAAACCTCCACTAATCATGTTCAAATCCTCCATCCTGTTGCTAGGTCCTGCTGCATTTTGTACGTTTTTAGGCGACGCCTTCCATGGACTCCTACTCCTTTGGCGTCGGGCCAAGAAGTTTTTTAAGTGTCCCTGCTGGATTAACCTTTTAATATCCTTTTTCAATATATAACAATCATCCGTGTGGTGGCCCTTACATCGATGGTATCTGCAATCATCCGTTAGGATTATTTCCCATAACCGTATCCGGCTTTCGTGGTGGTGGAGGTGTCACCCAATTCTTCTTTTCCATCTCTATCAAGACAATGGAGATTTCCCTATTTAAGGGTGTGTAACTCTGTAAAGTTTCTCTAGGAGGTCTCGGTCCAAACGAGCGACGCCTATCCTCATGCCTTCGGTCATCTTGTGCTGGCTTCGAGGAGCGTTGCTCTGTCCTTTTTCCTACCGCATGCTCCTTTTTGAATGCCTACTTGCTAACCTTCCTTCCTTCTCGTGCAATTTCTAAGTTTATGTAATACTTGACTCTGTCCGCCATTTCTTCAACAGTATTGACTGGTATGACGCTCAAACTGTCATACAAAGTCGAACCCTTTGGGACCAATCCTCTTATGAAAGCGCGAATGGTCTCTCCTTGTGTGATGGTTTTGTCAATTCCAGCTAATTCCCTGTTGAATCGGGAATAAAAGCCGCTCAGACTTTCCTCCCATATTGTTTGGTATGATCGAGCGTACCCACACTTTTTAGTAGGCGACGCCCTCCCATGTATTGTACGATGAACTTGTTCTTCAATTCTCCTCATGATTTTATTGACGCCTTGGGGAGATTGAAGAACCAATGCGCAGGAATGTCACCCAAGGTAGCTGGAAAGAGCAATGCTAAATGCACTTCCTCGCTTGTTCTTCCCAACAAAGAATTTTCATGCCTTTGTATGTGGAAGACAGGATCAGTATCTCCATTATATGTATCTATTCCAAAAGTCGGCTGCACCTGGGCTGGTAGTGCAACTGACAATATCTCTAGAGTGAACGGATGCGTCGACCTATCTCGTAGGTGAGGCATGGTTCGATTCTTTTGTTCCTTTAGCGTTTCGATGATGAGTTCTTTAACCCTTTCTTCGCTCAATGTCCCCGGTGCAGGAGTTGTTGTTACAATAGCGCCCGCCGCGACCATACTTGTAGGAGGAAATCCCTCTGGCGGATTTCCTTGTGCGTCTCTTGGTCTTGATGTAGCTTCATGCACTGCCTGAGCGCTCGCTCTTTGAGCTTCCCGAGCAGCTGTTCTTTGATCCCTCTGTCCAAGAGCTCATCGAGAGCCATCATGAACGCTGGTGTCAGGATGAAATCTGTAGCTATCACCACGCGTCGAGGCGGCACCCTTACAACCGACGAGTCTGTACGAGACTGCGCAGGTCTTGGTATGTCATTGTCATATCTTTGCTCCTCAGGAACTGTCTGTTCCTCAGGAACACCTTCTTGTTGAATAGATCGAGGCGGCAGCATTTGTACTGGTATGTATGATGTCTGTCCCAAATGTTGCTGCAGGTTTTGGAGCGAATCCTCATCATTCACTTCACGAATGATTTTTGCTCGTGTTGCAGGTAGAGCCATGGCTGGCTTTTGCTCAATGGTTCCCACAGACGGCGCCAAAGTGTTGGATCACGTACACCATATTCTCCTTCCAATGTTCGCTCCGTAGACCTGCACAAAGGAAAGCCCGGGATGTCCCGTTGTTTCCCCTCCGATGACAAGTCAGAGGTTCGTTTATAATGTGTGAATGTAAGGTTTTGTATCAGAGAATAGTTAACCTCTAATGAAGGTAGTGATGAGCTATTTATAACATTTCATACATGTAACCATGGTTAGGTCAGAGCTTACCCTAGTCATCCTAGTTGTTCTCAAGCGAGTTGACCATAGTTACTTTGCTGAATATTCGTTTTTAGTGGCTACTCCACTGTAGACTATCCTTTGTATTTGTTTAATCCTAGGCCTGCTAAAAGCAACCGGCCTAAGTCGTAGGTGTGCAGGCGCACCATCTAAGGTGGCAAGTGAATGTAGTGTCATCCACTGAAACGGTCCCTTCTGGCGCATCCCATTTAGGCGACGCCTTAATGGGTCTGTCTTCAATGGTGACGCCTCTGATCCTGTATGATATAGGCGACGCCTTTATGTAATTAGGCCTTGAAGAGATAAAGTCCAAAATGCTTATTGGGTCAAATGTTGATCATAGCCCAGTTCAATATTTATAACCCATCACCCTCCTAGCTGCAATAAAACCTCAACAAGGTTAATTTCCTAATGACATCATTACAACTGGGAAAAATATAAAAGAAGTCAACACAATAAAGGCGTCGACAAATATACACAAGACAAAATAATGAAGAAACTTTTAAATTTTTTTGATCATATTAATAAACGGTAGACATGCTTACAAGATTCAACTGCACACAATTGGGAAAAAAGGCACAACGTATCTATATATAAACTCTACGATGTTGCGTTATCCAACAATGATATGTCCTGATCCTCTTCCACGGAATCGTCGCCAAATTCATCTTAAGTTTTCACTTGTTGAGCTTGGGCCTAGGCCGTCGACCTCTCCTTCCAGCCCAGCAAGTGAACCATGGTGGGTAATTGGTTGAGGGGTAATTGGGTGTTTACCAATTTTACGTGGGCTAGATAATTTTCAAAGAGGTTTACTATTTTTCCCGACAGGTACGTCTCTACGGCGATGCGTGGGAACTTTCCCAGTCGTCTTAAACTCCTCATTGACGTAGGAGGGGAACTTCTCCTCTAGGAGCGCCGCTTTACGCTTTCCTTCCTCAGCCATGTTCTCAACTTGCATCACCTGCAGCTGTGCCACCTCATCTACTTCTGCAGAATGGTTCTTCGAAAGTTCGAACTCTTTGGCTGCCACGTTAAGCTTATAGAAACGGTGAGTATAGTTGTCTTATAGAAAGGTCAGCGAAGGTATGACCTGGTTCGATAGTTGCATGGTGAATGACGCCAATCGTAGATGAAAAGGGAGGATCTACAATGCAAAAGAATTATCAGGTTATGCTTTTTAAAGTCTGTACAGTAACCAAGGTGAAAACAAGACTTATAGAGTCGACACAACGAAGGTATTTTCAAATAGAATCTTCCTCGAATTTTGCTCCACTCGATGCTCGCGCAAAGATATCGTTAGTGTAAATCAATTTTTGCTATAAGAACCAAGATGTGATTTACTGTAGAAAATGCTGCATCTTTACTCTAGAAAATTTGATGCATATTTGTTGTTGAAAACACTGCACCAACCTTGTAAAATTTGTCAACAAACTCTTGTAAACTTTGTCAATAAAGTGCTGCTATGTATTAGTGTAAATAGGTGGCTATGTTTGTATGTTTTTGTTATGAGAGTTGTATGAGAGTTTTATAAGAGTTTATGAAATTTTGTTTAACACATATAAGATTTTTATTTGTGTTCTTCAACTCCATGGTGAATATGATCTTCTTTGATTTCTCTTGCTTGATGAACAACAGTGACATCAGAGCTTAACTTCTTGAGGGATCTGTGGAGAAAATATTAGTCTGTCTTCCTAAGAGATTTGAAGCAACCATTGCTTCATTGTAGAACACCAAGAACCTGGCAACTCTAAAATTGGTAGAGCTCCTTAGTGTTCTTCAAGCTCGAGTGGAAAGAAGATTGATGCGTGAAGAAGGAGCAATTAAAGGTGCTTTGAAGGCCAAGTTGCACTTAAACCAGAAGGGTAAGGAGACAGAGTGGAAAGGCAAACCTAATTCTAATGGTGGTGAGTCAAGTGCGGCAGTGAAGGGCCCAAAAGGAGGAACTATTCCTCCTTGTAAGAATTGGGGGTAAAGAGAACCATTTTTACTACAAATGCTGGAAGATACCAGACATAAAATGCAGGAGGTGTCCGAAGATGTGGCACGTCGAAAAGATTTTTCCTGAAAAGTACAATCAACCAAAGAAAAAAACTCAAGCTGTTATACATGAAGAAGAGGACGAGCAGTTGTGTGCGGCTTCTTGTTTTACTTCTGGCGCTTCAAGTGAAAACTGGTTGGTAGATAGTGGTTGTACTAGTCACATACAAGCAATGAAGGGATATTCAAGGTTTTTGATAGGTTATTTCATCCAAAAGTAAAGATTGGGAATGGAGAATTCATCTCAGCTAAAGGAAGAGACACTGTTGCAATAGAATGCAATTCAGGTATGAAATTGATTGATGAGGTCTTGTTCGTGCTTGAATATGATCAAAATCTACTAAGTGTTAGTCTATTACTTGACAAGAATTTCAAGTTGTTATTTGAGGACAAGAGATGTTTGATCATTGATCCAAATGGCCAAGAGCTTTTTCGAACTAAGATGCAAGGAAAAAGCTTTTCATTGAATCCTCTTGAGATGAAGCAACTTGCTTGTCCCAGTCAAGTTACTTCCACTGAGATATAACACATGAGTTTGGTGCATTTTCATCAAAATGCTCTACAAAGATTGAAGAAGGAGGAGATGGCAGAAGGATTACCTGAGATAGAGGAACAACTACCAATTTGCAAAGCTTGCTTGACATGCAAGACCAGTAGGCTACCATCCAAGGATTCATTGTGGAGGGCAACATCTAAGCTGGAACTCATACATACAGATGTGTGTGGTCCTCAAGCAACTCCTTCACTAAATGGGAGCATGCACTTTGTGATTTTTATTGACGATTTCACTAGAATGTATTGGATTTACTCCATGAAGTTTGACTTAAAAATTGCTGGTGTGTTTCGAGGCTTTAAGGCCTGGGTTGAAAATAAAAGTGGATGTCACATTCAGGTCATATTGTTAGGGTATATGTATAAATACATATAGATTGAGGATCGGTTTAGTGTTAAAGATAGAAGGACTAAAGTGTAAATAGTAAGAAGTATAGGCTATAAATAGAAGAAGGATGTAACGACTTTACTTTACCTTGAAATGATAATCTGATTTTGTTTCTTAGATTGTAAGCAATCTCTCATTTGCTTTCTGTCATTGATCTGAAGATCATAACATGGTATCAGAGCTATTCCTTCCTGCGATTACGTCCGTAGCGAGTTGATTCTGTTTAGTATTCATCTGGATCTCGATTCTGTTCTGTTTTGGTACTCTATCTACAATGGATGAAGGTACTGCGAGCTTCTTCAACAAGAAAGTGTCTAGATTGGAAGGAGAGGAAAACTTCCAGTCTTGGCGGCAGCAAGTCCTCCTAGCTGTTAGAGGTCACAACTTGGAGGCACACCTGTATGGAAATGCCACAGTTCCACCTACACTACCTGGTAATGATGGTGAGCCTATACCTAATCCAGACTATCAGAAGTTTGTTCAAAAAGACAGCTCGTTGGCGTCATGGATGCTGGCATCGGTCTCATCACAGGTAAGTCGTGGCCTGGTAGGATGTATGACAGCTTCTTCCATCTGGTTGAAGCTTCATAGAGATTTTTCTTCAGCCTCTACCACAAGGATAATGCATCTATATGATAGATTAAAGGTGCGAAAGTTACCTCATCAGTCAATGAGGGACTACTTAACCTTGATTCAATCGGCATGCGACAGCTTGGCTAGCTGTGGACATCCGATTGAAGAAATGCAGCAAATCTCCATTATCCTTAATGGTGTCAAGGGACAATTTGATAATGTAGTATCTGTAATTCATGCCAGTAGGAATCCGTATGATCTGGCCTCCATCAGCTCAGTTTTGCTTGATGCAGAAGCTAGATTAGGTGATTCTCTGTTTGACAGCAGTATTTCAGTGAATGTGGCTATGAATCAGCCTTCGGTGATGAAGAATGGAAGCTCATCATCTCAAGCAGTAGAGGAATCGGCTGTCGCGAACAATGCCTTATCAAATAATATGACAGGTCAAGGAACATCACAGCATCAATCGACTCAAGCTAACAACTCATCTTATGGTAATGGTCGTGGCCGAGGTCGTGGGAGGGGCTATGGCTCTAATCGACCTCAATGCCAACTCTGTGGGAAATTTGGGCATCTTGTACACAGATGCTATCATAGATTCAATGTCAATTTCACAGGTGTGACAGATCCTGCAAATGTCAATCAACCAAGTGTAAACCTTAGTTCGTCACAATGGGAAGATCCTGTGGAATTGCATCAGCCTGCTTCCTCTACTCATTCTTACTCATCAAATGTGGCTCAGCCTCAGCAAAATTCTGTATTCCAATCGGCCAGTCCTATGCATCAGTCGACATCTGCTCCTCATCATCAGCCTTCACTCACTCCACATCAGGTGTTTCCTCATTCATCTTATCAACCAAGCTCATTTCAGAATAATTTTCCTTTCTCTGGTCTGTCTGGTTTGCCTGCTGCTAGTGTCATGCCACAGCAACTACCATATCAGCCTGCGTATCAGTCATATCCTTATTCGCTTCATACTCCTTTTGTGCCATCTGGAGCTGCTTCATTTACAACAGGAAGCGTGTACAATCTGGACACACAGTCCATGAATGGAAGTCCTCAGGTAAATTTAGCATCTGTTGCTCCTGTCATTCAAAATGACTCTAGCTGGTTTCCAGACTCAGGTGCTACCAATCACCTGACGAACATGCATCCAAGTCAATTCCAAGCTTGTGCCCCATATTCTGGACCAGGTAAGGTAGTTGTAGGCAATGGCTCTTCCTTAAATATAGCTGCTATAGGTTCCACTTGTCTTCCATCTGTTTCTCGGCCCCTGCAATTGCATAACATGCTTTTTACTCCAGGAGTTACTAAAAATCTTCTGTCTGTATCACAGTTCGCCAAGGATAACGATGTGTTTTTTGAATTCCATGCGTCTCATTGTGTCATCCGTGACTCGAAGACACGGCAAGCTCTTCTCAATGGCCATGAGTGTTCGGGATTATATAGACTAGATTTGAATCAGTTTAGGAATAAGCGTATAATGCAGAGTAGTTTAAATGTCTCTACTACTGTCAATCTACCCTCTGTTTCTTCTATTAATATACCATGTAGTTTGAATTCTGGTTATTCTGAAGTTTCTACTAATAAATCTAGTTTGCCTGATTCTGTTTCAGTATGTTCTGATACTTCTAATAATACAATTGAGATTGTTATTGACTCTCCAAGTAACTCTAATCTACTTACTTCTGATGGTGCATCTCATACAGCAATAGAATGTTTAGTTGCTGGTTTAAAATCAAAAGATTCAGCTCAGCTCTGGCACATGAGGCTCGGACACCCGTCGTCCAAAATTCTCACCAGTTTTCTGAGGCTACACAATCTTCCTATCAAGCATGACATGTCCTTATGTCAAGCTTGTGCCATAGGCAAGAGTAAGAAGCTGCCTTATTCATTATCTAACACTGTCTATGTGCATCCTCTAGAACTGATTCAAGTAGATGTTTGGGGTCCAGCTGTGTGCTCTTCTAACGGTAACAACTACTATCTAAGCATTGTGGATGCATTTAGTAGATACACATGGATTTATTTCTTGCCGAAGAAGAGTGATGTCACTAAATATTTTGTTGAGTTTCATAAACTTGCAGAAAAACAGCTCGGCTATTCATTGAAGGCGGTGCAGTCGGATGGGGGTGGTGAGTTCAAATTTCTTGACAAGTACCTTCCTCAGTTTGGAGTGCATCATAGGATTACATGCCCCTACTCGTCTCAGCAGAATGGGATTGTCGAAAGGAAGCATAGGCATGTGGTCGAACTTGGACTGACCTTGTTAGCTCAATCTTCGGTACCTCTTCATTATTGGTCTGATGCTTTCTTTACGGCATCATTTCTCATTAATAGATTGCCCTCATCTAGTCTTAGGAACGTATCTCCTCATGAGTGTCTGTTTAAAACTGCACCTGATTACTCTTTTCTGAAAGTATTCGGATGTCTTTGTTTTCCACATCTCAGACCCTTTAATAAACATAAGCTTGCCATGCGTTCGGAACCTTGTGTATTCTTAGGCTATTGTACAAAGTATCAAGGATATAAATGCTTGTCAGCCTCTGGACGTGTGTACACTTCTAGGAATGTTACTTTTCATGAACAAACATTTCCTTTTGCTGATTCAAAAGGAAGTTTCTTTACTTCGTCTGCCCCTACTAAGAACTATACATCTACTCCTTTCTTTATTCCATGTGATGCTGGTTTTAATAATAAAGCATCTGAGCTTGATCTGACAGATTCTGTTTCTTTTCCTCATTTAACTCCTCCTCTTGATAGTAGAGATTCTAGTTTATCACCTAATGTGTCAAGTATGCAGTCGATTGAAGCTGTTAACAGGGATCATGATGCAGTGAGAAATAGCTTGCATGATGAGGTGAGAAATGTCTCGCCTGACTTGGATGGTTCAGACAGAGAGGTAAGATGTTCTCCTATTATATCTTCTATTACCTATAGGTTACAAGGGTCTAGTCTTGTTCCAATTAATGATAGACTATCTGATACTTCCTTTGAACCTATTGCTGTTGTTCCTTCCTCTAGTTCCAAATCTGTTGTTTCTGGTAATGTGCATCCTATGGCGACTAGGTCGAAAACTATGGCGACCAAATGTTCATCTAAATGTGCTCATTTGGCGACCAATACACATTTGGCGACCAATCCTCATTTGGCGGCCAATAAACAATTGGCGACCAATACACATTTGGCGACCAATCCTCATTTGGCGACCAATACACATTTGGCGACCAATCCTCATTTGGCGACCAATAAACATTTGGCGACCAATCCTCATTTGGCGATCACATCGAAAACTGACTCCTCTCTTCAAGGTTTACTTATGTCCGTAGAATCAAAGGATGCTTTGGTCAATGATGAGCCCAAGTCTATTCATCAGGCTCTTAATTCTTCTCACTGGAAAGCTGCAGTCGAAGAGGAATTTGCTGCATTGCAAGAAAATAAGACATGGTCGATTGTGGAGCTGCCATCTGGTCGTGTTCCAATAGGTTGTAAGTGGCTGTTTAAGATCAAGAAAAATGCTGATGGTACCATTGCAAGATACAAAGCAAGGTTAGTTGCAAAAGGGTTCTCTCAGAAACCTGGGTTTGATTTTCAAGATACATTCAGTCCGGTTGTCAAAGCTGCTACGGTAAGGATTGTTCTGTCTCTTGCTTTGTCGCACAAGTGGAATCTGAGACAGATTGATATTAATAATGCGTTTCTTCATGGAGAACTAACAGAGGAGGTGTATATGCTCCAACCACCTGGGTTTGAACAGGTTTCGTCATCAGCTGTTCCTCTTGTTTGCAAACTAACTAAAGCTCTCTATGGTCTTAAACAGGCTCCTCGTGCGTGGTTCGAAAAACTCAAATGTTTTCTGGTTTCTCAGCTGGATTTTCATGCATCCATTGCTGATAGCTGCTTATTCATCAAGACAACAGGTAAGTCTTCTGTCTTTCTCTTAGTATATGTAGATGATATAGTGGTCACTGGTCCTTCTGCGTCTGATATATCGGATGTTATTAGTGAAATAAATAAAGTGTTCAAACTGAAGGATCTGGGAAGTCTGAGCTACTTTCTTGGCATGGAAGTAATTGCCACAGATGATTTTTTGCTATTAAACCAAAAGAAATATGTTCAGGAGTTAGTTGATCGTCTTGGTCTGTCTGATGTCTCTGGTTTTGTCACGCCTATGACTGGGTCTTGCCTGTCAAAAACAGGTATGGTGAATTCCTCTAATATGTTTGATAATGTAACGCTTTATAGAAGTACAATTGGTGCTTTACAGCACATATGTGTGACTAGGCCAGACATTAATTTTTCTGTGAACAAGCTGAGTCAGTTTATGCAAACTCCGAGTGTTGGTCATTGGATTGCTGTCTTGCATATAGTTAGATATCTAAAAAATACTATTGACCATGGATTAATGTTTAGGACAAATGTATTTCCAATGAAAGGAATATCTCTGACATCTTTTGCTGATGCAGACTGGGGAGGAGATGTTAGTGATCGGAAATCTATATCAGGTCATTTTCTACTACTGAATGGGAATCCGATAATATGGAGCTCCAAGAAACAAACTGTGGTAGCTAGATCTAGTGCAGAGGCAGAATTTCGTGCCATTGCAAATGCAGTTTGTGAGGTTATTTGGGTGAAGTCTTTGCTCACTGAAATGGGGCTGACTCTCTCTTCTGTGCCCACGGTGTGGACTGATAGCACGAGTGCTGCAGCTCTATCTGAAAATCCGATACAACATTCGAAAATGAAACATGTTGAGATAGACTTGTTTTTTGTCAGGGAAAAAGTGAATTCTGGTCAAGTGTTGGTTAATTTTGTTCCTTCCAATGATCAAGTTGCAGACATATTAACTAAGCCACTAACAGAGAAGTTGTTTGTACCATGTAGGAAAAAGCTGGGTGTGTTCTCTGCTGAAGAGCTGGCCTGTGATAGGATGGCTGTTCATAATTCTTTCTCAGCCTTGTCTGAGGTAATGGATTAGTTCATTCCTTGTCATCTATATGTTGAGGTATCTATAACGTATAGTTGATGATGTGGTTATTCTTGAGTTTATCAGCTCTATGTTTTATGTCTATATGTACTGTGTTTGTTCATACTGTTGGTAGTCAGGAGTGTGCGTTCTATTATATGTCATATCTTTCTGCATATCTTCTCAATATTTCTTGGCTCGTTTATATCATTTGTAATTACTGTTCTAGTATTGAGTGTTGATTAGAAATTCATACTGTGTGTTATGCTGCGAGTAGGCATGTGCTGTCCTCTGTTTGTTCAGATAGTTGTCTATGACTGCCTACTGTTGTCTGATGATCTGCTCTGTGCTGGTTCTATATCTTTGAAAAAAAGAAAAAAAATAAAGCAGAATGCAAAGCATTCAAGTTCTGTTAGTATGATCTTGGTATATATCATGGCTTGATTCCAAAAACAGATTCAGTTTAAAGAGAACGTCAAGATACTTTAAACTGTTTCTTGAGGAAGAAAAGAAAAGGGCTAAAACCCTTCTGTCATGAATAAAAGAAAAGGGCACAACCCCTTCTACCAAGAAAAAAAATCAAATAAAAAAAATATATATATAAGAGATTGAGTAAGCACAGAGTTGGAACAGTGGACAACTGCTTAGGCAGTCTGGATTCTTGATGAATAATCTGGTTGGATATGTACTGCATGTTTGATAGCATATAATGCATATGTGGATTTCTGATAATGCTCATTATGTGTTCAAGCAATTGAGGTGATATATCTGAGCTGGGAAAAGATTGAAATGCATATGCTGAGATATATGGTACTATGATTGAATTGCGTATGATCTGCTATTATCAGTAGGTTCAAATGTTGTAGATATATGGCATAGTTCAAGGATGTTGAGTAATTTCAGGAATAACTGATGTCTATAACTATATGTTGAGATGTTCTCTTCATATAGAAAAATGGCAATGGTATGCTAACTCCAACAGGTGTATAAGCTCAAGGAAGCTCGGACAGCTTGGGAAGCTCAGATATCTACTGGTTGGTGTATCAGATTTGCTGAAGAAATTGAACTAGGAAATAGATCTTGGATGGGGAATGTTAGGGTATATGTATAAATACATATAGATTGAGGATCGGTTTAGTGTTAAAGATAGAAGGACTAAAGTGTAAATAGTAAGAAGTATAGGCTATAAATAGAAGAAGGATGTAACGACTTTACTTTACCTTGAAATGATAATCTGATTTTGTTTCTTAGATTGTAAGCAATCTCTCATTTGCTTTCTGTCATTGATCTGAAGATCATAACACATATGACCTGACAATGGCACTGAGTATACCTCTGCTCGATTTGATGAGTTTTTCAAGTATGCATGCATTGAGAACCAACTTAGAGTGCCCTATTCTCATCAACAAAATGAGGTAAGTGAGCGGAAGAATAGACCCATTATGGAGATGATCAGGTGTGTAATGCACAAGAGGAGGCTTCCAAAGAAATTTTGGGCAGAAGTAGCTCACACTTCAGTATTTTTACTGAATAAAAAAGAAAACTCCTCATGAAGCATGTTATGATAGTAAGCCTAAACTTCAAAATCTTAAAATATTCGGTTGTGTCTGTTATTCCCATGTGCCCTTGACAAAAGTAGATAAGCTGAAAGAAATAGCTGAACCTAGGATCTTTATAGGCTATAGTGCAGTATCAAAAGACTATAGGATCTATCATCCAAGGAGAGGGAAGATTTCATTCAGTAGAGATGTTCACTTCCTTGAAAAAGAGAAATGGAAATGGTCAAATGAACAAGTGGAGAAAGAAGTAACCCTTGACGATGATGAACTAATAGATGATTAATCTGTTAGAGGGTCAAGATCTATTGCTGAGATTTATCAGAGATGCAACCTTGCGGTCCTTGAACCTGGAGGATATGAGGAGGCCAAGATTTATGAAAATGGCTAGCTGCAATGTAGGAAGAGGCCGAGGAACATAAAAGTGATTGGTGTCAAGTGGGTTTTCAGGACAAACTCAATCATGATGGCTCAATCAACAAGAACAAGGCTAGATTGGTGGTCAAGGTTTATGCTCAGATATGGGGAGTTGATTTATCTGAGACATTTGCACCCGTGGACAGGCTGGACACCATTCGTATGCTTTTCTTCATTGCTGGTCAGAAGAATTGGAAAATAGTCCAACTTGATGTCAAGTCAGCTTTTCTGAATGGTGAGCTGAATTAGGAGATCTAAATTGAACAACCTAATGCCCTCATTGTTTAAGGACAAGAACAGAAGATGTACAAGTTGAAAAAGTCTCTTTATGGCTTGAAGCAGACTCACAGACAGTGGTACAACAAAATTGACGAGCATTTGCTCCAACTTGGTTTTGAAAAGAGCCTAAGTGAGTCCACCCTCCACATCTTAAAGGCAGGTATTAATGTAGTGATGTTCCTCCTTGTATGTGGTTGACTTACCTATTACAGGAAGTAATGTCATTCAAATCGAAGAATTCAAGAAGAAGATGATGCAAATTCTCGAGATGACTGACTTGGGAGAAATGTCCTTTTTTTGGGTATTGAGATCAAACAAAGTAATCATGAAATGTTCATTTGCCAGAACAAGTATTTGAAGGAGATCCTCAAAAGATTCAAGATGAAGGATTGCAAAGAAGTGAGCACCCTAATGGTTCTCAAATCAAAGCTGCAAAAGGAAGATGGAGTTGATACAGCAGATGAAAAACTCCATAGGAAACTGATTGAGTACTTATTGTACCTAACTGCAACAAGACCAGACATTCTCTATTATGTAAGTGTTCTTTCTAGGTTCTTCAATTGTCCTAGTGAGATACACATTATGACTGACAAAGTGTGGTAAGATACTTGAAGGGAACTCAATCCCTTGTGGTCAAGTTTGGGAAAATTAAGGACCTCAATTTGATTGGGTATTCATGTAGTGATTGGGCGGGTTCAGAATATGATTCTAGAAGCACTTATGGTTATTGTTTTTCTCTTGGTTCTGGATGCTTTTCCTGGTGTTCGAAGAAGCAAGAAGTGGAGGCACTCTTCACTGCAGAAGCTGAGTTTGTAGCAGCTTTAGGAGCAGCCAAACAAGCCATTTGGGTGAGGAAGATGTTGGAATATCTTGAAAAAGCTCAAGCTGAAAGCACTAAGATTTTTGTGGATAATCAAGCTGCAACTGCTAGATCCCAAAATCCAGTATTCTATCGAAGAACAGAACATTTCAAGGTCAAGTATTACTTCCTAAGAGAGATACAAAAAGATGAAGAAGTAAAGTTGATATACTACAACACTAAAGATTAAGTTGCCGGTATATTTACCAAGTCTTTTCCAGGAGCAGCACCATGGAGGCACTGAGGCTGCACGCTGGAGGCACTGGAGCTGCACAGGCTGAGCACAAGTTGAGTACTGCATCTACACTGCAAAAGCACTGGAGTTGTACTGGGCTTGTACATTGTGGTTTGGACAGTGGCTGAGCTATGGAATGGGTGAATCAAACATGACACGAAGCACAGGTCTGCTCCAGAGTCGTGTGAGGCAATATATGACATGAAGCACAGGTCTGCTCCAGAGTCGTGTGAGGCAATATATCGAGCACATCAGGTGCGTCTGATGTTGTGTGCTGCTATTTATGATTAGAGCTGCTGCATTTGGATTAAACTAGAAAGGGTGACAAATCAATATCTTGGCTAGGAAGTAAAACACTCGAGATGCAGTAAACGTGTTGAATACACGCAGCAAAACATAGATAAAGCAGTAAACGTGATGAAGACACACAGCAAAACATGGCGACTCGAAGCATGCTGAAAATAGAGAAACGAAAATAAAACAAAGAGCAACAATGAAGAGGATTTAGTAACAAGAACAACATTTGAAGCAACCTGGAGAGAACGTTAAACTCTGAGACATCACTTGAAGAACAAAGCACGGAGTCATTCAATGGATAAACGCCACCTCAACAAATAACAAACCATCATAAGACCAGCCGAACTAGAAGAACATAAACCAGAAACCATAAGAGAAGCTGCGGAACAGAAGCACAGAAAACAGATAACAGAAATGCAGAACCGAAACTTCAGAGAATGAACGAAACAAATAGAGAACACATCTGAGTGCAAAAATGAATCAGAAATTCTGCATTAGAATGTGGTAGGAGAGGAAAAACAGAGACGCCAAGTAAACGCAGCAAGCAGAAATCGAGACCGAACTGCATAACGAGCAGATGATCTGACAAGCTTCTGATAACAGCGACTAACACAACAGAGATTTGAAAAACAAGGCATAAAATCAAAAACAACGACAAACGAAAATGCACACAGCAGCAACAAAACAAAGCTTCAATAATAGACACAATAAAATAGAGGTTTAATAGTCGTTTTAGCCAGAGAGCACATCTGCATAGTGAGCAGAGAGTCCCCAGCTGCACGAACAAGATAAAGAAAAACAACAGAGATTAGAAGATTCAAACATAGAAGAGAAGATAATGATAAAGATAACTGCAACGAAAAACTGAAAAACAGAGACGAGAAGGCTCTTTTTGGAGCAGCAGGAAGCAAAAACGAAAAAGAAGCAATAGAGACGAGAATGGTAGCCAGAATGGTAGCCATAATGGTAGACATAATGGTGACTCTAATACCATGTTGGTGTGTTATAGTAAATCAGAATGAAACTCACGGCAATGTGTGTGGCGAGAAGGAAGAACTAAGGGCAATAGTAATAGTGAACTTCATTTGCATTCCTTAGCTTAGTTTGTTACATAGGATAGCGTAGTCTATATATAGGAGTGCTAGGTACTAATTTGGAATTATCAAGAACATTAGGAGTAACCCTAGCATACTCTAAACCATAATGTCTAATACTACTAGAAAGAAGATGGGATACTTGGATGGTATTTAGTACCTTCCAACTGAAGGAGGCATCCATAGTACGATTAACAAATGGCTACAAATTCATTTTTAGTAATTTTAAGTATTTAAGTCATTTTCACGTTACTACCTATAAGATTTGAACATTGCCAATACATAAAAAAAATATATAATATATTAATTATCAAATTATCTAGTTCATCTTAATACACACACAACCAAGCTAAATATTTACAAAAAGTAATAAGATTAAGTATTAATGTCCTAAATCAAATGAGAAGGTTTGACTCTTTAATCTATTAAGCCTCTCATGGTGTGCATGCTTTATTGTAGAGGTCTTTGCCTCCAAAATGAACGTGACAAATTCACAATTCTCAAATTTTTTGAACTTGACCATTGCTATGAAGTATAAGTGGCGGTCCTAAATGTGTTCCTTTCAACCTTGGTCAGTTCTTCCTGATTTTGTTGGATGTTGCTTTGACCCACTTCCATTTCGAGTCATTCCACATATCTGCTTTATTGCTTGAAAACCCATCACAATATCATACTCGTGCTCTTGAATATTCATCTAATTAAGCAGACACGTTAATCATGTATTCCTAAGTATATACATGCAGTGTAAAAATGGTAGAAAGGAGCGAAAATAAATAAATGAAACAAACAATCAAAAACACCAACAAAGAATAACATTCACGTCAAGATTCAAAGCTCTTCTTAACGTCTCTGCACTATCGTGCCTCGATGGAAAGCATAGAGGAATTAGGCAAGTGAACTGCCACAACCTATCGCACTCTCCTTCCTTCCTTCAAACTTTCTGCTAGTTATATACCGTTATTAAGTCATGGGCTAAAACGGGAATTATGGTTGGGCCGAGTCAATAATTGTAAAGTGAGGCCAAGTCCAGCTTATTCTTTATCCATGTCGTAACTAACCCTATATTTGGGCATAGGACTGTAGAAGTTGGAATGCATGAAAAATAACATAATTCTATCTCTATTCTATCTTCTTATCATCCCTTTTTCTCGGTTGCTTCGATTTCCAAGATGGTTCCCTCCTTTGGCCTTATCATCTACTATCAGAGTCAGCTGCCTGCCAAAATAATTACCGCCGGTTGGAAGGGGACCTAGATAGCAGGGAAACTTTCAGTCAACGTTATGCATCGACATGGACACTGCAAAAGAATCTCGCGCGTAGAAGGATGCTTGGGCTGATGCTACTCTTCTGGAGCTCAACGAGCAAATGACCGCGGCCAAAATTCACAATCAGACTATGTTCGACGGTCCTCGAGTAGATGATGGCCTCCATGTCCTCGCAAATATAGAAAAATAAGTTTCTCCTTGGACTAGGTATGGGTGCTTCCATGACAGCTTCTCCTACATCTCCAGGAGTAATCCTTCCGTTCCCATAGCAACAACAGCAACAAGAGCACAGTGAACCACATCATGCCTACCGTTTTGGGAGGATTGACTTTCCACGCTTCTTGGGGAGCATCATCGCGAGCTGGCATTACGAGGTTAAACACTACTTCGAAATCGACCGAACTCCCAATGACGTGAAACTTAAGGTAGTTGTGATACACCTTGAGGGAGAGGCATTGCAATGGAAGCAAGGGTATATGAAGATTCAATCTAATCAAGGCTGAGTTATGTCCTGGACTAACTATGTAGAAATTCTCCAACAAAGGTTCGACGAGGATCTTGTCAGGAATCCCATTTTCGAAATGAATAATCTACACCAACAAGGATCATTTTCAGGATACCAGAGTAGGTTCAATGCGATCATAGAGTGCAGCTCATCAGAAACGTGAGCGAGCGAGCTGTAGTTAGTCAGTTCATTGGGGGACTAGAACTTCAGCTACAGGGGTCAGTGAGGATGCAACACCCACGGAATCTTCAATAGGCAGATGCTATAAAACAATGTACGACGCAATCATGAAGACTCAACCGAGGCAGCATTCGTACGTGAAATACTCGACTGAGTAAGCAATCGCCAACCTCCATGGGAACGTTAGCAAATCATGTTGTCGTAGAAAGTCAAACTGTTCTACATAAGAATGTGAATGTTGGGAATAGGAATTATGTTTTGAACATGGGTGTTTGACTGACCAATAATAAGGAAATAGAGGTTCGATGGACGAAAGGGTTATGCTATTGGTGTGTGAAGCGTTACAGAATAGAGTGTTTGTAAGAGTAAGCAAATTTCTTTTATCGTAGTAGGGAAGAATGAGGCATACGAAACAAAGTTGGAGTAGGGAAGTGACAATGAGATGGAAGAGGTACAGGAGATATCAATTCACGCTATTACGAGAACCATGAGATGCTCGACTATGAAATTGGAAACGGAGGTTAAGAATAGGAGATTGCAAATATTGATTGACTCGGGAAGTACACCTAATTTCCTTGACGAGTCCATGGCCGATAAGCTTGATTGTCGAACAAAGGACATTTCATCGTTGAAAGTTCTCGTAGCAAGTGACAGTGAAATGGCTTGCAACAAGATGTTCAAGGACTTCCAATAGTGTATGCAAGGGAAGCAATTCATGACCATTTTCATCCTCGTACAATGGTTTGCTACACTCAACAATATTTTGTGAAATTTCGGAAAGCTAACCATGAAGTTCGCTCGTGGAGATGAACTATGTGAACTGAAGGGGGACGGAGGTGGATCAATGCACTTGAGAAACATGGAGAAACTTGACAAACTTCTTTCTAATAGGGATGATGTATCTTCCATTCAATTATGTGGCTTGTATCTTCAACGAACCTGGATGACCATCCTATCTTATTCACAACTAGCATGGGAGAAGGAGAGTAATATGGTGTAGGAGTAGCTGAGTTGCTGGAGTGATTCCAAGAACCACAAGGACTTGTACCTACTCGAGTGGTACATCATTGTATTCCCCTCAAAGAAGGTAGTTCGACGTGAGTTCTAGGTCTTACCGGTATCCGGCACCCCAAAAGGATGTGATTGATAAGATGGTTAAGAATATGTTGGCGAGTGGTGTGATACGACCTAGATCGAGTCCCTTCTCGTCTTCGATCATGTTAGTGCAGAAGAAGGAACAACCATGGAGGATGTGTATCGACTATCGGTGATTTAATGATATCACTATTAAGGACAAGTTCACGATTCCGTTAGTGTACGAGTTGTTGGATGAGCTACATGGGGCTTCGGTATTTTCGAAGATCAATCTTAGATTCGGGTACTATCAAATACGAATGGATGCGGTTGATATGTTTAAGATGACCTTCTGAACACATGAAGGGCACTATGAGCTCGTTGTGATGCCTTTTGGTCTCACAAACGCTCTGACAACCTTCCAAGGGCTCGTGAATTCTATTTTTCCGGATTACTTGAGTAAATTTGTAGTTGTCTTCTTTGCTGACATATTGGTTTATGGCAGGGACCTTGATCAGTACTTTCAACATTTGGAGAAGGTGCTACACCTCTTGAGGGATAACTCCTTGGTAACCACAGACACGTTATATCCGGAACGGGTGTGACCATCGATCCAACTAAGATAGACGTCTTTCAATGGACTGACGAAGCTAGGACCGCCTTTGATAATATTAAAAAGACGATGATCACAACTCCAGTGCTTGCCCTATCGAACATGGGTGGGCCGTTTACCGATGAGACCAATGCGTCGAACATAGGGATAGACGCGGTTCTTATTAAAGGAGGTCATCCGCTAGCCTTCATCAGTAAGGGTTTGTCACCTAGACAACATGTATTATCTGCATATGAGAAGGAGTTATTAGCAATTTTGCTCACAATCAAGAAGTGGCATTTCTATTTAATTGATAGACGTTTGGTATTCAAGACGGACCATCATAGCTACACCATTCCAGCATACATGGTTAGATAAGTTACTTGGTTACGATTACGATATCGCTTATAAACAAGGAGTCGAGAATAAGGCAACCGATGCATTGTCACGGGTCCAAGCACCTGAGTTACTAGCCTTAGAAATTTCTTCTGTCTCTTCTGGGTTGCTGTAGAAGGTAAAGCATAGTTGGACACACCGTCAATATTATGATTACTTGATCAGCTCCCTTGAGCAAGGACAAGGGCCGTCAGGTTTCACATCAGATGGATGCTTACGTAGGAGAAAATGGAGTCTAGTAGTCGGGCAAGATGAAGACCTGCGGAAGAATATCCTATCTGTTTTCCATGAATCGCCGATGGGAGGTCATTCCGGCTCCACGAGCACATTACAACGTGTAGCAACTCTATTATATTGGAAAGTCTCAAAGAGGTATGTTCAGGAATTCGTTCGCAATTGCGAGGTGTGCCAACGACACAAGTATGATAGGTCGGCTTCACCTGGGTTACTACAACCCCTACCGGTTCGCCCAGGTTGCTACATCCTCTTCACGAACATATCCATGGATTTCATTACTAGGTTTCCTACGTCGAATGGAAAGAAATTATATTTGTGGTGATTGACCGACTGTCGAAGTATGGACATTTTGCAGTCTTAAGACATCCTTTTACCGCCCAAGTTGTCGCGCATGTCTTTGTGGATGAGATATATCGGCTCCATGGCTTACCGACCAATATAGTAAGTAATCGGGCTTCCATATTGTATAGAAACTTTGGCAAAGAATTGTTTAAACTGCTTGAGGTCTCATTGTGCATGTCCTCCGCATACCATCTAGAAACGACAGTCAAACCGAGGAGGTAAATCATTGCCTCGAGACTTACTTGCAATACATGGACGACGAGAAACCTACCACACATGCTAGGTGGTTATCATTAGCGGAATGGTGGTATAACACCACTTATCACTCGACGATCAAAATGTCCTCGTTCGAGGACTTGTACGGATACCTTCCACCTTTGAATGTACCTTACCTGCCAAATGATTCCAACGTAGAATCAGTGGACCTGTTTCTTCAGAATACGAAGGAGAGTATTAAGTTGCTGAAATTCCACCTAGACAGTGCCCGAAAGAGGATGAGCCAAGTAGCGAATAGAAAGAGGACGGACAAGAGTTTCGAAATTGGTAATGGAGTCTTTCTCGAGCTATACCCATATAGCCATCACTCGATGAAGAAATGGGGCAGTCAGAAGTTTCAACCTCGTTAATATGGGCCCTTCACCTTACTGGACTGGATTGGCAAGGTGGCGTACAAGTTGGATCTTCCGAACTCGGTGTTAATCCACCCAACTATTCATGTTTCACATCTCAAACTTTCTTATGTCGAAGTCAACCATTTCACACCACTACTGTCGGGGTTGTTCAAGGGAAACAAAAAGATACCGCAAGCAATTTTGGCTCGGAAGACGGTTCAGAGGGGAAACATAGTTGCCACGAAATTACTCATTCAATGGGAGAGGTTCGACAAGGACGAAGCGTCATGGGAGTTTCTGGACGACATCTAACACAAATATCTGAACTTTAACCTTGAGGTCAATGTCAGAATTTAGGGGAAGTTCGATATTACGAACCATTATTAAGTCATGGGCTTACCCGGGAGTTATGGTTGGGTCGAGTCAATATTTGTAAAGTGAGTCCAAGTCCAACTTATTCTCTACCCATGTTACTAGCCCTAAATTCGGGCATGGTACTGTAGAAGTTGGCATGCATGAAAAATCATAGAATTCTCTCTCTACCCTCTAAATATTCTGTGTTCGTCTCATTCCTTTCTCTCGGTTGCTTAGATTTCTAGGCCGGTTCCCACTTTCGGCCTTATCACTGCAAATTAACTGTTTTAATTAACCGTAACAAACATAACAAGACAGTAAAAAGCATCATATGCAATCATGTAGTAAGTAATTTGATATGCTACAACAAGAGATTTTATACAACACTTTGCAATCCTATCAATAACTTCATGAACTCTACAATCACTTCCTGTTCTGATATGGGCAAGGTTCAAGATCTAAGTATTCAAGAGCGTTTTATAATAGAAAGGGATATTGATTTTTCTACATATACAAAATAAGCCGATTGAAATACAAGAAATAAAAATAATCTACCTTCTCTGATGCACTTTTACTAACTGTATGCAATCCTTAATCCCGATCAATATATAGGTTAACACAAATCTCTCATCTTTAGGGTAGAATGGAAGGAAATGTTGTTTTTTTGTTTTTTTTACTTAAGACCTCACCTTGACAGAAATAAAATACACTATAAGAATGTGTGCATTCACTATTTCTATAATATTTCCAAATTCAACAATGTCAATAAGGTATGGCGACGCAGTGAAATTACAAATCAAGACAAGATCAACAAATTATCCCGAAAATATGACATATCTAATAATGCCAAAGTTATAGCACACCCAACCACTTATGTTCTTGAGGACATGCAAGACTCAAAATCACGTTCAATGTGGAGCATTTCAAAAACAATAAGCATAAAAAGCAATACTTTCAATGTAACCCTTAATGGTTCAGGTTGTCAACTTAAGGACGAATTGAGATACCAATTTATGTGTCGTTTATTTTTCCTCTCCTAGAGGAGAGCCAACCTTAATAAGGATGATTAATTAAAGGTGCCACTACAAATAAGTTAAGCCAATAAAGATGTCGACAAATATATACAAGAGAAAATACAAAGAACATTAAAAATATTTTTTTATTATATTCATAAAATGATAGACAGGGTTACATGATTTCTCTATACAAAATAGGACCAAAAGTTATACAATAACTACATCTAAACCCTAAACTCTATGACGTTGAATAAGGACGGCATGTCCTGATAAATTCTCGAAAAGGTTTAT
Organism: Chamaenerion angustifolium; assembly: GCA_946814005.1. Lineage (NCBI taxonomy): Eukaryota > Viridiplantae > Streptophyta > Magnoliopsida > Myrtales > Onagraceae > Chamaenerion > Chamaenerion angustifolium. The sequence continues at coordinate 5,907,844 of OX328278.1, read as the reverse complement.
TATCTTGCCTGGCATATGTATGTCGAGGCGAGAAGGTCGAATTTCCCACTCGCCTTGAACTCATCCACTGCCTGGCGAGGAGATTATCCTCCAAGAGCGCCTCCTTATACTCTGCCTCCTCACCCCTGCGCTTAGCTACTTCCAAGGAGTAGTCCAGCAAAAGCTCGAGCTAGGCGTCGCGGTTGATGGAACCTAGGCGTTGACTCCGTGTGTAACACCGAGGTATCGTCTTTAGCTTCTATAAGAGGGGACCTCCATTCACTAGGGGGCCTACTAACACCCTTACTGAAGGGACTGGGGGCATTTAAGGAGGATATGAGGCGTACTTAGTTGATATTTTGGACCTCCTGGCCTAATCTCAACCCCAGTTAATTCTTAGTCAACTGATAAGACTGAATAGGGTACAACCTTAACTCGATGAACAATGAAATGGCTTTTTACTATAATACAACCCCAACTACCTTTGTATCAGGTAATAAATTCTCTGACTTATATACACCCAGCTTTAAACAACCTCTTACTGACTTAGTCATTGGAGGGGAAACCAACCAATTAACCCTGTCTCGCCAAGACGTGAAAGTCAACTGGCGTTCCCGACAGGATCTTCAAGGTTCCAATCAGAGACTAGGTCAAAGAATACCATCCGCAGGCACCACCTTCTAGGGCATCGACCTAGGGTCAGGAGTATGATATGGGAGCTCAGGGTTCCTACCAGCTATCAAGGGAAACTCTTTCCCACGAGATAGTCTTTACCTCTGCTTTTATTGTTGTCCTACAAGAATTCCTTAGGGAAGGGCGACGCTCGCCGGGTCCAGCAGCGGTCCCTCAGTCCATACAATTCCCCGAAGGAAAAAGAGGCCAATTCTAGCCCTCTAGGAGGTGCCTCACATAGAGCATGGACATTTCCTTCGACCAGAGTGGCCGCTCAGCGCACGGCATCGCATTTAAATGCGCATCTACCACTGGATAGCAGAGTTCTTTGTGGACCGAGCTATATATGCGTACAGGCCCATTCCTACACAGGCGACTCTCACCATGAGCCAAGGGCAAGAGCTTTTAAATAGGATATTCAAGGAGCAAAAGGGTACAATAATTCCCATTCCTAGTGACAAGTCATCGCATCTCTTCATAATAGAGCTTATGTTGATCATCCTCCCTCGTGAAGTGATGACCCGAAAAATTCCGGACTATATAGGTGAATGGATCTGGTGCATCATATACAGAAGGACGAATCGTCACTTGTCGGTCCAACTAGTGACGACAATCATTATGTCATGCTCTTCCCAGCGATGCTCTCGGAAGTTGCCTCCTATTTTTAGATTACCCAAGGCGTCGTATGTGAGGGCGAGGAAAATCCTCAAGGATGTCGGATGCTTAGACAAAATTTGACCGCAGGAGGATGAATCCCTGTCCAATTACTATAGTCACTTGAACATAAACCTGACTAAAATCGTCCAGGTTATCCCTAAAGGTAAACTGGTCCGAGCCTTTGGGTACACCTTCAGGGTGACCCCGATGTACATACCTGAGGAGTTGGCTAAATAGGTCAAGGCCTACAATGACCTCGTGTGGGCAGAGGAGCGCGTGAGAGTAGAATGTAACGAACTTAAGAACTTTGATAATGAAGAGCTGATCATTTCCTTTATGTGCTAGTAAGTCTTAACATGGTATCAGAGCCACTGCGATTCTGCAATTCTTCCCAGTTTGTTTGATTCTGTTTGCTGCAATTATCAATGTCTCTGTTCTGTGATTCGTTAGAAGAAATCTCGGCCTCCTTCTTCAACATGAAATTATATAATTTGGAAGGTGAAGAAAACTTACAATACTGGAGACAACAGATTCTTCTGGCTGTTCGAGGTTACAATCTTGCGTCACATCTTTATGGGAATGCTCCTATTCCACCTCGTATTCCAGGTGCTCATGGAGTCGATGAACCGAATTCGGATTACCTCAAGTTCACTCAGAAGGACAGCTCCCTTGCTTCTTTGATGCTGCCATCGGTTTCTTCTCAAGTAAGTAGAAGTCTCATTGGATGTGTGTTTGCAACATCCATATGGAAGAAACTCGATAGAGATTTCTCATCTTGATCAACCACTGCGATAATGCTTCTATATGATAAACTCAAGGTTAGAAAACTTCCTCATAACAGTATGCGTGATTAGGTAACTTCAATTTAATCCGTTTGTCATAGTCTTGCTAGTTGTGGGCATCCAATTGAAGAGATGCAACAAATTTCAATTGTTCTCAACGGAGTAAAGGGCCAGGTTTATCATATAGTTCAGGTTATTCATTCTAGTAGAAATTCATATGATTTGGCTTCAGTTAGATATGTTCTCTTTCATGCAAAAGTAAGACAAGTTGATTTGCTATTTGATTCAAATATCACTCCCAATGTAGCTGTTAATTTCAACTCGGTTGCGAAAAGTAATGCTTCAGGAACTACAAATTCGTCAGGTTCAACTATTGCAGCACCTACATCCTCTTAGTCCAGCTCTGATGATCTTCTTCCTACTTCGGCTGCACCTGCAGTGCCTCAGTCTCAGAACTCCAATTTCTCAAGTTCTGAAGAGGCAGGGGCCGTGTACGTGGTGTTGGGTATCGATAGTGACGGCCCAGTAAGAAAAGGCCTCTAAGGCCCAATAACTATAGAGGGGGTAAACCCATGACATCCGAACCGGATCGGCCCAAGTACAAGCCAAACTTGGCCCACCATCGAGTAATCCAGAATCGAGCCCAAAGTCTATAGAGACGCCAAAGGCTCTCAGACTGCTCGCCATTCTCTACCAAGTCGCGACCTTCCACTGCTCGACATGGGAGTGCTCGCCCCGAAGAGAGCCTTGCCTCTCTCCTCTGGTCCCACTAAACCGTTAATAACAGAGTGGCCAAGATATCCCGCATATCCCGGTCACATATTCACTAAAGATTAGATTTGGTAACTGCAATATCTCGCAGTAACTGCCATATCCCACGATCCGAATCTTCAGCAACTCAATATACATTAAGATATTCAGTTGCCTTTATACGGTTCTATCTCTCTTACCCTATAAATATCCTTGCTTTACATACGTACTTTACGTTTTGAGTTTTATACACACATATACTCATTTAAGCATCGGAGAGGGACCCAGAGGCACCCCCTCTGTTGCGCTCCCCTACTTGCAGGTTCACCGGAGTTGGAGCTGAAGCGTCATCCCAACCTTGTCTGGTATTCAATTCACTGCCAGATCAGCATTCAGGATTTCACGATCCAACATTTGGCGCCGTCTGTGGGAATCGAGCAATTCAGCCATGAGAACTCGATCCCAAAGCAACCGTCGGAATCAGACTAGGGAGCGATCCTCAGATAGCTCTGATTCCGCCGCCGCTTCACCGCTTCAACAGGAACCTGCCAGCCGAGCAGGAGTTAACGCTGTTCCTCTGCGGACAGCCCGAGAACATGTCGGTGATTCAAGACCGACCCCAGCTGCTGATCAAAACGGAGCCCCTGCGCCGCAGACAGTCCACATTGCGGGGCAGAATATTAATTTAACCCCCGAGATGGTCTCCTTGCTGGAAGCCATCCTAGGACAGGCGCGCCGCCAGGCCCCTGCTCCTCAGGAAAACAATCCCTCTGCTCCTAAGGAAAATCACCGCCCTGCTGCCACAGGGCCTTCACCTTCAGAAGCGGCCAATCCTAGTCCTGCTGCGCATCAGGAGGATCAGGAGATGACGTCAGGTCAGCAGTCCCTACCTCCAGCGCACACCAAGGAGCCAGCAGCCGCATATACTGCCAATCCTTCCGGTCCGCCTCCACCCGGAGCCTCTCCCATGTACTGCACTGTGGAGCAGATGGATGACCTCCTCAGCAAAAGGCTCCAGGAAAGACAGTTGACAGTCATAGCTCCCTTCAAGGAGCAGTCCTCTCATCCATTCACCGACGCGCTCGTCGCTATCAAAATCCCGAAGGATGTGGTTGCTCGGGCCATACCTGAGTATAGCGGTGGAGGAGATCCCACCGTACATGTCAACAAGCATGAGGCCTCCCTTCTGGGTAAGTCAAACGATCCCAATCATTTGGCTTTGCTATTTCCATCTACTCTTTCGGGTTCGGCTTCGTCCTGGTTCTTCGGCCTCCCTGCAGGATCAATCGGAACTTGGGCAGAGTTAAGAAGCAAGTTCCTGGAGAGATACATGGGCGAGCGCCAGTTGCTGAAGAGCGTGGTCGCCCTTGACTCGGTCAAACAGCAGCCTGGAGAGTCGCTGTCCAACTTCTACGGGCGTTTTCATCAAAACGTCACAGAATTAGATCGCCGAATCTCGGATGGGGAGATCATTCGAGCATTCTACAGAGGTCTGGATGTGGCCAACAAGGCCTCGAGAAAGCTGCGAAACAGCTATCACGTAAAGGAGATAGAGACATTGGAGGAGTTGGCATCCAGAGCGAAAGGTTTCATAGACCTTGAGCGCGCAAACATCGAGGCTAACCTCCTGACGACCTCGCTAAGGGTAACCCCTGAACCCCGACGCGATGGTAAGAAGGAGGTCAAGAAGGAGAAAAAGGGAAAAGAAAGTAAGCCGCGAGTCGAGTCTCTTCCAGCGCCTCGCCATCCAGAGGTCCCTGAGTACTTCACGCCTTTAAATAGGCAGATCTCAGCGGTACTAGTCGAGATGGAGAGGAGATCCTTGGCGAGGCCACCGATGCCTCGCCGAGGTGGGTTACCCATGGGCAAGGATGTCGAGAGCTATTGCAGATACCACAAGTGCAAGGGCCATAAGACAGACGATTGCAAGATTCTGAAACGAGATATAGAGAGGCTGATTCAGGGGGGAATGTTGAAGGAATTTGTGGCAGGGCGAGACCGAAGTCGAACGCCCCCCAGGAGACATCGTTCACCAGCCCCTGCGGATCAAGCTGAGCCTTCTGGAAGCAAGAGGAGAGTGAATCTGATTGCGGGAGGATTCGGCGCAGGCGGCGAGAGGTCAAACTCCAGAGAGGTCTACGCCACTCAGATCTCTACGGCAGTTCAGTTGGGGAAGCGACCCCGACCTGAAGAAAACATTGTCATCTCATTCTCTGAAGATGATTTGGCACATGTCACTACGCCCCACAACGATGCTCTGGTCATTACGGCAGATATAGACGGCTGTGATGTTGCAAGGATTCTGGTTGACGGAGGCAGCTCGACAGACATCCTGTTTCTGGACGCCTTCGAAAAGATGGGCAAATCAAAACGCGACCTGAAGAGGGTCGACTTTCCGCTGATCGGATTTGCGGGAAGGACAACTTATCCACTGGGGGCTATAACCATGCCAGTGATTTTTGGCGAGGGGTGGAAAAGCATCAAGGTGTCGGTCACTTTCCTGGTGGTCGATTCACCTACATCCTACAACGCCATTATAGGGAGAACCACGATCAACCCAAATAAGATTGTGGCCTCCACTGTCCACCAGAAGATGAAGTTCCCTACTCCGAACGGGATCGGAGAAGTGCTCGGAGATCAGCCTTCCTCGCGGCAATGTTATGTGAACTGTTTACGCAGGAAGAACCAAAGGGAGGCGCTCGCCATCGAGACAGAGGCCGATCCCCGCGAGGACTTGGCTCGACCAGCACCCATGGAGGAATTGGAGGAGGTCGAGATCGATGGTCCGGACAAAAAGGTGCGCATTGGGACCACCTTGAAAGAGGATCAGAAGGAGACCATGACCGCTCTCCTCAAGGAATTCAAAGAGCTCTTTGCCTGGCAGCCGAGCGACATGCCAGGAATCAGCACAGATATTATCTCGCATGAGCTCAGGATAGACCCCTCCATCAAGCCGATCGCCCAAAAGAGAAGATCGTTCGGAACTGATAAACGTTTGGCGATCAGGCAGGAAGTCGGCAGGTTGATTGAAGCTGACTTCGTCAGAGAGGTAAGATTCCAGAGCTGGGTAGCCAACCCAGTTTTGGTCAGGAAATCTAATGGCAAGTGGAGGATGTGCGTCGACTTCCGCGACTTAAACAAGGCTTGCCCCAAAGATTCATATCCCCTTCCAAGAATTGATCAGCTAGTCGATGCTACCTCGGGTCATGAGATGCTGAGCTTCATGGACGCCTATTCAGGCTACAACCAGATCAGAATGCATCCAGACGACGAGGCCCACACTGCTTTCTATGCTGACGGGGACATTCTATGCTACAAGGTGATGCCCTTTGGTCTCATCAATGCCGGGGCAACTTATCAGCGGATGGTGAACCGACTGTTCCAGGACATGCTGGGAAGGAACATGGAGGCCTACGTGGATGATATGCTCGTTAAATCCATCAAAGGCAATCCTCATACCACCGACCTCCGTGAAGCTTTTGAATGCATGAGGAGACACAGCGTTCGCCTGAACCCAGCAAAGTGCGCCTTTGGAGTCAAGTCCGGGAAGTTCCTGGGTTTTATGGTCAGCGAAAGGGGCATTGAAGCAAACCCGGAAAAGCTAAAGGCCATAGAAGAAATGAAGTCACCAACCTGCCATAAGGAAGTCCAATGCCTGAACGGCCGACTAGCTGCTCTTAACCGCTTCCTCTCCAAAGCAAGCGACAAGTCCCTCCCGTTCTTCAAAACCTTGAGGGCCAACCGTAAGTTCGAATGGACGCCAGACTGCGAGGAAGCATTCCAGTCCTTGAAAAGGCATATTCAAACACTCCCAGCTCTGGCAAAACCCGTTCCAGGCGAGCAGCTTTTCCTCTATTTAGGCATTAGCGATGTGGCAGCCAGTGCTGTTTTAATAAGGGAGGAGAATAATGTTCAGAGTCCAGTGTATTTCATTAGCAAAATGTTCAACTCAGCAGAAATAAAATATGTCCAGATTGAGAAGTATCTCTATGCCTTAGTTATTGCTGCTCGGAAGCTGAGACCATACTTTCATGCGCACGACATCACGGTCCTCACCAATCAACCTCTCAAAAACTTCCTGATGAAGCCAGATTCTTCAGGAAGAATGGTCAAGTGGGCGATCGAGCTCAGCGAGTTCAGGATCAAATTTGCGCCAAAAACGGCCATCAAAGGTCAAGCACTAGCTGATTTCATAGTGGAAAGCACGAATAACGGTCAAGCGGAGGCAGAAAACAGGCCAAGTCAGTCAGCAAACGACAATCAAATCTGGGAACTCTATACGGATGGGTCTTCATCAAAAGAAGGCTCGGGGGCAGGTTTAATTCTTATTCCTCCTGAGGGCGAGCCTCTGAAATACGCGATCGCCTTGACATTCCCGGCGACCAATAACGAAGCAGAATATGAGGCTCTTATCACTGGACTCAGACTGGCAAAAGGAATGGGTATAACAGCGCTTAAAGTAAAAAGTGATTCAGAACTTATTGTCAATCAGGTTAATGGCGCCTACGAGGCAAAGGGAGAAAAGATGAAGAAATATCTCGGCATCGCCAAAAAACTAGTTGTGGAAATCCCAAATTTCGCGATTGAGTTTATTCCTCGCCAAGAAAACCAGATGGCAGATTCTTTGAGTAAGCTAGCCTTCGGAGGGGCGACAATCCAGGATGTGCAATTTCTGGAAAAGGCCCTATGTTCAGTCCTTGAAAACAGAGCGGAGGTCTTCAACATTCAAGAACAGGTCACCTGGATGACCCCGTTCCAGAATTATTTGAAAGAAGGCATCCTCCCAGAGGACGAAGGCGAATCCACTAGGATTAGAAGACTCGCAGCCAGTTATCTAATCATCGATGGAGAACTCTATAGAAGAGGTTATTCGACGCCTTACTTGAGATGTGTTGCTCTACCCGAAACAGAAAAAGTTCTTCGAGAAGCTCATGAAGGGGCAGCGGCATGTCATGAAGGTGCTCGTTCACTAAGCAGGAAAATATTCAGACTGGGATATTACTGGCCGACCTTGGGAAAAGACGCAGCCGAATTAACACAGAAGTGTGAAATTTGCCAGCAGTTTGCACCACGATCGGGTCGACCATCGACATTATTATCCCCAATGGCGGGTGCCTGGCCCTTCGCTCAATGGGGAATCGATATATTGGGTCCTTTTCCCATTAGCACTGGTCAGCGTACTCACATTATAGTGGCGATCGACTACTTCACTAAGTGGGTAGAGGCGAAAGCTCTAGCTTCGACAACGGAATTCCAAGTTATCAAGTTCATGCAGGTCAACATATTCTCCAGGTTTGGTATTCCCAAAATACTCATCAGCGATAATGGTCCGCAATTCGTTGGAAAGGAATTGAAATGGCTCTGTGAAGAGTATCACATCGACCATCGCTTCAGTTCAGTACATCACCCTCAAACGAATGGGCAAGCTGAAGCAGCCAACAAGGTTGTCTTAGCAGGACTCAAGAAAAGGGTTCGAGCATTCAAAGGGAACTGGGCAGACGAACTGGAAAACGTATTATGGGCCATCAGAACAACGCCTAAGGCGGCCACAGGAGAAACGCCTTTCAGTTTAGTGTACGGATCAGAAGCAGTAGCACCAACTGAATTAGCAGTGCCTACCCACAGAGTCCTACACTTTAACGCGGAGGCAAATGAGATCGAGCGCAGAACTGACCTCGACTTGGCAGAGGAAAAGAGATGGCTCTCGGAAAAAACACAGGCAAAAATGCGCTTGGCGACCGCTCGGTATTTCAATAGAAAAGTTAGCGCTCGCCAATTTTTCGTGGGGGAGATGGTTATGAGAAGGAATGAATTTACAAGGCTGGACAGTAAAAACAAACTTTCAGCCAAATGGGAAGGACCATACAAAGTAGTAGAGATCGCCGCACCAGGATCCTACTATTTGGAAACCACCGAAGGCGAGAGGTTACCTCGTCCATTTAATTCAGAGCATTTAAGAAGATTTTATGCATAGCTTGTAATCAAACGGATTATGTCAATAAAAGAAAGCCATTCCTTCACAAAGCGTGTCCACTCGAAGCAAGCTGAAGCCAAAAAGCCCTGACGCCAAAGTCAGGCCTCAAAAAGCCCTAGCAACAAAGCTAGGCCAAAAGCCCTAGCACCAAAGCTAGGCCAAAAGCCCTAGCACCAAAGCTAGGCCAAAAGCCCTGACGCCAAAGTCAGGCCTCAAAAGCCCTAGCAACAAAGCTAGGCCAAAAGCCCTAGCACCAAAGCTAGGCCAAAAGCCCTGTCGCCAAAGACAGGCCAAAAGCCCTGTCGCCAAAGACAGGCCAAAAGCCCTAACAACAAAGTTAGGCCAAAAGCCCTAACAACAAAGTTAGGCCAAAAGCCCTAGCAACAAAGCTAGGCCAAAAAGCCCTGTCGCCAAAGACAGGCCAAAAGCCCTAACAACAAAGTTAGGCCAAAAGCCCTAGCAACAAAGCTAGGCCAAAAAGCCCTGTCGCCAAAGACAGGCCAAAAGCCCTAACAACAAAGTTAGGCCAAAAGCCCTAGCAACAAAGCTAGGCCAAAAAGCCCTGTCACCAAAGACAGGCCAAAAGCCCTAACAACAAAGTTAGGCCAAAAGCCCTAGCAACAAAGCTAGGCCAAAAAGCCCTGTCGCCAAAGACAGGCCAAAAGCCCTAACAACAAAGTTAGGCCAAAAGCCCTAGCAACAAAGCTAGGCCAAAAAGCCCTGTCGCCAAAGACAGGCCAAAAGCCCTAACAACAAAGTTAGGCCAAAAAAAAAAAGCCTTAGTAACAAAACTAGGCCACAAAAGCCCTAACAACAAAGTTAGGCCTCAAAAAACCTGACGCCAAGAGTCAGGCAAAGCCCTGACGCCAAAGTCAGGCCAAAAGACCTAGCAAAATGTTAGGCAAAATGAAAGCCCTGACGCCAAAGTCAGGCCAAAGAAAGTTTAGGCGATCACTATCGATGATAAAGCCTGACAAATTACAAATCCCTTGTTATTAGGCCAACACCTCAAAGGTTTAAACTTCAAAGAAGGTAATATCTCTTTGAACTTAGAAGTTTACGCTTTTAAGTGTCAAAAGTATTATCCTTAGAAAGTTTAACTTATGATGGGTCTACGGCTTTAAGGGTCGACGACATTACAAAGCAAGAAAAAAGTGGAAAGTAATTATGAGTAAGATATTGGATAGCTAAATATGTTCGAAGTCGATTAAAGGCTCAAGAATATAAAAGCATTCAATAGAAAAATCCAAGTCTTCGACAAATAATTACAAACCAAAAACAGAAAATACAAAAATGGCTATCTAAAAAAGATAAATACGGTCGCCAAGGAGTTGGGGACTTCAAGCGTCGGAGTTCTCGGGGGCAAGGGTGCTCTGCTCGCCTTCGGGGGCAGAAGTACTGGGCTCGCCTTCAGGAGCAGCCTCGCCAGCAACAGAGGGCGGCGAAGGACGACTCCGCAGGAAGGTCTTCAAAGAGGCGACTTCCCCAAGAGGAAAGTTGGGATCGACCGCCTGGACCTCATCCACCAGGACTTGGAGAAAATCGGCAATCGCCGACCTCATCTCCTTCAGAGCGCAGTCCTCAAACTCCTCAGAGGCTTTGAATGCCTCAACTACGCTCTGGGGCGAAGGGACGGCTTTCAATTGTGCAGTTAACCGATCCCTCTCCTCCTCCAAGGCAATCCCCCGGGCTTCCGCAGCTTCCGTCTGAGCCACCGCAGCTTCTCTCTGGGCGTCAGCAGCGTCCCTTTGCGCCTCGGCAGCGACCCTGCGAGCCTCCGATTCTGCCCCTTGCGCCTGAGCTTCCTTAAGTTCAGCATCTAGGCGAACTCGGACGATCTCTCCCTGATCTAAACACAGGTGAAGAGCGTCAAAGTCCTGAAGAGCGGCAGCGGCTTCAGCCTCCCTCTTCTGGACATCAGCAAGGAGGCGCTGCTCCTTCCTGAGGTATTCCTCTCGGGTATTATCTGCCAAGGCGATCGCTGCATCTGCAGTCGTCTTGATAGTCCCCAATTGCTCAGGAGTGACCCCCGTGCTTCGGTACTGCTCCAGCTCGGCGAGCACACTGGAATACTTGTCGGTGAGCTCCCCGAAGACACGACCAAGAATCACCTCTTCCCGAACGAACTGGCAACAAATATAGAATAAAAGCTGTCAGGACAACAGACAATAAGGGAACGACAAAGAGAGGACTCTACGAAATAAAAGTATGAGATCTTACCAAAGCCACTCGTTCGAAGTGGGACCGAAGGAACCCCTCGATCTGATGAAGTTCCGTGGGAACAATCGAGCGGTCCGCGGGGGGAATTATCCCGTCCAGAAGCCGCATACACATATCCGGGCTGCCCCGGAGGCTCTTCTGGGGAGGATACCCCTTCTTCATAAGGTCCCCACAGGGGACCCAAGTTTCCCGAGAATTCGCTGATTCAAGCGGCTGAAACAAGCCGGCAAGGGAGCAATGCTCATCCACAGGAGCCCTCGATGAGCTGGAAGCAGCATGCCCCTTCTTCTTGGTCCCAGACTCCTTAGGAGGAGCCATGGGCACAGTAAGAACAGGAGGAGCTAAGGTCAAAACCTTCCCCTTGGCGGCAGAAGGACCCTGGGGAGAAGGAGAAGGGGGCACCGCGTCCAGACCCTTCCCTTTATTAGCGGAAGGACCCCCAGGAGGGGGAGGAGAAGGATGTTGGTCGACTTCCGGACATCCCTCACTCCTGACCTTCTTGGAGGGAGGAGGAGCATGATCCCGGACCATGTCGGTTGAGGACTCCTCTGCAAAACAACAAGACAAAATGTCAAAAAACAAAAAACCGCAAAGTATGAAGATATTAAATCTACGAATAACAAAGCAACATACCTGGTTGGCGAAGGTCAGCAGTGGCCGAGGGAAGCACCTCCTCAGACTTCCTCTTGAACGAACGCCTAGAGGGGGGAGGAGGAGAGTTCAGCAATGCCTGGTCGGAGGACAACCCCGCTAATCCCTGGTCATCAAAGAGACCTATCAGTTTCTGGCTCTTGCTTACAACCTTCCCTACAAGTAATAAAGCAAGATAAGAGTTAGAAAATTACCCAATCATTAAAGATTGGCGTGGCTTGATGAATACCCGCCATCTCAAGGGCATTCTCGGTAGTCTCCGCCACTGAGCGGATGGACTTGAACTGAGATGACCGATGCGACCGGTATAGGTCATCAATAGCGTTTCGATCACTCTCTGATAGCTCCTCGAAGGAAGGAGGGAAATCCTTGTCCGGGATCAACAATTTCCAGGGCACCCCCCCCTTATAAAAGAAGTAACACTTCTTATAATTGGAGTTGGTGGTCCGAAAATCGTCGACCAGGCGGACATGGACGTTCCAAACCCATCCCTGAAGGCCTCCCCACTCTGAAAACTTCGGCCAGCGGGATTGGAAGTGGTGAAGGTGGTTTGCCCCTGCTGCCAGGCGGAAGAAACACCGGAACAGGGCCAGTGAATATACCCATTCCTGGCGTAAGCATAGGAACTTGAAACCGACCCACATCCTGAGGGCATTCGGGACAAGCTGTGTGGGGTGAATCCCGTAAAACTGACACAAGGTCTGTAAATCCTCACAGAGAGGAAAACGCAACCCAGCATCGATCTGAGCCGCATAAATGTAAACCTCTCCATCGTGAGGAAAATGCAGACCTAGGCCAGGATATCTAGGAGCATCCTCCACGCTGAAGCCACCGAGCGCCACCACGGTCTTAAAATAAGCCGGCTTCAATTCATTAGGCTTGACGTCTACTCGAACAAATTCAAATATTGCAATGATAAACATAAAAAGCAAAGAACAGCAGAGGACATTGCCAAAGCAGAGCAATAAAAGGGCGAAAGTTTACCTTTTGGGGAAAAAATAGGCGTGTTCAGCTCGGGCCCGTCCACCACCACAGGAGTGGTTGCAGTCCTGCCCAAATCGGTCTGTTCCTCTACTGAAGGGGGAACGACTTCATCCCTGATGGTCAAAGGGACATCAGCATTTCTGGGCATGTTGGCTTTGTTGGCACCCTTGGGAGCCGTGTGCTTGACTCTCTGATTGCGAGGAGCCATGGAAATGTTGGAAGAAGGCTGAAGAAGGTTGAGAAAAGAAAAGGAAAGGATCGCAATGAAGCTCTGAAAATCCAAGAGAGCGGATAAGCGTAAAAGACAGAATACAGAAAATGACGTTTCCTATAGCGACCAAAAGGGGAGTAACCGCCACGAGCAAATCGAAGCGACGCAGAGGAATAATTGCACCCTTTTGGAAAAAACCGAAGCAATGTCAGAATTCCAAGAGACAACGGTTGGCTGGTACAGACAGCTGTCAAGCTACCCTGGGTTTACGGAAAAGTAAATGTCAGGCGTGCCTCAAGTGACCGTTCGATTTCTGGACAACCGTGCAGTTATTAAATGCTAAAATTCCACTAAGGAGACAAGGTGGTCGCCAACGCACTAATAAAGCTTTAGCAGAAATACCTCGGGTAGATAATGATCGCCTAACTAAGAAAGATAGACTTCCATAAGCCTGAGTCACCTCGAGTGATCGCCAAAAGGGAATAAAAGGAAGGATATTCTTTCGGCTTTGAACAGAGAAGGAATCGCTCGCCAAATGAGCTCGAAGTGTCTCAAAGGCACTGAACCATTACCAAAGACGTCACTATCTAAAACCCTACCAGGAAATCAAGCTCGACTGAAGGAACTTCAATCAAGCTTCGGGGGCAAATGTTGGGTATCGATAGTGACGGCCCAGTAAGAAAAGGCCTCTAAGGCCCAATAACTATAGAGGGGGTAAACCCATGACATCCGAACCGGATCGGCCCAAGTACAAGCCAAACTTGGCCCACCATCGAGTAATCCAGAATCGAGCCCAAAGTCTATAGAGACGCCAAAGGCTCTCAGACTGCTCGCCATTCTCTACCAAGTCGCGACCTTCCACTGCTCGACATGGGAGTGCTCGCCCCGAAGAGAGCCTTGCCTCTCTCCTCTGGTCCCACTAAACCGTTAATAACAGAGTGGCCAAGATATCCCGCATATCCCGGTCACATATTCACTAAAGATTAGATTTGGTAACTGCAATATCTCGCAGTAACTGCCATATCCCACGATCCGAATCTTCAGCAACTCAATATACATTAAGATATTCAGTTGCCTTTATACGGTTCTATCTCTCTTACCCTATAAATATCCTTGCTTTACATACGTACTTTACGTTTTGAGTTTTATACACACATATACTCATTTAAGCATCGGAGAGGGACCCAGAGGCACCCCCTCTGTTGCGCTCCCCTACTTGCAGGTTCACCGGAGTTGGAGCTGAAGCGTCATCCCAACCTTGTCTGGTATTCAATTCACTGCCAGATCAGCATTCAGGATTTCACGATCCAACACGTGGCTATACGAATAATCGGCCACAATGCCAACTCAATGGGAAATTTGGACATCTGGTCCATATGTGTTATCATCGATTCAACGTCAACTTCACTGGAGTGAAAGATCCTAGAAGTTCTACTTCTCAAATGTCGATCTTTGCTCCACACAATGGGAAAATACTGTAGAAAATCAATCAAGGCTAATATTTTCATCAGTTCTTAACCTTGTCGAGACTCAACCTATGACCTATACTCCCTATGTGTCTCAACCTATTCAAACCCAAGAAATTCATCCTCAAACCTATGTTGTACCTTCTGCTTCTCCAGGGACTCCCTATCCTTCTGCTCACATGTTTAGTCCTTCTGTTTCTCTTGTTTACCAATTACCATCTGCTTCTTTTATGTATCATTACCCCTTTCCTTCTATGCATGGATCTTCATATACCTCGTCTACAACCAATTCTATCCATGGAAAGGGTCATTCCATGAACACTCAATCTATAATCAGCAATCCCCAAGTTCATATAGCTTTAGTGGCTACAGTTGCGCAGCAGGACTCAAGTTGGTTCCCAAATTTTGGTGCAACAAACCACTTGACAAATGCCTCACCATCATACCTCAATGCATGTCTTCCATACAATGGTCAATGTAAGGTCACAGTAGGTAATGGTTCTACTCTTAACATTTATCTTATTGGATCTACTGTTATTCCTATTGATGCTTCTGCATCTGGTATTGGTTCTCGGAAATTGTTCATTCATAAAAGGTTGTACACTGCTTATGTAACAAAAAATCTATTGTATGTATCTAAGTTCTCTAGGGAGAACAAGGTCTACTTCGAGTTCCGTGCCTCCCATTGTATGATCATAGACTCACCAGTTCTATAAACAGAATATCATTTTTGTTTCTCCTGCTGTTTGTTGTGAGTCTCTCAGTTCCAAAGACGTGGATACTACAATATTTGTTCGCATTGATTATGATAATAAAAGCTCCAAAATTATAACATCTCGTACAGTTGATCAAATTGATTTTGATTGTTTTTTATCTACACTAGAAACCAAGGATTCTACTCACCTGCGCCATTTGCACCAGGGTCATCCATCGAATAAAATTCTTGTAAATTTTTTGATACTTCATAATCATCTTGTTCCTGACTCGTCTATACAATGTGCAACCTGTGCTGTTGGTAAGAGGAAGAAGAAACCTTTCCGTTCATCATCCACAATTTATACTCACCCTTTGGAGCTTGTGTAGGTGGATCTCTGGGGACCAGCAACCTGTTCTTCAAATGGAAATCCACACTACTTGAGTATTGGAGATGCCTTTAATCGATACACCTGGATTTACTTCTTAACCAAGAAAAGTCATGATGCTCAATACTTTGTAGAATTTCACAGAATGGCTGAAAACATATTGAACACTCCCTAAAAGTAGTGCAATATGATGGTGAAGGAGAGTTCCACTTCGTGTCAACATATCTTCCTCAACTTGGTATATCTCACTGAATCACTCGTTCCTTAACATATCTTCCCTACATATTGTGGAATTAGGTTGACTCTGCTAACCCAAGCAACAATCCCTATACATTACTAGTCACATTCCTTTTTCACTGCCACATTTATAATAAATAGACTAGGTTCGTATAGCTTGTATAGGTTTTCCCCTCATGAAAAGTTGTTTGGATGTACTCCTGATTATTCTTTCTTACATGTTTTTGGCTGCATATGTATCCCACATTTAAGGCCATACATTAAAAATAGGGAAAAGTATGAAAAAGATGTAACATGTTTGACCAAGATGGTAAAAGCGACCCAATGTTTGTTTTTGATGCAATATGTTTGGTGTTGTTGGTTTTTGATGAATTCCATTTGTGTCTGTTAACACCGAAAATGCCTTGCACGTGACTTTGTTTTGATGTGAAATTCCTCAAATGCCCCTCACTTCTTCACTGCTATTATATGCAGTTTTCCCTCCACTGTTGTTTAAAGCATTCATTCGTTTAATTCTCCAAGTGTTCCACCCCTGTAGGAATCCCGAAGTGTTCGGCCCCTCCTTATCGGATCTGTTGGTCTTCCAATAACAATGGCACCACATTTTTCAGCCAGCTCTTCACACAGGTTGGTGTTGATTTCGATCGGAGTTGAGTGTGTTATCATGTGGAGAATACTGTAGATAATGTAGTCTGAATTCATCATGTGCCCATGACCATTTACCTTGACGTTCTCCATATCAACCCTGGATTCGATAACATTAGTTAGAATTTAACCAGCTTATGCTTTGGAATTCATCGTCTCATTGCGGCTAAATATCTCATACACCATGAACTGCATGATTCCAGATTGAACAAGAGATTTTCTGTTTGGATGGTATGATAAGATCTTTGCCAGATCTTTAAAAGCTGCACTTTTTGTTAGATCGTTATTACTGCGCACCATGTCAAATGAGCGATCAAAACACGCTCTCTGCTACAAGTATGATTTGATACGTGATAATGATTAAACTTCGGTTAATAATATACTTTTATTTAGATGATTTAGCATTGGTTCCACATATCCATTTTCAGCCATATGCTTTATGTTGTTGGGGTGGCTCTCCAGGTTCTTTAGTATTTCATTTGCCTTTTCTGTAGCAACTGAGTCTACTGAATTGTACTTGTTTGTGACCAAAATCAAAATTTCTCCATTGACCGACCCAATTTTCTTACTTAGGGACCGAGATTTGGAGAGCTCAAGCAAGAACACCAATAATGCGTTCGTTGTTCGGTGGTGACTGTTGGACAACATATTGATCACTACAGATACATATATTGCATTGCGACCCATTTCCTGTACAAGTAAGGTGATATTCTGAACCTGTTAATTATTGTTGTCAGTTTAAAGTATCAGTTACATCTAAATCCATTTTCACTGTCAATTTGTGCTTTGTAGCATTGCTCTATGCAACATATACGAGTTTACACAATCAAACTACTTTCCTAAAATATTTATAAATACTTAAGGCAGCTAATCTATTCTAAGGTACAAGTTTAGTATCAAATATTACTATTGTCTCCATGATTAGCCAAATCACTGAGGAAAACAAGCACACCACATCTCACAATCCGATCCTTGAACCCCAAAAACCTAGCAATCAAATGCAACATTCCCATGCTATAAACCTAGACCTTATTGCAATCTTTCTCTTTACAGACACCTTAGAGATCCTTCAGTGCTTCAAGTATCACTTTTGAAGAACTTCTAGAGGAAAGTACTATCGATGCTGCCTTGATCCTTCCCACTTCATTTCTCTCCTTGCACTCCTGTATTGTCTTCTTTAGAGCAACATTCGTGCTCAAAACTTTGCCGAACAGCTTCTGCCCTCTTATTGGGCATACAATTTCTTTAGGATCCTCAAAGTTTTTCAACCACTCTACAATTGCTTCCCTCTCATATGTAATCCACTACCAACCGTAACGGGATCATCCATGATGTTTTTAGTCAGTGGACAAAAGAACACATCATACATCGGTTCTATGAATTTGTTGGAGGATCTGGTCATCATCATGTGTTTCACTGGATGAATCTCTGAGCTATTAGTCAAATCAGCATACTTTTGCCCATAGCTGACCTGCAGATTTTCCATTGAGACTTGGATGTCAATAGAGTAAAGATCCATTTCTGTTTTTGATACTTATGTAGTGACATTTTGAATGTTTTCCAGTAACTTATGTACCCTTTCTCTTACGTCCTGTAGAGACTCAATCTCACTGTTGTGTTGTAACCGGGACCTACTTGTGTCGATTTAATTGTTCTTCATCTCATGGGATAAGCTTCTCACTATAATGGCAGCAAATTTGTAGCCTAAAAAAGCTGTCAGTGGAATCGAGCTCTGGTCTCCTCCAACATCTCTGATCACCCCCTCGAGCTCTGATATAATGATTTTGACCTCACTATCTGAAATTAGTGCTTCATTCTCTTTACATTTGGTGATCAAGTCTTTGGCCAAATCAATTTTTATAGCGACTAACTACAAAATCTCTACTATTGTGTCCGTTTGGGTGGTCTCAGCCATCTGCAACTCCATAATTGCAGGTGAACCTAGGTACATGTAACAACCAATGGTAATGAAGCTCTCCTTCTCAAAATTTATGCATAATGATGAGGCAACAAGCTCTCCTTTGGGGAAAAGAGATCGGTTCAGTTATTTGCTAGATGGAAAGGTTTCAAGGAGGAGATAGGTGGACACCGATTCAGATATTGGAGGGAAAATAGGACGAGGGTAGTTTCAGTATTTTCAATTTTTGTTTTTTTAACGTTTAAAAAATCAAGCACATCAGCTGCATGTGTCCAATTTAAACGAATATATTGACGGAAAAATAAACGTTTCTTCAAAAACCAACAGAATGAAACATAATACATAAAACACCCGCGGTCGAAAACAAGTTCCACCAGTTACCAATTTTGTCAAACATGTTACATCTTTTTCATACTTTTCCCATAAAAACAAGCTTGATCTTAGATGAGAACCATGTGTGTTCTTAGAATATTACTCCAAATATAGTGGATATAAAGACTTATCTGCCTCAGGTCGGGTTTATACAACTTGAAATGTTGTGTTTCATGAATGGACATTTTCTTTTGCTGATACTAAAGCTAACTTTTTCTCTTCATATTATCCTAAACAAAACTATACATCTATTCCATTCTTCTTACCATGTGACTCTCAGTTTTCGTCTTTTATGATCAGACTATGTAGTATGGACTCACACATGCTACATTTCCAAATATCACACCTCCTTCTGTTGTTCCAAACTCGTATTCTTCATCTCCTATAATGTCTCATCCTTAAGTGTCCACAGTCCCTGTTGTTCTTCCCTTATGCTCTCCCAATACCTCTTCTAGTTCTCAAAATTATGTTCAAGAACAACTCTCAAGTTCTACTCCAAATGACCAATGTCTACAGGATATTCCTATATCCTCACATTTATCTCCTTCTCCTCCTACCATCTCATATAGAATGCAAAATTCCAATGTTATTCCTATAGTCCATACTACGAGCCCTTCATTACCTATTTAAATAGTCTATGCCCTATCTTCTACAACTAATTTTCACCTATGCAGAATATAGCTAAGACTCGAGCTGGTCAAACCCCCACTCTTCAAGCTCTTCTGGATGCCCTGGTCCATGAAGAACCCAAATCCATCTATTTAGCTCTTCACAACCCTTATTGGAGAGAAGTTGCTGAAGAAGAATACTCAACCCTTCAAATCAACAACACCTGGTCTATTATTGAACTCCCTCCTAACCGGATACCCATTGGATGTAAATGAATATTCAAGATAATGAAGAATGCAGATGGCTCGATTGCTCGCTATAAACCAAGTTTAGTTGCTAACGGTTTCTCTCAAAAACCTGCCTTCGCTTTTCAGGAAACATTCAGACCTGTTATCAAATATAGTACTGTTCATGTAGTATTATCTCTTGCTCTATCTCACAAGTTGAAGTTGCGTCAAATTGATATTAAGAATGTGTTTCTTCATGGTGATCCAATTAAGGAAGTGTATATGATACAACCTCCAGGTTTGTAAACTAAAAAAGGCTTTATATAGTCATAAACAAGCACCTCGTTATAAACACCTTATATTTCAGAGTTTCAATAGTTGATAGTTGTCTTTTCATTAAACCCACAAATCAATGTTCTGTTTTCCTATTAGTCTATGTATATGATACTGTGGTAACTGGTCCATCCTCTTCCATAATGGGCGAAGTAATTCATATTATCAATAATGAATTTAAACTCAAGGATCTAGGTAGCCTGAGATATTTTTTTGGGAGTGGAAGTTACATGAACTGATGTTTTTTTCTTATTGAAGAAGAAGTACATCCAATATCTTGTCAACAAGTTGGGACTTGCTGAATACTATGTGTTTCCCAC
Organism: Chamaenerion angustifolium; assembly: GCA_946814005.1. NCBI lineage: Eukaryota > Viridiplantae > Streptophyta > Magnoliopsida > Myrtales > Onagraceae > Chamaenerion > Chamaenerion angustifolium. Next base: position 5,887,755 of record OX328278.1, on the reverse strand, counting down.
ACCCATGATAGGTACATGTTTGTCCAAAGTAGGTCTTATAATTTGTGATGACCAATTTGATGATGTTACTCTGCAAAGAAGCACCATTGGAGATTTGCAACACATTTGTGTAACTCGGCTAGACGTAAACTTCTTTGTGAATAAATTAGTCACTAGAAAGTTGTCTTACACGTTGTGAGATATCTAAAAGGCACCATTGATCATGGTCTTTTGTTTCGCAGCAGTTCATTTCCTATCAAATACATTGTTTTAACTTCATACTGTGATGTAGATTAGGGTGGTGACATTGTAGATAGTAAATCAATGCATGGACATTACCTGCTGTTAAATGGCAATACAATCATATTGAGTTCAAAGAAGCAATCCGTTATGGAAAGATCAAGTGCAGAGGCTGAGTTTAGAGCAATGGACAATGATGTTTCTGAAATCATCTATGTGAAGTCTCTTATCATAGAAATAGGACTTCAATTGTCTTCATTTCCTACTGTCTGGACTCTGGACATCTTGAAACATCTAGAAATTGATTAAGTTTTTGTGAGAGAGAATGTGAACTCTTGACATGTTTTAGTTAAGTTTGTTCAATCTAGTGAGCAAATCGCTGATATACTCACTAAGTTATTAGCTGAAAAACTGTTTGTTCCATGCAAGAAGAAACTAGGAGTTTATTTAGTTCATGAGCAGAAAATGGATAGCCCCATGTCTACGCCTGACAAACATGATTCAGAAGAGTAATTCCGAGTCCTATCTTCTGTGTTTCGTAAGCTAAGTTAGCTGAACATTCATTATGCAACTATGAGATCTATTGTTGCTCAGTACGTTCATCACAATTCATTTTGATCAACGTGATATATCTATAAAATATTTGTCATATTTGAATCTACTGAATAAGCATGATTCAGTATCATTTTTGCACATTCTTCTTCATGTCATCTATATCTGTTTTTGCACACATAGCAACATGTTAAGGCTAATTTTGAAGTCATATTTGCTTATTTGAAAGATTCGTTCTAGGTGTTTCACTTCTACTGCATATGTGGGTCAGTTACTAGATGTCTGCAATATACAAAAGTTGTATATGCTGTGAACTCTCTATTGTGATAGAAACTCTGTAAACAGTATATACAAAAAAGAGAAAGTGTGATCATGGATGAATTCATTGGCATGAACATGGCTTGATTCCAAAATCAGAGGTCATTTCAAAGAAAACGTCAAAGCTATTTTGGAATGTCTCCTGATGAAGAAACGAAATGGACAAAAACCCTTCAGTCATTGTTGGTAAGATAAGAGAAAAACCCTCATGTCAATTAAGAAAAAATAGGAAGAAAATATGAAGAAAGTGAGTTGTTTTAGCAGAGGTTAGTAAAAAACGTTCAACTCTGTATATGTGTTTACTCTAGTTAGATGACCGATTATGTGGATGTTGTGTTAGTACAGATGGATACACCTTTATTAGGAGTAGTAAATGTGTTGAGAGAACAATCATTTTGTTACATATGTGTTGAGATTGATCTATATGTATATGATCCAAATCCTGTTAGTCTTGAGTAGTGAATAATGTGCATAGTTGGCAGCATAAATGTGTCGCGATTATGTAGTTATATGAAGAGTGGTCAGATGGGTTGGGTATGTTCATTAGTCACATAAATGATCTCTTGTAGCTGATGGTGTTCTATTCAACATAGCAAGTATGAAGCTCAATAAGTCTAACTATTTCAAAACTCAGCAAGAAAAAGGTTTAAAAGTTGGCAATAAGAAGTTGGATCTTGATTGGGGAATGTTAGGTTATATGTATACTTACATTTGCGATTGAGGAATATTGTAAAAATATAAGGAGGACTAGTTTGTAAAATAATATTTATGTTGTCCTATATATAGAGTAAAATGTAAGGAACTTAACAACTTTGATAATGAATAACTGATCATTTCCTTTATGTGCAAGTAAGTCTTCAACTTAAAATTTTTGTATGCTTTAAGATTTCTAACACATACCAACTGGGGGGGTGTTAGAAAGAAGCCTCGACTGACAGAGAGCGACACTATATCTTTCTCCAATGAAGACGTGGGGCATGTGGCCACTCTTCACAAGGACGCCCTGGTCATTATGACATAGATCGATGGTTCGACGTCAAGAATATACTCCTTGACTCTCGAAGTTCCACAAATGTTTTCTTCTTAGAGGAAATCTTAAGTATGGGGAAATATAGGGCAGACTTAATTAAGGTCGACTTCCCTCTGATCGGATTACATGAAGAACCACCTACCCTCTCGGGGAAATCCGACTCCCAGTGGTTCTGGGCGAAGGGTGGAAGGCCATAAGCACGAAAATCACTTTTATAGTGGTCGATGCTCTGAACTCCTACAACGCAATCTTAGGGCACACCACTTTAAATCCCCACAAAATCGTCGCCTCTACCTGTCACCAAATGATGAAGTTGCTGACCCCCACGGGATAGGCGAGGTAAAGGGCGACCAGCAAACCTCGAAGACGTGCTATGTGAATGCATTGAGACAATGCACCAAAAGGAGACTTTGTCTATCCAAACAGATGAGGACCCCAGGGAACAGACGTGTCACCCTAGTCGCGTAGAGGATTTGGTTAAGGTTGAGATCGACTGTCTTAACAAGATAGTGAGAATTTGAGCGACATATCAAAAAGGACAGCATAACAACTGACTGAATTGTTGATCAAACTCAAAGTGATTTTCACCTAGTACCCGAGTGATATGTCGTGTATCGCTACCAATTTCATCACCCACGAGCTTAACATCAACCATTTGGTATAACCAATGACACAAAGGAAGAATTCAATGGGGAACGAGAAAAAGTCAACCATTCGTTCAGAGGTTGGGTAGTTAGTCGACGCCAGGTTTGTAAAGGAGGTCAGATTTTAAACCAGGGTGGCTAATATAGTTATGGTTAAGAAGTTGACGGGAAAATAGAGGATATGTGTTGACTTCAAGGACTTTATACATTCCCCAAAGATTGTTCTCCTATTCTCTACATCGACCAACTAGTGGACGCAACGTCTTAGCATAAGCTTCTACGCTTCATGGACGTCTACTTAAGATACAACCAGATAGGGATAGCGGATAAGGATTTGTCGCACACCGCGTTCTATGCAAACAATGATATTTATCACTACGTGGTGTTGCCCTTTAGGCTTATCAACGCTAGGTCTAATAATCAAAGGATGGCGAACCGGATTTCCCCTAACATGTTGGGTGACATAATGTAGGTATACATCGACAACATATTAGTATAGTCCAGAAAAGGCGTCGATCATGGAGGAGACCTGGAGCAAGCTTTTGCTCAAATGAATCTATACAATGTCCACCTAAATTCGGCTAAGTGCGTTTGTGGCGTAAATTCAGGGATATTTTTAGGGTTCATGGTAAACCAAAGGAGAATCGAGGTTAACCCGAAGAAGCTGATCGGCATCAAAGAAATGCGATCACCGACTTGCCACAAAGAGGTGCAATGCTTGAATGGACAACCGACAGCCTTGGGAAGTTTTTTCTCAAAATTTGGGGAAAATTCGTTACCCTTCTAAACCAAGAATTTTGATTGGATGTCAGAATGCCAGAAGGAATTCCAGTCCTTAAAGAACCACCTAAGAACTTTAACCTGATGAGAAACTACGATCAGGTGACACTTTGTATCTTTATTTGAGTGTTAATGGTTTCGCTGTAAGATTTTTCCTGGTTAAGGACTTGGATAGGAAACAATTCCCGGTCTATTTTGTAAGCAGGGTCCTCAACCAAGTTGAAATAAAATATATGGATATTGAAAAGTACTTATATGTGTTGATTATCTCGGCTTGGAAGCTGTACTCATACTTCCATGCACACGGTACCACTGTCCTAATAAATTAGCCAGTTAAAGCACTTTTTATAAAAGATAAATGCCTTAGGAAGAATGGTGAAGTGAGTAGTCGAGCCAAAAAAATTAATAAATTTTGCACTGCGAACAACAATCAAAGAGCTTCTTTGACTTTATTGTGGAATCCACATGACTGCCCCATTGAAGATGAAAATCATGAAGGAAAAAGAGCTTTGGGAACTTCGAACGGATGGGTCTTCTTCGAAAGGAGGCTTTGGGGCAGGTTTGGTTACAACACCACCGAATGGAGGTGAATCATCGTGGTATGCTGTGGCGTTAGCATTCAAAAACATGAACAACGAGGCAGAGTATGAGCCCGTCATTATAGGTCTACGCCTGGCACGAGGAATAGGCGTCGACACCTTAAGGGTACAATGTGAGTCCCAACTGGTCGTAACTGAGTCAATAGGGAATACCAAGCTAAAGGCAAGAGGATGAAGAAGTACTTTGTGGAAGTAAGGATATTAATCGAAGAAATCAAAATCTTTGAGATAGAGGCCATTCCAAGGGAAGAAAATTAGGAAGTTGATGCCTTAAGCAAGTATGCCTTTGGAGCATCGTAATAATAGGAGGTGCACTGTATCGAGACAGGTACTCCTTCGACCAATGAAAGAGAGGAACTTGCAGAAGAGGTAATGACCTGGATGATGCCTATTAAGGGATTGTTGGAGGATGGGAAGTTGCCAAGTGCTGAGGTCGACGCCATAAGAATCAGAGGGGTCATGCCAAATTATCTCATCATGGATGGGCTGCTCTACAAGAAAGGATACTCAACAACCTATCTCAGATACGTCTTTAGCCCCGACAATGATCACATACTGAGAGAACTGCATGAGGGGTATGCATCTTGCCACAAAGGGGATGGGTCGTTTGTTAGGAAGGCATTAAGGCAAGGTGATTACTTGCTAGCTTCCATGGTTAAATCACGGTGAAAGGAATGAAGATGAGGTGAAAATGATGAAGGCAATGCTTTCAAAAGAGAGAACATCTTTGATAATCGGTTGAATCTTCAATACAAGGTAAAGGCTCTTTATATAGAGCAACTAGAATAAAACCCTAGACAAGAGACTACTTAGACTAATCATGATTAAACTAGAAAACATTAAGCTAATCTATGTGGTGTTCTCACATACACCCTAGTTCTTCGTTTTCTTGATGTTGTATGCTCCGACATTCATCCACGGTCTTTGTTTTTCTTGAGTTGCTCAATTTTGACCCCAAACTTCCAATGCTCTTTGCTCGTGACGAATCCCAAGTTTAATCCCGATCAAACCTCTAACCTAATTGAGCTTGCACACCTTCATCTTCAATGAGATACTCCACATTCAAACACAAGATCTTCAAGTTGATATCTAGACGAGAAGAGGGAGGATTCGCTCATGCCATCGCGGTGCCATCTCGGTCATCTCGTCGTGGTCATGCCGTTAAAGAAGAATCTAATACTAAAATCTGAATTCAACACTTCAAACTTGTATCAAATCTATTGTAGTCATTAAAACTTGGTTGTCCAAACTCAACGGGATTACACATCTTCACGTTACTAATCCAGCAATTCGAAAACAAGTAATTCAGCATTGGTTGTAGGGTTTTTAATCAACAAATCTCAGTAAATCTCAGCATGAACCGGGGTAAACTTCAGCATTTCAGCATCAGCAACAACAATCACAGCAATAATTCAGCTCAGCATTGGTACACAACTCAGCATATTAGCACATTATTCAGTAAATGTCAGAAAATCCTAAACTCAGCTGAAGCAATTCTAGTGTCTTGGATGATGCAACCATGTACCCTTTACAGCACCTGCGCCACAGATTCCAGTAGGCTGACTCAAGTCTCAGCAGCTGCAACATTTACTGTCTATCTCAAGGCATCCAACTCAGGCATCTGCAGCACAGATCAATCTTTTGCAACAACAGAGGTTATTGCAGCTCCAACAGCCACACCAGCAACCACATAATATCCCTTCCATCTTCCACCAGTTTAATTAGGTAAGCAGAGGAAGACCTCTCTAGAAACAATGTCCCACACACTGATCTGGTTAAAAAAAACAACTTTAACGCTACTGAAGATTAAAACTGTGACAAATCTCTCTATGAATCAACCATCTCGTCTTGTATCTCGTTCGGTGCAATCAATCCTGTCATCCTTTGTCGCTCTCTTTCCCTTTGTGCAGCTGCCTCTTCTGCATATAAATCCTTATTATCCTGAGCTGAAAACTCCTTGGATTGCACCAGAAAGTCTCTTATGCGATCCTTGAATGAGGGGAGGTCCAATCTTGATTCATAGAGCCCATTTACGAATTGGGTAACCTCTGCAACACTCATGTTCGGAAAAGAAGATCCCAGCAGCTTAATAGTGTACTCAATGATAAAACTCAATAATCCCAGCAGTCTATGTTTCTATAGCAACCACACAATCAACAGCAGCAACTTCACATGCAACAGCTTTTACCAAATAATCAACACATCATTCAGTACATAACCTGTTGGGTCATGTTTGATGCCTTTTTTTGAACTGAAGCAGAGCTAGGATATCCTGGGAAGGAAGCTGCGCCAATGCTGCTGATGCATAATACAGGACTAGAACTACAAGCTTGTAAAGCATTTTCTCAAATACCCAAATTGCAGAAACCACAAACAGATACGACCATAAAATCAGTTCCGAAACAGCAAGCCCTCCAACAGAATAAAAACGACAATGTCCACACACAGTCGATTTCACCGAGCACAGAGTAGCGATTTCTGAACAGAAATTGGCGGTAGTGACGAAGCGGAACTAACCTGATCTGAAGCAGCATTGTCGTCTGCTTTGCTAGCAGCAATGTCGCGTCGTTGCCGTCAAGATCTCGATTTTGCAGCCAACCAATAGCGAATTAGAAGTCTAGACCTGGGAATACTCGAAGTCGAAGCAGATGAGATGCTCTACTGAAAAATGGAGAACGATATGGACTGGGTAGAAGCTTGAGATCTTCAAAGGTTGAGCTTTAGCCTACTTGCAGAGGTTTCACGTACTTCACACTAACAAAGGATGAGCTGAGCTTAGACGAGTGAAGAGATTGAATTGATTTTGCAGCGGAGAAACAAAGTAACAACCCTAATCGACGAGCTCTAATACCATGTTGGCTTCCATGGTTGAATCACGGTGAAAGGAATGAAGATGAGGGGAAAATGATGAAGACAATGCTTTCAAAAGAGAGAACAACTTTGATAATCGGTTGAATCTTCAATACAAGGTAAAGGCTCTTTATATAGAGCAACTAGAATAAAACCCTAGACAAGAGACTACTTAGACTAATAATGATTAAACTAGAAAACATTAAGCTAATCTATGTGGTGTTCTCACATACACCCTAGTTCTTCGCTTTCTTGATGTTGTATGCTCTGACATTACTGACCGAGTATGCTAAAACAGACAAACATATTTTTACCTATCTATGAGACTTGTCAGAAATACTCCCCTCAGATTGCATAAACCCCCCCTCAGAGTAGGTGTCGATCCCGGGTGCGTGGCCATTTGCGTAGTGGGGTATCGATCTGGTAGGATCTCTACCACAATCAACGGGGTAGTGTAAATAGATCATTGTAGTCATCAATTACTTTTGAAAAGGGTTAAGGCGAAGGCTCTGGCCTCGATGACGGAGTTTCAAGAAATAATATTCTTGAAGTCATGGGTCATATCAAGATATGAGGTCCCTCAAGTGTCGGTTAGCGATAATAGCCCGCAATTTGCTGCTAAAGACCGCAAATGGTTTCTCGAGGAGCTTCGTATAGAGCATCGATTTTTATCAGTTTGGTATGCGCAAATAAATGGACAGGTCTATGGATGTCGATGGTTTAGGTATAGTACAAGTATGATAAATACCATAATCATACCATATTTTTAAACCACATACCACAACCATTACAGGCACAGTTTTCAATACCATAACCATTAAAACAACCGTGGTTTTTAATAACGGTTTTACCCGTATAGCCATATCCATTGCACACATGTAATTTAATAAAAGACTGGAAATCTTATTATAAAAAATACATAAATCTATATTACCAACAATAAAAATATATAACACTAACATCATTCAACATTAACATTCACACCGCTTAACATTAAAATTCAACATTAACACCGATGAAACATTAACACCATTAGTATATTAACAATAACAACAACTTCAATTATATTTATTATGTATTAGTTTATTACTAATAAATACTTATTATATTTATATAATACCCATGGGTATAACCCAAACACCATAACCATAACCATTATGGGTAGAAAATTCATCACCATACCCGCACTGCACCATAATGGTACGGTTAACCATATTAAACAGTAATAGTCATCCATAGACAGGTCGAGGATGCCAATAAAGTCACAATGGATGGGTTAAATAAAAGGGTCGATGTCCTGGAAAGTAACTGAGCACACAAGTTAGAAAATGTCTTATGGATAATTCGAGCCACACCCAAAAAGTCAACGGGAGAGACACCTTTCTGTCTTGTGTATGAATCAGCAACACTATCCCCAATTGAAATAGTAATAGTAAGTCACAGACTGCGATGCTTCAATACTGAAACCAATAATGACTAATGATGTCTTAGTTGGATATGATAGTTGAAAAGCGTCGGAGGCTAACAATGGTACGATACTACAATTGTCGAGTCCTAACCAAGTCGTCACTATAGCTCACCCCAAAGCCTATAAATTTGAGGATCTGTAGGGGAAAGGACTAAAAACACGTTAAACGCGCAATACTTGAAGAAATTCTATGTGTAAAAGCCGTCAACCTTTTTATAAGTCATTAACGCTCAAAGTCGTCGACTGGTTTACAAGATTATTATTTTTTGGTATCTGGTAAAATTATTACTAAAGTCAATATATGATTAAAGATTGTTATTTGGGATTGACAAGTTGTTATGTTTAAAATACGGATTGGTCTCAAGGTCATTGACATTTTATCCATCGTTTGGGTTACTCTCGAAACTTTAAGATGAGTGTCGTCTAGTGTTTTGGGCAAATTCGTCGACATCCTAAAAGATGTTAAATGAGTTAGTCATCGACTTCTTATGAATGACTCTTCGCGAGAAAAATCGTCGATATCCTATAGGATGGTGATCAATCAATATCGATGAGTGCGTCGTCGCGTTTCTATGACCAATGATGGGATTAACCCTTATATATGAAAAAGAGGACATATGAAATAAGTCGGTGACTTTTCGAATAGGTAATGAAAGGAAAAATAGCAATTTCCTTACTATCCAAAAGTATTTACAAGAGAAAAAATGGGATAATTGCAAGGGAAGGAAATGCAAGAAAATCCTAAGTCCTAGAGCGTTGGAGCATCAAGTGAAGGCATGTCACGATCCGACTGTCAGATTCATCGCCTCACCCAGACTCAACCTAGGGAGTAGGCGGGGGAACCTTCCTCCCAGCCTGCCTATGAGCCTCCTCGAGCTGTCGGAAGGCTTGCTCGAGCTTTGCCTTGCTCTTCACCTCTTGCTTGAGTTTCTTGACAAAGTAGACTATTTGCTTGGGTAGGTAATGGTTTAGGTGGGCCTTATCAAGTTGGGAAGGGACGAATCTGACTGGGCGGATCGTGACATGCCTCCACTTGAAGCTGTGGCGCTCTAGGATCAAAGGTTTAGGGTTTAAGGTTTTGGGTCAGTCTTAGTGTTGCCTCGGGAAAGGGACACCCACTGATCCGGCGTAGGAGTAATTATGAAGTCACCTCTTCCAAGGGTCGGAACCATCTTTTGAATAGAGTTTCATAGGATCTCGACATCAAAGTTGTCGAGCGATGCCTCTACCTTCTCCGTCGTCGCGTGGGGAGTAGTTGTGCGCTTTATTCCTCTTCCTAAAGACCTCTTCTCCAGGAGGAGCGATGCTTGTGCGTTCCTGCACAAAGTCATCCCTAAACAACTAAAATCCTACAAAGAGTTAGAGAAATACCCACCGAATAGAGAGTGACAGTGTCACTTTATCATCCCCGACGCTAGTAGCAACTTATCGGTGGTCGTTTTTGACTAGTACGAGGCACCTTTTTTGTTATAGTCGGCGTTGATCAACCTTATCATCTGGAGATCCACAATCGACAATTCCTCCAGGGCAGGCTAAGGATCAAATTCATCACGTGCTGCACCTAGGTACCAAGGGGTCCCTTCCATTAAGAAGAAATACTAGGTATTCAACTTAGAGTTGAACGTTTTCAAACCATCCACAAAATTGTGTTTTTCGACCCAATGCCAACCTTTATAGGGGGAAAGAAGGGCTTGGAAGTGAAAACCTCTGAAGGGCCTACATTGATGGTAACAAATGATTTTAAACCCTTCCCACGAACGAAAGACATTGGGAGAAAGTTGTGTTGGCATAATTTGAAAGTGCCGACATAACACGACATGAGTGATTCTTTAAGGGAAGCGCAACCCCGTGCCAATTTGGGAAGGGAAAAAGGAATCTTCTTGCACGCATAGTTTCTGGAGATAAGTAGTGTTTCTCGCATCAAGGTTGGGCATCCCCGAATAATTTGAATACTGAGCGTTGCTCATGCCCTACATTTCCACAGCTTCTTGAAAGAGATAAGGGATTGCGTTGGGGGCTGAAAATTGAGTAGGAAAAAACACATTTTGCTCACCTAGGTTGCTGTTGTTGGCCATGACTCTGTCGAAGTTTGCAAGTCTTGATCACAAAAGGAAGTGTCGACAGGAAATGAACATCTAGAGAGAGAAAGTAACAACCAGATAAGGAGAGAGAGATGGATTAGGTAAGAATAAAAGGGCAGTGTGGATGAGAAGGGGTTTATATAAAGGAATAAAAAAGGAAAACATAAATTGGATTGTGAATACAAATAGTTTCAAATCCTCAGCGGTTAGATCACAACGGTAAACATTCAAGGGGATCACAACGGCAAACATGCAAATCCTCGCCAAAACGTTTCAGTTTCACCCCACTTAGGCGTCTCCTTAATGCAAGGGGATCCTAAGCAGGGCATTGCCCCACTCAGTCTCAGGGGAAAATGATAGGACCTAGGCATGGATTCCATGTAACACCTAGGCATTGCGTTTAACTTCGATAAGGCGATACCTCTCATTCACCAAGGGACACACTGCCACCCTCACAGAAGCGAATGGGGGAACTTAAGGAAGATATCATGCGTACCTAGGGTAGAACCCTCTGGCCTCTGGCCTGATATCAACCCTCTGGCCTCTGGCCTGATATCAACCCTCTGGCCTGATATCAACCCTCGTTAATTCTCAGTCAGATGACAAGACTGACTAGGGTAGAACCTTAACTGGATGAAAAATGTAATGTGTCTTACTATAATTATAGCCCCACCTACCTTTGTATCAGTTAATCCACTCTCTAGCATATACATACCCATTCTTAAACAACATTTTACTCATTTAGTTATCAGAGGGAAAATAAAGGTTAACATCTGGGTTTTACTTATTGCAGGTCATTAACGAACAAAGGGAAGTCAACGACTTTAAAAGCCCAGGAGCTAAGTCATCGACTAGAGGAACACCAACAACCACCAACGTTCAGCACCGAAAAGCGGTGGGAATAGTCATCGTTTTGTTAAGTTTCACGGTCTTTCGCTCCAGCTAGGCATTCCTATTCCTCTCGCCATAGAGTTGGTGAACGAAGGTGACTGGCCGGTTGGACAGTCTAAGGTGAGGGACGTTTGTCGGAGCTACAAAGGGAGAAACTATGATACAAAAGAATTACCAAGATACATTTTCCACTAAGATCCCTCGGAAGCTAGCTCCCCTGTTGATCTCGGTCTAATGTCCTGGGCTGCAAACAAATCTGTTGTGGCTGGTTCTTGACATGAGTTAATGCTCCCATCTGATTCCGACATGACTCATCTAGGTACGTATGGTAGATGATGACTGCTTGAAGTATTCGATCATAATTGATCGAAAAACTCAACTCTGATACCATGATACCATAGTGGATTGGACAAATCAAGGAAGACTACGATTATTTTGAAAATCAATAGGGAGGACAGTGGTGTCATAAGCCCCGCTAATGGCTTCAATAGCAAGACCATGCCATAAGCCTCACTAATGGCTTCAATATCAAGACCATGCCATAAGCCTCCTATCGGGATAAGGTTTTGGTTGCCACTAGCTTTTAGTAACAACAAATGAGCAATTTGTAACGATTTTCCGTTGCAGTTGTGGATGTACATCTTTGTAGGGCCAGTACATCATCTCATTTAGCAGAACCCATAATCCACTCCTCTAATGTAAAATCCTACAACTACCTTTTCATACTCCCACACACTACTCGTTGGACATGTAATTATCTCTGTAGATCCTCGTGGGGCTGCTGGTTCATCACATTAGGTTATCATAAGCCATAGTCTTACAGCTGTCTTGTGAGGGGTTTTCAGATATGCTCCTCATAGTAAGGTTAATATGGCAATGGTTTCACCATCTATTCAACATGACTCTGTTTGGTACCCTGATTCTGCGCCCGCAAACCACCTCACTCACAACAGACCTACCACATTAAGTAGCCCTTATACATTCCCTGGTAAGGTTATTATGGACAATACCTCTCATTTTTACTTATTTGGTCTTGGCTCATTCATCATTCAGAGTACTGTTATACCTCTTCTCCTATAAATAACATACTTCATACTCGTAATGCTTTGAGTTTCATTACTCTCAAAGTCATCAACTAGTCCTTCTTCATGTGGTTGAATGTACAGTACTATACAAACTTGGTATCTCAAAAATCAGTCATGTATATCCTCCCAACCACACCTTGATTGCATCCTTTACTCACCTCTCAACAGACGTTCAAGCACCTTTATCAGGTCTCACCCTAAATAATTTTACTTCTATTTTTTTTCTTTAGAAAGAATTGGTGATTACCTTTTCACTGATGCATTATGTTCTGTTACTAATTCAAAGTTATCTTCTACTAAGTGGCATAGAAACTTGGATATCCATGTTCTCAATTGTTAACTCAGATCATTAAGTGAAATGGTATCAATGATGTCCGTATGAATGATTTGTGTAGTGCTTGTGCCTTAGGAAAAAGAAAGGAATTACCCTTCACCATATCAGTGTCAACATAATCTCACTCTCTTGAATTAATTGAACTCGGTCTTTGGAGAGATGTACCTCATTCCTCTAATGGCCATTTATATTATCTAAGTATAGTTTATATTTAGAGTCGATATACATGGTTATAGTTTATGAAACAAAAGAGTGACATTTCATGAACCTTCCCTGAACTTCACACATATACTAAAACTCAACTTGGTGTCAGCCTCAAAGAGGTTCAAACATATGGTGACATAGAGTTCAAATCCTTATCCATTTACTTTAAACAATTTGACACTGATTATACAATCAAATGCCCTTACACGTCTACACAAAATGACATTGGCAAAAGAAAACACAAGCACATTGTCGAGATAGGTCTCTCATTGATTGACATGTCTCAATGCCCTTTTAAAGTGTTGTCTCACGTGTTCCGGTGACGCGAACAACACTCTTCAAACAAAAATATTCAAATTGCTTGAGTATTCCATTAACCGTTGCTTTGATCTTGAACATATACAGTCGCCTCCTGTCCTTCTACAGCTTGACTAAGCTTTGTGATGGTTATGTAATTTTACTTCTAGAACGTTTTTGAAGCCATGGAGAAGGTGGTAAGTCTCAAGAGTGCAGAAACATTTTTAGGAGAAGATAGAGAGTGAGCAGGGAATGCGGGTGCTTTGGCTCTGGGTTGAGCGAGTAGAACATGAAGACTGCGACCGAACCAAGGTCGACCGCAACTGGACCAAAAATGACCGGACTATTTGTGGACCAAAAACAATGGTCTTGGACTATTGGTCTCTTCCGGTCCTAGTCTTATTTCAGTTCTAGACCGTTAAGACCATGAGAACCATTGAAGACCATTAACTATTTTTTGTGAATTATTATATATGTAACAACTTTAGGGACAGATATAACTTATTTCAATAAAATTAATTATAAAAGAACACTAGAGACAAATTTAAAATATAATTTGAATGATAGTGGTTGGCTCAATAATAAATTATTGTAATATTATTAAATTATATTCGATACTATCCTATTATAGTATTTTATATAAATGTATATTATGATATTAAATTATAGTGCATAGTATAGTTATTTTGATTTCGAAAAGATTTTTAAAAAGTCGGTCTAGTCGGTTGATTTCGATTTAGAACGAAATCATGTAAATTGAACAAAATCTTACTGAAAAATTCCAAGATAGATTTCTTTTAATTGAGAAGGTCAAGTTCGTCTCCTAATTAAACATCCATTCCATGAAAAAAGATGCGTTTTCCGAGTACTTTAAAGAAAAATAATTATCAAGTTGAATCAAAAGAGATTTAGTTTTGAATTTGTTATTTTACCCACTATGATTATATCAATCACATAGAAAAAAATATACAATCCTATACTAAACTTCGATAAAGAAGAAACTATTAACACGAGAGCATTCAAAAGAAAGAGCAGGAACCAAGAATTGTTTCAGTTTGTCAAACTATTCTGTTGGTGGTTGTTTAAGACCATAGAGTGGCGCTTGAAGCATGCACACCAAACGTTTTCCATGAATATATCTCAGTTCAAAACAAGAGGCTTAACCATATAAACAACTTCACGCAACTCCCTATTTAAGCATTATTCATAGCAACCTATCTAATTTCCCAGTCAATGGTGAGAGTAAGAGATCTTATTGTATGAATAGTATGAAGCTTAAAAACATGAATTTCATGAAAATTAAAACAAACCTTTTGAGAGAAATCGCTATCTACCAATTGAGCTTTATACCTACGAATAATCCATCATAAGAAGTCTAAGTTGTGATAGAAATATCAAAAGATTAAGTAGTATTGGTATTAATGGACTTAAAATATAAGGAGGGTAAAAGTGGTGCAAATATGTGAGATTGATTAGAATAAACATCTACAGAAGTTGAAATCTCACACCAATTAAAAATGTCTGATAGTAGAAAAGAAAAAGATAATAGTGCAGGAGGAGTAATTGCAGGAAACATTGACTCATCAAATTTGACATGACGATAAACATATAGACGTCCATCAATGTCCATACATTTATAAAGCCATGATTACTAATGGTACCCTAAGAAATGGCAAGGATAAGTGTAAAATGAAAGCTTATTATACTCAAACAAATGAGAATTTACAAACAACAAAATTCTTCAGAAAAAGGGTAATCTGGTGAAAATTTAAAGAGCTTCTAGAGATGACACGATCAAGAACAAGAGACTACAACCAATTCATTACGAAGACTGCAAAAACTGTTTTCTAGAGGAAAAACTGAGATTGTTTGAAGCTAAAAACTTGTCATTTACTTCGATACATCGACAAATATATTGTACAATGTGACAAAAACTTGTACAAATATATTGTACAATGTGACAAAAACTTCTAAAAATATATTGTACAATGTGACAACCTAAAAACTTGTCATTTGCTATACTAGGAAACTATATTATACATGATTACATTCCTAATTACATGATTTCCTATTGTTTTCTTTCTTATTCTATTACTCCCCGTCAAGTTGATCAGTAGGGTCACCGATATTTACCTTACACAAAACATGTATGAAAATCCTTCCATTTACTATCTTGGATAGGATATCTGCAAGATGATCTTCAGAGCGTATGAACTAAGAATAAGGAGTCCATTCTCCAATTTTTCCTTTATAAAGTGACGATCGACCTCAACATGTTTAGTACGGTCATGTTGGACTAAGTTCTTTGAAATATTGATGGTTGCACGGTTATCACACATCAACCAACATGGTTCTTTCACAGGGAAACCAATCTAAGTTAATAACTTGTGTAACAATAATGCTTCTACAAGGCCTCGAGCTATTCCTCTGAATTTTGCCTCAGCTCTCGAAAGTGCTACCACCTTTTGCTTCTTACTCTTCAAGGGGACTAAGTTTCTTCCAACCAAGGCAAAGTAACATCAAGTAAACCTCTTATCTGGAAAATTTCCGACCAAATCGACTTCTGTATATGTCTCTATATTGAGATTATGACCCCTGGAGATCCTTTCAAATACTGAAGGACTCTCATAGCACCCTCTATATGGCTAGTTTGTGGCTCATGCATAAATGGACTCAACACACCTACTACATATGTAATATCAGACCTCGTATGGGAGATATTAGTTATCTTACCCACAAGATGTTGATACGGAATCTGAGATGCTGGTTCTGAATCTTTTACTATCTCCAACCCATGATTGACCACAATGGGAGTATCTGATGGCTTACAATCAAGTAGGTCTGTCTCAACTAGTAAGTCTAATATGTACTTTCTTTGATAGATGAGAATACTTGTCTTCAAGCGTAGTACTTCGATCCCCATAAACTATTTCAGCTCTCCCAAGTCCTTCATCTCGAACTCCTTAAACAATTTTGCTTAAGTTATGATATTTCTTCAGAATCGTCCCCTATAATGACCATATCGTCAACATAAATTATCATACATATTACTCGACCTTATTTTCTCTTTAGAAACAAGGTATGATCAAATTTAATTTTTATATATCCATACATCTTTATCGCAAACGTGAATCTCCCGAACCACACCCCAGGTGACCGTTTTAATTCATAAACATCTTCTTGAGTCTGCATACATCTGATTCCTTAAAACCTGGTTTAAAACTAGGTGGTTGTTCTATATAGATCTCATCCTTCATATCCCCATGTAAGAATGCAGTTTTAACATAAAAGTGATAGAGTTGCCAATCACGATTAGCAGCTACTCATAACATGACTCTATTAGTGTCAATCTTCGCAACAATAGATAATGTCTTTGAGTAGTCAATGCCATAGGTTTGAGTATAACCTTTGGTCATTAGCCTCGCTTTATACCTTTCGACATATCCGTAAGCTCTGTGTTTCACAGTATACACCCATTGACATCCAACCACCCTTTTTCAATGTAGAAGAGTACACTTTTCCAAAGTTTGGTTCTTCTCCAAGGCTTTCATTTCTAGTATCGTGGCCTACTTCCATTCGGGGCCCGTAAGTGCTCCTTCTACCGCCAAGGGTGTATCAGACACATATAGAGCTGCAATAAAAGATAGGAATTTGGTGATTATCTCCCCCTGAAAAATTGTGGTACCGGGTATCGACTTGCGTTTGAGGAATATTCCCGCTTATATCGTATATGAGGAATTCATTTAGTTCTTCTAGCTGGCAGCACATATCTCTCCCGTATTGGTGAAACTACTACATGTATTGCTCTCACTTCTGGACTGACGTCATTAGAATTATTAGAACCAATAGTTACCAAAGTAGGACTACTTACCTCCGGAATATTAGTCGGGAGCGACGAACTTGAAGCATCTGACACCTGTATGATGGGAGTCAACATCTAGGTAGTTCCGACAACGTGCTATTTTGGGACTATCTCAGGGAACACTGGAGTGGTCAAACAATCTAATGGACTACTACTTTGAATGTCCCCTTGGACAAAAGATTTGATTATATAGTAAAACTCAGTCCCAACAAAAGCATAATCCATAGTGGTATACATGTGGTGGTTTTGAGGATCATAAAGGCAGTATCCTTTATGATGAATCCCATACCCCACGAAGTCGCACTTAACAGAACATGGATCAAATTTATAGTGATCCAATTTGGGGACATGTACAAAGACATAATACCCAAAGATACTTGGTTGGAGTGTCAAGGCTATTGGAACACTCATGTGATTAGATAAGGCATGAAAAGGTGTTTGAATATGAATTGTTGTAGTAGGTAAGCGATTATGGAGATAGACCGAAGTTGCTACTGCGTCTAGCCAAAAAGAGGTTGGAACATGGGACTCTAACATTAATGCTCAAGCTATTTTCAGGATATGTTGGATTTTTCTTTCTGATACCCCATTTTGTTAAGGGGTATGTGTACAGGAAGTTTAGTGTATGATGCCTTTATCCTGGAGGAAATGTTTGAGTGAGGAATTTACGAATTCCCCGTCGTTATCAGAATGGAATACCTGAATTTTTATGAATCTAGACTAGATTGTGAAATTTCATAAACTTTGTGAAGACTTCTCATTTATGTTTGAGAAAATTGACCCAGGTCATACAAGATAATCATCTATAAAAAGCACAAAACACCTAAATCCATTATTCGACACGTATGTACCATTATTGGAACAAGACCCCGAATATCAAAGTGAATAAGGGAAAACACAGACTGTGCTTTAGAATCAGATTGTGAATATGACTGTTTATGTTTTTTTTGCAAAAATACATGTCATAACATATGGGTGTTCCAATATCCAATGTCATAACAATTGTTGCCTGTTAATTGTCCCGTGAGCAAGTGCTGTAGTTTCGTGTTGAGTCACTTCATCCACATTGTACATGCCTTGACTTTCAATACCACATCCTACAACTCTCCCTAACCGAATATCTTGTAACAAGCAGAAATTAGCATACATTAGTACCACACAATTTAGCTATCTTGCTGAATGACTAATTGATAGCAACTTGCAAGCTAAACTAGGCGTATAGAGACAATTTTGCAATGTAATGGTAGGAGATAGAGCAATAGTTTCCAAATGTTGCTCCTATGGTTTCCAAATTGGCAGAAACCCTAATCACCGCAGCTGCTATTCCCGTCCCCTTGGTGCCCTTCCCCACTCTGTCACAGTTATTCGCCACCATGACTTGGTTGTAGGCACTGAGTCCTTCCCTTCGTTGGCTCCTCCACCGATCAGTAAAACCGATTAACTGTAAACATTCGAATTTGGTGTTATAAAATTTCCCATAGTGGTTATACTATATTGTCTTTCTGTCGCCGCCATCGCCACGAGACAGTCTTCCCTTTCTAGTACACGGTTCTAGCTTGGCAGCGTATCCTGACCCTACAGCATTTGCGTCCTCTGAGCAAAGTCGGTCCGAGAATCCCAAACCAATTTCAGCAGTCGGACTCCCACCAAGAAGTTCGATCTCTTTCTTCGTGTCCCCCATCACGTAGCTTCAGTATCGTTTCAATCGGATGGCTGTGTATGTAATTTCCACCTCTGGTAACAGACTTTCACTAAGCAAATCTCGTTTCTCCTGATCGAATTCATCACTTACCGCACTTAGGAACCGCTATAATTTCGTTTTACCTCGCTTTTTGTTCCAAATTTGTATATACTCTGTATGTTTCATAGGATTCGGGCCCCATAACTCGATTTCCCTCAAGAGTTTTTGTAATATGCTGTACAGGGTCTCCAGGGAATCAGTGTACTGACTTGGACTGTTTCTGCACGTTGCTATTTGATTGGTGGCGGTTTGAGAGTAGTGCGACAATTGAGTAGTCAACAATGTATCTGGTGAAACGGGTTTGTTGGTATGGATACTACTATCTTCACACTCTTACATGAATGTAGCAACGTACATTAGATGATGAATGCCAAGAAGGGTCTATCGATTAATTGATCGAATTGTCCCATCAGATGGTTGCGTATGCGATTTCCACCTCTTGTAACATACTCTCCTTTAGCAAATCTTATTTCTCCTGATCGAATTTTTGAGATACTGCGTTTAGGAACTGGTATAATTTCGTTTTAGCTCACTTTGTGAGTTTTTGTAATTTGTTGTACAGGGTCTCTAGGGAATCAGTGTACTGTTTCGTGTTGCTTGTGTGAATGACCAGGTCGAACAGCTGGACGTCATCCTTGCCCTTGTTGTATGTTGAGAACCGACTTTTCCATAGCTCCTTTGTCATGGGGAATTTCGTGTGCTGATTTTAGTAGGTTTGAGAGTAGTGTCGTCAACGATGTATCTACAGAAGCGGGTTTGTTGGTGTGGATACAACCATCTTCAGGCTCTGACATGACTGTGGCCACGTACAGTAGATGATGAACACCAAGAAAGGTAGATCGATTAATTGATCGAATTGTCCAACTAGAATACCATGTTTTCTAGAGGAAAAACTTAGATTGTTTGAAGCTGAAAACTAGTCTTTTACTTTAGTACATCGGAAGATATATTGTGCAATGTGGTGTTATACTAGGAAACTATATTATACAATACTACATTCCTAATTACATTATTTCCTATTGTTTTCTTTCCTATTCTAACAAAAATAAACGCCAATAGAACAAAAATTCAATAACAATGAAGATTATGATAGTAAAGTTAAATCAAGTCCCACAACATGACGATGTTGTCGCTCTACAGTTGATCAAGTATTTACCAATCAAACTTTTAAACTCTCCCCGGTTGCCAATTTGATGTGCATTAATCACTTCATTAAACTACTTTTCAGGAAAACAATAGAATGGGTTAAACACACACACAACATCAAATTTCTTAGAGATGAAGTAAACCCATGTATGTGTCGTATATGCATAACATAATTAATATAAAAATATTTTCGAAATGAGACAATAGGTGTAAGGCCCCATATATCAGTCTGAATAAGTTCTATTGGCATTTATTTCAAGCATGAAATTGTAGTTCATGACGCTTGCTTGTAATACAAGCAACACAAGCAGCAACATTAAAGCATATTGTTACCACATTACATGCCTTTATTATATGTCTTTGAATATAAGTAGATGGATTTCCAGAAAATCTATATCATATATATGAGAGAGTCAATGCGTTTTAGCAAAAACAGTCAAACAACTAGATGAAGTGCATGCGTTATCAGAAATCAAAGACTTAGAACAAGTTGATACAAGATCAACATTCAAACATCGTGTAGCATATGGAAGATGCAATCAATATAATTTACCATGTTCCCACCCTATAGTAACACCTGATGAGTCACTATATCCTTCACAAGACAACTAAACGAATGAAACATGAAATATACATTGTTATTTTTAATAAATTGAGAACCAAAACTCTGATTCTTAACCACATAAGGTGTGTATGACATATTTGTTAACACTAAATGTCTAACTGAAGTACAAAGATCGGTAGATCTAACATGAAAAATAAATATAGAAGATCCATTTCGAAAAAAAATTTAACTTGATCCTAAGTAAACATGTCATGGTTGTAACAGAGTTTGTTAGATAATTCATGGCACCAAAGTCTGGCTACCAAGCTGGATCAATAGGGACACAAGAACCAGAAATTTCTGTGTTATCCCTGGAAGCACAGTCAAGTGAGTTAACTTGATAAGTAGACGAAGAAGGAAAAGGTTCATGTGAAAGAGTGAACTGAGGAATTGGAGAAGAAGAAGGGCCAAATGAATATAGATGTGAATGAGTGTTTATGCTTGTTCACTAATGGAACTTTGTAGAAGGCAAAAAAATATGACCTTGATTAGATCCATGAGGAGAAGAAATAAGACGAGACGAATACTCAAATCATGTATATACATACCACTATCAACAAAGAGTTGAAATTCAGCAGAGTGATCAACACAATTATTTATACCACTAGTTGAACCATTGTTGCATGTAAAGTTGGGATCAAATCTATACCACCGACGAACAACTAGATGACCAATTTTTACACATATTGGACAATCAAGTCGATTAGAGTTACCATTTGACTAAACTCAACGACCACAACCATATATAAATTTTGACCCGGTTGAATGATAGGAAACAAACTCACTAATACAAGGTGAAATCGATTTTTCAGAAGCTACATTGACGGCTCTACGAATCAACTACAATAAAGCATCATGTTGTCTAGCTTTAATCCAAACTCTAGCTAAATCATGAATTTGTCTACTAACAATAATAATAACAACGTCATGCTTATGTTCACTTGGTAAACCAACTAAGGTAGTACTTATTTTCATAGTCTTTGGGACTAAATAGAGTTTTGAAGTTTGTCATATGTACATATTAGTTTTATTTTCCCATAAACTCATGTATAGGTAAGCCTTGTTTCTTCCAACAGGCGCGTTATCTGAGTGGTTAAAGACTCAGAGAACAACTGAAGTAATGTTTTCCAGATTTCTCGCTTTATCCTATATCAAATCAATACAGGAAATAAGCTTAGTTATATGTAGAACAACCATAATGTTAGTGCAATAACGTGGTGTTTATACGAAACATAATTTGTTAAGATAATGTACTTGTTAAATTTCTGTTAAGTTTGTTTTCAATAAGTTCCAAGCAATGTCCGGTGAAGATCAATCGAAGAAGGTCGCCAAGTCGACGATAAGAGGAGGTCAAATCCTAATCCAATATCCAACGTTAAGCGAGACAAACTACAGCATATGGGCTGTCAAGATGAAGATTATCTTGTGTTACCTAAGGGTATGACCCACGATTAAAGGTGAATATAAAAATGAAGACAATGATCAAGGTTTAATGATGGTCATATCCCAATACGTGACAGGCGACTTGATGATGGCGATTGCGAAGAAGCAAACAACAAAAGACGTTTGGGACGCACTCAAAAAGGCACGTGTATAGGTGCTGAAATGGCAACTTAGAAAGTCACACATGGTGGAATCGAACACCATAAATACGCATTCGATGAAACTCACCATGTTGGTGGGTGAAATCCGCTTGCTCGGGATGAAGCTTGATGAAAGTGACGTTGTCGAGAAACTATTCAGCTCAGTTCCATTCAAGTTTCTCTACATTATTGGAACAGCCAAACAGTTTGGCGATATGGAGAATATGACTGTCTCAGAGGCAATTGATCGTCTCATAGAGTTTGAGGAAGGACTTAAGGGGCGGATGCATTCAAAGAACGAGGGAGATAAACTTCTCCTCACCCAAACTGTGTGGAAGGCAAGGTCCAAAAAGTGCAGGAGAGACGAGGGCTCGAGTAGTGCCAAGAAAGGAAGATGTCGCAGTAGAGGTCGTCGACGAGGACGTGAATAAGGGGGAGGTCGAGGACGTGAACAAGGTGTACGCGAACGCACTGTTGATGAGCGAAAGACACATAACTTCGATAAATTTAGGCTCAAGTGTTTCAATTGCAATGAGTATGGACACTTTGCTAACTATTGTCACAAGCCAAACTGTAGAGAGAGGGTGAACCGTGTAATAAGAGAATACAATGATGAACCAACACTCATGATGAGTGAAGTTTGTGAAATTATCCACACAACACCAAATGAGTAGGTGTTACTACACGAAGACAAAGTAGTGCCAAGCCTTAATAGCACCCCAAGAAAAGGCTTGGTATCTAGATAGTTGAGTAAGCAACCACATGACCGGTTGTATAGAGAAGTTTGTGAAAATCGACACGACCATCAAAGGATCAATAAAATTTGGAGACACTCAACTATGGCGATACACAGAAAAGTCTCAGTTCAACTAAAGTGTTTGACTAGTAAACATTGCATACTTACTAATGTTTACTATATCCCATTGTTCAGAATGAGCATAATTAGTCTTGGCCAACTCGACAAAAATGGATGTAAGATCATAATTAATGGAGGGGAGATGTCTATCATTGACAAAACGCATAGGCTACTAGTCGAGGTAAGCAAATTAAGGAATCAATTATATGTGTTGCTTAAAACCCGGACTCTCCCCGAATGCCTCCTAGCAAGTAGCCAAGAAGAAATGTGGTGTTGGCATGCTAGATATGGGCATGTGAATATTCCGTCTCTATAGGATATTGCTCACAAGAAGACGGTGCATGGTCTTCCAATGCGTGAGGTCCGCATTTCCTTTGCTTGATTGATTGGAACACAATATCGACCCAAGACTCTCCTCGAGCTATGGCACGGTGACTTATGCGTACCTACTTTTCTTGCCACTCACGGAGGTAAGCGTAATTTCCTGTGATTGGTTGATGATTGTACAAGATTTAAGTGGCAAGTCTAAATCCGAAACATAGAAGATGCCTTTGAGGCGGTTAAGAAGGTCAAAGTTGCGGTCGAAATGGATAGGAATTGCAAGATGAAAGCTCGACGCACTGACCGTGAAGGAGAGTTCACCTTAAATGAGTTCAGGAATTACTGCGAGCTATTGGGAATTAGGCGTTACCACATCACTCCTTATTCTCCCCAGCAAAATGGAGT
This sequence comes from Chamaenerion angustifolium, assembly GCA_946814005.1. Taxonomy (NCBI): domain Eukaryota; kingdom Viridiplantae; phylum Streptophyta; class Magnoliopsida; order Myrtales; family Onagraceae; genus Chamaenerion; species Chamaenerion angustifolium. Next base: position 5,863,885 of record OX328278.1, on the reverse strand, counting down.
CGTCGAACGGGGGAACTAGACAGTGGTTGTCATGACAATAAGTTTGCTAAAAAGTAAGGCAGTCTGTGGTGAATTTTGGAGAGAACCAGTATCAACCATCGTGTATATCCTAAACATAGCACCAATAAAGAGTATCGTCGACAAAACTCCCTACAAAGCCTATTTTGACCTCAAGCCAAGAGTCAATCAGTTTTGTGTCTTAGGATGCATTGCACGTGTAAAAGTACTTACACTGCACTTCCCCAAATTAGCTGATTAGAGCAAGCCATTGATGTTTATCGGCTATGGTATGAATACAAAAGGTTACTGAATTTTCAATCCAGAAACACGATGAGTTGTGGTGACACGTGATACAGTGTTCGATGAGGAGAAAACGTGGGAATGGATCAAAAAGTCAGCCTTAGAAACACGATTGGATGGACACATGTTTATCGTGCACTACATTCCTTTTCCTGTTGCGTCCGAAATGGAGAAGAGCGGAGACCAGATTGTGGAAGGCGATTCTCATATAGACCCTTTTTTGTTCAAACTCACCCCACACTCTAGATGCGACTTTTGATAGATCGATCTATGAAAGAAGCTCATCAGAAGGACCACGAGGCAAGCGTAATATCAAAACTTTATACGATGCAACCTTCCCAATTGAACTTGAGTATTCGAGATTGGTTTTAGAAGGAGAGGAAGAGCCCATAAATTTTGAAGAAGCCAAGGCAGAACCAGCATGGTGAAAAGCTATGAAGTATCAACTATCCTCTATCCAGAAGAATGAAACTAGGAAGCTTGTTCCATTGCATGAAAACCACAAACCAATAGGCTTGAAGTGGGTCTACAAGTTGAAGAAATACGCTCGAGGTAAGATCGTAAAGCACAAAGCTAGATTAGTAGTCAAGGGGTATAGTCAACTACAAGGCATTGATTTTAATGAAGTGTTTGCCCCTGTTGCTCGATTGGAGACGGTACACCTGCTGGTAACTATCGCAGAACATGAAGGATGGTAGGTTCATCATATGGATGTCAAATCGGCATTTATCAACGGAAAATTGGAAAAAGAGGTTTACGTTGTTCAACCGTCTGGATTTGAGAATCAAGGAGAAGAGGACAAGGTACTCAAATTGCACAAGGCTCTTTATGGCCTGCGTCAATCCCCTAGATATTGGAATTCAAAGATGGACAAATCTTTGGGGACACTCGTATTTGTGAGATGTCCATTGGAGCATGCAATGTACAAGAGGGGACAAGAAAAAGGGAACTTGGCAGTTGTAGTTTATGTGGATGATTTAATAATCACTGGAGGGAGCATCCCATACTTAAACGAGTTCATATCCGAGATGAATAAATTGTTCAGTATGAGTGACCTTGGGTTACAGAGCTCTAAGAATATCAGACTCTCCCAGTCCGCATATGCAACAAAAGTGTTAGAAAAATGCTGCATGAAAGATTGCAATCCAACACAAATTTTGATGGAGCCTCGCCTGAAATTGAGTAAGGAAAGCACAAATCCTACTGTGGACAAGACTCTATACCGGAGTATAGTCGAAAGTCTAAGATACGTGCTACACATGCGTCCAGATTTACCACTTTTTGTCGACATGTTAAGTAGATACGTGGAGAAGCCCACAACGGAGCACACGGCCGCAATGAAGCACATATTGCGGTACATGAAATGAATCTTGAATTTCGGGTGTGTTTATGTAAAGAATGATGGGGACTTGGTGCTGACTGGTTACTCTGACAGTGATCTGTCTAGTGATACAGATGAGTGAAAGACCACCTCAGGTATAATATTCTTCCTTGGGTCAAACCCTATTAGTTGGTGCTCACAAAACCAGAATGTAGTTGCATTATTCTCCCGCGGAGCGGAATACATCGATGCTTGTGCTGCAACATGTCAAGGGATGTAGTTGGGACGATTTTTGGTTGATATTTTTAAGATAGGTGTCAGGAAAGTAGTTTTGATAATAAATAATCAGTCTGCTATTTCCTTGCGTAAAAACTCAATCCACCATGAAAAGAGCAAACACATTGATACTCGATTTCTTTACAATAGATATTGTGTTGAATTAGGGATGATAGAGGTGCAACATGTTCTAACAAAAGACTAACCTACTGATATGCTCACCAAGTCACTTGCAAAATTGATGTTTTTGTAGATGAGAGCGAAATTCGATATACGAATTATTAATGGAGCAGAACTAGCTTAAGGAGGAAAGTGTTAAGATAATCTAGTTGTTAACTTTCTGTTAGGTTTGTTTTGAATAAGTTCCAAGTATTTATGGAGTTTGTTAGTTTTTTTTAGATTGTTAGTGGTTGCTTAGCTAGTAGGAGTAGCCATCAACCATGACGAGCAGTTGGCACAGAAGCAGAGATCAATTTAAAATCAGTGAGTCAGCACAAATATGAAAATGAATATGCTTATATACCATGAATGAATTGGTAAACGACTTGATATCAAAGAGGGAAGAAGTAACAAAATCAGAATAGATGTCATAATAGATGTCCTTCCTACTTTAAAACTTGATATAAAGGTTGTTATCATAATAGATGTCCTTCCTACTTTAAAAGTTGATATAAAGGTTGTTATATATAGATACTAAACTTTCCTAAATTGAAAGATAGACACTAAACTTGTTAAAACATATTGGGGAAACACAAAGTTTCAAATTAGATAATCTCTATTAGGATGGAGACAACGGACGATGCCCATATTGCCATCTCTGTTGACAACGACAAACTCTCCTACAATATCATGCCCTTCAGACTAGTCAATGCAGAGGCTACATATCAAAGAATGGTCAACATGGTCATTAAGACAATGTTGGGCAGAATAATCGAAGCCGACGTAGATGACTTGTTGGTCAAGTCTACGAAAGGCGAGTTATATTTATCAAACCTACGAGATCATTTCGAATGCATATGTTTACACAATGTTCATTTTAACTATCTAAGTGCACATTTTTGGTGATATATGGAAATATTTTGAAATTCATGTTGATCGATCGTGGAATTAAGGCTAACTAAAAAACGATTACCTTTATTGAATAAATAAAGTCACCAAAGTGCCATAAGGAGGTGTAGTGTCAAAACGGTCGATTAGATATTTTTGAACCTATTCTTATACAAGGTAAGTGACTGAGCGATCCCCTTATTTAAGTTCTTTGCGTAATCAGATAAAGCTTCTCAAACAATCAACACTCACTGCCAACTCTCGTAAAACTTGTTCCAAGAGAGCCTCTATTTATATATTTAGGCATTAGCATTCTCGAATTATTTTTGAAGTCGGAGGCAAACTCCCAACTCACCATTTATTATGCAAGAATCTATTCACTCGCAGAAGCCATTTATTATGTAAGAAATATTGAGATTGGGAGGTACCTTTATGCATTTATTATTTCTTCTCGAATACTACATCTTTATTTCCATGCCCAGGTGATATCAGTCTTCACGAATAAACCACTCAGACACTTCCTTTAAAAGTTGGATGTCTCAAGAAGAATAGTAAATTTGGTATAAAATTCATAACTAAGACTGCAATAAAATAAAAAGCCCTAAATGATAAAATAATGTGAGAATTATACATGTGTCCTTCTCTAATCAATCACCCTTACTGCGATCAATAAGGAAACAGAGTACGAGGCCCTTATAATTGGTGTACAACTAGCAAAAGGGTTAGGAGTAACATCTTTTAGGGTCAGATACACAGTAAGGGCAGGAAAGATAATGAAGTATTTGTGTATCGCATAAGACATGATATACACAGTGCCCTATATCGGGTGTTTTTCCCATCCTTAAACATCAAGCGTAATGAGGAAAATCCACAAACAAATAGCCATGTGTCATAAATGTGCCCGCTCTATAGTTCAATTTTTTTAGATTGGGGTATTATTCCCCCATATTGAAAAAGGAAGCCACGACACAATACAAAAATGCAAATCATGTTCGAAATTCTCACCAAGAATTGGGTGAGCACCAACGACGCCATGTCCAAAATAACAAGCGCTTAGTCGTTCGCCTAATGAGGCATAAACTTGATTGGACCCTTCCCAGTCATTAATGAACAGAATACTCAAATTAATGTGATGACTGGTTACTTTTCCAAATGAATGGTGGCCTCTCTCGCCTCGATTATTGAATTCCAAGTGATCAAATTCTTGAAAGTCACTATTTTCTCTAATAGAATTCCAATAATCTTCATCAGTGACTGTGGACCTCAATTTTGTAGAAAGAAATGGTTTTGTTATGAGCTATGTATAAAAATTGTTCCATAATAGTGCATAACCTACAAGAAAATGGCGAGGTTGACTATGCCAATAAAATGATTTTATTAGGTCTAAAGAAAAGAGTGAACACTATAGAATGAAGCTGAGCAGGACAACCTGACAAAGTATTAATGGCAATTAGAATGACCTGAAAGCAAGTAACAAGGAAGACCTTCTTTATTTATACGGCTTGGAATCAGTCGCCTCTACAAAAACTATCGTTGCATTCAATGAATACCCAACACTGTAAAATGGAGGATAAATTTGAATCTAGCTGTTGAAAAATGGACATCAGAAGATGTCTAAATATGAATGAGATTAGTTTTTCTATGATTATTCCACCATCGTGACAATGCTCACAGGTTCAGTATGGTGGAGCTGCTCATCAGGCGAGAAGAATTGGCAAACTTATAAACTAGAAACAAAATATGATCAAAATGGGATGGTTCATAGAAGATAGTTCAAATAGCTGCTCTAGGGTATTTATTTCATGAGATCTAAAAAGGTGTGAGACTGCCTCATCCTTTCAGTGTTGAACATTTGAATAATTTTTATTAATAAAAGAATAATGAAGTTCATGTACAACTCCTACGAACCTAGAAACTCAAGGCTTGGAATGAAAAAAAAAGAAAAGAGGAATTGGTCAACTGCTAAAGTCGCCACCTCGCAAAGCACTAAAAAATAACTTTTAAGTCATCGCAATTCGCATATCTACTCAGTTTTGTTGAAACAGTGATAAAGATTTACGACAAGGTTTGGAAAAGAATCAGTCAACTTCAAGTCACTATCTCCCCAAACCAAGCACTAAAAACGACTCCTAAGTTGGCACCTCAATCGAAATGATGGATAAAATCATAAGGATAAGAAGTCGATTAATTGTACCGTTTCTCCGTTGAACCACTCTCAAATCACGTACTGAAATTGAAGTCGTGGACAAAGAGGTAGAACAAAGTGAAAAAAAAATAAAGCTTCATTCAGGCAAAAGTCAGAAACTTCAAAATAGATGAAAAACTATTACAACAGTATTGTTGGCTAATTTATGGGAGGATAATGGTCACATTTTGTTGCTCATCAATCAAAAGAAATCAAAGAAAAACAGATTAACCATGGAGTTGAAGAACACAAATACAAATCTTTTATCTGTTGAAGAAACTCTCATACAACTCTCATATAAAACATACAAACATAGCCACCTATTTATACTAATACATAGCAGCACTTTGTTGACAAAGTTTACAAGGTTGGTGCAACACTTCCTACAGTAAATGTTCATCATTTTCTATAGCAAGGGTTGGTGCTGCAATCTTGATTTCAATTCTAACATTCCTCCTAAATCAGGTTGCTGCAAACTCCGAATCTTACCCTAAGAAATAATACTTGACCTTGAAGTATTTTGTCCTTCCATTCATAACTCACCATATTGACTGGATTAGAAGAATGCATAGAAGAAGACAATAACTTGAAGAGTAAGGATGTTAGGTAAGTGTTCCACAACTACCGTTTATCCTGAAGAACCTTCCTAATTGCACTGCCTCTCCAATCTCAAGTTGCCACTCGGTGTTCCTTATGACTTCCGTTGCCTGAGCTTTAGATTCTCTATAACCAATGTTCATTCCTTAGGGTTTCCACCAGGTTTAGGGTTTCAGAGAGCTCCATATGGAATGTATGGACATTGTGATGTGCAGACTCTGTGATGCCTTCTTTGATTGTGGAAGCAGATTACTCCTCCTCCAATGGATTGAGTGCAAAACTATTTTCCTTCATCTTGACCGTGAACGGTTATTGCCCTCCTGGATCTTTGATCACACATACTCTGTTTTTGAAAATAACATTACAACCTTTCTCTATTAATTGACCAACACTAAGCAGATTTCGATCAATATTTGGTACAGAGAGAACATCTGTGATTATTTTTGTTCCAGAACAACTTGCTATAGCGATGGTTCCTTTACCTTTACCGAGAATATACTCAGCATTTCCAATTCTGACTTTGGAAAGAACTGAGTTGCCGAGTTGTGACTAGTGCAACCACCGTTAACCAACCACTCATCACTCAATACTCTAGTTGTGGAGCAAGAAGCCGCAAATAGATGTTCTTCCTCTTCTCCATGGACAACATGTTGAATTTCTCTATTAGGTTGATCATACTCTGCAGGGCAAATCTTTTCAACATGCCCCATCTTATGACATCTCCTGCATTTTATGTATGACCTCTTTCTGCATTTGTAGTGAGGATGGTTCTCCTTACCACATTGCATACAAGCAGGAAGATTTCTTCCTTGGGGACCATTTTCTGCTGCACTCGATTCAGCATCGCCGTAACATTTCTGTTTTAAATGCAGCTTAGCCCTCAAAACACCTTCAATTGCCCCTTCTTCACACATCAATCTTCAATGCGATTGAACTTGAAGAGCATTAAGGAGCTCTGTCAATTTTAGAATTGACTGGTCCATGGTGTTCTCCAATGAGACAATAGTTGATTAAAATCTCTCAAGAAGAGAGACTTATAATATTTTCTCCACAATCCTGCTATCATTCATATCCTTGCCAAGTATTCTACCCTCGTTTGCAAATCCCACCAATCGATCTAAGTATTCTTGATGGTCTCACATTCCTTCATCTTCCCCTTCTCGAATTCCTTTATCAAGTTCAGGGATTTCATGTCCCTTATCCTCTAATCTCCTTTGTACTTTTTTTTAGGAAGACCCAAATTTCATTGGCTGACTTTATGGACATGATTCAGCTGAAAATTGCAGGCGAAACAGACGAATAAAGGCATGACTTGGCTTGTGCCTTTCTCATCTTAATATCCCTTTGAACCATGATTTGAGCAAGTGTATGGTTGTATGGAAGAGGTGGAATTTCATAGTTTTCTTCATCAGCCTTCCACAGATCAGTGCCCTGCATGTAAGCTTGCATTTTAACAACCCAAGATTGGTAGTCTGAATCGTTGAATTTTGGTGCAGTAACGCCTCAGAAGGATTATTCCATTTGATGATGGTTTATGGTGTTTATGGGTAGATGATCACAAAACATCCACAATCACTCAATCTTACAAATACCTCAAGAAGTTAAGCTATGGGTGGATGATATCAAGAAATTGGCAATCACACAACCTCACAGATCCTTCAAGAAGTAAAGCTCTGATACCATTGTTATTCATCAATCAAGAGAAATCAAAGAACAACAAATTTAAATCTTATATGTTTTGAAGAAACTCTCATAATCTCTTACAAAACTCTCATACAACTCTCATATAAAACATACAAACATAGTGATCTAGTTATACTAATACATAGTAGTACTTTGTTGACAAGGTGAATGCCCCCACTCTCACCCCGCACCCACCTAAATGGGAATGCCTACTCTCTTAATAAACCACCGGATCAACCTCGAACTCAACGAAACCTTGAAGACTGTTTACACGATTAAGAGGAATTTTGGGGTCAACCTGCAATACATTTCAGTTAAAACCTGCAAAAAGGAAATTATATCCATTCTCATAACTTGAAGAGAATCCATTTGGTCTGAAGACTGATACTCTCCTTGGATATGCTCGCGTAAAGGTATCGCATTCATCTGAGCCTCAATGGATTGTAGGTTGAGAGAAAAAAAAATGCTCAATGTTCTTCTTCTATTCTTCCTTTTTACTTTTGAATTCGATAATGCATTTCGTAGATCCTCGAACTTGAACAATGTTTGATTTTTCTCTTCTCTGGTTCAGCATTCTTGACCTCAATTCGACTCCTTTCATGACCTTTCACAATTGACTTGGATCACTTGGCCACTTGGTCTTTCAATTATGGGAACTCATGCAAGGAGGGCCTATCAAGAGCATCCCCCGTCTTCATTAATTCATCTAACTCATTAAGAGATCCCAAGTTGCGAAAATCTTAAACTCTGAGAGCGTTGCTTGATGGACATAAGTGAGGTGACCCACAAGACGATCTAAGGAGGTCTCTTCGCAAAATACATGGAAAACAAATATAAGATTACTAACCCATCGAGCAAAAATGATCTCCCTCTCCAATGGCGAAACAATGTTATTCACAAGATTCTTAAGATAGTCCCCTCTATATTTAAAGTAGAGTGGATATGGCATAACGATATTCTGCAAAGTCGCCAAAGGCGTCCAAGTTCCCGTCGGGTCATCCTTCACCATATACATCTTATTAAATAAGGAAAGTCTCAAGTACCATCCTATAAAATAAACTCGGTTAGTTGTAGATGCACTAAACTAATCAAACACACAAAGGCGCTCGATCTCGGCTTCAACCACGCCTAGCCTGTTATTTTAAGTAATGGGTGGTAACTCGGGATGCATCTCCCTCGTAGGGAAGAGACCTCATTGTCAACCATGAAGGAAAAACTCTCCCGAGGGAAAATAAGAGACTCCTCAAAACGTGGACGATTTAAAGAAAAAACTTAGCTTGAAAGTAGCATAATACGACAGTCTTACCCTTCTGAGACATCGACTTCTTCCTTTTTACCTTTTATTTGATGCCTTTTGACCATTAGCTGTTGCAGGAGTTGGCCCAATAAAATCTGTTGCAGAAGACCACGGCCCACAGGTACAGAACTTAGACCATCGTAAATGGAGACCTTACAGACGACTCTGGAACGTGTTCAGGGGCATTATAGACTTCCGTCATAAATACCTCTTTTCCTTGATTTTCGATCATAGCTCCTGAAATTCAAAGTATTTACCTTTGAGGATGGCTTTAGCTTGGGTGGTGCCTTCAAAACCCCATAAAACTGATAACTCAAATACATACCCCAAGACTGTTTCACTTTTGTTTATTAATTTGAGTCATATCTTAAACCAAAAACAACAATTCCTTTAGATAGTCATTATACAAACAAGAACAATTAAAACTGTTAAAAGAAGATTCTGAATCTTTCATCTACTATGACTCTTGACCTTTCATCTACAAAAACACTTATGACCTTTTATTTTACTGCATTAAATTCTATCTTTAAGACTCACTAACATTTAATTTTTATTATTCAACAAAACTCCCCCGTAAACTTAAATGCTTCAACCACCTGTCATGCCGATCATCTTCTTGAATATGTCGAAATATACTTTCGGTAGAGGATTTGTGAAGATATTCGCAACTTCATCCTGACTTGCCACATACACCAATTTCACACTTCCTTCCTTAACATAGTCTCACATAAAGTGAAAACGAACCGATGTGTTTGCTTCTTTCATGGTTCACTGGGTTCTTTGCTAACTCAATTGATGATTTATTGTCAACTTGAAGCACGGTTTCCCCTTGTTGATTTAGCTCTATCTTGCTCAACAATTTTCTAAGCCATATAGCATGACATACACACAAGATGTTGCAACATATTCAGCTTCACATGTCGAGAGTGTCCCGATCAGTTGCTTCTTAGAAAACCAAGTAAACGTAGTATCTCTCATAAAGAACACATATCCCACGGTACTTTTCCGATCGTCTACATCTCCACGTCAATCGATGTCGGAATAACCAACCAACTTGTAATCTTCTTCTTTTGAGTAGAATAACCCGTGTGACACCGTTCGTTGGATGTACCGCAAAATCCGCATCAACGCCTTCCAATGTGAATAAACTGTCTCCTCCATGAACCAACTTAAAATGCCAACACTTAATGAAAGATCCGGCCTTGTGCATGTGAGATAGCGAAGGCTTCCTATCAAACTCCAATATTTACTCGCATCGACGCGTTCTACTCCATTGAACTTCGAGAGTTTTGCTCCGGGTTCCATTGGTGTTGAAACATGATTGCAATTCCCGATCTTGTACTTGTTCAAAATCTATTTTGCATATGATACAAATTACTTGTATCTACTTGTCTAACCTCCGAACCAAGAAAAAACTTCATCTAGCCCAAATCTTTCTACTCAAATTCCCATGTCATTATGCATTTACACTCATCTACCATCTCACCATTGCTGCCCATAAAAATAAGGTCATCAACATAAAGAGCAAGAAATACCACGTTACCGCCATTTTTCTTTACAATAAGAGCATTCTCATAAGAGCATTGCTTGAACCCGTTCTCCTTAAAATATAATCGATACGTGTACTCCACGCATGCGGTGCTTGCTTTAACCCTTAAAATGCCTTCTTCAATTTTAGCACCTTTTTCTCTTCTCCATTATTTATGTGCCCCGGGCGGTTGTTCGGTGTAGATATCTTATTTGAGCACACCCTTCAAGAATGTCGATTTGACATCCATATGAAATATTGGCCATTTGAATTGAGCAACATGTGAAATGAGTAATAGGATTGTCTCCATCTTTGCAATAGGAGCAAATACCTCGTCATAGTTGATTCCTGTGTTTTGCTTGTATCCTTTCACAACAAGTCGCGCCATGTACCGCTCTATCTCGCCTTGAGCATTCATATTTTTATTGAACACCCACTTCAGACCAATAGTTTGACTTCCTTACGGTAATCTTGCTAGCTCCCATATGTTGTTGCGGTCAATCACCTTAATTTCCTCGTTCATGGTAGTTTCCCACTTCTTGTCTCGCACCGCCTTTTCAAATCATACAAGTCGTGCCTCATTAGTTGAATCATATAAATCTTGCAAACTTTGCATCTTGGGTTGTAGTGGTTCATCTTCATAATCGGTAGTTTCATAATCTTCTTGTTTGCTTGTTGATACAACGACAGATGATTCTCCAACTTTGATGTAAAATTCGGTCGAATTGGTCCAGCCCCATTCACTTGCTTTGTTTACTCGCACATCACGACTCACCATCACATTCTTATTTATCGGGTTGAATAGCTTGTACCCTTTTGTCATCTCATCATACCCCATAAAACTGTACATTTTGCTTTTGTCTTCGCTTTGTTCTTCGTTGATTTGGTAGGTGTACATAAGCCACACTACCGAACAATTTGAGATGATAAACTGTCGTCTTTTGACTGATACACGCCTCCTGTGGTGTTTGATATTCTAACTTCAAATGTTGACATCGATTTTGTACATAGACAGCACATTGAACGACTTCCGCGCAAAATTCCTTTGGCAACTTCTTGCTCTCCAGCATTGATCCAACCATGTCAAGAATAGTCCGATTCTTCATCAGTGCCACACTGTTTTGTTGAGGATAGTATGGTGTGGTTAGAAATATCCTTAAGCCTTACTCCTCACAATAATCCGTGAAAACCGTTGATATATATTCGCCAACTCTATCAGATCATATGGCTTTGACGTATTGACCAGTTGCCTTCTCCACGATGACTTTGAACTTCTAGAGCACCTCGCATGTCTCAGATATTGCTTTCAAAAAATAAACCCACGTTTTTTGTGAGAAATCATCGATAAAAGTAATGAAGTACCTTTTACCACTGAAAGATTCGGGGTTGATTGGTCCACATATATCGGTATGAATCAATTTGAGAATATGTTTAGTTTGATAATTTGCCTTCTTTTGAATCGAGGTACATGCTTGCTTGCCAAGCACACATTCTTCACCATGTTTTTCTTTGCTAATTATTTTAGACACCCATGATGTAGGTGACCAAAACAGAGATGCCATAAAGATACCTTGTCCTCTACGTTTACGTGTAAACATTTTTCTCGCACGCATCTCAAATTTAGTTTGTACATCTGATTTCTTCACATCTCGACTAGAGTAACCAGACGCCCATGCTTATCCTTCAAGTGTAGTACCCATTCTTTTATGAGTATTGAGTAACCTTTCTCTATGAGTTGCCCCAAACTCAAAATGTTGGTGTTGAGATATGATACATAATAGACATCTTGGATTGACGCTATCAACCCATCATTTCGTAAGTAACAAACCATACTTTGATCTCTACCTTTGAAGCATCTCCAAACGAACATGACCATCTTCAATCTTTTAAATCTTTTTGAATAAGTAGTCGTCACCGCACATATGGTTATTTGCCCCCGAGTCGAAATACCATAGAGTCGCGTTGCTGATGTTGTCTTCATTTTGAGCCATCAAGAGAACACTATCGTTCTCTTCATCTTCCAAGGCCATGTTAGTTGTTTCTTCCAATTTTTTATCGTCTCTACAATATTTTGCAAGATTCCCCACTTTACCGCAACTATAAAATTTTGTCGGAGTAGCAATCCTTTGCGTTGTGACCATACTTCTGACACTTGTAGCACTCAATACTGGATTAGTTCAACCGACCACCTCTTCCTCGACCCTGTTCTCTTCCGCACCAGTTTGGTTGACTCTATTGTTACCTATCCTTATAGTATCTTTCATGACTGTCGCGACCACTTCCACGGCTTCCATGGCCACACCCTCTACCTCAGAAATTTTGAGAATAGACTACCTTTTCGTCTTTAATTGTCGCCTTGGTTTGGAGTGTTTTCTCTACTGTCTCCTCCTTCTTTTTCTTCTTACGTTGTTCATGTGCCTCGAGAGAACTGGCAAGCTCGTTGACTGTAAGCATCGGAAGATCCTTTGACTCTTCTATCGCACACACACATTCTCAAAATTTTCGGTTAAAGATCTCAAAATCTTATCCACAACTCGTGCATCGGTTATCGCTTCACCATTACGAATACGTTGATTTACCACGACTTGTAAACGCCTTATTTTGAGACGTAGAATATCCCGTGGTATTTTTGTGTTCTTCGAAATCTTTTTTAACCACCTCCCACGAATCTTGAGATCCGATAAGAGTTTTCATTTCAATGCTCCAATCATCATAATTCCACTTCGTTAGTTGTGGTAACGGCATTTGACCAGTCACACTCTACATTCACTCTGATACCAATTTGATATCACTTTTGTTTATTACTTCGAGTCATATCTTATACCAAAAACAACAATGCCTGTATATAAGCATTATACAAAGAACAGTAAAAACTATTAATAGAAGACTTTTAACCTTTTATCTACTATGACCTTTGACCTTTTATTTTCCTCCATTAAGTTCTAAGTTGAATACTCACTAAAAATAACATTTAATGTTTATTATTCAATAAAAACATCCCTAGGCGGGTAACCAATAATAATACATGAGATCCCTTCATTTAGGATTACTAGAACAGAGGAAGAGGACGAAGAGATGCCTTTTCTACAAACATGCCTACTCGTGCCTATGAAGAAAAAAGTTGGAAAATAAAAAAGCGTCAACGTGTACCTACAAAAAATAAAGGAAGATTAGAAATGTAGCTAGTCCACAATACGAATTGAAGGCCTTCATATGCCCGTTAGCTCAAGGTGACTAGAAAAGTCTGGTCGTCAGTGAAGGGTATTGAAAGTCTACTCCTAATTATGATTCTATATAACATCGATGATGTTCCAATCTCAAGCATAAAGTTCATCAAAGGCAGGAAAACCTACCTATAAAAGAGGAATTATTATAACCCATAACACTTCACTGTTGAAGAAGAAGTAGTGCATCTTCTGGTAGGAGTCAGTCAATCATAAGTCATCGAATCATCGAAACCCAATGTCTGAGTCCCACGATTCTTATGTTCTTCATTCTATGAAATATATGGAAGCATGAAAGCACCACAAAAGGTTTAAAGAGTACTATAACCCCTGAAGGGTACATAGTATTCTAATCATGCCCACATCTTGTTCGCAACACTATGAAAAGGAGTTCGGATTGTTGGTGCCTTGCCAGACGAGACGAGCAGTAAAAGCGGACCTAGACGCGGATCCTGACATAGATTTTCTAGGGATGGGATCCATTTAAGGAAAATAAGGCGCTTCCGATGAAGAAATCGAGAGATTTCAACTGCTACAAATTTTAAGATTTGGGAACAGTTTGTAGAAACACAAAGCACAAAAGATTTTTAGTTCTAGGGCCTTTATACGGCTATGGAATACAAAAGCCCAACTACATCATAATCGCTAAAACATGAGAAAAAGAGCGGAAGTGATAACACGCGCAATTGTCCGGAAAGTTTTTTTTCTTCATAAAAATGGAAAACTCTTAGGGAATCATGTTTAGGGAATAAAGACATACACACAAGTGGTTACCCGAGAATGATTTTGAAGAGGCCTAAAGGGCAGGAAAGGTTTAAACAAATAATGTCACTCTTGCTATCTAATATACAAGAGGATTCGTACAAGAGTAACTGTGACAATCCCCTCTTCTCATGGTCCACAAAAATCAATCTAAATGGGGTATAACGATTCCAAAGAATATTGTATGAACCATGATTGCACTTAACTTCTCCATGACAACGTTCGATTGGGAAAATTGTCTTGCAAGATGCTTCATCCATGGTAATAAGTAGAAACCTTGTCAGACCTGCCCTAGGAAAAAAAACATGTAAAAGGTTCCCAAAAATGAGCGTACCATAAAAGGCACGCCTTTATAATAGTTCACCTAATGAAGACTCTTGTAGATCATGGTTGCTTAATACAATTGAAGGTAAAACCCGACCAAAAAATAATTTTCTCTCGAGCTTTACAGGCAAGTTTTGGATACTAGGCGACACTCTCGTGCTCTACACTTGTCCCGAGAGATTCTGATCGCCATACTCTAAAACCCCGAACATAGAATTGTTGCTCTCCACCCTTCAATGTGAAAATCAAATACCAAATTTATTAATCGTAACACGTTATGCAATTTCTTGTAGATACTTCATTATATTGATTAAGGAAACAACTTAAAAAAGAACCTCATCAAGGCACTATAAGTCTGTTACCCTCCCCCTCATCTCTTATGTTCATTCCCAATGCTTATACAAGACTAAAGAGTTCCCAAACTCAAAGGTACTCTTTTATAGTGTAATGCTAACCATAACCACTATAATAATTGAAGTGTCGTAGGACAAATCATGCATAAGGCATCCTTTGAATTCCATTATGTAGGTATGGAGGTTTACGGCCTAGAGAAGTCTTGATTATAGGGGTAACAGTGACATCATGGGTGACACACATATGTCAATACCTAAACATAGGAGAACTTCCATACTACAAGGTTGAAGTCCATAAAATACAAAGACTGATGGTGAATTACATAATCATGGATAGGATTTTGTAATAAAAAGTTTCTCGACACCATATTTATTGAGCGCTTCCATCATTAGAGATAAACCATCTTTGAAAGTATTCACAATAGCATCACCATTTGTCCAATAGGGGAATGATCCGTTGTTGAAATTGTGTCGCGACAAGGATTTTACTAACCCCATGAACAAGGAGTGAACAATAATGGTCCATGCTTGTTAAGTTTACCAAATTTATACTCCAAAAATTCTGAGACTATCAACACAACTTGTTGAATCCTTTGCGACTCGATTCGTCGAAGCCGAAAGCCGAAAGCAGTTTTTGTGACCTACTGGAAGGGAAGCGTGAATTTTGACCTTTTGTGACCTTTTTTAAGTTGGACGATAAAAATGAGAGCAAATGTAACATGAAAAGACTTCTCTAAGTTGGAAGTAAATGAGTATGTATAGCTAAAAGTACACCTAATCATCAAGTGTACTTAATACCATGATCATCCTTATTTTGTATGATCCATTAATCAATATTTCTTCTAATACTAATATACTAATAAAGTAGTACTATAGCAATGGACGAAAGTCATTGCTACGTGGTCATTTGCCACTACTAAGTTCATGTGCCGCTGCTAAGGCTTGTGGCTATAGGCCTCGATGCTAAAGGTATCCGCACGGACAATATACTGCTCCTAAAGGTCTGCCGCTACTGGAATAAACTGTTGTCTACACATTTAGCATCAACATATGGCCAATGGTGTTCATGCATAATTTGTGTCTACGTTTATTCATGTCTAAAAATATTATTTTGTTTTAGATATAATGTGTTGGTAAATTATGTATATCAGTGTCAGCATGTAGTTCTCTCAGATTCAGTTTATTTACATAGCATATAGTTACTGTAGTTAACCTGATTCAACAATGAAATATGATTGTAGGTAATTGCAGATAATTTGCATCGACAATTACTGAATGTCAGTACATTGATTTCTCAGTTAAAGGCAATTGTTGATGTTTTTCTCAAATCATAAAAGTGTGGCTACTATGGTTTAACGACAACGAAAATTTCAGTTGTTAAAAGTGTTCATCTCCATGCGAAATTATAATTAGCATCGGTGGGTTTTGAATTTATCTGTCGCATGTATTGTCATTCAGTTGCTCAATGTTAATACCCTGGTTCTACGTTCGTACTATATTTTTGGATATTCCACAGCTACACATTCTATAATACAAACCACCTACAACCAACCATTCAAATATTTAACAGAGCAACCATACAAAGTGTCCTCGACAAACATATCAATGTCTGCCCATACTATAAACACAACCTTTCCGCACATCTATATATAGGGCCCAAAACACACCATAGGCACATAAACAAAACACGACTTAGATGTTCCAGAATTACAAAATAGATATGCATACAGTCCAAGCCACAAAATATAATAGGCCCTAACCTCACTGGACATCAATATTACAACCAAAATATTCCGCCTCTAATATTACAACATTCCAACAAAATTCTACTACATTTCAACAAAACAATACTACTCCAATATTCTAATAAAATACTCAAGACTGTCAATTTGATGATACTTTCTTCCATTGTCTTTTTTGTGTTACACCTTAACACGACAAGAAATATCAACCTAATAAAAAAACATCACACTCAAGAGTTAGTTAACTCGCAAACTTTAAAGTTTATTTTAATATTGAAAATAGTAATTATTTTCACATTTATGTTACCTCATCGTAAATGAACATTGTTGGCAAAATTTCCTCCAATTCCCTTATCTCATCAGTGGACTCTAAAAATAATAAACATATTTAAACGTTAATATATATAGCATAAATATTCAGAATAAGGGTATTAACAAATTATAAAAATACGGTTGTTTACCTTTACATTCTTCATCACATTTATTTTTGGAGATTTTAACCAATCTTGTGAGACAATTAATGCCTCTACCATACCTGGACCCAAAGAACTTCAATACTTATTCAATACACGTCCTCCAGTGCTATAAGCACTTTCAGAAGCCACAGTAGACACGGGAATAACCAACACGTCTATAGCCATCATCGCAACAATGGAGTACCTTGAACCGTGCTTCTTCCAAATACTTTTCTATATCAGACTTTTCACAGAGATCATAAGTTTGTACCCCTGTCTTGCTAACAAATAAATTAGATTATTACTATCAATGAGGTCCCAAAGTTGAGCAATATAAATTGTTAAACACACTATTTTCCAAAATCAATAAGCCACACTTCTTGATGAAGTTGTTAAATACAAATTTAAGAAATAAGAAATTTTGAAAATACAGTCGGTATAAATGCAAGAGAAAATTTGACGGGAAAGTAAAATATATGTCAATTTCAAGAGGGAGTACAAAAACGTTTTTATATATATGTCAGTCTGTTAACAATCTTCAGAGATTTTAGGCATTTCATCGAACAGTTTATGTGCATATATATATAAGATTCATGACCATGTATTTTTATCAAAAGAACTTGATTTTATAGGATTAGGTGGTGAGGAAGAGATTACCATGACGAGGAGACGCATATTTACAGCAGCAAACACGAATGCGGAGACGTAGACGAAGGCGAAGACAGAGGCTAAGACAGAGGCGAAGACAGAGAGTCAGAGACGATGGAACCCGTGAAGCCGTCGTCTGAAGCTGTGGTATGCAGTCTTCCTCGTCTTTCTATGTGTGACTGCGTGGGGAAGGCGGAAGGGAAGCTGTGAAGACTGAACAAAGCGGGTGAGTAAACTGAACAAAGGTGTGAAGAATGCTGGAGCCTGTCCGTAGGACATAAACAGAGTGGGATTTATTTATTAAAACAAACCAGTCCAGTTTGGTCTAAATGGTCACCAATGGTTTAAGACCGAAATTTAGACCAGAACCGATAAAACCGTTGGTTTCGGTCCACAAATAGTATTTTTTTTTGTAGGTCTCGTCGGTCGTGGTCTTTGTCTTGGTTCAAACAGTTTTATTGCTCACCCCTAGTACCAAGTAGTAAGTAGTGCTAACACCCGTGTTGACTTTTCAATTTCTTTTTCGCCACCTACATCCGACAAATACATGTTCGTTCCATTATGATTAGAGGAATTTAACGGATAATTTAAGTTTCTTCTCTTCTATGTTTCAAAATTAATTTAACATATTCAAATCAGAATAATTATATTTTTTATTTTTTTCAGGTCAATCTCTCATACATGAATTAGTATAAGAAATGCGTAATAGTGATAAGACATGTTGATTGTCTAATGAGTAAAAATGTTTTGAGAATACATACTAACAAATTTTTAATGTCACAATTAATGCTCGATGTACTTAACATATCAGTGTTGAAGTGCATTTCGTGTCATATTAAGGTATAAAATGAGATTTATCCGTTTATGGCAATACGTGTGTTTATGCGTAATAACTTTAAGTATTCAGATTGCAAGGAGACTAATGACTCTGAGATGAGATTAGTGAATAGTTCTAAATGAAAGGATCTAGATATTCTTGATGTCAGGATTAATACTCGGTGTCCTTACCGTATGAGTGTCCTAGTGCATCTGGTCTCAAATCAAGATATAAAAGAGGATTTTATTCCTTTATGGCAAGGCGCGTGTTTACCAATAGTAACTTTATCTTTAAGTATGTAGATTGCAGGGAGACTCATGACTCTGAGATGAGATTATTGCAAAGTACTAAAGGAAAGGATCTAGATATTCGTGATGTTAAGTATCGAGCACTCGAGTGTTCGTCTTAGTGTTAGGTGCTCGTCATTAGGGAAACAAATCTATGTGAGGGGTTTTAGAGTATGGCAATCAGAATCTCTTGGGACAAGTGTAGAGCACGAGAGCATCGCCTAGTATCCCAAAGTTGTCTGTAAAGCTAAAGAGAAAATCATTTTTCGGTCTAGTTTTACCTTTAATTGACTTAAGCAACCATGATCTCTAGGAGTCTTCATTAGGTGAGCTATTCTAAAGCCGTGCCTTTTATGGTAGGCCAATTTTTGGGAACCTTTAAATGTTTTTCTTTCCTAAGGCAGGTTCCACAAGGTTTCTACTTATTGCCGTGAATGAAGCATCTTGCATGACTGTTTGCCTAATTGAACGTTGTCATGGAGAGGTTAAGTGCAATCATGGTTCAGACAATATTCTTTGGAACCGTTAAACACCGTTTATATTTATATTTATGGACGATGAGAGGAGGCGATATTCACAATTACTCTTGTATGAATCCTCTTGTAAATTAGGGAGCAAGACTGGAATTATTTGTTTACACAATTCCTGCCCTTTATGCCTCTTCAGAATCTTTCCCGAGTAACCACTTGTGTGCATGTCTTTTTTTTATCAGTTCCTTTCTCCTAACAACGATAGACCCATTGTTGGACTAACATGGGGCAACCTATCAACGAATAGTGAATCGATTGTTCAGAGAGATGATGGTGTGAAATATGGAAGCCTATGTGGTTGAGATGCTCGTAAAGTCTATCAAGGGGAGCCCTCACACAAAAGACCTTCGAGAAACATTCGAATGCATGCGAAGGTATGTTCGCTTGAACCCAGCATAATGTGCCTTTGAAGTGAAATCAGGTAAATGTTTGGGCTTCTTGGTCAGCGAAAGATGCATTGAGGCAAACCCCAGGAAACTCAAGGCCATAGAATAAATGAAGTCCACGAATTGCCACAAGGAAGTCCAAAGTTTGAGCGGTTGCCTGGCTGCACTTAATCACTTCCTTTCAATAGCGAACGACATGTCCCTCCCATTCTTCCAAACCCTCAGGGTAAACAACAAATTCGAGTGGACGCTCTAGTGCGAGGCCGATTTTTAATCACTTAAGCAGCACCTGCAGACACTCTCAGCCTTGGCGAAACCTGTTCCCAATGAGACACTTTTGCTTTATATAAGTTTTAGCGAGTCGCAGCCAATGCATTCTTAGATAAAGAAGAAGAGGGTAAACATGGTCCAGTCTATTTTGTAAGCAAGTTATTCAATTCTACCGAAATAAAATATATCGAGATTGAGAAGTATCTTTACCCCTTTATTATTGTTGCCCGAAAGCTGAGACCGTACTTCTACGCCCATGCCATAACAGTCATCACCAACAATCCCCTTAAGCACTTCCTGATGAAGGCAGACTCCTCAGGAATGATTGTCAAATGGGCGATTGAGTTGAGTGAATTCATAATCAAATTTGCGCCAAAAATAGCTATTCAACGTCCAAGCCCTGACAGATTTTATAATGGAAAATACCAGTCACGGTCTTACTGAGGCAGGAAAAGAGTAAGAGCTACAAAAGATTGAAGAAAAAAGCCAGAAACTCTATACCAATGGGTCCTCTTCAAAGGAATGCCCGGGGACAGGATTAGTTCTCATCTCGCCTCAAGGCGAGCCCTAAAATATGTGATCGCCCTCACACTAAAGGCGACCAACAATGAAGCCAAATTTGAATCGTTTATCACTGGACTGAGATTCTCTAAGGTAATGTGTATAACGTTACTAAAGGGAAAAATCTATTCAAAGCTAATTTCCAACCAGATCAATGCAAACTATGAAGCAAAGGGGGAAAAATGAAAAAGTATCTCGAAATTATCAAAAAACTAATCGTCGAAATCCCAACTTTCGTGATCGAGTCAATTCCTCGCCAAGACACGCAGACTTCCGCAAGATGGCATTCAGAGGAACAAAAATACTGGAAATACACTTCCTGGAGCAAGCACTATGGTCGACCCTCAAAAACCGAGCAAAAGTTTACAATATTCAAAACTAAGATAACTGGATGACTTCGTTCCAGAACTTTATGAAAAAATGAGCCTTGCCAGATGTTGATGGCGATGCCACAAAGATAAGCCGCCTAGATGCAAACAATCTTCTCATAGATGGAGAACTCTATAGGCGAGGATACTCAACTCTCTATAGACATAAAGAGTTTTGCGCGAAGCTCATGAACAAGTTGTCGCATGCCATGAAGCTGCACGCTCATTAACGCACAAAATCATCAGACTAGGCTATTACTGGCCAATCTTGAGCAATGACACAATATAACTAACAAAGAAGTGTGCAACTTGTAAACAGTTCACACCAATATCCGGTCAACCATCAACCATGCTATCCCCTATGGCGCCTAGCCTTTCGTTCAATAGGGAATAGACATCTTGGGACCTTTTCCCATAAGCACTAGGCAAAGAATTCACATTATCGTGGCGAGCGACTATTTCTTCGAGTGGATAGAGGTGAAAGCATTGGCATGTACAACTGAATTTCAAGTGATCAAATTTTTAAAGATCAACATAATTTCACGATTTGGCTTCCTCAAGGTAGTCATAAGCGATAATGGCCGGCAATTCGTGGGAAAAGAACTCAAATGGCTCTATGTAGAAAACCATGATGATCACAAATTCAGCTCGGTGCATCATCCTCAAACCAATAGACATGCCAAAGCAGCCAACAAAGTTGTCCTGGCATGACTCAAGAAAAGATTGAAGCACTAAAATGAATTTCTTTAGATGAGCTGTGGGTTATCAGAACGACACCCAAAACAACAAGGGAAACACCATTTAGTCTGGTGTACGGATCCTACACTTTCATGCCGAAATAGCGGTGCCTACCCATAGGATCCTACACTTTCATGCCGAAGCTAATGATATCGATTGGTTTACAGAGCTCGATCTTAACGAAAAAAAGCAAAGGCAATCAGACAAACCACAAGCTAAAATGCGACTGGGACCGCTCGGTACTTCAACAGAAAAGTCAGTGCTCACAAGTGGGAAGGCCCATACAAAGTAATAGAGATCGTTGTACCAGGGTCATATTACTTGAAAAGCATAGAGGGTGTAAGTCTTCCCATCCTTTCAATTTTGAATATTTACGGAGGTTTTATGTATAACTTGTAATCAAAATGTTATGTCAATAAAACAACCATTCCTTCATATAAAGCATAGCCACTCGAACCAAAATGAAACAAGATCTAGAGAGGAAACGAATCATCGGGATAATAGTTCATCAAAAGGTATGACCTAACACATGCAGGCACACGAACCAGCCAATGTAACAGTCTCCTCGGTTAGGCAAAAAGAAGATTGCGAACGAACATCAAAAGGTAACAGTTCCTCTCGCAAAAATATTTAAAACTAGGGGCGAATGAACCACCAAGCTAATAGTTCCCCCCAAATTAGGCAAAACAAGGACCTAAGCTAAAAGGCGAATGAACCACCAAGGTAACCGTTTCCTTAAATCAAGGCAAACCAAAGACCTAAGCTAAAATGCAAACGAACCATCAAGGGAACAGTTCCCTTAAAGCAAGGAAAAACAAAGTACTAATCTAATAGGCGAACAAATCATCAAGGTAACACTTCCCTTAAACCAAGGCGAAAGACCTGACGTGAAAGGCGAACGAACCCATATCAATGGTAACAATTCACTAAAGTTAGGCAAAAATAAAGACCTGACGTGAAAGGTGAACGAACTCGTATCAAGGGTAACATTCCTATTAAGTTGGGCACAATGGAGTGGATGAACTAGCAAGGAACATTCTCTTCAAAGAAAAGCTTAGGAGAGAGAACAAATCTATTGTAATAGCTTCCTAAGAGGCGAGCGAATCTAAGGTAAAAGTGCCTCTGAAAAGCGAAGTGGGCGAACGAATCTTTGGTACAACTTCCTAAAGCGCGAGCGAATCTTTGGTAACAGTTCCCTGCAAATGGGCGAAAGAATTTAAAGTAACAGCTTCCTAAAAGGCGACTGAATTCATCAAGGATAACAGTTTCCTTAAAGGCATAATCATTGGGTAACAGTTCCCTTTAAAACTTGGAAAACGAAACAGACGAGCTAACAAAAGGCAACAGTCCTTCCTCAGAAGCTTAAAGGAGCGAAAGAAACCTCTAAAAGGAAACATTTATTCCTAATAGTTCAAGACCGTTTGAACAAAGGACGAGACTATTCGATAAAGGCTAAAGCAAAGTTCAAAACAAAAATGGCAAAACATCCTAAAGCTCTCAAGCAAGGTCGACATCGGAAAACAACCAAACATATTCGAAGTCAAACAAGAGGAAAGACTTAGGAAATGTAAAGGCATCCATTATCTTCAAGAAAAATATCGGAGTGACCATTCAAAGGAAAAAAAACTACAAGTTACTGAAACAAAAGGAAAATGAACAAGCTCACAATCATAAAAAGGGGACAACATACAAAAGGAGGAAGAGAAGGAGCATAAGGAGACCAGGTGACTTTGCGAGGTTGTAATCCTTCTTAGTACATAGTGCTCTTTTGACTTGAAGCTCAGCATTAACTCGGTCACCTGGCATCCTAGAGCACCAACGCATGGGCTCATCAGAGGCTGCAGTCTCCTTCTCGGCCCCAGGGAAAGCCTCATCCCCAACAACAGCAAATGGAACTTCCTTAGTGTAGCCGCTCTTAATGAAGTCCTCAAGAGATTTAACCTTCCGGAGAGGAAACTTGGGATCTATCCCCTGGATCTCGCTAACCAACACCTGGAGATGGGTAGCCACCTTACCCTTCATCACATCCAAGGCGCAGACATCAAACTCCTCGTACTTCTTAAACTCCTCGACCATGCTCTAAGGGGAATTGGACAACCTTAAGTCTTAGCTCGAGCTCCTACTTCTCAGCCCTGAAGGCATCCCTTTGAGCCTGTGTCTCCCGCAACTTGCCCTAATGGCGGCTGATCTCCGCCTCCAGCTGAATAAAGCAATTGTCAGCTTCCTTGGTTCGAAGCTCAGCCCAAAGACTGCCATCCTCGGTGAGTGACACCTGATACTTCTTCATCTTGATCAAGGCGAGCATCTCCTTCTCCCTCTACGAAGAGTCCCGCCGAGCCTGCTACACCAGCTATGTGGACGCCTCAACCCTCTGCTTCAACTCCTCCATGTCCTTAGGAGTATACCCCAAACTCCTAAACTACTCCAGCTCAATAAGCAAATCAACCTGCTTATCAACGAGCTCCACTACAATCTGCCTGATCGTCGTCTCCTCGCAGACGAGTTGATAATAGGAAAAATAACGTCAAGTTAAAAAAGAACGAGCAATAAAGAAAAAAAATGAAAGTTCATTAATAAGAAAAGATGATAAATAATTCCCCAGAGAAGGGAGTCTTCGAATAAGTACGCATTGTGGAGCACCAGGCCAGGACCCTATTCTGAGCCCCAACTACTTTGGAGAGGTTGGGAGCCAAATGATCGGCCGAGGGGGCATTAACCTACCCGGGGGTCAGGAGTCTCGCTTCAGGGAGCAGAAGATCCCCCAAGAGCAGCAAGACTGTCCTCGCATGAATTCCTCACCCTCTTGGTTGGAGTCGAAGAAGAAGAGACCTCGGCTGTGACATTCTCTGAAACTAGCAAATAAAGGTGTGAAAACGAAAGGCAAGTCAAAAAGACACAAGTGGAGCAAATGTTATATCCTATGAAGTACCTCTTGGGCTATCTTCGAAGGTAGACCCAAGAGGTTCCTCCTCAGATGCACGCTTGGTCGCACACTTGGAAGGAGGAGGATGTGGACTCTTGGCCTCCTGGGCAGCAGACAACCCTGTCTTAGCTTGCTTAAAAACTAGACTAACAAGTGAAGGTCCCGAGTGCCTACAACACCAAATGTACAAAAGGAAAGAGTTAGAAAATTACCCAGCAAATAGAGATTGGCGAGGACTATTAAATGCTTATTAGCTTAAGCATGGACTCTGAAGTCTCCGCGACCGAGCGGACCGAAATAGAAGCCCGACTGCTTGTGACGTTAGAATGAATCATCAATGGTATTCCTATCACTCCTCGATGGCTCGCCAAGTCTCGGGGAATATCCCGCTTCGGCTGATAAAGGTCCCAAGGCACACCAACCTTACAGAATAAATAATACTTCTTGTAGTCTAAATTGGTGACCCGAAAGTCATCGACCAGTCGAAAGTGAACATTCTAGTTCCATGCCTAGCTCCTCCATTCTTTAAAATTTGGCCAGCTAGTTTAGAAGTAATGAAGGTGCTTAGCGTCGGCAGCCAACCAGTAGAAACACCAGAAGAAATAATGTGCATATGTCCATCCCTGACGTAAACACATAAACTTAAAACCAACCTACATCTAGATGGCGTTGGGTACCAATTGGGTAGGACCTATCCCGTAATAACAACATAGAGCCTTCAAATCTTCGCAAAGAGGAAAACGCTACCCAACATCAATCTGGGATGCATATTCATAAACCCCTCATTCCCGTGGGTAATGCATCTCTAGGCCAGGATACCTATGTGCATATGCTTATCCTAAACCTGTCAAGGCAACCACAGCCCTCAAATGAGTCGACCTCAACTCATTGGCCTTAATTTTTCAGAAAACATAATGGAAAGGCAATAACAAAACTAAAATAGCAAAAAAGAGGAAACCTTATCGCTTAAAGGGAAAAAGAAAAGACAAAAAACTACTGGTCAGAGAAAAGGTCGGGACATTGGTCTCAGGCACGTCCACCACGATCGCTGCGACGACCTGGGTCTCGGGGGTTGGTTTCGGCACAAAGGCCCTTTTGTCCTACACCGGGGTATAAGAATACCTGATAGAAAGAGGGGCATTGGAATCTCAAGAAGCAGCCTTCTGCCCAAACGAAGAATGGGCTGGAGAAGGTTTAAAGGATGAACTCTTGTCGGAAGTTTGATTTTTGTTGCCAGCCATGATCGTACAAGAGATATTTTTACTGTAAATGAGCAGGCTTAAGAGAAAAGTGTGAACAGAGGATTAAGTCACAAATAGGGTGTACAAAAACACTTAAACTCTGAGAATGAGAAAACTTGTACGCGTAAATTGCTAAGTGAAAAAGGTTAGCTTTTTATAGCTAAATTTAGGGAAACCGAATGGTTCTCTTTGAGCAAATCAGACAATGATTACACCCCTTTTGGGGTAAAAACGAAACAATGTCACAACCTAAAGGTTACATCGGGGAGACAAAGGCTCAAAACAGTACGGAAAACTGACAGGCTACCCCCTATTATAGTAGTCAAAGAGACGTGCATGCATCAGACGTCCTTTCTACTTCTCGCCTATAAATAGTGCACTCATTAAATTTTCCAAACTCTACGAACAAAACTGCTGACCAAAGAGCTCAAGAAAGCCTCTCCTACGAGCCTAACAACGGTAGCATTCGCTCAAAGAGTAGCGACTGAGCACCCAAAAACCCTAGCAACCAAAGCGTCCGCCTGAGAGGGTAAGAGATCAACATTCCAAAATTCTAGACACCAAAACCGTTCGCCAAATGATATGGAGCATCGAAAGTCACAAATATTAAGCAAGACATCAAATGTCCAATCGAGAAGTTACTATCGCAAACCCTTCCTCAAAAGATCATGCTCGGCCGATGAAACTTGACTCAAGCTTCGGAGGCAAATGTTGGGGATCGATAGTGACGACCCAATATGGAACAAATCCCATTAGGTTTACATATTTCGCCCTAGAATTTTTCTGAACAGTCGTTTCACCATTCCTTTATAGGTTGCTCATGTGTTTGTCAAGCCAAAAGGAATCACTTTATAGCAAACGATATCGCCGTCAGCGTATAAGGTATGTGGGCTTCATCGTCTAGGTACATTCGGATATGGTTGTACCCTGAATAGGCATCCATGAAGATCAAAATCTAGTGACAAGAGGTTACATCCACCAGTTGGTCAATTAGTGGCAGAGGGTACAAGTATTTTGGACATGCCTTGTTTAAGTCACTAAATTCGACGCACATCCTCTATTTTCCGTTCTACTTCTTTACCAACACTAGGTTGGCGACCCAACTTTGGAAGCGTACACCCCTAAAAAGTTATCTTCAAGCAACCTTGCTACTTCCCGCCTAATTGCCAAGTGTTTGTCCGATCCAAATGACCTTCTCTTTTGAGCAATGGTTTTGACCGGAGGGTCTATCCGTAACTCGTGGGAGATTATGTCAATGCTGATGCCTGGCATGTCACTGGGTGTCCAAGCGAACAATTCTATGTATTCTTTTAATAGGGAGGTCAATGCGTCCATTTGATGTTTGTTCAAGGTGGCTATGACGCACACCTTCTTTTCTTGACAACCTATTTTGACTTATGCTAGTTCTTCCACTTGGGCTGGTCGAGCTTTATCCTCACGAGAGTCAGCCTCTGTCGCGATGGTGATACACTCCCTTTATTTTTTCCTGCGAAGGCAGTTCGCATAGCATTGACGTGAGAATGGTTGATCGCCTAGAACTTTTATGATCCCATTCGGTGTGGGGAACTTCATCTTCTGGTGAACTCTCGAGGTCACTATAAAGGCGACTGATACCTTTATGCTTTTCCATCCTTCGCTCAATAGAATATCTGTCAAACTTCCTCCATCGATTAGAAATATTTTCATATCAAACCCAGCAACGTCAGCCGTGATGACTAACGGGTCATTTTGCAGAGTTGTGACATGTACCAGGTCTTCTTTAAATAATGAGATGACAATGTATTCCTTGTAACAAGGTGTTTTTCCCAGCTGCGCAGCTGTGTAAATTTGCGTGGTGTACACATCTCTTTCATGGGATCCCTCGTCTCTAGCTCCAAACCCTCATACAATCAGGTTTATTACCCTTTTTCTCTAGGATGGGCCGAATTGTTCTTGATGAAATGGCGATCGGGTTCTACGTGGAGGTATTCAACTCCAATCTCTTATTGCCACGAACTCCTTCAGCATGCGTCCCACGATTAGTTTCTCGATGCCTCGCTAAAGAATGCGACAATCATAGGTCTTGTGTCCTCCGCTTTATGGTATCGACAGTAGCTCTCCGAATCTTTGCCCATGGGTTGCGCATTCTTTTGAGGATTTGGTGGTCTTGCCAGAGACCTTCTTTCCATCTCGACTAGTATCGTTGTAATCTGGCTGTTTAAAGGCGTAAAATACTTCAGAACCTCTCGATGGCCTTGTCTGGGGGCTTCGGATCTAGGCTTTTCCTGGTCTCGCCTGTCATTATTTTACTTTTTAGCATCGCGTCGGGGCTCTGGAATAGCCCCTGGCAAGGTTGATACTAGGACGTTAGCCTATGTGTTGGCCCTCCCCAGGTCGATGAAACCTTTGGCCTTTACTCCAGCTCTTCCAGTAACTATATTTCGTGAACGTGGTATCTGTTGCGCAGTTTTCTTGAGGCTTTGTTATCCAAATCCAAGCCTCTCTATAAAGCCTGAACGATCTCTCCATCCGCGACTCGGCGAAAAATCTCTGTGACATTCTTATGAAAACGACCATATAAGTCGACCAAGGTTTCTCGTATTTGCTAGTTGGCAGCGTCTAGGGCGTCCAGACTCTTCAGCAGTTGGCAGTCACCCATATATCACTCCAGGAACTTGTTCTTTAATTTGAAGCATGTCCCTATTGATCCTACAGGGAAGCTGAAGAACCAAGACGACGCCATGTGGTTATCATCGCCTGACTTACCCAAAAGATAGGCTTCATGCCTGTTTTTCATGGATCACATGATCTCCTCCGCCAATCTATTCAGGGATGGTACTTTTTACCACATACTCTGGTATTGTGATCGCTATGAGGACGGCGGTAAATGGATGGGAGGATCATACTCTGAAGGGGGTCATGACGGCTCCACGCTGTTTCTTACTTGTTTTTGTATATGATCTTCTCAACTTGGTTAAGAGTGAATTGAGGTTGTTGTTCTCCGGTCGGTGAGGCACTTGACGAATTGATAGATTGGAAACTGGACCGCATTATGGGTTCCACTGTAGCCTTAGTGTGGGCTAGCCCAGTCTTTAATGATTTGGGTTTCACCCCTCTGAAAAACTATTGGACCTCAAAAGCCTAATGGGCTTTGGTCTATATTTGGTCATCACTATCGATACCAAAAATCACGCAAGCTAAAGACATTCTCAAAGGTAAATACTTTGAACTTTTAGGAGCTATGATCGAAACTCAAGGAAAGGATGTACTTATGACGGATGTGTATAGTGCCCCTGAACTCGTTCAAAAGTCGTCTGTAAGGTCTCCATTTACGATGGTCTAAGTTCTGTCCCTGTAAGTCGTGGTCTCGTGCAACAAGTTTTTTTTTTTCTGAAGATTCTATATGCAGGCCATCAATTACTTTATACAGACCAGTTTGGGTGAAAGACTAAAATACCCTAATAACTTTTTACATATTTGTCCTTACTAATTTTAAGGAAATTCATTAACAAATTGACCCCATATTTTTGTAGTCACTAAATCAACCCCATATTATCAAAATTGTGAAAGTTTTATTATTTCTAGCAAGTTTTGAACCATGGACCTCTAACATTCGATCTGAAAGTTTTACCACTACACTACTTACTCCAATTATTTTCTTATATACTTCAAATACAATTATTGAAGTAACTCCTATATTATTGTATTAAACATCTAATGTTTATTAATTTTTATCCAACATCGTTTGTTTAATTATAGTTTTTATTTAATTATGTATCTACTAATTAATTTTTTGAAATGATTGAAAATATGTAATTTTCTAAATTTAGTATTTGTAGACTACTAGAATACTCATTCTGAAAATATTTCTTCAACCATCTCTAAAAAAATTAGAAAGACTATAAAATGAAGATAATTAAACTAGAACTCTAAGACACATATGATGTTAAGATTCAAACTTCCCATCAACCTTAAAATTTGGTCAAATTTATTACTATTGTTAAAAATTCTCAACACTACTTTGACCAAATTTTATAATCGATAAGAAAATTGAAACTTAACACCATATATGTTGTTAGAGTTCTAATGTAGTTATATAAATATTATAGTCTTTCTAATTTTTTAGAGATGGTTGAAAAAATGGTATTCTAGTAATCTATAAATACGAAATTTTGAAAATTAATTATTGTTCAACCATTTCAAAAAATTAATCAGTATATACATAATTAAATTAAAACTATAATTAAACAAACAACGTTCAACAAATGTTAATTTCTAAAGAACATCAATGTGTAAACATGAGATGTTTAATACAATAATACAGGAGGTGCTTCAATAATTGTATTTGAAGTATATAAGAAAATAATTGGAATTAGTAGTGTAGTGGTAAAACTTTCACTTAGCACGTTAGAGGTATAGGGTTCAAAGCTTGCTAGAAAGAATAAAATTTTCACCATTTTGATAATATGAGGTCAATTTAGTAACTACGAAAATATGGGGTCAATTTCATAATTATTTTTCTTATAATTAATACGGACAAATATGTAAAAAACTATTAGGGCATTTTAGTCTTTCAACGAAAGTAGTGTATATAAAGTAGTTGATGGTCAACAAGTAGAATCTCCATGCAACAGCTAATGGTCAAAAGGCGTCAAAGAAAAGGGGAAAAGGTAGAAGTCGATGTCTCTAAAGTGTGAGACTATCGTATTCTGTTATTGGTCAACCAAAGACTCTTCTTTCAACCGTCCACGTTTTGAGGAGTCTCTTATTTTCACTGGGAGAGTTTTTCCTCCATGGATGATGACGAGGAATGTTCTTACCAGGGAGATGCATCCCGAGATACCACCCATTGCTCAAAATACCAGGCTAGGCATGGAGCGAGCGCCTTTGCGTGGTTGATGAGTTTACTGCATCTACAACAAACCGAGTTTCTTTAATAGGATGGTACTTAAGACTTTCCTTATTTAATAAGATATAAATGGTGACGACTGACCCGACGGGAACTTGGACGCCTTTGCACAATGTCTCTATGCTCTATTCACTCTTCTTTAAATATAGAGTGGACTACTGCAAGCATCTTGTCAACAACATTGTCATGGATAGGGAGAAGTCATTCTCATGGATCATGACATCGAGCGCTTTGTACGAGATTATATTTGCCATTTAATGATTGTTAGTGTTTTCTTTTTGTCCATCACAATTTTTTTTTAATTTCATGTTTTCATCATCTTATATTTGTTTTCCATGTCTTTCGCAAAGAGGCCTCCGTATATCGTCTTATGGGTGACCTCACCTATGCCCATCAAGTGACACTCTTAGAGTTTAATATTTTCGCAACATGGTGTATCTTAGTGAGTTAGATGAATTAATGGAGACGGAGGATGCTCTCAAGAGGGCCCCCTGCATGAGTTCGCATAACTGAAAGACCAACTGGCCACACTTGAAGGGACTCGTCAGGACCAAGTGCGCACATTCCAAGAGGAGAATCAAGCCCTTCAGGTTGAGCTTTCACAAGCAGAAGGTGAGAAGAAATCCAAGTCAATCGTGAAAGGACTCGAATCGAGGATCTACGAGATGCATTATCGGTTTCGAAAGAAGAAAAGGAAGAATAGAAGAAGAACCCTGAGCATTTTTTTTCTCTCAACCTACAATCCATTGAAGCTCGGATGAAGGTGGTAGCTTTACGCGAGCATATCCCAGGAGAGTATCAATCTTGAGACCAAATGGATTATCTTCAAGTTATGAGGATGGATGGAACTTCCTTTTAGAAGGTTTTAACTGAAAAGTATTGCAGGTCTGATAAAATCGGACACGAATCAAGCAAAATCAGAAACCCTAGAAACGAGAAGAAGCAGACTTGAGGTTCATCAGGCCAGTTCCTTCAACTGGTGACCCTCACCCTTAAATACAAAACCCTAAAAACTAAATGTTCAATTAGGAACAAATGAAATCAAATGAAGATGAAACGACTAAGCTAGAAACGAAACGACACAAGAAGAAACTTAACAGTCTTGATTCTAGAAGCTTCAACACACTAGTTCAGATTGAGCAAGCTGATATTTAATGGAGCAGGCCGACATTTAACATGCAAGTCTTGTACATAACTTTCCATGTTCATCACTCCCAAATGCTTTTGTAAACAAGTCTGCTAATTGGTCACCTGTTCTCACATAATCAAGCTGCAAAATCTTTTCAAGCAATATTTATCTAATATAATGGCAGTCAATTTCAATATGTTTAGTCCGTTCATTAAAATCAGGATTATTTACAATCTGTATGGCACCCTTATTATCATAATATAGAACAACTGGTTACTTTTGATAATAAACAAGTTCCTTAAAGAGATTTTTCAACCAAATAGTTTCGGATATGGCTAATTCCATACTCCTATATTCTGATTCAGCACAAGACCGATAAACTGTAGAATGTTTCTTTACCTTCCAGGAAATCAACGATTTTCCCATAAAGATACAGAAACCTGTAACAGACTTTCTGGTTTCTATACAACCAGCCCAATCCGAATCACAATAACCAATTAGTTTCGGAACTGAATCTGATGATAACAAAATACATTTACCTGGTTCCTTTTTAACATACCGAATAATGTGCATGGCAACCTCAAGATGCGATGTTTTTGGATCCTGCTTGAACTGACTCAAATGCTGCACATAAAAAGATATTTATGGCCTCGTAATGGTCATGTACAATAATTTCCCTATCAGACGCATGTAAAGGCTAACATCATTT
The DNA here is from genome assembly GCA_946814005.1 of Chamaenerion angustifolium. Taxonomy (NCBI): domain Eukaryota; kingdom Viridiplantae; phylum Streptophyta; class Magnoliopsida; order Myrtales; family Onagraceae; genus Chamaenerion; species Chamaenerion angustifolium. The sequence continues at coordinate 5,831,296 of OX328278.1, read as the reverse complement.
AGGGTATGGTCATTATTATTTATACCCAGATGCAAATCATGTTTGACACTAATAAATTTCAAGTTCAACTCCATGGGTGTTTTTGCAATCTTACCAGCAGATGATATTAATTCCAGCGCATATTTCCTTTGATTCAAGAGGATGCCAGCTTTGGATCTAGCAATCTCAATTCCTAAGAAAATTTCATATTCCATTGTCTACTAGCTTGTTTCAAGCCATAAAGGGATTTTTTTAATTTGCAACCCAGATTTTTATCATTCTTCGCAATAAAATCTTCAGGGACATGCATATAAACCTCCTCATCTAAATCCCCTTGAAGAAAAGCATTATCGACATCCATTTGAAAAAGGGTCCAATTGAAAATAAAAGCTAAAGCAAGCTCAGATCTCACGGTATTCATCTTAGCCACACGCGAAAAGCCAAATAATTCTGATGATTGTCAGACAGTTTATCATAAGAAATAAACTTGTTAATAGAATAAGCATTCGATACATTCGGGACCTCATAATCCTTCATCCAAATGGGGTGTCGAATGACTCTTCCAGACCTACTCATTGTTGGTCTGTCAGAATTAATAACAGGAATGGGATCAATCTGGACAGAACCATCAGAGTCAATTGAAGACTCATCATGTGGTATGATTCCTTCAGAGTTTGATTCAAACCCATCATGAGGAATACGAACATCTACATGAGTGGCATTCTCCTCAGTCAAAATATTTCTATTGACATCATAGGAGTCCATCTCCATAATAGGATAAAAAAAATGGAAGACATTCTCCATCTCAATATTTCTATTGATCAGGTTTCCATTTCTCAAAAGGGAAGACATTCTCATTAAACTGAAAATCTCTACTCACAAAAAATCTATTTTCAGTCATATCATAGAATTTATACCCTTTCTGAGTTTGAGAATATTCCATCATAACTGATGGAATAACCCTAGATGCAATCTTGTCAGTCACCATCATATTTTTTGCATAGCATAACCAACCGAATACCCTCAAATGACCAATGCTGGGTTTTTTTCCATTCAACACTTCAATCAGACTTTTTCCATTTAACAATTTAGAGGGCATCAAATTTATCAAATAACAATCTGTAAGGATACAATGTCCCCATAAAACATTTGGGATTGATTCTTGCAACTTTATGGTCCTTGCTATTTCTAACAAGTGCCTATGCTTTCTTTCAACCCTTCTACTTTGCTGCGGAGTATAAGGGAACTGCTTTGCTGGAGAATTCCTTTTTCAAAAAAATAATTTTTAACATGCTCATTAAAATATTCTCCACCATTGTTAGTTCTAAAACACTTGATTCTCTTATGAAACTGGGTTTCAATCATAGCAACAAGCCCTTTCAGAACTATAACAGCATCAGACTGAAACTGCATCAAATGAACCCATGTTACTCTAGAAAAATCATCAACAAGGGTTAAAAAATATCGCGTGTTGTCATAAGTCTGACTACTATAACGACCCCAAACATCAGCATGCATCAGATCAAAAATGGCATATGCTCTAGAGTATGAATTTGGAAAAGAATTTCTCACAATCTTTGCTTTGGGACAAACAGGGCAATTTCCAAACTTTTATTCTTAGACAGATATGTAGAATTTATATGTTCAAGAGCCTTCATAGAGGCATGCCCAAAAAACAAATGCCACAACATGCTATTGTCACACATGGAATTGAAATCAGACAAACCAGTGCATTTCCCAGGCAATCTTATGAAGTACAATCCAGACTCTTCCTTACTAGTCCCCAAGACCTTCCGATTCGAGAGGTCCTGCAGGATTGCAAGGTTAGGATAGAAGAAAACACTACAGTTTAAATCCTTCGTAAAGGTGATCCCACCTTGCAAACACACCTCGTAGAAGGCTCAATAGAAGGGTTTTGTATATTAAGAGGATCAATAACACCATTACCAGAATAAATAACATTTGCTTTTGAACTTCCTTTAACCCCCAACTGTTCTTTGTGTTTAAAACAGTTATCCTTGTAATGCCCCTTCTTTTTACAGAAGTCACATCCCTTGGAATAACATCTTTTAGTAGTGTGGCCTTTCTTTCGACAAAATGAACATTTTAAATTCTGGTTTCCTTTCAGTTTATTCAGAACTAGAGAGCTGTTCCCAAAATTTGCATTAATAGAGGCATTCATCACATAAGAATTTCCCTTTGACTTTCCTCTTGCATCAGCAAGTTATAGGTCTGATTGACTGAGGGTAAAAGAGTCCATCAAAGCAAACTACTTCTAACATTAGAAAATTTTTCATTCAAACCCATAAGGAACTTAAAAAGCTTTCGATTTTCTTTATGCTCAACATGCTTTTTAAAATCTTCCTCCTAAATATGAGGAAGGGAACAAGAAGCATCATACTCAGCCCAAACCAATTTCAATCTTGAAAAAAATGTAGATATAGAATCAAGCCCTTGTCTAGACATTACTATCTCCGTATGAAATTGATAAGTCCTTCCACTTACTTTATCAAATCGTTATTTTAAATCTTTCCAAACGAGAAATGCACTTTCACTGTACATCATCCCACTAGTCAGTTCTTTTGTAATAAATTGATTAAGCCAACCAAGGACCATAGCATTGCATCTATCCCAAAGGTGATGAAATGCTGGATCAAATTTTTCGCGCATGCAAGAACCAGTTATTAAATCTAGTTTATTTCAACCAAGCAGCAAAAATCTAATTGACCGACTCCGCATTACACAATTCTCAGGACCAGTCAATGTCATTGAAATCATGTTCACACCCTGATTATCACTTGCATGAAGAAACAAGGGGTGATGAAAATCTACCTTAGCCATGGCGTCATGATTTACCTCATAGTAGAACGTATATGTTTCCTCTACCGTCTTTTTCTCATCCGTGACTATATACCAGAATGAAGAACAACAAGATAAATAGAGGAAAAAATACACCTCTCAACCAAGAAGACGAACCGGTTCACGATTCAATTAATCGTAAGCCACGGTATTGTCCCAACACAAGATGCGGAAGGCTACAACAACACAAGAATCATAAAGAAGAAACAACAAGAAAACAAACCGATTCGTAACCTAAAATCCCGCAACGATAATCCTCTCGTCTTCAAGCTCAAGACTCAGCAACACACAGAAATCGCAACAAAGAAGGTGAAAAACACCTTGGCGCTCTGATACCATGATAATATCAAACACGAATCAAGCAAAATCAGAAACCCCAGAAACGAGAAGAAGCAGACTTGGGGTTCATCAGGGCAGTTCCTTCAACTGGTGACCCTCCCCCTTAAATACAAAACCCTAAATACGAAATGTTCAATTCCGAACAAATGAAATCAACTGAAGATGAAACGACTAAGCTACAAACGAAACAACACAAGAAGAAACTGAACAGTCTTGATTCTAGAAGCTTCAGCACACTAGTTCAGATGGAGCAGGCCAAGATTAAATGGAGCAGACGAGATTAAAACACGAGCAGACCCGCCTTATAACACCCCAACAATGGGCCTGAACTATCCCACCATCCGAATAAGGCAAACCAACACCCGAATAAGGCAAATAAAACAATATAATCAGCTTGCAACTTCAATAAGGTCGACCCCAAATTTCCTCTTAATCGTGTAAACACTCTTCAGGGTTTCGTTGAGTTTGAGTTTGATCCGGTTGTTTATTAAGAGCGTAGGCATTCACCTTCATGTGGGTGCGGGGTGAGAGTTGGGGTGGTGGATGTGCATGAAGTCGGGAATGATAGGATTTCTTTCACAGATGAAGCTTGTCCTCATAAACGCAAATGTGACCCTTATCCTCCCATAAATTAGCCTTTAATACTCCTGAATGAACCTTTATTTTTTATTTTCTCTTTGTTATACCTCTTTGTCAATGACTTCAACTTCCATACGTGATTTGAGAGTAGTTCAATGGAGAAACGGTACAAATAATCAACTTCTCATCGTTATGATTTTATACATCCTTTTGATGGAGGTGCTAGGTTAGGAGTCATTTTTAGTGCTTGGTTGGGGGAGATAGTGACTTGAAGCCGACTGATCCTTTTCCAAACCTAATTATCCCAAATTTTTATTACTATTTCAACGTAAATTTAAGTAGATATGCGACGACTTAAAAGTTAGTTTTTAGTGCTTGGCTTGGAGAGGTAGCGACTATAGAATTTAACCAATTCCTCTTTTTTTTTCTTCGCATTCCAAGCCTTGAGTTTCTAGGAGTGGTTGTTGGATCGTGAAATCCTGGTTGCTGATCTGGCAGTGAATTGAATGCCAGACGAATTCTGAAACAGTAGGGGAGCGCAACAGAGGGGGTGTCTCTGGGTCCCTCCGGTGAACCTGCTCCAACTCCGGTGAACCTGCAAGTAGGGGAGCGCAACAGAGGGGGGGGTGTCTGGGTCCCTCTCCGATGCTTAAATGAATATATGTGTGTGTATATCTCAAAAACGTAAGGAACAAATGTAAAGAAAAGGTATTTACAAGGTAGGAGAGATCAAACCGTGTAAGGCAACTATATATGTTAGTGAATAATGTGTTGCTGAAGATTCGGATAATAAGATATGGCAGTTACGGCGAGTTATTGCAGTTACCATATCTAATCTTTAGTGAATATGTGACCGAGATACGCGGTATATCGTGGCCACTTCCTTATTAACGGTTAGTGGTACCTGAGCACTCCCATGGCGAGCATTGAGAGGTCGCGGCATGGCGAGCAGTCTGGGGAGCCTTTGGCGTTCATATCGACTTTGGGCTCGATCTTGGGCCATTCTATGGTGGACCAAGTTGACTTGTACTTAAGCTGATCCAGTTCGAATATCTTGGGGTTACCCCCTCCAGGGTTATTGGGCCCTCGAGGCCTTTTCCTTATTGGGCTATCAAAATCGATACCCAACATTTACCCCTGAAGCTTGATTGAAGTTTCTTTAGTCGAGCTTGATTTCTTAGTAGGGTTTGAGATAGTGACGCCTTAAATTCAGTTTTTCTTGTCTCGTGTAGTGGTTTATGACCTGAGGGGAACTTCATGTTTGTTTGGCGAGCAGTCGTCCTATTGTCCAAGGCTGAAGGAATATTCTTCTTTTAATTCCCTATTGGCGATCACTCGAGGTAACCTAGGCCTGGGAAAGTCTATTTTTCTTTGCTAGGCGATCATTACCTACCAAAGGTATTTTTGATAAAGCCTATCAGTGCGCTGGCGATCACTTTGTCTGCTCAGTGGACTTTAGCATTTAATGACTGCACAGTCTTCCGGAAGTCGAACGGTCGCTTGAGGCATGCCTGTCATTTAATATTCCGTAACCCAAGGGCAGTATGACAGCTGTATGTACTGGCCGACCGTTTGTCTCCCCGAGGTGTCTCTTAGAATTCTGACATTGCTTCGATTTTTTCCAAAAAGGCGCAATTATTCCCCTGCGTCGTTTCGATTCTGTCCGCGGAGGTTACTCCTTTTTGGCCTATATAAGAGACACTAGTTTCTTTATTTTGTATTTTACGCATTCATTCCTTCAAATTTTCAGAACTTCCTTCGCAAACTCTTCCTTTCTTTTCATCAAGCTTCTTCAATCTTTCTTCCAACCGTTTCCATGGCTACCCGCAGTCAGTCTGGAAAGATTAAGCAGACAGCCAACAAGGCTCCTTCCTCATCCTCCAAGGTGCCTAAGAACACCAATGCTCCCCTAACCATTAGGGATGGTGTCGTGCCCGCCTCAACGGGGGGACAGACTGACTTTGGGAGGTCCGCAGCCACTCCTGTGGTGGTAGATGGGCCTGAGCTTCAGACGCATATCTTTTCTCCGAAAGGTAAAAATCTTTTATTTCACTTCTCTGTTTGGAGAATATCCCCTGCTTTTCCTTGTTTTATGCTTGTTGTGCTATATCTGAACTGTTTTGAGTAGATGTCAAGCCCAACGAGTTGAAGCCGGCTTATTTTAAAACAATGGTGGTGCTTGGTGGTCTTGGTGCGGGGGATGTCCCTAGATATCCGTGCCTAGGTCTGCATTATCCTTGCAGCGAAGAGGTTTACCTATATGCGGCCCAGATCGATGATGGGTTGCGTTTTCCTCTCTTCGAGGATTTGCAGGCACTGTGTCGGTTCTACATGATACATCCTACGCAGCTCGTACCCAACGCCATTAAGATATGGGCTGGATTCAAGTTCCTATGCATACGTCAAGAATGAACGTATTCATTGGACTTGTTCCGGTGCTTTTTCCGATTGGCGGCTGGGACGAACCATCTCCACCATTTCCAATCCCGGTGGCCGAAGTTTGCTGAGTGGAGAGGCCTTCAATCGTGGATTTGGAATGTCCACGTCTGGCTGGTCGATGACTTCCAAGCCACCAACTCCAACTATAAGAAGTTCTACTTCTTTTACAAGAGAGGGGGTGCCTTGGAAGTTGTCCGCCCCAGATAGGGACTTCCCTCCCGAGTTTGACGAGCTATCCGGGAGCGACCGGAACGCCATCGATGACCTGTTCCGGCTGCATCGATCATCCAACTTCCACTACATTCATTCCGTGGCAGAGACCACAGATAATATGCTCGAGATGGCGGGCATTCATCAGGCCACGTCAATCTTTGATGATTGGGTAACCCCTTCTAACGCTTTTCTTGTTTTACTGTTTGTAGGCAAAGTTGTAGGCAAGGGCCGAAAACTCATCGGTCTCTTTGATGACCAGGGAACGGTGGGGCTGTCCGCTGATCAGGCTCTGCTGAATTCTCCTCCTCCCCCCTCTAGGCGTTCGTCCAAGAGGAAGCCTGAAGAGTCTCTCCCCTTGGCCACTGTTGGCCCTCGCCAACAAGGTATGTTGTCTCGCCCCATATTGTTTTCATACTCTGCTTTATTTTCAAGCTTTCTGAATTTTTCTGACATATTTCCTTGATATTTTCTAGAAAATTCCACGGCTGACGTGGCCCGAGACCTTCCTCCTCCTCCTGTAAAGAAGGTCAAGAGTGAGGAGCACCCGGTTATCGACCAGCATCCTCCTCCTCCTCCCCCTAAGGGTCCTTCTGCCAGCAAGGGGAAGGCTCCGGCCTTGGCGCCCCTACCTCCTTCTCCTAAGGGCCCTTCCGCCAGTCAGGGGAAGGCTTTGGCCTTGGCGCCCCCTCCTCCTTCCGTGCCCTCGGTCCCTCCCAAGGAGTCTGGGACCCAGAAGAAGGGGTCCGACGCCCCCAGCGCCTCCAAGGTTCCTGCTGAGGAATATTGCCCCTTGGCGAGCATGTTCCAGCCACTCAAGGCTGCGAACCCTCGGGGGGTATTGTTTCCTTGCGGAGACCTCTCGAAGAAGGGTGTCTCTGCCCAAATGAGTGTCCGGGGTAGCCCGAACTTGTGCATGCGACTCCTTGATGGGATAATTCCTCCCATGGATCGCTCGCCAGTTCCCACGGAGCTACCTCAGATTGATGGGTTCCTGCGGTCCCACTTCTAACGAGTCGCTCTGGTAAGATTTTGTTCGTATCCTGACAATTTGCACTCCTCTTTTATTGCCAACTCGTTCGGGAAGAGGTGGTGATTGGCCGCGTCTTCGGAGAGCTCTCCAACAAGCAATCCGATCTGTTTGTTGAGCTGGAGCAGTATCGGAGTACGGGGATCACCCCCGGGCAGATGGAGGCTATTAAGTCGACCGCTGACGCGGCTGTCTCCTTGTTGGATGGCGCCCTTGAGGAGTATTTCAGGAAGGAGCAGCGGCTCCTTGCTGATGTCAACCAGAGGGAGGCCTATGCTGCGGTTGCCCTTCAGGATTCTGAAGCCCTTCATCGGTGTTTAGATGAAGGGGAGGCTATCAGGTCTCGCCTAGAGGCTGAGCTGAAGGAGGCCCGAGCCCAAAGGGCTGACTCGGAAGCACAACGGGTCGCCGCTGAGTCTCAGAGGGAAGCTGCTGAGGCTCAAAGGGCTGCTGCTGAAGCCAGGGGGATCGCACTGGAGAAGGAGAAGGAACAGCTGGCTGAACAGCTGAAGTCTGTTCTTTCACCCCAGAGTGTTGTCAACGAATTCAAGGTATCTGAGGATTTCGTTGACTGCGCTTTGGCGGTGATGAAGTTAGAGATCGTTGACTTCCTCCACGTCTTGGTCGAGGACGTCCGGGCAGTCGATCCCAAATTTCCTGTTGGGGAAGTTGAGTCCCTTAAGGGTTTCCTCCGAAGTCGAACCATTCCACAGCCTACTCCTACTGCTGAAGAGGTTGACCCAGCTGCGTCAGAAGAGGTTGCCCCCGAAGGCGAGCCGAGCCCTCCTGCCCCAGAAGGCGAGCCAAACACTTCTGCCCCCAAGGGCCCGAAAGCTTGAAGTCTCCATCTCTCCGTCTACCATATTTTTTTTGCTTTTAGATAGTTGTTTTTCCTTTGTATTTTAAGTTTACTTTGTAATTATTCTTCGTTTGAAGACTCAGTTATTTTATATTGAATGCCTTTATATTCGTGAGCCTCTACTTGACTTTTAATGTGTTGGCTATTCTTCTCATATCTTAATCATAATTACTCTCGACTTTTCTTTGCTTTATAATGGCCTCGACTCGTAAAGCCTCGGACCAAGCATAAGTCTGTATGAACTTTCTAAGGAAAATACCTTAAGACTTAAAAGTATAGACTTCTAGGTTCAAAGATATATTACCTTTTTTAAGTTTAAACCTTTGAGGTGTTCGCCTAATAGCAAGGAATTTGTTAACTTAAGGCTTCATCATCCATAGTGATCGCCTAAAATTCCTTGTCCGCTCTTGATAGCTTATTTTGCAAACGAGTTGTCCTCCTTAGCCAATAATTATTCTGAAATCTGTCCATCGTATAAGAGAATAACTCCTTTAATGGGTTGATTATCTTTGTCGTTAGGACTCCTGCCTGATTTCGATAACAGGTCTGCTGCCTGACTTGGGCATCAGGTCTTTTATTTTGCCTAACTCTATTGCTAGGTCTTTTGGCCTGACTTTGGCATCAGGGCTTTTTGGTCTGTCTTTTGCGACAGGGCTTTCGGCCTAACTTTGTTGTTAGGGTTTTTTTGGCTTATCTTTGGCGATAGGGCTTTTTGGCCTGACTTTGGCGTTAGGGCTTTTGGCCTGTCTTTGGCGACAGGGCTTTTGGCCTAACTTTGTTGCTAGGGCTTTTGACCTAACTTTGTTGCTAGGGCTTTTTGGCCTAAGTTTGTTGCTAGGGCTTTTGGCCTAACTTTGTTGCTAGGGCTTTTAGCCTAACTTTGTTGCTAGGGCTTTTTGGCCTAACTTTGTTGCTAGGGCTTTTAGCCTAACTTTGTTGCTAGGGCTTTTGGCCTAACTTTGTTGCTAGGGCTTTTGGCCTGTCTTTGGCGACAGGGCTTTTGTGCCTGATTCGGTGATCAGGTCTTCGCTTGACTCTTGGCGTCAGGTCTTTTTTTCTTCGATTTGCTTTGAGTGAACATGTTTTATGAAGGAATGACTTGCTTTTATTGGCATAACAGTTTGATTACAAGCTATGTATGAAATCTACTTAAACGCTCAGAATTGAATGGACGGGGTAACCTTTCGCCTTCAGTGGTTTCCAAATAGTAGGATCCTGGCGCGGCGATCTCTATTACCTTGTACGGTCCTTCCCACTTGGCTGAAAGTTTATTCTGACTGTCCAGCCTTGTGAATTCATTCCTTCTCATAACCATATCCCCCACGAAAAATTGGCGAGCGCTGATTTTTCTTTTGAAATATCAAGCGGTCGCCAAACGCATCTTTGCTTATGTTTTTTCTGATAGCCATCTCTTTTCTTCTGCCAAGACGAGGTCAGTTCTGCGCTGGACCTCGTTTGCCTCAGCGTTAAAATGTAGGATTCTATGGGTAGGCACTGCTATTTCGGCGGATGCTACTACTTCTGATCCATATACTAAACTGAAAGGTGCTGTGGCTGCCTTAGGCGTTGTTCTAATGGCCCATAATACGTTTTCCATCTCTTCTGCCCAATTCCCTTTGAATGCTCGAATCATTTTCTTGAGTCCTGCTAAAACAACCTTGTTGGCTGCTTCAGCTTGCCCATTCGTTTGAGGATGATGCACCGAACTGAAACGATGGTCGACATGATATTCTTCACAGAGCCATTTGAGCTCCTTTCCAATGAATTGCGGACCATTATCACTGATGAGTATTCTAGGAATGCCAAACCTGGAGAATATGTTGATCTTTAGGAACTTGATGACTTGAAATTCCGTCGTAGAAGCTAGAGCTTTCGCCTATATCCACTTTCGTGAAGTAGTCGATCGCCACTACAATGTGAGTTCGTTGACCAGTGCTAATAGGGAATGAACCTAATATATCGATCCCCAATTGGGCAAAAGGCCAGGCACCCGCCATTGGGGATAATAGAGTGGGTGGTCGACCTGATCGTGGTGCAAATTGCTGGCAAGTGTCACACTTCTACCTTAATTCAGACGCATCTTTTCCCAAGGTTGGCCAGTAGTATCCTAATCTGAAGATCTTCCTGCTTAACGATCGAGCACCTTCATGACATGCTGCCACCCCTTCATGAGCTTCTCGAAGAACCCTTTCCATTTCTGGATGAACAACACACCTTAAATAGGGAGTTGAGTAGCCTCTCCTATAGAGTTCCCCATCAATAATCAGATAACTGGCTGCGAGTCTTCTTATCCTTGTGGATTCGCCTTCGTCATCTGGAGGATTCCCTCTTTCAAATAATTATGGAAGGGAGTCATCTACGTTACCTGCTCCTGAATGTTGAAGACCTCTGCCCTGCTCTCAAGGACTGAACATAAAGCCTTTTCCAGGAATTGTACGTATTGGATTGTTGTTCCTCCAAATGCCATCTTACTTAAAGAATCTACCATATGGTTTTCCTGACGAGGGATAGACTCGATCGCAAAATTTGGAATTTCTGCTACGGGTTTCTTGGCGATGGTGAGGTACTTTTTCATCTTTTCCCCCCTTGCCTCATAAGTGCCATTTACCTGATTGACAATAAGTTCTAAGTCGCTTTTAACCTTAAGTGCAGATATGCCCATTCCTTTTGCTAGTCTGAGTCCGGTGATAAGAGCCTCGTATTCTGCTTCGTTATGGGTCGCTTGAAATGTCAGGGCGATCACATACTTTAAAGGCTCGACTTCAGGGGGAATAAGAATTAAACCTTCCCCCGAGCCTTCTCTTGACGAAGACCCATCTGTATAGAGCTCCCAGACTTGATTATTGCATGTTGACTGACTTGGCCTGCTTTCTACTTCTGTTTGACCGTTACTCGTGATTTCCACGATGAAGTCAGCTAGTGCTTGACCTTTGATGGCCGTTTTAGGCGCAAATTTGATCCTGAACTCGCTGAGCTCGATCGCCCACTTGACCATTCTTCCTGACGAATCTGGTTTCATCAGGAAGTTTTTGAGAGGTTGATTGGTGAGGACCATGATGTCGTGTGTGTGAAAATAAGGTCTCAGCTTTCGAGCAGCAATAACTAAGGCATAGAGATACTTCTCAATCTGGACATATTTTATTTCTACTGAGTTAAACATTTTGCTAATAAAGTACACTGGACTCTGAATATTATTTTCCTCATTTATCAATACAACACTGGCCGCCACATCACTGATGCCTAGGTAGAGGAAAAGCTGCTCGCCTGGAATGGGATTTGCCAGGGCCGGAAGTGTCTGGATATGTCGCTTTAAGGACTGGAATGCCTCCTCACAAGCTGGCGTCCACTCGAACTTGCGGTTGACCTTTAGAGTTTTGAAGAACGGGAGGGACCTATCGTTCGCCTTGGAGAGGAAACGGTTAAGAGCAGCCAGGCGACCATTTAAGCACTGAACTTCCTTGTGGCAGGTGGGCGACTTCATCTCTTCTATGGCCTTCAGCTTTTCGGGGTTTGCTTCGATGCCCCTCTCGCTGGAATTTGCCTAACTTGACTCCGAAGGCGCACTTTGCAGGGTTCAGGCGAACGTTGTGTCTCCTCATGCATTCAAAAGCTTCATGAAGGTCTGTCGTGTGCGGATTTCCCTTGATGGTTTTGACGAGCATATCGTCCACGTAAGCCTCCAAGTTCCTTCCCAACATGTCCTGAAATAAGCGGTTCACCATCCGCTGATAAGTAGCCCCTACATTAATGAGACCGAAAGGCATCACCTTGTAGCACAGAATGTCCCCGTCGGCATAGAAAGAGGTGTGAGCCTCATCGACTGGATGCATTCTAATCTGGTTGTAGACTGAATAGGGGCCCATGAAGCTCAGCATCTCGTGACCAGAGGTAGCATCGACCAGCTGATCAATCCTGGGAAGAGGATATGAATCCTTAGGCCAAGCCTTGTTCAAGTTGCGGAAGTCGACGCACATCCTCCACTTGCCATTTGATTTTCTGACCAAAACTGGGTTGGCGACCCAGCTCTGGAATCTTACCTCTCTAACAAAGTCAGCCTCGATCAATCTGCCAACCTCCTGCTTGATCGCCAAGCGTTTTTCCGTTCCGAACGATCTCCTCTTTGGGGCGATCGGCTTGACCTAAGGGTCTATCCTGAGCTCGTGCGAGATGATGTCTGTGCTAATACCCGACATGTCACTCGGCTGCCAGGCGAAGAGCTCTTTAAATTCTCTAAGGAGGGCGGTCATGGCCTCCTTCTGGTCTTCTTTCAAGGTAGTCCCAATGCGCACCTTCTTGTCTGGGCCATCAACCTCGACTTCTTCTAATTCCTCCATGGGCGCTGGCCGAGCTAAATCCTCGCGAGGGTCGGCCTCTGTCTCGATGGCGAGAGCCTCCCTTTGGTTCTTCCTGCGCAGGCAGTTCACATAACATTGCCGCGAGGAAGGCTGGTCGCCGAGGGAACTTCATCTTCTGGTGGACTGTGGAGGCCACAATCTTGTTGGGATTGATCGTGGTCCTCTCCAGGATGGCATTGTAGGATGTAGGTGAGTCGATCACCAGGAAAGTGACTGGTACCTTTATGCTCTTCCATCCCTCGCCCAGAATCACGGGCATGGTTATGGCCCCCAGTGGATAAGTTGTCCCTCCCGCAAACCCAATCAGCGGAAAGTCGACCTTCTTCAGGTCACGCTTGGACTTGCCCATCCTCTCGAAGGCGTCCAGGAATAGGATGTCTGTCGAGCTGCCTCCGTCGATCAGAATCCTCATAACGTCACAGCCGTCTATATCAGTCGTGATAACCAAACCGTTGTTATGGGGGGTTGTGACATGTTTCAAATCATTCTCAGAGAATGAGATGACAATGTCCTCTTCAGGTCGGGGTCGCTTTCCCAACTAAACAGCTGTGGAGATCTGAGTGGCGTAGACCTCCCTGGCGTGCGACCCCTCGCCTCCAGCACCGAATCCTCCCGCAATCAAATTTACTCTCCTCTTGCTAGCAGATGGATCAGTTTGCTCAGCAGGTGGTGGCGAACGATGTCTTCTGGGGGTGTTCGACTTCTGTCTCGGCCTGCCACAAATTCCTTCAACATTCCCCCTTGAATCAGCTTCTCTATATCCTATTTCAGAATGCGGCAGTCATCCGTCTTGTGGCCCTTGCACTTATGATATCTGCAATAGCTATCGACGTCTTTCCCCATGGGCTGACCACCCCGACGAGGCATTGGTGGCCTCGCCAAGGATCCCCTCTCCATCTCGACTAGTACCGCTGAGATCTGCCTGTTTAAAGGCGTAAAGTACTCAGGGACCTCTGGATTTCGAGGTGCTGATTTAGGCTCGATTCGGGGCCTGCTGTCTCTTCCCTTTTTCCCCTTCTTCACTTCCTTCTTACCATCGCGTCAGGGGTCAGGAACCACCCTTAGCGAGGTCGTCAGGAACTTAGCCTCAGTGTTAGCCATTTCCAAATCTATGAAGCCCTTTGCCCTGGACGCCAGCTCCTCCAACGTTTCAATCTCCTTCACGTGGTAGCTGTTTCGCAGCTTCCTTGAGGCCTTGTTGGCCACATCCAGACCTCTGTAAAATGCTTAGATGATCTCCCCATTCGAGATTCGGCGATCTATCTCCGTGACGTTCTGATGAAAACGCTCGTAAAAATTGGCCAGCGACTCTCCAGCCTGTTGCTTGACCGCATCCAGGGAAACCACGCTTTTCATCAGCTGGTGTTCGCCCATATATCTCTCCAGGAACTTGCTCCTTAATTCCGCCAAAGTTCCAATAGATCCTGCAGGGAGGCCGAAGAACCAGGACGAAGCCGAACCCGAAAGAGTGGAGGGAAATAACAAAGGCAAGTGATTGGGATCATTTGACTTACCCAGGAGAGAAGCCTCGTGCTTGTTGACGTGTATGGTGGGATCTCCTCCACCACTGTACTCCGGTATAGCCTGAGCGACTACGTCTTTAGGGATCTTGATGGCGACAAGCTCGTCGGAAAAGGGGTGAGCAGACTGCCCCGTGAAGGGAGCTACGACTGTCAGGCGTCTTTCTTATAGCCGTTTGTTGCGGAGTTCGTCCATCTGGTCCACAGTGCATTACTTTGGCGAGGTCCCGGATGGAGGAGCACCGGAAGGATTGGCCGAGTACGTAGCCGCCGGTTGATCAGTATATGCCGGGGCAGAGACTGCTGTCCAGACGTCATCTCCTGCTCTTCCTGGGGTGCTGTGGCACCAGGATTTGCAGTTTCAGACGGTAAGGGCCCTGTGGCAGCAGGGCGAGTGTTTCCTTGAAGAGCAGGGGCTTGACGACGGGCCTGTCTTATGATGGCCTCCAACAATGATATCATCTCCGGGGTTAACTGGATGTTTTCCCCGGCGATGTAGATGGTATGAGGAGATGGAGTCTCGATGTGGTTGGTAGCCAGGGTCGGTCTGGAGTTACCGACATGTTCTCTGGCCGCACGCAGGGGGACGACATTGGCTCTTGCCTAGCTGGCAGGTTCTTGTTGGAGTGGTGAAGCGGCGGCGGAATCAGAGCTATCCATGGATTGCTCGCGAGTCTGGTTCCGACAGTTGTTTTGGGATGAGTTCTCATGGCTGTATCAGTCGTTTCCCACAGACGGCGCCAAATGTTGGATCGTGAAATCCTGGTTGCTGATCTTGTAGTGAATTGAATTCCAGACGAATGCTGAAGGGTGCTTCTGCTCCAACTCTGGTGAACCTACAGGTAGGGGAGCGCAACAGAGGGGGTGTCTCTGGGTCCCTCTCCGATGCTTAACTGAGTATATGTGTGTGTGCATCTCAAAAACGTAAGGAACGTATGTAAAGCAAAGGAATTTATACGGTAGGAGAGATCAAACCGTGTAAGGCAACTGTATATCTTAGTGAATATTGTGTTACTGAAGATTCGGATAATAAGATATGGCAGTTACGGCGAGATATTGCAGTTACCATATCTAATCTTTAGTGAATATGTGACCGAGATACGCGGGATATCGTGACCACTTCCTTATTAACGGTTAGTGGGACCAGAGGAGAGAGGCAAGGCTCTCTTCGGGGCGAGCAGTCCCATGGCGAGCATTGAGAGTTCGCGGCCTGGTGAAGGATGGCGAGCAGTCTGGGGAGCCTTTGGAGTTCATATCGACTTTGGGCTCGATCTTGGGCCACTCTATGGTGGGCCAAGTTGACTTGTACTTAAGCTGATCCAGTTCGAATATCTTGGGTTTATCCCCTCCAGGGTTGTTGGGCCCTCGAGGCCTTTTCCTTATTGGGCTGTCAATATCGATACCCAACAGTGGTGATTGTCAACAAAACTTCATTATACTTGTGTATCACTTTGTTGCGGAGTTTACACAATTTTAATTGGAATATGAACTTCATTATTCGTTTATGCATAAAACTTCTACAGATGTTTAACACTGAAAGGACAAGGCAGTCTCACACCTTTTGAGATCTCATTAAAATAAGACCCTAGAGCAGCTATTTGAATTATTTTCTATAAAGCTTCCCATTTTGATCATAGTTTGTTTCTAGTTTCTAAGTTTGGCAATTCTTCTCGCCTTATGAGCAGCTCCACCACAATGAACCGGTGAGCACTGTCTCGATCGTGGAAGAATCATAGAAAAGCTAGTCTCATTCGTCCTTGGACCTATTCTAATGTCCATTTTTCAACGGCTAGATTCATATTTATCCTCCATTTTACATTGTTGGGTATTTATTGAAGTGTTTGGCTCTGTAGAATGCAACGATAATCTTTGTAGAGGCGACTGATTCCAAGCCGTAGAAATAAAGTAGGTCTTTCTTGTTACTTACTTTGAGGTCATTCTAATTGCCATTAATCCTTTGTCAAGTTGGCCAGCTGAGCTTCATCCTACATTGTTCACTCTTTTCTCTACACCTGATGAAATCATTTTATTGGCATATTCAACCTCACCATTTTCCTGTAGGTTATTCACTAATATATTTTTTTTGGACAATATGATGCACTAATACGGAACAATGTTGTAGACATAGCTCGTCACAAACCCATTTCTTTCTAAAAAATTGAGGTCCACTGTCACTGATAAGATTATTGGAATGCAATCAGAGAAAATATTGACTTTCAAGAATTTGATCACTTAGAATTAAATAATCGAGGCGAGAGCGTCCTCCGTCCATTTGGAAAAGTAATCAGTCATCATTATAATTTGGGTCTTCTGTTCATTAATGATTGGGAAGGGCCCAATCAAGTTTATGCCTCATTAGGCGAACGGTCAAGCGCTTGTTATTTTCGACATGCCGTCCTTGGTGCTCACCCAATTCTTAGTGAGAATTTCTAACATGATTTGCTTTTTTGTACTGTGCCATGGTTCCTTGTTCATTATGGGGCAATAATACCCCAATCCAAAAAAAATTGAACTATCACATTTATGCGACATGGCTATTTATTCGTGGATTTTCCTCAATACCCTTAAAATTCCAGGATGGGCAATACACCTGAGATAGGGCATCGTGCATAATCGTTTATTCCTTCCACTTATGACTCTGGTAAAACATCTAATGTCAGATAATCACAAATTCTCGTCATCTAATTGATGTTTTTTCCTGTAATAAACACATTTTCTCTGCTCTCTATAATTGAAATAACATATTTCTCCACAAATGTAATTTATTTTAGTGAGATCCAATGAAGGCAAGCTTTCTTAGAGAGTTTGCCAACTGATTGACCTCACACGGTATGTCATCGATAGGAAATTTTTAATACCCTTAATCATGTCTTGTGCGATACATAAATACTTCATTATCTTTTCTCCCTTTGCTGTGTATCTTACCCTAAGAGATGTTACACCCAACTCTTTTGTTAGTGGTAGACCAATTATAATGGCTCCGTACTCTGTTTCCTTGTTGATTGGAGTATGGGTGATTGATTACTTCAACATATTGGCTTTTGGCGGGGTCAGGACTAACCTAGCCCATGATCCAACGTTAGAGGAGGACCCATGTATAATTCTCACACTATTTTATCATTTAGTGGTTGCTTGTGTACAACTTTCGTTAATCTGTTTTTAGAGTTGTCAACTATCAACTCGATAAGGGCTTTTTATTTTATGGAAGTCTTAGGCATGAATTTGATTATTAATTTGCTCAGTTTTATCACTCAATTTACCATTCTTCTTTAGTCATCCAACTTTTAAAGGAAGTGTTTAAGTGGTTTATTCGTGAAGACTGATATCACGTGGGCATGGAAATAAAGATGTCGTATTAGAGAAGCAATAATAAACGCATAAAGGTAGCTCTAAATATCAATATTTATTTTCATCTTGAGTGAATAGCTTTCTCACATAATAAATGGTGAGTTGAGAGCTTGCCTCTAACTTCAAAAACAATTCGCTACCGCGAAAATGGTAATGCCTAAATATATGAATAGAGGCGCTCTTGCAACAAGTTTTACGCGAGTTGGTAGTGAGTGCAATGCCTCTTTACTAATTGAGAAGCTTTATCTAATTATTTTGTCCATTCAAACTTACTAATTACTCAAAGAACTTAGATAAGAATAGGTTCAAAATTATCTAATCGACCGTTTAGGCACTACACCTCCTTGTGGCACTTTGGTGACTTTATTTCTTCAATAAACGTAATCTTTTTTGAGTTAGCCTAAATTTCACGATCGATCAACATGAATTCCAAAACGTTTCCATATACGACAAAAAATGTGCCATTAGAAAGTTAAACTGAGCATTGTGTAAACACATGCATTCCAAAAGTTCTCGTAGGTTTGATAAATATAACTCGCCTTTCGTGAACTTGACCAACAACTCATATATGTCCGCTTCCATTATTCTATCCAACATTGTCTTAATGACCATGTTGACCATTCTTTGATATGTAGCTTCCGCATTGACTAGTATGAAGGGCATGATATTGTAGGAAAGTTTCTCGCTGTCAACATAGATGGTAATATGGGTATCGTCTGTTGGCCCCATCCTAATAGATATTATCTAATTTGAAACTTTGTTTTTCCCCAATATATTTTCACACGTAAGTTTAGGGTTTATCGTGCAATTTAGGAAAGTTTAGTATCCATATATAGGAACCTTTGTATCAACTTTTAAAGTAAGAATGACATCTATTATTTCCCTCCAGTTCTGATTTTGTTACTTCTTCCCTATTTGATCTCAAGTCGTTGAGAAATTCATTCATGGTATATAAGTATAAGCATGTTCATCTTCATTTTTAGATCTCTAGTAAGCTCTCTGATTTGAAATTGATCAATGTTTATGTGCATACTGCTCGTCATGGTTAATGTTTCGAATTGATAGACATGCGTGAACAAAACTAAGAACATAAAACTTGATGATACAAACTATTTTTAGCGGCTTAAACAAGTAAATTCATAGTAGTAGTTCACGTCTCAAGGTCACCTAGATGGACCTGTAGATGTATATTTAGTAATTGTAGCTCCTGATGTATCAAATGTTGTGTAACTATATTATGTTGGAAGTTTCTCTTGGCGAACCAAAAAATTAAATCTTCGAGAGGAGAACACACAGTCAATGGAAGGCTTATTAGAAAAAAGGAGATTTTTGTTGTAAGCAAAGGTAAAGAATGTGAAGATATTTCAGATGCTTGATGCATACATTGAGCTCCTAGGTGCTCTGTTTATAGGTCAAATGTGCAGCCACTCCTCATTAGCAAACAATCTCCTAACAATCTAATAACAAACTCCCTAAATGATTGGAACTTATTGAAAGCAAACCTAACAGAAAATTAACAGCTAGATTATCTTAACAATTTCCTCCTTAAGCTAGTTGTGCTTCATTAACAATATGTAGACCGAATTTCACTCTCAAATAAAAAAACTTCAATCGTGCAAGTGAGTTGATGAGCATCACTACAAGAAAGTACGACTACAGCCCCAGCGTAAAATCGTTGGTAAGTGGGGTTTTGTCGCTGCTAAGATGACATGCTGATGCTAAGTGTCGTGCCTGAAAGCCCCGATGCTAAAGGTATCCGCATGGACAAAATGCCAATGCTAAATATATGCCGCTGCTGGAACAAACAGTTGGTCATACGTTTAGCATCAACATATTTTCAATGGTGTTCATGCGTAATTAGTGTCAGTGCTAATTGGATGCTATATAGTTGTTTCAGATACAATGTGAATTCATGGTAAAATGGAGCTATCCGCTACAGCATATATGTGCTGATGTTTCATGTGTTTTGTGTCTATCATCTGTGGATACATTAAGGTTATATTAACGTCAACAAGTATTTATAAACTAATTATACATAAATAGCGTTACATAACGTTTAATGTAAGAAAATGTTAATACAAATTAAGTTTGTGGTCGATGCAAGTCACGAGTGCGACCTAAATTGCACTGTTTGCTTGGTGTTGAGGTTATTGTCTACGTTTAGCCACAATAATTGTCGTTATCTATCTTACGACGTTTGTTGTAGTTAAAAAGTAATTGCATCGAGTTTTTTCTGAATGTATTTGGCGTATGTATTGGTAATCAAATTTTCGATGCTAATACAGCTGTACCAGTTTCAGACTAAATTTTTCGAATTTTCACCAGCTAGACATTACATAATGCATACCACCTACAACCAACCATTCAAACATTTCCCTACAAAGTGTCCTGAACAAACATGTCAATGTTTGTCCATACCAGAAAGACCAAACCTCAGCATAAACAGAGCACATTAGCAGCACACAATAAATTTAGCATATACATGTGGTCCAAAAGGACCAAAACACAGAACAAACAAAGGCAAAATACCATTTAGATGTTCCAGCATTACAAAATGGCACAGTCACTGTTTTAAGACAGATACTATACAAGGCCTAACCCAACTGGACATCAAGCAAGTGCAAATGTTTACCTAAAGCAAGTGTTGTGTCATATGTCAAACATTTTGATCTGCAGGCACACCAATAGGTTGAATTAGAACAACCTCACATTAACATGCCTCAACAACTGAGTACCATCAGTCAAACAAAGACTTGTTAATTGTACCTTATGGATATAAATCATCGAGCAATGCACCATTGGCTTGTAGTGCCCTTCTTATGAAGGCCGTATCTCTTTGGATTGCCGTCATGTTTTCCTGGAACTTCATTAGCGTTAATGTCGTTTCCTCTGACTTCCTTGAAATCTCCCCCGTCTTCTTTGAACTCTCCTCCGTTAACTTCTTCAGTTCTGCAGTTTCAGCTCTAGCTAGCGCCACTTCTTCCCTCACTTTGTTTAACTGCTAACTCTCCATCATTCGTGCAATTTTGGATACACGAGATCGGCGATGCTCAGTCTTATGAATTTCGTCATAAAGTGCATCCTTGTCAACGGGAACGTCCTCTTCAGCTTATAGTTCAGCAGCCTTTTGTTCAACTGCAGCCTACAACCAGTACAATCCAATCTCATGTGTTAGGTGTGAAACATTTAAAAAATTAAGAAGGAAGAGGAGGTCTAATTGTTTAACATGATTGCTTGACTTTCGGATCTCGAGGACCCCCCCTTCTTGTCCACATGGGTCTTCCGAAACATGTGATATTCACCCAGATGCACCTCATTATTGTTCATAATCTGCATTTTTAAAAACAAGCACTGTAACTGAGTGGTTACTAGATTCAGAAGAGTGTAGGTGTATGGGTTCATTACCTCTTCATGTTCCCTCTTAGCAAAGCTGCATGTACCCGCAGTGTTCCTGATCACTTGGTGAGCTTTGTTTGCTTTGTTACGCTTGCTCCGCACATTCAATTCAAGTATCACGACACAAACAGTAATATGGTTAATAAGATATAGAAACTTGCTATAAACCGCAGTAAAGCATAAAAGAACAAGATTTGGTCAGTTTAACAACCTTAAACTCCTCTGAGCTGAACCAATTCACTAGCCACGCCCAATCTTCTTTCACCACGTCTGGCGGGATGTTCTGTATCCTTTCTTCATCAGTAAGGTATCTGTCATAATACCTTCTTTTCAGGTTGGCCCGGTAATTTTTGTACTTCTCTCTAGGTGTGCATACAATCAGTTGCTTCAAGTTATTTTATTCAGGGATAACAAACGTTTTTTGCGAAGCAACAATAGTTGATTCAATTTTAAAAACGTAATGTTGGCAAACATACACATTCTGTCTTATTGAACAACGACCATTAATAAAGAGTATGTAAGTGTACTTACTCCAACGAGCATTAGCTTTTTGGCCTCGTAATCTATGAGTTCCTTTGGAATCTCTTTCCAGTGTTTCACCATCAATGGTGTATTCGTTCGTTTCCGTACGATGCACCCACTCCATGAGGCAAACACAGATACATTCTTCGAGCAAACCTTTCCCTGAGCATTAAACTGTAACTCTTCTTTTTCATTGATTCCATTTCCTGATAGCTTAATACACCTAGTCCGACCCCTCTGTAGCTTCTCAACTGCCTTAAACCTTCATCTTGCACCCTTCCACTTTCATCTTGCACTTGTAAACCTTCATCTGTACTTAATATCAAACACACGACCATAGGAATAAAGGATTCAATAACTTCAAATAGTTGTTGTCTGGTTTGGTTTACACATAGACTTACCCTGTTCAATGGATCTTCATGTTGTGTTTCCTCTACTAGAGTTTCTTCAACTAGGGGGTCCAATGTGATCATTGTTGTACGGTTCAGCACCAAGGTATCACCAACTGATGAACCTGAAAGTTTAAAGTTAAACAAGGAACTAAACCTATATGGGTATAGGATACACCTCTCCCGTGTCCTGTAAGCCACAAAAGTTTTGAGGAAGTAAACCTACTTGGTGTGGCGCGGGACAGTTTCCGGGGTGACTTCCGAGTTGGGATTGGCTTAATTGGGGGTGCTAAGTTGGTACCATTGTTCTTCATTCTTCTAGTTCCCACTATTGTCATGATTGTGTTCAACACTGCTACAGCAGTCCTTTCAAACGGTGAGTATGTGGAAGAACACAGAGGAATATGTAAGGACCATAAAGTTGCTGACATATTATGGTGACAACCGATCGAAGAAACCCTAACAAGACATGCATCTTCCAAACTGTGGCTAATCGTGCTTTCAAAAGCTTTGACATATTAAAGTTTCAATTTTTAACGGACTGTCGTGGAGTAAAATGTAAGAACAGCACAACGTTTGCAAAACTAACCTAAGTCCGACCAGAGTTGCTGTTGTGAAACAAAAAACATTACTTAGAAAAATACTATTCTTGGATCTCCGGCACTTAACACTGCTTTTCAAGTTTCTTGAAAGAGAAGTAAGCAGATGGAATAGCAAGAACATGAACCGTACCTTTGGTGCTAGATCTGCAGAACTTCTTGAAGATTAACTGTGAATCGTCGGAGGAGAGGAAGAGAGGAAAATTCGGTGAGAAATGGAGAGTCTAACCCAAAAACGCGGCTAGAGGGAGTGATTGCGTGGTAAATTACAGGGGAATTGCAAAAGCTGCAGAAATGGTGGGACCGTGTTGTCATGTTATCTTAATTTTGAATGACATTTGCTTCGAAGAGGGATAATGTGCCGATATAAAAGGTGTTATCTGCTTGCACACCAGGTGGGCTTCAACCGAAAAGAATAGGGCTTCGGTCTGATAACACTGGATGAATAAAATAGAACAGGGCTTCAGTCCAATAATTATAGGATGAAGACAACAACATGAATGTCAAGTTCAACCCTGCAATAATTTGTCAATAATTCATTTTATCGAATTATTTACGAATCAAGTATGGGTGGAAAAACCTGACCCAACTCATGGGGTGACTGGCCCACTAGTCGTGTTTTTTACCCATGGATCATTTGGGTCGTAGGTTGGGCTCTTAATTTATACCACATATACAATTAAAAGAAGAATCTGAGAGTTTAATGGACCAACTAACGAACCTGGTTTAGTATACAACTATGAGTATCTACTTTTTTCATTTCTTTATATAATTCAAACTTGTACATATAATACAAACTTGTATATGTTGTATATACAAACTTGTATATATTGTATATGCAAACTTATAATACAAACTTATATATATTGTATATACAAACATATGATACAAACTTGTACATATAATACAATATTATATGTAGTAATGTTTTTATTAATACAACATTATATACAGTCATATTCCCCACTAAATTAGCTTATTTAGTAATAACGTTAAGTTACAACCCCTAAACCGTCGGAACCACTTCTAAACCACTATTAACTAGATATCTGGGCTGCAAATTACGCGCAGTAGCCATAAGTAGTATATTTTATTTTTTATATATATACTCATTATATTAAGTGTATAAAATGCATATAATTAATTTAATATTAACAATATAGGGCATAATCTATTTAGAATCCCTAACCCACAAGCCTTCGTTCTGCCCTTCATTTGCAAAGCCTCCCCTTCATTTGGATTTTCCTACGATTTGCAAGGCACTCCCCTTAATTATTTGGAATTTCCATTTTCTCGCTTTCTGCATTGTGCATATTCCCGCTTTCTGCATTGCGATTTGCAAGGCCCTCCCATGCATTTTTCAGCTTTCTGCGATTTGGAGTTTCCATTTTAGGGTTTGGTTTCATTGTGTAGGAGGCCATAGCGACACTAAGCAAGGGTCTGGGGCTCAAGCAATCTATCAACCGCCGGACTATCCCATCCGTATAATTGTTCATCTTTTGCAGCTGCTATATTATGCAATTTCCTACTTATGCTTGCAGATTCATCTTCTTCGACCTTCCGACAGTGCCTCAACCGCAGGGTGTCGACATTCTGAAACAATCTGACTATGCTTGACTCCATGGCGTTTGGTAGTATGTCATTTGAATAGTTGTTACGGAACTGCAGTTGTTAGTTGTTGTTGCACTGGTTGTGCTTAGGTTTATGCAGGAATGTAAAATACAGAACATAGTTGGTTGTGCTTAGGTTTATGCTCATGTGATGTTTAAAATATTGTTCCTTGTCCTGATTTATCGAATGAAAGGTAGAATTCTACACATTGGGTTTTCTTATTGTGTTATGTTATCTTTAAAATCAACTGTTTTGTTATGCATATGAACATTGTGCTCCATTTTATCTTGAAAACAGGATTGGATACTCAAAGAATAGAACAAGCATCTGAAGGAGGTATGTCGATTCCCATTATATATACTCTGTTGAATGGAATGAAAACGAAGATACTGGAAAATATATGTAATCCTGCTTACCTTTCATGCTGAAGATACTCTGTTGCCTTACATGCTTAAATGAAACGTATATACTTTGTTGCATCATGTTGGATTATATAAAAACTGTATGTCTGCCTTGTTGGCTAGTTTGTGTTTATGTTGTTTATCTAGGATTATCATTTTCATAGCTATGAGGTCTGTTAATATGTCTTTGTTCGTTTTTCTAATTTCTTTTATTCTGTTGTATTGTACATTCGTATTGAACAAGTGGACTGATTTTTCATATTATATAAGTGAACAAGTGGACTGATTTTTTACTTTCGTATTGAACAAGTGAACAAGTGGTCTGTTGAGATTTACTATAAGCTGTTCACCCCACACTCTTGGCATCAGAATACACATATTACATAGTTCTGTGGCTATGCACATGACTGCTTACTGGAACATTACTTCCTTTACCAAACAAATTTGCAGTCGATGAGCAGCAGGGATGAGCAGCAGTTTTACAGTAAACATGTTAACAAACAACAGTTTTATTTACAGCACTTGCATTTACAGCAATGTACATCAATTTACATTTACTGCTTACTGGACCAAAGAATGTACATCAATTTACACAAATGTATGTATATACATTGAAACAACAATTTACACCAATGTACAGCAATTTACACCAAAGTATTACACCAAAGTAAAACAATGTATATACATTGAAACACCAATTTACACCAATGTCCAACAATTTATAACAATGTATATACATTGAAATAGCAATTTACACTAATGTACATCAATTTACATTTACAGCATTTAGCAAACAGATTTTCTTATCAATTACAAACAGAATTGTCGAAGATCTGCCAAACAGAATTGATACAAATAGAATTGCAGCACATTACAGTACAAATAATTGCAGCAAAACCGAATTAATATAAATAGAATATTAACAGAATGTATACAAACAGAATGTATTCATAGCAATATATAAGTAGAATTGTATAATCAAATTGCTATACTCTTAAAGTCTACAGAACAAATGTCAAAAACATAACCCAAATGGAAATAACCTAAAGTCTACATAACAAACATAACAGAATTGTAGAACACAAGTCTGAACAGAATGTAACTCTCAGCCTACAGTACAAACCGAACATATAATAGCAACAGTTGTAGGTGATTAACCTAAAGTCTTTGTCAGTCATCTCCCGGGTCATCATTGGATGAAGACCCGAAGTCTTTCTCGGAGTCGTACAAGTCTTCCTCTAATTCTGACTCGATCTCATCAGATGAAGAATAGTCGTTATCTTCCACGCCAACAGCTGTTGCGCCCTCTTCTTCAAGAATGTCTGGTCCTTCGTGAATGTCATTGTTTCACATGACATCACTGACGAGATCGGTTTCTACCTCTACTACATCAATTTCGTTCATACACCAATCGAGCTCCTCGTCGACCTGATCGACATGCGGGACATTAGCAAACACTGCAATAGTGGTTTCCTGGTATGACTTAACAGATTCTCCATACATTTGTTCACCAAGGACGAACCACCTTTTGGCCTCTGCAGTCAATACAGGGCTCCAATCTTTATTATTATTATCAGTCAATTAGAAAACCTGTGTTGCCTGGGATACCAGTACATATGGTTCATCCGTGGACAAATAGTTTGTTGTGTTAACACAAACAAACCTGTACTCATCCACTTTCATGCCATTGGATGATGACTGTACGTTGTACCAGTCACATTTGAACAAAAGAATGCTGAGATCTCCAAGATGTTGAAGCTCCACTACTTCCCTTAACACTCTGTAATAATCAATCGCCCCTTAAAGGGGGTTGTTGTCGGAGGAGCTAGCATAGCACGTTGTATCAACTTTGCATAAGACACCATTGTTCTCAATGTTCCTCATCCTTGACACCTTCTTCGCGTGGAAAATGAACCCATTAGCTTTATATCCAGTATATGTCTTCACACCATATAAAGGGCCCCGGCACAATGCCTTCAGTTGACGAAATTTTTAATCCTCATGCGGTCCAGATATGCGATCAACCTAATGCAATAAACAATTCAATGTATACGTCAATACTGTATCATGTGAAAAAATCGGGGTTAAGGATTTCATACCCTTCCTTCTAACAACTGGATGAAGGATTTATTATGCAACACATCGATGTCCCGTCTATTAACCCTAGATCCAATGAGATGTCGCGTGTATTCCCTTTTAAAAAAAAACGTCCAAATGGAACGAGTTAGACATAATTGACTTACGCTAGTTTGTTCTTAACGAAATAATACATTGAAACACTTACTCAATCAAGGGCTTGACCTCTTCACATTGATTGAGAACGTAGCGTTGACACTGTCCCCATTCTTTGTTGGTCAGTTCGCGAACCACTGCACGACCTATGGGTGCTCCAGCCGGACGAAAGATACCTAACCCACTTGTCGTCAACCTAACAACCTGATCTTGAGGAAAAGTGAGATTGTGTCGGCTAAATTTAGTCTCAATGTCATGTAAATATATGGAACAAAATGTCAAACACCCTAGCGTAATATAACCTTCAGCTATTGAGCCCTCCGGCAGACTTCTGTTGCGAACGAATGACTTATCCCCATTATCCTATCACAGTAGCATGTCATAAGCTTATAAACCCATATTAAAACTCATTTAAAAACTTGGTAGAGTAGTACTGACCTTTCAATTGAATACATCTATCGATATTGAACTGGCCCTGGTACTCTTTCTTCCTCTGCAAGGTGAGTTATCAAATGTATGGTGATGTTGAAGAATGATGGTGGAAAGATTCCCTCTAGGTTGCACATTGTGGTTGGTAACAGCGTCTCCATTTTCATTAGATCTTCCATGTGCAACTCCTTGGAGGATAGCACTCTAAAGGTGTTGCTCATGTATATCAGTGCCTTGCATACATTATTGAGCAGTAAAACCTTAATTGCAACACTCAGTATGTGTTGCATTATAATATGGTAGTCATGACTTTTCCGACCGATCAATTTCCTGTCTATGAACTTTACACAACGAGATATGTTGACGAATAACCACTTGGCAATCACAAATTTTTTAGGAACTCACATAGCTTCACCTTCTGTTGTTTCGATAGGGTGAAGCAGGCAGGCGGTAACACCAACTTCGGCCCCTACGGACGGGATGCAACGATGTTCTTATACCTAACACCTGCAAGTCCAGTCTGGCATTGAGATTGTCATTTGTGTGTAATATCTAGTAACATCCCAAGTAGGTTATCACACACGTTCTTTTCAATATGCGTAACATCCAACTTATGACTTTGTCTATGTTTGGTCATCCAACTTTTATCCAACCTTAATGAGCCTTTGTTTAGAAATGAGAAAATATTAAAACCAATATCACGGCGTATCATGTAAGTAGACACTACTGTTTTCCACCCACCAAGTGTTTTACAACTGCTTTGTCTAGAAAGTGGAATTAACAATTTTGCTACAAAACTTAGATCCTATGCATAGTCTTTGTTTAAAACCAGTTGTTAACTGCTGTATAATTATGTTGATAGAAGCTTTACCCGAACCCATGATAATTAACCAGCTTTCTTCAACGACAAATTCAGTTAATTATGTTACTATAACAGAGCAGCAATCGTACAGTGTGTGTACACTTAACCAAACAATCAAACAGACGATTTGTAGTGAAACGCAACAGAAATTTGGAGAAACAGACACATTTTGTTATGTCTACATTCGCTAAACGCCTTCGTACGAATCAGTTGCTTGGGACATACACACAGAGTCACACAATTCGTTAACCGATAAGATAAGCTGTTCTTTAGTTGATGTACACATAATGAAATACATTGACAACACAGCTGGGTGAATTTCATTGTCTTAGCTCAAAGAAATAGACGTCGATTCATTATTTGAGGAGGAAACCGTACCTTTTCGTAATGCTGTACGAAAAAGGATGACGATGCAGGGAAGTTAAGTGAAGGTTGTCTCGGGGTGAAGGTTGAGAAGGTTGGGTAGATCGGTTGTGAAGTGAAGTGAAGGCTGTCGTAAATAAGGTATGGAAAGCAGCTTCGATCGATTTGTCCGGTGTAATTATGGTGAGATTGTTTATGGAATCGCTTCGAAGTGAAGGTGTTGGGGTGATTCAGAAGTCTGTGCTGAGGAAACGACTACGTAGGTCATCTGCTTCAGCTGTTGGTAAAATCCGAATTGTTCTGTTAATTTGACAGGTTGGTATCCAAATTAGTAACGGCTAACTAAGTTTTACATACACACTTACTGCGACGTTGTTAACAGTTATATTACATCAACAAATATTGACAGTAAAACAATGAATCAGAAATAGAACTAATCCATGATGTTGTTGATATATATTACACTCAGATACGTATTTGTCAAGTAGTTTTTTGGGACTGACACAACTAGTCGCGACAAAAGTACACACTAAAGCATTGTTTCAGCTACGACAAAACTTACGACTCAAAAACAACTCTATTCCCTCGCATAATAGTGTTAAAACAAATAATGCTTATTAACAACGACTACCTAGCGAAAACACATTATTTACGTGGCTGATGAGGCAGATTCTTGTAGTGCATATCAACATGTTAGTCTTTTGTTTGAACATGTTGCACCTCTATCATCCTTGATTCAACACAGTCTCCGATGTAATGAAATTGAGTATCAATGTGTTTGCTTCTCTCATGGTGGACTAAAGTTTTACTCAAGGAAATTGCGTACTGATTGTCGATCATCAAAACTACTTTCCTGGCACATGTCTTTAAAATATCAGCTAACAATCGTCCCAACTACATCCCTTGACATGTTGCAGCACAAGCATCGATATATTCCGCTTCGCGGGAAAATAATGCAACCACCTTCTAGATTTGTTATCACCAACTAATAGGGTTTGTCCTGAGAAAGAATATCATACCTGAGGTGTTGTGTCAGTCATTAATACCACTGGCCAAATCATAGTCAGAGTAACCGGTCATCACCAAGTCTCATTCATTCTTATCATAAACACACCTGAAATTCAAGGTTTGTTTCATGTACAGCAATTTGTTCTTCACTGCGACCATGTTGTCCATTGTGGGCTTCTCCATGTATCTACTCAACATGACGATAGAAAGTGCTAAGTCTGGACACGTATGTAGCAGGTGTCTCAGACTTCCGACTATACTCCGGTATAGAGTCTTATCCACAAGAGGATTTGTGCTTTCCTTACTCAACTTTAGTCGAGGCTCCATCAGAATTTGTGTTGGAATGCAATCTTTCATGCAACATTTCTCTAACACTTTTGTTGCATATGCGGACTTGGAGAGTATAATCTTCTTAGAGCTCTAACTCATACTGAACAATTTTCATTTGGGATTTGATCTCGTTTAAGTGTGTGATGCTCCCTCTAGTGATGATTAAATCATCCATATACTCCAACTATCATGTTCCCTTTTTCATATCTCCTCTTGTACACTACATGCTCCAATGGACATCACCCAAATTCGAGTGTCCCCAAATATTTTCTCCAAATTTGAATTCCAATCTCTAGGGGCTTGACGCAATCCATAGAGAGCCTTGTGCAATTTGAGTACCTTGTTCTCTTCTCCTTTATTCTCAAATCCCGGCGGTTGACCAACCTAAGCTTCCTTTTTCAAGTTTCCAGTGAGAAATGCCGATTTGGCATCCATATGATGAACCTCCCATCCTTCACGTGCTGTGATAGCTACTAGGAGGCGTACCGTATACAATTGAGCAACACGGACAAAAGCTTCATTAAAAGCTTCATTGATACTTATCTAGCCTTGTGCTTTACGATATTGCTTAGAGCGTCTTTCTTCAACTTGTAGACCTACTTCGAGCCTATTGGTTTATGGTTGTCAGGCAATGGAACAAGATTCCAAGTTCCATTCTTGTGGATAGAGGACAGTTCTTCCTCCATAACTTTATCTCCATGCTGCTTCTGCATTGGCTTCTTCAAAATATATGAGCTTCTCCTCTCCTAGGAAACACAATCCTGAATACTGAAGTTCAATTAGGAAGGTTGCATCATATAAATTTTTGATGTTACTCTCGCCTTGTGGTTCTTATGATGAGCTCCCTATACAGGTCGATGCATCAAAAGTTGCATCTGGAGTGTGTGGTGAGTTTGAACGAAAATGGCTCTATATGGGAATCGCCTTCCCCAATATGGTCTCCGTTCTTCTTCATTTCGGATACGATGGGAAAAGGAATGTAGTGCATGGTAAACATGTCTCCATCCGATCGTGTCTCTAGTGCTGAATTTTTGCTCCACTTCCACTTCTTCTCCTCATCGACCACTACATCGCGTGTCACCACAACTCATTACGTTGCTTGATCGAACATTCAGTAACCTATTGTATTCATATCATAACCGATGAACACCATTGGCTTGATCTGATCCACTAATTTTGGAAGGTAAGGTGTAAGTACTTTTACATGTGCAATACATCCGAAGATACGAAAATGATTGACTATTGGATTCCGGTTAAAATAGGCTTTATATGGAGTTTTGTCGACGATGGTATTGGTTGGTGCTCTATTCAGGAGATACATGACGGGTGATGCCGTTTCTCCCCAAAATTCACTAGGGACTCCCTTGCTTTTATGAAAACTTCTTGACATGCCAACCACCGTCTAGTTCCCCCGTTCGACGACTCCATTTTGCTGCGGACAATAAGGAGTCATGAGATAACGCCTAATTCCCAATAGCTCGCAGTAATTCCTGAACTCGTTTGAGGTGAACTTGCCTCCACGATCAGTGCGTAGAGCTTTCATGTTACAATACCTATCCATTTCATACACAACTTTGACATTCTTAAACGCCTCAAAAGCTTCATATTTGTTTCGGATTAGGACTTGCCACATAAAACTTGTACAATCATCAACCAATCACAGGAAATAACGCTTAACTCTGTGATTGGCAAGAGTGATAGGTCCACATAAGTCACCGTGCCATAACTCGAGGGGAGTCTTGGCTCGATATTGTGTCACGACTAGAAATGGATTTCGATGTTGCGTTCCAATCAAGCAAGCATCGCAAATGCGGACCTCATGCATTGGCAGACCGTGCACCTTCTTCTTGTGAGCCAAATCCTATAGAGACTGAATATTCACATGCCCATATCGAGCATGCCAACGCCATGTTTCATTTTGGCTACTTGCTAGGAGGAATTCGGGGAGAGTCGGGGTTATGTGCAACATATATAATCGGTTCCTTAATTTGCTTACTCTAGCTAGTAGCCTATGCGTTTTGTCCATGATAGACATCTGCCCTCCATTAATTACGATCTTATATCCATTTTTATCGAGTTGGCCAAGAATAATTACGC
This sequence comes from Chamaenerion angustifolium, assembly GCA_946814005.1. NCBI lineage: Eukaryota > Viridiplantae > Streptophyta > Magnoliopsida > Myrtales > Onagraceae > Chamaenerion > Chamaenerion angustifolium. The sequence goes on along the minus strand of OX328278.1, from coordinate 5,799,540 downwards.
TTTTTCTTAACAATGGAATATAGTAAACATTAGTAAGTATGAAGTGTTTACTAGTCAAGCATTCTAGCAGAACTGAGCCTTTTTCGTGTATCGTCGCAGTTGAGCCGTCTCCAAATTTGATTGATTGTTTGACGATCGTGTAGATTTTCGCAAATGTTTATATACAACTGGCCATGTGGTTTCTTTCTCCAGTATCTAGATACCAAGCCTTTTCTTGGCACTACTTTGTCTTCGTGTAGTGGGACCTCATCATTTGGTGTTGCGTGGATGAGTTTACAAGCTTTAGTTATCATGAGCGGCGATTCATCATTGCCTTCTATTAGACCTCTAACGCGACGTCCTCCTCGCTTGGCGCTACTCGAGCCCTCGTCTCTCCATCTGTTTTTGGACCATGCCTCCCACTCGCCCGTTCTTTGAATGCATTCGCACCTTAAGTCCTTCCTTGAACGTTATGAAATGATCAATTGCTTCTGAGACAATCATATTGTTCATATTGCCAAACTGTTCGGTCGTTCCAATAATTTAGAGAAACTGGTGTGGAACTGAGTTGAATAGTTTCTCGACAACGTGGATTTCACCCACCAACGTGTTGAGTTTCATGGAATACTCATTTATGTCTTCGAGTCCTCCATGTGCGAATTTCTAAGTTACCGTTTCAGCACCTGTACACGTGCCTTTTTAACACGATCTTCGCCAACACTCATCTCTGTGAGTGCGTCCCAAGCGTCCTTTGTTGCTTTCTTCTCTGCGATCACCATCAACATGTCATCCGTCATAGGTTGGGAGATAACCATCATGCAACGTTGATCCTTGTATTCGTCTTTATCTTCACCTTCAATCGCGGACCATACCCTTAGGGAACACATGATAATCTTCATCTTGGCAGCCCATATGTTGTAGTTCGTCTCGCTTAACGTTGGATATTGTATTAGGATTTGAGCCCATATGCTTTGTCGACGTCCCTCTGATACCAAATGTTGCAAGTTTCTCTTGGCTAACAACAAATGTAATCTTCAAGAGGACAACACTTAGTCAATGGAAGGCTTAATAGAAAAGAGAGAATTTTGTTGTAAGCAAAGGCAAAGAATGCGAGGATGTTTCTGATGCTTAAATTAACCTCCTAGGTGCTCTATTTATAGGTAAAATGTTCAGCCACCCTACTCTTCATTAGCTAACAAACTACTAAGAATCTAACAAACTACCTAAATGCTTGGAACGTGTGGAAAAAAAACTAACAGAAAGTTAACAACTAGATTATCTTAACAGATTATGCTTTGTACAAACACCACGTTATTGCACTAACATTAGGGTTGTTTTTCTACATATAGAAAAGCTTATTTCCTGTATTGATTTGATATATAATAAAGTAAGACATCTTGAAAGATTGTTGAGCACCGGGCCAGGAGGAAGAGGTGGACTCAATTTCTCTAGTGCCTGATTGGAAAAGAGACTGGGAAATTTAGTTTCCTGAGTACCTACAACACAAACAGCATAAAAGGAAAGGGTCGTAAAGTTACCCACTCAATAGAGGCTGGCGCAGACTATTGAATGCCCACCAGCCTAATCATGGACTCTGAAGTCTCCGCGACCGAGCGGACCGAACAGAAGCCCGACTTCTTGTGACGTTGGAGCAAGTCATCAATGGTGTTCCTATTACTCCCCAACAGCTCACCAAAACTTGGGGAATATCCCACTCCGACAGATAAAGGTCCCAAGGCGCACCACTCTTACAGAAGAAATAATACTTATTGCAGTTAGAGTTGGTGACCCGGAAGTCGTCCACCAGTCGACAGTGAACATTCCAGTTCCACGCCTGGCTCCTCCATTCCTCAAACTTCGACCAGCGAGTTTTGAAGTGATGAAGGTGGTTAGCCCCGGCAGCCAATCAGTAGAAACACCAGAAAAGAGAAAGTGAATATGTCCATCACTCATGTAAACACATAAACTTAAACCCAAACCACATCCGGATGGCATTGGGTACTAGTTGTGTAGGACCTATCCCATAATACCAAGATAGGAAAACGCAACCCATCATCAATCTGGGCCGCATAGATGTAAACCTTTCCATCCCGTGGGTAATACAGCCCTAGCCCGGGATACCTACGTGCAACTGCTTCTCCTAAACTCGTCAAGGTAACGACAATCTTGAATTGAGGTGGCATGAACTCATTGGGCTTAATATATAAGAAAACATAATGGAAAGGCAAGGACAAGACTGAAAGAGGAAACTTTACTGCTTAAAGAGAAAAAGGAAAGACAAAAAACTACATGTCGGAGAAAAGGTCGGGACATTGGTCTCAGGCACGTCCATCATGATCGGTACGACGGCATGGCTCCCGGAGGTTTGTTTCAACATAGAGGCGTTTTGGTCCTGCACTGGAGTAGAAGAATCACTAATAGAAAGAGGGGCATTGGAAGCCCTAGAAGCAGCCTTCTGAACAACCGAATAATGGTCTGGAGAAGGTTTAGAGGATAAATCCTTGTCGGAAGTTTGATTCTTGTTACCAACTATGATCGTAAAAGATAGATTTTTGCCACGAGTGAAAAGGCTTAAGAGAAAAATGTGAACAGAGGATTCAGGCACAAGGAGTGCGCAGTAAAGCACTTAAACTATGAGAATGAGAAAACTTGGACGCGTAAAGTGTTAAGTGACAAATGTTGGATTTTTATAGCCAAATCTGGGGAAACTGAACGGCTGTCTTCGAGAAAATCAAAGCAATGTCGGAACCTAAAGGGTTAGATCAAGTGGACAAAGGGTCGAAATAGTACGGAAAGTTGTCACCCTACCCCCTATTACAGTAGTCAAAACGATGCATGCATCATACGTCCTTTCAACTTCTCGCCTAGGAACAGTGCATTCATTCATTGCTCCAAACCCTACGAACAAAAGTGCTCAAGCAAGCCTCTCCTAAGACCCTTGCAATGGCAGTGTTCGCCAAAAGAGTAGCTAATGAGTATCCATAAACCCTGGCAAAGAAACCATTCGGCCAAGAGGGTAAGGGATCAACATTCCAAAACTCTAGAAACCAAAATCGTTCGCCAAAGGTTACGGAGCATCGAAAGGCACAAATAAAATTCTCTCAAAAAGTTGGTTTTGATTTTCATGAAATTCATGTTTTTAAGGTTCACACTATTCACATAATAAAATCTCTTACACTTACCTTTCATTAGGAAATTAGATAGTTTGTTGTGAATAATGCTTAAATGGGGAGTTGCGTGAAGTTGTTTATATGGTTAAGCCTCTTTTTTTGAACCGAGAGATATTCATGGAAAATTTTTGGTGTGCATACTTCAAAGGGTACTCTATGGTCTTAAACAACCACAAAGGGCATAGTTTGACAAACTGAAACACTTCTTGATCCGTGCTCTTTCTTTCGAATACTCTCGTGTTAATAGTTTCTTCTTTATCAAAGTTTAGTATATGATTGTATAGTTTAGTCTATGTGAGTGATATAATCATAATGGGTAAAATAAGAAATTGCAAACCAAATCTCTTTTTATTCAACTTGATAATTAATTTTCTTTAAAGTACTGGGAAAATTCATTTACTTTCACGGAATAATGGATGTTCAATTAGGAGACGGACTTAACCTTCTCAATTAAAAGAAATTTATCCTGGAATTGTTGAGTAAGAAATCTCCACTGACTAAGAAATCTATCAATTTGAATCTTCTTACTTCTTTATATAATATGTAATATATAAAAGTAATATTTTGTTCAATTTACATGATATCATTCGATTAACCCAATATAATTTTTTAAAATCATCGAAATCAACCCAATAGAACGACTCTTTTAAAATCATTTCGAATATAACTATAATATCCAATATAATTTAATATCATATTATACAGCTATATAAATTACTATAATAGGATAATATCTAATATAATTTATTAATATTTCAATAATTTATTATTGATCGAAACAATATCGTTCAAATTATATTATAATTTTTTCTAGAGTGTTCTTTAATAATTAATTTTTTTGAAATAAGATAAATTCGTCCCTAAAGTTGTTGCATATATAATAATATACAAAAAAATAGTTAATAGTCTCCAATGGTTCCCAGGGTCTTAACGGTCTAGAATCGAAATAAGATCAAGACCGAAAAAGACCAATAAGTCAAGACCATTGTTTCTGGTCCACAAATAGTCTGGTCTGTTTTGGTCCAGTTGCGGTCGATCTTAGTTTGGGTGCGGTCTTCGTGGTTTACTCGCTCAACTCTAGAGCCAAACCACTCTCATTCCCTGCTCACTCTCTATCTTCTCCTGTAATTTATTTTCTCCACTCTTGAGACTTCCCATCTTCTCCGTGGCTTCGGAAACCTTCTAGAAGTAAAATTACAGAACCATTGCAAAGCTTCACCAAGCTGTAGAAGGACAGAAGGCGAATATATATGCTGGAGATCAAGGCAACGGTTAATGGAATACTCAATCATTTTGAATATTTTCGTCTGAAGTGTGTTGTTCTCGGCATTGAGACAGATAAGACAACACTTTAGAAGGGCATTGAGGCATGTCACGTCAATGAGAGATCCATCTCTTTTTGTCAATATCATTTTGTGCAGAAGTGTAAGGGCATGTGAGTGTAAAATCATTACCAAATTGTTTAAAGTAAATGGATAAGGATTTGAACTCTTTGCCACCATATGTTTGGACATCTTTGAGGGTGACACCAAGTTAAGTTTTAGCAAATTTGTTAAGTTGAGGGAAGGTTCATGCAATGTCACTATTTTGTTGCATAAACTATAACCATGTTTATCAACTGTAAATATCAACAATACTTACACAATATAAATGGCCATTAGAGGAATGAGGTGCAACTCCCAAAAGATCGAGTTCAATTAATTGAAGAGGGCGAGAGTATCTTGACACCCATATATTGAAGGGCAATTTATTGTTTTTTCCTATGGCACAAGCACTGCACAAATCATTCATATGGACAACATTGATACTGTTTGGCTTAATGATTTGAGTTAACAATTGAGAAGATGGATACCCAAGTCTCTATGCCACTTAGTAGAAGATAACTTTGAATTAGTAACAGGACATAATGCATCAGTGGAAAGGTAATCACCAATGCTTTCAAAAGGAAAAAAATGGAAGTAAAATTTAGTCAAAGTGAGATCTGATAAAGGTGCTTGAACGGCTGTTGAGAGGTGAGTAAAGGAGGCAATCAAGGCGAGGTTGGGAAGAGATACGTGACTGATTTTAGAGAGACCAAGTTTGTATAATTCGGTACATTCACCCACACAAAGAAGGACTGCTTGATGACTTTGAGAGTAATGAACCACGAAATAGGAAGAATAGAATTCAAAGCAAACGTGATTATCCTTGGAGAACTACATGATAGATATAAGATTTTTAGTAACATAAAGAGTATGAAGTATGTTTTTTATAGGAGAAGAGGTCTAACACTAGTAGTATGAATAATGAATGAGCCAAGACCAAAGAAGTCAAAATGAGAGTTATTGTCTAAAATAACCTTACAGTGACTGTATAAAGGGATGCTTAATCTGGTAGGTGGTTTGTGGGCCCAGAATCAGGGTACCAAACAGAGTCATATTGAACAGATGGTGAAGCCATTGCCATATTAACCTTAACCTGAGGAGCAAATATGAAAACCCCACGAGAGACAGCTGGAGGACTCACTAGTAGAGGTGTCTGTTTTACTGGCAAAGCTTACTCGTTGGTAAAACCCAATTTTCGCCGGTAAAAGTCATCCTCGCGATACCATTCGCCGGTAAAAGTCGCTGATGTACATTGGCCGGGAAAACATTTTGCCGGCGAAAATAATCAATTACATAAAATTATAGACATTTTCCGGCGAACCAACTCGCCGGTAAATGTATACAATTCCCGGTGAACCAACTCACCGATAAAGGTATACAATTCCCGACGAACTAACTCGTCGGTAAGTGTATACAATTACCGGCGAACCAACTCGCTGGTAAAGGCGTACAATTCCTGGCGAACCAACTCGCCGGCAAATGTATACATTTTGTAAGGTGGGTATATTTACTGCCACGAATAATCGCCCACAAGCATCATATCGCCTTCATCATTAGTGTACACAATCTCCCACTTGTTAACAGGTCAAAGCTGACCCTTAATTTCAAACACCTCTTCTAGCTCATTAATAAGTTCATCGTACCCTACTAACATAGTCAAGTCCACTACACGCCCGACAGCAATACCCTGCATCTGAACCTTTTGGCACATAAAAAATGCAACGCCAATCAAATAATATTCTTCATAACCTATGAAATCACATCATTGACTCTGTTTTGTAACTAAAGTACCTTGGTTCTACTCCTTGAGGATGATGAATTTTGTGTGCTTTGGCTATCCTTCGAAGAAATGTTTACCTGATGTTGATTACTATCCTTAGAGGGGTTCACAAAGTCATGTTTCTATTCATTATTGGACCCAGCCTCGTTGAAGGTTGTGGGTCAGTGTTATGATTAATCAACTCGAATCCGAAAAGCCTACAACTAGTAGATGTTGGCTCCGTCTTTTTGTCTTTCTCAACAGGGACACTTGTTTCATGGTACCTCTTAGATGGATGGGTCGTTAAAGAAGATGATAAAACAGAGTGGCACTGAGAAACGGTGTACAGGGACACTAGCGTATCTTCGTCTATTGTGTCCTCAAAGTGGCACTGAGAAACAGTTGCACAGGAAGAAGTAGGCTATGGGTTCTCAACTTGTGTCCTTGAGGTGGAGCTACGTGGAGGGGGGCATGTTTTATCAAACAGTACACGTTATGAGATCCACAAAGCGAAGGAAAAGGAAATGGTGAAAGTTTTATCTTTTAAACCGGAATTACCAAGGTGGTATGGGATTTCTTGAGGCAATCGAGACCTTTTATTCTTGAAAGACGGTGATTGAGACAAACTTGGAGGCACAGAGCTGACAAATGGTTCTATCTCCCATGGAGACACCCTGTCTGGTTTGGGAATAGAAGAAAGTTCATCCCATTGAACCTGCAAAAAGAAGGAATAGGTTGAAAAAAATACTTCTCACACATAGTATACATAATAATAGAGCCTAAGATCAATGTAATTACTTTTAGTGACCGACATTTTGAGTCTTTCCATCGTGGAAAAATTTCTTCTAGCCCTACTATAGTACCTTAAAACCTGAAAAAGAAAGAACATATGAAGACATATTCCAAGTGATAGGACATAAAGTACTAATAATATTTCTGAACAGTAGATATACCTTCTTTCAGGAGAATCTTCACCTTCAAACCTCATCTTGAATCTCATACCAACAGAGAATTTGTTGTTTGCAGCTTCCAGATATTTGTTTAGGCTCACCAAGAACTGATTTGTCCTAATCATAATTGACAAATGAAGAGTCATAAAAGGTTCAGCAGAAATTGATCATGCACAGACAAGTAGGAGAACATAGCATACTCCGACTTGATATCATTGGCACTGACATGCTGCTCTGTTGACGTTTAGCACGCCTAACCCCAACTCGTACTTCTTCATTCTCTCCCCTATGATATATGTGTAAAATTATATGTTAAAAGATTTAATATGGAAAAGCATACGAAATTCATATGTATATTGTTGGTTTGTACCTCAGAAAAACAAAGGAATCTCCAACAACCACTCTCTTGGAAGTGACAAATGTACTCCAGCCGGTAATGAGCAAATGCCTCCATGGTTGGCCTATGAAATCAATAACATAAGGATTTTGGCAAACGTGTGCTTAATATCAAGTTTACATAAGATAAAATATATCTATTTGAAACATAAATCCAATTCGTTACCTCTAAAGATATGCTTAAATTTCCATTCATAGCCATGAAGATCCTTTGCAGCTAACTCCTGAGTTGGAGTTACCTGGTTCATATCCTGAAGAAACACAAAAGTTCAAGTACAGTCCTCTGCTAAGGAACAAGATGGAAACAGAATAATCTCTATGTAGTTACCAATGGAGGTAGACATTTAGTTGCATGCTTCCTCAGAACAGAAAATCCGCCAAGGGTGCTTGTATCCAAAGCAGTTAAAACCTTACAGAACGAGTGAACTTTTGGCCCTAGAGGCTCAGGAGGGCACTCATCTGGACTTGTTGGCTCGAGTTGTCCTGCACTATATTAATTATTACATAATGGATGCTTACGTTGTGGAAAAACAGCTTGCAATTGCAGCTAAGGGCAACCAAACCATTGCACAACATATTTGAACCTTTACTCTGTAAATTAGCATTAACTCGACAATTAACAAGATCAATATAGCGTTTCCATAAACTTAAGTGATTACATTGTGAGTAAGTTTTGAACTAAATTAGGAAATATACAGCAAATGGGAAATTCATAACACAACCAGCCTGGTCACCGATTTTGAAAAGCTTTTAATAAATTGGATGTTATTTCACAAATTTCTCAAGATAGCATAATAATCACAAAACACAGAAACTAGGGCTGGGAAAAAAACGGTTCGGCCGGACCGTACCTAAACCGAACTGGTTCTTAAAACAAACGTTTTTTTAAAAATAATATGGAGCGGTTCAGAAGAGGTACAGAAAACCGGTTCACAAACGGTTAACCGAACCTCTTTTTGTACCAGTTTTAACCTTAAATATACTACTAAATCAGATCAGATCATATTTAACAGACCAGACCACAGAGTGACAGACTAGACCGGCAGACCGAAAGACTCTCTTAAGTCAACGACACTATCATTTTATCATACTCCACTTGAAGCATATTCAGACGCGGCTTGATTTCATCAATTTCATCATCTTTCGAGATAATCTCTTCCTCAAATCTGTTCCTCTCCAATCGTAGCTCGTCAAGTTTTTCTCTGTTCTTGTCCTGACAACTCTGTTTTCAGCTGTCTATTTTCTTCCTGCATTAACCGACCCTGCGATTCCCATTCACGAAGTTATTAAAACTTTGTCTGTGAAGCTTACTAATTCTAACTCAAGAAGTCGAACAGAATCCCATCTACAACTCCACAACCCTTCAAATGGTTGAGTCTGTTTATGAATAAAAGATTGAAGAAGAAGAATCTGCTAACTTCACTCCATTTTTGCATTATCCATCTTCTTCATGCAATCCAAAACTTCATGTATCAGCTTATCTTTCGACCCATCCTCTATCATCATCTGCAATGAAAGAAAATGTCTTTTTAGGTCTTTGATGATGTACCATTCAATAGACTCAGAACAACTATCAACCATAAAGGATAGCACTTTCACTCTAAATGTACATATATTTAAATAAAGGAAATTATCCCAGACAAAAAGTGATTAAGTAGTTAGTCGGCACGTTTCTGAAATGCAAAAGATAGCACCTTCACTCTAAGTTTTACATGAATAGTAGCAACTCAAATGCAACAAAAAAACAAGCAAGGATGTTAATTACCTTGTGGTGGAATAGCCAACAATTGATCCTCTGGGTGAGTCCAGAAAATATTTCATGTCACTTCGAAATTAAACTTGTCTTCCGAGAAAATCTCATTTCCAGGAGAAGAAATTCTAATTTGCTCATTGATGGTTTTGTTTGATTGATCACTTGATAGCTTTGGTTCATCACTAGTCCTCCAAAATTTACAACTTTTGACAACTCTCTGAAACAAACTGGTCTGCTCTTTAGACGCCGACTCATCAACCAATGATTCCAAACTGTCTGCATCAACATTTGGGTTATTTGACTTCCAGACTTTCTCCTCGTCCATTCGCTTATCTACTTCACATTCAGGCTTCTCATTCCTAATCGATTGTTGGAATGACTCTGACAATGTGTTCTTCTCAATTTCAATTTGCTCATTGATTGTTTTGTTTGATTGATCACTTGATAGCTTTGGTTCTTCACTAGTCCTCCAAAATTTACAACTTTTGACAACTCTCTGAAACAAACTGGTTTGCTCTTTAGATGCCAACTCATCAGCCAATGATTCCAAACTGTCTGCATCAGCATTTGAGAATACCTCGTTCTGACTTGATATGCGCATTCTCGGGGAATATCTTCTCTTCTGCATCGGAAACGGCAATCTTCAGTTCCCTGATCTCGTGATCGCAGTCTGATAAACTCGCCTTCAACCTCGCGAGCCATTCATGAAGCTTCCCTACTTCTCTTCTCTCAGCATTGAACTTGGTTTTCCAGGAAGCAGCTTCATTGACTACGGTCTCGTAATGGATTGTTGTTAGTGTGACATAGTGTATTGTTTTTTTTTAATATATATGAAGGGGTTCAGAACAGGTACGGTAAATTGACCAAAATTTGGAGCAGCCAAAAACTGAAACGGTAAACCGTACCGGTTTTAAAAGTGGTAAAGGTTCGGTTCTGAACCGGTTCCGGCCTGAACCGGTTCATGCCCAGCCCTAACAGAAACACATAAACACAAGGCTTCCATGTTCCAACAAGCACAAGCTCATAATCACAAGGATAAAGATAAACAAGCACAAGCCACATCACACATAATATATACATATATATATATATATTATTTGTTTCAATATGTATAATATATAATATAATTATCTTATAACAAATTATATTAATTAATTTGGGAAGCTTAAATTAACATTAATTAAATTTAAAAAAAATAATAAAAATATTAAAATAATTTAATTAAAATATAAATAAATATTTAAATTCAAATGTAAATAAATAAATTAAATGAAAATATAAATAATTATGAAAAGTTTAATTACACATTTTTTAAAAATATATTTTATTAACAAATATAGAAAACTCAGTTTTTGTAATTACTAGGAATCAATTTAGGGTATTTCGATCATTTAGACCACTATTTTTAATTCTGGCCTTACCTGGAACAACAATTCCGAACGTTAGGTCTTAGTTAAAAATATTTATTCCTAGCTCTTTAAAAATTCCGAATTTTGAATTTCGTGAAATTTCAATTTATGGGAATACGAAATTCATATTTCTTATTTTCAAAATATTATTGGAAACAAACATTTAAAATGTATTTCCAATAGATAACTAATAATATTGTAATCACAAAAGGGGCACTAAAAATCATTTAACCAGTCATTCTCTTATATGTCTTAATTTTATTTAATTTTATTTTTTTTCCAACCATCATATCCCAAAAATCACACAATTTGCAATAACATATATTATCCAAAATAATGGTGTCGTTTATATCATATAAACCTTGATCAAAATAGAAAGTAATCCAATAATTAGTATAAGTCACATATATGATATATACATACATTTACATGGGATTTTCTATTAAATGTACATGCAAATTTAATTATGCTCATATATTATTTCTTAAAGTTTTTAATTTAAAATTATTCTTATTTTATTTTAAAAAGTAGAAAAAGAAGTCATAAAGGTATTTGAAATAACAATAATAAAACCTGTTAAACTGAGTGAATATTTATTCATCTTCTCCAATCATCCACAGAGAAGTGCTTGCATTGCAAGCAGAAACATTTCATATAAAAATTGATATAAATGATCATTGTGAAATAAAGACTTAATATCTATATCGAATCGCTACCATAAATTAATATTCCCCAACAACTAAATTTAACCCTTGTGAATAGGTTAAGGGATGATTGAACATTTTTACTTTTCTCAATGGAACATAATTTTAAAAGATTTATTAAGTATGCGAGTATGTTTAATTGCTGAAGAACACAAGAATAGTTTCAGGAAGATCAGAGGAAGTCTGCAGCTGCAGATCTATTTCTTCCATCATCGGACACAGTAAATAATAAATAAACTCATAGCAAGCAAGTGAGATCTAAGTAGCTACATAATGGTCTTCTTCAAACAGCAACCAACATAGCAGAACCATAAAAAAGCAGAACTAACATGAGGAAGAGGGTCCATACCTATAGATGAACGTGAAAAACTCAGCAAATAATCTTTGACGACAGAGAAAAATTGTAATCCTCTAGTCCAACTCCTCATTCATCAATGCCTCCAACTACACAAGAAAAAGCTTTACACAAAAGTAAGTTACCAAAATTTCACGAAATTATGCAGCATCCGAACCAAAAATCAGGTATCCTCACTTGTTCCATGTGCCCTTGTGGGAAGTAGAAGACTCTTTCTCTAGTCCGCGGAATGTCAACTAACGGTCCCGCGAACGCCTTCCATAGCTCTGAATACATCTCACCGCCTCCGTAAGCTGCCGACGGTTCGAATTAGATGAGAAAACGGAAAGCAGAACAGAAGCTGCGATAAATAATAAGAAACAACAATACGATCTACCTTCGACTAGAATCGTCATTTCTTGATATGATTCTCACTAGGTCAAACCGCAATCAACTATTACAGATACCACAGCTACCGAAAACTCGAAGAACAATCGTAATGGTTACAGATTACTAACTTCGCAAAATATTTCGTTCGGCGGCATGTCAGCAAAATCAACTGTTATGCAACGATGGTTACAGAGACCGAACAATCACTTTGATATAAATCTAAAAATAATGTCTTCTTCTCGGTAAAGGTATAGGTTGATACATTTAAAAGGTGACTTCTTCCACTCATGACCTAAATTATTCCACTCGTGCCTTCTATTGCCGTCTTTATGATTCAATTACTTATTTTAGTTGCACTATAATAACTATTTTACATATTATAATCCATCAACATAACTAATGACTATTTTTAATTAATTTTTATATTATCTCTTGGGTGTGGCTAAACGTAGAATTTCTAAACAAATGCACTATTCATCAACCTAACAAATTTCTAAACCGAACAACAAAAAGGCAATTGAACTTTCATCAATAGAGGTTCTAAGGCAAATGCACTATTCATCTCTACTTGGCCAAGTATATATTCAGTAGAATAGCATTGAGTTTCATCAACTTGTTAGTTAGTCATTTAGTCATGTATATCAATTTATGACTCAATTAATTATTTTAATTGCACTATATTAATTATTTTACATAATATAATCCATCAACCTAACCTAACTAATGACAGTTTTGTTTTGTTTGAACCCTTTGTTAAAAGGTGCCGTCTTTATTACTCAATTACTTATTTTAATTACACAATATTAATTATTACGTAATGGATGTTTTCGTTGTCTTGCACTATATTAATTATTACATAATGGATGCTCACGTTGTGGAAAAACAGCTTGCAGTTGCAGCTAAGGGAAACCAAACCATTGCACAACACATTTGAACCTTTACTCTGTAAATTAGCATTAACTCGACAATTAACAAGATCAATATAGCGTTTCCATAAACTTAAGTGATTACATTGGGAGTAAATTTTGAACTAAATTAGGAAATATATAGCAAATGGGAAGTTGGGAACACAACCAGCCTGGTCACCGATTTTGAAAAGCTTTTTATAAATTGGATGTTATTTCACAGATTTCGCAAGAGAGCATAATAATCACAAAACACAAAAACACATAAACACATAAACACGAGGCTTCCATGTTCCAACAAGCACAAGCACATAATCACAAGGATAAAGATAAATAAGCACAAGTGAGATCAAACATAATATATTCATATATATATATATATTATTTGTTTCAATGTGTATAATATATAATACACTTATCTTATAATAAATTATATTAATTAATTTGGGAATCTTAAATTAAGATTAATTAAATTAAAAAGTAATAATAAAATAAGTTAATTAAAATATAAATTAAAATGTAAATAAATAAATTCAATTAAAATATAAGTAATTATGAAAAGTTTAATTACACATTTTTTAAAAATATATTTTATTAACAAATTTAGAAAACTCAGTTTTTGTAATTACTAGGAATCAATTGAGGGTATTTCAATCATTTAGACCACTATTTCTAATTCTGGCCTTACCTGGAACAACAATTCCGAACGTTAGGTCTTAGTTAAAAATATTTATTCCTAGCTCTTTAAAAAATTCCGAATTTTGAATTTCGTGAAATTTCAATTTATGGGAATACGAAATTCGTATTTCTTATTTTCAAAATATTATTGGAAACAAACATCTAAACTGTATTTCCAATAGATAACTAATAATATTGTAACCACAAAAGGGGCACTAAAATTCAATTAACCAGTCATTCTCTTATATGTGTTAATTTTATTTTATTTTTTTTTCCAACCATCATATCCCAAAAATCACGCAATTTGCAATAACATACATTATCCAAAATAATGGTGTCGATTATATCATATAAACCTTGATCAAAATAGAAAGTAATCCAATAATTAGTATAAGTCACATATATGATATATACATACATTTACATGGGATTTTTTATTATATGTACATGCAAATTTAATTATGCTCATATATTACTTCTTAAAGTTTTTAATTTAAAATCATTCTTATTTTATTTTAGAAAATAGAAAAAGAAGCCATAAAGGTTTTTGAAATAACAATAATACAACCTATTAAACTGAGTGAATATTTATTCATCTTCTCCAATCATCCACAGAGAAGTGCTTGCATTGCAAGCAGAAACATTTCAAATAAAAATTAATATAAATGATCATTGTGAAATAAAGACTTAATATCTATATCGAATCGCTACCATAAATTAATATTCCCCAACAACTAAATTTAACCCTTGTGAATAGGTTAAGGGATGATTGAACATTTTTACTTTTCACAATGGAAAATAATTTTAAAAAATTTATTAAGTATGCGAGTATGTTTAATTGCTGAAGAACACAAGAATAGTTTCAGGAAGATCAGAGGAAGTCTGCAGCTGCAGATCTACTTCTTCCATCATCGGACACAGGAAATAATAAATAAACTCATAGCAAGCAAGTGAGATCTAAGTAGCTACATAATGGTCTTCTTCAAACAGCAATCAACATAACGGAACCATAAAAAGTCAGAACTAACATCAGGAAGAAGGTCCATACCTGTAGATGAACGTGAAAAACTCGGCAAATAATCTTTGACGACAGAGAAAACATTGTAATCCTCTAGTCCAACTCCTCATTCATCAATGCCTCCAACTACACAAGAAAAAGGTTTACACAAAAGTAAGTTACCAAAATTCCACGAAATTATGCAGTATCCGAACCAAAAATCAGGTATCCTCACTTGTTCCATGTGCCCTTGTGGGAAGTAGAAGACTCTTTCTCTAGTCCGCGGAATGTCAACCAACGGTCCCGCGAACGCCTTCCACAGGTCTGAATACATCTCACCGCCTCCGTAAGCTGCCGACGGTTCGAATTAGATGAGAAAACGGAAAGCAGAACAGAAGCTGCGAGAAACAATAAGAAACAACAATACGATCTACCTTCGGCTAGAATCGTCATTTCTTGATATGATTCTCACCAGGTCAAACCGCAATCAACTGTTACAGATACCACACCTACCGAAAAACCGAAGAACAATCGTAATGGTTATAGATTACTAACTTCGCAAAATATTTCGTTCGGTGGCATGTCAGCAAAATCAACTGTTATGCAGCGATGGCTACAAAGACCGAACAAACACTTTGATATAAATCTAAAAATAATGTCTTCTTCCCATTAAAGGTAAAGGTGGATACATTTAAAAGGTGACTTCTTCCACTCATTTAAAATGCCTTCTATTGCCGTCTTTATGATTCAATTACTTATTTTAATTGCACTATAATAACTATTTTACATATTATAATCCATCAACATAACTAATGACTATTTTTAATTAATTTTCATATTATCTCTTGGGTGTGGATAAACGTAGAATTTCTAAACAAATGCACTATTCATCAACCTAACAAATTTCTAAACCGAACAACAAAAAGGCAATTGAACTTTCACCAATAGAGGTTCTTAGGCAAATGCACTATTCATCTCTACTTGGCCAAGTATATATTCAGTAGAATAGCATTGAGTTTCTTAAACTTGTTAGTTAGTCACTTAGTCATGTATATCAATTTATGACTCAATTAATCATTTTAATTGCACTATATTTATTATTTAACATATTATAATCCATCAACCTAACCTAACTAATGACAATTTTGTTTTGTATGAACCCTTTGTTAAAAGGTGTCGTCTCTATTACTCAATTACTTATTCTAATTGCACAATATTATTTATTACACAATGGATGTTTACGTTGTCCTGCACTATACTAATTATTACATAATGGATGCTTACGTTGTGGAAAAACAGCTTGCAATTGCAGCTAAGGGCAACCAAACCATTGCACAACACATTTGAACCTTTACTCTGTAAATTAGCATTAACTCGACACTTAACTAGATCAATATAGCGTTTTCATAAACTTAAGTTATTACATTGTGAGTAAATTTTGAACTAAATTAAGAAATATACAGCAAATGGGAAGTTCGGAACACAACCAGCCTGGTCACCGATTTTGAAAAGCTTTTAATAAATTGGATTTTATTTCACCGATTTCGCAAGAGAGCATAATAATCACAAAACACATAAACACAAGGCTTCCATGTTCCAACAAGCACAAGCACAAGCACATAATCACAAGGATAAAGATAAATAAGCACAAGTGAGATCACACATAATATATACATATATATATATATATATTATTTGTTTCAATGTGTATAATATATAATACACTTATCTTATAACAAATTATATTAATTAATTTGGGAAGCTTAAATTAAGATTAATTAAATTAAAAAATAATAATAAAATAATTTAATTAAAATATAAAATAAATGTAAATAAATAAATTCAATTAAAATATAAATAATTATGAAAAGTTTAATTACACATATTTTAAAAATATATTTTATTAACAAATTTAGAAAACTCAGTTTTTGTAATTACTAGGAATCAATTGAGGGTATTTCAATCATTTAGACCACTATTTCTAATTCTGGCCTTACCTGGAACAACAATTCCGAACGTTAGGTCTTAGTTAAAAATATTTATTCCTACCTCTTTAAAAAATTCCGAATTTTGAATTTCATGAAATTTCAATTTATGGGAATACGAAATTCGTATTTCTTATTTTCAAAATATTATTGGAAACAAACATCTAAACTGTATTTCCAATAGATAACTAATAATATTGTAATCACAAAAGGGGCACTAAAATTCATTTAACCAGCCATTCTCTTATATGTCTTATATTGTAAAATATGGCACACAATTTGCAATAACATACATTATCCAAAATAATGGTGTCGTTTATATCATATAAACCTTGATCAAAATAGAAAGTAATCCAATAATTAGTATAAGTCACATATATGATATATATATATACATTTACATGGGATTTTTTATTAAATGTACATGCAAATTTAATTATGCTCATATATTACTTCTTAAAGTTTTTAATTTAAAATCATACTTATTTTATTTTAGAAAATAGAAAAAGAAGCCATAAAGGTATTTGAAATAACAATAATACAACCTATTAAACTGAGTGAATATTTATTCATCTTCTCCAATCATCCACAGAGAAGTGCTTGCATTGCAAGCAGAAACATTTCAAATAAAAATTAATATAAATGATCATTGTGAAATAAAGAGTTAATATCTATATCGAATCGCTACCATAAATTAATATTCCCCAACAACTAAATTTAACCCTTGTGAATAGGTTAAGGGATGATTGAACATTTTTACTTTTCTCAATGGAAAATAATTTTAAAAAATTTATTAAGTATGCGAGTATGTTTAATTGCTGAAGAACACAAGAATAGTTTCAGGAAGATCAGAGGAAGTCTGCAGCTGCAGATCTACTTCTTCCATCATCGGACACAGGAAATAATAAATAAACTCATAGCAAGCAAGTGAGATCTAAGTAGCTACATAATGGTCTTCTTCAAACAACAATCAACATAACAGAACCATAAAAATTAAGAACTAACATGAGGAAGAAGGTCCATACCTGTAGATGAACGTGAAAAACTCGGCAAATAATCTTTGACGACAGAGAAAACATTGTAATCCTCTAGTCCAACTCCTCATTCATCAATGCCTCCAACTACACAAGAAAAAGGTTTACACAAAAGTAAGTTACCAAAATTCCACGAAATTATGCAGCATCCGAACCAAAAATCAGGTATCCTCACTTGTTCCATGTGCCCTTGTGGGAAGTAGAAGACTCTTTCTCTAGTCCGCGGAATGTCAACCAATGGTCCTGCGAACGCCTTCCACAGGTCTGAATACATCTCACCGCCGCCGTAAGCTGCCGACGGTTCGAATTAGATGAGAAAACGGAAAGCAGAACAGAAGCTGCGAGAAATAATAAGAAACAACAATACGATCTACCTTCTACTAGAATCGTCATTTCTTGATATGATTCTCACTAGGTCAAACCGCAATCAACTATTACAGATACCACAGCTACCGAAAACTCGAAGAACAATCGTAATGGTTACAGATTACTAACTTCGCAAAATATTTCGTTCGGCGGCATGTCAGCAAAATGAACTGCTATGCAGCGATGGCTACAAAGACCGAACAAACACTTTGATATAAATCTAAAAATAATGTCTTCTTCCCAGTAAAGGTAAAGGTGGATACATTTAAAAGGTGACTTCTTCCACTCATGACCTAAATTATTCCACTCATGCCTTCTATTGCCGTCTTTATGATTCAATTACTTATTTTAATTGCACTATAATAACTATTTTACGTATTATAATCCATCAACATAACTAATGACTATTTTTAATTAATTTTCATATTATCTCTTGGGTGTGGCTAAACGTAGAATTTCTAAACAAATGCACTATTCATCAACCTAACAAATTTCTAAACCGAACAACAAAAAGGCAATTGAACTTTCACCAATAGAGGTTCTTAGGCAAATGCACTATTCATCTCTACTTGGCCAAGTATATATTCAGTAGAATAGCATTGAGTTTCTTAAACTTGTTAGTTAGTCACTTAGTCATGTATATCAATTTATGACTCAATTAATCATTTTAATTGCACTATATTTATTAATTAACATATTATAATCCATCAACCTAACCTAACTAATGACAATTTTGTTTTGTTTGAACCCTTTGTTAAAAGGTGCCATCTCTATTACTCAATTACTTATTCTAATTGCACAATATTATTTACTACATAATGGATGTTTACGTTGTCCTGCACTATACTAATTATTACATAATGGATGCTTACGTTGTGGAAAAACAGCTTGCAATTGCAGCTAAGGGCAACCAAACCATTGCACAACACATTTGAACCTTTATTCTGTAAATTAGCATTAACTCGACACTTAACAAGATCAATATAGCGTTTCCATAAACTTAAGTGATGACATTGTGAGTAAATTTTGAACTAAATTAAGAAATATACAGCAAATGGGAAGTTCGGAACACAACCAGCCTGGTCACCGATTTTGAAAAGCTTTTAATAAATTGGATGTTATTTCACAGATTTCGCAAGAGAGCATAATAATCACAAAACACATAAACACAAGGCTTCCATGTTCCAACAAGCACAAGCACATAATCACAAGGATAAAGATATATAAGCACAAGTCATATCACACATAATATATACATATATATATATATTATTTGTTTCAATATGTATAATATATAATACACTTATCTTATAATAAATTATATTAATTAATTTGGGAAGCTTAAATTAAGATTAATTAAATTAAAAAATAATAATAAAATAATTTAATTAAAATATAAATTAAAATGTAAATAAATAAATTCAATTAAAATATAAATAATTATGAAAAGTTTAGTTACACATTTTTTAAAAATATATTTTATTAACAAATTTAGAAAACTCAGTTTTTGTAATTACTAGGAATCAATTGAGGGTATTTCAATCATTTAGACCACTATTTCTAATTCTGGCCTTACCTGGAACAACAATTCTGAACGTTAGGTCTTAGTTAAAAATATTTATTCCTAGCTCTTTAAAAAATTCCGAATTTTGAATTTCATGAAATTTCAATTTATGGGAATACGAAATTCGTATTTCTTATTTTCAAAATATTATTGGAAACAAACATCTAAACTGTATTTCCAATAGATAACTAATACTATTGTAATCACAAAAGGGGCACTAAAATTCATTTAACCAGTCATTCTCTTATATGTCTTATATTGTAAAATATGTCACACAATTTGCAATAACATACATTATCCAAAATAATGGTGTCGTTTATATCATATAAACCTTGATCAAAATAGAAAGTAATCCAATAATTAGTATAAGTCACATATATGATATATACATACATTTACATGGGATTTTTTATTAAATGTACATGCAAATTTAATTATGCTCATATATTACTTCTTAAAGTTTTTAATTTAAAATCATTATTATTTTATTTTAGAAAATAGAAAAAGAAGCCATAAAGGTATTTGCAATAACAATAATACAACCTATTAAACTGAGTGAATATTTATTCATCTTCTCCAATCATCCACAGAGAAGTGCTTGCATTGCAAGCAGAAACATTTCAAATAAAAATTAATATAAATGATCATTGTGAAATAAAGAGTTAATATCTATATCGAATCGCTACCATAAATTAATATTCCCCAACAACTAAATTTAACCCTTGTGAATAGGTTAAGGGATGATTGAACATTTTTACTTTTCTCAATGGAAAATAATTTTAAAAGATTTATTAAGTATGCGAGTATGTTTAATTGCTGAAGAACACAAGAATAGTTTCAGGAAGATCAGAGGAAGTCTGCAGCTGCAGATCTACTTCTTCCACCATCGTACATAGGAAATAATAAATAAATTCATAGCAAGCAAGTGAGATCTAAGTAGCTATATAATGGTCTTCTTCAAACACCAATCAACATAACGGAACCATAAAAAGTCAGAACTAACATCAGGACGAAGGTCCATACCTGTAGATGAACGTGAAAAACTCGGCAAATAATCTTTGACGACAGAGAAAACATTGTAATCCTCTAGTCCAACTCCTCATTCATCAATGCCTCCAACTACACAAGAAAAAGGTTTACACAAAAGTAAGTTAACAAAATTCCACGAAATTATGCAGCATCCGAACCAAAAATCAGGTATCCTCACTTGTTCCATGTACCCTTGTGGGAAGTAGAAGACTCTTTCTCTAGTCCGCGGAATGTCAACCAACGGTCCCGCGAATGCCTTCCACAGCTCTGAATACATATCACCGCCGCCGTAAGCTGCCGACGGTTCGAATTAGATGAGAAAACGGAAAGCAGAACAGAAGCTGCGAGAAACAATAAGAAACAACAATACGATCTACCTTCGGCTAGAATCGTCATTTCTTGATATGATTCTCACCAGGTCAAACCGCAATCAACTGTTACAGATACCACAGCTACCGAAAACCCGAAGAACAATCGTAATGGTTACAGATTACTAACTTCGCAAAATATTTCGTTCGGCGGCATGTCAGCAAAATCAACTGTTATGCAGCGATGGCTACAAAGACCGATCAAACACTTTGATATAAATCTAAAAATAATGTCTTCTTCCCAGTAAAGGTAAAGGTCGATACATTTAAAAGGTGACTTCTTCCACTCATGACCTAAATTATTCCACTCATGCCTACTATTGCCGTCTTTATGATTCAATTACTTATTTTAATTGCACTATAATAACTATTTTAGATTTTATAATCCATCAACATAACTAATGACTATTTTTAATTAATTTTCATATAAACTCTTGGGTGTGGCTAAACGTAGAATTTCTAAACAAATGCACTATTCATCAACCTAACAAATTTCTAAACCGAACAACAAAAAGGCAATTGAACTTTCACCGATAGAGGTTCTTAGGCAAATGCACTATTCATCTCTACTTGGCCAAGTATATATTCAGTAGAATAGCATTGAGTTTCTTAAACTTGTTAGTTAGTCAATTAGTCATGTATATCAATTTATGACTCAATTAATTATTTTAATTGCACTATATTTATTGTTTTACATATTATAATCCATCAACCTAACCTAACTAATGACAGTTTTGTTTTGTTTGAACCCTTTGTTAAAAGGTGCCGTCTCTATTACTCAATTACTTATTCTAATTGCACAATATTATTTATTACATAATGGATGTTTACGTTGTCCTGCACTATACTAATTATTACATAATGGATGCTTACGTTGTGGAAAAACAGCTTGCAATTGCAGCTAAGGGCAACCAAACCATTGCACAGCACATTTGAACCTTTACTCTGTAAATTAGCATTAACTCGACACTTAACAAGATCAATATAGCGTTTCCATAAACTTAAGTGATTACATTGTGAGTAAATTTTGAACTAAATTAAAAAATATACAGCAAATGGGAAGTTCGGAACACAACCAGCCTGGTCACCGATTTTGAAAAGCTTTTAATAAATTGGATGTTATTTCACAGATTTCGCAAGAGAGCATAATAATCACAAAACACATAAAGACGTAAACACAAGGCTTCCATGTTCCAACAAGCACAAGCACATAATCACAAGGATAAAGATATATAAGCACAAGTCATATCACATATAATATATACATATATATATATATATTATTTGTTTCAATATGTATAATATATAATACACTTATCTTATAATAAATTATATTAATTAATTTGGGAAGCTTAAATTAAGATTAATTAAATTAAAAAAAATAATAAAATATTTTAATTAAAATATAAATTAAAATGTAAATAAATAAATTCAATTAAAATATAAATAATTATGAAAAGTTTAATTACACATTTTTTAAAAATATATTTTATTAACAAATTTAGAAAACTCAGTTTTTGTAATTACTAGGAATCAATTGAGGGTATTTCAATCATTTAGACCACTATTTCTAATTCTGGCCTTACCTGGAACAACAATTCCAAACGTTAGGTCTTAGTTAAAAATATTTATTCCTAGCTCTTTAAAAATTCCGAATTTTGAATTTCGTGAAATTTCAATTTATGGGAATACGAAATTCGTATTTCTTATTTTCAAAATATTATTGGAAACAAACATCTAAACTGTATTTCCAATAGATAACTAATAATATTGTAATCACAAAAGGGGCACTAAAATTCATTTAACCAGTCATTCTCTTATATGTCTTTATTTTATTTTATTTTTTTTCCAACCATCATATCCCGAAAATCACACAATTTGCATTAACATATATTATCCAAAATAATGGTGTAGTTTATATCATATAAACCTTGATCAAAATAGAAAGTAATCCAATAATTAGTATAAGTCACATATATGATATATACATACATTTACATGGAATTTTTTATTAAATGTACATGCAAATTAAATTATGCTCATATATTACTTCTTAAAGTTTTTAATTTAAAATCATTCTTATTTTATTTTAGAAAATAGAAAAAGAAGTCATAAAGGTATTTGAAATAACAATAATACAACCTATTAAACTGAGTGAATATTTATTCATCTTCTCCAATCATCCACAGAGAAGTGCTTGCATTGCAAGCAGAAACATTTCATATAAAAATTGATATAAATGATTATTGTGAAATAAAGAGTTAATATCTATATCGAATCGCTACCATAAATTAATATTCCCCAACAACTAAATTTAACCCTTGTGAATAGGTTAAGGGATGATTGAACAGTTTTACTTTCCTCAATGGAATATAATTTTAAAAAATTTATTAAGTATGCAAGTATGTTTAATTGCTGAAGAACACAAGAATCGTTTCAGGAAGATCAGAGGAAGTCTGCATCTGCAGATCTACTTCTTCCATCATCGTCTAGACTAATCTAGATTAATCTAGACTTCTCTTGAAAACACTAGACTAATCTACATACTACTCTAACATTCACCAAAATTCTTTGTTTTTCTTGATTTTGTATTGCTATAACATTCATCCAAGTTCTTTGCTTTTTTTGGTTTGCTGAATTTTGACCCCAAACTTCCAATGCTCATTTGCTCGTGCCGGATCCCAAGTTCAATCTCGATCAAATCTCCAATCGAATTGAGCTTGCACACCTTCATCATCGGTGAGATACTCCACATTCAAAAACAATTTTTTCAAGTTGAAATCCAGACGAGAAGAAAGAAGACTCGGTCATGCCATCGCGGTGTCATATCGGTCATCTCGTCGTGGTAATGCCGTAAAAGAAAAAGAAACAATCCCGGTCATGCCATCGTGGTGCCATCTTGGTCATCTTTTCATGGTCATGCCATCGCGGCTAGAACTAATCTAAAATCTGAATTCCAACACTCCAATCTTGTATCGAATCCATTGTAAATCATCAAAATCATCAAAGTATTTCAGCATTGTTTGTGGAGGCATTGAATCAGCAAATCAATGACTAAATCTAGTCTATATTGAGCAAAGAATCGCAGCAGAGCACCAGTAGAGCAAACATAGTCGATGAAGAGAAAATAAAGACTATCAGGAAGATTGACAGCATCAATAGCAACATATGAAGTTCCAACATCAATAGATTTTCAATAACAACACATAGATAATATAATCCAGCAACTAGATAATATTAACGCGACAATGGATGATAAAAGAAGGAGCTCAACACTAGCAGCTCAAATTCAGCAGCAGAATGAGGATCGAAAGTGAACTATGATCAACATCAATTTGAATAACAACTGGAATCAAATTGAACGAATGATGTACCGTTGCAACGCTGGAACAATCGTTAATGCTATTCGGTTCTACAGATGTTGAAATCTAATCTCTTTTTGCTTGGAATCGATTGATATCTGCTTGTCTGAATTTGCTTAGAACGTGATCTGCTTGATTCGAACAAAGTAAGCTGTTGTGATTTGCTGATCGAAGACAGGAAAAGCGCGGGAAGCTGGATGAAACACTCTTCAATTTCACACAGAAAATTACAACTGATTTCCGTCTGAAATTTCCTTCAGATTTGTGACCGATTCTGGTTTTGATCGCAAACCGAACTAGCTCTGATACCATGTTAGGATTTAGAGATGTGTGGGGAGAAAGATGAACTCAAAGATTTCACTAATGAGAATATTGTATGACTGTGAGTTAATTGAATACAAAGAGTAGAAATCCTTATATAGGACATGCTAGGTAACTAACAAGTAATCTTCTAGACTAACCTAGACTAATCTAGATTAATCTACATACTACTCTAACATTCACCAAAGTTCTTTGTTTTTCTTGATTTTGTATTGCTCTTACATTGGTCAGTCCCTCTTCAATTTGCTTGTGGACCGTTTGAGAGTCGGTTTCAATTGTGATGCTAGACCAATCCTCTTGTAGTGCAAATTTGATTTCTTCCTGGATTGCGATGGCCTCCATGGTCTCTATGTCCCCGCTTCGTAGCCTTCTATTTGCGCCTCCAATGACTTGTCCTTCGTTGTTCCTCGCAATGACCCCGACACCGGCTCACCTAGTGCGGTTGCACCATGATGCATCACAATTGATCTTCACGGTTCCCATGTTCGGTCGTTGCCATTTGCTCTCCGGTCTGGTTTGCGGTATGGGTGGTTCAGTTCGGGTCTCTACCTTTGATCTTCAAAAGCTTGCTTAATCTCCATGATAGTCCTCCTTGTGTTCAGTTGGGTAGCCTCGAAGGCGGTCTTGCATCTCCCCTTCCATATTTTCCAACATGTAATGAGGATAAGTATCCATTTATGTTCTCCCGACATTGCTCCCCCACGCGTCGCCTTCCGAACCCCTTCGAGCCATTGCTTGACATCAGTGGTTATGGTTCGGTCCAACCTCAATCCAAGCACATCCCACCATATTGGTTCGGTCCACTTGCACTCCAATATCATATGCTCCCTTGTTTCCCTTTGTCCACATATTGGACAACCTTGTGTGATTATCATCCCCCGTCTAGTTAGGTTCTTCGTTACGGCTAAGGCATTCGTGACAAGTCGCCATATAAAATTCTTGACCTTCGGTTATATTTTCGTAGCCCATATATCTTTCCATATGTCTCCATGTTCACCTCTACCTCGGTCATTTGTCTCCCGAAGTTTATGGTAAACCGAACGTGCTTGGGGTATCCCATCCCTCGTATGGGGCCAAATAAACCGGTCTTCGTCCTTTTCCTTCGGTAATGGTATACTAAGGATGTATTCCGCATCGTGTTGGCTTGTGATGGTTCGAAAAATTTCCTCATTCCACCTTCCATCTGATCTCATCAAGTCACTAACTCGTAGATCACTTCCATGGTCCACTCTCGGTTCGGTACCTACCCTTGCACACTCTTTTGTGTATATCCATGGGTCCTCGAACACACGTATATCTTGGCCCGATCCTATCATCCATACCCCTTCACTCTTCATGGTATCCCGCCCATGCACGAGGCTGCTCCATCCCCATGATGATCGGCCTCCTATTTTGTCTCTAGGAAAGATGACCTAGGGAAATAGAGGCCCTTTAATACTTGAGCACATAGTGATTGTGGTTCGGTCATAAGTCGTCCCACCATCTTGGTGAGCAAGGCCGTGTTGAAACTTTGTAGCTCCTGGAATCCGAGTCCCCCAATATTCTTCGCCTTTGTGAGCACCTCCCATCTCCTCCAATGCATTTTCTTTCCATCTGATGTTTGGCCCCACCAAAATTACGCTATCATTGAGTCTATTTCCGAGCACCATGTTTTTGGGAGTCGGAATACACTCATGACGTATGTTGGTATGGTCGTGATGACCGCCTTTATGAGCACCTTTTTGCCCGCTTTGTTCAAAGTCTTAGATCTCCATCCCTCAAATTTGTCTTTTATCCGAGCCTTTAGCGATCCTAGTGCATCCTTCTTAGACCGACCCCATATCGACGGGAGCCCCAATTATTTCTCGGGGTCCCCAGTGCTCCGAATAATGAGTTCCACCTCCACAGCTGTTCGGTCCTCCACACTCGCTCCTTTGTTGAAATAGAGCGTCGATTTTGCCTCATTGATCCTTTGACCCGATGCATTACAATAGGCTTCGACAATGGCCTTGAGGTGTCTTGCGTTTTCGGGTGTCCCTTTAATGAAGAACAAGGAGTTGTCCGCAAAGGAAAGGTGGTGGATTTCTGGGCAATGTCATTTCATCTTTATCCCCTCAATATGTTGGTCCCGAGCTGCGCCTATTAATCCTTGTGATAGGACATCCGCAAGAAGAATGAAGAGGTACGGAGAAAGCGGGTCTCCTTGCCGAATGCCCCTAGTCGGTTTGATAGTGCTCGATCGGTCCCCATTGACCAACACTTGGTATGTCGGAGTTGATATACATTCCTTCATCCATTTCATCCATGTTTCAGAAAAAAACATTCGCCTCATTGAGGCAAGGAGGAAATCCCATTCCACCCGGTCATACGCCTTTTTCATGTCTATTTTCAATGCACATTCCGGGCTCTCTCCATGTCAGTTTGTTTGGAGATGATGAAATACCTCATGAGCTACCATGATGTTATCCTGTATGTTCCTCCCTGAGACAAACGCACTTTGATACGGGGTGATAAGTTCCGGTAAATACACCTTTAGGCGATTCACTAGAACTTTCGATATAATCTTATAAAGGAAGTTACAACAACGTATGGGTCTAAACTCAGTCGGCGATGTAGGTATAGAAACTTTAGGTATCAACACAATTTCAGTATGGTTAAGGGTGTTTGGAAGGATACCTGTTATGAAGAAAGTCTTAACCTCGGTGATGACATCCGCTCCCACGACTTTCCATTTCCTTTGATAGAATAGACCTGAAAACCCGTCCGGACCTGGAGCTCGAGACTCCCCAAGTTGGAACGTCGCCTTCTTATCTCCTCATCCGTCACCTTCCTCGTTAAGTTCTCATTCATATCGCCCCTGATTTGGTTCGACACACATTGTAATAGGTCCTCCCCCGGTTAAGCTATTTCATTAGTGAATATCTCCCGAAATACCTCCCAAATTCCTCAGTCATATCGTCATCTTTCTCTATCCATGCCCCGTTCCCTCCCTTTAACCGCCCAACTTGGTTTCAATGTCTTCTAGAGATCGTGGTTTGGTGGAAAAAGATCGTGTTCCGATCTCCCTCCCTAAGCCACTTAGCCCTCGATCTTTGTTTCCATTACACCTCTTCCCTTGTCCATAGGTCTTGTATTTTTGCTTTTAGGCGTTTCTCCTCTTGAACCTTGGTTCGGTCCGTGCCTCCTTGTTGGTGTCTTCTCAATATTCCCTTCGTTTTTGCAATCTCCCTTATGTTATTCCCAAAAGTGGTCTCGGATCCATCATGTTAGCTTGGTTCAGCACTTTTGCAACTTCCTTCCCACTCCTCTTTGGTTTCTCTTTGAATGTTTGGTGTTCGAGCCACATCGCCTCAAATTTGAACCTTCGTTTCGTCCTCTTCTTCACGCAGTCAATGTGTATAACCATTGGTGTATGGTCCGCCGCTAGAGCTAACTCATTAATACATCTTCCATTCGGGTGTTTTGTTGCCCACTCCCCATTGATTAGTACTCGATCCAATCTCACACTTATTCGTTCCTCTCCACTTCTATTATTACTCCATGTAAATCGGTTCCCGGTTGCTCCTAAGTCCTCCATATGAAGGTCACTAACGAGTTGTTTGAACTCATCCATTTGTCGATGTGATTTCCTCCGTCCTGCTTGTTTTACATGCGAGTGACTTATGACATTGAAATCCCCTAAGATCATCCATTGAGCTCGTCGACCTCACCCTATTGACCGAAGATGGTTCCAGTTTTGGGTTCTCCTCCGTGCCGCCGTGCTCGCATGAATCCACGTTACAAACACTGGATCCCCATGTGTCTTAACAACCAGTTCACAATCAATAAGTGTCTGGTTGGCATAGAGGATTTTCACCCTCGTTTTGTTTGTCCACCATAATGCAAGCTCTCCCGTCGTGCCACTCCGACCGATGTAGTACTAGTGTTCCATCCCTAGCCTTGTTTTAATCCTCCCACAGTAAGTATCGCCATTCTTTGTCTCCAATAGGAAAATGATGTTGGGGCGATACCTTTTATTGAGGTGGTTGAGGTGTTGAACTGTCAAAGCCGACCCCAAACCTTGACAGTTCCATGCGATTGCACTCATTGATCCCGTGTGGCTGTTTTGGGACAGCCACCACAACCCTCTTTTAGTTCGGTCTTTTCCATTGGTTCACTAGTAACATCAAGGATTCTTTCTACTCGCCTCATCCTCCTTGGCTTTGTCTTGCCTCCCCTTGTTTCGGGTGGACGGTTTCACCCACCACCTTCGGCTCCTCCTCCCCCCTTCTAGCCTTCTTGCCCGTACGCTTGAGGGCCATCTTGTTTAGGTACGGGCTTAGGCCATATGCTTGTGGTATTCGGTCTAGGTTAGGTGATGGGGGGGGGGGGGGGTCAGGTGGGTTCTCCACAGTATAGGTTTGGGTTTGTGGTGTCATGTATAGGGGTGCGGTCGGTGTGGTCATGTAGGTATGTGATCATAGGTATATGGGTATGGTGGTAGTGTTCCGATTCCAGAGGTGGGGTGAGGATGTGGTGGTGTTTGGGTAATGTCAAATTTGGGTTAGGGGTTTGGGTTGGTGATGTGTTGGTTCGACTTGGTTCTCTAGGTTTAACGGCTAGGCTGACACTAGGTTCTCGATTTCTTTGTTCTTTGGCCTTGGTGTGGAAGTTCATTGGATGGCTTATCATGTTATGGTCCGCGGTTAGGGTTTTTTGGTTGATCTAGGGTTGCGAGGTGTGGTTGTAGTTTGGGGTAACTAGGCTCAGATGGTTCTGCTTATGGACTGTCAAGGGCCTCTCCTCATTTGGCTCGGGTGGCTGGGTCGCCTCTCGTCCCTCCTGGTTCTCATCTGCTCCATCAACCTTTCCCTTTCTCCTCGTATGTGCATGGTTCGAGTCGATGTTCATAGGGTCAGTAGGAATCCCTTCTTGGTTAGTGTTCTCCTCCCCGACCCTATCACTCTTCTTCTCATTCTTAGCCGTTTGCCTTAGTTCCTCCATGATATCGAACTACGTCTTCCTAGGTCCTTGTTTCATAGAGGTGCCTTGCCCTTCGACCCCCCTCCTTGTTGTCGGGTTGCATTCTGTCACGGTCTTGTCCCTATAAGCCAGGGGCCATAATTCGGAACCTCAGGATCCTGCTCGGACATTTTTATAAGTTCATTGCATACCAGTGACGTGTGTCCCAACTTGCAACACCCATAGCAATAATTTGATAACCGTTCATATTTTATTGATGCCCATTTCTCTATCCCTTGAAAATTTCTCCACCAGAATCCCGCCATCAACGGTTTTCCGCCATCAACGGTTTTCCCCTTGACACGCATATAACTTCTACTTATCCTTCCTACCATCCTTTCAATGTCCAGGCATCAACCTATCATACTCCCTATTTTTCGGGCATTGCTATCACTAAATTTCTCAAGCCCTATGTAATGAATTTGGGTCCAGAATGATACCTTATTGAAGTCAACCTCATTGACCCCCTTGCTCAGTTCCTATTTCTTGATACTCAAGATATGTCCATTGATCGCCCAAGGCGTCATATCTAGAATATGTTACGCATCCTCTTCCCTTTCAAATTCCAACAAAATGGTTCCTTTATCTACTTCTGATATCGCCACATTTCCGAACCTGGACCAAGCTGCTCGGTGAACACTTTGGATGGTGCTCGTCTTGATCGTTTGTTGGGCAAGAATTTTTTCCACGTACCATGACCCCTGCTGGACTTGTTGGCTCGGGTCCAAGTCCATAAAAAGTCTCTCGGGTCTATTCATGTCGCTAGAGCTGGAGGAGTTTGTCATTTCCGGTCGTGGTATCGGAGCCCTCACTGTGGGTGACAACCTTCCTGCAAAAACATATAGAAAAGAAGAAAACAGGGTGAAATTAGGGTGGGTTCGGTCTCAATTTAGTCCCGTTCGGCACGGTCCTGCGTCGAAGGTACACTCCCAGGCGATCTGAGGGTGTCGCATATTCCGTCACAGCGCTGAATGGCTCCTCGCTGAAGCCTTCTTATGTTTGTTTCTATTATTCCGCTTCAGTACGTTGGAGTGTTCTCTTCTGCATGAGGCTGTCTTTTCAGCTTGGATTCTTGTTTCTCCTCACTCCTCTCCCAATTGGCCAGTCTGATTCAGTAATTAATGCAGACAAACCGAAGGAATCGACAACAAACTAACAAAATTTGCAGCACAGAAACCCTAAACTTCTTATTTGGGGATTTCAGATTGATGGATGGAGGAGAAGCGATGGTCTTCCACGAGCTTAACAGAGAAAAGATATAATAATGCAAAGTACTCTCTTGTATTTAATCTTGAATTCAGAAAAAATTGATCTTGTCACTTTCCCTTATGAACTTACAGCTACACTTGGGGCCTTGGAAGAATGGAGCAGCTGGGACACACTTCCCTCCAATACAGAGAAAAAGAGCTACTCCAAAGACGAGTTGTTGCCCTTGACAATGTACATATAAAGTGCGTAGCTTGTGGCGGTGTACACACTTATACCCTAACATTATAGGGTGCCCTTTATGCTTGGGGTGGTGGCCAAGCAGGGCAGTTGGGACTCAGACCTCAAAATGGTTTCTTTTCCTGTGCTGCAAATGATTCAGACTCGTTTTTCAAGAACATCCCTGCATTGGTTCTCCCAAAGGACGTGAAACTCGTGGCTTGTGGACATTCCCACACACTTATATTCACTCGAGATGCAAGGATTCATGGTTGGGGTTATGTTGTAAAAAACAGAACAAAGCAGAATATTTGATGTAGGAACTTGTTCTTTTGTACATAGAGAACTACATATATATAGTATAGAGAGAACTATCTATATATATTGATTCTATCTATAAAGATACTCATACTATCTATCTAACTATATATAAACTAAATTAACAAATTTAGAATCTAACTAAATCTTTAAATAACAGAAAGCAAATAATAGAAGATATAGTAGGACAACTAAACAAATCTTTAACACTCCTCCTTGCTTGTTGGACTGCAAACACCAATTTTTTCCCTTAGTGCCTTGCATTGTTGCTGAGCATATGCTGTTAATTTCTCCGCTTGCTTGTGAAGATTATTTTGAAGGTCATTGAGCAGTTCATCTGCCTTAGACGCAATTCTACGGAAAAGATCTTCAACAGAACAACAATTCGTAGAAACTTCCAAATTGATGTCTAAAAAAGTTGACTGAGAATTTCTGTCTAATTCCAAAGTTATACTGTCCAGTGACTTCACACCAGTATCATATATGTTCCTGAGGTCTCCTAATCGCGATCTTAGTTCCTTAGTAGCCTTTTCCTTGGTTGCTACAAAGGACTGTATATCTTCTTCCATGTATTTGATTTGTTGTTCTTGTTGTGTCACAGAATACGCCACTGTCTTATGCAGTAGTTCAAGCTGTTGGGTTAACTGGGACTAGAAGCTGTTGGGTTAACTGGCAAATAAACTAGACACATCTGAAGCTGCATTCTCCAGCTCTGCTCGTAAATCCAGTGCACGCTCAACAAGTGCTTTCTCATATTTGAGAAGATTAGATATCAAATATTCCTTTTATTTGATTGTTGAATTTTTCTATCTATGCTTTTCCTCGAGATCAAATAAAGAGTGCTCTGTTTCCTCAAGCTTTTGCTCAATTTTTTATAGTTTATCGCTCCATTTTGTTGTCATAAGTAGCTGAGAATTGTAGAGTTCCTGAAGCTCCATCAATTGCTTGTCCTTGGATTCTGAGTTAAGTTCCATCCGCTCTATTTTTTCAGCCATGGCCTTCTTTTCTTCTTCTTCCTGAAGGTAACGGTCACGTGGAACATAGATTCCGTTCTTTTCTCTAGCCGCATAAAACTCATGTAGGGAAGGTGTTCGTTGAGGTCCCAATAGGTCCGAGTGAACCAAATGTAGATTCTTGGAGGCTTTCCATGTTGAGTTTGGGAATGGCTTTCTGTGTAGCTTCCCGTTTGGAAGCTATGCAATCTGGTTTATGCACAGACAGTTCAGGCAAATCTTCTTTTTCAACTCAAGCATCCTTTGAAGGCTGCAATGACCTAACCTCTTGTGCCAAACTTCAATCTCATTTGTTTGAGACATATAACCTGCATAATCTTCTTCGCTTGGATCAAATAAGAAGCTTTTGCCTCTCATCTTGACCCTTAGAACCTTTCTTCGTCCAGCGTCATAGATGGTGCAATGATCATCTTCAAAGCGGAGCTTGTAGTTCTTCTCCATCATCTGTACCACACTCAGAAGATTTTGATCAATATCAGGAACGTAAAGTACATCTGAGATTACCTTAGTTTCTGAATTTGTCGAAACAGTCACTGTTCCTTTTCGCAGTAAGATACCTTTCATCACCGATTCGAACTCTGGATTCTCTAGGAGTTAACTCTCTGAAACGAGTTTTGTCGAAGGTCTTGTGGTTTGTATAACCACTGTCAAACAACCAGGTTTCTGAGGTATTGCTAATGGAGTAGCATTGAGCCAAAAAAATCTGATCTTCTTCCTCATCAACATCAGCAGCTCGAGCCTCTTCCATTTGCGTATGTGATTTGCAAATTACTGCCTCGTTCCCCAGCTTGTTGCACTTGTTGCATTTCGCTTCTGGTCTCCTCCAACATCTGAATGGTGGATGACCCTTCTTGCCACAATGTTGACAAGGTGGAAAGTCCTTCTTTTGAGTCTTCCCCTTGCTCGATCCTTGACTGCTACTCGAGCTCTGCTGGTTTTGCGACTGCTTCTTGTTGTTCCGCTTCTTCGTAGACTTCCATGAGTCTTGACGTTTTGCAGTCAATGCATCTTCCACAGAGGGCTCCAGTCTTAGCATTCTCATCTATTCCTGAGCCTGTAAATAGCTAAGAAGTTTTGCCAATTTTAAGGTAGACAGATCCTTCGTGTTCTCCAAAGCTGCTATGGTTGCCTCGAATCATTCAGGTAATGAAACGAGGATTTTCTGTACCAATCTACTGTCAGCAAGATCAGTGCCAAGCATTTTTGCTTTGTTTGAAATCCCCACTAGTCTGTCTGAGTATTCCTTGATGGTCTCTGACTCCAACATTTGCTGTCGTTCGAACTCGCGGATCAAATTCATCGCCTGCATCCCTCTGGTCCTCTAATCACCTTTGTATTCGGCTTTGAGAAAATCCCATATGTCTTTTGCTGACTTGAGGGTCATGAATCGGTTGAAGATAGTCAGAGAGACTGCAGAAAACAGACATGACTTCGCCTTAGGTTTCCTTGTCTTCTTCTCCTTTTGGACCTTGATATGTGCCAGTGTTGGGTTGTTTTGAAGAGCAGGGATATCATAGTCTTCCTCCACTGCTTCCCACAAATCATGGCCCTCTAGATATGCCTCCATCCTCACGGCCCATCCTTGGTAGTCAACTCCATCGATTATTGGTGATGTCATGGCTGAGAACGAGTTTGTTCCTTCCTCCATAATGAATCATTTGGTGGGTGAATTGATAGAGAACTCACGCTCACATGTCCCTTACGAAATTCGCTCTGATACCAACTGTTGTAAAAAACAGAACAAGGCTGAATATTTGATGTAGGAATTTGTTCTTTTGTACATAGAGAACTACATATATATAGTATGGAGAGAACTATCTATATATATTGATTATATCTATAAAGATACTCATACTATATATCTAACTATATATAAACTAAATTAACAAATTTAGAATCTAACTAAATCTTTAAATAACATAAAGCAAATAATAGAAGACATAGCAGGACAACTAAGCAAATCTTTAACAAGTTATAATAGTTATGGGCAAACTGCAAGTGAGAAATCTACCTACGCTTGGTTTCCTTCTCCAGTCGATTGGTAAGATTTAATCTTTTTTGCAAATATATAATCTTTTCTATTATACAGTGATATTTTTAGTCAAATATGTTCTTTTCAGTTCAATGAAACTCTGATTTCCTCACTCAATCATAATTTTTCTCTACTCACTCTTGTTTCACAATTTACCGATGAAGGTATGTGGGGGAGGTCCGAAAGTTAGCAGCAGGCGGTGGGCACTCTGCAGTGTTAACCGATGCCTGCTCACTGAAGGAGTTATGCGAGTTTAGGTTAGCTGATTCCATCACATGATCAAATGCCACCGAGATTGAAGATATCGCTTATAGAAATGGATCAGATGCATTAGCGCGCCTTTGTGTGAGACTCAGGTTTGTGTGCTTCTTTCTATATCATTAATTGTATGTGTTGTGAGATCTTATATGGGTTACTGTCTTTGGTCTGCAGGGAGCATTTGCTTAATGGTGGAGACTGTGAATAAGAACACGGCAAGGTCGGGTCAAAGAAGTAATACATCACCCACCACCCACCACCTGAAACCTTAATTAGTTTGTTGATTCCTACTTCATCAATTTCTCAATGTCAATGTCGATTGCTTCCAAATGATGACATACATTGTTATGTATCTGTCGTTCTAATTACCTAGGACTTATATTATTCTGTTGGACAAAAAGAAGGAACAGAATCTGAACCGTTAATATATGGC
Source organism: Chamaenerion angustifolium (assembly GCA_946814005.1). NCBI lineage: Eukaryota > Viridiplantae > Streptophyta > Magnoliopsida > Myrtales > Onagraceae > Chamaenerion > Chamaenerion angustifolium. The sequence goes on along the minus strand of OX328278.1, from coordinate 5,764,264 downwards.
AGTTGATGAGTACACAGACTTCATTATTATATATATCAATAAAAAAAAGCTCTTCTATTTAGTGGATTTATTCAAAAAGTAAGTGTGTCAAAACAAAAATTGGAAAAAGTAAATGTCGTCATAAAATATTTAGAAAAATGTGTATTTACGCAACTGTAGGTAGCGAAAAATATTTTTCGCCACTGTTGGTAGCAATTTCTTATTTTTCGCTACTGTAGGTAGCAAAAACATAAAAAACGCTACCTACAGTAGCGAAGAACAATAAATCGCTACCAGCAGTAGTGAAAAATATTTTTCGCTACCTACAAAAGCGATTTTATTAAATTCGCTACTCTGAGTAGCGTTTTAGACAATTATTTATCCCAGCCCCCAATTATTTGCGTTTTCTGTGCAAAATTTTAAATTATTACCGTATCAATTCTATTTAACCATCTACTTACTGCGCCTACTGCATTTCTTCTTCATCCTTCTGCATCTCCTCTCCTAAGGTATGTAATCTGTATGTATTTTTTAATTACAATTTTTTTTAAATTGCTTCTAGTTAAATTTTTATAAATATATTAGATTATCTAAAAAATAAGTACATCTGATATGATATGTTATGATATTAATTATTTAGGATCAAACATGACATAGCTCAATATCATTTGCTTGTATGACAGTGAAATATTGTCTCAGAATGGTAGTGAGGTCTATGTGGGTGGTACTTCTAGTATTACTACAGCTTCCTTGGATATTTATCTTTATAGATTAAAGGAAATTATATGTATCGAGTGCGGTTGGCATGACGTTGACGCTAGGTCCATAAGCATATCCTATAAATTTTCAGATACTGATGGACTTTGCAAGTTTGTACGGATTCGATCGCAAAGTGCATTGTCTATTGCTCTACAGTTAAGCATGGCTAGTCAATTTATTGTGTTTAGCTTAACTAGAGAAGTTAACTTGAGGTCAAACACATCTCATAGTGGTGAGACAATGAATGTTTTGCATGGTCACACATATGATCTCTCTGATGACGAGGTCGACGTTGATGCACTCTCAGATGCCTTAATAAATGAAGAACATCCGTATATGGAGCATTTTACGGGTCACATTGATGAAGAAAATGAAGAGGTGTTTGAGTATGACAAAGGTGGAAATAGCTCTCATGGTAGAAGTGGCTCCCACACCCTTCAAATGATGCAACCCACGGCTTCTAATTAGATTGATAGTAACTGGATTGACGAGTTTCAATGAAGAGATGAGTTGTATATGGATGTTAATGAACCGTCAACTGAAGGTTTCCTAAACACAAACATGAATTTTAGGAGTAAGGATGATTTATCTGCCAAGTAAGGAGATGGCACATATCTAATTCTAAGACTTGCACTATTGAGACATTGACCCCAAAATCAATTGTCTTTAAGTGTAAAGTTGATCCCATAAACTGTTCATGGTCATTAAGAGGGAGTCTTTTTAATCTACTGGATTGTGGAGAATATCACAATTGCATGTTCCACATACATGCATGAATGAAGTCCTGATTGAACGACACCAAGACATTGATTGCAAGATGATAGCGTATTTGATAAGAAGTTCAATTGTAGCTGACACTGGATTGAAAATTTTAGTAATTCAGTCAATAGTGGAGAATTAGTTTGGTTCGAAGATTGGATATCCGAAGGTGTGGTACTCCAAACAAGTAGTGTTGGAGTCTTTATACGGAACACACGAAGAAGCATTTGTGAACCTCTCGCGGACAAAATTTGTGAACACGAACAAACATGTGAAATTCCGAACAAAATCCGCAAATAGCTAACGAGACATGTTGTTACCAGGTCTAAAAATTGTCATCCCCTATGAAGAGTATTTTTTTTATTGAATAAGGTTTGCACATATCAGGATAATTCGTAACAACATGCAACACGAAAAAGGTAAGCAATACTCTAAGAAAAGTGTCTCAAAATAGAAAAAAGAAAAAGGAATCAGTACAGAAAGATGAACTGATATTTAGAATATCATTACGGCGCGGATAGGTTGCAAAACGTAAATACATCTCCCAGCCACCAGTATCAGGCAATTCTTATACAATATTGGTGAGTATACATCAAGCACAGTAAGCTATATGATTTTGTATTAGAGTTGTAAGACCAGTTGGCAGACATGATCATGAAGAATAAGAACGAGTGAAAAAAGTTTATATTATTATTACATAAAGGTTGTCTTGCACAAGGATCTACGGGCTCTTTATATAGTGAAGATGGATGCTACAATTCTATTTTTTACCCTAACCATGTATAGACATTATTAGTGCTCATGTGACTCTTAGTATAAGGCCTTATAATCACTACCACAAGGTGTCAACGACATAAGGCGTAAGCCCATGGAGTTAGTCCCAATAGGCATTACACGCCAAAGGCATTATCTTTAGAGTCCTCCGTCATCACCCAAGGTGTTGCTCTTCGTGGCGCCAACTGATTAAGTTGTTGGTCATCGTAGGCATTACACTTGAAGTGTCGCACTTTGAGGTATAAGCCCAGGGTCTTTCCCTACCAGGCGTTAGGCCAAGGCGTTGGTTGCCTTCAACGTCATCCCAATGTGTTGTTCTTTAAGTTGTTGCCTTTCAAAGAGACAATCGCTTAAGGTGTCAATTCTAGGTCTTTCTCTGTGAGACATCATACAATGTGTTACCTTTTAAGTCATCGATCACCTTTGGTGTCAACCCAGACCGATAGTCTCTAGGAAATTGCTCTCTGAAAAGTCAACCGCTTGAGGCTTGAGCCTAAATGTTTCCCTTCGAGGAGTGAAATGCCTAAAGAATTAGTCGTCGTAGTCCTTGTCCTCCGATAATTCAACCATCAAAGGCATTAATCTTATATGTTACCCTTTAAGGCGTCAATCGTCTTACACATCGGGCCAAGGCGCCCTTCATAGAGTAAACTGTTGGACGTATCAACCGTAGACATTGTCCTCAAAAGAGTAAACTGCAATGAGTTCCCCTCATAGGAAGAAATCATCTCAGGCATCGATTTGAGGCAATGACCTCCGAGGCGTTAGTCAAAGATGTTTTCTCTTAAGGCGTATACATTCCATGTGTATGCCTAAGTTGTTGACCTATGAGGTGTCAACCCAGGTCATTAACCTACGGTCTATTGCTTTCGAAGATGTTTCTCTCGAACGATTCAATCATATGAGGCATTAATCTACATAGGTATTTGTTGGGTATCGATAGTGACAGCCCATTAAGGAAAAGGCCTCGAAGGCCCAGTAACTATAGAGGGGGTAAACCCGTAACATTCGAACCGGACCGGCCTCCATAGAATGACCCAGAACCGAGCCCAAGGACTCTGAGAACGCCTTGAGTGCTCGCCATTCTTCATTAAGGCCGCGACATCTCACTGCTCGCCATGAGAGTGCTCGCCACGAAGAGAGCCTTGCCTCTCTCCTCTGGTCCCACAAAACCGTTAATATTGAGGTGGCCATGATATCCCGCGTATCTCGGTCACATATTCACTAAAGATTAGATTTGGTAACTGCAATATCTCGCAGTAACTGCCATATCCCACGATCCGAATCTTCAGCAACACAATATACATAAAGATATTCAGCTGCCTTATACGGTTCTATCTCTCTTACCCTATAAATACCCTTGCTTTACATACGTTCTTTACGTTTTCAGTTTTATACACACATATACTCATTTAAGCATCGGAGAGGGACCCAGAGACACCCCCTCTGTTGCGCTCCCCTACTTGCAGGTTCACCGGAGTTGGAGCTGAAGCGTCATCCCAACCTTGTCTGGCATTCAATTCACTGCCAGATCAGCATCCAGGATTTCACGATCCAACATTTGGCGTCGTCTGTGGGAAACGAGCAATTCAACCATGAGAACTCGATCCCAAAGCAACCGTCGGAACCAGACCAGGGAGCGATCCTCAGATAGTTATGATTCCGCCGCCGCTTCACCGCTTCAACAGGAACCTGCCAGCCGAACAGGAGTTAATGTTGTTCCTCTGCGGACAGCTCGAGAACATGTCGGTGATTCAAGACCGACCCCCGCTGCTGATCAAAACGGAGCCCCGGCACCGCAGACAGTCCACATTGCAGGGCAGGACATTAATTTAACCCCCGAGATGGTCTCCCTGCTGGAAGCCATCCTAAGACAGGCGCGCCGCCAAGCCCCTGCTCCTCAAGAAAACAATCCCTCTGCTCCTAAGGAAAACCACCACCCTGCTGCCACAGGGCCCTCACCTTTGGAAGCGGCAAATCCTGGTCCCGCTGCGCCTCAGGAGGATCAGGAGATGACGTCAGGTCAGCAGTCCCTACCTCCGGCACACACCAAGGAGCCAGCAGCCGCATATACGGCCAATCCTTCCGGTCCTCCTCCACCCGGAACCTCTCCCATGTACTGCACTGTGGATCAGATGGATGACCTCCTCAACAAAAGGCTCCAGGAAAGACAGTTGACAGTCATAGCTCCCTTTAAGGAGCAGTCCTCTCATCCTTTCACCGACGGGCTCGTCGCTATCAAAATCCCGAAGGATGTGGTTGCTCGGGCCATACCTGAGTATAGCGGTAGAGGAGATCCCACCGTACATGTCAACAAACATGAGGCCTCCCTTCTGGGTAATTCAAACGATCCCAATCATTTGGCTTTGCTATTTCCATATACTCTTTCGGGTTCGGCTTCGTCCTGGTTCTTCGGCCTCCCTGCAGGATCAATCGGAACTTGGGCAGAGTTAAGAAGCAAGTTCCTGGAGAGATATATGGGCGAGCGCCAGTTGTTGAAGAGCGTGGTCGCCCTTGACTCAGTCAAACAGCAGCCGGGAGAGTCGCTGTCCAATTTCTACGGGCGTTTTCATCAGAACGTCACAGAATTAGATCGCCGAATCTCGGATGGGGAGATCAATCGAGCCTTCTACAGAGGTCTGGATGTGGCCAACAAGGCCTCGAGAAAGCTGTGAAACAGCTATCACATGAAGGAGATTGAGACGTTGGAGGAGCTAGCATCCAGAGCAAAAGGTTTCATAGACCTTGAACCCGCAAACATTGAGGCTAACCTCCTGACGACCTCGCTAAGGGTAACCCATAAACCCCGACGCGATGGTAAGAAGGAGGTAAAGAAGGAAAAGAAGGGAAAGGAAAGAAAGCCCCGAGTCGAGTCTCTTCCAGCGCCTCGCCATCCAGAGGTCCCTAAGTACTTCACGCCTTTAAATAGGCAGATCTCAGCGGTACTAGTCGAGATGGAGAGGAGATCCTTGGCGAGGCCACCGATGCCTCGTCGAGGTGGGCTTCCCATGGGCAAGGATGTCGAGAGCTACTGCAGATACCACAAGTGCAAGGGCCACAAGACAGATGACTGCAAAATTTTGAAGCGGGACATAGAGAGGCTGATTCAGGGGGGAATGTTGAAAGAATTTGTAGCAGTGCGAGACCGAAGTCGAACGCCCCCCAGGAGACATCGTTTGCCAGCCCCTACGGATCAAGCTGAGCCTTCTGGAAGCAAGAGGAGAGTGAATCTGATTGCGGGAGGATTCGGTGCAGGCGGCGAGAGGTCAAGTGCCAGAGAGGTCTACGCCACTCAGATCTCTACGGCGGTTCAGTTGGGGAAGCGGCCCCGACCGCAAGAGAACATTGTCATCTCATTCTCTGAAGATGATTTGGCACATGTCACCACACCCCACAACGATGCTCTGGTCATTACGGCAGATATTGACGGCTGTGATGTTGCAAGGATTCTGGTCGACGGAGGCAGCTCGACAGACATCCTATTTCTGGACGCCTTTGAGAAGATGGGCAAGTCCAAGCGCGACCTGAAGAGGGTCGACTTTCCGCTGATCGGGTTTGCGAAAAGAACAACTTATCCACTGGGGGCTATAACCATGCCAGTGATTTTTGGCGAGGGGTGGAAAAGCATCAAGGTGTCGGTCACTTTCCTGGTGGTCGATTCACCTACATCCTACAGCGCCATCATAGGGAGGACCACGATCAACCCAAATAAGATTGTGGCCTCCACTGTCCACCAGAAGATGAAGTTCCCTACTACGAACGGGATTGGAGAAGTGCTAGGAGATCAGCCTTCCTCGTGGCAATGCTATGTGAACTGTTTACGCAGGAAGAACCAAAGGGAAGCGCTCGCCATTGAAATAGAGGCCGACCCCCGCGAGGACTTGGCTCGGCCAGCACCCATGGAGGAATTGGAGGAGGTCGAGATCGATGGTCCAGACAAAAAGGTGCGCATTGGGACCACCTTGAAGGAGGATCAGAAGTAGGCCATGACCGCCCTCCTCAAGGAATTCAAAGAGCTCTTCGCCTGGCAGCCGAGCGACATGCCAGGAATCAGCACAAATATTATCTCCCATGAGCTCAGGATAGACCCCTCCATCAAGCCGATCGCCCAAAAGAGGAGATCATTCGGGACGGATAAGCGTTTGGCGATCAGGAAGGAAGTCGGCAGATTGATTGAAGCTGACTTCGTCAGAGAAGTAAGATTCCAGAGCTAGGTCGCCAACCCAGTTTTGGTCAGGAAATCAAACGGCAAGTGGAGGATGTGCGTCGACTTCCGCGACTTGAACAAGGCTTGCCCCAAAGATTCATATCCCCTTCTGAGGATTGATCAGCTGGTCGATCCTACCTCGAGTCATGAGATGCTGAGCTTCATGGACGCCTACTCAGGCTACAACCAGATCAGAATGCATCCCGACGATGAGGCTCACACTGCTTTCTATGCTGATGAGGACATTCTGTGCTACAAGGTGATGCCCTTTGGCCTTATCAATGCTGGGGCAACGTATCAACAGATGGTGAACCGGCTATTCCAGGACATGCTGGGAAGGAACATGGAGGCCTACGTGGATGATATGCTCGTCAAAACCATTAAGGGCAATCCTCACACGGCAGACCTCCGCGAAGCTTTCGAATGCATGAGAAGACACAGTGTTCGCCTGAATCCGGCCAAATGCGCCTTCAGGGTCAAGTCTGGTAAATTTATGGGTTTTATAGTCAGTGAAAGGGGAATCGAAGCAAACCCAGAAAAATTAAAGGCCATAGAGGAAATGAAGTCGCCAACCTGCCACAAGGAAGCCCAGTGCCTGAACGGCCGACTAGCTGCTCTTAACCGCTTCCTCTCCAAAGCAAGCGACAGGTCCCTCCCGTTCTTCAAAACCTTGAGGGCCAACCGCAAGTTCGAGTGGACGCCAGACTGCGAGGAAGCATTCCAGTCCTTAAAGAGGCATATTCAAACACTCCCAGCTCTGGCAAAACCCGTTCCAGGCGAGCAGCTTTTTCTTTATCTAGGCATTAGCGATGTGGCAGCCAGTGCTGTCTTAATAAGGGACGAAAATAATGTTCAGAGTCCAGTGTATTTCATTAGCAAAATGTTCAACTCAGCAGAAATAAAATATGTCCAGATTGAGAAGTATCTCTATGCCTTAGTTATTGCTACTCGAAAGCTGAGACCTTACTTTCGTGCGCACGACATCACAGTCCTCACCAATCAACCTCTCAAAAAATTCCTGATGAAGCCAGATTCTTCAGGAAGAATGCTCAAGTGGGCGATCGAGCTCAGCGAGTTTAAGATCAAATTTGCGCCAAAAACGGCCATCAAAGGTCAAGCACTAGATGATTTCATAGTGGAAAGCACGAGTAACGGTCAAACAGAAGCAGAGAACAGGCCAAGTCAATCAGCAGACGACAATCAAATCTGGGAACTCTATACGGATGGGTCTTCATCAAAAGAAGGCTCGGGGGCAGGTTTAATTCTGATTCCTCCTGAGGGCGAGCCTCTGAAGTACGCGATCGCCCTGACATTTCCAGCAACCAATAATGAAGCAGAATATGAGGCTCTTATCACTGGACTCAGACTAGCAAAAGGAATGGGTATAACTGCACTTAAGGTAAAAAGTGACTCAGAGCTTATTGTCAATCAGGATAATGGCGCCTACGAGGCAAAGGGAGAAAAGATGAAGAAATATCTCGACATCACCAAAAAGCTGGTCGCGGAAATCCCAAATTTCGCGATTGAGTTTATTCCACGCCAAGAAAACCAGATGGCAGATTCGTTGAGTAAACTTGCCTTCGGAGGGGCGACAGTCCAGGATGTATAATTTCTGGTGAAAGCTCTATGTTCAGTCCTGGAAAGAAGAGCAGAAGTCTTCAACATCCAAGGACAAGTCACATGGATGACCCCGTTCCAGAATTATTTAAAAGAAGGAATCCTCCCGGAGAACGAAGGTGAATCCACGAGGATTAGAAGACTCGCAGCAAGTTATCTAATCATCGATGGAGAACTCTACAGAAGAGGCTACTCGAAACCTTACTTGAGGTGTGTTGCTCATCCTGAAACGGAAAAGGTTCTTCGAGAAGCTCACGAAGGGGCAGCAGCATGTCGTGAAGGTGCTCGATCGCTAAGCAGGAAAATATTTAGATTAGGATATTACTGGCCGACCTTGGGAAAAGACGCAGCCGAGTTAACACAGAAGTGTGAAATTTGCCAGCAGTTTGCACCACGATCGGGTCGACCATCGACATTATTATCCCCAATGGCGGGTGCCTGGCCTTTCGCTCAATGGGGAATCGATATATTGGGTCCTTTTCCCATTAGCATTGGCCAGCGTACTCACATTATAGTGGCGATCGACTACTTCACTAAGTGGGTAGAGGCGAAAGCTCTAGCTTCGACAACAAGTTCATGCAGGTCAACATATTCTCCAGGTTTGGCATTCCTAAGGTACTCATCAGTGATAATGGTCCGCAATTTGTTGGAAAGGAGCTGAAATGACTATGTGAAGAATATCATGTGGACCATCGTTTCAGCTCAGTACATCATCCTCAAACTAATGGGCAGGCTGAAGCAGCCAACAAGGTTGTCTTAGCAGGACTCAAGAAAAGGGTTCGAGCATTCAAGGGGAATTGGGCAGATGAACTAGAAAACGTATTATGGGCAATCAGAACAACGCCTAAGGCGGCCACAGGAGAAACGCCTTTCAGTTTAGTGTACGGATCAGAAGCAGTAGCACCAGCCGAATTAGCAGTGCCTACCCACAGAGTCTTACATTTTAACGCAGAGGCAAATGAGATCGAGCGCAGAACTACCCTCGACTTAGCAGAGGAAAAGAGATGGCTATCGGAAAAGACACAGGCAAAGATGCGCTTGGCGACCGCTCGGTATTTCAACAGAAAAGTCAGCGCTCGCCAATTTTTCGTGGGGGAGATGGTTATGAGAAGGAATGAATTCACAAGGCTGGACAGTAAAAACAAACTTTCAGCCAAATGGGAAGGACCGTACAAAGTAGTAGAAATCGCCGCACCAGGATCCTACTATTTGGAAACCACCGAAGGCGAGAGGTTACCCCGTCCATTTAATTCTGAGCATTTAAGAAGATTTTATGCATAGCTTGTAATCAAACTGTTATGTCAATAAAATAAAGCCATTCCTTCACAAAGCGTGTCCACTCGAAGCAAGCCGAGGCCAAAAGCCCTAGAAACAAAGCTAGGCCAAAAAGCCCTATCGCCAAGGATAGGCCAAAAGCCCTGACGCCAAAGTCAGGCCAAAAAGCCCTAGCAACAAAGCTAGGCCAAAAGCCCTGACGCCAAAGTCAGGCCAAAAGCCCTAACAACAAAGCTAGGCCAAAAGCCCTAGCAACAAAGCTAGGCCAAAAAGCCCTATCGCCAAGGATAGGCCAAAAGCCCTGACGCCAAAGTCAGGCCAAAAAGCCCTAGCAACAAAGCTAGGCCAAAAGCCCTGACGCCAAAGTCAGGCCAAAAGCCCTAGCCACAAAGCTAGGCCAAAAGCCCTAGCAACAAAGCTAGGCCAAAAGCCCTAGCAACAAAGCTAGGCCAAAAGCCCTGACGCCAAAGTCAGGCCAAAAGACCTAGCAATAAAGTTAGGCAAAACAAAAAAGCCCTAGGAACAAGGCTAGGCCAAAAGCCCTGACGACAAAGTCAGGCCAAAAGACCTAGCAAAAACGTTAGGCAAAATAAAAGCCCTGGCGCCAAAGTCAGGCCAAAGAAAGTTTAGGCGATCACTATCGATGATAAAGCCTGAAAAATTACAAATCCCCTATTATTATGCCAACACCTCAAAGGTTTAAACTTCAAAGAAGGTAATATCTCTTTGAACTTAAAAGTTTATGCTTTTAAGTGTCAAAAGTATTATCCTTAGAAAGTTTGACGTATGATTGGTCTAAGGCTTTAAGGGTCGACAACATTACAAAGCAAGAAAAAGCAGAAAGTAATTATGATTGAGATATTGGATAGCCAAATATGTTCGAAGTCGATTAAAGGCTCAAGAATATAAAGGCATTCAATAGAAAAACCCTAAGTCTTAAATAAATAATTACAAACCAAAAACAAAAAATACAAAAGTAGCTATCTAAAGGGCAAATATGGTCGATGAAGGATATGGAGACTTCAAGCTTTGGGATCCTCGGGGGCAGAGGCGCTTTGCTCGCCTTCAGGGGCAGGGACGCCTTGCTCGCCCTCGGGGGCAGGAAGGCTTGACTCGCCTTCGGGGCAACCCATTCAGACGTAGCTGGAACAACCTCTTCAGCAACAGCGGTAGGCTGAAGGGTACGACTTCGGAGGATGATCTTCAAAGACTCAACTTCCCCAATGGGAAAGTTGGGATCGACCGCCTGGACATCATTCACCAGGACTTGGAGGAAATCGGGAATCACCGACTTCATCACCTTCAGAGCGCAGTCTTCAAAATCCTCGGAGGCCTTGAATGCCTCGACTACGCTCTGGGGCGAAGGGACGGCTTTCAACTGTGCAGATAGCCGATCCCTCTCCTCCTCCGCAACTTCCCTCTTGGCTTCGGCAACAGCCCTTTGGGCCTCCGCAGTCAGCAGCGGCCCTTTGTACCTCGGCAACGACCTTGCGAGCCTCTGATTCTGCCCCTTGCGCTTGAGCTTCCTTTAGCTCTGCCTCTAGGCGAACTCGGACGATCTCCCCCTGATCTAAACACAGGTGAAGGGCGTCAAAGTCCTAAAGAGCAGCAGCGGCGTCAACCTCCCTCTTCTTGACGACAGCAAGGAGGCGCTGCTCCTTCCTGAAGTACTCCTCTCGCGTCTCATCCGCCAAGGCGATCGCTGCATCCGCAGTAGTCTTGATGGTCGCCAATTGCTCAGGAGTAACCCCCGTACTTCGATGCTGCTCCAGCTCGACAAGCATGTTGGAATGCTTGTCGGTAAGCTCTCCGAAGACACGGCCAAGAATCACTTCTTCCCGAACGAACTGACAACAAAGATAAAATGAAAGTTGTCAGGATAACAAACGAAAAGGGAACGAAAAAGAAAAAACTATACGAAATAAGAAACGAGATCCTACCAGAGCTACTCGTTCAAAGTGGGACCGAAGGAACCCCTCGATCTGATGAAGCTCCGTGGGAACAGTCGAGCGGTCTGAAGGAGGAATTATCCCGTCCAGAAGCCGCATACACATATCCGGGCTACCCCGGAGGCTCTTCTGGGGGGGGTACCCCTTCTTCGTGAGGTCCCCGCAAGGGACCCAAGGTTCCCGAGAGTTCGCAGCCTTGAGCGGCTGGAACAAACTCGCCATGGAGCAATACTCCTCCGCAGGAGCTCTTGAAGAGCTGGAAGCGTCGGGCCCCTTCTTTTGGGTCCCAGACTCCTTAAGGGGAGCCGTGGGCACAGTAGGAGCGGGAGGCGCTAAGGCCAAAACCTTCTCCTTGGAGGCAGAAGGGCCCTGGGGAGAAGGAGCAGGGGGCACCACGTCCAGACCCTTCCCCTTATTGGCAGAAGGGCCCTTGGGAGGGGGAGGAGGAGGATGCTGGTCAACTTCTTGGCATTCCTCACTCCTGACCTTCTTAGAAGGAGGAGGAAGAGGATCCCAGGCCACGTCAGCCGAGGACTCCCCTGCAAAACAACAAGACAAAATATCAAAAACCAAAGAACCGTAGAATGTGAAAACATTAAATCTACAAATGGCGAGGCGACATACCTGGTAGGAGAGGACCTGCAGTGGCTGAGGGAAGCACTTCTTAAGACTTCCTCTTGGACGAACGCCTAGAGGGAGAAGGAGGAGAGTTCAGCAGCGCTTGGTCGGAAGACAATCCCGTCGACCCCTGGTCATCAAAGAGACCTATCAGTTTGTGGCTCTTGCTCACGGCCTTACCAACAAGCGACAAAAAAAAAAAAAAGGTTAGAACGTTACCCAATCATCAAAAATTGGCGTGGCCTGATGAATGCCCGCCATCTCGAGCATGTTCTCAGTAGTTTCCGCCACCGAGCAAATGGACTTGAATTGGGACGATCGATGTAACCGATAGAGGTCATCGATTGCGTTCCGATCACTCCCTGACAGCTCTTCAAAAGAAGGAGGAAAATCCTTGTCCGGGGTAAACAATTTCCAGGGCACACCCCCCTTGTAAAAAAAGTAAAACTTCTTATAGTTGGAGTTGGTGGTCCGGAAATCATCAACCAGACGGGCATGAGCATTCCAACTCCATGCTTGAGGGCCTCCCCACTCTGCAAACTTCGGCTAACGTGATTGGAAGTGATGGAGATGGTTCGCCCCAGCTGCCAATCGGAAAAAACACTGGAACAAAACCAGTGAATACGCCCATTCCTGGCGTATGCACAGAAATTTGAAACCGACCCACATCCTGAGGGCGTTAGGAACAAGCTGCGTGGGATGGATCCCGTAAAACTGGCACAATGTCTGCAAATCCTCACATAGAGGAAAACGCAACCCAGCATCGATCTGGGCCGCATAAATGTAAACCTCTCCATCGTGAGGAAAATGCAGACCTAAGCCAGGATACCTAGGAGCATCCTCCACACTGAAGCCGCCAAGCGCCACCATGGTCTTAAAGTAAGCCGGCTTCAATTCATTAGGCTTGACATCTACTCAGAATGGTTCAAGTATAGCACAGCAAGAATAAAAAACAAAGGAAAACAGAGGATATTGCCAAAACAGAGCAGTAAAAGGGCGAAAAGTTAACCTTTTGGGGAAAAAACAGGTGTGTCAAGCTCAGGCCCATCCACCACTACAGGAGTGGTTGCAGACCTCCCCAGATCAGCTTGTTCCTCCACTGAGGGGGGCACGGCGTCATCCCTGATGGTCAAGGAGGCATTGGCGTTCCTAGGAGCGTTGGCTTTGTTAGCACCCTTGGGGGCCATATGCTTGACTCTCTGACTTCAGGGAGCCATAGAAATGAATGAAGAAGGCTGAAGAAGGTTGAAAAAGAAAGAAGAAAGGTTCGCAACGAAGCTCTGGAAATCTGAGGGAGTAGATGAACGTAAAAAACAAAATAGAGAAACTGACGTTTCTTATATAGACCAAGAAGGGAGTAACTGACAAGAGCAAACCGAAGCGACACAGAGGAATAATTGTACCTTTTTGGAAAAAGCCAAAGCAATGTCAGAATTCCAAGAGACACCTTGGGGAGACAGACGGTTGGCTGGTACAGACAGCTGTCAGATTACCCTAGGTTTACGGAAAAGTAAATGTCAGGCGTGCCTCAAGTGACCGTTCGATTTCTGGACAACTGTGCAGTTATTAAATGCTAAAAGTCCACTTAGGAGACAAGGTGTTCGCCAGCGCACTAAGAGACTTTACCAGAAATGCCTCATGCGAGTAGTGATCGCCCAAATCGAGAAAAATAGACTTTGATGAACCTAGATTACCTCGAGTGATCGCCAAAGGGGAATAAAAGAAAGGATATTTTTTCAGCTTTGAACGAAGAAAAAACCGCTCGCCAAACGAGCTCAAAATGCCTCAATGGTCATGAACCAATACAAGAAACGAGGAAAATCGAATCTGAGACGTCAGTATCTAAAACCCTACCAGGGAATAAAGCTCGCCTGAAGAAACTTCAATCAAGCTTCGGGGGCAAATGTTGGGTATCGATAGTGACAACCCATTAAGCAAAAGGCCTCGAAGGCCCAGTAACTATAGAGGGGGTAAACCTGTAACATTCGAACCGGACCGGCCTCCATAGAATGACCCAGAACCGAGCCCAAGGACTCTGAGAACGCCTTGAGTGCTCGCGATTCTTCATTAAGGCCGCGACATCTCACTGCTCGCCATGAGAGTGCTCGCCCCGAAGAGAGTCTTGCCTCTATCCTCTGGTCCCACAAAACCGTTAATAAGGAGGTGGCCATGATATCCCGCGTATCTCGGTCACATATTCACTAAAGATTAGATTTGGTAACTGCAATATCTCGCAGTAACTGCCATATCCCACGATCCGAATCTTCAGCAACACAATATACATAAAGATATTCAGCTGCCTTATACGGTTCTATCTCTCTTACCCTATAAAAACCATTGCTTTACATACGTTCTTTACGTTTTGAGTTTTATACACACATATACTCATTTAAGCATCAGAGAGGGACCCAGAGAGACCCCCCTCTGTTGCGCTCCCCTACTTGCAGGTTCACCGGAGTTGGAGCTGAAGCGTCATCCCAACCTTGTCTGGCATTCAATTCACTGCCAGATCAGCATCCAGGATTTCACGATCCAACAGTATTGGTCTCTGAGGCATTAGTAAAATATGTTGCCTCCCAAGTGTCAAGCGCCTATGGCGCAGGGCACCATATGTTATATATTTTAGTCTAATTGGATTGACTAGTTGACCAATAGGATCATAGTATCTCATTAAACAAGTTAGGAGGGTGCGGATTGCACGCTTGTTTAAGTATAGTATGATTCACTGTATCAGAGATTCATCAGTTGAGTAGAGACAAAGCAATGAAGGTCAAAGGGTGCAACGCCCCCTTTGTCGGAGTGCAGGGGCAGCGCCCCTGGCGGGGGAATTTTTATTATTCATAAAGTCAATATTCTAAAAATTCATTGTAAATTTGAATTTTTGGAACTAATGACTTAACATTTTACCCTCAAAATTCCCGGTTTTGGGACACTTGCTTTAGAGCAAAGTATTAGGCCTAACCATTGCTATTACTTCGGCTCCAAGTCATCATACTAAGGTGTCCCTTTGGTTTTGGATCCATATTTGGAATCCAAGGGACATATGGTGGCCGAAATGACACATGCCATGCCCAAAGGGTGTAGTGTCTCTTCCAAAGGGCATAGTGTCTCTTCCAAAAGGTGTGGTGTCTCTTACAAAGGGTGTGGAAAACACTATAAATTGGTCAAAGGGGAGGTCCAAATATTCATCTCAAACATTCACAATTCTTCTCAAGTTCCAGTTCAGTATTCTGATTTTATCCGATTGAAAATTTGGGTGCCTCCAAATTGTTTCAATCTGAAAGTGTCGTCACGACTTCAGAATAATCCAAGAAACCATTCGAAAGTTCAACCACAATCCATTCGAAAGTTCAACAACAAAGATTGAAACAATTTCTCTGAAGATGACGAACGGAGAATCTGCTAGAGACATGACGAGCAAGTTTGCTAAGTTAGATAAGTTCGAAAGCAGTGACTTTCGAAGATGGCAAAAGAAGATGCACTTGCTTTTGACGAACCTAAAGGTGGTGCACATACTAAGTATTCCCAAGCCAGAACTACTCGACAATGAAACAGTAGAACAAACCAGACACCGTTGCAAATGGGAGAACGATGACTACATTTGTCGTAGTCACATCCTGAATGGTATGTCTGATTCCCTATTTGATATATACCAAAATGTCGAGTCTGTAAAAGAGTTGTGGGATTCCCTTGAATCCAAGTACATGGTCGAAGATGCTTCAAGCATGAAGTTTCTTGTTAGTAATTTCAATAATTACGAGATGGTTGATACTAGACCGGTCGTGGAACAGTATAACGAATTGTTAAGGATTCTGGGACAGTTTGGTCAACATAACATCAAGATGGATGAATCCATCTCAGTTTCTAGTGTTATTGACAAACTGCCACCATCATGGAAAGATTTCAAACATACCCTGAAACACAATAAGGAAGAGATGTCTCTTGTTCAACTTGGAAGTCACTTCAGGATTGAGGAGTCTTTAAGGGCTCAAGAAGTGGACAATAACCCTAAGGGTAAGAACAAAGTTGGTAATTCTTCTGTGGACATGGTTGAAGAGGGTCGATTTTCAAACTCGAACAAGGGGAACAAAAGCAAGTTTAAAGGAGATGACAATAAGTCTTTCAACAAAAAGCCTAAGGTGGCATGTTGTAAGTGTGGCAAACCAGGCCATTTCAAGAAGGATTGTCGGGTTGGAAAAGGCAAGTATAACGCTGGTCCAAGAGGATCTAAGGATCCTGAAAAGCAACAAGGTCAGATTTTAATACAAAATAATAATTCGGGTCAGAATTATGTATCAGTAATATCTGAGGCATTTTATGTGCAGGATGATCATGTTGCATGGTGGATTGATTCAGGAGCAACAACTCATGTGTGCAAAGATCTTCGTTGGTTCAAAGACTTTCAACCAATAGGAGATGGATCTGTCTTAAAGATGGGAAATGTTGCAACTGAATCAATCAAAAGACTAGGAAATGTCAAGCTTGTCTTTACTTTAGGAAAATGTCTATCTTTAAACAATGTATTGTATGTTCTAGGGATTCGAAAGAATCTCTTATCGGGTGTTGTATTAAACAATTGTGGTTATAAACAAGTGTATGAAAGTGACAAGTATATTTTGTCAAAACATGGTTCTTTTGTAGGATTTGGTTATTTAAGTAATGGTATGTTTATGTTGATTTATGTGACTTTCATGCTACTCCTTCATTAGGAAATAAAAAGTATGTTATTACTTTTATTGATGATGCTTCTAGATATTGCTATGTTTATTTGTTGCATGCTAAGGATGAAGCTCTTGATAAATTTAAAATTTATAAAAAAGAAGTTGAGCTACATCAAAGTAAATTGATTAAAAATTCACGTGCTGATAGAGGAGGTGAGTATTATGATCCAGTATATTTTCAATCTACTGGTATAATACATCAAACTACAGATCCTTATACACCACAACAAAATGGTGTGTCTGAAAGGAAGAATAGGACTTTGAAAGAGATGGTTAATTCCATGTTATCCTATTCAGGATTAAGTGAAGGTTTTTGGGGTGAGGCTATGTTAACAGCCTGTTATTTATTGAATAAAATTCCTAATAAAAGGAATAAGATTACCCCATATGAATTGTGGTATAAAAAGCCACCAAAATTAAGTTTTCTGAGAGTTTGGGGATGTAGAGTAATTGTAAGGCTCACTGAATCCAAAAGAAGAAACTTGGGTGAAAGAGGTATAGATTGTATCTTCATTGGGTATGCTGAGCATTCCTATGCATATAGGTTCTATGTATTAGAATCTAATGACTATGTGTATGTTAACACAGTAATATAATCAAGAGATGCTACCTTTGATGAAGATAGATTTACATCTATACCTAGACCAAAAGATATGATTCGGAATTCTTTAAGTTCAGATACTTCTGGTGGTACTGTTTCTGTACCTGGACCGACTGAACCAAGGAGAAGTACTAGAATTAGAAAAGCCAAATCTTTTGGATCTGATTTTCAACTTTATTTGGTTGAAGGGTCAAGATATGATGTTGAGTATCAGTATCAACACTGTTTTATGATTGAAGAGGATCCAAGAACATTTAGTGAAGCTGTGGCTTCAAGAGATGTTGCATTCTTGAAATAAGCTATCCAGGATGAAATGGATTCAATCATGAATAATAATACATGGGAATTGACTGATCTACCTCCTGGCTGTAAAGTTTCAAAAGGAAAATAAAAGTAGATGGTAGCATAGATAAGTATAAAGCAAGATTGGTTATCCAAGGCTTCAGACAGAAGGAAGGGATTGATTACTTTGATACTTATGCTCCTGTTGCTAGGACCTCCCCTATTAGGTTATTAATAGCACTTACAACTATTCATAACCTTGTAATTCATCAAATGGATGTGAAAACTGCATTCTTGAATAGTGATTTGGATGAGGAGATTTATATGAAACAACCGGAAGGGTTTGTTATGCCTGGAAATGAAAACAAGGTGTGCAAGTTTAAGAAATCATTGTATGGTCCTAAACAAGCACCAAAACCATGGCATCAAAAATTTGATGATGTAGTATTGTATAATGGTTTTCTTCTTAACCAAGCAGACAAGTGTGTATATAGCAAATTTGATACTTCTGGTAAAGGAGTTATTATTTGTCTATATGTAGATGACATGTTGATTTTTGGTACTGACCAAAATCAAGTTGATAAAACCAAGAAATTCCTGTCATCTAATTTTGACATGAAGGATTTGGGGGTGGTTGAGGTAATTCTTGGTATAAAGATCAAGCCAAAGAACAATGGTATTTCAATCTCTCAAACCCATTACATTGAGAAGATACTGAATAAATTTAATTTTAAAGATTGTTCTCCAATTAGCACTCTCATAGATCCTTGTCTTAAGCTTCTACCTAATAAAGGTGTGGCAGTATCTCAACTTGAATACTCAAGGGCTATTGGTTGTCTTATGTATGCCATGATTAGCACTAGGCCATATATTGCTTATGTTGTTGGAAAGCTTAGTAGATATATTAGCAATCCAAGTTCACATCATTGGCAAGCCTTAAATCGAGTATTCAAGTACTTGAAAGGAACCATGGATTATGGTTTGACTTATAATGGATTTCCTTCGGTTCTTGAAGGATATTCAGATGCAAGTTGGATTTCCAATGTGGAAGATCATTCTTCTACAAGTGTATGGGTATTCCTTCTTGGGGTAGGTGCCATCTCTTGGGCATCTAAGAAACAAAGTTGCATTACTCACTCAACAATGGAGTCTAAGTTTGTTGCATTAGCATCGGCTGGTAAAGAAGCTGAGTGGCTAGGAAATCTGATTTATGAAATTCCATTATGGCCTAAACCGATATCTTCTATATCTATTAAATGTGATAGTGAATCTGCCTTGGCTAATGCATATAGGCAAGTATACAAAGGCAAGTCTAGACACTTAGGTGTTAGACACAGCATGATTCGTGAGCTCATCATGCATGGTGTTATATCAGTTGAGTTTATAAAAACTCAACATAATTTAGCCGATCATTTAACCAAAGGGTTAAGAAGGGATCTTGTGAACAAATCGATTGTGGGGATAGGATTAAAGTCCATTTGAAATCTCTCATGTTGAGATACCCAATTCCCACCTAATATGACATTAGGTGTTGAATTTAATGTGGAAAGCTTGACATCTAGAGATTGGAACACATTGGTTATATTATCCCAAGGTATGTGTTCAGACCTGCAAGTAAATGAGGTTGAAGTTTAACTTCTTAATAGTTCTTTTGAAAAATTGCATATGCAGGTGCAAGAATAAAAGAGCCACCTATGTAAACATGAAGTTTAGCCGCTTCAAGAAGCTAGGACTTGGCTTTGATATGTTTATGAAGGATTAGGACACAAGGATAGTAAACGATAGTGTCAAGAAAGAACATTTGAGAATGTTAATTTATGTGTATATTATCTTCATGTATTCACAATGAATAGCAAAGGTTCAATCCATAGTGACACCTTGATATTCGAATATTTGAAATGTGTAATACACTAAGATGAAATTCAATCGTCATGATATTTCATTTATGCATAAGTTTGTTGTGTTGTTTGATTGGGATCTTATGTTTAGTTAATCAAGGATTACACTAAAACGGGGGAGGATTGTTATATATTTTAGTGTAATTGGATTGACTAGTTGACCAATAGGATCATAGTATCTCATTAAACAAGTTAGGAGGGTGCGGATTGCACGCTTGTTTAAGTATAGTATGATTCACTGTATCAGAGATTCATCAGTTGAGTAGAGACGAAGCAATGAAGGTCAAAGGGTGCAACGCCCCCTTTATCGGAGTCCAGGGGCAGCGCCCCTGGCGGGGGAATTTTTATTATTCATAAAGTAACTATTCTAAAAATTCATTGTAAATTTGAATTTTTGGAACTAATGACATAACATTTTACCCTCAAAATTCCCGGTTTTGGGACACTTGCTTTAGAGCAAAGTATTAGGCCGAACCATTGCTATTACTTCGGCTCCAAGTCATCATACTAAGGTGTCCCTTTGGTTTTGGATCCATATTTGGAATCCAAGGGACATATGGTGGCCGAAATGACACATGCCATGGCCAAAGGGTGTAGTGTCTCTTCCAAAGGGCATAGTGTCTCTTCCAAAGGGTGTGGTGTCTCTTCCAAAGGGTGTATCAAACACTTTAAATTGGTCATAGGGGAGGTCCAAATATTCATCTTAAACAGTCACAATCCTTCTCAAGTTCTAGTTCAGTATTCTGATTTAATCCGATTGAAAGTTTGGGTGCCTCCAAATTGTTTCAATCTGAAAGTGCCGTCACAACTTCAGAATAATCCAAGCAACCATTCTAAAGTTCAACCACAATTCATTCGATAGTTCAACAGCACCATAGGCATCACACCTTAAGGATTTCCTTTCAAGGCGTAATCCTAAGGTGATGCCCTTTAATGTATGAACTCGATGTTACCCTCCAAGGTGTCAGTTTCCGTAGGGATCAGTCACCCCATGCATTAATCGTCGCAGGCATTCGCCCTATGAGGCTTGAAACGTACAAGACATGAGTCACCATAGGCATTGCCCAACAAAGCATCAAACACCAAGGATTCAACAACCTAAGGCATCAACCATTGAGTTGCTCTACATAGGCGTCACATGTCAGAGGCACCAACCGCCTAAGTTATTGGTTTTTGTATGCTTTACCCCTAAAGTCTAACCCTTTAGTGAGACGATAGTTCAAGGCTTCAACACAAGGCAGTGTCACACGCCAGAGTTGTTGCTCTCTAAGTTGTTGCTCTCTAAGTCGTTGAACACCCAAGTCATCACGCGCCCAAGGAACTAACCAAAAATGTTACCCTCTAATGCATCAACTGTCTTAAGTATAACCCTAGATGTTCCCGTCTTGATGGATGTTAAGCCAAAAAAGATTTTTCACATTAATTGAACTCATGGAATAATGCATCTCAGCGACGAATAATAACACAACATACGAGTTAATCTCTCGGCGACACAAAATACTACAACAAAGGAGTTAATGATCACCAGTTATTTGTGAGGGAAATGGTTTGGAGAAGAAACGAATTCTCCCACCATGACAATATCAACATCCACGAAAGTAATTTGTTGTCACAAGGACTATGTGGGTTAAAAGCTATTTCAGTTTCTACATTTTAGTAGGTCCCAGTGGACACGTTTTGGTGTCAAAAAATTTACCTTAGCACAATCAATTTGTTAGTATTGACTTTTGGCGTCGCAATATGTATATGCCAACAAAATCCATGTGTCAAAAACTCAACTAGGGTTAATATAGATATTCAGTCACGCAAAATGTTGGTATTGCAAAAAAATAGTTTTAGTTTCCATATTAGTGGATGTAATAAGGTTGTAACGAGTATCGACATAACCTCATTGGTAATATTTGATTTGTCGTTGCTAAATGGTATACCCGCAATTATAACAGAACATACCGTTTTTTCGAGTAAACTTAAGCATAGTTCAGGATCTTCCCTATGTAGAGCAGAGCCTTCAGAGGACCATCAATTACCCTACAGAACAAAGGTTGCCTTTGCAGATCGACTCCCAAGATGCAACCACATTGCTCGCAGACATTCGAGGAGAGTCCCTGCCCGACCATTCATCCGTTTATCTTCTGAATCACGCGGCAAGCATTTTTCCTCATGTACGCTGGTATGAGTAGTTGAATGTTACTTCTTCAAATTGCGAATTGAATTTTCATGAGCTTGAGATAGCCAAAGTTTCCACATTGCTCGACTGTGTTCCATAACGGTACGTTGTAAAAGCTGCACCTGGTACGGTTCCAACGGACAACTCGATCGAAGTAGTTCTACTGTTGAGTCTAACAACCGATACCTTACAAGAAACTGAATTACTCACCTTCTTGGAGTTCTCTGTCACATATTTGTGTTAGTGCCCCAAAATTATGCATGTCTAATTGAGGAAACTTGTATCTCTGATTCCGTTTGGTTCCATCCACTTATAAACAAAAGTGAATGTTGTCTCTGTTACAAATGCTTTGGCTAACTGTCAATAACCGATTTTGAACTTTCTGTACTGCATGTTTCAGAAGTTATTTGATTAACTAGGGCTGCTGTGCTGTCTTTTTAATCCTAAACCAACTCCTAGTGGTCTATAATTTGCAAAAGCTTTGCTATATCACTATTTTAGATGAGACTATTTTTATTGGGTTGATAGTTCTTTGCAGAAATAGAAGTGCGATGGATAAGAGTTGGAAGACCAAACCTCGGCAAAGTGGGGAATATAAGGAAGGGGTCACTTCGTTTCTAGACTTTGCCTACTCTCGTTCAAGTTGGGATGGTAAAATGTATTGTCCTTGCAATAAATTTGTTAGTGCTTTCTTACTGGGAAGAACTACTGTTAAGTACCATCTTGAAATATGTGGAATACTGCCAACTTACACATCATGAGTGGATCATGGGGACGAATTCGAAGATGTGATCTCTAATGGTAGGAATTCATCCTCTCATGGGGAAATGGAGGATATGGTGCATGATGGGTTCAGTGTTATGACGGCGGATGAAGGTGAGGAACCAAATGCAGATGCTAGGACATTTTATAAGCTGTTAGAAGATTGTGAAAAGAGCTTACATCCAAGTTGTGTCTCCTACACCAATATGTCTTTTTTAGTTGAATTGTTGCATATAAAGGCACTGTACAAGGTTTCTAACAAGTTCGTTGATGAGCTACTTCGCATGCTAAGTAAAGTATTGCCACTAGAGAATATAGTACCTACGTCCTACTACGAAGCAAAGAAATTTATAGGAGGGTTAGGATTAGACTACCAAAATATAGATGCTTGTGTAAATGACTGTATACTATTTAGATAAGAGTACGCCAGTTTGGATGTGTGTCCAACGTGTAGGGAGTCAAGATGGATTAAACCTCGACACAACACTAGAAGACTAGATATACCAAAGTAATCGAAGCGACAAATAGGGACTCTACCAATCAAAGTACTTTGATATTTTTCACTCACTTCAAAGTTAGAAAGATTCTCCATGTCCCCCAAAATTGCTTCCTGTATGACCTGGCACCATACACGACAATTAAACGATGGTATTCTACGTCATCCTGCTGAGACGGACGCTTGGAAGAAACTTGACAGTGTACTACCTGATTTTGGGGAAGACCCACGGAATGTGAGACTCGGATTAGCTATGGATGAGTTTGATACGTACAGTGATAAAACTCACCCATATTGCATGTGGTCAGTTGTTCTTATTCCATACAATGTGCATCCGGAGATGTGTTTGAATGATACGAACTACATACTGTCAATGTTGATTCCTGGACCAAATGCTCCAGTCAATGACATAGACGTGTATCTGTAACCGTTGACCGAAGAGCTGAATAAGTTATGGTCGAATGGTGTGCTCACATATGATGCAGACAAGAAAGAAAACTTCCAAATGCGTTAATAACTTGACACTTGCTAGCGGTTATTCATTTAACATTTCACGTTGTGTTAAAGTGAAAGACAGAAAATTGATTGGGTTGAAAAGTCATGACTACCATGTTCTCATGCAACGTATCCTATATGTGGCTATTAAAGGATTACTCCCCAAACATGTATGCAAAGCCGTGATAGACATGGCTAATACATTCAGAGTTCTATGCTCTAAGGAGTTGCAGATGTCAGATTTATTGAAGGTGGAGTCGCAATTACCCATGACAATGTGCAATCTAGAGAGAATCTTCCCACCAGGTTTCTTCAATAATACAGACCATCTTATCACTCATCTAGTAGAGGAAGCAAAACTAGCTAGGCCAGTGCAATATCGTTGGATGTATTCATTTGAAAGGTAAGTTTCAACGCTCGTTTATGAAGTATACTTTTCAAGAGGCGGTGTCTCACTAATAACATGTTCTTATCGTAGGATAATAGGGATAATGAAGTCGTTTGTGCGTAATTGTAGTCGTTCGGAAGGGTCAATAGCAGAGGGTTATATTGCTCTGGAGTGTTTTACATTTTGTTCTAGATATCTACATGACATTAAGACCAAATTTACATGACATGTCTCAATTATAGTAACTGAGGTAACTCTGAGGGCGGCATATGGGTTATCGATCTTCTAGTCGGTTGGAGCTCCAATAGGTCATACAATAGTCTGTGAACTTTCAAACACGAAATGGGAATAGTGCCACTTGTAGGTTCTTAATCAGTGTGAAGAAGTGAAGCCATTCATCGGGTATTGTATTCACCTTTATTGTGATGTCTATTCTTAAACCTTTAACTACATTATATCTAACACTTCGATTGGTTGTCCTTTCCATGTACGTAGTGAACACAAGAGGCAACTACTAGGCGCACAGGTGAGCAGGCGGAACATCGATGGTATGCACTACAGAACATTCATAAAATGGTTGGAGGGCAGGGTATGACACTCTGACACAATTAGGAATATCCATGTGTGGCTTTTAATGACGGTGGAATTATTTGCATTCTCAGGTTGGTCGAATAGATGCTTCGGCTGAGGATGACAGAGGTCGTCAACTAAAGGCTTTGGAACGAGGACCATTATATGGCATTAAGACATATAATGGTTCTAAATTAAATGGTTTCATCTTCCACACCAAAGAGCGGACTCTAATGAGGAGTTTTGACAACAATGGTGTCTCCTGCAAATCTGACACAGCGTGCTATGCGAGTACCTCCGCTAACAACCCCATTGAAGGTGAAATTGATTATTACGGAGTGTTGAGGGGGGGGGGGGGGTTGAACTGCAGTACCTTGGTCACCTATCGTTTGTGTTGTTTAAATGTGATTGGAACAACGTACTTTCATCCTTCAATTGGATGAAAATTGATGACTATGGATTTGTTTGTGTCAATGCCAAAAATTATTTGTCGACAGATGAGCCATTCGTACTTGCATCCCAGGCCACACAAGTTTTCTACTTAGCTTACAGCATTAACCTTGATTAGAGCACTATGTTGAGGGCAGAGTCCAAAAAATGATTTGTGCTTGGGGGTCAAATGATTGAGGAGTCGGTGGAGCTGTATCAGGAAACATCAACACTGGTTGTTGATGAACCCAATGTAGTTCTTGTTGATGATGTGGTTGATTGGTGTAGAAATGACATTGAGACTCTCGAAATATCTGTTGAGGATGCCATGACGGAAATGATGACACAAGCTCTGCCGGGAGCAACAGAAGGCCTTGACGAATTAGAAGTTCTTGAGCCAGAGGAGGACATGGATGATGGAATAACTAGTGACACAGATACATAATTGGAGGACAATTTGTTCGAAGACGAGGACGGCCTTGAGGGAACAATGGATGAGGAGGATACGTAATGATCATATATATTCACCCAACCTTTGTATGTTTCTATGTTTGGTAAGGTAATTGTTTTATAGAAGAGTGTCAATGTCTAGTAAGGATTTTCAATATGTCATTGATGTAACATCACATTCATTGAATTGTCATTTTGTTTGGATGAGGAGTTGAGCTGGTTTTATTGACCTAAGTGTTTGCTTTGTCCATAATATCAAATTCTATTTGTTTGGAATATTGAAATTCATTCATCCATACATTGATGTGTGTTGTTGCTTATACATTATTGTGTGCTACTGTTTATACATTGCTGTTTATATTAAACCAGATTATTAGGATTATCGAAATTCTGCAAAAACTGTGTGTTGTGTGCTACTTAGGAATATTTGCTATGTTCTGCTGTTTGGATGTAGGAATTCTACTAGAAATAGTTGAACAATTTTGTAATAAAGCAATAACTCTCTTCAGGTATGTATATTACTTTGCTGTAATATGCAGCAAAACAAACAATTTTGTAATGATGTCTGACTTTTGGTCCAATTTTGTTGAGATTTTGTTAATTTCCCAAACACAAAATGATGTTGTTTCCCTGCTACAAGAAGGTCCAGCCCTGCGGGTATCAGTGCACCAACGGTTAGGACAGAATTTGTCATAAATTCATATCATATATCTGTGATGATAGTTTGTATACATCTCATGTGTTTGGATACAACTCCTCTATTTGAAATTTGTCTTATACAACTCATATATGTGTTTACTGCAAATCGGTTGGTATTGCTGCAATCGGTCTTTGCCAGTCTGCTCTGTGTATGGCAATCTCCTTTGGTAATTCCCTTTGGAATCGGTCCATGACCACTCTGTGTGTTTGATGCAAATCGGTGTGTTTGTTGCAATCGGCCTTGGGCAATCTACTGTGTGTTTGTCAATCTCCGTTGGCAATATAGAGTTGGAATCGGTCCATGACTGCTATGTGTGTTTGTGACCTTAATAAATTATATTCCCTTTGGACACACTAAATTCAATACATAAATTATTATAATATTAATAAATTATATTATACTAGATATCTGGTCCGCACTTTGCACGGTAGTTGTTAATTTGGTATTTTTTTTAAACAATATTCATATTACAGGGCTATTATGTTAAACTTATTCAAGATGTTTTTAAAGTCAACATACAAAGAATTGTTTTTAAAAACGTTTACTATAATTTTATATAGTTAAGGTAATGATTTATGAGCTAGTTATATGGATGGATATTTATAGGTATTTATCTATAAATTATTTGTGAATTATTTGTGTTATAATAATACATATTCATACTTGTGTATACTAACATATGAATGGGAATGGAATACTTATTAAATATATCCTATTTTTTTAATTAATAAAAATTTATTTAGCTAAAGGTTGATTCGGTATGATAATACATAGTAACACTTTGACACAAAATGAATATAATAAATAAGAAAGTTGAAATATCAATTGTTATGTACCGTGAGAATGGATTACAAACTTTGGAAGAATTCTAGAGTTTCTCGAGGTACACATTGTGAATCCACATCATCGATGGTTGCAAAATTAATAAAATTTATTCACTACGATGAATCCACATCATTCTAGAAATATGTTTCACGCTTGCGCGTGATAGGTGGCTTTTTTTAATATAATTACTTATAAGTAAAATATATATAAATATTTAATAAAAACATATTAATAAAAAAATGATGATTGTATCTCAGTTATTTAATATATTATAGATTCTTATTAAATAAAATTTATTAATTCATAAATTAAGTTAAATCTATAACATTTAAATATAAAGTTCCATAAAACTTAAGTATTAAAAAAATATTAGCATATTTTATTAAGGTCTTAAATTTTAGATTGCATACATAATGATATTATATATTGATTCTAAACATGATTTTAGAAATATTGTGCTATAAGATATCACCCTTAATTAATCTAAAATTTAAATTGCAATAATTGGACTTGTATTTCAATTATACAAATTATGTTATTATTAAATATAAAGAATAAGTATATTTTTCATAAAAGTACATAAAATTTGTATAAGTCGATAATAAAGATAAACATTATAAACTATAATATTATAAAATTATAAAAGTTTACTTTATTTTTATAAAGTATGATATTATAAAATTTAGTATTTGCTCAGGAATTTACTCATTTAGATTACTTAAAATCGCTTCAAAAAGTGGTAGGTTTTACCATAAGCGATTTGTTTTTTTGTGGTCCATTAGGTTCGCTCCATATTTTCACTCAAAAATTGTTTCGTTTTCGAATCTTATCGATAACAGTACGGTTCGTAGAAGGTACTCTCATATGAAGAGTCATTTTCTGCTAAGTTTGTTTTAATTCTCACGGGGACGGAAGTAACCAAGTTGTGGAGATTTAAAGGTTAGGTCTTGGTTGTAATAGAACAATGCTAACCTAGAAAACAAAAAAATATTGTTGCTGCATTGCAGAACAAGTCAGTTTCTGTACTACTCACTTTATTGTATTGTGTTCTTGTAAGGCGATATACATGCAAAATAGAAAAATATATAAAAAAATTTATCTCTAACGGTCCAAATGGTCTAGACCAAACCAAAACCGAAAAAACCAAGACCATATAAATAGTCCAAACAGTTCCGGTTTTGGTCTAAAGACCGAAATTAATTTCCTTTGTGTTGAACCAGCCTTTAATTAACGGGTCACTCTCATCCAATTAGTGTGAACGGGCCACTTTCATCCAAAAGTCGCAGCCCATCAGACTAATCCCTTGGTGTGGAAGTGGAACGGCAACGGATGACGACGAAACTGCAGGGTTTGCCTACTGCAAACAGCTAAGACTCCTATGTTCCTACACGACGCAGTAGGCTTCATCATCAAATTAGTGATGTGATGGATCAGCACAATTCTTTTCACCTGGTGGACTCTTCTTGTTCCCTCGCCTAAGTTTTCAGTCTCATTTCACTTGTGGATCAACACACTCTCTCTGCCAAGTTTTCCCTCCAACTAGTGCTTCTCTACGATCTTCTCTCATCGACCAAAATACCTCTGCCAATGTGCGTTCTGGTTCACCAAGGTATGGTTCTAAATTCATCCTTTATAATTTTGTTCTAGGCCAGTGTCCAAACTTCTCCACCGTGTTGTGTTTGCAAACCCTATGTTCGTCTATGGTGCTCACTTACATACCCTTTGTTTGTCTATGCTTCTAAGGACGATGGTCCTCACCTGTTAAAGTGCCTCTTAAGAGGAAGCGGACCCCAGGGATTCATATATCCGACACACCTAGCCCCATGATGACAAATCAGATGATCATCGTTTGAAATTTCTATCGTTTTATTTTATTGTCGTTTTGCTTTAAAGTAGTGTTGATCAATCTCTTTTCTTTCTTGTTTAGTTCTTCACATGTCCCTCTCATCGCTCCAAAGATGAGGGTGTGGAGGCTCTTAGGTCACACCTTACTCGGGTAGCCTTGGTATGTCACTTTTGCATACCTAAACCTTGCTTGCAAATCTTTTTCTATTATGTATGTCTTGCTGATTTTCCTTCCTTAGTGAAGCTTCTCCGCAAAGAGACATTCCCGACCGTATGGTTGGGTACTTGGCTCATATCCAAGGTAATCTAAACATCATGTTAGAGGCTTACTAGGGCTACAGATTTGTTCCCTAAATGATTGGGGCTTTAAAGGGGAAAGTAAGAGAGCTGGAAGAACAAGTGAAGTGTCTCAAGAGGGACTTGGATTGACACAAGGAGATGATACTGGACTCGCGTAAGAGCAAGGCGAGTGCAGAGAAAAAGGCATGGGAGGTCTGTTAGAGTCTCGTTCAGACAGAGGTACAGATTGATAACTCAAATTGAACTCACAAGATTGTTTAACTTTTCTTATTACTTTGAGTCATACTTTAAACCAACAACAACAATGCCTTTATATAGGCATTATACAAACAAGAACAATAAAAACTATTAATGGAGACTCTTAACCTTTCATCTATTAACTATGACTCTTGACCTTTCATCTACACAAAAACTCTTAACCTTTTATTTTCCTCTATTAACTTCTAACTTTAATACTCACTAAAAGCAACATTTATAGTTTATTATTCAACGAAACTCCCCCATAAACTTAAATGCTTCTACCATCCTTCATGTCGATTATCTTCTTGAATTTGTCGAAATATACCTTCGGTAGCGGTTTGGTAAAGATATCCGCAACTTGATCCTGACTTGCCACATGCACCAATTCCACACTTCCTTCCTTAACATGATCTCGGATAAAGTGAAAACGAACATCGATGTGTTTGCTTCTTTCATGGTTCACTGGGTTCTTTGCTAACTCAATTGCTGATTTATTGCCAACTTGAATCATAGTTGCACCTTGTTGCTTTAGCCCCATCCTGCTCAACAATTTTCTAAGCCATATAACATGACATACACACCACGATACTGCAATATATTCAGCTTCACATGTCGAGAGTGTCACGATCGGTTGCTTCTTTGAAAGCCAAGTAAACGTAGTATCTCCCATGTAGAACACATATCCCGCGGTACTTTTCCAGTCGTCTATATCTCCACACCAATCGCTGTCGGAATAACCAACCAACTTGTAATCTTCTGCTTTTGAGTAGAACAACCCGTGTGACACTGTTCCTTGGATGTATCGCAAATTCCGCTTCAACGCTTTCCAATGTGAATAAACCGGCTCCTCCATGAACCGACTTAAAATACCAACACGTAATGAAAGATTCAGCCTTGTGCATGTGAGATAGCGAAGGATTCCTATCAAACTCCGATATTTACTCGCATCGACACGTTCTCCTCCATCGAACTTCGAGAGTTTTGTTCCGGGTTCCATTGGTGTTGAAACAGGATTACAATTCCCCATCTTGTACTTCTTCAAAATCTCTTTTGCATATGTCTCTTGTGAGACAAAAATACCTGTCTCTAATTGTCTTACCTCCAAACCAAGAAAAAACTTCATATAGCCCAAATCTGTCATCTCAAATTCTCGTGTCATTGTGCCTTTAAACTCTTCCACCATCTCACCATTATTGCCCATAAAAGTAAGGTCATCAACATAAAGAGCAACAAATAACACGTTACCTCCATTCTTGTTTATGTAAAGAGCATGCTCATAGGGACATTGCTTGAACCCATTTTTCTTGAAATATGAATCGATACGAGTATTCCATGCCCGTGGTGCTTGCTTCAACCCGTAAAGTGCCTTCTTCAATTTTAGCACCTTCTTCTCTTCTCTAACTTTTATGTACCCGAGCGGTTGTTCAATGTAGACATCTTCTTTGAGCACACCATTCAAGAATGCCGATTTGACATCCATTTGAAATATTGGCCATTTGAATTGAGCAGATTGTGAAATGAGTAATCGGATTGTCTCCATCCTTGCAACAGGAGCAAATACCTCATCATAGTCGATTCTTGACTTTTGCTTGTATCCTTTCGCAACAAGCCGTGCCTTGTACCGCTCTATCTCGCCTTGAGCATTCATCTTTTTCTTGAACACCCACTTCACACCAATAGGCTGACTTCCTTCTGGCAATTCTACTAGCTCCCATGTGTTGTTGCGGTCAATCGCTTTAATTTCCTCGTCCATGGCAGTTTGCCACTTCTTGTCTCGCACCGCCTCTTCAAAACTAATATTTTTATCATCTGCCAAAAGACATACAAGGTGTGCCTCATTAGTTGAATCATACAAATCTTGCAAACTTCGAGTCATGGGTTGTAGTGGTTCATCTTCATCATCGGTAGTTTCAGAATTTTGTTGTTTTCTTGTTGATGCAACGACGGATGATTCTCCAGCTTTGATGTCAACTTCGGACGAATCGTTCCATCCCCATTCACTCGTTTCGTTTACTCGCACATCACGACTCACCATCACCTTCTTATTTATCGGGTCGAATAGCTTGTACCCTTTTGTCTTCTCATCATACCCAATAAAAATGTATATTTTGCTTTTATCTTCAAGCTTCGTTCTTCGTTGATCAGGTATGTGTGCATAAGCCACACTCCCGAACACTTTGAGATGAGAAACTGTCGGCTTTTGTCCGCTCCACACCTCTTGTAGTGTTTGATCTTCTAACTTCAAATGTGGACATCGATTTTGTACATAGACAGCACATTGAACAGCTTCCGCCGAGAATTCCTTTGGCATCTTCTTGCTCTTGAGCATTGATCGAACCATGTCAAGAATAGTCAGATTCTTCCTCTCAGCCACACCATTTTGTTGAGGAGAGTATGGTGCAGTTAGAAACCTCCTTATGCCTTGCTCCTCGCAATACTCCATGAAATCCGTTGAATTATATTCGCCACCTCTATCAGATCATATGGATTTGATGTGTTTACCAGTTGCCTTATCCACCATCACTTTGAACTTCTTGAACACCTCGAATGTCTCAGATTTTTCTTTCAAAAAATAAACCCACGTGAGAAATCATCAATAAAAGCAATGAAGTACCTTTTACCGCTGAAAGATTCGGGGTTGATTGGTCGACATATGTCGGTATGAACCAATTCGAGTATATCTTTTGTTTGATAATTTGCCTTCTTTTGAAACGAGGTTCTTGCTTGCTTGCCAAGAACACATTCTTCACAAAATTTGCCCTCATAGTCCATGTCTGGCAACCCGTGCACCATGTTCTTCTTTGCTAACTTTTTTAGACCTCCATGATGTAGGTGACCAACGCGGAGATGCCATAGAGATGCCTTGTCTTCTACGTTGACTTGTAAACATTTTTCTCGCACGCATCTCAAATTTAGTTTGTACATCCGATTTCTTCCCATCTCGACTAGAGAAACTGTACGCCCATGCTTATCCTTCAAGTGTAGTAGCCGATATTTTATGAGCATCGAGTAACCTTTCTCCGTGAGTTTCCCCAAACTCAAAATGTTGGTCTTGAGATCTGGTACATAATAGACATCTTGGATTGACCCTATCAACCCATCCTTTCGTAAGTAACAAACCGTACCTTAACCTTTGACCTCCACCTTTGAAGCATCTCCAAACGACACATGGCCATCTTCAATCTTTTGCATCTTTTTGAATAAGTACTCATGACCGCACATATGGTTGCTTGCCCCCGAGTCGAGATACCACAACGTGTCATTGTTGATGTTGTATTCATTTTGGGCCATCAAGAGAAAACCGTCATTCTCTTCATCTTCCAAGGCCAAGTTAGTTGTTTCTTCCACCTTTTTATCGGCTCGACAATCTCTTACAAGATTATCCACGTTACCGCAACTATAACATTTGTTAGAGTAGCAATCCTTCGCATAGTGACCATACTTGTGACACTTGTAGCACTCGATACTGGAATAGTCTGACCGACCGCCTCTTCCTCGACCGCGTTCTCTTCCGCGCCAGTTTGGCCGACTCGATTGTTCATTCTCCTTATAGTATCCTTCATGACTGGCACGACCTCTTCCACGGCTTCCACGACCACGCCCTCTACCTCGGAAATTTTGAGAATAGAGTACCTTTTCGTCTTTAATTGTCGCCTTGGATTGGAGTGCTTGCTCTAGTGTCTCCTCCTTCTTTTTCTTCTTACGTTGTTCATGTGCCTCGAGAGAACCGGCGATCTCGTCGACGTAAGCGTAGCAAGATCCTTTGACTCTTTTATCGCACACACAACATTCTCGAAATTGTCGGTTAAAGATCTCAAAATCTTCTCCACAACTCGTGCATCGGTTATCGCTTCACCGTTACGAATAAGTTGATTTACCACGACTTGTACACGCGTGATATAGTCGGATACAACTTCCGAATCCTTCATCTTCATGCTCTCAAATTCGCCACGAAGAGTTTGGAGACGCACTTGCTTAACACGGTCGGCTCCTTTGAACACTTTCTCTAATATGTCCCACGCTTCTTTTGAAGTAGTTGCACCGGCAATCTTCTCAAAGCCTGACTCATCAATGACACATAACAACATGTATAGTGCCACCTTATCCTTCGATCGCGTCTCTTTCAACGCCTTATTTTGAGCCGCTGAATATCCCGTGGTATTTTCTGGTTCTTCGAAACCTTCTTTGACCACCTCCCACGAATCTTGAGATCCGAGAAGAACTTTCATTTGAATGCTCCAATTCTCATTATTTCCCTTCGTTAGTCGTGGTAACGACATATGACCCGTCACACTGTCCATTAACTCTGATACCAATTTGATAACTAAAATTGAACTCACAAGATTGTTTAACTTTTCTTATTACTTTGAGTCATACTTTAAACCAACAACAACAATGCCTTTATATAGGCATTATACAAACAAGAAAAATAAAAACTATTAATGGAGACTCTTAACCTTTCATCTACTAACTATGACTCTTGACCTTTCATCTACACAAAAACTCTTAACCTTTTATTTTCCTCTATTAACTTCTAACTTTAATACTCACTAAAAGCAACATTTATAGTTTATTATTCAACACAGATGACCCATCATATTGTTGTGCTACTGATAACCCATGCTAACCGGGATGAGATGCACACTCATCATGACCTCTTGGTGGTTAAGAGGGAGAAACTATGGGCTGAGAAGTTTCAACTCGAATGCCAGATTATGATAGTCCCTACTCCAGCATCCATGGTGGCAAATTATAAGATATCTGAGAAGTTTACTGACACTGCTCTAGATGTGATGAAGGAGAGTATAACAGGATATCTCCCAATTTTGGTGGATGACATTAAGGAGGTTGATCCTAAGTTTCCCTTGAATGAAGTGTAGGCACACAACAATTTCTTGGCCAGTACCACATCGCTTTCAAGTCCTTATACGAGGTCTCCCCTGTTTCTCCTTGTGATCAGGCTAGTGACAAAGGCGAGACTTCGAGGGAGTGAATATACCATCAACCTTCCTCGCTTATTTAACTTTACGTTGTTGTTTGTTATTTTTATACTAATCTCCTAGCGATATTGTAATCTTGACTTCTTTCGTGAATGAAACTACTTTTAATTTTTATTTAATCTGTGAGTGTGTTTGACTTTAGTTTATGCCTATGTGTTCGCCTTTTGTC
Source organism: Chamaenerion angustifolium (assembly GCA_946814005.1). Classification (NCBI taxonomy): domain Eukaryota; kingdom Viridiplantae; phylum Streptophyta; class Magnoliopsida; order Myrtales; family Onagraceae; genus Chamaenerion; species Chamaenerion angustifolium. The sequence goes on along the minus strand of OX328278.1, from coordinate 5,729,989 downwards.
CCAGCACTCGAAATGAATCTTTGGACTCATGCATTGCCAACAAGTCATAATTTAGGTTCCATTGTTCACCCCTGAGTCCGGAGTGAAAAGTTTGTTTTTGGTTGCCTTATGGTGGTCGTAACTTTACATTCTCCCTTGGTTAGCGGGTCAGCTAAACCTTTCAATATTAGTTTTCATGGGACTTCTGTTTGGCAGAATTTCTCTTTAGCGAGCTTTTTTTGTTATTTCCTTCATTCTTTCTCTGTGAGATCCTGAGACGTAGAGCTGTTTAGATGGCCTGTTAAAGAATGGTTTGCGAGGGGTATTCACAGTAAAATGCTTTGCTCGACTTTAGGGTTTATATTTGGTTAAAGGGTGATCTTATGTTGACCATTATGACAAGTCTTTTGTTTGCTTAGATGGGAGGATGGTGAGCTTCAGTTGACCAATCCTGTTAGACCTTTTACTAATTTATTTTAGGTGATTTGGTGTGAGAAGGGTGATCTTAAGTCGATCGATTCCTTTATACCCTTTGCCTAAATCTTTGAAGTGCTTAGACGAGAGGAGGGTACTCTTAAGTCCTTTAAAATATTTGCCTAATTCTTTTGTTGCTTAATTTTAAGGTGATCTTAAGTCGACTTCTATAACAAGTCTTTGTTTGCTTGGTTATAGAATGATCATTTGTCGACCATTCTAAAAATTCCTTTGTTTGTGTAGGTAGAAGAACCATGAGTCATCATCGACGACCAGGACCTGTAGTTATCCAGCTTCTGGGAGAAAAAAAAACGATGAGCGGAGCCTTTAGGTGCTCAACCTCCGCAAGTCATCCCCAACGATCAGAACATGTAGATGTCCAGCTTCTGAAAGTTACAAGCCGACGAACGGGGCCTTGAGGTGCTCAACCCCCGTAAGTCACCCACAACAAAGCTTCTGGAAAAAAATGGCGAGCGGAGCTTTTAGGTTTCAGCCTTCGCAAGTCATCATCGACGACCAGAACCTGTAGTTATCCAGCTTCTTGGAGTCACACACAAAAAAAAGAGCGGAGCCTTTAGGTGTTCAGCCTTCGCAAGTCATCATCGACGACCAAAACCTGTAGTTATCCAGCTTCTTGGAGTCACAAAAAAAAAAAAAAAAAACGAGCGGAGCCTTTAGGTGTTCAGCCTTCGCAAAATCATCCTCGACGACCAGGACCTGTAGTTATCCAGCTTCTAGGAATCACAAAGCCGACGAGTGGAGCCTTTAGTTTCAGCCTCCGCAAGTCATCCTCGATGACCAGAACCTGTAGTTATCCAGCTTCTGGGAGTCACAAGCTGACAAGCGGAGCCTTTAGGTGTTCAGCCTCCGCAAGTCATCCCCAACGAGTCACAAGCCGACCGACGAGCGGAGTCTTTAGGTGTTCAACCTTCGCAAGTCATCATCGACGACCAAGACCTGTATGTGTCCAACGTCTGGGAATCACAAGTTGATGAGCGTTTAGACGTTCAGTCTCCACAAATCATCGTCAACAATCGGGACCTATAGGTGTCTAGCTTCCGAAAGTTGCATAATAATGTTTGTCTACTATGTAAATAATGAATAAAGAGAAGCCAAAATCAGTTGTTTGTCTTTGAACACACACTCATGAGATCACTTCCATGAGCGCGTGCTCAAAGAGGGGCAACTGTAAACACCTGATTTTGGCTCGGGATCATAATACCGTATGAGAGGAATCGAGATTTGAAAAATATAAAAAAAAAAAAAAAATATTTAAATAATAAAAAATTTTAAAAAAATAATAAAAAATTCCAACGGTGGAAAATTGCCTATTTTCCACCGATTTTATTTTTTTATTATTAAAAAAAAAACGTTTTTTTTTATTATTAAAAAAAAAACGTTTTTTTTATATTATTAAAAAAAAAAAGTTTTTATTAATTAATTAAATATGTGTACATTTTCTCTATAAAATGAGGGTAGCTTCAATGAATGAAGGAGGCTTCAAGAAGGTAAGGCTACGGTGGTGAGCTTGAGAGAATGAAAAAAAAAAAAGAGAGAAAAAGAAAAGAGAGAAAAAGAGTGAAAAATACCGATAATTATCGGACTCGGTTCCTCGTACGGTATTTTATCCTCCCATGAGTTAGGTATATTTCTCTCATCTTCAATATCATATTTTGTATTTTCTAAATATGAAATAAAATTGAGAGTTTATATACATATATTATCTATTTATGTATAATATACTTGTTAATATATATATATATATGTATAATATATGTTTATATTATGTTTATGTATTACTATATATATTTATATTATGTTTATACTATTATATATATATGTATAATATATATTTATATTATGTTTATGTATTACTATATATATCTATACGTATAATATATATTTATATTATGTTTATGTATTACTAATTACTATATATATCTATATGTATAATATATATTTATATTATGTTTATGTAATACTATATATATCTATATGTATAATATATATTTATATTATGTTTATGTTATCTATTTATCTATATGTAATACTGTATATATATATTATGTATTATGTATAATATATGTATATTATGTATATGTGAAAAAATTCAAAATTGACTTAGGTCATTCCCAAACTTTGATGAAGGTTACAACTCGGTCCTTGGACTCTCGGGTCATTTCTGGGACGTTATCAAGTGTTATAAACCAAACCGGAAAAGTTTTGGGCCATTTGTGCAAATTTTGTTTTTTGTTTTAATTCAGCTCGTTTTTAAAAAAAATACATTTTAATTTCTAAACTTTTCTAGACATTCCATGATTTCTCAAAATGTTACAAATAAGTCTAGAATAATATTTGGGTTATTTTTGGAATTTTATCAAGTGTTACAAATAAATCTAGAATAGTTTAGGGTCAATTCTGTAATTTTAAAAAAATATTTTCAGTTAAGTTATATTTTTTTTTTCGAAAATTACAATTTTTATTCCTAGATTTTTCTGGACATTCCATGACTTTTCAAAATGTTACAAATAAGTATAGAATAATTTTTGAGTTATTTTAGAACTTTACCAAGTGTTACAAATAAGTCCAGAATAGTTTAGGGTCATTTTTGCAATTTTCGAAAATATTTGTCCAATTCAGTTAAAATTTTTATAAATTGCATTTTGGTCCCTATATTTTTTTGGACATCCTATAACTTCTTAAATGGGACAAATTAGTCCAACGAGCTTAATATTTTCAAAAATTATTCGTGCATGTTTTGACACGTTTAAAATGGCTCGAGAGTTAAACCATTTTCTTTGGAGCACGATTAACTTTAGTTCTCTCTTGTTTATTTGAAATTAAAAAAAAAAAATTGTTTGTACATGGTTTGTTTAATTTAAAGAAAATGCATGTAGTTTTTTTTGGGCCAAGCATGATTAAAACGGGCAATTCAGGCAAAATTGAAAAAAACATTTCAAAAGCAAATTAAAGTACCGAAAGGGCGGATTATAAGCTCGCGATCTTTTAAGACGTAATCAAACCCCCGAACTCGATTCTCTGGACGTAGACCTTTCTAAGCCCTAGGATGTTAATTTCATGTACCCTAGGCAATTTTAGAATTCCGATTAGCCTTCAATTAATTGGTGGCGACTCTTTCAAAAAATTTCGGTCTGGTTGATGACCCTGCTCGACTGGACCCGTCGCTCGCCAAGACCCGGCATTTTCAAAAACGAAAATTTAAAAATATTTTCCAAAACGGGTCGGGAAAGTCGGATCCGACGTCCGACAATTCGGGAAAGGCGGATCCGACGTCCGACAATTTGGCGACTCTGCTGGGGGACCTCTTTTAGAGGGTTTAGGCTTTGTCATGTTTGCTTTGCCATATTATATTTTGCCATATCCATTTTGACCGTTTGCTCATGCTTGCAGTTTCAAATTTTGTCCAAAAGGCGATGTAATTCTAATAAGTAAAAAAAAAAAAATTAAATTAAATTCTTGTTTTACACACACCACACTGGTTACCATTACCCGCTCGGACCTGGAGCACATTAAGAGCTTAGGGAGTTTAGTAGGGGAATGCGCCCGGAGCGGTTTGGACCGCCGGCACGCACCCAAACAACTCAACTCGATGATCGGAATGGGCCCGTGATCCTCTTTAGGGGGTGAGGTTCCGCTGGTTCAGAGGACCTAGAAATTCCATCCATTTAGAACAAAAGCTCCACACCGTGTTTAGTCTTTACCAGTTTTGTGTGTACTTTCATTTTTGGGCTCAACTAATGTAAATGAGAATTCGGCCCATGTATTTGGATACGAGATTGGCCCACAACCCATTAAGAAATTTGGCCCATGAACAAGTTTGGCCCATTGATGTAAATGTGTTTTGTTTTGACCTTAGATCATGACATGTATAGGATTGGGCCTTTTGTATTATATATTCCAGACTGTTGTAAATGTAATACGAGTCTTACTAATGAAGTTAAATTCTCGCACTTGCATTGCATTTTTCAAAAAAAAAAAATAATAATGTAAGTTTCGTTCATTCAATCTTGTATCCTTAAAACGTTTCACGCACCATCTTTGGTAAGGATGAAAAAAAAAATCATTGCCCTCACATTAAGGTCATACAACTCTACGGTCGAAATTGCCCGAATATGGAAAGTCATGACAAAAGAGAATCAGAAATACGTGAACAAGAAGATTGACGAGGTTCACGAGCTCGTAAACTACAAAGTCAATTGGATTCTCAACGACTTGTCTGAATTATGAAATATGGAAAAACGTGTCTGCGTGATTAACAACAACGGAATACGTTCACAAGTTCCATTCGACACCAGCAAGTCCGTCTTTCAACCCGAATGAGATAATCAGGGATAGACTCCAACAACCACAGTCATTCTAGCAATGTTGGGGCACTTTGGAAAAATGTGGGGGCAACGTTGCTAAGTTGAATGACACCCTTGAACAGTTCATACGAAGAACGAGGCAAATAAAAAGATTTTCAAAATACATGTCCTCGACCTTCGTTCGAACCAAGGAACAAGCAACAAATGCACTCAATGAGCTACATCGTTGTGTGAAACGTCTTAAGAACTAGACATCGATTGGCCAAATCCTTATAAAGTATTTTTGCCATACATGCAATCAAAGTCTACGAATGGAATGAACGGAACATGCAGAATTTTTGAAATCAATCATGCATGATCAATTGTGTATTCATCCTTCTTACTATGGTATTTTGGATTTAGGTTTCCGGAAATCCATGCGACATTCGATGACTCCATCACATCAAAAACACGAGGAGAAATTCATCAAGCTAAAGCAAACCATGCACACCATGAGTTCCCGCACAGTGCAGTCAATCGTTGGCATGACCTCCTAGGTCGAGCGGATTTTTGCTTTTCTAAGCTCCAGGCAGCCGTGACTACCACATTATCCCCTACCTCGTCTTCCCGAGCAACACTACTGTTGTGGTACTTCATCAATCCATGTAAGGCACTTTTGCCATCCTGGCGAAGCTCCACCTCCTACATATGGCCATCCTGACCAAGGTCCACCTCCCACATATGACCATCACACACCCGGAAGGAAAAAATACTTTTAGGACTGGGTTTTCGTCCTAATTTCAAAGATTATGAATTCGCCTGGAGGAAACATTTAGCCGAAAGTTCAGGGACATTGTTGTTTCCTCTCCTTGCCGTTTCATTACCAGGCCCACACCAAGTGATCCAACTCGATGACATTGATGCTCACGAGGGCTTGTCATGCTTATTTTCAACCGGTATCACTAGTGGAGCTCTCCTCAATGAAGCTCCCAGGGGCTTTTTCGTCCGTCCACTCGCTAATGGGGCACCCTTGCCGAATCTGACTTTATACATTACAGTGAATGATCTGTTGGCTTAGATGACATTGCAATTTGGAACACAAAATCAAGCGGATACCAAATTGTATCAATTCCTGAATGCAGTGAGTGAGGAGTATGGTCAGGAAAAACGAGATCTACTCCGAGAAAAATCTGTTACCTGATGAAGAATCAACTTATGCAACTATCCGATCAAGGAAGGGACCATAGATAAGTAATGGGTACCGTAGCAAGGAGGGACATTAAGGTTCTCATCGTCAGAATTGAGTTTGTCTTCTATGTTACACCTCACTTAGAGGAAGTGGCAATCAGAGTCAAACCGACCCATGCCACCAGACCACATTCGACAACCGGGAAAGGGAAGGTTGTTTTACAAAGTAAAGGAGATGAGAAAAACAACTCTCTGTCGTTTGATCGAGCTAAAGCATAGGCGACTTAAATAGAGATGAAGAGACGTCATTGTTGACACGGAAAAGATGCCATCAAGATGTCATTGTTGACACGGGACAGACGCCGTTGTTGACCCCTGCAGAAGAGTCGCCATTGTTGACATGGGACAGACCCCGTTGTTAACTCTTGAAGAGGAGACGCCATTGTTGGCGTCGTCGATTGGAAATACTTGAAATGTAGCCACTACGGAAAGTTTGTCACAGCAAGGCGAAGTACTTCCAACTGACCGGATTCCCTGAAGGGTGGAGAAACCCATGGAGGGACAACAACAATGACGCTAGCAACGTCATCACTACGGGGATGAAAGCTGCGAAGAAGAGAAGCAGACCAACAATCACCTTGTGTTCTTATTTGCGTCTTTGCGTTCAAAAAAATTGGCAACGCTCGCACCCATGAGTAAAATTTCTCCGGGAAACCAAAAACTGCCAATGGAGATCAAAATCAAAGAAGTTCCAGCCTATTGTTGTACAATCGAAGAATCATACAGTCAACCATGACTCACTGATATAAAAAAAATATCTGGCGTACGGAGTTCCCAGAGAACACCACAAGAAAATGTATGAATGGTCATGCTTGGAAGGACTTGCAATTAATTACCCAGTGGCCCGACTATACCCATTTGAGATGCGTGAATGCTAAAGAAGTTGAACATCTAATGGAAGAAATTCATGAAGGTTGTTGCGGCTCACACATGAACGCGCAAGACTTGGGTACTTTGGGTTCACCATGACGGCTGACTGTATAAAACATGCCCAGCAATATCACATCTGTCAGGTGTACGCGGACCAAATCCACGCGTCACTACACGAGCTCTATTCCAGGAATTCCCCACATGCTTTCTCAATGTGGGGCATCAATGTAATCAACATGATTTTCCCAAAGGCGTCCAATGGTCATCGATTTATATTGATTACAATCGATTACTTCACCAGGAGTAGAGGTTATTACCCTGGTGTCAATAACGGCAAAGACCATTGAATTTTTCATAAGCGAGGACATCATCATGTGTCATGGGATGCTGAAGTCAATCATCATCGGCAATGCCACAAAACTAAATTGGTCGAAGAGTTGTGATCAAGCATAAAAATTCATCTCCATATCACCCACAAATGAATGGCGTAGTGGAAGCATCAATTGAAGGACTGACATGATAAGCTGCTTTGGGCACTCAAGGCATACATGAACTCAATACAGGCACCAACAGGAACAACCCCATTCTCCCTTGTTTACGGGATCGAAGTCGTGTTGCCAATTGAACTAGAATTCCCGTCATCTAGGATCTTCGCCGAGGCAGAGAAGGACGAGTCAGAGTAGGCGAAATGCAGATACGTGCAATTGAACCTCATGACAAAAGGTGGCTCATCGCGCAGTGCTACATGCATTTGTACTAGCAATGCATGACTCGTGCATTTAAATAGGAAAGTCAGTCCAAGAGGATTACAAGCAGGCAATCTAATTCTCAGTAAGAAATTCTTAGAGTCAATCCAGACTCTCGGGGCAACTTTGTGCCTAAATATGAAGAGTCTTATGTCGCTAAAGAGACTTTCAGCAGAGGAGCCATGATCGTCACCGACATGGACAATCAAGAACTCTCCAGTCCAATCAATATGGACCCAGTCAGAAAATACTATCCTTAAAGAGTTCGTAACCATAAAGCGAACCTCCAAAAGTGAGAGAAAATTCCCGCTAAATCGAAAACCCGAAAGGGCGGTTTAGGCAAAATTTAGGGAAGAGGGGCATGATTGAAAATCCCCAAAAGGACAATCATGGAAAAAGGAGAGGAATCAAATCCCTGCTAGGTGGAAAACCCAAAAGGGCGACCCTAGGCAAAAAATTAAGGGAACCGAGAGGTGCGGTAAAAAAAAAAAAAAAAAATACCGCAGCAAAATGATAGAAAAGCGAGAGATAAAAAAAAAAATCCTTCAAGTCAATCAAGATTCTCGGGGCAAGTTTATGCCTAAATATGAAGGGGATTATATCGTCAAAAAGATTTTCAGCGGAAGAGCCATGATTATCACTGACAAGGACGAGCAAGAACTCCACAATCCAATTAATGTGGATGAAAAAAAACTCGTAACCAGAAAGCGAGCCTTCAAAAGTGAGAAAATTCCCGCTAAATCAAAAACTCAAAAGGGCGGTTTAGGCAAAATTTAGGGAAGAGGGGCATGATTGAAAATCCTCAAAAGGACAATCATGGCAAAAGGAGAGGATTCAAATCCCTGCTAGGTTGAAAACCCGAAAGGCCCACCTAGGCAAAAATGAAGGGAACCCAGAGGTGCGGTAAAAAAAAAATACCGTAGCAAAATGATTGAAAAACGAGAGATAAAAAAAAATATCCTTCAAGTCAATCAAGACTCCCGGGGCAAGTTTGTACCTAAATTTGAAGGGATTTATGTCATCAAGAGATTTTCAGTGGGGGAGCCATGATCATCACTGACATGGACAACAGAGATCTCCCCAATCCAATCAATGTGGATGCAGGGAAAAAAAACTCGTAATCAGAAAGTTAGCCTCCAAAAAATGAGAGAAATTCCCGCTAAATCGAAAACCTGACAGGGCGGTTTAGGCAAAATTTAGGGAAGAGGGGCATGATTAAAAATCCCTAAAAAGGGCGATCATGGCAAAAGGAAAGGAATCAAATCCCGGCTAGGTTGAAAACCCAAAAGGGCGACCTAGGAAAAAAGTTAAGGGAATCGAGAGTTGCGGTAAAAAAAAAAAACGTAGCAAAAGGAAAGAAAATCAAGAGATAAAAAAAAAAAAAAAAAAAAGCTCAAAAGTGGACGACAATGTTTCCCACAATAGCAATAAAAAGAAATTGTGATCTGCATTAATTTGAGCTGCCTCGACAACTTGCATGGATACACCTTGTGAACATAGCATGAATAGATTTAGGGAACTCCATCAAAGAGGAATCCAAAGTCGATTGATGAGAAAACAGTCTGAGAAGTCCGCACAAGCAGTTAGACATCTCGAGAAGGGTTTTTACCTCCAAAATGAATTACAAGCGGAGTCTTTAGGTGCTCAACCTCCGCAAGTCATCCCCAACGATCAGAACCTGTAGATGTCCAGCTTCTGAAAGTTACAAGCCGACGAACGGGGCCTTGAGATGCTCAACCTCCGCGAGTCATCATCAACGATCAGAACCTGTAGATGTCCATCTTCTGAAAGTTACAAGCCGACGAACGGGGCTTTGAGATGCTCAACCTCCGTGAGTCATCATCGACGACCAGGACCTGTAGTTATCCAGCTTCTGGGAGAAAAAAAACGATGAGCGGAGCCTTTAGGTGCTCAACCTCCGCAAGTCATCCCCAACGATCAGAACATGTAGATGTCCAGCTTCTGAAAGTTACAAGCCGACGAACGGGGCCTTCAGGTGCTCAACCCCCGTAAGTCACCCACAACAAAGCTTCTGGAAAAAAATGGCAAGCGGAGCTTTTAGGTTTCAGCCTTCGCAAGTCATCATCGACGACCAGAACCTGTAGTTATCCAGCTTCTTGGAGTCACACACAAAAAAAAGAGCGGAGCCTTTAGGTGTTCAGCCTTCGCAAGTCATCATCGACGACCAAAACCTGTAGTTATCCAGCTTCTTGGAGTCACAAAAAAAAACAAAAAAAAAACGAGCGGAGCCTTTAGGTGTTCAGCCTTCGCAAAATCATCCTCGACGACTAGGACCTGTAGTTATCCAGCTTCTAGGAATCACAAAGCCGACGAGTGGAGCCTTTAGTTTCAGCCTCCGCAAGTCATCCTCGATGACCAGAACCTGTAGTTATCCAGCTTCTGGGAGTCACAAGCTGACAAGCGGAGCCTTTAGGTGTTCAGCCTCCGCAAGTCATCCCCAACGAGTCACAAGCCGACCGACGAGCGGAGTCTTTAGGTGTTCAACCTTCGCAAGTCATCATCGACGACCAAGACCTGTATGTGTCCAACGTCTGGGAATCACAAGTTGATGAGCGTTTAGACGTTCAGTCTCCACAAATCATCGTCAACAATCGGGACCTATAGGTGTCTAGCTTCCGAAAGTTGCATAATAATGTTTGTCTACTATGTAAATAATGAATAAAGAGAAGCCAAAATCAGTTGTTTGTCTTTGAACACACACTCATGAGATCACTTCCATGAGCGCATGCTCAAAGAGGGGCAACTGTAAACACCTAATTTTGGCTCGGGATCATAATACCGTATGAGAGGAATCGAGATTTGAAAAATAAAAAAAATAAATTTTTTTTTTTTTTAAATAATAAAAAATTTTAAAAAAATAATAAAAAATTCCAACGGTGGAAAATTGCCTCTTTTCCACCGATTTTATTTTTTTATTATTAAAAAAAAAACGTTTTTTTTATATTATTAAAAAAAAAAAGTTTTTATTAATTAATTAAATATGTGTACATTTTCTCTATAAAATGAGGGTAGCTTCAATGAATGAAGGAGGCTTCAAGAAGGTAAGGCTACGGTGGTGAGCTTGAGAGAATGAAAAAAAAAAAGAGAGAAAAAGAAAAGAGAGAAAAAGAGTGAAAAATACCGATAATTATCGGACTCGGTTCCTCGTACGGTATTTTATCCTCCCATGAGTTAGGTATATTTCTCTCATCTTCAATATCATATTTTGTATTTTCTAAATATGAAATAAAATTGAGAGTTTATATACATATATTATCTATTTATGTATAATATACTTGTTAATATATATATATATGTATAATATATGTTTATATTATGTTTATGTATTACTATATATATTTATATTATGTTTATACTATTATATATATATGTATAATATATATTTATATTATGTTTATGTATTACTATATATATCTATACGTATAATATATATTTATATTATGTTTATGTATTACTAATTACTATATATATCTATATGTATAATATATATTTATATTATGTTTATGTAATACTATATATATCTATATGTATAATATATATTTATATTATGTTTATGTTATCTATTTATCTATATGTAATACTGTATATATATATTATGTATTATGTATAATATATGTATATTATGTATATGTGAAAAAATTCAAAATTGACTTAGGTCATTCCCAAACTTTGATGAAGGTTACAACTCGGTCCTTGGACTCTCGGGTCATTTCTGGGACGTTATCAAGTGTTATAAACCAAACCGGAAAAGTTTTGGGCCATTTGTGCAAATTTTGTTTTTTGTTTTAATTCAGCTCGTTTTTAAAAAAAATTACATTTTAATTTCTAAACTTTTCTAGACATTCCATGATTTCTCAAAATGTTACAAATAAGTCTAGAATAATTTTTGGGTTATTTTTGGAATTTTATCAAGTGTTACAAATAAATCTAGAATAGTTTAGGGTCAATTCTGTAATTTTAAAAAAATATTTTCAGTTAAGTTATATTTTTTTTTCGAAAATTACAATTTTTATTCCTAGATTTTTCTGGACATTCCATGACTTTTCAAAATGTTACAAATAAGTATAGAATAATTTTCGAGTTATTTTAGAACTTTACCAAGTGTTACAAATAAGTCCAGAATAGTTTAGGGTCATTTTTGCAATTTTCGAAAATATTTGTCCAATTCAGCTCAAATTTTTATAAATTGCATTTTGGTCCCTATATTTTTTTGGACATCCTATAACTTCTTAAATGGGACAAATTAGTCCAACGAGCTTAATATTTTCAAAAATTATTCGTGCATGTTTTGACACGTTTAAAATGGCTCGAGAGTTAAACCATTTTCTTTGGAGCACGATTAACTTTAGTTCTCTCTTGTTTATTTGAAATTAAAAAAAAAAAAATGTTTGTACATGGTTTGTTTAATTTAAAGAAAATGCATGTAGTTTTTTTTGGGCCAAGCATGATTAAAACGGGCAATTCAGGCAAAATTGAAAAAAACATTTCAAAAGCAAATTAAAGTACCGAAAGGGCGGATTATAAGCTCGCGAGCTTTTAAGACGTAATCAAACCCCCGAACTCGATTCTCTGGACGTAGACCTTTCTAAGCCCTAGGATGTTAATTTCATGTACCCTAGGCAATTAATTGGTGGCGACTCTTTCAAAAATTTTCGGTCCGGTTGATGACCCTGCTCGACTGGACCCGTCGCTCGCCAAGACCCGGCATTTTCAAAAACGAAAATTTAAAAATATTTTCCAAAACGGGTCGGGAAAGTCGGATCCGACGTCCGACAATTCGGGAAAGGCGGATCCGACGTCCGACAGTAGGAGGTCACTACTTGATGAAGAATGGCGACCAGCTATGGAGCCTTTGGCGTCCACATCAGTCTGGGCTCGATCTTGGGCCACTCTATGGTGGGCCGGTCCAATTCGAATATCTTGGGTTTACCCCCTCCAAGGTTATTGGGCCTTAGAGGCCCTTCCTTTATTGGGTTGTCACTATCAATACCCAACATTCATTACAATAAAGGTTATAGAAGTCAGGATTGCTCCCTATTAGCATCATATTCTTCTGTTGACGTGGCTCAACATCTAGAAGCACCTTTGTAACCATTGCTAAGTCATATGAATGGTGACTAATAGTAATTCTAGCAACAACATGTTCGTATTTAATGGATAAACTAGTAAGGTAGTGTTTCTCTGCAAAGTTTCCCAAATAGGATGACCTGCGCTCCTCAGATTGTCACTGATAAGTTGAATTCTCCTACTGTATTCTTGCATAGAACTGTGACACTTTTTCGAAGAATGTAAGGACCATAACAGTACCATGATGTAAGTATTGGACGAGACAGAAAATCATTGTAGTATGATCCAAATTTCATGAGATGTGCGATGACGAATTAAATTAGAAAGCAAGCTAGGTGTGTCATCCAGTTTATGTTTAAAGTTTTTATTGGTGCATGAATTGCTTCGGGTTTCTAGTCATTGTAAAGAATATGCAGAAATGCAGTAGAACATAGACATATTGGACAAACATGAAAACATAAAGTTCAAACAGGAGTAGAAAATATGATTTAGCTAACGAATTTGACGATCGTGAGTGTGGCCAAAACTTGATGCTTTAATTTTGCTTTCGTAACATGAAATATTCTCAAATACTAAAGTAAAATCAGATCAAACCAGTAAAGGTAAAATATAATTGTATTTCATAATTTGAAAGTTTGATACAGGTAGTTATTTATAGTTGTTTGAATTGTTCGAAATATCATCTAGGTTTGTTGAGTTAGTCGATAAAATTCATCCTTAAACTAATGAAATGTTAAATGTATATCCTTTAACACATTCTCATTGTTTAGAAATGGCACGGAGTCAACCAATCGTTTTGGGTTGATACTTGGCCTATCGCGTTTAATAAAATGCCTCAGGCGATTTGACTTTGCGAGGCTCTGGATGCCTTGTTTAAATCTTCATGAAACCACTTTCTGATCCTCTCTGAGATTTATTAAATGACAAGGGACCCTGTGCATACATCTCATGAATGATATCATCCCATCGTCGAAGCAGGAAATCTGTTGTTGTTACGAATCTAGCTACCGAACTGAATAATATTGGGCCTTAGGCCGTTTATGTTAGTAGGCCAACCATGTAACTAACCCTTATAATTGGGCATGGGGACGTCAATTTCAGCATGCATGAGAAATAATTATCACTATTCTATCTTTCTCTACTTTCTCTCTCCCTCTCTACCTCATATTTTCTATTATGTATGGTTGTCACCGACATATCCTGTCGGGAGGCTACCTACTGGTATCAGAGCCAGGTTGCCACAGCCGCCACCATCACTAGCTATCGTTTTATAGGAGGACCAATCTAGTAGGGAATCCTCCGACCGCTCGGCTGATTATGGAGGCCACGACAAATGAAACTCGGGCACAATGTGACGCTCGCGTCGACTCTCATCTCCATGAACACGGAAGACTACTCGTAGATCTGTCAGAACAAATAACCGCTACGTCATCCGCCGCTATCAGTCGCGCGCAAGCTTTGGACGAGTGTTACCAAACTGATATGGCAGATTTGAAGTGAATCATGTTGAACAAGGCGAGCCGAAAAGGTGACTCGGACAAAGAGGACGGCATCCTGGGGTCAGGTACTGGGAACACGAGGTTGGCATCGGCCACCCCATCGGCGTCACCCTCTGCAGCTGTCACCTATCTCGAGCATACACCCGCGCTGACGCAAGAGGCTCGCAAAGACCGTCATGTACATCGTGTCGGAAGGATCCATTTCCCGCAGTTTTCAGGCATCGCCATATCGAGTTGGTTGTTTTAATGTGACCATTACTTTGAGATCAATGGTACACCGGAGGAGGACAAGCTCAAGATTGCGGTCATACACCTTGAAGGCGAGGCGCTCTAATGGCACCAGGGATTCATCAAAATACAACAGCAACAGGGACGGGTGTTGTTATGGAAGGATTATTCGGAGGAACTGCAAGCTAGGTTTGGAGATGAATTATTTGGGGATCCCGTGCTTGAGATGAATAATCTTCGACATGAAGGATCATTCGCGGAGTACCAACGGAGGTTCGATATATTACTACACCGGATTCAGCTCATCGAACCCCTGTCCGATCGATCGGCGATGAGTCAGTTTATTGGAGGCCTTGATTACCGCTTGCAGGGGGCTGTGAGGTTGCAACGGGTCCAGTCCCTCCACGAGGCCTACGTAGTGTCCAAACTGCACGATTCAATGGCACACTTTGGACAACGGTCGTAATCATCGACACAGCCACCTCCAGCGAGACCGCCGCCACCATCACACGTAAGAAACCACTCTAGCCCTTCATTCCAATCAGCAGATAGGGTAGGACTGACGAAGGGTTCGGTTGCTAATAATAAAACGTGCGTGAGTGGAAAGCACACTAGGTTGACAACTAGAAAGGAAATGGAAGCTCGGAGGGCAAAAGGTTTATGCTATTGGTGCCTAGAAAAGTATAGCTTAGGTCATGTATGCAAGGGTAAACAGATTTTTGTGATTGAGGTTGGGCAGGAAGACATGCTCATGACTGAGAATGAGCAGGAAGAAACTGAGTGTGAATCAACAGAAATAGAACCAGGGCTCTCTATACACGCAATCTCAGGAACGCTTGGTTGCTCGACAATGAAGGTGGAGGGCACGGTCAGTAAAAAAAGGCTGCAGTTGTTAATTGATTTAGGAAGCACACACAACTTCTTGGACACATCTATGGCAGATCGTCTTGGTTGCCGCACGGAAAGCATCCCTCCCATACGAGTTTTGGTGGCCAATGGAAGTGAAATCATTTTCGATTGGGTGTGTATGGAGTTCCAATGGAGTATGCAAGGGCACCGTTTCTCGACGAGTGTTTTATTAATTCCGTTGGACAACTACCATGTGGTCTTGGGGGTGCAGTGGTTGATTACGCTAAATGACATATTGTGGAATTTCGGGAATCTAACGATGAAGTTCTTGTTCGGGAATGAATTGTGTGAGCTGCGAGGAGAATGAGCAAGTGTGTTACGCGTGAGAAGCTCCAACAAGCTGAGTAAAATCATCAAGAAGAAGGACGAGGTGGCATCGGTGTTGCTCTCTAGGTTATCAGTACGCACAAGTCTGGGCTGCCATTCATTTGTGTTCTCGGACGAGGTTACTAAACAATCCAACTCGTCTGAAGGAATGGAGGAGCTACTGGAGGAATTCGGGGACGTCTTCAAAGAACCATGTAGGCTACCTCCCAAACGGGTAGTAGATCATCACATTCCGCTTAAGGAAGGAGCGAGACCGGTTAGCTCGAGACCCTATCGTTACCCGGCTCCTCAAAAAGATGTAATCGAGAAAATGGTGCAAGAGATGTTAAAGAGTGGGATCGTTCAGCCCAGTTCGAGTCCCTTCGCAGCCCTGGTTGTCTTAGTACGAAAGAAAGACCGATCATAGAGGATGTGTATCGACTATTAACGCTTGAACAACATCACGATTAAGGAAACATTTCCAATACCGTTGGTGGATGAACTCTTGGATGAGCTTAACGGGGCAACAATCTTCTTCAAGATCTATTTATTATCCGGTTATCACCAAATAAGGATGGGATCTTCCGATGCGCATAAGACCGCATTCCGTACACACGAAGGGCACTACGAGTTCTTAGTGATGCCATTCGTACTCACGAATTACCCCGTGACCTTCCAAGTCCTCATGAATAGCGTCTTCAACGAACACCTCCGGAAATTCGTGCTCGTGTTCTTCAATGACATATTGGTCTATAGCACGGACGCGCGGTTACACGTTGTACACCTCCGATTCGTGTTGACCTTGTGAAGGGATCATTCTCTATACGTCAAGAAGCCTAAGTGCAGCTTTGGAGGGAAACAAGTGGAGTATTTGGGACATATAGTCACGGACATGGGTGTCTCAACGGACCCGGCCAAGGTGGCCGCAGTGAAAGAGTGGCCCCTGCCGCTCTCGGTCAAGCAGTTGCGTAGGTTCCTAGGGCTTACGGGCTACTATAGGAATTTCATCAAGGCATATGGAGACATAAGCAAACCCCTCACCGACATGCTCAAGTCTGATGCGTTCAAATGGTCTGAGGTAGCGAAGGAGGCGTTCGAAAGGCTCAAGGAATCGCTCATAACCGCACCAGTTTTAGCCTTGCTGAATATGAGCGAGCAATTGACTATCGAAACTGATGTGTCTAACGTGGGAATAGAGGCAGTGCTTATGCAAAGGGGACATTCGATAGCCTTCATTAGCAAGGGTTAGTCTTCACGACAAGAAGCGTTATCAACGTATGAGAAAGATCTCTTGTCAATACTCCTAGCAATAAAGAAATGGCACTTTTATCTAATCGATCGACATTTCGTCATCAAGACGAACCATCAGAGTTTGAAGCTTCTACTCGAGCAATGGTTTTCCACCCCTCTACAACACACGTGGTTAGCCAAACTCTTGGGTTACGACTATGAGATTGCATATAAAAAAGAAGTAGAGAACAAAGTTGCCGACGCACTTTCACGAGTGCAAGGATCGGAGTTGTTGGCACTTTTAGTTTCGAGTGTGTCAAACGAGTTGTTGGAAAAGATTTGAGACAGTTGGGACAGCGATCTGGACTGCAGCAAGCTGGTGCAACAATTGACACGGGGATAAGGACTGAAACGTTACACTTGGGTGGATGGATTACTAAGAAGAAAGGGAAGGTTGGTAGTGGGACGTGACGAAGACTTGAGGAGGAGAATTCTATCCATTTTTCATGACTCATCAATGGGAGGCCACAGGGGAACGATCGTGACAATGCAAAGGGTATCCACGTTATTGTACTGGAAGGGGCTCAGGAGATATGTGCGGGAATTTGTGAGGAATTGCAACGTGTGCCAACGGTGTAAATATGACTGAGCTGCTTCACCCGGGTTGCTCCAGCTGCTTCCCATACCGAAATCTATATTCACGGATATCTCAATGGACTTTATCACCGGGTCACCCAAATCGAACGGTAAGGAAGTCATATTGGTGGTTATGGATCAGTTGTCAAAATACTGTCATTTCATAGCTCTTGGGCACCTGTACTCGACCGGGAGTGTAGCCCAAGTGTTCGTGGATCAAATTTATAGGTTGCACCGCCTACCAAGTTGGAATTTATAGTAAGTGATCGCAATCCCATGTTCGTGAGTTCATTTTGGCAAGAGTTATTCAAGCAATTGGGGGTCACCTTATGTTTTTCATCTACCTACCACCCACAAACCGATGGTCAAACCGAGGTTGTCAATTGATGTCTCGAGACCTACCTAAGGTGCATGACGGGAGAGAGACCATCGACATGGGCTAAGTAGCTGACCCTTGCGGAGTAGTGGTACAACACCTCGTATCACTCGACTATTAAGATGACACCATTTGAAGCCCTATACGGATTTGTTCCACCATTTCATGTGCCCTACTTCCATAAGGACTCGAGCATGGAGGCAGTGGATATAACACTAAGAGACCGACAGGAGAAAAATAGAATGTTGAGATTCCACATAGACCGTGCTCCAAATTGAATGAAGCAAACCGCAGATTGGAAGCGGTCGGATCGAAGCTTTGACATTGGGGATCGGGTCTTCCTCAAGGTACATCTATATGCTCAACATGAAGAATCAAGGAAATCATAAGTTGCAGCCTAAGTATTATGGATCGTTCAAGATAGTGGAGAAGATCGGAGCGGTGTCTTATAAGCTTGACCTACACAACACGACCTTGATCCACCCGACCATGCACGTATCACAATTGAGGTTGGCTCATAGAGAAGTCCCGCAGGTCATGCCGCTACCGGTAGAGGTCATGCACGCCAGCTGGTACCGTGTCCCACTCCCGGTGCTAGCTCGGAAAATGGTGCATCGGGGTAATAAGGCCGCAACGAAAGTCTTGATACATTGGTAAGAGCTCAGAGAAGACAAGGCAACATGGGAGTTCTTGGACGACTTAAGGATCAAGTATCCGGATTGCGACCTTGAGGACAAGCTCACTACTTAAGGGGAGTGTGATGTTACGAACTTAGCTACCGAACTGAATAATATTGGGCCTTAGGCCATTTATGTTAGTAGGCCAACCATGTAACTAACCCTATAAATAGGGCATGGGGATGTCGGCTTCAGAATGCATGAGAAATAATTATCATTATTCAGTCGGGAGGCTACCAGTTCTGTACCTCATATTTTCTGTTATGTACGGTTGTCACTGACAAATCCAGTCGGGAGGCTACCAGCTCTTTGGTCGTTGGTGACATTGAACGCTATGTTCAATCCATTTTAGTAATCTACTAAGTGTTTGAAATTTCATACTTTTACTATCACACTATATTTATTTGTGCTTGTTATTTTCTCTCTTTCTTTTGCAGTTTTTTCATTGAAAGGCTGCTCTGGGCTACCTAGCTCTTGCGAATGGCAAAAAACAAAAACCTCTTGCCCATCAGTCAACTCTTGTAAAGGAGGCTCGTGCAAAAGGACGAAGACCCATGAGAAGGTCAACTTGGAGTAAGTGGACTAATTAAGGCGAGAGTTGTCAATTCTTGAAAAGACCAGTGAGGACCAAGTGCATCGAGTCCAGGCTGTAGAATTGGCTACTTCTGAAGCAGCTCGCTTGGGTCAAAAGATAGAAGGGTTATTTGGTGGAAGAGAGGCAAATGTGAGAATCGCAATATTGTGGTAGAGATTAATAGAGATTGTGTTGGTTTAATGGTCGAGAATCTCTAAGAGAAGCTAGTTGGCTCGATAGTTCTGTGAGAGCAAAAGAGGAAAAACATCAACAAGTTTGACGCCTCGAACCACGTTGAGGGAGAGTTGAAAGTGATTTCCAAGCATGAGCATAAATTGGGAAAATACCAAATGTTTGACTGTTTCAAATAGCTACACTTGAGGTTATGAGAATCAGCATATCCTACTTTTTGTAAATCATGGTTGAGGAGATCCTGGAGCTCGCTTGGCTCGTGGAGAGAGGGGTTACTTGGTGGAAGAGTGGCAATGGTCAAAGTCGCAATGTTGTAGTGAAGACGGATAGAGATCGTGCCCATTTAGTGGTCGAGCACTTTCGGGAGAAGTTGGTTGACTCAATAGGTGTGGGACAAAGGAAGAACATCAACAAGTTTGACACTTATTTCAAGGGAAAAGTCTGAAAATGGTACAACATGTTTGACGAAAATGGTTTTCCAATACAAACGATTGTTTTTGGTCCAACATGTTTGAAAATGATGCTAATTGTTACCTCTGTTACTAGACTGTTAAAAACTTCCGTTAAATATTTGTTATATTTGCAAAATTAACCAAATATTTTGCTAAATGTTACAATTACACCGTTACTAATGTTTCAAACAAGTCCCGACTCAATTCGAGCCATACCAGGGGTACCCTAGCCAGGGTCCGAACACAGACTAGGTAACCCAACCCTAAGGACCTGCTCTTGGTTCAGACTGAGACCATAGGACCTCCAATTAGCCAGGTTCGGTCCAAACCGATTGGAGCTCCAATTGAGCCTCAATCGGGTGTCCTATGGTCTGAGTCTGAACCCATACCATGTACCCATGGTTGGGCGACCTGGTCTGGGTTCGTACCAAGACCATAGGACCCACGATTGGGGCTCACCAATCGGGGGTCCTATGGTATGGGTCCGAACCCAAACCATGTACCCATGATTGGGAGACCTGGTCGGGGTCCGAGCCCAGACGAGGTCCCGAATATTAATTATACATATTTGCATATGTCAACAATAAGAAAGGTCGTGTTTACGTACACGTGATTATGACTTGTTTATAGATACAATTTGTTAAGATAAGGTACCGAAACGAGTTGTGAAACTCGTCGAAAATTTATCCTAGTTGTCAGAGATTGATTCAAACACCGGCAAAAAGAAATGGATGAAACTTTTCCCCTGAATCTCTCTCTAATGTTTAAATGAGTATGGTGTATCACTACTGAATATCCTTTCTTTACCGACAGAATTAAGATTATTTATATGGTCGGCAAAAGTCATATGTTTCCTAACGAAAATTCTGTCGGTAAATTCATGAATTTGTTGACCCAAATTGTTGTCTTTTTCTAGTTTCCTCGGTATTAGGATATATGGTCAAGTCAAATATTGGGGACTTACTTGAATATGTCCACTTGTTATGGGACCATTAAGTAAGATTAGACTAAGATTATCAACATGGTATCAGATACTTGTTGTGATGCTAATACTTTATTTTTCTCCCGTTGTTTGTTGTTCGTCATTGTTGACTAAGTGGCAGCTTGTCTGTGTTGTTTTTCACCCGGTTATCTCTTTGTGAAATTCAGTCCTGCTTATGCTTCTATGTTGTGTTTTCGGTCTTTATCAACTTGCATTTTATATTACAGCTCTGACATTGTGTCGATTTTATGCTGAGCTATTGCATATCAACATTTCGACCTTTTACTGATGCAGATTTTCTGATTCGTTTATCCTTTCAGATGTGGCATCTATGACATTTTTAGTGTTGTCCAACTATTTGCTTTAATACCAATACCAACTCTTCCTCATATTCAGTCAGTCTATTGCTAAAATTGCAAACTTGGCTGCTTATTTTTGTTATTGGTATGTCGATGCTATTTCGTTCAAATTGAAGCTTTTTGTCTCTGTTTTGTTTTTCCCGTTCTTTGCTTTTTCTATTCCGTTTCTTTTATTTTGGTTCCTTATGGATGATAGCTCCCCTGTCTTTGCGATTAAGAAAATCTATCTTCTCACTGGAGATGAGAATTTCCAATCCTCAAAACTACATGTCTTACTCACAGCGAGGGGCTTCAATCTTGAACCTCATCTCTTTGGTACGCTTGCAGTCCCATAGTTCATTGTGGATGCTGCTGGTAACAATACTCCAAATCCTGAGTATACCAAGTTTATCCAGCATGATAGCTCCCTTATGTCCTGGCTCCTTGCGTCCGTATTTCCTTCCGTTAATCGGTGTCTCCTTGGTTGCTTCACAGCTTGTTCGATTTGGCAAAAGCTGCACCAAGTTTTTTCTTCGTCATCCACCACTCGTATAATGAGTCTCTACGATCGTCTCAAAGTTCGTAAACTCCCTCATCAACTTATGCATGACTACCTCATCGAAATTCAATATACATGTGACAACCTTGCGAGCTATTGCCACCCCATTGAAGAAATCCAACAAATTTCGATTATATTGAATGGAGTAAAGGGCCAATATGATCATGTTGTAGTAGTCATTCACGCAAGTCGCAACCCCTACGAAATTGCCTCGGTGTGTTCGGTCCTACTTTATGCTGAAACACAACGAATGGACTTGTTATTTGATATTCCTCCTTCTATAAATGTTGTGACTAAAACTGATATTCATCGATCCCGTTGGTTTATCTGCTGCTGCCATTAATAGTATTAGCTCTACTGCGACACAATATGGTGTGGTGAATCAGTCTGTTGCTCAACCTGATTCTCGCCAAGTTCAGCCTCAACCCAATTAGTAGCAAACCAACCTGGCCCCCTAAATACAATGGTCGTGGATGTGTAGAGGCAGAAACAACAATGGAAATAAACTCCAATGTTAGCTGTGTGGTAAGATCGGACACCTAGTTCATCGTTGTTACCATCAGTTTAACATAAACTTTGTGGGTGTCACTGATCCTAATTACATCACCAACAATGGTGGAGCCATGAGTTCGAATGTGTCTACTAATACCCTGGTCTGACAATGGTGACTCAGCTCCTGCTCCTTTACATGTCTCCCTCATGCTGATTACACAACCTGCACCTCGATATGATGTACTCAACCTTTACATGCATCAGGTGCCTTTACCTCAGTTGTTTCCTAGCTATAATCTGCAGCCCTCACCCAAGCCACCGCTCCCATACCTACAACATATGTCGACACTATATATGCCACAATATCTCCCCAACACTCTAGCTCCAGGACAACCCCTACTCTCGGTTCCCAGTCAGCCTCTGTATGCTGTCAATCTGCATGGCAGCTCTGTCATTGCTCATCCTGCCATTCCTGCTCAAGCTCCCGCTGTCAGGATTCTCGAAATTAAAGAGAGAAAAAGAAAGCTTACTTGATATTGAAGAAATCAACTATGAATTTGAAATTGAGTTGTTAAGTTCGTTATACCGGATACAATATATAGGACTCAAGAATAGTAAAATTGCAAACTAGTCCCTAGTTGAATTTATCCTTTTATCCCTAAGCTCTTGTGAAATCATTCATATATCCTAACATTCCCTATTGAAGATCTGATTTAAAATTTCGTTGACACCTTCGTCGTTCGCTTCACATGTAAAACATTGGCGTTCGTTTCACAGGTAAGCACATTGGCGTTCTCTTCACTGGTAATCACATTGACGTTTGGCGTTTGGCGTTCGCTTCACAAGCAAGCACATTGGCGTTTGCTTCACAAGTAAACACATTGGCTGCAATGAAAATTTTCACTCCACATACTGACAGATTAGACCAGAATCAACCATCCTAATACATTTCCATCCTATTGATAATCAGTCCAACACTCCCTGTACACATCCATCATCTGTTAGATCACACTTTCCAATCTTATACAACTAAACTTCAACTGCTTTACCGTATACAGCTCACATCTTCCAACCCATATCCACACAGATCACACTTCACATATATGCAACATGAGATCCATCATCATAATTCATACAAATCATTAGAGCTGAATTCATTCTGATGAAGATTCATCTACCCTTTGTTGGATCGTGAAATCCTGGATGCTGATCTGGTAGTGAATTGAATGCCAGATAAGGTTGGGATGACGCTTCAGCTCCAACTCCGGCGAACCTGCAAGTAGGGGAGCGCAACAGAGGGGGTGTCTCTGGGTCCCTCTCCGATGCTTAAATGAGTATATGTGTGTATAAAACTCAAAACGTAAAGAACGTATGTAAAGCAAGGGTATTTATAGGGTAAGAGAGATAGAACCGTATAAGGCAGCTGAATATCTTTATGTATATTGAGTTGCTGAAGATTCGGATCGTGGGATATGGCAGTTACTGCGAGATATTACAGTTACCAAATCTAATCTTTAGTGAATATGTGACCGAGATACGCGGGATATCATGGCCACCTCCTTATTAACGGTTTTGTGGGACCAGAGGAGAGAGGCAAGGCTCTCTTCGGGGTGAGCACTCTCATGGAGAGCAGTGAGATGTCGCGGCCTTAATGAAGAATGGCGAGCACTCAAGGCGTTCTCAGAGTCCTTGGGCTCGGTTCTGGGTCATTCTATGGAGGCCGGTTCGAATGTACGGGTTTACCCCCTCTATAGTTACTGGGCCTTCGAGGCCTTTTCCTTAATGGGCTGTCACTATCGATACCCAACATTTGCCCCCGAAGCTTGATTGAAGTTTCTTCAGGCGAGCTTTATTCCCTGGTAGGGTTTTAGATAGTGACGTCTCAGATTCGATTTTCCTCGCTTCTTGTATTGGTTCATGACATTTGAGGCATTTTGAGCTCGTTTGGCGAGCGTTTTTTTTTCGTTCAAAGCTGAAAAAATATCCTTTCTTTTATTCCCCTTTAGCGATCACTCGAGGTAATCTAGGTTCATGAAAGTCTATTTTTCTCAATTTGGGCGATCACTACTCGCCTGAGGCATTTCTGGTAAATTCTCTTAGTGCGCTGGCGACCACCTTGTCTCCTTAGTGGACTTTTAGCATTTAATAACTGCACCGTTGTCCAGAAATCGAACGGTCACTTGAGGCACGCCTGACATTTACTTTCCCGTAAACCTAGGGTAGTCTGACAGCTGTCCATGTCAGCCAACCGTCTGTCTCCCCAAGGTGTCTCTTGGAATTCTGACATTGCTTCGGTTTTTTCCAAAAAGGTGCAATTATTCCTCTGCGTCGCTTCGATTTGCTCGTGGCAGTTACTCCCTTCTTGGTCTATATAAGAAACGTCAGTTTCTACATTTTGTTTTTACGTTCATCCACTCCCTCAGATTTCCAGAGCTTCGTTGCGAACCTTTCTTCTTTCTCTTTCAACCTTCTTCAGCCTTCTTCACCCATTTCCATGGCTCCCCGAAGTCAGAGAGTCAAGCATATGGCCTCCAAGGGCACTAGCAAAGCCAACGCTCCTAGGAATGCCAATGCCCCCTTGACCATCCGGGATGCCGCCGTGCCCCTCTCAGTGGGGGAACCGACTGATCTGGGAAGGTCTGCAACCGCTCCCGTAGTGGTGGACGGTCCTGAGCTGAACACGCCTATTTTTTCCCCAAAAGGTAAACTTTCGCCCTTTTACTGCTCTGTTTTGGCAATATCCTCTGTTTTCCTTTTTTTTTATACTTGCTGTGCCCTATTTGAACCGTTCTGAGTAGATGTCAAGCCTAACGAATTGAAGCCAGCTTACTTTAAGACCATGGTGGCGCTTGGTGGCTTCAGTGCGGAGGATGCTCCTAGGTATCCTGGCTTAGGTCTGCATTTTCCTCGCGATGGAGAGGTTTACATTTATGCGGCCCAGATCGATGCTGGGTTGCGTTTTCCTCTCTGTGAGGATTTACAGACCTTATGTCAGTTTTACGGGATTCACCCCACGCAGCTTGTTCCAAATGCCCTCAGGATGTGGGTCGGTTTCAAGTTCCTGTGCATACGCCAGGAATGAGTGTATTCACTGGCCCTGTTCCGGTGTTTCTTCCAACTGGAAGCAGGGGCCAACTACCTCCACCACTTCCAATTCCGTTGGCCGAAGTTTTCAGAGTGGGGAGGCCCTCAAGGATGGGCTTGGAATGTCCATGTCCGCCTGGTCGATGATTTCCGGGCCACTAACTCCAACTACAATACTTCTTGTACAAGGGGGGTGTACCCTGGAAATTGTTTGCTCCGGACAAGGATTTTCCTCCCTCCTTTGAAGAATTGTCAGGGAGTGATCGGAATGCCATAGACGATCTGTACCGGCTGCATCGATCATCTCAGTTCAAATCCATTTGCTCAGTGGTGGAGACTACCGGGAATGCCCTTGAGATGGCGGGCATTCATCAAGCCACGCCAATCTTTGATGATTGGGTAATTTTCTAACTCTTATCTTGTTTTATTACTTGTAGGCAAGGTCGTAAGAAAGAGCCGAAAACTGATAGGTCTCTTTGATGACCAGGGATCAGCGGGATTGTCCTCCGACCAGGCGCTGCAAAGCTCTCCCCCTCCTCCCTCTAGGCGTTCGTCCAAGAGGAAGCCCGAGGAGATGCTTCCTTCGACTACTACTGGCTCTCGCCAACCAAGTATATTACCTCGCCTTTTGTGAATTTCATGTTTTCACATTCTGCGGTTTTTTGACTTCTAACTTATTGTCTTGTTGTTTTGCAGAGGAGTCCTTGGCTGACGTGGCCCGGGATCCTCCTCCTCCTCCTTCTAAGAAGGTCAGGAGTGAGGAGCACCCTGAGGTCGACCATCATCCTCCTCCTACCCCTCCTAAGGGCCCTTCTGCCAGCAAAGGGAAGGGTTTGGACACGGCGCCTCCTTCTCCCTCTCCTTAGGGCCCTTCCGCCATTAAGGAGAAGGCCTTGTCTTTGGCGCCTCCCGCCCCTTCAGTGCCCACGGCTCCTCCTAAGGAGTCTGGGGCCCAGAAGAAGGGGCCTGCTGCTTCCAGCTCCTCGAGGGCTCCCGCCGAGGAGTACTGCTTCATGGCGAGCTTGTTCCAGCCTTTTAAGGCTGTGGACTCTCGGAGGCCTTGGGTCCCTTGTGGGGATCTTGCCAAGAAGGGGTACCCCGCCCAGAAGAGCCTACGGGGTATCCCGGATATGTGCATGCGGCTCCTCGATGGGATAATTCCCCCCAAGGACCGTTCAATTGTCCCTACGGAGCTTCCTCAGATCGAGGGGTTCTTACGGACCCATTTCGAACGAGTTGCCCTGGTACGATCTCGCCTTCTTTCCATTATTTCTTCCTTGTCATTCCTTTTTATTTTGATGACTTGACATATTTCCTTGTGTTTTTGTTGTCAGCTCGTTCGGGAAGAGGTGATCCTCGACCGCGTTTTTGGCGAGCTCGCCGACAAGCACTCTGATCTGCTTGTCGAGCTGGAGCAATACTGAAGCACGGGGGTCACAACAGGCAGTTGGAGGCCATCAAGAAGACCGCTGACATGGCGATCACCTTGGTGGACGGCGCCCGGGAGGAGTACTTCAGGAAGGAGCAGCGCCTCCTTGCTGATGTCAAGAAGAGGGAGGCTGATGCTGCAGCCTACCTTCAAGAAGCTGAGGCCCTTCATCGGTGCCTTGATGAAGGGGAGGCGGTCCGTGCTCGCCTGGAGGCTGAGTTGAAGGAAGCTCGTGCCCAGGTGGTCGAGTCGGACGCTCTTTGGGTTGCCGCGGAGGCCCAGAGGGATGCTGCCGAAGCTAGGGGAGTCGCCCTAAAGGAGGAGAAGAACCGGTTGGCTGATCAGCTGAAGGCGGTTCCTTCACCCCAAGCCGTGGTTGAGGAGTTCAAGGCCTCCGAGGACTTTGAAGACCAGTCCTTGAAGGTGATGAAGTCGACCATCGCCGATTTTCTCCAAGAACTAGTGGAGGAGGTCCAGGCGGTCGATCCCAACTCTCCTCTTGGGGAAGTTGCATCCTTGAAGACCTTCCTGCGGAGTCGCCCTTTGCAGCCCTCTGTTGCTGGAGAGGCTGCTCCTGAAGGCGAGCCCATTACTTCTGCCCCCGAAGGCGAGCAGAGCACCCTTGCCCCCGAGAACCCCAAAGCTTGAAGTCCCCAACTCCTTAGCGACCGTATTTATCTTTTTTGGATAGCTATTTTTGTATTTTCTGTTTTTGGTTTGTAATTAATTATTTAAGACTTGGATTTTTCTATTGAATGCCTTTATATTCTTGAGCCTTTAATCGACTTCGAACAAATTTGGCTATCCAATATCTTAATCATAATTACTTTCCGCTTTTTCTTGCTTTGTAATGTCGTCGACCCTTAAAGCCTTAGACCAATCATAAGTCAAACTTTCTAAGGATAATACTTTTGACACTTAAAAGCGTAAACTTCTAAGTTCAAAGAGATATTACCTTCTTTGAAGTTTAAACCTTTGAGGTGTTAGCATAATAACAGGGGATTTGTAATTTTTCAGGCTTTATCATCGATAGTGATCGCCTAAATTTCTTTGGCCTGACTTTGGCGCCAGGGCTTTTATTTTGCCTAACGTTTTTGCTAGGTCTTTTGGCCTGAGATTGTCGTCAGGGCTTTTGGCCTAGCCTTGTTCCTAGGGCTTTTTTGTTTTGCCTAACTTTATTGCTAGGTCTTTTGGCCTGACTTTGGCGTCAGGGCTTTTGGCCTGACTTTGGCGTCAGGGCTTTTGGCCTAGCTTTGTTGCTAGGGCTTTTGGCCTAGCTTTGTTGCTAGGGCTTTTGGCCTAGCTTTGTTGCTAGGGCTTTTGGCCTAACTTTGTTGCTAGGGCTTTTGGCCTGACTTTGGCGTCAGGGCTTTTGGCCTAGCTTTGTTGTTAGGGCTTTTGGCCTAATTTTGTTGCTAGGGATTTTTGGCCTGACTTTGGCGTCAGGGCTTTTGGCCTATCCTTGGCGATAGGGCTTTTTGGCCTAGCTTTGTTGCTAGGGCTTTTGGCCTGACTTTGGCGTCAGGGCTTTTGGCTTCGGCTTGCTTCGAGTGGACACGCTTTATGAAGGAATGGCTTTCTTTTATTGACATAACAGTTTGATTACAAGCTATGCATAAAATCTTCTTAAATGCTCAGAATTAAATGGACGGGGTAACCTCTCGCCTTCGGTGGTTTCCAAATAGTAGGATCCTGGTGCGGCGATCTCTACTACTTTGTACGGTCCTTCCCATTTGGCTGAAAGTTTGTTTTTACTGTCCAGCCTTGTGAATTCACTCCTTCTCATAACCATCTCCCCCACGAAAAATTGGCGAGCGCTGACTTTTCTGTTGAAATACCGAGCGGTCGCCAAGCGCATCTTTGCCTGTGTCTTTTCCGAGAGCCATCTCTTTTCCTCTGCTAAGTCGAGGTCATTTCTGCGCTCGATCTCATTTGCCTCTGCGTTAAAGTGTGAGACTCTGTGGGTAGGCACTGCTAATTAGGCTGGTGCTACTACTTCTGATCCGTACACTAAACTGAAAGGTGTTTCTCCTGTGGCCGCCTTAGGCGTTGTTCTGATTGCCCATAATACGTTTTCCAGTTAATCTGCCCAGTTCCCTTTGAATGCTCGAACCCTTTTCTTAAGTCCTACTAAGACAACCTTATTGGCTGCTTCAGCTTGCCCATTCGTTTGAGGATGATGTACTTAGCTGAAACGATGGTCCACATGATATTCTTCACAGAGCCATTTTAGCTCCTTTCCAACAAATTGCGGACCATTATCACTGATGAGTACCTTAGGAATGCCAAACCTGGAGAATATGTTGACCTGCAGGAACTTGATGACCTGAAATTCTGTTGTCGAAGCTAGAGCTTTCGCCTCTACCCACTTAGTGAAGTACTCGATTGCCACTATAATGTGAGTACGCTGACCAGTGCTAATGGGAAAAGGACCCAATATATCGATTCCCCATTGAGCGAAAGGCCAGGCACCTGCCATTGGGGATAATAATGTCGATGGTCGACCCGATCGTGGTGTAAACTGCTGGCAAATCTCACACTTCTGTGTTAACTCGGCTGCGTCTTTTCCCAAGGTCGGCCAGTAATATCCCAATCTAAATATTTTCCTGCTTAGCGATCGAGCACCTTCATGACATGCTGCTGCCCCTTCGTGAGCTTCTCGAAGAACCTTTTCCGTTTCAGGATGAGCAACACACCTCAAGTAAGGTGTCGAGTAGCCTCTTCTGTAGAGTTCTCCATCGATGATTAGATAACTTGCTGCGAGTCTTCTAATCCTCGTGGATTCCCCTTCGTCCTCCGGGAGGATTCCTTCTTTTAAATAATTCTGGAACGGGGTCATCCATGTGACTTGTCCTTGGATGTTGAAGACTTTTGCTCTGCTTTCCAGGACTGAACATAGAGCTTTCTCCAGAAATTGTACATCCTGGACTGTCGCCCCTCTGAAGGCTAGTTTACTCAACGAATCTGCCATCTGGTTTTCTTGGCGAGGAATAAACTCAATCGCGAAATTTGGGATTTCCGCGAGCAGCTTTTTGGCAATGCCGAGATATTTCTTCATCGTTTCTCCCTTTGCCTCGTAGGCGCCATTAACCTGATTGACAATAAGCTCTGAGTTACTTTTTACCTTAAGCGCAGTTATACCCATTCCTTTTGCTAGTCTGAGTCCAGTGATAAGAGCCTCATATTCTGCTTCATTATTGGTCGCTGGGAATGTCAAGGCGATCGCGTACTTCAGATGTTCGCCCTTAGGAGGAATAAGAATTAAACCTGCCCCGAGCCTTCTTTTGATGAAGACCCATCCGCAATACCCATCCGTA